>OY292371.1:3637680-5057771 GCA_958496195.1 Timandra comae
CACGCAAAGAAGAAGATCCAGGTTTGGCAGAATATCAGAACTTTACTATCAACTCTTCACCTATATAGAATAACAATCTTACCTCCTACACTAGCACCATACGCGACCCCCACAGCGCAGAGTGAGTTGTTAGCAGTGGCAGCGACTTCACCGGCACACCTCGTACCATGGCGGTTCGAGTCGATCATGTCGTACCGAGGTTGGGGGTCTGAGTCGTGAGAGTTCACGTCGTACGACGCCATTGCATCCTGGATAAATAGGAAAAAGAATTATAACTTTTTGTTTAGTAATAAAAGGCCTAATTCAGGGTAGGCTCGAGCCCCTCGGTGGGGACATTATGAGAGCTGATGATAATGAATGAATAAAAGGATTTTTTTAAATGTGCTTATATGATTTGTCCCACAGATTTGTTCTTATGTTTTCAGGTGGTGAAATAACTTTAAAGAAACTGAAACTACCTATCGTTACTATAGATACCAAAGTATGTACCTATATCTTTGATGACCAAAATGGAAGAGTGTTCACCATGCCGAACAGCTACACAAAGAGTTTAAACTACGATTCTCGTGTGATAAGATGTGCCATCTATAAATGTTTATCTCGGTCTGAATGTGTATTGGAATGTGTGTGTGCATTGTTTCTGAGACTCTCGATGCAGGTAATAAACCTATTGAGAGTAACCTAATAACAACAGCTACACCCTTAAAAACAATTAAAATTACCATCCACTCTCGATCATGCAACCAAGCACTTGATCCATAAACAATTTTCTGTCGTATTAAATTCACTCTTACACCTTCGCGTATCTTCAAACTGAACTATAGGTGTATACCGTGTCTCATTAACTCCAATCTCTTGATCTCGATGAGCTCAAAGGCGTTTAAAGCCTCGTAATAGCGTATCATCGAATTTATCCCTCATTTATGTAATATTATTGAACAGAGATGTGACACTAATCCATCGGAAGACGCCTTGGAATATGTTAAAGGCGTATAAATTTGACGGCAAACTTTGATAGAGTTTTGCACTACCACTTATAGCTTACTAAGATCATAATCCTAGTTGTATTACATCAATTTATAGTCTAAAGGGAGCAAGTATTTCCAATTTGACATAGCATAAATTACTCTATCATATTATTGTAACTGAGCTCTAATATTTAGAAACGACGCAAATGATCATCTAAACTCTAGTATTAGATAAAGATTGGAAGAAAGCAAATGATAAAGCTTTATTCGTCTAAAAACAAAATAGAGGTCTGACAACTAAAAATGTGACCAGCTCAGCATAGTCATGGCCATTTGTATTGTGGCATAATTTGTAGATAACAGAAATATTTACAGCACAAGAATCGAATCTGCATAATTTAGCAATCCGGCATTATAATTCCTTTTGACTTTGCCACTTAGATCGTCAATCTTACATTACACTCTTGAAAGAAAACATTTTCCAGTGTAATTTGTTACTAACATTAAACAAAAACTAACATTATACGGCTCGAAGTTGAGCTCTGCGCTCGTTACGTGCGAATGTTTCCCTTAGTAAAGTCCCGTATCCCAACTACAAATAGTCGACAATAAATCTGCGGGGTACCAACGTGACCCAATTACCCATTTTTCCGAACCAACATTGAAATTAAAGGCGTACGGCGAGATGAATCGTGTAATTTCAAACTGTGAGGCTTTGTTTTCAACAGATGTCACTTCGAGTCCCTGATGCCCTACAAATTACTCAGTACTCCGATTTCATGGCTGTTCAAAGTATTTTTATACTTATTACAGGTGCTTTTTACTCGTGATTCAAAGTTTATTAGGTACTGCGATACAGTTAAGATAATGAGTTTTAAATGTACCTACTTGAAACTTTTTAACTGTTTGTACAACATTTATTATGTGACTGTAATTTTCATTTTAGGATTTTTACAGGGTGAATTTTTCAAGTGAGTGTGGTAGAAGTAAAACTGAAACCATAAGACATAGGATTTGATAAAAACCTAAACAAGTTTTTCTGTTTTCTAAACAAACAGATACTAAATCCTTTAGCTGTATACCTAAATGTTCTTTTCAGTATGTTTGCTATATGGTATAGGTAAAAATTTTGGCAATTTCTGCATTAATAACTAATAATGATTGTGCATTTTTTCATTCATAGTTTGTGATTGAGGTAAACAAATACTTACATAATTTGCTATTAAGTCTGGATGATCAGTCTCTAGTCCGTCGTCTAGTATGGTGACGACCACTCCCAGCCCTGTGATTCCTTCCCGCCACGCTGGTATCACGTTCATATCTAAACCACCTCCTCGGTTCTAGAAAAAATTAAATCAATCAAATACTTTTAATCATAATAAATTCCATGTTCAATATGAAAAATATCTTATGTGTTAATCCAGGAAATAAAGTAAGTATTTAAGTACCAAAATTCATCCAAATCCGAATAACTGTCTATGTGTACTCCAATTATACTCGTAAACATACAAACTTTCGCATGTATAATATTAGTTTGATTATAAATTACCTACACATTATTCAAATAGTCCAAATATCAAAATAATCACGATAATGCATCAAATTATTCACAGATCACGGCTTTTGCCGATAACACACCAATTTTAATCTAGTAAATGTTACTAAAAGGATTTACAAAAATATTATTTGCAATGGCAGCAGAACGAAATGAAATATCGGCCGCAACATCAGTGCGGCCAGCGGAAATTTGTATTGACTGACCGTTTCAAAGAATACATGCCAAATTGCTTTTTTATATAAATCACCAAAACCAATTCAATGACACAAACATATCTATAAAAACAGATACCGAATACATTATTGTACCTCTACATGGGAACAATGACAAACAAAGAAAGAAAATCAAACATAAATAAACATCCCCATTTTCATTATTAAGTCCTAAAATACTTAAATATTAATAGCAATTTGGAAGATATCTTAAAATAAAAGTTAATTTTTTGGCTTCTACCCTGTCAATATTTTAAGAAGAAGCTATAAACTTCACTAAAGAAAATTAAACTTCTCTTTTGGGTTCGAGTAAATTGTTAAAAAGGAAAACAAAGCGAAGCAAAATGAGTGTTGTAACTTTACGGGCTTCCCGGCAATTTGTGATGCCGATATTTTTATGTTTTAATTGGAAATGAATAATTGTTGTGAGGTAAATTTCAATTTAGGTAACTTTGTGTCACTCTCAATTGTATTGTCACTAACTTTATAAAAAACAAAGTTCAAAATGGACGGTGACAGCAGTGTTCATAATAATTGAAGTTGAACAATATTGCGTTTCCACGCTGAAATGGAGGTTGACACAAAGATTGATGTGGTCCAACCAACTTATTAGATGATATGACGTGAACTACAAATAGCACTTGCCTAATGGGATACTCAAATGTACAGTTTCGAGAATACATAATTATGAGCATTTATTACAAACTAGACATGACATCACTATAAATTACTTCGAACTTAATCTAAAAATATCTTTGAAATCATGTGTGTTAGTTTAGTTTTATGTTAACGGGCATACATAATTATTATTAATTTACAAATTTTAGTTACTATTTCGTGAAAATAAGACAAAATTTAAGCAAAAACAGCACATTTTCTACACGAGTTTAATAAAACCAATAGGAAAAATAAAAGAGTTTATGGAAATATCTTACCAGATACCACATGTGTGGCCACTTAGGATCGTTTACTTGAAATTTAGAGTCAGCAGCGCGAGGTCGACCTTTAACCCGCGTAGATTGGAGGTCCCGTTTGGAACCCGTCTCCCGTTTTGTAGCTGATGATGGTGATAGTGAATCTTGATTTGTTTCAGCTGGTAAAAGAAGTTTAATGTTAGTATTATTGGTCTCTCTTATTAATAAAGGTGGAATAGCTATGGTATAGTCAATTCACATTTTCTTTCTTCAATTCTTAATACAACACGTATGAAAGAGTCGAAGTGTGAATTGTAACTTCTTCTTTTTTGCGTATCGCCTCATTTTTTTGAGGACCAAAACTCGGCATCCGATATAGCGATATTTGTAACTAAGCGATTGTTATACTTCTTATATTAATAAGAGTAAATGTGTTTGTTGACGCCAAACGTCTTAAAAATAAACGAGAAATACACTTCTCTTTCAAAAACTACTTCAGTAATAACCACTCAGCATTATGATGCTAGACAGTAAGCAATCTGTAGTTGCACTGGGCTATAAGCGCTTCCAATTATAACGAGTACATTACCGTTCTATTAATTAATGAATTCTCTCTCAATTATTACCCAGTGGTGAGTCTGGTAATTTGGGCTGACCAATCAATCGTCATTAATAATTACTAATTATTGGAGATTTTCTCTTAAAATGTGTGCTTTGAAATGATTTAAAATATTAGTAGATATGTTATTCTGCCCAAGATCGAGTCTCATGGAAGAAGTAGGGAGAGGCCTTTGCCCAACTGTGGGACAGCTATGGCTAAAATACATAAATGTTATTCTCAGATACTACGGAACATCTGTACCAAATTTCATATATATCGACTGAATAGTTTTTGCGTGAAAGAGTAACAAACTTCCATCCACATTTACGAGTAGGTACATAATATTAGAAGAATATCAGAAATTAGAATTAAAACAGTCATAGTTTAAACAAATATAACTACTAGGTACATACCTGTTGAAGATATCTGTATAGGTAAAAAATCTCTTTTCTTTCTCGACAATGCCTTCTGTTGTTTCGCCCATCGTACTCTTGTGTCTCCTTCTAACCTTCCGTGGTGATGGTGTGCGGGAGTGAGAGATCTCTTCGAGACGGAATTGTGATGGAAGTGGAAGTGATTGTCGAATATCTATGGACAAATGAGAAAATTGAATTAGAATAGTGTTTGAAAACGATTTAAAAGCATAAGTCTTACAATTAAATAACTATTTGAGATAACTTAAAGCAAATAAAGTATCAGCCTATTAGATTTTACTGCATAGCCAAAGTCTCAATTCCGTGATAATTCATTTTGGTTATAAAAAATATTATCACAAGTTTCACTGATGTTATTAGCACTAACATTAATCTAAGTTATAATATAATGGTGATTTCAAACTCGAGCCATAATAATATTATTTTTGAAAATAGCAATCACTTTAATCATGCTTGAAAAACTGATAATCCTTGTGCTTTTACCGATTTCCACGTAATATGTTATTTACCCCCAGCCTTCCAATAAAATGATACATCTATGCATTTAATATTGAATTTTCAGGCTTTCAAACTCATGGATACAAATTCTGGCAGACGTAGCTCGTAATGTGATCACATTTCATGTTTTAGGTCCAAATGCTATTTTAGTCTTTAGTACCAAGTAATACGGTTTAATTTAAACTATTCAAATGCATGTTTTGATCTGCATTGCAGTCTCGGCAGATGTGAGAAATGATTTTTAGAACATATTTTCAGTAGTAGCTAAGATCAGGTTTTATTATTTTTGTGCATATTTATCATTTTTTTTTCTCTAAGGTGTTATTTCTTAAGTAGTTAGATTAGAATAAGCTAAAATTACATTTTAAGTACATAGAACTCCTCCTAAAAAGTCAAATAAACATTCATTACTTAGAATTTATAAAATCTATTTACTTAATAAAAATCTATTGCCGATTTTAGAGAACGATACGAGCGAAAGCGTTCTAAAAAAATTTAGTGCCATTGCAAAAATGATAACCAGACTAAAGTTCATTGGGATTGTCTTTCTTCGTAATACCAAGACTTTGGAATCAATGAAATAACTCACTACCTCAAAGACAAAACAAACAAAAGAAAAAAACTAAGGCTTGTCTTTCTTCGTACTAAGTCTAATACTATGGCTTTGAAATCAATAACTCACTTCGTCAAAGGTTACAAATAAACATAAGAAAAACTTAATCTAGAATTCTTCCATACACAAAAATTGCTGTCCTTTGCTAAAAAGAATTATACTCAGAACACGTACTCGTAGAAGAAAATAAGTTTGGCAACAACAAAACAAGCCCTAGAATTGGTAAAGGAAATATTCATTCAGAAATAGGTTTACGGTCAGCGAGTATAAAGAGATCCTAAAAGGAGTCTGAAATAGAACGAGCCCCTATTTGTGAAGTCACGTGGAAAACAAAATGAAATGCAACTTCGGGAAATATACCTACAGGTATTAAGTGCCCATTCAGAGGAATTGGTCTTATGTGTCTTTTATTTTTGTATTATTATTTATAATATTTATATTATATTTAATATTAATAAAAAAATGGTATAATAGAGAACTTTCATTACTGTATGTGTTATCTTAAACCACCCTAAGAAATTGTAAACCTCGTTAATACATAATCCAAAGTTCTTTTTTCCAAAGATGAAATGTAAGTATCTCTGTAAAAAAAGAATAAATACCTGATTATAGTTTTCTTCTACAATACTTACAGATAATGCAATTTAATTAAAGTAAAGTAGCATATTTAAATGTTATGATGCTTAAACTGTAAAATACTTGGCTTCTTACTTTCCAATTTACATACCTTAACCTATTTAGGTTTTAATAACAGGTAGAAGTAGTAGTAGAAGTAGGTATCAAGCTAAAAGTACTGGGAAAATAGCTGCATTCAAAATGATTTTAAAGCCAATCTCGTATTTACATTTTAACAGCATAACGTTTAAGTTTTCTGGCATCGTTTTAAAACTGCATAAAAGGCAGAGAGTGTGTTTTGCTCGGCTCTCCTCTCTCGTGAGAACTAAGCCTTGAGGCGAGATCGTGACCTGGGCTTGCTTAGCTTAGGAAATGCGACAAACGACACGTACCGATGTTTTAAAGAACATTTTCCTTCAACGTAAGATATATGGAATTAAAAGTTTTAGCTTTCTTTTAAAGAAAGAAATTTAATTCTATATTCTCGGAATCGTGTCAGTTCTTTCAGTAGCGTTTGTGAGTCTATAATGTTTTTATTTACAGTTCGGTTTTATTTAGTTCGAGTTATTGGTGTTTTGGTGATGGCACCTATTCTTCTTCACTGTAGTATTTTATACGATACGATACGATATGATACAAATAAGATTAAAAGAAAACGATAAGATTTATAATGAGTGAGTGAGAGAGAGGAGGCCTTTATACAACTCTACGTGTACCAAATTTCAGTCGAATCTGAGTCCGTATGTTTGAAGGTGCACAACCTTACATACACACAAATAAATACCTTTATATTCAGAGTTATTGTGGACAATACTGATTAAATCACTTAATTGAACTTGCGCTACATTTCCAAAAATATGCGATCACTCAGTGCTCATTGGACTAGACATGAATCGGTACTAACCTACTTTATCAGTAAATGAATTGAAATTACCCTAGAACCGTTGAAAATGAGCACATTATTGAATTGGTGCGCTAGAATTGCACCTGACACATGCTACAGTCTAATTAAATCATCGATATTCTAACAGATTTTGGTCTGTGTAATAGAAATTGTGTAGATAAATACCATACCATATTACCACACCATTACCATAGTAGTAAAGGCCAAGTAAGATCCGACTATGGAGGGTAAAAGTTTCTTTCTCACTAATGATCATATCACACTGATGTGATGATATCGTACAAATGTCACACAAACGCTAACAGCATGTTGAACAACCGTTGAAGCGTCCGATATTGTTTATTATATTCTTAAAATTTCGATACTATTCCAAGTGCATAAATAACAAATGAAATTCTAAACAATGCACTTGAAATCTACGTGTTAAATATCATGACTAAAAACTACATTTACCAATATTTCCGTGTACAATCTACTATTAATTCACGATTCATTTGTAACATTGACATATTCAATGTAGGTATAAACTTGAGATCGAACGAGAAATATTTTTCCTTTAAAAATTACAAGAGTCATACTCGGTGTGTATTTGGCAATCACTTCGCTCCGCTTTCGTCGTTTCCATGTTATATTTTCTTTTTTCAATCAACTTCAACCCGTATGTGCCATTCATATTTTGATTTTCAAACGCCAGTTATAAATTGTTGTCTGTCTGTGCCAGCTTTCAGATATTGACTTAGTTTGGTTCTGTACAATTCTGTTCCTACTGTTTTATTGTCTCTTTTGTTTGAGTAAACTAGGAGTTTGCTTTAAAATACCGTATTTGATCTCTTTGACCAGATGCATCATAATTCCTCAACAGTCATTAAGTCCTAGAGCAAAATATCTGCATGGAACGAATGGATGCCTAAAAAGTAGGATTGTATTGTATTTATAACAAAAAATGCACTTCCTTCGCAAAATTATTGCTCCTCAGACCTACATATGTTTCATCCATCAGTCAATACATCAAAGTTTTAATTTCGTAGATTGTCTACAAAAAGCGGAATTGAATCCAATTTAGACTATGCGATGTCTATCAACCAATACATTTGTTGTTTCAGCTAATTGTTTGCTAAAAGTGCCATTAAACCAATAGTGGTATAAATTGTCGAGCAGAATGTTTACGTGATAATGCCACGCCTCTCACGGAAAGGTTATTTCTATCCATACAATGTACATTGCTAACAAATTAGAAATCAATTGATACTAACTACTTAACGTACTTATGCTCTTTACTGTTAGCTATTAATTTTAGTTTTATATGTGTTTGTGGTGACCATCACTGTGTTCAATAATAAATATATACTTAGTTTACTGTGTTACCATTTGCTGTTTTACTCATTACGAAAAAAAATATATGTTCACGTTGTTAAAAAAATATATTTCTATATTATTTTTTTAACCTACTAAGCGCAGCCTGTGTCAATGCTATCAAGTAGACGGGAAAACTTAGAAGCTTAACTCGACATATTCTATAAGACCTCTCGATAATGACCTGCCGGAGATAAATTTCTCTTTACCTGCAATTAGTAATCAGCAAATATAGGAAAGGTTAAATTTATACCTGTAATTCAGGTTCGATTAAGCAAACGACTAAAACTTGCTTTCACAAGACAGGTACTAAGTTATAGGCCGATTAAATCGTATGGTAACCCTTAACCCTCATTAGTGAGAGAGAATTACTTATTACAAGCTTCCTGTGGTTTAATCGCGTTAGTAAAAATGATAGTATCTTAAAACATGGTTCGGGTTACAAGTCATCAACATGCATTGAACAAACGTTACGATTACGTTTCCCCAGTCTTCACTGTACTAAGGTCATGTTAAGTTGCTAGTGCTAATTTAATGAAACATAGTCTAATTTTCATATATGGACTTTTAAAATAGACATTTACTTCTACTTTTTAATCACTTTACGTGGTCTAAAGGAGATAGTTTTGTAATTTTACCCCATATTAACAAACAAATGTATTTTTCTATCTATAATATTATGTAACTAGACTCACGCCCACAGTTTCCCTCGCAAAGTACCTACTGTTACATCGTATTCCCTAAGGAAATCTTTAAAATTTGGGGTTGAAAATGTAGTTTATGTACTTTTTTGTGGAAACGCGTACTGAAAATAAATGTAAACCTTTAGTTAAGCCTTAAAAAGGCAATAGACTGATACATTTTCATAAACTATAATTAAACTATTTCGACTGCCAGATATGTACCTATGTAAAAATTCTTTAATTAAAGTTCTAGTATAATTATAATTATAAACTTAGGTATTAGTTTATAATTATAATTATAAACTTAGGTATTAGTTTATAATTATAATTATACTAGAACTTTAATTAAAGAATTTTTACATAGGTACATATCTGGCAGTCGAAATAGTTTAATTATAGTTTATGAAAATAATAATAATAATAATAGTCATTTATTTCAGGTTCTGATTTACCCATATCACACATAACCATAAGCAATAATACAATAATATAAAGAAATGAAGTAAAAATAAAATAAAGTACAGAGTAAAATTAAAATAAAATAATATATAAAATGGAAAATTACACTAATTACAATAAATGTAGCTACTTGCGATTGGGGTTTCGCTGTACAGTGAGCCAATGTGTAAATATCGGACTCGTGAGGTCTTCATAAATGGCTTTCAAAATTCCATTCTCGGTGGTGCGCAATCTGGACCAGAAGGATTCAATGCGGAATCTCAGAATCGCGAAAAAATCTGGTAACCTTGCTTCGGCGAACATGCCGGATGCGCTACAGAATCTAGGCTTCTTCATGAGAATACGATAAGCGTCATTGTATTGTATTCTCATGGTACTGTATGATTTCCGCTTGTATTTGATCCACAGATGACAAGTGTACAGGTTCTGACAATAGGCGCGGAACAGCGTCTTCTTGACCTCCTCGTCACATCTGTGGAATCTACGCGCCAGCATGTTCGCCCGGACGCACAGTGCTCGTCTTTCGCGTTCTATATCCGCGTCGTCGGATAGATCCTCTGTTAGGATGTGGCCAAGGTACTTGAACCGCTCGACCACCCGAATCTTCGTTCCGTTGAGATACACTGGCATTACCTTCTCCGGACCTCCTCCAGACCTGAAGACCATCATCTCAGTCTTGAGAACGTTGTACTTTAGACCGTGACCGTTAGCATAACGCTCACATATCAAAAGCAACTCTCGAAGACCGCTGATCGAGGGGCTAAGCAACACCATATCGTCCGCATATGATAGGTTGTTGACAGCAACACCCCCAATATGACATCCGACTTTAGTGTTCCTTAACTCCTCGATGAGGTCATTTACATAGAGGCTGAAGAAGGAAGGAGAGGTCAGCCCACCCTGGCGTACTCCGCATTCTAGCCTATACTCGCTAGAGGTCGAGTCGCCCCATCGCACAGTGTTTATTTGGTTTCCGTACCAGTATTTCACCATATCTATCACACTTTTGGACACGTTTGTCCTGAGCAGCTTCTCCCAGAGAATTTCATAATTCACAAGGTCAAAAGCTTTACTCAGGTCAAGGAAACAGGCATAAATAGAGGTATCTCTATCGACGTAGTGCCTTACTGCGTGTTTTAGGCTAAGTATGGCAGAGTCAGTAGAAAGACTGGGACGGAAACCAAACTGAGCGTCATTTATCTCAATCTTACTTTCTATTTCAGGCTGTATTAACCGTTCAAGTACCTTGCCCACTACAGTGCCCAGAGATATAGGGCGATAGTTGCTCGCAGCTCCAAGGTCCCCTGTTTTATTTTTAGGAATAGGCACGACCGTGGTTCTCATTAAATTAACCGGGAGATACTTACATTTTATGCACTGATTGAACAATATAGACAATTTTGTAAATATTTTACCACCGGCGTATGTCAAATGTTCCAAACTCAGGCCGTCATGTCCTGGTGATTTGCCTTTGGTCATGCCTTTTATGGCTTTGAAGACGTCCTGAACCGAGAACTCAACTTGTGTTTCAGGAGCATTGTGACACACACTAGTTCGGGAAGCATTCAAAATTTGAGGAGCTATCCGGAAGCTGCGAGCAAACATATCAGCAATCTCCTCAGATTTTTGGAGACCCTCCACTGATGATGGCATAGTTTGTCTATTGTTGAGTTTCTTAGTGGCTGTCCAAAACTTTTTAAAATCTTTTTTCTTACTATGTACTGTAAGTATATTCATTTTTATCTTGTCTTCATTCGACTGACACCACCTTAGCTTATTTTTAAAGTTACTACGGCTAGCCCGCATGCTATCATAACTATGGCCAGTGGAAGGTCTCCCAGCGAACACCCAGCATCGAAAATATAATCGCGCTTCTTTGTGTGCCTCACTTACGTGGAAATTCCAACCGGTAACCTTTCTACGAGTTCCCTGTACAGCGAAACGTCGACGGGCTGACGCAATCGCGGCACCCTGTAGTGTACTTATAATACCTTCATACAAAGTATCAATAAATAAAACATGATCCTGTATACGCACACAGCCGTTATCAACACATTCATTACATTGTAACTCGACCTTAATTTTATCCAAGTTAGAATTACAATATTCATTATAAACATTAATTTGACTAGCATCTCTTACTCCCCACACTATATCACGATTCCTGTTATATATTCTATCATTGACTAGACTAGTATTGCAACTTGTATGTATCTCACAGTCAACACATAATGGCAAGTGGTCGGACCACCACGTCCCATACATCACATGGCTAGACACAATAGTGTCCCATGCAGCTTCGGTCGTAACACAGTGGTCCAACCAACTTGTCGTGCTGTGTGCGTCACTAATGAAAGTGTAACTATTTGAACTTAAACCTAAAATATCAATGTCAGCACATTTGTAGTGATTTTCAACACAAAAACTAGTTAGCTCGCGCCCAAAACATTTGTTTGGATCGGCATTAAAATCACCTAGAACATAAGCCGCGGGCATTCCACTCTCATCAATGATGGCATTTATCAGACCCAGATAACTACAAAAATCTACGAGATTATTCGGTTCGTCAGTAGGCATGTATACACATAGCACGGTACATGTGAATTTAGGATCCTTTATTTTAATAGCTGCAATTCGATCGGTTGAGCACTGTATTACTGACACGTCCGTGAATCTGGATTTGCGCCACAGGAGCGCTACACCTCCATATGGCCTACCGCGTAAAATACCTTTAGATGTGTCTACGGCGGATTTCGATAAAAATGCAAAGTCACTATCGATCTCACTAATGAAGTTTATGTCGTGTGGAAGGAGCCATGTCTCCTGTAGCGCGACAATGTCGGCAGACTTACAGATATCACGAACGTGCTGTACTGATCGTTTAATACTCTTACAATTAAATGTGACTAAGCGAACTCTCTGTTTAGGTGTACTATCCATGATTAATATTGATATTATTTTTACTGTTAATACTCATACGTTCTCTGTATCTACGAAATACTAAACCCGCAGGCCAAAAGTCACTATTTAAAAAAGAACTAGATTTCGCACTCGGAATAGTTATTTTGAATGAGTTGAACGATGTTTCTTTAAACTGCTTTAACAACTGTACACTAATACAATCCTCTCCGTTTTGTTTGATATGATCCGTTATCTCAGCCTCGGTAATGTGTTTCTGCAATCTGGATACATAAATAGAGCATGTTGGCTCCACAACCTGCAATCTATCGCAAGACATTAATGTCCCTCGCATATTCTTTTTAGTAAGATTCCGCTTACGTTTGTTATTTACTACCGTAACAAACCCGTCCTCATTCTTGTCGATCTTGTTGTTATGATCATTTGAGTTGACATTCGCTTGATCGGACGGCCGCCGCGTCGATAACATGTCGCGGTAGGTCGGTTGCAGTGTTGACGGCCCGGGTGGGTAGATTGTACAATTATTATTTAACTTTCCGTGTTTTGATTGCTTCGGCTCAATTATTGTGATGTTTTGTTCGGTCAGCTGATCAGATAATAGTGTGCACGAGTCATCATCAATGTTCGGGGAAGACGAACGGCGTCGTTTATTTTTGTGTTTGTTTTTCGATTGCTTAGTGTATAAATTCTCGGATTTTATCAAATCACATAGATTTTCAAACTCACATTTTGAAACAGAGTCAGCTCGCAAACTTGCTAATTCTGACTTGAGCACAATCATGTCCCTTAAAAAACGAGTAACATCTATGTGGTCAAAGGTAACCGGCGGTAGTCGGTGCAAATTTTGGGCTACGAAAATTGGCTGCGTTTCGGGCTCCGTTTCTTTCATTAATTTAATGATGTCCTTCATATTCCTTTTATTTTTATCGTCACCTTTTCTACTCACACATCGTGAGGCGTCGGGAATTGAATTAAACAATACATTCTTTGCCGTTTCGATGTCGGTGTCGTTGTAACTTGAGATACATATTCGTACAATATTTACTTCGTCCAAGTCGTTTATTCTATTTTGAATAAATGTCAAAAGCTCGTTAATTACGATGTTCCGTGTTGCGTTGGACATTTTTTTGTAAGATGTTCCAATATTACAACTTCATCGCGCCTGCCGCACGAACAAATAAACAAACATTTGGAAACGTATATATGCACACTCGGACAACCGCACGCACCGGCTATTCAGTGCTGACTGCAAAATGTATCAGTCTATTGCCTTTAATTATAAACCTAAATAGTTTGTTTGGTTGGTTGGTTGGTTGAACGCTCACTAATCTCAAAGTACTGGTTCCAATCGAAAAAGTATTTTAGGTTTCCGTAAACCATTTATCAAAGAGGATATAGGCTATAAAACACGGCCCGACCAATATGTGTGAGCAGTGTGAGTTAAAACGGAGTGCAGTTCAATAACGTAATGGAGACAGACAATTGTTCGGTTAGAAATCATTTTATAGACACATCTATACCACAGCCTTATTCTGTATCTATGACCGTAAACATAACATAACTTAATCATTCACTACATAATCTCATTATAGTAACTGGCCCCTAACTAAGCTCGAAACTTGTATCTAGGGTATCAGAAACTACGCACACACTCATTCAACACCCAGACCGAGACAAACATTTGTGGTTCACACAAATATTCACGTAAAAAAAATGTATATTAAATAAACTAATAAAAAGGTAATAATAATAAATGACTCTTGGGAAATTTACAAGTCATTTACCTACATAATCAATCAGTCTAAGGGCCTGTTTCACCACTTGCTGATGAAGTATCGGATACCTACTCACAAGTTTTGTCTTTGTCACTTGACATAAAGTAAGAAATAGACATAACTTTACTTGGTCAGTAGCCTACTTGGAACTCTACTTGAAGATCGTGAAAGAGGTACTTATTATCATCTAATGAGGTAATGAAACAATCTAAACATATTTATACCTATCTCTGTGTTATAGCTGTATCTAAGGTATCAAAAATTCCACACCCACACAACTCTGATATTAATACACTTAAAACGTAACAAAACAACAGTATCACAATAAAATAAAGTACGAAACAAACCTAAATTCCTGTAGAGCGATACCTGTGCCGGTTGCCATGGCAACGGTAGCCTGCACGACCCTCCCCTCACCATAACTGTAAATATCCCTCCGTACTCAAACTTCTGAATAGACCTCTGTCTATACTAAATGGAAGTCCAAGCAATGCGTCAGTTATACTTACAACAATGGCGTTAAAAAAGTTTGCGTGAACATTTTCAATAAGTTTAAAGCAGAACACCTTTTGGTGCTTAAAGTTTTGGCTCTGATTGTATTTTTGTTTTTGTATTTTAGTAACAATATGTTTTTGTTTTAATTTTAATACGAACTTTTAAGCCGTAGTCGAACTATGTATTCGTGTTTATTTATTTATTTTAGGAACATCAACAACATGTATATTAAACATTGACATTTACAGAGGATATGCTGTTCTTTGATTTAAAATTGTTGTGTTGATTGGCTAGGGATAATTATCATCATCGATCTATTATAATAGATCAAATCAAATGATTTATTTCCTTTAACATAGGCTTACATTGTTTGGTGGTAGCTATGTTCTACTTAACAGCATGCAGAGAAAAAAATAGAAGTTAATGATTGTATTTTGAACGAGTATTACCTTTTAAAAATCAATAATAATGCTATTCTAAAGAAATACGTTTCCATGGTTTGAATATAGAAGGTAATAATCTCTGAAACTATTGGAACAATTTCAAAAATACTTTGGTCATTATGAATTGTTGAGAAACAATTACCTTGTTACTTAAAGTTAAACAAAAATAAACCTCTTTATATTCTAAGATGTATTAAAATTACTTAATAATTTAATACAAAAGTGAAATGCGCCTCTCTAATCTTAATACATAAAGATAATCTCATCTAAGCCTTATTCAGTACAACGTTTCCCTTGAGAGCACAACGATTTTCATCAACATGTCGCCTCTTCAATGTACCAAAAATATTCCATGAATTTGGTTTAAATTACAGTGAGATCATTTAATAGAATTATTTATTTTTTTGGGTAAATTTGAAGGTGAAAATTGGTATAATTTTATACTTTTATGGGTAAAGAAGGTGAAAATTGATTTTGTTCATAACATTCCTTTTTGTATTGGTATTGTATGTTTATGGAGTGAAAAGAGAAGGTATTTCTTTTGAAAATTGATTGATTAGTGATTTCTATGATTGGATAAAAGTTAACTAACCAAAATTAGTGGACTTACTAACTTGTACCGGACATCTACGCTGAATTTAATTGGTATCCTTTTACTTGATTATGTACAAATATTTTTATACTCACTGAAATTTGACTAAGTATATGAAATTGGAAATTAAACAATTTGGTACAAATATATGGATAAATGTTACATCAAAATTAATATGATAAAACCCACTATAATAACTTTATGTTACAAAATTGAGTACAAGGCAAGTAAAAGCACACTTAGTAGTAGCAGCATCAAACAAAAGTCTTCAATTACTCAGTCAAAATTAATAAACGCTTAATCGTCTTTTGAATTAGATAAAAAAGGAGAAAAGTTTGAAATCTAAATGCTAACAGATGTTTTAAAGAGATTAAAACTAAATGATCCATTCGGTCATAATAAATCTTGATAATTAAACCTTTGGAATAACGCGAATTAATTTTGTTATAATGAAAAAGATAAGATTTATCGGTTGAGCTTTGAGTGAGTTAAACGATGTTTAAGGTGCTCTAGAATGTAACATGTTATATAACACCGTATATTAATAAATACTAGCAGCGCCCTGCAGTTTTTCCCGCGTAATTCCCGCTCCGCAAAAACTTCCTCTTGAATCTCTCTATCTATTAAAAAAAACCGCATCAAAGTCCGTTGAGTAGTTTTAAAGATCTAAGCATACATAGGGACGGACAGACAGGGGGATGTCTTTGTTTTATACTACGCAGTGATGTTCAATAATCATATTTTGGTACATAAAGTAGAAGCCGTTAGAGAAAAACTAGCAGCGCCCTGCAGTTTCACTCGCATTATTCCAATCACGAGAGACGAGTTAATTTAGCCTATATGTATATATGATACTCACAAATAATATGACTTTTTGTTAGTAAATGAATTATAAAAATCGGTTCAGTATACCAAAAGATTGCCCCCTACAACCTAACAAACTTAACCTCTTTAAAATATTTGTATAGATGGCCTGATGACCTAGACCTATTTAACAAAGTGCCGATTGCTCTCAAGATAAGGATATTGTAAGGAAAAGCCGAAGTAGACCTTTGTCCCTCTTTAAGGACGATAAAGGTTGAAAAAATCCGATTTACACCTTGAAAATGTTTGTGTGAAACTAAGAATGTTTAATAAAGAAAATTATATGGAAACTAGTTGGGTGGAAAATATCTTTAACATTTTCAGAATATATTTGGGTATATGTCTTAATATTAGTCGTATTTTGTTAACATATCAGTTTGCTAGACAATTTTAATAAATAACCAAAACATATTAAGTCTTTAATAGGTAGGTATAGGAAAAAGTATCCTACTAATATTATAAAGCCGAATGTTGGTGAGTGTGGATGTGTGGATGTTTGTTCCTCTTTCACGCAAAAACTACTGAATGGATTTTAATTAAACTTGGTACAGATGTTCCTCATACATAGAAATAACACAGAGGATACTTTTTATCCCAAAATTCCCACGGGATAAGGTTCCACACGGGTAAAACCGCGGGGCACAGCAAGTACAACTTGCTGTGCCCCGCGGTTATATAAATAAAATTACTCATTTAAATATAGGCTTACGCGATGAATAAGGCTAGAATTTAAACAAAATTCCTAAAACACATTTAAGAGCAGATACTCAGAATTTCTCAGTAATAATTTTAATTTACTAAATATTAAATTAATGAATAAGTATTCTGAATAGGTTCGGAATATTTTGCGTGTGTGTCTTTGTAATTTCTAAAATGTATTTCGTACACTTTCTACATAATCTCTTCACACACGTAATGTCTAAATGTGTTCCCTAAATACGAACGATTCCTTCCTACATTGTTACATTCGATTTCCAAAGGAAATCTTCAACAATGGCCACCGTTTTATAAATACGTAGATACGTGAGTTGTACTTCCATCAAATTTCATTTATGTTACCATAAATGAATAAAACGAATCTTACGTTTTACCTTGTTTTATTAGTTTATTTGCTTGGTTGTTGCATTACTTTGTTGATTTTATTTCAGAATAATGTCAGAAAATTGAACTTTTATTTACTAGAACAGGTAATATAACATAACATAATCATTCACTACATCATCTCATTACAGTAACTGACCTTTAACTAAGGTCTAAACTTGTATCTAAGGTATCAGAAACTACGTACACACTTATTCACACACACACCCAGACCGAGACAAACATTTGTAGTTCACACAAATATTCACCTCGTACGGGAATCGAACCCGCAAACTTACGGATGGCAGTCCGTCATGGTGACCACTGAGGTCGTCACAATATACAAATTTACAGTTGTGTTTCATTTACGTTACGTTTTATATAGCTACAAAAAATAAAGTTGTACTACATAATTGAACAAACATTTATTTTAAAAAATAGCCACACATTCCCTGTAACGTTTCAATAGCTCTAAAAATAGTCATCGACTCAGCTAAACAACAACAAACAGAAAACCAACCGAACAGTATGAAGTAAACCATCCAAACACTGGGACGTGTAAAAATTCAAATATTTTAGTCGATCAAACAGAAACGGTTTCAATACATTGCAGATATTTTCAAGTACTATTTTTATTGCGAAGTAACGTTTCACAATAAAAGATGGCCGAGTTATTTACTCTCTAGGGAGGTAACGGGATTCTATTGACTGGACGGAAGCAATATTGAATAGTCAGGGTAACCTGTGTCATGCTACTGAACACCATTAACCGATATATGAAGTGAAAATCGAGTTAAAACTGTTGAATGTAAAAATGTGCAAAAAAATAATTCTCAAAAAAACCTTCAAAGAACTAAAAATATTAATATTGTAGGTTCGAGGAAAAAGTTAAAGTATCGACTCATATACCACTATACAGGTTAAAAGCCTCTGTAGTATTACAAAACGGTTCTCGGTAGTATATGTTGTACACGTAGTTAGACCCAGAACCCCTGGTCGTAACGTAATTTTCACTAAACTAAACACCAATAAAAGATCTCAAATAACAGTTTCTGTTTAGCATCCATAATTCACGTTCAGGTAACCCGATTACCTACAACTTGGCGTACTTTTATTGCACTTCAGTGAGTTTGAAACTTCATATCTTATTGTTTGCAAAGCTTCCGCCAAACTTGGGGATTTTATCCGGCTATATAACGTTACAATTCTGTACAAGTTACTCAACTGATATGTGAGGAAGCTTGTAACCAATTTGCATTACAATACAACGATGCAGGGGAATAATTATTTTAAGTATTTTCATTATGTTAATGTCAGTTTTCATTGTTAACATTCCTGCTAACTACTAATGTCAGAAGTAAGAGACAGGTTTTTGCTCTACAGTCAGGAATCTTACAGACCGATATCACATACTATTTATGTAAATGAATTGAATTGAATACTATTAACCATTTCTATGTAGCTATACAAGTAAGAATATGAAACTTAATAAACAATCTAAAGATCACGACTAAAGAGTTTTAATTACATTAATAATTAAAAAGCCGAACCCACAACAAAGCTATGTACAGACAGTATCATGAACATAGACCATTTACAAACTACATAAGAAATCCATTACGTTCGGGCGGCAGCATTGGCACGAACGCGAGCGACGGGCGATCGCGATGCAGGCATTGATTTCAACAACTGAAATTCATTGGAAATAAGAGCTAGAGTAAACGCAATGTAGTGGAAACGTGCAGCATTGTAGAAGGCGAGGCTTTTACGGCTCCTGTCTTCTCCCTCAGGCCTCCCCGTGATACGGCCGCTTGCTTGTAACCACTGATAACATTGTTGAATTTGAAGTGGGGTTTTATAAGAATGTATCGTTGTACGGAAATGAAGTTGAACATACAGCGGATTTTGAAATGTGTTTTTTTTTGTTAAAACTTTGTTATTAACTTGTTCTCGTTGACTGTTCTATAAGTAAGTTTATATGTGACTTTCCTGGGAATTAAATAGTACCTTTAGCAAAATAAATTGCGTGGGTGCGATGGATAATTTTACCTAATTAAGTTAGAATATTCTGGTATCTAACAAGACTAATACTGTTAATAAACAAAATTTATTTAGGGCTGATTTTTCCATCGCCAGATAATTTTATTCGTCGAATAAAAGTTATCCGGCGATGGAAAAATCGGCCCTTAGACATTTAATGTAGATAAAAAATACAAGTAAATAATAATTTTAAGATTTATGTTTTTAATGATATTTATACAGTTATGATTATGACCCTTCAAATCGCTTCCGCTTATGAACTAATTGCCTTCCCAAGGCACAAAGCAGACAGCGTGGCGCCTTAACTAACACTCATACGTACCAGACGTACAAGTGCATACGAGTATACATGAACACTTTGCATCAAATTGCATTGCTTCAAGGAACATACTTATTTTCTTTAATTCAAATGATGTAGGTCTTCTAGATAAGATTTGCAGTGTGTGGTTTAAATTCTCATTCATTTCAATGTTTATCGTCGGCGATCTAGTGGCATTGCACATGCTTAGTGGCGCATTGGCTGGCCAAGTTGGCGGTCATGGGATCGATTAGGTCGAGCTATGTTTGATATATTTTGGCAAGGTAAGCCAAGTGCAAGCGTGGTGATTACGTTTATTTACTCTTGTAGTTATTTATATGACTAAAAAAGAGAGACCAAGAAAAAGTATCCTTTGTTTTTTTCCCGGTTATAAGAAATATCTGTACTTAAACTCATTTAAATCGGTTCAGCAGTTTTTTGAGTGAATGACTACAAATAAATAAAATAAAAAATCATTTATTGCTTACTCATACAAAAAAAAGAAAATTAAACATAAAAAAAAACATCCATCCATTCAAAATTTCGCGGTTATAATATTAGTTAGATACATTTTGTAAACGAAATAATATCAACAAAATGTATGTTTTAAAAGCGTTATTCATTAATTTATTAAAACAAACGCGACGTTTGCTTAATTACGGGTCATCAACGTTTGTAGTGTTCAAAGTTTAATAAATCACGCAAATATTTGATTGTAACAAAATTTAATTATTATTGTCGTGTTCAAATAAAGTTTTATTTGAATTGTTTTCGTAATTAAACTGTTATTTAGTAGAATACTTATTAATTTTATAATTTAAGCAGTACAGTAACGGCTAATGAAATTTAGACGCTAACTTTTCTAATAGCATCTTTGCATTGCAAAAGAAGATATTTATAAGAGCTTTTAAAAGAAATGGAATAATTTTTAATTTTTAACTTTATATTTTCTAATATTATTATTTGCATACAAAGAGTGTATTCAATGCTACAGCTTTTGTTACAAAAGAAGCTTACGACTTTTGATCATCCGATGACCACAAATCGAGGATACACAATATTTCTCTTATTCAGCAATCAAATCTTCAACCTTCAACCAATAAATTGCATAATTTTAACATAGCTTGTTATTTAATATTTCAAAATATTTAAAAAAAAACATTTTCTTTCAATAAAGATTTTTTTTTTATTGCATTTGCGGACTTTCGAGTCACACAACGACTATGTCAGGTCTCTAAAAATGAGTAAGTAGATATTATATTTGGTCGATATTATATCAAATAACTAAGTAAGCGAATACAAAACAAAGTTTCAAATAAAATATATTGTCACGTTCAAAACACAATAGAGTGAAAACTCACAAACACAAATACTTGTCTTCGTACAAAATCTTCCTTTAAATTCTCCCAGTAGCGAAATGTTTGCACTTGTCTGAATAATTCAAATTCAATATTTCATAACGGAGATAAGGAAAACGGATGATATTCTATTATATTCTGTTTTAGATTTTATACAAGAAATTTTATTTAATATGACTGGTTATGATATTTTATTCGATTGAAAAATGATCATCCGGACTAGCATGACTTCAAAAACGCGATATGATAATAGCGATTTATCGACATTGATCGTAGCACGCCATAATTTGTTTGGTCATACTCGCGAAATCGATGTTATTAGTGGTGTCGATATATTTTATCATGCACAGTCATACTAGGGGGCTGGTTTATTAGCCTCATTAAAATTCGAAATAAATGAACTTAGTTTGTCAGAAAAGCACTTATGACCAATAGAGAGTTTACAAAAGAAGACTTTAAATTAATTTAAAACGATAAGAACAGACTCTACAATACTGTTATTCTTAAACATTTTGTGAATCGACCGTACCGCGTCGCAAAATATAAAAAGCTACTATATTTAACAATACGCAGATTGCCAATCATTAAAATAATCAAAATATTGACAATCAACTAAGCACAAATAAACCTATATAAGTTCATTCATTGTTTTATTATTTCATATTATAAGCGACCCGCCTCAGCTACGCATTGCCTGATTTTCCCGGCGATTTTCGTTCGCACATTCCTTTTCCTGACGATACCGAACATGACGTAATAATAATTATACAATTTGGTTACGTAAGATTCAAGTTATGTCTTGATCAAGGAAAATAAGGATTCATTTTTGTAGAGGTATGTACAATGTAGATACATTTATTTATTTACTATATTTCTTATCTATTATCTATATTATTATCTCTTCTATTATCTAATACATATTGTATTATATAGATATTTTAGTTACAAATAACGTCTACAATAGATAGTTCCTACATATTTCATATACAGATTATGGAAATAATATATATTCTTTGTTTTCTGTATATTAATACCAGTTAATACATATATTTTTGGGTAAGAATATAATGTAAAATATCTGAGCGAGACCTGCCCTTTATTTATGCACATACATTAACGATGAGTACAAACTTAATGCGTCCCAAGCGTTTTATGGCTTCTGAGAATATTATATGAAGTTATCTCAACGTTTAAGTGTTTATGTATAGTATATAGGATATAATACATACAGTATAAGCTTAAGTACAACCTATATGCACAATAAACAGTTATGGTTAAATCCATTAACGTTCTAAATAGCGTAACCAAAATTAAAATTTTATTCGCTCCTCACGTTCAATTCAACGTAAAATTCGATCGAATTTTTAGAAGTATTTCATTTATAACAGTACAGATGCTACTAAATTTCATTTTAATCGGTTCAGCAGTTTTCGTGAAAGAGTAACAAACATCGGTCCATACATCCATAAAAACTTTCGCGTTTAAAAATCAGTAACATTTAAACAAATTGATAAATTTTTAACAGTTATTTCTACTCTAATTGTATTTGCAAAGTATATAGACATACACACATCAAAAGTGTCTAGGGATCAACATATATTTTTGCAATAAGTTTTCTCCTGATTGATATTAATTAAAATTTTCTTTAAGGATTCATCAAATAAAGTGTTTTCGTTTGTCACAGTAACGATAAACCAAGTCACCTTTGCAGTAATAAAGAAATTTGCCATTTTCCTAATAAAGGGATTTTTGACATTTGAACCACTAACATTAAAGTTCGAAAAAAAGACTGAAATAACAGTTTTCTTTAAAATTTTATTGGGTAACTTAAACAATTAATAATCCGTGTTTCTACCGCGAACACTAACAACACAAGAACATCGGTTTGGCATACTCAAAATGAGTTCATCCAAATCACGCTGTGGAATGGCCGCCCATGTTCGTTGCAACAACAAAAAAAGGTCTTCTTGCGGCTGGATACCCTCCATATTCGGCAGAGCTCTTCTCTGTAGCATATCCCATGCATGCTCAATCGGGTTCAAGTCTGGCGACTGAGCAGGCCAGGGCAGGACATTGATGTTAGCTGCGGCGAGAGTCTGTCTTACAACTCTTGCGGTGTGCGGTCGTGCATTATCATGCATTAACTGAAATAAGGGACCGATTTGCACTTGTAGAGGAACGATGACGTCTGATACAATCGTCTCAGCATAAATTTGAGCGTTGAGGTTGCCTCTGATCCAAATCAACTCAGTTCTTCCGCCGATCCAAATACCCGCCCATACCATGATGGTTCCACCACTATAAGGATGGACTTCCTGGCAGGATTTTAATCGCTGTTGGCGTCCAGGGGTTCTCCAGTGTCGTATACGTCTTGTATCCGGTCTCATACCAAAACGAGACTCATCAGAAAAGCACACGAAACGCCATTGTTCTTCTGCCCAATTTCTGTGTTCAAGAGCCCATTGATATCGAATCCTACGATTGTGCATTGCTATAGGTGGTACCCGTAGCGGTCTTCGGGAATGAAGGTTCACTTCATGCAAGCGGTTTCTGACTGTTTGGTCGCTAATTAAGTTCCCTGAAGAGTGATGAAGCCGCACGGCTAACATCATGGCGGTTATTGTTGGAGCTCTTCGAGTTAAGATTTGAATGTATCGGTCTTGTCTCCGTGTGGTGCAGCGATACCGTCCTCCATGGCGCTCAGCCACGGTACCAGTGCTTCGGTAACGTGTCCAAAGTCGACTGATAACACTCTGACTTGTATTCAGAGCTAAAGCCACAGTACGTTGCCGGGAACCAGCTTCTATCATTCCCACGGCTCTGAGCATTTATTCCCTGCTTAAATGACGTCGCCGCTCCATAATAACGTTGGTTTTAATCAGTAGTAGGGAAACAGTAGCACTAATAATGTCTTCAATGCGTTGTATGTTTTTATAGGGAAAATATTGACAGCTGATTTTCATCTTTTACTCGAATTTGATTCACAGTTCCTGATTCAAATTATGAAATGCACCAAAAAGGATCCATATAAATTTATAAAATCATAAATTTATTACAAAGCCACATCTCAATCTCAAGAAATCCATATAAAAATGCTTGATCCCTAGACACTTTTGATGTGTGTATTTGTCATTTCAATATACGGTTCCTCCGTCGGTCAAAGCCCAGTTATAACAACACGACTAATTCACATACGAACTGTTATTTCCACAAATGTTTAGCTTCCAACCTCCGCGAGATTGTCAATTAACCTTGCCTGGGTTGTTTTATTTTCAACCCATTATTTTACGTAAGGGTCGTGTTTTATAATGATTTATTATAACATTACAAGAATCATGTATTTTTGTACTTTCACCCATTATAAATGATGTTTTGGTGTCCATTATTAACATTAACTGGAATGGAAAAGGATTTCCTGTATCGTGCGCGTTTTGTATTGTTGTTTTGGTTTTGTTTTTAACTGTTTGTAAATTATTATTCTTTATAGGTTTTTAGCACGCTTTCCGTTTTAAAATTGGAATTCTAAATCTGTTGATAAAATCCCCCAGCACAGCAGCGGTCACTTTCTAAAAAAGGAAGAAGAAATAGGCCTCATCACCACGTTCGAGTTATGAGTATTAGTGAGCAAAACTCGATATTTTTCATATCTTATATAAATAATAAAATGAAAAGATTAATAGATATTGACGAAAATTTGTAAAAAAATTAAGTACAGAAAAATCTTCCTCGGTATATGGGTTATGGCTATCCAATACTAGAAACCATTAGGCAATTCCAAGTATTTCAAACCACAAGAGATTGAGATTAGCACCTTCAACTAATAAAAACTCTTCAGCTTTAAAATAATAGTACAAAGTTATGGAGCCTTCGACATTCAAGAAGACTCTTGTAACAGTACAGTTAGTTAACCGAAACCAAATGGTCTAACGAGACTCTAATAAACACACCACGTTATTGAACCCAGCGTTAATATTAACTAAATATTAAGGTAAATGAAGATACGTAAATTGAATTTTCATACCAGGGGGAACATCTGCATAATGACGTCTTAACCGTGATATACTGGTTAGATAATTAAAATAGATTACATCTATGTATTAGAGGTTTCATTTAGGACAATATCACAATTATACCAGTATTATTTACATTTAATTATGACCGAAGATGTTAACAATGCAAGTCAATTAAAGTTAAAATCATTTGTATAATATCTACATTATTATAAGTAAAACATGTAGATATATTATTAATGTTTAATACACATGAAAGCCATACATACATATGAATTTCAACTAAAAATGAAATAATGACAAGTCTTTTTTTATTTATTATGCACTAGGTGACGGCAATGAAAATGCATTAACCTACTTTAACGGAAATTATAGATAGGCATCCCTTTTATGATATGTGCTAGAAAGTAGGCTCTAATAATTAATTTCATGAGCTGCGATTCGTAGGACATGTTAGGCTGTTTTGTTATGTTTGTCGTACGTTTCCTCGACATTTGTTACGGTGGCCATTGACGAGTCAGTCTAACTGATCAGTTTGAACTGACGTCCTTCCAAAAATGGTCGTCAACCACCGGAGCGATTTCAGATTCCAGTGGGGAAATCTAGTTGGCCTAAAACTTTAATACTGACGTCACAGTTTTATGTCTGATCAGTTCGTCTGACTCAATGGCCGCTGTAGAGCTTTCAAAAATCTACCATTTGTTTTTTATCCACAAATATCGCAAACCACACGATCCAACCTGAATAATAGACCTGTTCAGGTTGGACTTTGGAAAACAACCCACTTACTAGTGCCCTAAAGCTGTAACAAAAGATTATTGAAAATTCCAACCCATACTAATATAATGGGGTTTTCCGGTCTAAATATTACCAACTAGCAGCGCCCCGCGGCTTCACCCGCGTAGTTCCCGTTCCCGTGGGAATTTTGGGATAAAAAGTATCCTATGTGTAATTCTGATGTATAAGCAAGATTATTGTAAAGTTTCATTAAAATCCATTCAGTAGTTTTTGCGTGAAAGAGTAACAAACATCCATACATACAAACTTTCGCCTTTATAATATTAGTAGGATAAATCATACGCTCATATCTTCCCATTTTCAATGACCAACAATTTAACGCTTTATCGAACAATAAACACAAAAATTGTTATATATATTTCAAAAATTGTCTCTTTAACAAGAACCTAACAATTTCAAAAAGCAATTTCAGTGTATCGCCCGCCGTCGCGGCTCGTTTCACTTACTTCACTATCAAGGAATTGTGGTTCGCACCGCTAAACTTTTCCAATAACACCGCCAAGAAATTTTCAATTATTAACTTTATCCACAAATCGGAAGGACCCATGCATAAAGTTTCGCGAAAACCTTTTATCGAATATAATTTATTTAAATGAACTAGAATATACACAACGGTGGCCCGACAAGCGATATTGTTCATTTCTCCTTTTAATCCCGTATTCCCTCGCCCGTCTACTGGGACATCGCTACCTTTTATTCCCAATGATTATTATGTAGGAAAATAGGATTGTCTGAGAACATTCCCATTACATTAATCCTAAAATACGATGTTACTTTGTACACCATTTCGAAATCCCTTAAAGACCACTCCGAAGATGATCAAAGAAAACTCGTAAAAATCTTTAAGAGGGATCTAATGTAAATACTAATTTGTTCTCTATCTACAATATCCTTTGTGAGTACAAACGTAAGAATTACAAAAGCAATGTAAGTAGACACTTAGAGCTCAATTTCGCATAAAACTTTACAAGTTTCATTAAACAACTCTTGTAGAAAAGAAAATTAGTTATAATTTTTTTAAGTAAATTTTAATAAAGGAAGCAACAGTAAGTTACTTTCAACGGGTACAAGTTGTGGGCAAGAAAGTCGACGTTAACCTTACTTATTCAAAAACTTTGAATCTTTTGTGCGTAACGAAAGTGTTCTTCTACAATTTAAATTTGATTAACTAAATTGAACCTTAAGTAAAATGTTAAAATCCTTTTGTTGAGTCTAAAATTGATGGTGAATTATGTCGGAACTGATCCTTCTAACAATTACAGAAAATCTGTTAAGCGGAATGAGTTTTAATGAATTCTCTACTTTTGCCATTCATAATTGATTACACTTGGGATATTTGGCCACAGTTCGTTTGCATTGGACCTACTTCAATAAATCATGTGATACAAAGTCGAAATAATTATTAATTATAATGTCGGAATAAGTTTCGTTATCTCTAGTCACCAGGACATATTTATCATGGAGAATCGAGATGCAAGACCCAAAATGAAAACTGCAACCCCCGCAAGGTAGATTGGATTGAAGATTGAATTGAATAGAAGTTATATTTGTGTGATCTAAAAATGTATATCTTGAACTGGATGTTTGAATGAATGGGCAATTGAGCATGCCTAGTTTCTGTTAGATATATGTGATAAAAATTAACCTAGTTAAGAGTCAGTGCTATATAAAATACCTAGTGATTATGTTGTGTTATTCGACCTCGCTGTTCTATAATAAAATCAATGAGAGAGAAGCCTCTGCTATGCAGTAGAGCCAATAATTTACTTTTATCAAAACAGAAATCTTATACATTCCATAAAAATATAACCTCTACAAACTGAAGAAAACTTATAAAGTAAAACGAATAACTTTGTATTGGTTTCTCTCAGGTAGTCGCCATTCGAAGTCCTATAGATGAACTCAATTTAAAGTTCACCAACACTATTTGCTTAACTGCTTCTAAGTACAAATTATAGTTTAGTTTACTGATATTCGATATCAATACTCAAAACTTTATTTCTAACTAGCTGTGCCCCGCGGTTTTACTCGCGTAGAACCTTATCCCGTGGGAATTTTGGGATAAAAAGTATCCTATGTGTTATTCCTAGGTATTAGGAACATCTGTACCAAATTTCTTTAGTAGTTTTTGCGTGAAAGAGGAACAAACATCCACACTCACAAACATTCGGCCTTATAATATTAGTAGGATTAATTTTGTAATAGGAATTATATTTTTAGGAATATCAAAACTTAAAACTATAATTTTGCAAATAGAGAGTAATTTTTCACGTGTACTTATATAAGTAAAATATGTTCTCATTCTCACTGGCCTAATATTATCAGTGAATGAGGAATTTTATAGATGTATAGGCCCAATACTTTAATTTTCTTATGAGTTAGACATCATCACTCGTTGTTTAAAAGATCTAAGCATTACATCATAAGCTTGTTATCATCATCACAATCCTGCGAGGATCAGATTTGAATGTCCAGGTTATGAATCCAGCTTATAGCTTGTTGTAATAAGAAATGATGAACAAACTCAAGTTATACTAAATGAAATGACATCTGTAATATTTAGGAGCAATCCGAAGTTTCTAATCCGACCGCAGTTTGACTTTTATAAAAATTATAATAATCTAAGCATATTCACGTCTCCTGGGTCGCGCAATAAAATTAGGTATGCGCCAGTTCGCCGCTAGAGGCTTTGTTTGACCTAGTTCCTCTGACAATCGTTGAACACACATCTTTTAGTCATCAAACTGAATTCAGAAAAAAAATCGGGCAAGTGCCAGTTGGACTTGTGCATGAAGGGTTCCGTACCAAAAATGTTTTGTTGTATGAGGACCTCTATTTTATTTTGTGCTTAGTATTTGTGGATAACACGGCAACAGAAATATGTACTTACATATGTACGATTGTATAGCATCTGTGAAAATTTCAACTACTTATCTAGTTTCTATCACGGTATATGAGATACAGCCTGGTGACAAATGGACAGACAGGACAGCGGAATCTTAGTAATAGAATCCCGTTTTTACCTTGTGGGTACGGAACCCTAAAAAACGGGATAGAAATATCTACGACAATCTCGTAAAACTGTCACATGCAAGACTGATTTGAAAACTTCCGTGTTCCGTTAGGGTTGGTCGGGTTATTATGATGTTTATAGCGTTGCAAGTAAAATATGGGTTATGAGTGTTGGAAGACATATATTTTACAAAATATATGTATGGCCACACCGTAAAAGAAAAATTATTGTTTATAATGTAGCTTTTTTATTCTAATAGGCCGTGTAGTGTGGTGCAGTGTTGGGTAAATAATTGGTTTTTCAAATTTAGAATGTGTCAAAACTAGAAGCTGTCACATGTCAATAAAGCGGTACAGACAATAAAATTGAACACTTCCCTGTCACAATTTCAAACAAATGTTACTGGCCAGTAACATTTTTACACAAAAAAAGGATTTTAAAAATTTAAATAAAGAATGAATAAGGCACCTATAGAACCTTTTAAGCAGCACATTTTACACAAAGCCCGTGTTGACACATTAAACGATTAGATCGGTGCGATCGTAAGCTATATCCGTAAGGTTTAAGAGATTGAGAATAGATGAAGCTATTAATTATGCAACGCTTAGTTCAGCTAGACTGTGACCCAATTTGGATCGGAGTAACAGCTGCGGTCTTATATCTCGAGTTAACTTGTCCGCGCTGATATTACTACACTGTGACTCCTTGCTGTCTGACACTTGGTTTCATATATAGACTGAGGACACTTGTAAATTATTACTTTATTGGTTCATATGAGTCTGTTGCTGTAAAAGACTTCCGGGTCTTTAAACGGTTTATCTAACTTAACTTCAAAAAAGGTTTTCCAATTTTTATGTTCACACGTTATTTCCATTTCGATTCTGAAAGTGTTTTAAGCTGAAGAATAATAAAATTAAGTTAATTTGAATAAATATAAAATACTTTTTCAACACACTTGCTCATAAAGGGGCTCTTATTTGTGCAAAAACAGTTGAATAATGACACGCTTGATTCACTAGTGAGTTATAGTTTTTTTTTTAAATTGCTTTGGTTTTAAAAAGTTTCGATACCAAAAAAAATTGTGTCCATACATTTTAAAAACAAACTTCAACTATGTTGCCTTACTTTTGGTAGGTCTATGGTCGATTCCATTCATTCATTCATTCGAATTTTTTTTTAATAAGTATATTTTTTAGTCTTTGGTTGATCACCATTGTTGTGTTGGATGCGCGCGAATAGAAAAACTGTTTATTTATTAGCGAAAAATGATATTTTATTATTAATTTCTTCGCAAGTGTGTTGAAAAACGTTGTATGGTACGCGCGTGTATTGATGATTACTACCTCGGCTATCTTCTGACCCTCGCCTGACGGCTCGGGCCTCAATAGCGCCTCGTAAGTAATCACCAACTTACCTCGCTTGTACCATAAATAACTATAAACAATAATAAAATAAACGAAAGAAAGTCAAAAACAAAATTTCATTCCATCCATTTATATTTCGGTCAAATTTCGACCACTAAAGCACACACCAAAACCGAAATATAAAATTGTGCATCATAATTAAATTAGCCTCGCGCGGAAATCGAATATCCCACTCTCTGTTTGCCAATTAGGAACCACTCTGACACTTAATTTGGAAAATAAATATAATGTAACATATTATGTAAGTACCTACATATAATAATGGAAAAAAATACAATACAAAACTATTTGTACTCGGGTTGTTTAAAGGAGAAAGATATTTTTTGGTTAAACTAAAAAATATTTAGCCTTTAGCCTAAGAGACTTCATGACACTAACACCCGTAACGACTGTCGATGAATGTATGAAAATCAGTACAAACAAACAAAATCCTGACTTTAATAAAAAAGTAGATAAGTCTAATTTTAACCTAAACAGGGAATTGAACTCAAACCCTGAAGCAGTAAAGCACAAACATAAAAATAAAGGTAACGGCCCACAAATATCATCATTCAATAAATTAAAACTCCCATAATTTACACAATTAGTTCTAAAGATGAGCGGTACGTTTTTACGACAACATTAAATTCATAAATTCAACCTTTCATAATTTAGAAAAAAATATCGTAAACATTTATTGCGATTATAAGTGTATAATAAATTTACTAATTAAATAACTTTTCTAATCAACGAAAGGCATTATAGCAACAGCTTTAGACCACTTATTAATTTTACCTATATTTTTAACTAGCAGCGCCCCGCAGTTTTACCCGCGTAGTTCACGTTCTCGTAAGACTGCGGAGATAAAATTATACCAAAAACCTTCATCTTGAATCACTCTATCTATTAAAGAAAACCGCTTCAAAATCCGTGGCGTAGGTTTAATGACAGACAGACAGCTACAGCGACTTTGTTTTATACTGTGTAGTTATCCTTTTCAAGGAAAACATCGTGAGGAAACATGCACACACCTGGGAAGAAATTCTAAGGTTGTGTGTGAAGTCGACCAACCCGCACTTGGCCAGCGTGGTTGACTAAGGCCTAATCACCATAATTCAAGGTAGGCTCGAGTCCCTCGGTGGGGACATTATATGAGCTGATGATGATGAGGCATCCTTTTTTATTCAACCTGATAAACATAATAAATGAAGAATATTATGATTATTTCAATTTATTCACAAATGTTGGTCTGGGTGTGTGTGCGAATGAGGGTGTGCGTAGTTTCTGATACCCTAGATACAAGTTTCGAACTTAGTTAGGGGTCAGTTACTATAATGAGATGATGTAGTGAATGATTATGTTATGTTATGTTATATTACACCTATAATTCCCCTTCACTGTAGTATTAATATCATCATTGGAAGCTCTGATACCTATAAAATACATAAATAATCACCAAATTTATACAATTACACCATTATTAGCCCGTGATATGTTATATCTATGTAAATAAGTAATGTTAATAATAACTGCATACAATGCGTGTGACGCATAAATACAATGGATTTTGCTAAATCTAAATACACAAGTGTTTATTTGAAAATGACCAACTGGTTAAATATGAATGTAATTGTAATTACAATTATAATATCAAAGAGAATAAATAGTAACTTTTATTGAAAATGTTGTTAGTATCTAAACTATAAACTTAAAATAGCAAAACTTTTTATAGGGATCAGTAATCCTAATGCCGATTTTAAACCGGGAACTAAGTTAGTTAAGCCACATATTGTTTTTTTTTCATTTACACGAACACATTGAGTTAAACCTACATAAAAACAACGACAAAAATCCGTTAAAGTAGTTTAGTTAAGCCACTTTAACCTAGCTATATGCACATTAGAAAACTGTATAAACTATGTGTGTAACTTAACTAAATACAACATTTAAATCGAGATAATAAACAAAAATTACTCGATAGTTATTAGATTAGTTCGAAAAACGATATAAGTACTTAACGACACAGATTACTAAATAGTTACTAAAGCTCCTCGAAATGTTAGCCCAATTTGTAAACCTATTAAAATTAGGTCATGCTATTGGCAAAACTATACGAATTAACTCTGTAAGTATCGTTCGGTAAGCCTGGGTTGTTGTGCCAAATCGAAACCCTATATCTAACATTTAAATAATTTAGTAGTTAGAGAAGCTACAGTAATTTGATTTCTATATTCTTAGTAAAAAGGTATAAATTTCAATGACATTTTGTTATACAACGAGCAAGTTTCATTTAAAGATATGTAATTACTTTAGAATAACAGTAATGTAGCGAGACAACAAGAACTAAGACTGGACCAATATTTCAATTACAATAACTTATCACCACATAGTATAAAACAAAGTCGCTTTCTCTGTTCCTATGTATGCTTAGATCTTTAAAACTACGCAACGAATTTTGATGCGGTTTGTTTCAATAGATAGAGTGATTCAGTGGGAAGGTTTTTAGCATAATTTTATCCCCATATTCCTACGGGAACGGGAACTACGCGGGTAAAACCGCGGGGCGCCGCTAGTGCGTAGATAAAATGATGCGCAAACATACATAAGTTCGGCAATTAATTTTCCTTTAAAGATTTTTAACACTTATAAAAGCTACCATCACAAAACTCCGTTCGTTAGTCTTAGTCTACAAACAACGTAAGCGTTGAGATTATCAAAGCAGATCAGCTCTGTAAGCAGATTACTCCGAACACACCATCTCGTTGAATGACCACCTATTTAAGTTAGTTCATCTAGTCGGATCTATGTACCAAGTTGCATCGTTTAAGTTAGGTCCTTCATTCGCTTCCGAGTGTTGATAGATCTAACATCGAGATTTACTTAGATTAGTTTTGTTTTTTTAAAGTTGGGTATAGTTTTTACTCGTGTTTTGTTTTGTTTTAATGCGGAGTGTTTTGTTTTTAATTTGTTTTGAAAAGCTTTTTTACACACTAAAGACATTTTTGACTTTCGATGCTGATCGAGATACGGCCGTAATTTGTTACACTTTTGGCATAGGGCGAAGATTCGGTGCTCTGTAGTTCTACGTATTATTGTTATCTTAATGTGGCCATTGACAGTTTAACTGATCAGTTGAACTGGCGTCCATCCAAATATTATCGTCAATCACCGGAGCGATTCCAGATTCCAGTTGACCTAAAACTTTTGGAGTGACGCCACAGTTTCATGTCTGGCTGGACTGATCAGTCAATGGCCACCTTTAATGTATTAAAAAAAACATTAAACTCAATGCTAAAAATAGGTACTTCTACTTACCTATTATTCTAAATATAAATCCAAACCTTTACTAAAGGTAAAATACAAATACAAATTGATAACAAGACAAAGTTTTATTGGATCCGTACCTATTAAATTTATCGGAATCGTCAGTCTATGAAGTTTGCTGTCCGCAAACGATATCATTTCGATCTGTGACGTAGGAACTACAAGTTTATATCTCGACAAACTCCTTTAATAAACCACATCAGACCAAAGTTTCAGTTCGAATTCTTCAAAAGTTTAGTTACTAGGAAACTGTTTTCAATAATTTCAACTGCTGGTAGTGTTTACATTTTCGCTTTTAACACACACACAACTAGGTTAACGTGGTGATTTCGCTTATTCCTCCTAACTACACCAATAAAGTAAGAACAAGACTGGTCTGGTCTAAAACCTAGAGTACTTAACCTTAATCTAAATACCTAACTTAAATACAAAAAACATGTTTTTCACAATTTCCCAAGAAAACCCTAAATATAATACAGACCCAAAAGTTTAATAAAGTTACAAAACCAAACCCAATCTCAATACTGGGTTCCTATAAAATACATCGTTAAAGCTACTTTTTCCTCAATGTATCGCATAAACACGTACTCCTTTTAATTTCTTGATAAACTAGGTCAGTTCGTAAACAGGCGAGCTCGGGTGAAAGAAAAGGAGCCTCTTAAGGGAATGGGAGAGGAATCTAAGCGATGCTATTTCATTTAAATCTCCCATCTCTTGAATCGGATCGGATAACTCGTTGTCATTAGAGAAAACAACTCGTGAATGGAATGTAGGGCTGCCACTTAAATTGTTTGGAAATTTACTTGAATTACAACAGGGGTATGTTAATACAACAGGGTAAGGTTAAGCGTGTTGTTTTTAGAGTGAATATACGCATTCCTTTCGAAATTGGTACTAAAGTTACATCTATCCATCTACGAGTATATTATAAAGAGGTACAGTTAGTTTGAGAGCATTGAAGTTAGGGATTATCTATATGATAAAAAAAACTTATTGAAGAATGGCCTGTTTATTGAAATAGGCTTTGGGCTAATATGCCATCAACCTAACTTACAGCAGTGAACATTATGGTGGAACCACGTGACAATTAATTAATTAATTTAAGTTTATTATCTCTACCGATGGCATTAGACAGTCTTTGCATACCTTATACGCGTTCATAGTCTTTCCTGTTACATCATAAATATAAAATGCATAAGATATAAAATATGTATAATAACATTACCCTAGAGCGTCATCAAACTTTTTTCCCTATTTAAACCACCCCTTTTTATGGGCTGAATTTTGAAAAATCCTTTTTTAAACTCGCTTTTCTTCTTTCATAGTAAGTCTTTTGGGAAATTTCATGCTTCTAAACTCGCGAGCTTAAAATGTCATTCAGCATAAATAGTACCAAAAAAATTTGGTACTCTAGCGACCGACCGTGGCTTCGAACTGATGTAATTTTCGTGGTTTATCCACATACATATTTTTTACACAAACGATGCGCACTAATATTGTTATAATTGTTTTCTTATATGTGACCTCATAACGCCTTCTTTTATGAACCGATTATAATTTATCGTTTTTGTTTTAAGTATACTTTCTAATTCGTCACATAGATTTTTTTTTAAGTCTATTTTTGTCCAACTTTTTTTAATTAATCGACTATTATTATTTTTTTGTCAACCTATAGTGTCCCACTGCTGGGCAAAGGTCTCCCCCAAACATTTCCAACCATCCCTATCCTTCGCAGTGTCCCACCAGCTACTGTCGAAGGTGGTAAGATCATCCCGCTAATCTATATCATTATATAAAAGGCTTTGTCCTGAATGACTGATGGATCAACGCACAGCCTAAACCGCTGATCGTAGAGACCTGAAACTTGGAAGGTGTGTTATTTGTATTACGTAGGCGTCCGATAAGAAGGGATTTTTGAAAATTCCTCCTCTAAAGGGGTGAAAAGGGGTTGCAAAGTTTGTATGGGACAACGTGATTCCGTGGTCTGATTAAGTTCAAACTTGGCATAAATGTTCTTTAAAAAGATTAATTAAATATGTGATACTCATTTTTCTTAAAATCATCACCTAACATGATTAAAAAGGGGTAAAAAGTTATTTTGGGGTTGATTTGCGTCGAAATTGATATCAATACTCCTTTGACATTTGTAATTTGACAGCTGAATGACAAAATGGCGGACTAAAATAAATTGACGGAATATGAGGCAGCGTATCAAAACTAAAGGTACTTAAATATAAAAATACCGTATTTTTACTTATTAATAGATATATATCAATATTCTTCACCCCGTATTATAAATCTAGACATTCATTTAAATAACTATTTCAAATATCAAATCTGTAGGTGAAGTAGTTTTTTCATAAAATGTACCACCAAATTGTTGCGTTACAAGGGCTTCACTTTGCTCGCCCTAATTAGATATTTTACTCATAATTTGATTTCTGCTTATCATATCTTCAGACATTTTCGATCTAAAATATTACTATACGAAAATTATTATTCATGTGCGATTTATCGATTTTAGCTTTATGATATGAAATTAGTTAAGTCGAGCAGGGCTTTTTTATAACTAAATCACCCACATATTATAGATACATAGATTCGCTTAATTACAATCCAGAATCTTTCCAGATTTTTTCGCAGAATCTAAAACACTTTCTAATATAGTAGAACGCCGATTAACCGAATCGCCAATTATCCGAATCGGTCCTAAGTTACTATGTAATGTACCTCTATTCATTGTTGTGATTTATTATATTTTGTACTAGCTGTGTCCCGCGGTTTCACCCACGTAGTTCCCGATCCCGTGGGAATTTTGGGATAAAACGTAGCCTATGTTCTTTCCCAGACCATAATCTACTCCTGTACCAAATTTCAAGTCAATTATTTCAGTAGTTTAGCCTTGAAAAGGTAACAGACAGACAAACAGGCAGAGTTACTTTCGCATTTATTATATTAGTAGAGATTTGCGTTAAGGACCGCTGGGATTGCAACTTAAATATAAATAAATAAAATAAAATAACTTACTCTGGATCGAGATGTTTAAGTGAGCTATAGATATTGTAGAACTGTGTTTGTTAAACTTATAATAGTTTATTCTGCGTGTGACATCGTTTTTAGAGTTCCGTTCCCAAAGGGTAAAAACGGAACCATATTACTGAGACTTCGCTGTCCGACCGTCCGTCTGTCACCAGACTATCTCAAGAACCATGGACATTGGACGTATGATATGAGAGAATGATGCATATTCAAGGTCAAGAACGGTGAAAGCTAAAGCTACACTTGAAATTTTCACAGATGATGTATTTCTATTCTATTGCCGCTATAGGAAAAAATACATAAAATAAAATAAATATTTAAGCGGGGCTTCACAATACAACAAACGTGTTTTTTTTGACATTTTTGGTGGAACCCTTCGTGCGCGAGTCCAGCTATGTGCAGTCTATGTGCGATAATCCGAATTTTCGATTATCCGAATGGACCCCGGTCCCAATTAATTCAGATAATCGGCGTTCTACTGAATATGTATTGTGTTATGAAACGCCGACTCTTCCGAAGAAAAGATCAAAAAATGGGATGGAAGTGGTAGTGGGGTGGAAGGGGTAGTGGCGTGGAAGTGGAGTGGAAATGAGAGTGGTGTGGATGCGGGATAGGCGTTGAAGTGGTAGAGATGTGGAAATGGGATTAGCGTGGATGTAGGACGGTGTAATGTAGAGCGTCGGTGGCGTAGTGGTTTAAGGCCTTTGACTTTCGATCGGAAGGTGCCTGGTTGGAACCCCACCACGTACCAATTTGTTTTAAATCATCATAACCAGTTCATTGATCTCCCTACCGAAGGTACAAGACCAGAAATAAGTAATGATGAGTGATGTGGTAGTGGGAGCGGTGTGGAAGATGTATTAGTGTGGAAGGGGAGTGGAGTGGAAGAGGTAGTGGCGTGGAATTGATATTAGGGGGTCAGTATCAGCTACCTAAGGAGGGGCTAGGGCCTGTCCTGAATGATATCTAATAGGGATATTTTAATTATGTAGAGCACATAAAATATGAAAGTTTACCTAATTTATATGTCACTAGCGGCGCCTCGCGGTGTCACCCGCGTATTTCCCGTTTCCGTAGAAATATGGGGATAAAGTTATGCTAAAAATCTTCCCACTGAAGAATCACTCTATCTATTAAAACAAACCGCATCAAAATCAGTTGCGTAGATTTAAAGATCTAAGCATACATAGGGACAGAGAAAGCGACTTAGTTTCATACTACATATGTATGTAGTGATAACGAATAATATAGGCGTGTTTATTGTTTAATTTTAACCTCGACTGCCAGACCCACATATTTATTAAAGTTATTTTATTACATCGATATTTAGCGTTAGCCCAAAATAACTATTCTTCGCGTACGAAGTCGCGGGGCAGAAGCTAGTATATTTATAAATCGACTAATATATTTAATTAATGTAATGTTATTTTAATGAATGCCAACCCTAAGTGAATCACTAAACTTTGATGTAGAGAATAAAGTTTCTTGTATTACACCTTTGCGGCCGTTCGCGACCAACTTAGCAGATTAACGTGACACCTAACCTGAGTTTACTAACTTCGTTTCGTATTTAACTAACTTGGGCTTGTTTTATATATTTAATAAATTAACGAGATCGTGTCACTGTTTTAATAATAAAGCCCGTGTCGACGGTATGCTAATTGTCTTTGTTCACGAATTGTTTTAATGTTGGAATTTTATGTTTTAGAGCAAATGCTCTACAATTTCACTTTCGTTTTTAGTAGAATTACATGTCAATGTTAGGTTGACATAATCCTTCAGTGAGTTTTGCTTACATTTATTTGATTTCGCTAATTAAATATGACGCCATGTCACTTCACTGCTTTGTAAAAGAAGAACAAAATATTTTTGAATGGATTAATTTGTTTTAACAAAGAATTTACATCTGAAGAGATCCAATAACGCGTCTGCGCCTTCAATGTGGTTAACCTACTACTGCACTTAGATGAAATAACCTCACAAATCAGACCCTGGCCTTAATACTGTTAACAGTGTACTACTAACCCTCGTCAAACCTACAGATAACTTCTCTATAATGTGGATTTTTTTCCCAAAAAAAATATGCCACAAGCCTCAATCTTTATACGACACTCGATGATCCCACATCCCTTAGCTCTCTTTCTTTCTCTTATTTTGAACCTTACCTTCGGAACCATTTCATTACAAAATGGACGATCCACAAAATAATAACCAAGGAACCATTACTAAATGAAAAATCGTTTATTCGTTTGTACGAGTTTCATTGTGGCGTTATAATCTCGATGGCACAAAAATAAGGAAACTTTTCATCATTTTCGCGATTGTTTATCTTTAATGGTTCTTACATAATGTAGGAATAATGTGGGGCATGGAATATGTTATTATAATATTAGCGGCACAAAATCTCTCAGAAGAATTGCTCGAATAAATTATGTATAACGTACCTACCTAAGTAATAATGGGGCAAAAAGGCGAGGTTACTAGTCAAATTTCGGTTTTTGAGGGGGTGAAGCAGACGGGTGGCGGACGGAAGATCTAGTCTAACTTCCCCCTGCCTCGTGACTGTGATTGTGCAATTGTACAAGCATTAACAGACGATCGCACCGCACCGTGACCTTGGTGCGCTCCGGACCATATTCGATAGTGTGTACATCGGTCCGCCGCACATTATTATTATTATTGACGGTCCGCTCGGTCCGATGGTTCTGCCAAAGGATTTGGTGCGGTTCGCGCGTTGTTCGCTCGTGTGGCCCACGCACCGCACCGATTAGCGCTTTAGTCGCAATTCTGCCTCCGAGCGAGACACGCGTAACGAGGTTGTAATGGCGGCGGCGTCGGAGCAAGAAGCCGTAAATATTACGGAGAAAAAGTTGATTTTAGAAATCATCCAAATTTATAAGGATTTCTCATGTTTATGGGATTCTTCCCACGAACTCTATTGCAACAAAGACGCCCGCAATCAAGCATTAGAAATAATATTAGAAAAGTGGAAAGAGGGTTACCCACATGCCACAATAGAGGACGTTAAGAAAAAAATTGAACACCTAAGAGCAGCATATAGGCGTGAACGAAAAAAGGTAGGTATATTGCAAATAAATAACACTCTTTTTAAATTAATATTTTAATTATATTTAGTAAATATATATTTAGGTACAGAATCAAGTGCAGGTGAAGCTTTACAGTGGTGCACCTTTTTCCATTGGTTTAAAGGCGATATTGCAAAAAACATGTATAGGTTGATCTGCACTCGACTGTACGTAAAACTTTACAAAATGAACTTATTTACTAGTAATATTATTGTAAGTTATTCAGGTACATACTCGTACTAAGATAAACAAATGTAATTTGTAGGTGGAATCCAGCAAATCAACTGGTGCTGGGTCGGAAGAAGTGTACACTCCGATACTATGGTACTATACGTATCTTACTTTTCTTCACGAGAAGACCACTCCGACATCAGAGGGAATCGATAATACCGACGACGTATGTATACTTAAATGTTTAGTACATTGATCATTCTTTCCTGAAAATCAACTCTACCTTGATTGTTAAAATATTCCGTGAATATCTGTCTGACTGCATTACCATCTGCAGTACGTTGTCTCTCTGATCTATTGAGACCGACTGATATGTCATTTACCCGCCAATCTCCTGGTCGGAAAGTATTATCTTCAGTATCTTCCCGATCGACACAATTCCTTGTGACGTAGTTAGCAGACTTTTTTCTTAGAAAATTGTGCAGAAAACATGAAGCCATTACTATTATTGGTACATTTTTGACATTGATTGTGATGGGTTTTTTAAATACCCTGAAGCGTTCAGCTAATATACCAAATGTATTTTCAACAATTCTCCTAGCTCTGGAAAGTCTATAGTTGTATATTCTTTTGTCATGTGTCAAGTTTTTCTGTGGATATGGCTTTAAAAGATTTTCATGCATGGCAAATGCACTGTCTGCTACTAAACAATATGGGGCAACTACATCTGATGACGGCAAGATAGAGGGTCCTGGTAAATGCAGTTGTTTAGACAATAAATTTTCATGAAAGGATGTATGGTTAAATACTCCACCATCAGAAATACTCCCGTTTGTACCTGCGTTCACGTAAATAAATTCATAATTGGCATTAACAATGCCAAGCAAAACTATGCTGAATGTTCCCTTGTAATTGTAATATATTGAACCGGAGTCTGGTGGCTTTTCGATAAGAATATGCTTTCCGTCAATTGCACCCACACAATGATTGAACTGCCATTTTCGTTCAAATTCTTTTGCTATTTTTAACCATTCATTTTCAGTTTCAGGAACCTGCAACAAAAAAGGGAAAGAGTACATTCAAACGCCAAAACGATCTATACAAGAAACAAGAAGAGTTGATACTATCTGCGAAACAATTAATTAAAGAAAGCAGTTCGCATGAAGACACCTCAGCAGATGCGTTTGGACGCTCAGTGAGCTGTCAATTGAAAGAGTTACCGAAACTGCAAAGATGTATTGTAGAAAAAATGATTGGAGAGCTATTGTTTTATGCTAAATTAGGAGAACTCTCTTTAGACGCTTCGATAAAGTTAAATAAAAACATGCATACTGGTACACAACCCTACTACACTCCACCATATAGAAGCCATTTATATCAGCAACTTTCATCACCATCTCCTCAATATTCACAAACATCACAGTCACCTAAATATATGCAACTGTCACAGTCTCCTCAATATTTACAACCGTCGCCGTCACCTCAATATTTACAACCGTCGCCGTCACCTCAATATTTACAACCGTCGCCGTCTCCTCAATATTCTCAAACATCTCAGTCACCTAAATATACCCAACCATCACCGTCACCTAAACAATCACAACAATCACAGTTACCTAAACGTACGCAACAATCACCGTCACCTATACATTCACACCATTCACCTTCACCTAAACATACGCAACCATCACCATCACCTAGAAATTCAAAACATTCATCGTTAACTAAACATACTCAACCAATACGGTCACCTCAACACTCGCAATCATTATCATCACCTCACTATTTGCAACATTCATCATCATTAAGCCAACAATCGACAACCTCTGTACCTCAAACACCAGCCGATTCGATAACAATTTATTCAGCAGACCCACAAGCTCAGTACTTGCCTTATAGTCAAGTATTATCACCAACTGACACTCTATCAGAGTTGACTCCAAGCGAAGCAACACAATTTAATATGACGCAGACTGTGTTTAGGGGTCAAGGGAAAGAACTACAAGATTTTTTGATGTTTAAGAAATAAATAACAATAATAATTTTAAAATTATGTATAATTAAAAAGCAAACATACATAAATATTTGACTGTAATACAATAAATAAATATGATTGTGTGGAATTAGTCTTATTGTGATTTATAAATAAATAAATGAGATTGTATGGAATTAGTCTTATTATTTTAAAAAACATACCTTCATATAATTCTTTAGCACTTTACAGATTGCTGTACAGGTCTCTGGTATTATCTCTGACAATAGTTGCGATGATATACTTGTACTGAATTTGAGTTCTCTGAATTCTCTTCCTGACGCGAGATACTTTAAGGTTGCTAATAATCTTTCTTCAGCAGTCACAGCTTTTCTCATAACTGTATCGGTTTTAGTAATATATGGTTTCACCATTTCCAGCAATTCAGCAAATAGATCAGAACTCATGCGAAGGTATATACGAAAGTCTTCATCGTCTAGTTCCTTTATCAGTCGCATATGACTGTATGAGTCTCTGTATCTTAAATAAAATTTTGCCCATTCTTTCCTTTTTTTCCTTTGCCTTTGGATAGGCGTGCTAGCTACGACGGTTGCCGCAATTAAAGCTATTTTAGCTTCCTTTGACAAGGTTGGAGGCATGTCTGACGCGATCAAGCACGGATAGCACACTGGACCATCTCGTGTGCGGTGCGGTGGTGTGGCGTGTCGAGCGCACCGTACCGGTCCGGCGGTTCGGGCGGACAAGTTCGATCGTCTATTAATGCTATTAGAATGTTTTGAATTATAAGGCCCGCCGCTAACTATGATGTTTTGTTGCCGTAACTTTTTATCATTATCACCTGCTGTCACTCACAATGCGCTATACTGAATCTTATCTAGGGTGTCAAATCGCGTTAATTTTTGTTATGGGGTTCAAAGAGGTAGTCGTGATTGATATACGTAGTCCTCTTGAAATACGTAGAAGAAAAATGAAACGAAAATAAAAACGGTACTGGGTGCATCCTATATAATGCAAATGATAATAATAAGGAAAATTGTACACGATATATTCGGCCGGCCGAATGACAATAAGTCACACCAGTGAGCATGTTTCATATCGCTGGAACTATTTGTCACGTTACCATAATGAGCGCACTCTTTATAGCTTACATATATTTTTCTTGCGCTCGACTTAGTGACAAAAAATCACAGTCAGCGGCGAGCCTAACATTTCGAATAGTTTAAAGCCTAAAAAATAGAGCAGATAACCGTACAGAGACAAAGCTTCATAAGAACGTGTAAAATTATTACCTGTTTTGGCAAGGTTGTCAAATAATAAAAGTGCTCTATGACAACAATCAAACCAATTTTAGTTTCAGAGATTGGCAAACAAAAAAGTAAAATTAATGAACGATACTTAAAAATAAAACAAGGTAGTTAAAAACGTGACTTTGTCTATGCTCTGTGGGGTCTCGCAAGGTTTTTAATCACTCCAAGACTGCCTTAAACCTGTAAAATATGGAAATTCAATACAAGATAATAGTTATTTATGGTACAAGCGAGGTAAGTTGGTGATTACTTCCGAGGCACTATGAGGCCCGAGCCGTCAGGCGAGGGTCTGAAGATAGCCGAGAATAGTAATCATCAATACACGCGTTTACCATACAGCGTTTTTCAACACATTTGCGAAGAAATTATCATTTTTCGCTAATAAATAAACAGTTTTTCTATTCACGCGCATCCAACACAACAATGGTGATCGGCCATAGATTAAAAGATAATACTCATTAAAAAAAATCGAATGAATGAATGAATGGAATCGACCATAGACCTACCAAAAGTAAGGCAACATAGTTGAAGTTTGTTTTTAAAATGTATGGACACGATTTTTTTTGGTATCGAAACTTTTTTTAAAACTAAACAATAAAAAAAAAAAACTATGACTCACTAGTGAATCAAGCGTGTCATTATTCAACTGTTTTTGCACAAATAAGAGCCCCTTTATGCGAAAGTGTGTTGAAATAAGTATTTAAACGATTATATGTATAAAACACAAATTTTAATAACTATGGCAAATATCAAATCAGTAGGTATTGTAGTTTTTACGTAAAATGGACCACAAAACTGAATAGATTGTTCCGCCAGGCGGACTCCGCTTTGCTCGCCCTAATAAATATATGTTTTCAAAACAGTTGCTCATAAAGTGGCTCTTATTTCTCTGCAATCAGGCACAGAATGACACCTATTACTCACCAGTGAGTTATAGATTTTTTTAAGTTGCTTTGTACATATTTAAAAAAGTTTCGATACCAAATCATTCATTCGTTCATTTTTTTATAAGTATATTATTTTAGTCTATGGCCGATCTCATTGTTGTTTTAGATGCGCGCGAATAGGAAAAATGTTTATTTATTAGCGAAAATTGTATTTTATAATTATTGGTTTCGCAAGTGTGTTAATAGTTATTTATGGTACAAGCGAGGTAAGTTGGTGATTACTTCCGAGGCGCTATTGAGGCCCGAGCCGTTAGGCGTGGGTCTGAAGATAGCCGAGGATAGTAATCATCAATACTCGCGTGTACCATACAACGTTTTTCAACACATTTGCGAAGAAATTATTATTTTTCGCTAATAAATAAACAGTTTTTCTATTCGCGCGCATCCAACACAACAATGGTGATCGGCCATAGATTAAAAGAATATACTTATTAAAAAAAAACGAATGAATGAATGAATGGAATCGACCATAGACCTACCAAAAGTAAGGCAAAATAGTTGAAGTTTGTTTTTAAAATGTATGGACACGATTTTTTTTGGTATCGAAACTTTTTTAAAACTAGACAATTTAAAAAAAATATCTATAACTCACTAGTGAATCAAGCGTGTCATTATTCAACTGTTTTTACACAAATAAGAGCCCCTTTATGAGCAAGTGTGTTGAAAAAAACGTTGTATGATACACGTGTGTATTGGTGATTACTATCCTCGGCTATACTCCTCAATAGCTCCTCGGTGGTAAGCACCAACTTTACAAACTTGTACTATAAATAACTAATATCTGTATACTCATAATGATAAATTTTAATAAAGAAGAAAATCAATTAAAAAAAACCACTCTACGTGCCTGTTTAGCAGGGCAACCGATTCGTGAGGTTGTATGAAGCTTTGTCTCTGTACGGTTATCTAATCAATAATCATGTGTCAGAGTATAACTATAAGTATTTATATTTGCCGTGCCCCTCGGTTTCACCCACGTGCATTCTGTTTTTTAATGCGATAAAATTTGAAAATTCAGGTTTAATTTACCAGGTATCCAAGAATTTAATACGCGAAAGACAATTAATGATATAATAAGAAACAAACATTCTCCATTTTTTTCATCATCATATTATGTCCTCACCGAGGGGCTTGAGCCTACTCTATTAGGCTTTTGTTAAAAATCTATCCCACCAAAAACATTCTGTAAAAAACTAGCCAAGTCTCGATGGAGCTGCTTGTTTATCTCTAAAAAGTAATGAAATCTAGACAGACTCGTGCCAAGTCTAAGGTTCCTTACTGAGATTTCTTTATTATTATAGTTAATGTTGTGTGACTTGGCCGTTGAACATTGTTTAAAACGTTAGTAGTGGGTACAAGTCAATTTAGTTTACACGTAATGTTTTGACATTATTAAAATACGCAGCTTTATTAAGCCTACAATTGACTGGATATTGAATTAACATTTTTCAAGAGGCAATTTTCTATCGTCAATGGGTAGGTTCTGTTTTTTTTAAGATTGGTGCAATAGCGTCATGGAACACCTAGTTTTGTACCCTTGTGTACACAAGGGTACAAAACTAGGTGTTCCATACATGTGTACCTTTCAACGGCCAAGTCACACAACATTAACTATAATAATAAAGAAATCTCAGTAAGGAACCTTAGACTTGGCACGAGTCTGTCTAGATTTCATTACTTTTTAGAGATAAACAAGCAGCTCCATCGAGACTTGGCTAGTTTTTTACAGAATGTTTTTGGTGGGATTTCATTTCTTTTTGTTAAAACTTGTTTATATTAATTTATTTTATTAGATTTTCTTATTTGACACATTTTTTTCTTTTTAGGAGTAGTATTTTATTATTAAGCGCCCCGCGGTTTCACCCGCGTAGTTCTCGTTCGCTTTTCCGTGGGAATTTCGGGATTAAAGGTATTCTATGTCCTTTTCCTGGTTTTAAGCTACCTCCCCACCAATTTTCAGCCAAATCAATTCAGCCGTTCTTGATTTTTAAATTTCCGTTCCCAATCCCGTGGGAATTTCGGGATTAAAGGTATTCTATGTCCTTTTCCTGGTTCTAAGCTACCTCCCCACCAATTTTCAGCTAAATCAGTTCAGCCGTTCTTGAGTAATAAATTCCCGTTCCCATTCCCGTGGGAATTTCGGGATTAAAGTATTCTATGTTCTTGTCCTGGTTCTAAGCTTCCTCCCCACCAATTTTCAGCTAAATCAATTCAGCCGTTCTTGAGTAATAAATTCCCGTTCCCAATCCCGTGGGAATTTCGGGATTAAAGGTATTCTATGTCCTTTTCCTGGTTCTAAGCCACCTCCCCACCAATTTTCAGCCAAATCAGTTCAGCCGTTCTTGAGTAATAAATTCCCGTTCCCATTCCCGTGGGAATTTCGGGATTAATGTATTCTATATTCTTGTCCTGGTTCTAAGCTTCCTCCTCACCAATTTTCAGCTAAATCAATTCAGCCGTTCTTGAGTAATAAATTCCCGTTCCCAATCCCGTGGGAATTTCGGGATTAAAGGTATTCTATGTCCTTTTCCTGGTTCTAAGCCACCTCCCCACCAATTTTCAGCCAAATCAGTTCAGCCGTTCTTGAGTAATAAATTCCCGTTCCCATTCCCGTGGGAATTTCGGGATTAAAGGTATTCTATGTCCTTTTCCTGGTTCTAAGCCACCTCCCCACCAATTTTCAGCCAAATCAGTTCAGCCGTTCTTGAGTAATAAATTCCCGTTCCCATTCCCGTGGGAATTTCGGGATTAATGTATTCTATATTCTTGTCCTGGTTCTAAGCTTCCTCCCCACCAATTTTCAGCTAAATCAATTCAGCCGTTCTTGATTTTTAAATTCCCGTTCCCAATCCCGTGGGAATTTCGGGATTAAAGGTATTCTATGTCCTTTTCCTGGTTCTAAGCTACCTCCCCACCAATTTTCAGCCAAATCAGTTCAGCCGTTCTTGAGTTACAATTCCCGTTCCCGTTCCCGTATAATTCCCGTTCCCGTTCGATTATCCTAGTTTTTATAGTTTTCCCTTTATGTGGCCATTAAACCCTAACTCTGTACCAAATTTCAGCTCTCTAGGTTTATGGGAAGTACTAGTTCTATTTTGATGATCATGAGTGAGTGAGTGAGTGAGTGAGTGAGTGAGTGAGTGAGTGAGTGTCTGTCATAAATACGAAACTTTGCTTTCGCTTAACTTCGGAACTAAATGACCTACAGACTTGAAATTTTATTTTAAGTATGTGATAGTATAGCTTACTGGATGACAAAAATTTCAGCGTTCTGGGCTTATCCAGAGGTTCTCAAATAGGGGCCTGAAAATGCGGCGAAAGGGTTCCTGTAAAGGATGGTACGGCAGTGTTTGCTTCGCGCTCGACTTGGCGGGGGGCACTGCCGTGCCCCCAGATTAGGATATTACATTTATTTATTTATATGAATTTATTGAACTACTGATTTCAAGTACCTGATAGGCTATATACCTAATCCAAAAATAATACTGAAAGTAAAACTTTACATTACTGAAGTAAGTATTTTTAAATCAATCCAGTAACGAGTTGATTGGACTAAACTTTGAACAGTTTGGTCAAACCGTGTCATTTTTCATACTTTGTCAATTTTTGTACCCATCATTACTTCATAAAGACTGATCCGAATAATAAAATTTACACGTACATAAAAATGGAAATGGATCATCAATTTTTTTTTGTCCTGTACTGGACAAACTACTTAGTTTTACTATATTTATATTATCATAGCTAGTGTCAAAAATCTTCTGGAAGTTTGTCAACGACTCGAAAAAAATATTATAGACGTGCCGTTTCAACATTCGCGACTCTCAAAAATAGCGTAAATTGTACATATGTATGAAAGAGACAAAGGCGCATGACGAAAGGGAAAGAAAATAAGTGCCACATCTATAGTTCATTCGTATTCGTTGACGATTGTGCAATCGGTGTTTATATTTTTATCTTTGTCTGAAATATTAAAATGTTATATAGAGTACCGCTTGTCTGATGATCACGAAATATTGTAGTAATGTAGTTCAGGCAATTTAAATCTTAAGTTTAATTCATATCCCGTTGTTTAGCAATGTAAAAAAAACAGTATTGAGCACGAAGAGAAGTGATACACGTCCGTCTAGCACCACCGCTCAGCGGTCACTGTCGCACTGCATTGAAAGGAAAGAGAAGCGCAATGACAACCTCGAAACGGCTCAAATAAGACTGGATAAAAACATGAAATTCAATAATTATTAGTGAAAATCTTTAATGATTAAAAAATCTTTCGGGTGGGACTTATTTATTTATCTTTACTAAGCGTATTCGAAGTTTCGTGGTACCAGCTCTTATACTTTTTACGTAGACCGCAAAAACAAATTTTAAAAGCACAATTTTCAAAATGAAAATGTATCGAGAAAATGTAATGCTATCGTGTTTCGGTGCGGGTCAAGTTTAGTTAAAGAACCAAAGTTGCATATAATACATAAAATAGTTTTGTACTAATAGTGGAAATATCATAACCAGTCTTCCGAAAACGGGCATTTGGCATCTCAGAGCCCCTAACGTAAAATCTTATACAATTTCATGCGAGCAGAAATATCGAGGCAACGTTCTGTGTCAAATAAAATATTCAACGGGCGTAATTTAAAAGCTTCCGGGTCACTTACTCCGGCTTACCTTGTCATTTCGATCTTGATTGGCCAAATATGTACCTTAATCCCTTGTATTAAATATTAATTATATCTACCGTTTCGGTTCGTTATAGATACGGGTACAGTAATCTCTTGTGATTGAAAAAGTAAATCGATTTTGGCCGTCATTAAGGATATGTCAAATTTATTCACGCTTGCGAAAGGTGATGACATATTTTTGACCCTAATTTAATTAATAGTGGTTGTCTAATTATCATGATACTCGCCTCGTGATCCTGAGGTTGCTAATTCTAATCTGGGGGCCAGGTTGAACATGATGTATTTGTGACCAATGATATCATCACAAACATTTTCTTTTAGGGTAGAGTAAAAATATAGAAGAACGATATTCTCTCTGCCAAAAAAAGCGAAGTGGATTGGCTCCACTTCTGAATAAATAAAGCCAGCAGTAGAAATATGTTAAGCAGATGATAATTAAAATACCAAACTAAACATTCATAAAATGGTACTAACAAAACACAGATCCCTATAACACATAGTTTAACATAACGTAGAAACAATTTCCTAACATAAACTTAATTAAATTAGATAAAGGGCAACCCAGTTGTTCAGTTAGTTGGCAACACAAGTGAATACTGACTATGACAGACGCAATGAAAATCGTTTATCTGTAAATTGTTTGTCTGGTAACTTTCAAGTACCAAAAATATTTGATCCTTTTAAATTTATAATTAATTTTACTTTCGTTAAATTTGATATCTCTGAAAAGTTTTGGTCATCATTATTTTTTGTTGAAATACGATCATTATCAAAGATAATGTCTTTCTGTCATAACAAGCGCTGTGACACTTTTAGGTATCAGGTGAACACCAAGGTTTCCGAGAAAATTGAAAGAACTTATGTTTAAACATAATTTAGAAGATCGTGTACTTGTTCTGTTGTCAACTGTTTTTCAAGTTTAATTAACTTTATCTTTGATTTGCTTTGATGACACAAGGTGACTTATTTTGTATTTTTACTATTAGACTAAGGGCCGATTTTTCCATCGCCAGATAACTTTATTCGACGAATAATTTTGAAATTTTGACAGTTATTTCATACAAAATCTGTCAAACGTCAATTTTATTCGTCGAATAAAAGTTATCTGGCGATGGAAAAATCGGCCCTAAGCTCAGTATTTATTCTAGAAATCTTCTCACAAAGAGTAAATTATGAAGTTTACATTGAATTCTTTAGATTTAATTTCTTTGAAATTGATTTGCAAATTATGAAAAAGGCCCAACATTTGAAATTTAATTTTTATTTTTAGAAACTATTACCATTACTATACAAAATATTTTGGATTGGTTTTATACACCTTCTAACTTACCAGTCGTACTAGTATAACTTTTAGTTCGGTCAACAATACAACAGTATCAGTAGCAACATTATGGAACTGCGTCAGGCAAGATTCATTGCAGTGGTGAAGAGATTTGGATCGGTCGATATATGCTTGGAATGTAGCCAGATGCTTCCGCTAAACACCACCAAAGTTGAGGGCTGCAATTGCTTCCAAGCCTAATGCTTCTAGGTTTACGTTGGTTTATGTAGGTACAACCTCTCGCCATTTGCATAACTCAAGATTTTCTACAATTCCCCACCATTTTTACTGCTCTGTGGACCTTTCTCTAAGGATTATTCGTGAAACCACAAAACTTGGTACTCAACTCGTTTAGCATTTACAACAGATAACGACAAGGATGAAGAATAACTCCGGAAAATTTCGACTTTCTTGGAGATAATAGTGTCATTTACCTTCAACCTAAATGTGGGAATTCAAAAAAGGCGGATTTACATTTAAGTAGGCAGTGAGGATCCTTCAGGACGCTGACCTTTTAGATTCAAAGGAGGGTTGGGCTGGCCTCAACAAGAATGAGCATGTGACCCAAATAACATTATAATTCGAGCATCTCCTATTCCTAAGTGAATAAGCACATTTTGGGAATCGTTTATCATAACCATAACTTATTCAAATGACACATTGGAGTGGATGACTTCTTTGAATACTTATAGTTGGTTTATACAAGATCGTCTTGCAGATGTGGGGAACGTGCCCAAATGATTATACCAAAAAATGGATGGTCGGTTTTTGCCGTATGATCGCCTACATAATTATTCCAATTGAATTTAGTATAAGGATAACTGAAACCCCTAAAAGATCTAGCACGTAAGCTTACCAGTACGAATATTCCAGCGAAAAAAACACTAAATTTCTGAACGAGTAAGTCAATTTTAAAATTAAAATTTGGGACGGCAAAGATAACTCTTCTGTAAACACATGGATAGTCAAATCCTGGTACATATGTGTTGGATGGAGTCCAGAGTACTATAGAACGCGCCACTAAACCCATTATACGGGTGTGAACGCTACGAGAAATTGCATTTTCACACCGTATTTTCACCACATCTCGTTTGAAACTAACTAAATCAAAACGTTAAGGATGCCACCCTGATGTTGAATGCGGCTTCAAAATGAGTTTTATTCAATTAAATTGTAATAAGAAACGCTTGAGGCAAACTGAGCTTGATGTCATACAATTAGTCTTCATTTATTAACTGTGTCCCAAGGTGCCGCGTAAACACAATTTTACTACGTATTTTATATAGATAATAGATATCTAGGTACTGTTTTTAAAGCTATCTAAGATTCAGCTTTAATACGGTACCAGCCAGTGAGAGTCAATTGCAAGGACTTTTCTCTCGCTCTGTTGATATAAGTACAATGAGGAGAAAGAGACGTAAACACAACACTTGAAAACAATCACTCAATGAATTATATTTAGAATTCAATTCAGCTTTGGTTAATTTTAACTTAGCTTTACATAATAAACTTTAACACACTTTACATAATAATTTAGATCAAAATTCCTTAGACGATAACCAACATACTGCATTTTAAGTAAACATTTTTCATATAATAAACTTCTTTGAAAGTAAAATAGTTCAATCCTTCAAAGACTAGCAAAACAATACGAGTTTTCAAACTCAAGTCTGTTGGCAGATCTACGTTCTACATTTCAGGCATTCGTTAGGAGAGGATTTTACGAAAATCCAAGCTTTAGAATATGTCATAGTGTGCAGGTATGACTAAGGAAGTTTACTAAGAGAACTTAATGCTATAATAACCTATCCTTCTATACTAATAATATAAAGAGGAAAGATTTGTTTGTTACTTACAAATAGGATTTGTTTGTTCCGAAACTACTAAACCAATTTAAAAAAATCTTTCACTAATGGAAAGCTATATTACCAAAGCTATATTAAAGCTATATTATTAGCAGCGAGTGATATTTTATTCATGTATTCCCACGGGAATGGGAACTATGCGAGTGAAACCCCGGGGCGCTGCTAGTATAATTATAAAGTGATGAGTTTCGTTTGATTGGTTGAATGTGCTAATCCCAGGATTGAAGAGTTCTTTTAAGAATAGTCAATATTACCGAGGAAGGCTATATACTAGAAACATCACACTATGAAGAATATTAGTGGAGCTAACGTGACTTAAAGCACGAGGCACATTTAGTTATGAGATGTACGCTATCGAAGCGTAATTTAATTTTATTTAATGCATTTTTTCTGTACGAGCATTTTCCCGATTTATTAACGTTCATGTCTAAATTTGCGAAGCTCTCCAATATAAAATTCAGCGCTGTATACTCTTTAAATTTCGCTTAAATGTTTGCTTTATTAAGTATTAAAGGCTTTTAACATTTTTATATTCGTCGTTTGGTCTAATGGACATCAAAATTTATTCTAGTGTGGTGACGCTTTCAAATAATATTTTGGGTACATTGTTTTTGTATGAACGTTTCTGTGAATGTCCGATGTTAGTGTATTTTGAACTTGAATAACAACCGAATATTTTTTCCATAGCGCACTTGGTCAGCGTGGTTGACTAAGGCCTAAATCACCCTAATTCAGGGTAGGCTCGAGCCCCTCGGTGGGGACATTATATGAGCTGATGATGAGATATCACTGGACTGCCATAGAATAAGGATCACGACGAGTTTCTCTCTAGAGCTGCCATCTAGTCTCACATTCAAGATATTCAAGAACTGAAGTAGAGCAATGCCACGGTTCGACACGGTCTTAAGACCTTAAAATCGCAGCTAAAGTGGAAAATTGTTATGTGCAAAAAGAAGTATCTATCTAATTTCACAGCATTTAAAAGTGTATAAATTTTATCCAGATAGGTAAGTAAGTATACTCTCTTTTCCGAACCTATATCCCATGTCTATTTGGGGTCGGTTTTCAGTTTAACCAGATTTGGCGGAATGTCAGTATTTTACGTGAAGCGACTGCCATCAGACCTTCACAACCTAGAGGGCTATACTACATTTTTGGTTAATTGGTAAGTATATATACATTTAAAACAATCTAAGCGTGTAAAACACAATAAAATATAACATTTAAAGTCACAATATAGCTACATATTTTTATAATATTGGCAACACTGCAAAAATAACAAAATTCTATAGAATTTAAAATTCATATCGTTTATATAACTGTCCATTTATTATCGAACAGCGGACAATGTGGCACCGATAAAAGCATGCATTATGTACTCGGTTAAATATGAACATTTTCTCTTAAGGCCATATGATGACGAGCCAGTTGAACTGATCAGTCCAGACATAAAACTGTGCCGTCACTCCAAAAGTTTTAGGCTTGAAATTTCCCCACTGGAATTTGGAATCGCTCCGGTGATTGAAGACCATTTTTGGATGGACGCCAGTTCAACTGATCAGTTAAACTGACTGTTACCCAGTATGTTTCTGGATCATCACTACATAGTATAAAACAAAGTCGCTTTCTCTGTCCCTATGTCCCTATGTATGCTTAGATCTTTAAAACTACGCAACGGATTTTGATGCAGTTTGTTTTAATAGATAAAGTGATTCAGTGGGAAGGATTTTAGCATAATTTTATCCCCATATTCCTACGGGAACAGGAACTATGTGGGCGAAACCGAGGGGCGCCGCTAGTAATTTATATGAACCTTCTCGTAGTCATTAGGTTTCGTTTGTAGGTCATACCTTTACTTTATGAGCTACTATTAGCTAGCCTATGTGCCTACGTATGAGAAAACTTAATGCAAAGTATGAATGGGAAATGTTATTAACCTGTGAACTATGTTGTATTATGATGACCTAAATGGGTAAGTGATGGACTGTTAATACAAGGTCGTGGGTTCGTTTCTTGTGCGAAGTAAGTTGTGGTATCATAGCTTGATTTGAGTGTGTGTATGCAATTACCAATACCAAAATACCTCTAGGAAGGTAATATTATAAAGTTAATGTTACAATATAATGTTTCGGAAACCTTAATAAAATTTATATTCAGTAATTAAGTTTTAACAACAAAATTATGAAACAACGAGTTAGTTAATTAAAAACCGGACTGTAAATCAAAAAATAACAAAATTAAACTGTAAAAGCATTCAACCGAAGGTCCAAAGTAATGATAACATAAATTTAACAAACTGCATTGCACTGAATTGTTTTTCCGCGAGATAAAATTGTAATACAATCTTCCAAATAAAATTTTTGGCAACACTAACAAAACCGCAGAGATTTATGGCTCTAAATAGGCGTGGAGGAGACACAGACTATATATTTTAACGTTGTTAACTTGGATTAACTCAACTCAGAGATCTTCTTATTCTTTGCGTATCGACTCAAATTTTTGAGGACCAAAACTCGGCCACCGATATAGCGCTATCAGTGGCCTTGTAAAGGTCCTCACGTGTGCAGATGTAGGGACACGCATGGCAAGTCAAAAGATGGGCCATTGTTTGGGGAGAAATGCAATACAGACATGCAACTCAGAGATAAGATCGCCTGTTTCTGTTGAACGCGGTTCAATGATCCGCTAATATGTTTTAACTAGCTTTGCAGTAACTTGTATGATTGCAAGAGGCAAATATTTTTAATTCGTATGTGATTGAATGTGTATGTGTGCTAAGTTTTCTGAGATAATTGTTACATGAAGAGGACATTAGAACAATTATTTTATGTTATAGAAGACTACCTTTATCAACCCTAAAATATGATAGAAAAAGTATTTTCTAATTAAAAAAACCTAAAGCCAATATCTTTAATACTAAGGGCCTATTACACGAGCTTCAAGAAAAGTTACTGACCAAGTACAGGTAGTTTTGTCTCGTTCTTACTTTAAGACAAGTGATAAAGACAAAACTCGAGAGTACTCTTAGTACTCGGAACTTTACTTGAAGATGGTGAAATAGGCCCTTACTCGTAAAAAATGCAGATTGTGAATGACGAAGACAAAAATTTAAAATAGCTGCTCATCAAAACATTAAATACCGATTTATATCCGGACAAATATCATTCAAAAGTTTGGAACAATTTCAATACTTCATAATACAATATGAATACCTGTAAATTACTCGTAAAAGGATTATTTTCGTTAGCGGAACCAAGTAATTCAATATGAAGACTTTAATTCATGTTACGTTCGATCAAAACAAAATTCTTTATAAAGGGCGCAGTGTTGATTCATTTGTTAAGTGGAAACAAACAACAGTATAAAGTTTCGTAATTAATAAGTAAATATACCTTCGTTCGTTAAAATAGTAGCCCTTTTGACGACTTCCAAAAAGGATGAGGTGTTTAAAAACTTTTTGTCCTTATATTGGAGGTTTAATTTCCTTAATTTTATGTATGTTCTAGATACTATCACTACATAGTATAAAACAAAGTCGCTTTCTCTGTCCCTGTCCCTATGTATGCTTAGATCTTTAAAACTGCGGTTGATGCGTTGATGGTTTTGATGCGGTTTGTTTTAATAGATATAGTGATTCAGTGGTAAGGTTTTTAGTATAATTTTATCCCCATATTCCTACGGGAACGGGAACTACGCGGGTGAAACCGCGAGGCGCCGCTAGTATTATATATAGTATAGTTCTAGATAATCCCTTCCATCTTGATTTTAATTGATTAAATGAATAAAAAAGAAATAATTTTTAATTGTTGTCAAATCCACATCTCACAAGCGCAAAATATGCACAATAAGCTAAACTTAACACAACGTTAATTTCGCCCTCTTTACTTGTCAAAAACTTTTGCAATTGTACCCGTTACGTGAATACTTTATGATTAATCTTTAGCAGAATAACAGTATTTAATTCCATATTTAAATATTTAAAAAACATATAAAATAGAAATAGTTTACATCCTAACTATAATATTATAAATGCGAAAGTAACTCTGTCTGTCTGTTACCTTTACACGGCTAAACTACTGAACCGATTGACTTGAAATTTGGTACAGGGGTAGCTTATGGTCCGGGAAAGAACATAGAATACTTTTTATCCCGGAATTCCCACGGGAACGGGAACTACGCGGGTGTAACCGCGGGGCGCTGCTATATTTTATAAGACCCGTTAACTACGAAACTATTTTGTTTCCAATGTTAGTATACCGGAATAGCGTTCAAAGGGTTAATGATATTTGTACTTCACCTGCTTGTATTATTCTCATCTCACAGCATTACATACCTGAAAACAAAAATAAGTACATATTAATCTTTTTGCCAAACAAAATTCCTTTTTAGTGCTATTGTAACAAGAATCACAATTAAAGTATTCGTCAGTATCTTTAATCTCGGTCTGAGTGTGTGCATATGTGTAGTTTCTGATACCTAGTTAGGGGTCAGTTGTTATTATCTAGATTCTAGATGATAGAGTGACTGAAAGGTAAAAGATGAGATTTAAAATTACTCCTTATGTATTACCTAACTAGAAGCACGCAAAATTCTGTTAATAATACAAAAATATCGGATTATTCTGTACGTCATTACCTATTGTTATGAGCAGAAAAATCCTTTTAACCTTCTGTCCGTCTGTCTATTACAATGGCACGTGGCGTATCGTCGTACTTTCGGGTACATTTTATTTATATAACGTATCCTCTTTCACCTGTTATTAGGGGGAAAATATTGTGGTAGGTGTTTTGTTTCATGTAAAGATAGTTTCATTAGTATTCGAATAAATATTCGAATCACTGGTGTATGATCATATATATTTTCACATTAAGCCGTTAATAGTATGCAATCAACATGGATTTGTGAAGGGCAAAAGTACTATCTCAAACTTACTCGAATACAAAAACTTTCTTTGTCAGGCATTTGCAGTCAGAGGTCAAGTTGACTCGCTGTATACGGATTTTCAGAAGGCTATTGACAAAGTCAACCATGTAATATTAATTCAGAAGCTCTCCAATTACGGTATTCACGGTAATCTTCTTAGATGGATGAAATCCTACTTGGAAAACAGGAGTCTATTGGTTGCCTTGAAGGGTTATACTTCCGCTCCATTTTACTCCAGCTCTGGCGTCCCGCAAGGATCGAATTTAGGCCCACTATTATTTATTGTATTTGTGAATGATTTAGCGAAGCTACTTGTTAGTCCGTCTTTTGTATGCCGATGATCTAAAAATTTTTAGAGTAGTAAAAGATAGACGAGACTGCGAAATATTGCAAAAAGATCTCGAAACTGTATCACAATGGTGTTCTCAAAATAAAATGACCCTTAACGCAAATAAATGCTTCGCTATAACATTCACAAAGAAACTAAATAAAATTACTTTTGATTACTCTATTGACGATCATGTATTGGAACGCAAAGACGTAGTCAAGGATCTTGGGATCCTGTTTGATGCACAGTTGTCCTTCCGGCCCCATTACGAGTACCTGTCTAAGAGAGGATTTCAACTTTTGGGGTTTGTTACAAGGAACTCTAAAAACTTTAGAAAACCTGATACCATTATCTCACTTTTCAACAGCCTTATCAGAAGTATTTTAGAGTATGGGTCTGTAATCTGGTCACCCTGCTACGAAGTTCACAACCAAACAATTGAAAGCGTCCAGAGACGCTGCTTAAGGATTATGGCATACACATTTGGTTACGGTCGAAGACTTTCTTCTTACAGTGACAGGTTACTTACTTTTAAAGTTTCCCCTCTGCATACCCGTCGCAAAGAACAGGATCTCCTATATTTACACAAAATTATCCACTCATTTTTAGACACACCTCAATTACTTGAATCTATCAATTTTAACATATATTACAAACTGCGTCAACCTAAACCTTTTCGCTTGAACGTCTGTACTAATAATACTTCTTATTACAACCCCATTGTCCGTATGTGCAGATATTACAATGAAATATCTAGCGATGCCCCCTCAATCGATATTTTTAATCGCTCTCCATTGGTCTTCAAACGCTCAATAAAAAGTATCTTGTACTCCTATTGATCTAAGTATTTAATCTATATTTGTGTTGTACTAGTAGATTTGTATTCTCTCTCTTTTACTTTTTAATTTAAAATTTTTTTTTTTTTTTACTTAAAAGTGTAATTATTCTGTAAATTTAATGTCTATAATTATTTGAAGTGAACGTATGATTTTATTGGAATATTGAAAATGTATAATACTTATGTCATGCAGTGTGAACACGTTTTTGGGTTGCAGTCCAGACTGTAAACCTAATTAGATTTAAGTAAATTTTTTATACATAATTAGATTGTAACCCGTTGTGTCACCTATTAAATAAATAAATAAATTAGTGATCGTAGAAGTTTACGGAGATTTTATTTTAACTAGCTCTAATACGGCTTACAGCATAACAAACTATCTAGAATCCAGGGTCATTCAGATATATTTTTTTATTTTATACCTAAACACATGCCTACTCTATATTGATGCTGTCAAACATGATTAATTCAGCTTGCTATTATTGAAAAACTTATTCAAAATCACACAACATTTTCTAAAATCGCATCTTATTTCCAACCAACAACCCATCTTCTATATAATATTAGCGAAGCTGTAGACAACAGTTGTTTCAGAAATATTTCTACGAAAATTCTTGTACAAATATAGTAAATTTTGTTACAAGAATGTGTTAAAACAATAAAATGTTAGAGAGAATTGTTTTCACCGCACAAAGTGCATGTACCGCAGTCGATATCAAATTCTTTCGTAGAGCCCGAGGGATGTGACGGGAGCTACACTATGTACCACTTAATGGAATTTCTAACTCGGTGTGATATCTAATAGCTTGTCATATGCACACGAAAATGCTTTGTTACAATTTACTGTGTAATTTTGCAAGTTATACAAGTCAACACATGTTTGTGCCTCTCATAAAGAAAATTGAATTTTTACACCTTTATTAAATAGTATTTTTTGTGTTTGTATGTACTTTTAAGTGGATAGTTATTCGAAATTAGACCGCTCTTATTTAACTGGCATTCTTTTGTTAGACTTTTATAAACTTTAGCTTCCCGTAACGACTGTAGATGATGTAAGTGCAACAAAAAATAATAGTCAGCTTTTATTTCATCTTTACGAAATAGTGGACTCATGTTTTTTCGTTAATGGGCTGTTTCCCGCACTTATGCCTCTCTATGTTCGGACTTTTAAAAGCTCCTGTGGTGGCCATTGACGATGTTATGGCAACAAAAATTAAATAGTCAACTTATTAAACTAAGTAATAAAAGTATGATAGTACAATCAAAAGTGCCTTCACTCAGTATATTTTCACCACACCATTTCGAAATGACAGAACTCTTTAAATATGAATGTTGTTTGCGTAAAAGCAGTAAATAAAGAGCAAAACAAAGCCAAAAATTCACCAAAATGAAATATTGATGACGTAAGCAATTTCGGTGCGTTGGTGTACCAAAATATTGTTCTCGTATTGAACCCGCATTACCAGATGAATTTGAAATAACTGTTCCTATATTTGCTTGATAATTTAATGAATGTTTCAGTTGTTTAGTTAACACGCACATTATGTCTGGAAGAGATCACTCTTAGTGATAAGGCCGCCCATTGTGGCACTTAGTATAAGTTAAAATTTTCTAATATTTTATTTTTGAGATGTGTACGATAAAGAGAGTTATCATCTAATCTAATCTGATAATGTTCCAGGAAACTTTTGATTGAAAGGTATATTTTAAATTTCTTTCGAACCCAAAGGGTAAAAACGGGTCCCTATTACAGAGACTTCGCAGTCCGTTCGTCCTTCCGTCTGTCACCATGCTGTATCTCAAGTACGGTGATAGGCTAGACAGTTAAAATTCTGCCGTTTTAACGTAGCAAACATACTCGTACATACATACAGACATTCGTCTTTATAGTAAAACTGTTGTGTAATTTTTATTCACATTCCACGAGTGTAAAGTTAGGAAGTGTGAGTGTACCGTTTATTCCACATTTAACTTTAAAGTCTTCCAGAATCGTTTTCAATGAATATTAATGAAAATTGTTATTAAGCAACACAATAACTATAAAACTGTTCATTTTATAAAGACACTAGCTGTGCCCCGCGGTTTCACCCGCGTGGTTCCCGTTCCCGTGGGAATACGGGGATAAAATATAGCCTATGTTATTCAGGGTGAATGTAGCTTTCTAATGGTGAAAGAATTATTGAAATCGGTTCAGTAGTTTCGGAGCCTATTCGTTACATACAAACAAACAAACAAACAAATCTTTCTTTCCTCTTTATAATATTAGTATAGATAAAACGAGAGAGCGATTGAACGATAAAATAATAGAATAAAGTGTTTTCAAATTGAATTTCTCCAAATTCGTGTTTCTATAGCTTAATTATGGTAAACACGTCTATAAAACTAATTTTCTCGTGTAATTATAATAGAATTTTATGTACGTATAGAAATAAACGGCTTATTAACCAATACCTAATACTTAAATTGCAGTGCCTAGTATAATAACAATGCCTACATAAATATTAATTACATGCGATTGTACGTACTATAAGTACCGAAGATTTATTTCAATTTATTTTTGCAAGGTGATATAAATACTACACTAAAGACTAAAAAAACGTCAATAAAAGTCACTTTTTATCCCGAAATTTCTTCTCAAAAAGACCCCCGTAGATATATTTAAATTTATTTTTGCATAATGATATAAAAACTAGAACTAAACTAAAGACTAAAAAATCTAAATCACTAAAATAAGGCACTTTTTATCCCGAAATTTCCTCTCAAAACAACCCCCGGCGCACTATAAACGATCAACAATAAAGTACAGTCTACACTATTAAAAACACTCATATGTCCCGGTGATTGAAAGACACTGCAAAATACCTCAGCCTATAATTGCAACATTGCTAGGGGGAATAAACGGGAGCACACAGCACAAACATTTATTTTGTCGCAAGAAACTCCCAAACAATATTAAGGGTATAAGGAACGGTATACTATGGGGAAGATATCGAGGGGGCTACAGTAATGAAAAATTTTACCCCTCAACATTGATGTACAAAAATCCAAGATATACATTCAGCGTCTCAAAATTGTACTCATAAAATGAACGCACAGTGCGCTCAAACCGTCTTTTTTAATTTCAAAGTAACCGCGTAAAGTAGTAAGTATGCTTATAGTATAACAATAATCTAAATATAACTCAAAGGTGAGTGATCTATCAACGCACAGCCCAAACCACTGGGCGGATCGGGCTGAAATTGGCATGCATGTATAACATGTATGCATGTTATACAAGTTGTGACGTAGGCATCCGCTAAGAGAGGATTTTTGGAAATATTCCCCTAGGAGAGAAAAGGGGAAATAACCCAAATTCTGGCGGAAGTCATTATTCCACGCGGACGAAGCCGAGGGGCGCAGCTAGTTTCATTTCAGTTCGAGGTGATTCTTCGGTCAACACCAGATAAAAATAATAATACATCCTTTGATTAGCATTGCAAAGTGAGCATTACCCGGAGATACCATTTCTCTGTCGCTGACTGTATATCTTGTTTTTTTTGTACATCAATGTCCCTCACGCAGAAATTGCACTCTCTGTGTTTAGAAACGTTTTAGAGGAAAAATATGCGATACAATAGCATATAAAATGAGTATGTTCAATTCTCTTGAGAGTAGAAATATAGAATCACATGGGATATAAAACAGTGGGATTGTACGAATGGGAAATGCTTGAGCAGATGTTTTGGGATTTTAAGAGGAGATATTTTGTCATATTTTCAATTAACTATAAAGGTGGTTATTGACTATTTAGTTTAACTAACCAGTTAAACTGACGTCCATCCAAATATGGTCGTCAAACACCGGAGCGATTCCAGATTCTAATGGGGAAATCTAGTTGGCCTAAAACTTTTGGAGTGACGGCACAGTTTTATGTCTGGACTGATCAGTTCGACTGACTCGTCAATTATACCTTAAGGGAATACTAATCGAAATGGGTATCCCGTAATCAAATGTATTAATCCCATGTAATGCCAAATTTTTGGCAGCATTCCACTAGCAGTAAATTCAACAAAAAAATAATAATGGCGAAATCTTTTACTATAATGTTATATGAGAAAATAGTTAAATGATACTGAATAAATTAATATTACTTAATGTAAGAATATATTTGCGCATCCCTTTAGGAAGAATTCACCTATTTGGTTAAGGTTGCCTGGAAGAAATCGCTTTTAGCGATGAGGCCACCCATTGTTCTTTCAATGTGTCATATTTGTTATTATTGTTACTGTGTACATGTGTATACCTGTTTTATTTGTGAAAGGCAATAATGAGTTTTATCTATTTGGTAATTATTTGTTGAGTTTATTAGTCCAAGCAACGTTTTTTAGAAAATTCTGGAATATCTACGAGAAAATTGCATCCGTACGATACTGGGATGAATTGCTAGTTTTAAATATAGAACGCTATAAATCCTAAATTAAACGTACTTCTGTAAAAATAACTTTAATTTTATATGAAACATGTAAATTCTCAATTCGTTGAAAGATTTATTGCATCAAGAAGTCATAAATACACTGAAATTATTGCACCTGAATATTAACATTCAATATTCTTGTAGTATTTCTGAGAATCTGTCTTTTTTTGAATTGTGAAAATTCGCATATTAGTTTTAAAAAAGGTACGTTTTATTATTACTTTCGATCCTAAGAACTTGTGAAAAACTAATACGTATATTTCGTATCTAAGTAATTAATATCGATAAAACCAACAAACAGTCGCTGAGGCCGAAATCGGTTAAGAAAACATCACATCACAATATCAGAGGACATAATTATTAATTAGTAAAATATTTCATCAAATACCTGTATGAACCCTTGATTCTTTTATCTTGTGTGAATCTCCAACATTAACTTTTCAAAATTTCTGAATGAAAACTAACTTATGTCCATTCTTTCCATCAGACTATATCAATTCAAAATTTCATCAAAGTTACTTGAACAGTTTAGCCGTGAAACTAACAAAGAAACAAAAAGAAAATTTCACATTTAAAACATTAGTAGGTAATTACGAATGCCCTAAATATAAGGGTGACAAATCTACATCGAGCTGTGCTGCGCTGGGTCGAGCTGTGCTATGTTTGGTTAACTTGCTCGCCATATATTTGAATGAGGATACAATCAAAGCATGCTGTGCTGCGCTGGGTGAAGCTGCGCTCTGTCTGGAGTAAAAATTACCTAGCTTCAGAAACATAGCACAGCTCAACCCAGTACAGCGCAGCACAGCTCGATGTATATTTGTCACCCTAAGACAAATTTTAGTATATTCATATGAAATGGCACACCGGGGTCGGTCATCGCACCGCAGTTATTTATAAGTTATAAAAGACATCTTGTCCGCATCGTATATCAACGCTGGACATGTTTCATCAAAGAGTAAAGGAATTACACTTTAAACATGTTTATGTTTGTGTGTTTATTTAAGTGTCAACGCTCATATTTAAGCGTATGGTAAACAAAAGTAAAAAGAAATTGTATATTTAGCTACAGTTATTGGGCATATTTTGTAAAATATAGCAGCGTCCCGCGGTTTCACTCGCGTAGTTCCCATTGCCGTGGGAATACAGGGATAAAATATAGCTCATGTCACTCGCTGATAATATAGCTTTCTATTAGTGAAACAAAGAATCAAATCTTTCCTCTTTATTTATAACATTAGTATAGATTTTTGTGTTGTATTTATTTGGTTGAGATTTGTTTTGTACATCAAATATAATATAATAAATATACACAAGTAGGTACTTTATTCGCTCGTTCACTTGTTGTATTCCCTTATCTGCAAAACGCAAGAAAAATTCTGGACAAAAAGTAACGAAACTACGCCCCGTAATGTACTCGTATAAGTCCTGTCAAAATCAGCCGTTTGGAAGATTAGCTGGAAAAGACAGACGGATTGACAAAGAAATTAAAGAATACTTTTTAATATAACCATTTTTTCTATTTAACATTTTATTATGAAGTATTTTTTACGTCATTTACCTTACTAAATTCGCCGTAGAAACGTTTCCACATGTTTTAATTTATCTTGCAATGTTTGTATGCGTTTGTAATGATTGTCTATCATGGCGGATCCTCAGATATGGCGGACTAGTTTTTTTGTCTACCTACTAAAACTTTGATAAATTCAATGCCTTTCTTTCTATTTTATGATTTGTAGGTCTTGTAGAGAAAAGAAACAATAGGTATTTCCAAATACACTGTTTATTTTCAGTTTTACATTCTTCCATGATTGTCACAAAGATTTTAAATAAACAAAAGAAAAGTTACCAACTAAATGATTGAAGAAATGAATATTAAATAAGAACAATTCAATCTGAACGCAAATCGAACTCCAAGTTACGAGTGCAAAACTCCCGTTTGCCTCATCACTTTATCAAGTTATAGTTTGAGAACATCGCACTAAAACTTTCGGACTTAAAATTTCTCGATAGTTGATTGGAAATTCCATCGCGATCGATTCAAAGTTCAAAAGAAAAAGGGGAAAATGCTTTCTATTAATTCAACCGTCTTCATTTCCTAGAAACGATGCACCTAGTTGGGAATTCACAAAGTTTTTCATATACCTCGCCCTCTTTCGACCAAGGTTTTATTTGTCAAATTGAATTTATGCAAATATTTGTTTGTATATCAAAATTTTAATTAATGTGATGAAATAAGCGAATTGGAAGAATATTTCAAAGAAAATCTTCTGAATAGATTAATTAAAAGCACTTTCTACAAGTTCAAAATGGAGAATAGTGTTACAGCCACCCTAGCATGACTGTGCGTGATAAAATAGGTGGTACGATTTGATAAAATTAAATATGGCGGCTATATTTATTATATTTTGACAGTTGGATGTCAATAAATCGCTGTATCTATCGCGTTTTCGAAGACATGCTAGCCTAGCAGGAGTTTTTTGGAATGTGTAGTATATGTGTGACTTTCTTTATTCCTCCTTAAGTTAATACATATCTTCAGTAAGATAGACGTTGTCATTAAAATCTTGATTAGAACTTGATTTTAAAGATATGTAAGCATCTTATATTAAAACACGAAGTTTATGAAGAATATTCGAGAAACAAGACACCTGAATGCAATTATCTATGCGAGAACTTACCGAGTTATTACATGTTAGTCTTAATGACGTTGCATACATTCCGTATAGAAAGTTTGTTTATAGCAACACAAGAGCACTGAGTAACTGCTATTACCCGTATTATAATTATTATGAAACAGTTTTAATGAAATTAATATGATTTGCTAATGGTTGTTATAATATTACAGTACGTTAATTTTGTATGCATTTTGTTTTAGGCGATTGTTTAAACGTTTCATTTATGCTTTTAATGCTTAAATGACATTGATATTTCGCATTTAATTTTGGTTTAATGTTGTTTTATATCATATTCTTTCTTCATGTTATAGTAATTTTAATATTAAGGTAGCCATTAACGAGTCAGTTTAACTAATCAGTTGAACTGGCGTCCATCGAAAAATGATCGTCAATCACCGGAGCGATTCCAGATTACAGCGAGGAAATCTAGGCCTAAAATTTTTAAAGTGACGGCACACTTTTATGTCTGGACTGATCAGTTCAACTGACTCATTATCCACCTTTTCTGGTATTATAGCCAACAAGTTTAGCAACCCTTTTTCAATTCAATTCAATTCAAAAATTCTTTATTCAATTGAGGCCTCAATGAGGCACTTATGAACGTCACTGAATCTACCACCCTGTCACTTGCATTGTAGTTGCCGGACAAGAAACACGAATTATTCTTCCAACTATGAGCATTCCGTTTGAATCTACAAACGAATTCTCGTAAATGTAGAAGAAAAATTTAAAGTACTACAAAATGTTAGTTTCGTCAACCAACAGATTTCTAGGTTCTCAGTTAGAGTGCTCTTGTCGAATAGTTTACTAATGCTTCACCTTTGTAGCTGTACCTAAGTGAGGCGACGGCTAGAATAGCTTGTTTAAACTTTCTAGGAAGCACCTAGCACGATAAATACTTAGTATTTGAGTAACTCTGTACATCTGAGGTAATGAAGCAAAGCAAATTTGATATGTGAACTAGGACATAGTGAAATAGGGCAGAGGAATTTCATTGCTTAGGAGTAAGCTTTCTGCAAGTAATAACTGGATATGTTTATATGTTTTTTATCTTTAAAATGCTTAGCTATTTTTAATAATAAAGTCAAATATGTACTTAAAAATAGTACGTTATACAGGGTAACAGAAAAACGCGTAAAGACGATCATAATCAGACATAAAAGCTGTAATTATATTTGCGTAAACTTAGAATGAAATATTTTTTTTAATAAAATATTCTTTATCTTCCCCCGTGGACTCGAGTCTATCCTAAATTAAGGCAATCAAGCTCTAGTCAACCATGCTGGTCAAGACCCACAAGCAAAATATTATCTTCCTTTAAACACTAACCACGACCATAAGTAACTTCACTACATAGTATAAAACAAAGTCGCTTTCTCTGTCCCTATGTCTCAATGTATGCTTAGATCTTTAAAACTACGCAACGGATTTTGATGTGGTTTGTTTTAATAGATAGAGTGATTCAGTGGGAAGGTTTTTAGCATAATTTTATCCCCATATTCCTACGGGAACGAGAACTACGCGGGTGAAACCGCGGGGCGCCGCTAGTACCACAATAAAATAAGATTTATAGACATGAGGTTTGTTACCGTTAATGCATATTAGTATTGAATTTATAACTTGTTGGAAAGGTATTATATTCGTAGATACAGTTTTGCGGTTTCCAACCTATCCTTTTGTTAATTTAAACTTAGTTATAGGTAATCTTCTTTCATCTGGAAAGGTTTTGATGTGACTGGGTTCGCAGTCCCTAAGCTACCTAAAGTTAGTTTCAAATTATACTTTCCGTCTAATGCTTGTTGTTTTAAATACGAATCTAGGACGAGTCGGTTAGTCTGTTTAGGTATTTAGTTGTTATTCAAACTAATATTAGAAACTGTGTCCTACGCTTGTGCCTGTGTTTTTCTTTTTTCTTAGCGGATGCTTGTATCATAATACCCGTCTGCGCGAAAAATTCAGCGCAATTCGTTCAATGGCTTGAGCTGTGTTGGTAGATCAGTCAGTCAGTAAATATAGACAAGAAATTTTTTTTGTTATCCTTTTGCATCATAACCATACAACTTTTCATCGTGAAATTTTACATACAATGTCAGAGGTACAGAAAAGGTTACTTTACCTATATATACTTTTAATCGGTAAATTCCTATGGGAGTAGAGATAGGGATTACACGGTCAGAATCGCGGTTTTTCGGTATTTTTTGAACGGAATATTTTGGCGACTTTGTAGCCTTTACATTTTTAATTGAGTACTTATATAAAGGGGTCTTTGATTTATTAGTCAAAAAGTAGATAGATAGATAGATATAACTCTTTATTGCCTTTCACAAATAAAACAGGTATACAAAGTAATACCTAAGTACCTATATCAAACGAAGCTGTGTATGTTCTATTCCCTTATTTTTTTCCTAATTTTCTTTCTCTCTCAACAACTGCTTACTTCTTTATTGAAACAAACAAATAATAATACAAACCGTCATTTTTAAGGGTTTGTGAATCACACACAGGGCAATTGTGTTTTATTATGTAAAAAAGATGATATTTTGTATCTAAATATTTTCTTAATGTTGTATATTTTCACAAAGTATTTTGATAAAAAATATGTTTAATATCAAACAATAAAACCAACTGCCAACGTTCATTAGCAACACAAAGGAAATTCAATAAAAAAATGTTTTCGTCTAAAAGTAAAATGTGAATATTTTTTATTATCTCGTGTTTTTGTTGTCCTTTTTTGTAACTCATTAGAAAATTCTAGAATAATAGGGTTTTTTACGAAGAGTAATGCAATGAACCTCGGTTCGGTAGGTCAAATACTACAGAGATCATATTTTTGTTATAGCATATATTCTTACATACTTACTTCAGCTATTTTCTTCAGAGATTACCAAAGCGTGTTAGGATACACCTATTCTTCTTTATTGTATTAATATCATCACTCATCAGTGAGAGAGCGGCCTTTGCCCAGCCTGCCTAACATGACTGTGCGTGATAAAATATATAGACACCACGAAAAAATATCGATTTCGCGAGCATAACCAAATGTCATAAAATTTATTACGTGGTAAAATTAAATATGGCGGATATTTTCATCATATTTTGACAGTTGGATGTTGATAAATTGCTATATCTATCACGTTTTCGAAGTCATGCTAGCCTGGCTGCACTAGAATCCTATACAGACCTTATACTCTTCCTCTTTAAAAATAGTTTAGTGCCTTTAATATATTCTACTAAAAATAGCCTCCAAGTTAAGCCAAAGTCCCCCAGAGTCCAACAATAACACAAAGGAAGTGTTCTGTCGAGAATTACTATCAGCCGTTTGTTTTCATTTAAGATGTTCACACAATTCCACTCTGGAGGGCAACGCGGATAACTACTTCAACGAATTTGCCACAAATTACAGTTAGGTACACAAGGAGATATGTTTAATCATGGCAGTACTGTTGGCAACGAAATGTGTTGCAAATTTAATATTAAGGGCTTGTGATTTACCAAAAAATAAATAAATTATACACGTATCTTTGTCGATTATATTTAACTAACTGGTTTACCCCAGTGATTCCCAGTTTCTGCTAAACGTTTTGGGATAAAATATCCAATATTCTTTTTCTATATACCTCATTGTGTGTTAATGACGATTTGTTGTGTTGATTCATAAATACTTAAAAATATTAAAACCTAACTACATAATAACGTAACATAATATAATCATTCACTACATCATCTCATTAAAAAGGAACTCAAATTGTTTGTCGAGATTGATTGAGAATCGAGGTTATAGAAATTGCGCTTCAAAATTCATAAAAATAGTTTTCAATATTTCAATGTGTCAATCAACTTTAGTTGCCGGCAGTACTCATACAATAGCAAACTATAGAACTAGATTGGATATTCTATAAACAAAAGTCATTATTTTTTTGTGAGAGCAGTTATGTTTTGAGATATAGGTCATTGTTCCAATAATGTTTACTTATGCTAACAACAATATTAGCTTTCACTAACGACAAATTCGATTATACCACGCTGCCTTAGTAACTATTCGAAACACCTGAATAAACGTTCAAATAAGAAAATCATTAAAGAACTTACTAATGAAGACCAACAATTAAAAAACTACAGATAAGCCGGTGGTCCCGGTTTTCGTATAATAATAGGAGTCGTTTTCACTCGTCCGCAGTCCTTATAAGTCTTAAAACAACCCCAGAATTTTTTAACAAAAAGACAACCATATGTATCTAACCTATTAACAAGTAAATAGATCTATTATAGACTTCTATGTCTTTATAATAAAATAGACTAATTTGAAATACTTTTTAATTGAACAGAAGTTAAGGCTCAGTTTACAATGCCGACTCTAAGGCCGGTGTCTTGAATTTAGCGGGCAGCGGGGCGCTAGCGGAGCGGGAGCGCGAGCGGAGCGGGAGCGGGGAGATACTTTCCGTGTATTTCAATGGACCGGTTTTTGAACACAGCGGAGCGGCAGCGGGGCGGGAGCGGGCAATGAGCGCTTTGCGCTAAGAGCTCGCTTTGCGCTCATTTAGTGTTGTGAAATTTAATTTTGTGACGTGTCGACATGTCCTCCGACGTGATAGTACAAATAATTATTTTAACAATTTTTTATGTAATTTTTTTTTGTTTATCATTAATTTTTTACGAACCATCTATATCTATACACCCCTATTTTGAAAATATGGGACTTATTAAAATCAGAATATCTGTAGCAGTAACTGAATCCATATATCCAATAAAAATATCAAAAATGATAGTCGATTACTTATCTTTAAAAAATACCAAATAAATGTCGTATTACCAGACGGCACACTAGCTATCAAGTATTCTGTGACGGCTCGGGTCGATGACCGCGCTCAGCTGTGTATCGCAGCGTTCGGTGTAGAATAACAATAAAATTCGGCGGGATTTTGAAAATCTTTGACTTATCATAACTTTTTAAATAAAAGTAAAAGAAAAAAACTAACTTCACTATTACATTGTCACCCGTTGTTTACATTAGCTGTGAGATAAGGTATCGCAATTTCAAAATAAGGGTGTATATAGGTATAAAAGAAAGTCGTGTTAGTTACACTATTTATAACTCAAGAACGGCTGAGCTGATTTGCCTGAAAATTGGTGGGAAGGTAGCTAAGAACCAGGAGAAGGACATAGGATACTTTTTATCCCGAAATTATCATGGGAACGGGAACTACGCGAGAGAAACCGCGGGGCACAACTAGTTTCCATTAAATGAAACAAGGAGTACGTACCCAGTTTTATACGTTGTTGGGCTTAATTGCCTTTGTTTCACATTAAAAATGTAAGAAAGAACAGCTTCATTCATTTCGCTCTTTAAAAATACTGAAAGATTATAAGCGAACTGTCATATTTTATTTTTCTCATAGGCCAAACCGAGTGAACCTATTATACCGGATTAGTCTAAAAATAAAGTTTAAATCTAATAAAGTTAAGCACTCATTCTTGTATAGTCCTAGAAATTGTCGGGACATTGTCTTTGTTCTTCATAATTTCTATAAAATTCAACTTTTATTTTCCTTGCCCTATAATAGAGATTCACTTCTTCTTTCGCTCACAAGAAATCAAATAAGTTTGAATCAAAAAGATGTTGTCGCTGTTGTTCAGATATTTCGTTCATCAATAAAACAATTTTTCTACTTCTTGTCAAGTCGAGTCGAAAATAAAGACAAATATCTAAATGTCCCAACACTACAGCGCTATAGCGCCGCGGGGGTTATTCCTGTCAGATCCACCTAATATTTTGCCATTCCGGTCTGATCCCCTACTCTCATTGAGAGGTAAGCACTTTCAAGAAAAAACATATTATTGTGTAGTTTAATTCGATTGAAGTGTTTTATTCAATCATCACAGGAATTTCAATATGCAGTTTAGATTTAGTAAATTAATATTTCGAAGAAATATTTTTTTAAACATTTTTTCTGTGTTTGTTTGATTCAGTCGTTTTAGATATTGGTCGGAACAACAGACAGACATCCCTACTAATATTATAAATGCGAAAGTAACTCTGTCTGTCTGTCTGTTACCTTTTCACGCCTAAACTACTGAACCGATTGACGTGAAATTTAGTACAGGGGTAGCTTATAATCCGGAAAAGAACATGTTTTATCCCGAAATTCCCACGGGATCGGGAACTATGCGGGTGAAACCGCGGGGCACATATGGTGTACAGAATAGCTATAAACTGCTTTTTTATCTATATCTATACGCTCTTTTTAAACCCTACTATCCCTTCTAATATTATAAATGCGAAAGTAACTCTGTCTGTCTGTCTGTTACCTTTTCACGGCTAAACTACTGAACTGATTGACATGAAATTTTGTACAGGGGTAGCTTATGATCAAAACCTTGGGTCTGTTTTTTCCCGAACTTCCAACGGGATCGGGAACTATGCGGGTGAAACCGCGGAGCACAGCTGTCTCTCTATACACCCCTATTTTGAAAATATGGGACTTATTAAAATCAGAATATCTGTAGCAGTAACTGAATCCATATATCCAATAAAAATATCAAAAATGATAGTCGATCACTTATCTTTAAAAAATACAAAATAAATGTCGTATTACCAGACGGCACACTAGCTATCAAGTATTCTGTGACGGCTCGGGCCGATGACCGCGCTCAGCTGTGTATCGCAGCGTTCGGTGTAGAATAACAATAAAATACGGCGGGATTTTGAAAATCTTTGACTTATCATAACTTTTTAAATAAAAGCAAAAGAAAAAAACTCACTTCACTATTATATTGTCACCCGTCGTTTACATTAGCTGTGAGATAAGGTATCGCAATTTCAAAATAAGGGTGTATATACACATATATATATATATATATATATATATATATATATATATATATATATATATATATATATATATATATAACATAACATAACATAACATAACATAATCATTCACTACATCATCTCATTATAGTAACTGACACCTAACTAAGCTCGAAGCTTGTATCTAGGGTATCAGAAAGCTTTTCTGTTACTGAGTGATGTACTGACTGACTGACAGACAACGCACGGCCAAAACTACTGGTCGTAGAGCGCTGAAATTTGGCACGTGTGTTTGTTGGAGGAAGTAGGCTACCACTAATAGAGGATTTTTGGAAATTCCCCTCCTAGGGGGAGAAAAGGGGCAAAATCCCAAATTCTGCCTGGACAATTTTTTCCACGCGGGCGAAGTCGCGGGCAAAAGCTAGTTTTTTATATATAATTTAACGGTTATAATCGAAAGGCTCTATATTCTGTGGTCTCTATGATTTAACGACATAATCTGTGATCTAATGCAATATCTGTCAAAATTGCTTGATTTTTCACGTATTTCCATAGGATTTTATTAATGACATTGGTATCTGACCGGAATAAAATATTTAAATTTATTTCTGGACTGGGATCAGACCGGACTAGAAAAAAAAAACTTATAATTAAACGGTATCCGTTACGGGGTATCAGATACGGGGGATCAGACAGGAATAACCCAGCCGCTCGATCTGCCCGCTGCTTGCCCGCTAAATTCAAGAATGGGTCTGCGCTAAGCGCTCCGCTCGCGCTAGCGCCCCGCTAGCGCCCCGCTGCCCGCTAAATTCAAGACACCGGCCTAAGTTAACAAGATTTTTAATGCTTTAAAACTACTCTAACACACACACGACTTCTTAGATCGAAATTTAATAGAAAAACAAGCTAAAGACTCAGAGGTTTAGTCCGAGCTTAGTTCTAAGTCAATAATCTAATCATAGCAACAGATTAGTTGAACATAGATTAAAGTTTTGTGGGTTATCGGTAAACGCAAACTCACGTAAGATTTGAGAGCTAATACAAGATATCCGGTGTTGGTTTGTTAACTTAGAACTGTAATTAATGTTAATAATAGAACTATAGTTATTATGTCAGTTATATTGATTGGGAATTATTTGATGTATCCATAAGTGGGGTACAAAGTTGAACTACGGATTAGTAGAGATCTTGATCTAATAAGTGTAAAACTACTGAGTAAATGTTTATGTTTATTTGTCATGTGCTTGTTAAACTCTACGTATTAAGTCTACGTTGTTAGTAATTATAATAAAAATAAAAAGTTTGTAATTTCAGAAACTACTGTCAACATTTTATTGTTATTATTAATGAAGGCTATAGACTACGAAACATTAATAGGAACAATTTGGTCTTGAATAATATATGAACATCGGTTTCTCTTACTCGAAAATGTCAACAACCGCTTTGTCTTTACACAAAGTCCCAAATAAATACAAGTAAAATCTGTCTAGACCTTCAGAATCACTCAGAAAGTTTCCAACAAAGGTCAGTAGTAAACAATAAAGTCACATACTTAATCATAAACTTTTGTGAACACCAACTCATAAGCCCTTTAGTGGACCGTCCCCTTTAGTGGTACGTCCCATTTAGTTGTACGTCCCCTTTATGTTTCTGACCTTACTGTACCCTAATTTATTATTACCATCTCGAAGTATAACAGGTATTTGTTACTAAGAGATTCGGATGAAGGGTAAAAGTACATTTGATAATTAGGATTTAAGTTCTTAAAGAAATGTTCATTTACTTTAAAATAGAAGGTTCTGGATATCTGAACAGACTCTTGGTAACTTGTCTTGCTTTGAACGGTGCGTTGGATTCTGTATTTGCTTGTCAAATCGATAGTTCTGGATTCGATTCCTGGGGCAATGAAATTTTAAACACGCATTACGCATATTCGTCTTCATTTAAAGTACTATTATCTTCATCTTCAGTGAGAAGCCTTCATTGCCTTGTTGTGAAGACATTTTCACCTATTTAAAGTCAGTTTTCACAGGTACTAATTTAGTCTGCAAAAAAAGGTCTGGTTTCGATATATTGGGATATATCCCAATACCTCTAACACCTAAGTCTTACGACAAAGGCCATGAAAAGATGTTCAGTTTATGTTTTCGACCCGACTAACCCAGCATTCATTAGAACAAATAAGTGTAGAACCTCTATTACCCGGTACAACGGAGATCAATGAAAATCGTTAGCTCGGAGAATGTAATAATTAGGACGGACCATATTCTGTGAGACCGAAACTAAATGAGGCGATTGTGGATACATCTTTGAAGTTGTATTCTAGATACTTGGTATATATATTTAGGTTGAAAACCTAACAGATATTATTATTGGGAATATGAGTTCCTTTGCTTGTTTGTCACTTTTTCCGGGGTATCCTGAATTTACAGGTTTAAGAGAAAGAAGAGAAGTTTTTTTATTTTGCGTTCAAAACCGCAGGGCTTAGCTAGTAATAATAGTTATTAAGACTTCTTTACCTTTATTAATTTAGTCTTGCAATTAAAGTTGATACAAAACTCACTTTTATGATATTTGATTTTACGCTCCATCTAATTATATGACCATTTTCAACCGCCTAAGATTTTTATTCGTAAAGCCAGCTTATTTATGCGTATAATTGTATAACTTTTGATTAGATTTATAACATTTTAAAAATCCTACTAATATTATAAATGCGAAAGTTTGTATGTATGTGAGGTTGGATGTTTGTTAATCTTTCACGCAATAACTGCTGTATCGATTTAGATTAAATTTGGTACAGATGTTCCTTATAACTGGGAATAACACATAGGATACTTTTTATCCCGAAATTCCCACCATTGGATTGGGAATCACGCGGGTAAAACCGCGGGGCAGCTAGTATGAAATAAAAATATTCATAGTGAAGTTCAAGTTCACAATGCCATCTCATTTAATATGGGCATAATTATAGCTTACGTAGATGTTCTTTTAATAGCTCTGCCTCGATATTTGGCAATACCACAATACTTTATGACAGCAAGTTAATTACTTTCTGAAGTCATGGGCTTTATCCCAGCCCTTTGATAGGCGTGGAGAAGATATAAAATTGAAGCCATAAACGCACTTCGGAGGAATATAATAATGTAAGTGGTTACATCTGCTTGGAACCATTACTTGATGTATTTGTAATAATATAATGTATTCTCTTATACGGACATGTTGGCATAAGTGGATTACTTATAATGCTGGTTTAGGAGCATAAGGTCCTAGGTTCGATATCCGAAATATTTTGTAATAATTTTTTTTTTTTTTTTTCAAAATATTTTGTATTTAGCAATATAATCTACGTATTTTTACTCTCAATTTTATGATGTGTCTCTTCAAATTGTATAAGTTACTAGCTGCGCCCCGCGGTTTCACACGCGTAGTTCCCGTTCCAGTTCCCGTAAGAATTTTGGGATGAACAATAGATGTTGGCCGATTCTCAGACCTACTAAATATGCTCACAAAATTTCATGAGAATCGGTCAAGCTGTTTCGGAGGAGTATGGCAACGAAAACTGTGACACGAGAATTTTATATATTGGATTTAGGTTTTCTTACATTTTTTGTAAACTCTGAATTTCGTTAGAGGTTCAAGCTAAATAAATTTTGAATCTTATTCAAAAGAGAGAGCAAAACTTAATAAATTTATAGCCTCACAAAGTAAATACCAAGAAGAGTAAAAGGCTAAGCGTTTAAAGACTAATCCTAATATATCGCTGCCCTCATTCATACAATGTTATAAGATTAACGTCCAATATATTACTGAGTTCAAGACAAGTTTCTGAAACATACACAAGTTTATTACAAACATTAAACAGAACTAAACTAGACGAATTGCCGGAACTGACTCTCAGATACGATAAGTTTACTGTGCTCTGTCTGACTACACGAAATGTCGATTTTCGAATCGTAATTAAGTAGCTAATAGATGCAAATGCAAACGTACCTATACATATATTTGCGTAAATACCCAATTATGTGAAAATTTTGGGATAAAAAGTGTAATATATTATAGTTATTTAGTTAGATTAAATAACAATTGTAGGTACCAAATTTTGTGCGAATTGATCCCGATTTTTTTTCGAGAAGGAGCAAGAAACATCCTTTCTTTCATAAAGATGAAACGTAAAGACGTTTAACCTTTGTTATATTACTAAGATTAAATTAAATAAAAAAGACTAAATTCAATAAATTCATAACCTGTATAAAATACTAGATGTGCCCGCGGTTTTACCCGCGTGGAACCTTATAATTTTGGGTTAAAAAGTCCTATGTAATGTCCTATATAAAATCCTATGTGTTATTCTTTGGTATGAGGAACATCTATAACATATTTCATTAAAATCCATCCCACCAAAAACATTCTGTAAAAAACTAGCCAAGTCTCGATGGAGCTGCTTATTTATCTCTAAAAAGTAATGAAATCTAGACAAAGTCGTGCCAAGTGTAAGGTTCCTTACTGCGATTTCTTTATTATTATAGTTAATGTTGTGTGACTTGGCCGTTGAACATTGTTTAAAACGTTAGTAGTGGGTACAAGTCAATTTTGTTCAGATCCAGTAGTATTTGCGTGAAAGAGGAGCAAACATCTACAATCACAAACTTTCGCATTTATAATACTTATTAATAGGATGAACAACAGCAACTAATATTTCTGTAACAAAAATATTTATTTTCACCATTTTAACCAAATAATCATTACAGCTAATACAATGAAAAAAGCGTAAAAATATTCAAAACATGTTCATTGCGTGTTGCAATCCCGTAACAACACCAATTATATTATTATTAACCTTCATAATCTAGTTACAGCCAGTTATGCAGTCGATAACCTATTTACATATTAAACTCGTATACTATTCCTTAATTGTTAAACACCACACAATACCTACGTGCCCTATTTTACAAGCTTTTATTTAGTTTCACCTGTCCCTTGTCTGTAATAAAATCTTGCATGCCATTTTTCTACCACTTCTGGTTATCCGTTTGAGCTGAAAGGCATACTTATGTAAGTCCCACAATGCAATAAATACCTAGGTTTTTTAAGCTATTGCATAGCTTCTATCGCGGGCCTTGAAAGTGGAGACCGAATCCAGAAATTCTGTAACGAAAAAAACCTAACACACGATGATGGTCTAAATTCAAATACTTATTATTATTTTAATTTGTTCTTGTTGTTCTGTATTATTAAACCTGTTACGTGTCCAGTCTAATTCGGCATTGTGCGGTTCTACAATTAATGGCCGACGCCAGGTATTCGATATACCCAGTCATTATACAATATCCTGAACTAACAGGACAATAATTGGTACGAATTGAGCTCATTAGTTCGTACCCAAGCTAAATGGTACACCTAAATTGGGAGTATTAAATGTCAGACGCGAAAAAAATAATTAAATTAATAATAGTGCGAGTCGAATTGATGGTGTCGCGTTTATGCCGCTTTTTGTTTAATGTTTCATTGTTTTATTGTATCGTCCGGGGTGTATCTATACTAATATTATAAAGAGGAAAGATTTGTTTGTTTGTTTGTAACGAATAGACTCCGAAACTACTGATACCGATTTCAATAATTCTTTTACCATTAGAAAGCTACATTCACCCTGAATAACATAGGCTATATTTTATCCCCGTACTCCCACGGGAACGGGAACCACGCGGGTGAAACCGCGGGGCACAGCTAGTAAGTAATAATAGTGTCATATTTGTTAGTAGAACATTCGTATAGTGTATATTTAATCCTTTCCCTTTATTTTCTCTAAGTGTGCCGTAACTATAGGAATCTGAGTGAACAGATTATAAAATCCTGACCTACTTAACTACAGAAACGCAAAACATTAAGCCACGCCCCTTAAAAGACAGAGTTTTATGTAAAAAAACGTTTTCCTCTTAAGATCTGGTTCACCGAAATATTTCGTCTTGTTTTTATGTTATAATAAAAAATAGTGGACGAAAATGGCGGAAGTCATTAAACGCAGATTCAGAACATGCTGCGGAAATCGACCTTAGGTAACACTAGAATTAAATATAAGTAGTGTTATTTCCTCACAATTCTCGGAGACAAATTTCGTGGTGTTATCCGAGTATTGAAGTCCTAATCTATATCTACTATTGATAGTATTCTAGCTGAAGAGTTTGTTATTGATATGTTTATTGTTGCGGAACAGGAAATTATCCCTGGAAGTGTTTATGATAAATACTTTTGAAAACATTTTACTAAAGAAATGTCTAGGTTACTGTCTCCTTGGTTGACTTTTTTTTTAAATAAAACTGATTAAAAGATTTGTTGTCGTGGTTTTAATTTTCTTTTACAAAATTCAACCATTGACTATTGCAGACATGAGTCAGTTTTTAAAAGAACTCAATTAGACTTGGAACAAAGTTTCCGTAGAAGACGAAATTGATTTGTCTGTTTGAATTAAATCTTGCTTGTCTGTACTACATTAACTATCCCTGAAAATAAACAAGAGCAGTCACAAATAAATAGAATCTATGTAAGGAATATATTTACGAAATAAATAAATTCTATTCGTTCTTAGCACAAAGAATGTGATGTCTTACTTATCCGATTCAATCGGGACATTAATCAAGGAATCCTTGAAGATAAGAAATAACATTTTCTCTTACAATCAACTATTGCTTACACCAAATACAAAATATCTTGGATTACTTTCTTAGAATTATTCTATACATCTGTGTTCTTTGTACATTGACTAATATGTACGGACCTAGAAATTTATTATATTGAAATTTTTTTTTCTAAACTACATACAAATGACATAAAATATTGAAACTCAACTTTACTTTTTTTCATTTTATGTTTTATTCCTTGGTTGAGCAACGCATGTTTCCAATTTTCCAAATATGGCTCGGTTTTGAAATCAACAACACACATTGTTCAAGAGCGTGGTTATTAGCAATCACTGAGATTACACACAAGTGTGATAATTACGCTTATTCCTCTTCATTGAAAACTATAATAGAGAATATTATAATTTACTTAATTGTCTGCCCAATACTGTTATACTGCTTATTTCCTTTGTATGTGTCTCTAAGACTTTCGAAGTTTGTTCGGAACATCAATATGGCTGGTCGCGAATATAGTATAAGATACGAACTCAAGTACTCTATTCTGACGTACGATTTAACGATGTTCAGACAATCGCTTGCAGTTCACAGACTAGTTCAAAACATGAGGATTTAATTAGCAAGATGTTGTGAGTTTGGAATTTGTAGCTATTAAACATTTATTACGTCATAGTTTTAGATCCGAAATATTTGATAGTGCTAATTGGTTGTGAGGACCGAATTGTGTAAAATAACTAGCGTAACCTTTTAAAGATATGTTTATTATATTGTCAACTTACGTAATGACGAATGCAGATACAGGAATTTCCATAGAATAATACTTTGATATTAAAATGTGAAATGATACGAAACTCGTAGGAATTTCAGGATAAAAGTATTCCATGTAATATTCCTGGTTATAAGGAACATCTTTACCAAATTCCTCTTATTCGATGTGACAGTTTTTACGTGAAAGAATAAAAACAAACATCCATCTATCCTCACAAACTTTTGCATTTATATTATTACATAATATTAGGGAAAAGAGCGTCGGTGGCGCAGGGGTTAAGACCGTTGACTTCCGATCGGAACGTGCCTGGTTCGAACCCCACCAGTCCCGCCACGTACCAATGTGTTTTCAATTATCGAATTCATAAGTACGTTAATTTCGACGCTCTGACGGTGAAGGAAAACATCGTGAGGAAACCTGCAATTCTAAGGTTGTGTGTGAAGTCGACCAACCCGCACTTGGCCAGCGTGGTTGACTAAGGCCTAATCACCCTAATTCAGGGTAGGTTGGTACCCCTCGTTGGGGACATATATGAGCTGATGATGATAATGGATGGTTTGTCCTTATTTCTCGTTGAAACGAATTGATATACTATATATGATATAGATTCTATGAAGAGGCAGTTGGAAAACTGTATGTAAAATCATAAGCTACGTCTCTAAAAGGTACATTCCACACAAGTAAAGCCGCGTGAAAATCTAGTATGTACATACATAAGTTTAATGAAATAATTAACTACTTTGCTTAATTAATATTAGGTATATTATTACTTATACAATGCGCATTAATTAAGAACCTTGATATAAACTTTGATCAAAGATATTGAGAACATAAATTATTGTACCTGAGAGTAGGCAAATTAAATTTGTTTTCTTTAGGGGTTCTAAACTTGATACAAATGTTAGAGGTCCCTTTGTTTAAACCGCGTTATTCAAATATTATTTTCTCGATTTCGGGATAAAAGTAACATAACAAAACATACCAAAATAATTCACTACATCATCTCATTATAGTAACTGACCTCTAAGTTCGAAACTTGTATCTATGGTATCAGAAACTACGCACACACCCATTCACACACACACCCAGACCGAGACAAACATTTGTGGTTCACGCAAATATTCACCCCGCACGGGCGTAACTATGTGCTATTTTTATTTAAGGATTTTTTTTTCTTATTCCGTCTACAAGTAATAAGTACAGTAGTTTTTTTGTAATATATGCACTAACACTCAGAAAGACAGACAGATAAGCGTTATATAGGATACTTTATCCCAAAATTTCTTGATTGAGATTTAGGTACATGAACAAAACCGCGAGGCGTCCACTTGTATAATAAGTTTTATAAAAAATCTTTTAATCAGGCACTTGATCCATATTACAAACTATAATTAAGAATCCGCTACCCAGTAGGTTCCAAGGTCGTACTACGCGGAACGAGATAGCTCAAAGCAAGTGACATTCAGTGGCAAACAACCTTCACTTCGACATTTAAAGGTACGTACAGAACTAGTTGCTCTTATTTACAATGTTGCTTACCTGAAACAATAAATGTTAAGGTTTAGTATATAATACATATAGCCAAATTTAAATCAGAATAAAATTGTAAGGACGAAAGTTTCTGTGTGTAAGTTTGGTCGGTCTTCGTACTTAAAGGGATAAATACATTTGAATGAATACAGGGGCCTAAGTCTGCAATTTGACATTATTGATCACACAATATGTTGATATCGAGGCACCATAACGAGAGTGTCAGAAATTTGGTATTCTGCTAAAATTTATTCATATGGCTATGGTGTCTCAGTGGTCTTTGTTGCATATCATATCATATCTTTATCACATTTTTTTTTAAGAGAAGAATGTACACTTCTGTAAAGATATCTCACATGGGAATGTTACATAGAATAAGTTTTATTATTAGTATTATAAGTGAAGATATTGTTGAAGTGTCTAAGTAAATAAATAAATAAATAAATATCAAAATTTTGTCCAATAAACGTCAAATATTGTTTCCATGACAACCGTCTAAGTTTTATAGAGCTATTGAGTCAGCTGAGTAGTTTTCACTAAAAGAATACCAAGATGACAACAAATGACAAAATATTAAAATATATTTGAGTAGCATTATCACAGCTTAATAGTTTAGAGAATCAGGGCCCAGCTTGATGCATAAGGCAACTGCTAGATTCTAAATAATGCTAACCTATAATAATCTATACCAAACAAATAGGGGTGACTTACACCATTTTTAACTCAAGAACGGCTAGATCGACTTTAGTGCAGATGTACCTTACAACTCCTCTTTATCACGAATTAAAAACCGGTAAATCCAAAAAGTATAGCAGCTACAAAAAAAATAATCAAACAAATAATTGTAACAACGATTGAGTTACTTTTACTCTGCTGGTATATAAAGACAAAACTGTATTATGCTGTTGAAAATTATATTTAAAATCAATTATTAAATTAACTCACAAAGATGCTAAAACAATTAAACACAAAATTCGAATGAATAACTTTACAAAATGGAATTACTTGTCGGGGTCCCGAAATATATAAATGTATCTACCCAACTTTGGGAAATTTTCTTAACTTTCAAATGTAATTACAAAAACCCTCGCCTTTATGGAAATATCAAATATTGGCTCCATAAATAAAGTCTACATAATTTTATTAAAGGGGTTTCAGTTACAAAAATAATACATAATTTGATTTTGAAAGTAATTTTTATTCATATCACGGTGTACGATCTTTTGATAAGGGTAACCGAATTACTCACGAAATAATTCCTATAAATTGCTTCTGCCGTCCTAGATGTAGTACGCGGATCACTTTCAAAGGAAACGTAATACTTTACTTTTGTTTTGATAACATTAAAAGGGATAGGATACTGAATTTATGAGCCCGCATTATTCCGTGATATGATAAATGTAAAAGTATAAATGTTTCAATGTTTGTGACGCAATCACGCGAAAAAGGAACGGGTTTAAATGTTTGTTTTTAATCAAATTACCTTTAGAAGTAAAAAAAACTACTTCCATATATTAATGGTTAATGACAGTTTAACATAAATTATTATTTCTACATTCCTAAAGATTCCGATTCTTTGACTAAAGACTCTATAAAGAGTTCTAAAACCAGTTTTTAGTAGTTTCATTTAAATCTATGTTGACTTAAATCAAAGAAATCAATAGTTAAAGATATCATAACACACTCGTATAGAGCAACTGCTTTGCATAACAAAACTTGCAGTTATTCAAACTCCTACACAAACAATTTACTTTCATCTATGAGAATACCAATTTGTTTAAAATATAAACAAATCTAGAATAGTAAAAAACTAAGCAATATTTCAATTGGGGAAACAAATTTTCATCTATTTTGATTTACGCGAAATCTACATTGAAATAAAAATGCTTTTATCGAATAACTAGTAGCGCCCTGGGGTTTCACCCGCGTGCGTTCCCGTTCCCTTGTAAATACGGGGATGTCTATGTTACTCAGGGTAAATGCAGCTTTCTAATGGTGAAAGAATTTGTGAAATCGGTTCAGTAGTTGCGGGCGGAGTCTATTCGTTACAAACAAACAAATCATTCCTCTTTATAATATTAGTGTAGAAGAATACGGAACGCCTGAAACAAAAAACAAAAATTAAAAATGCGTCAAAAATACGTAAAATTAGTTTTGTTTCACAATGTTATTACTGTGAAATATAATATTTTAACCTATTAGCCATCTGTGTTACATTCAATGTATAGAAATAGAACGAAGCCAACTAAAATCAGATTTATGTTAGCGCTAATCCCGATAGACTAAAACGCTAAATTTATTTTCAATGTTAAAAAAGTATTTTTACTGTAAAAAAGTTCGTTTTTGCAGCTCGAGATTTAAAGTTTTGATTATGCTCGTACAAAATTGTATTAGCTAAATATTTAGGCGCATTTAATTGTAGGAGAATTACTTATAAATTATTTTATGTGACGAAGTGCGGACTAAACTATTTATAACGAAAAGTTTAAACTTAGATTTATATATTGGGAAAATCATATAAGTATAAGTATTGTTTGTGGCTCAGCCCCCCTAGCATGACTGTGCGTGTTAAAATATATCGACACCACGAAATAATATCGATTTCACGACCATGACCAAATGAATTATGGTATGATGATAAAATTAAATATGGCGGCTATATTTATTATATTTTGACAGTTGGATATCGTCTATATAGCTATATCGATTTCGCGAGCATGACCAAATGTCATAAACTTTATTACGTGGTAAAATTAAATATGGCGGGTGTTTTTATCATATTTTGACAGTTGGATGTAGATAAATCGCTTTATCTATCGCGTTTTTGAAGTCATGCTAGCCCGGCAGGGGTGGCCTAAGGACCTCCGACAACGTGTCATAAATTTATCAACAAACATCATGATATATATTTACTTAATCGTACATATATCCAAATATACACAACTTTTAAATATGCATACATAGGTATATGTACTTGTCTTTTAGGTACTCGTCAAGGTATATCTAAAAATAAATTCTCCAATCTCAACTTGAAATTTGTTTGACGAGTCCATTTAAATGTCTCGTCTCCGAGAAAGTTCCATTCCATTCGTATTGTTAATGAAGAACAAAATTTGTCGGATTTACTTAAAGATATCGTCTTATATAAGAAAGTTGATAAAACACAAACGTAAACAGTTTTCAAGAGACACAAAGATGTTTCAAACAGTCATGTTTAAAGTTACAACACTTGAAAGAGCCCTTTACACTTCAATAAACAGAAAATGTCTTTAGCACAACTTCATTCACCCGTGACAGCGTTGGAATAATTGATTCAGAAACCTTCGTGTGAAGTCTAGTGCCTTGTACACTTGTAATAAGACACAGTTTGGCATATCATATGGAATGGACCCTTCAGATTAACCACTCCATCAGCTATGTATTCAAAACCTAAACAATCCTTTTGGAGATGAAACACGTGAGTTATATGAAAAGGTTGTTATGTATGTTTATTTAGTTTGCCTTCATTACGAATAAGGTTTGTGTGATAATTTAGTGCAGAACATATAGACTGTCTCATAAGTTAGTCTTAATTTTAAGCGAAATAGAAGTATGAAGCTATTGTGCATACACAATTTTAAAGATTTTGTCGATCAGTTTGTCCCAAATAGTCAAAAATATGCATCGTATAGTAAATATACGAAACAGTATAAAGCCAGCAAAAATATTTTAAAAAATCTTAAGAAACAGTCACGAAAAAGTATTACAAAACCGTAACGGAACATTACATCAATAGCTAGCTATACAGACAGTCGTATAAATTTCAAAACGTTTCCGATTTTATTTGTAAGTTTCGTATAAAAAAAAGAAATTTCCGTGGAAACGCGTGCCAGAACCGTGATATTTCTCCTCGCAAACTTAGTTCCTATAAATTAGAGAGATTCCTTTCAGTTTTCTCGTCCTTTCCGGGGTGTATATCTGCTCCGAGTAGCTAAGTTCGCGTGTTTTACGCCAATATATCTGGGGAACGTTTCTCGAGCGAACTGAATTTATCGTCGACCCGCATTTGTTCTTTCAATGCACAGTTGAGTTACATTACAATACCAATCTCACTTACATATCCTGCCTCTCTTGATAAACCTTCAAAGTAAATAAACAAATATGATATAATACAAATAATGTTTTTGTTTGCATTCCAAATAAGATATCTATATATATAAAAGAAAGTCGTGTTAGTAACACTATTTATAACTGAAGAACGGCTGAACTGATTTGGCTGTAAATTGGTGGGGAGGTAGCTTAGAGCCAGGAGTAGGACATAGAACCTTTTATCCCAAAAGTCCCACGGGAACGGGCTCTACGCGAAAGAAACCGCGGGGCACAGCTAGTTATTATTAAATGGTTAGGGTTTATTTTCAATCTGAAATCTATTCTAAAATAATCTGGTTTGGCTTGCGTTGACGAAAATTAGGGTAAAACATGAACCATATGAAACTGAATAATACTTGTAGCATTGTTTTCTAAATAGGATAATAGATATAATTATTAGGTACAATATTAAAGTTATTATTTTGGTTTTATATTACTTATTTTTACATGCACACTAACGGCACCCCGCGGTTTCACCCGCGTAGTTCCCGTTCCCGTAGGAATATGGGGATAAAATTATGCTAAAAACCTTCTCACTGAATCACTCTATCAATTAAAATAAGCAGCATCAAAATGCGTTGCGTAATTTTAAAGATCTAGGCATACCCACATAGGGACAGAGAAAGTGACTTTGTTTTATACTATGTAGTGATACATCATCAGAGAAAGAAATATGTGACTTTACACTGCAGTGGGATCATACTAACTGATACTAAAATACATAATTATATGAACTTAGGTAGGTACTACTGAACACAAAACTCAAATTGAACTTTATAACGAAGCCATAAAGGTTTAAATTGGTTTGGAACTCAATTAATTAGTTTCAAAGGCTTTTAGTATTGAGTTTTGTTTCGTAAAATAATCTGATTGAATAATAAACAAGTGTTGTTTAACATTTATTTTAGACTTCAGACTTTGTATTTTGATTAACATGATTATTTTCTTCTTTACTTTCGAAATAAAAGACTTTCATTTTCATGTTTTTTAATGTTTTTGTCTAGCACAATTAGGAAGAGTATTTACCAAAGATTTTCCAGTAATTTTCTTTTATGCAAATCTCATCCTAATTGTGACAGTATTCAGCACAATATCGTGTCTTTGCCCATGTTTTTTTTCTATCTGCGTGCCTTTCAACGCTTTCACAGTGGTTTCTTTCTTTCTGTGTGTTGATAATTTAGTCAGTCAGTAAAGGTCTGCCTTGTTCTTTTTAAACTAGCGGTGGCTCACGGCTTCACCCGCGGTAACTCTTCTCCTATTCAGTCATAGCGCGATCATTACCAGCCTTCCTAGATAAATGGGCTATGTAACACTAAAATATTTTTTCAAATCAGACCAGCGCCCCTAGCATGAGTGTGCGTGATAAAATATATCGACACCACGATAGAATATCGATTTCGCGAGCATGACCAAATGAGTTATGGCGATCTATGATATGGTAAAATTAAATATGACGGGTATTTTTTATCATATTTTGACAGTTGGATGTCGACAAATCGCTATATCATATCGCGTTTTCGAAGTCATGCTAGCCCAGCAGTGGTTCCTAATATTAGCGCGTTCGATCGAACTCTTCACCTTCATAATATTAGTATAGATTTTGTTTTGACTACTATGGCTAACAAAAACACGTAAAGGGTATCCCAAAACACAACAGATCACGTACAAACCTCATTAATATACTATTATCCCATTTTCAAATCTGGCATCGATGGCCACTGTTTTATTATTACAGCTGATAATTAATACAATTTACATATTAAACGGGTCCACCATTGTCGCTGTAAGCTGTAAAACAAACATATCCATCTATTCTAGTCGGTACATTGTTATTAATAATTGACTGACTGATTCATGATGTAGGGCCTAGACTTCTGAGGCTAGAGCTGCTAAAATTCGCATTCTGATTCATTTATATGAAGGTAATCTTTAAGCAATTTGGAAATTCCAACCTTAAAAATATCGCGTCGAATTGAGAACCTTCTCCTTTTTTTAAGTCGGTTAAAAATTATTAAAAAAAGTGATGAAATTTTGTTTTATACCGTATGTATAAATGATCTTTAAGAAAGGCAAGGACATTAAAACCTTAAGATTTTAAAAATGGGGATGAAAGTTTGAATGAAAGTCCGTCACTTTTAATATCCATATTTATAATAAACTAGCGGCCCGCCCGGCTTCGCACGGGTCCAATTTTCCCGTTGATTTTCCAGATTTTTTTACATAAGAACCTTCTACAGAGTATTAGAAAACTACAAAAGAAAAAAATAGCCAAATCGGTCTAGCCGTTCTCAAGTTATAGCGTCAAGAAGGAAAACCCGACTTATTATTATATAGTAGACTTATGCCCCCCAAAATCCAACCTCTCGTCCGAGTCGAACACCAGACCACGTGGGGGGCGGACACGCGTAACAATAAAACTTACGTGCTAACGAGGCAAGGGTAACCAACCCATCAAAATGGAGAGTCAGAATAGTAATGAACGTATAGGGCCGCTTCCCGGGGGCGATCGCCGGGGCACGTCTGGAGCCGATGCTGGACGTCTCAGCATGCAAACCATCGGTGGCGGAGGGTTTAGGGGTCGGCCCTCTGTCGGGGAACCCGAAGAAATTGCGACTACCCAACCAATACCTGGTGATACTTTGCGGAGCAGGGAAACATCTCCCGCAAGCTCTGCCGGTGCATCAGAAGTGACCACTAGGAATCGAGAGAACACAAGTGACGATGCCAGACGCAAGTGGTCAGAAGCAGAACTCCACGAACTCATGTTCTGCTTCTACAAAGCTAGGGCCGGTGGCCCGGGCTATATTAAACGTTTCGAGATACTTTTTAAGGACCGAAACCCACATAACCCAAAAGCAGCTAAATTTACAGGCAATACACTATCCAACCAAGCTAGAAGCATTGTTGCACGTAAAATAATATCAACACAAGTATTAGACCAAATTAAACTTAGAGCAGAACAGTCCATTCAAAATACGCTAGATTCAGCTATCACAACTAATCCGATTCATTCATTTATTCAGACAACACAGAGTAATTTTGAAAACATGCCACATTTACCTACTACTGACTCACAAACTTTTCAACCAACACCTACACAAACCCAAAATATTTTAGATGAAGAAAGAAGAAACGTAGTAAATCCCAATATTGAAGTAAATGAAGACACAGATCCCATAATCCTGCAATTCCTACAAACATTAGCTGAAGTTAAAGAAGTTCAAATAGAAGATAGAGAAACATTACCCAAACCTAATTTTAATAAACAATTCATCCATAACCTAAATACAATAAATAACTTTTTACCTAACATATTAGAAGTAAACATATCACTACGAGAAATAAACAACATCATCTATGCGGCTGCCAAAACATTAATAACACTGAACAAACAAAAACCATACACACCCCCAACTACAAGAAAACCCAAAAAGGACCCACCTTGGAAAATAAGATTAATTAATAAAATAGAAGCATTTAGGAAGGAACTAGCACGACTCATAGAAATAAAGAGGGGAAATAATAGTAGAACTATGATTAGAATAAGAGGAAATTTATTTTATAAATACGATATTAGAAATGAAGATGATTTAAACTACAGAATAGAACTCCACACACAGAAAGTAAAAGCATTAGCTGGTCGACTCAAACGATACAATGACATAAACGATAGGAAAATGCAGAACAAATTATTTCAAGAAAATCAACACAAATTTTATAGAAGTTTAAACGGTGAGCAAAATGTTCCTAACCAAATTCCAACTCAGGATGAGATTCAAACATTCTGGTCTACAATTTTATCAAATCCAGTCCCGTATAATACTGAGGCGCGGTGGATTAAGGATGTGGAAGAGGACATGAAAAACATAGAAATAGAACAAGAAGTAAATGAAATAGATTTAGATAAACTTAAAATAGCTATTAGAAAGATTCACAACTGGAAAACACCTGGAATAGATAAAATACAAAATTACTATCTTAAATACTTAACAAGCACACACACACATCTCGTACAACTTTTTAATAGAATCATTATGGGAACTGAATCTTTAGAACAATGGTTTACAACAGGGAAGGTTATCTTAATACCGAAAAGCGATAACACCAGAGACCCTAAGAACTGGAGACCTATTGCATGTTTGCCGACGATGTACAAATTACTGTCCTCTATGATAGCCGAAGAACTATACACACATTGCGATAAACACAACATCTTAGAGCCGGAACAAAGGGGATGCAGACGTCGTGCCAGAGGTTGCAAAGACCATCTCATGATTAACAAAGCCATACTTGAAGATGCACATCAATCTAACAAGAATTTAAGTATGGGATGGGTAGATTATCAGAAAGCTTTCGATAGCATATCACACGAGTGGTTGCTCAAAGTACTTGATATATATAAATGCCCACCTGCTATCAAGGCTTTTCTCGAGATAGTCATGCCCTCATGGAAAGTAATCATGACAGCCTTTGGTAATAACGTCTGTGTCACTACGAACCCTATTTACATCCGCCGAGGAATATTCCAAGGTGACTCACTATCACCTCTACTTTTCTGTCTAGGATTAAATCCACTCACACAGGTTCTTAATAAATATAAATCAAAAGGTTATAAACTCAAAGACAATAGTACAATTAATCATTTAATATATATGGACGATCTTAAATTATATTCTAACAATGCAAATAACCTTAAAGTTTTAATAGATAGTACAGAAATATTTACAGGAGACATCGGGATGAAATTTGGTCTGATCAAGTGTAATGTATTACATCTAGTGAAGGGTAGACGACAGGAATATGAAGGTAGAGGGCATGTGCTACTGAACGGCGAAGAATTTAGACATCTCAACTTAGGCGAACAATACAAATATTTAGGAGTTAATGAATCAGGAAAAATAGACCATAGTGAAGCTAGACAACAAATTCAAAAAGAATATTTCCGTAGGGTTAAATGTCTCACCAAATCACATCTAAATGCGCGAAATCTTTTAAAATCAATAAATATATACGCAATACCGGTACTTTTATACACATTTGGCATAATAAATTATAAAACGAGCGATTTAAGGAAAGTAGACGTAAAAACTAGGAAAATATTGGCAATGAATAAAGCACATCAACAGAAAGCAGAAGTCGAAAGGTTGTACTTACCCATAGATGAAGGAGGAAGAGGGCTAACTAACGTAGAGATGCTTTACAAGACACAAATAATTAAATATAAAAGATATTTACAGGGAGAGCAGGATCACATCATTAAATCAATAGTTAAACAAGATAGAAAGAGAGATAAATATTCTATAAGCAAAGATTCACAAACAAATTTAGAAGAAATAGGGTTAGGAGGTAATGAAAACTATACAGACTTGGAAATACATAAAGCAGTTCTAAAAACCAAAATAGATAAATGGAAAACTAAGCCGCTTCACGGACAATTTCGTAGAAAAGTAATTGAACAGGAAAATATAGACACAGCATACTCATTTAAATGGATTAAAAAACAGCCAGTAACACCAGGATTAGAATCATCAATATATGCAATACAAGATCAGGCAGTAGTTACGAGACAGCATGAAAGGGACATTCTTAAGAGAGCAGTAGACGGTAGATGCAGGTTATGTTCAAACAAAGATGAAACAGCACAACATATAATATCAGGATGTGAGAAACTAGCAGGCAACTATTACACTAGAAGACATAACAACATAGTACAATACATTTACTGGACATTAGCTAAAAAACACAATTTTGAAGTCGCATCTCTTTGGTGGAAGGAGCATTTAACACAACCAAAAGTAATAGAAAACGATACAGCTAAAATCATGTGGGAAATACCGGTACAAACAGATGTTACAATAGTTCACAATAGACCAGACATTATATATATTAATAAACTACAGAATAAAACATATCTAATAGACATAACCGTTCCCTCAGACTACAATATTGGAGCAAAAGAAATAGAAAAACTAAGCAAATACCACGCACTGAAGGTTGAAATCACCCGGCTTTGGAAAACACCTACTGAAGTCGTACCTATTGTAGTTGGAGCCACGGGAGTAATAGCCAAAAGCCTACACAGATATTGCGACAAATTAGACTCACACATAAACATTCACACCATCCAAAAACAAGCAGCCATTCACACAGTCACTATCATTAGTAAAGTTCTTGGGGATACAGTTTTTACAACACGGGGGGGAGCAAACGCACTTCATGGGGAAACAGAGTTACCTCTTCCTTGAGGGTCTCAGGGCGGGTACTCTGATTAACCGAGCATAGACTCGTGTAGAAAGGAATTTCACAAATTAGTAGACTTATTATTATTATATACTTTTCTGTCTAGGATTAAACCCACTCACACAGGTACTTAATAAATATAAATCAAAAGGTTATAAACTCAAAGACAATAGTACAATTAATCATTTAATATACATGGACGATCTTAAATTATATTCTAACAATGCAAATAACCTAAAAGTTTTAATAGATAGTATAGAAATATTTACAGGAGACATCGGGATGAAATTTGGTCTGAACAAGTGTAATGTATTACATCTAGTGAAGGGTAGGCGACAGGAGTATGAAGGTAGAGGGCATGTGCTACTGAACGGCGAAGAATTTAGACATCTCAGGTTAGGCGAACAATACAAATATCTAGGAGTTCACGAATCAGGAAAAATAGACCATAGTGAAGCTAGACAACAAATTCAAAAAGAATATTTCCGTAGGGTTAAATGTCTCACCAAATCACATCTAAATGCGCGAAATCTTTTAAAATCAATAAATATATATGCAATACCGGTACTTTTATACACATTTGGCATAATAAATTATAAAACGAGCGATTTAAGGAAAATAGACGTAAAAACTAGGAAAATACTGGCAATGAATAAAGCACATCAACAAAAAGCAGAAGTCGAAAGGTTGTACTTACCCATAGATGAAGGAGGAAGAGGGCTAACTAACGTAGAGATGCTTTACAAGACGCAAATAATTAAATATAAAAGATATTTACAGGGAGAGCAGGATCACATCATTAAATCAATAGTTAAACAAGATAGAAAGAGAGATAAATATTCTATAAGCAAAGATTCACAAACAAATTTAGAAGAAATAGGGTTAGGAGGTAATGAAAACTATACAGACTTGGAAATACATAAAGCAGTTCTCAAAACCAAAATAGATAAATGGAAAACTAAGCCGCTTCACGGACAATTTCGTAGAAAAGTAATTGAACAGGAGAATATAGACACAGCATACTCATTTAAATGGATTAAAAAACAGCCAGTAACACCAGGATTAGAATCATCAATATATGCAATACAAGATCAGGCAGTAGTTACGAGACAGCATGAAAGGGACATCCTTAAGAGAGCAGTAGACGGTAGATGCAGGTTATGTTCAAACAAAGATGAAACGGCACAACATATAATATCAGGATGTGAGAAACTAGCAGGCAACTATTACACTAGAAGACATAACAACATAGTACAATACATTTACTGGACATTAGCTAAAAAACACAATTTTGAAGTCGCATCTCTTTGGTGGAAGGAGCATTTAACACAACCTAAAGTAATAGAAAACGATACAGCTAAAATCATGTGGGAAATACCGGTACAAACAGATGTTACAATAGTTCACAATAGACCAGACATTATATATATTAATAAACTACAGAATAAAACATATCTAATAGACATAACCGTTCCCTCAGACTACAATATTGGAGCAAAAGAAATAGAAAAACTAAGCAAATACCACGCTCTGAAGGTTGAAATCACCCGGCTTTGGAAAACACCTACTGAAGTCGTACCTATTGTAGTTGGGGCCACGGGAGTAATAGCCAAAAGCCTACACAGATATTGCGACAAATTAGACTCACACATAAACATTCACACCATCCAAAAACAAGCAGCCATTCACACAGTCACTATCATAAGTAAAGTTCTTGGGGATACAGTTTTTACAACACGGGGGGGAGCAAACGCACTTCATGGGGAAACAGAGTTACCTCTTCCTTGAGGGTCTCAGGGCGGGTACTCTGATTAACCGAGCATAGACTCGTGTAGAAAGGAATTTCACAAACTTTAGTAGATTGGTTGTTAAATTACTTATTAAAAAGACAAATATTATTCCAAAACTTTTCAAATTCAAAACGCGTCAACCAAATACCTCACGAACGAAACCAAAAACAAAGTTAGTAATTAATACCATTTACGTAAGCATTAATAGGACCTCCATTGTGTCGCTCTAAGCCGTAAAAGAAACAATTTTCCATTAAAACTGTATTGATTAGTGTACTTTTCACTGTTATTACCTACCTACCTTAATAAGGATTTGTTAAAACGAAGTTATTTCAGCGGAAATTTTGTGAATTAATCTAAATTGGATTACTTTATCCAGGCATTGATGTTTATAGAAGATGATCTCGGCTTCAATTTGGCTAATATTCGATTATATTCTATTGTTTGATGTGAAAGGTAAGCTCTTGTGGATTAATAATGATATTTAGGAAAATGGGATCAGCATGAATAATTTATTTATGAAAATACCTTGTACGGAAATATGGTTAATACATAATTGATAATTTTGAACACTATCCTATTTATTTTGGTTTTGCTGTTTTAGATATGCATACTTAGGAAATATCTGACGACCTCGAGAGTGGTCACCATGCCGGACTGCTATCCGTAAGGTTGCGGGTTCGATTCCAGTGCGGGGTGAATATTTGTGTAAACCACAAATGTTAATTGTCTCGGTCTGGATGTGTGTGTGAAGAATGAGTGTGTGCGTAGTTTCTGATACCCTAGATACAAGTGTCGAACTTAGTTAGGGGTCAGTTACTATAATGAGATGATGTATGGAATGATTATGTTATGTTATATCTGCATCTTTATACGTGATCTGGTATCCATAATGGTGCTGTATTGTGTGTTTCCATATAAGTGATTAAAAGATAATTGAAATGATTGTGTTCCACCGTAACGAATACATACCAATGGGTACATGTAAATTCTCTTAGTGAAGATCGTTTTTGGTTTTATTTTAATTTCTACACTAAATTTACACATCCTATTATAACTTTATGTTCATTTTCGCTACAATTCTAGTACATTGTTCTACTTGGCATAAGACAAATCATGTAACATTCACAACTTAATTAGCAAGACAAAGACAGTTGTTACCTCAAAGAAAATATATAGACACTAGCTGCGCCCCGCGCTTTCACCCACGTCCCATTCCTGTAGGAATTTCGGGATAAAACATAGCTTATGTTCTTCCCCGGAACATAAGCTACCTCTGTACCAAATTTCAAGTAAATTGATTCAGTAGTTTAGCCGTGAAAAGGTCACAGACAGACAGACAGACAGAGTTACTTTCGCATTTATAATATTAGTAGGGAAGTAGGGATAGTGGGATTAATATCATATCACGACACTCGTATACCTAACAAAGATGATGGAATTTTTAATAACAACCCTCATCCCGTAAGAATCAATTTGTTAAATTGTTTCCCTTAATCCGGTCCCTGTATCCCTCTTGTCCAATTACTCCTTTAACCCTCAATAACTTTGCGTTGTTTGTGATCTCAGTATACTGTTGTTGTTTTGTATACGTATTCTTATCTGCCTTTGTTATCAAGCTGTCTGTACTGTTGATTTGATCTATGTTTTATTAAATGAATTTTGTTTGCATTCTACGTATGTGTAATTTATTTGTTAAATGAAGTTTGCATTGATGCTTTTGGAGGTAGAGTATAGTTTTTATGGTAGGTCTTCTTTGATATAAAGTACGAGTAAAATGAGTTTCCACTGCAAGTCTTTTGTGGGTGATTTAGTAATAAAGTGGTGAGGAAAAGACGTAAATATCGGCAATACCGCTCAGCTGTGTATCAGAGCGTTCGCCTGTTGTTCGGTGTAGAATAACAATAAAATTCGGCGGGATTTTGAAAACTTTCACTTATCATAACTTTTTAAATAAAAGCAAAAGAAAAAAACTAACTTCACTATTATATTGCCACCCGTCGTTTACATAAGCTGTGTGATTAAGTATCTCGAATTCAAAATAGGGGTGTATAGTGCAAGTACAGTATCATACTAAGGTCTTATTCGCGTACAAGAACATTTAAAATTATTACCTCGGCGCTTAGTCCACTTTTTCTCTGACCATAGTCATACGCGTATAAATAAACTACAATATCAATTACCGTGTAAAAAGACAATAGAATATGTTTAAAAAATAATACTTCAACTATGAACAATACAACAAAACATCCACATAGTTGCACCGTTATAATTTATAACATTTCCCAACGTGGAAGAAAACGCGGTGGAATGAAAAATACGCGATTTTAGGAAAGTCAACGTTAATGTTAGAGTTTTGTTTATCTACCTTTAAAGATTCAGAAAAGAAATGGTTGTGAAGAATCCCACTTGAATTTATTCGGAAAAGGTGGAATCTTCGTAACGAAACGACAGATTTAACATGTAACTTGTTCTTTTGTTTTTGTATTAAATTCTCGTAAACAGTTTGTCGACGTCGTTTAATTTTATAGGTTTTAAAACTAATAACAATTAGTTTTATTTGTGAACGGAATGTTTATATTTTAAATGTTTTAGACGTCGTTGACATTGTAAAGACTACACATAGGTACAAAGTATGGAATTTGGCAAAAATCATGATGTTAAGAAATATTTAACTAAATTAAGCATATATTCAATACTCAAAAAATTAAGTTTTCAATATCTAAAATACCTCTGAGCATGTAAAATCCCTTAAAGGGAATCTCAAGTAACTCCACATATCATTATACCAAATATAAATACATACAAGTATGTATGTATATGTATACTGCACTCGACTTAACACAAAACGTTCCATTCCGAGCTAATCTTCGTCACATTGACGTGTTCATTTAAGAGACTTTTCTTGCCAACAATAAGACAGGATTGTGTCTTCAATATCCATCACATATAAGGGAAACTGTTTCGTAAATGGCATTTTTGTTGTAACACATCGACACCCTATATTTCGGAAATCACCCTCAGTAATCCGCCCGATACGCGAGCGATGTATGCGTTCATTTTTGGCGTACTCTCGCAAATCTAAGATCGATTCCCTTTGAACTCGTGTGAGCAATACTAAGGTTTGAAGAGGGTGTTTTGTAGGGAATATTTTCGATACAATATTACAATTGAAGTATTGATTCTTTTCTGATTTTCTATCATCGCTACCTAAGGGAAACATACGAACCGTAGTTACCGATGCTCTAGATACAGGGTCATGTATTATGATGATAGTGATTTATTATTTACTAGCGGTGCCATGCCGTTTCACCCGCGTAGTTCCCGTTCCCGTAAGAATATGGGGATAAAATTATACTAAAAACCTTCGCACTGAATCACTCTATCTATTAAAACAAACCGCATCGAAATCCGTTGCGTAGTTTTAAAGATCTAAGCATACATAGGGACAGACAAAGCGACTTTGTTTTATACTATGTAGTGATTATTAAAAGAAAACATATAAATACCATTTACTTTCATTAGATTATATACAAAGAACGAAGTAGGTAAATAACCTAGATAATGCATACAATAAAATGTCACCCAAATAAATGTAACAAAATTGCAGAGACGTATTATTTCAAAACAGCTGTGTAAGCAAGTCTGTTCATCATGTTTGATCAAATATACCGATTAAAAGAAAAGTGTGTCACTTTATTTACTAGCTAAATATAATCATTTGTTTAGTTACAATTGCGGTGTCAGCGACCACCTAGTTTTCGAGAAACTATTTGCGTTCGCTAAAAAAAACTATCTTATTTATTGTTTACATTAGGAAAGTGTCAACCGGCAACGCTTTTACAAGCATCCAACGAATCAGACACGACCAAAACCGCGAGCGTAAAGCTAGTGTACCAATAACATAATTTAGGAAGCACAATATTCGATAACCAATTATTGTATCAAACTTATCTTTGCAATAAAATCGTTACTTTAAACAATATCATGTAACATCGCTCGCATACCCATATACAGCGTGTACGCAAACAATATCATAAATAGTTCATGTTACTCACGCACTAATCATTACAAAATTCCTGTCTATTAGATTAATCGCATCCCGGTATAATGTCACTAGCTCCAAGGGTTGGCAACAGAAAGTTTTGTGGTTCAGATAGAAGTTAAGTTACTCTAAATCAAGATACAAATACACTAGTTAATAAGACGAGAAGAAACTTCTTCGGTAACGGGAAGCGAATCAATGGGAAAACTTGATATCCCTGTCTGAATCAATCCTCGGGGATCGGAGCAGTTAATTAGCGTGAAGTAAATCGTGGCAGCCCTGTTAGTGGAGTACTTCCACTGGGTATTGTTCGGGGGCGCGAGATTGGACCGTGCGGTTTCCATCCGTTCGCATACAAAGGCCTTTTCGATTAGTATCGCGATGTGATCAGCACACGCTCACTGTGACGTGCTCATTACACATCCTGGAAATCATGTTAGCCTGGTACCTGTGATTCAATATCTGTTTAGCACGCGATAACATTTTAATTGGTTTGCAACCGCTTTCAATCATGACAACTTGGTGTGTAAATTCGTTACTAGGATTACCTATTTCCTAGCTCTCTCTACATTTCACTACAAGCATAAAGTCAATCATCCTAATTTCTCTATCACAGTAAATTAGTCAACTAGTAGTAACTAGGTCCATTACCTGTATTTAGGGTATCAGAAATTACGTACACACACCACAGAGTTCGAGAAGATGGAGCTTGCAATTATTTGTTTAACATTTTGGCATGGTGACTACTCTTCCATTTGGGATACCGTAGTTAAATAAATCCGACTATCAGTTTAGAACATGCCCTTTACTAAGTAGACTTCCAGACAAGCCCTAATTTCTTATTAAAATTCAAGTAAACATTAATTTAATTGAAAGTTTTTTTTAATTAAGACTAAGTAAGTTGTTTGATGCTAGAATACTTCAACAAGAATAAAATACAAAACAAACAGAATTTGTTGTTGTTTCGAAGTGATTTTACTAAAACTAGAAGAACGTTTTGTCTTAATAATTCTTAGTAATAATATAATACATATTATAAATGCGAAAGTAACTCTGTCTGTCTGTTACCTTTTCACGGCTAAACTACTGAACCGATTGACTTGAAATTTGGTACGGGGGTAGCTTATGATCCGGGGAAGGACGAAGGCTATATTATATTCCGAAATTTCCACGGGATAGGGAGCCATGCTGGTAAAACCGCGGGGCGCTAAAACATAAACACCAACTTTTCACAATGATATTAAGTATCATAAAATACCTGCGTTCGACGCAGTTGAGTAATGCGAAAAGAAAACTTTAAATTTGTACGGAGATCACGAATGGTTTAAGTTTTCAAGTTATGAATAGCTTCCTCTGTATTCGGCGTGTCATCCAATAAAACTTTACCTCTGTTCTCGAATAGATACTTTCGTATATTTAACTCAAATAAAACGTATAATAGCACTTTTCGTTTTCTTTTAATAGGAAATAACTGTTTTTCTTTTTAAATCATAACTTTTCTTTGACTGATAAATTGTTATATTTCTAGATTTTATCCTGTTTGAATTTGTCTTTAGGTAGGATTTAAGAGATATAGTCGCATGAGTACTTAGTTCCCGAGATTACACGTTTAAGCAAACAAACTCTATAGCTATTTATAATAAAAGATATAGATAATCTACTTATTTATGACAAAAAATATACAAAATCTACTGTTTAAATTGTAAGTTCCGAAAAATTACCGTCAAAGTCCTCAAAGCTCAAAAACAGGGCTTGTTGGCTGTCTCAAAGGCAGATATACCATTTCAAACAAATATAACTCTTTTTATCTTCAAAAATGTGGCACAAGTGAGGTATTTTAGGTATTACGTAACGGGTCAGAGTAGTACAATATGTAAGCATGACTTGTAACCGCAGACCGTGACGCGTACGCTGTATTATTAAAATACTTAGAGACCACACATTTTTATAATTTCATGTTATTGTCTCTTAGTTCAATACGAATTTAATGTACTACTCGTATGTGTTTGCGACTTTTAAAACACGAAATAATTTGCATATTTATAAGTACATAGTATATCTAATAAAGACTAAGATATAAAAAATACAGATACCTAATATTATAAAAATGAATTATTTGTTTGTTAAGTTTAAAGCACTAATCTCAGGGAAAAGGAGTAATTCGAATTGAAAAAATAGTGGCGCCCCGCGGTTTCACCCGCGTAGTTCCCATTCCCGTGGGAATATGGTGATAAAGTTATATATAAAATTATAATAACGGAATTACTCTATCTATTAAAACAAACCGCATCAAAATCCGTTGCGTAGTTTTAAAGATCTAAGCATACATAGGGATATAGGGACAGAGAAAGCGACTTTGTTTTATACTATGTAGTGATTACAGCAGTTGAGCGCATCCAAATAAACAAACAAACCTCTTTATAATAAGCATTACTATCTATAGATGTGAATCAAGATCGTAGGACCTAGTTGGCACCAAATCAACCTTGCATTCGCATTCCATGCGGCCAATATCTGTTTATCATACAAAAGTAAAGTGAATTGTAAGTGCCAAAAATGTTTTGCGTTCTGAATTTTGAATTTGCAATGCATGAGACAAAGACTTTTGTTTTACTTAACATAATATGCAAAATATATTACGAGTATTAGCTGCAAGGATGTTTGGAATCTAAATTCTGCACCCACATTAGGTCTTACATGTATTGTGCAAAACATTGTTTGCATTTAATATATTATTATTGTAACAAAAAATTATAAATAAAATTGATTGATTGATTTTTTTTATATTTGACAGTATTATATAGTTTAATATTCTATTTAAGCAATAACCAACCATATACATATTTATTTTTCTGAATCGTTGATAGACCATCTTAAAAAAAATAACAACAGAATAAAGTACTGGGTCAGAAGACCACTAGGAAAATCACAAGGTGGCTACTCACCAGTAGGTGAGTTTTTAGTAGGTGAGTAGCCACCTAAGACTACTTATACGCAATCATTACGCATAATAGGAACTTTACCATGAATTCTATTTCATACTTTTTAGAGCTTTGTTTTTACCAGTTATGTTTCGGTTTTTTAACTTATTTGAGCTATGTAGAGATGAGTTTGATGTGAGATCTTAATTGAAATAAACATTTGCGTTTGTAATAGAAATAAACTCTTTGGAGTTTGAATATTTTTGCGTTAATCCCGGAAAATACCATACCAATTGTACAGTAAAATACTGCTCGTCAAATAACAAAAAATACAACGAATTTATTTGGAAATCCTAAATTACATCGAATCAACAAACACGTCACATGGATTTATTTATAAAGCCACTAAATTATGGAACGGACGTAAACCTAAACATTTAAACTGTTATTTTTAAAGGGAAACCAAAAAGGTTTTTGGGAAGCCAATTGACACCTCGAGAGTTTGGTGGCTTACGCATCTGCCTACCAAATATGATACTGGGTTTGATTCTAGGGTTTAGAAATACATGTTCAAAATGTGGCTGAAGTTAAGATCACCAACATTTATATACTCATAGACAGCCAATTGTTATGATCATACCTATTCCTCCTCAGCTGTATTAATATCATCGGTTAGTTAGAAAGGCTTTTCCCCCTATAACGAGATCCAACTGAACTTCACGAAATGTAGGTCAAAAATAACGAGTAAGTAATATAATTTTATAACCGGATTTTTATGAATTGATCGTATTTATGAATGCTCGTTCAAATTTCAATAGAAAAATACACGAACACGTTCCACCATTCAATTTGTAAGTAAAAAGGATCCAACTAAAATAAAATCGTTATCCGTATCATCAATTTTTACTTTCCCATAAGTTTCCGAGATTCACAATACAAAATTGAAACAAGTAAAAATATAATTTCCGAACCACTTCGGGGTACTTCGGAGTACTTCGGCGTAGCAATCGGCCGAAGTACTTTGGATTGAAACTGAATACAGTTGATACAGCTTTGTGGAAATGGCTTTCGACTTTGTCAATCAATTAATTGGTACACAACAAAGGCGGACATTTTTGTTTTATAAATTACTCGGAATAATATTAAGGCGATTTTAAATGTTTCTATACAAAGTACATTACATTATAGTATCATCTAAACAAAGATATTGTTTTCAGTGCTTTGCCGTATTTGAAGATACATTTTACCCATAGCTACGTCGTATGCGGCCTAGAAACCGTAATATTTTAAGGGAAATAAACGGAATATTTTATGGGTTATAATACATAATATGCATGCGTACCGATGTTAGTCGAAATTTAACCATGTTCGATGCCTGCATTAGGAGAAATGATGGTGGCAGCAATTTAGGACTTCGGCTCAGAATAGTCTCAGAGGGAGTGAATGAGAGATAGTATCTGCTAATTTGCAGCCAGAGCTAGCTTATTCTAGGTATTATACGATGAGTAGGTACTTACTGCTAAAAAGTTTATATATCAGATAAAATACTTAGAAGTTAGCAAAACACAATATATTACTTATGTTGAAAGAATTTATCACGTAAAGGTTAATTTCTCACAAAAAACTTTTGTTGGTCTTAGTATATTAAATTGCACTTGATACTGAGTTGTTAAAAGTAATGTATTAAGTTTATATTTACAGCCAAACTTGCCAGACGATACGTAATCTTTGTACTGTTTACCGAAAAAATACACGATACTTTTATTTGTCAAGGATTCTGGCGTAGCAACTGATTTGGGCAGAGAAAAATCAAAACAGCGGTAATGGCTTTGTAGATTTTGTGTGCCTGATTTGTTATTTGATTTAATAAAATCGATACTTATGTGATACAGCACTGAATATGTATTAAAATATAAGAGTATTATGTGAAAAAAATAGAATAATACAACAAATAACATATTTTTTTGTTCTTAAAAAAGAAGAAATTATATCATTCAATAAATCAAAATACCTTGCATCCTTTTTGTCGAAACCTAAATTACTGACCAAAATAAAAATAAACCCTTTTTAAAATAAGAACAACCCATGTCACAAACAATGTTTAAAATAAAAAGACAAATCTTTGTTGTCTTTTAAAAATGGAAGTCGTCTTCACTACAAGTGTTCCCGAGTGCTAGCTAAAAGTATAATGAAGTATTATTAAAAAAATACAAGGTGTTCCAAATTTAATTAATTTGTGTCAGCTCCTCGTTTTTTCTCGTGATCGCTGGAATAATTAAAATGAGCCATTCCATTAAGTTTTTGACAAGTAATGTCAGCATTTTTTTCGCGATTAAATTTTGGTAAAACCTTTCTCTACAATATTTTTGTAGGCGTGTCCGTCTGCATTAATTAATTATTTTTGACTTAGTTTGTAATAAATAACATAAATTAATTATAATGTTCAAAACCAAACCCAATAAGACATGCGATAACGTTTTGCAAGAAGATAAAAGAATAATACTTTATGTACTAGTCCAGTAATTAAAGTATTTCCACATCCAATTTTAACGGAAAAGACACATTTGCATTAAACTTGGTATTTTAAATCCTTTTACCATCTAGATGAAAATGAAAAGTTATATTGGGATATTTGCCCTAGGGATATATCCACCCCTTTTGGGGGGTACAAATTATGACGTTGAAAATTGACATGGGAATTGATAGAGGGATGAATTTGTAAATGTTCTGAGTACCTTTTTTGTATTAGATCAATATTTTCAGGAAGATGTGTTCGAAAATAGATAGCTAACATGTTTTAGTGTGCATATGTTAGTCGATGTCATATTTATTTATGCAAACTATGACAAGAATGGGTATTCTTGTTAAGTTAAACTAGGTTAGTAAGATTATTCATTTATTAATTTTATTATTTAAAATGATATCATGTGTAAATGTTAATAAATGTTTAAGTGCTTTCAAATTACTACCTAACACATCTAAAATTATTTCTATTGGTTTCTTAATTCATATTGCTTTAAGGGCCTTTTTCACGACCTTCAAGTCAAGGTTTATATCAAGTGACAAAGACAAAACATGTGCGCTACTCGGAACATTTACTTGAAGATGATGAAATAGGCCCTAAAACATCTAGCAAATCTAAAGGTCATAATGTCCCATATTTCTCTACCAAACTAACAAATACAATAATTTCTCAGTACTCGTTACCAAAATATAACGTAAGTACCAGTACTCATAGCAAACTCTACATACTACAATATATTCTGTGGCGCTAGTTACTCTAGTATTTGAGTTTATTTTGCACGTAATGATTCATGGTTCTCTAGTTTGGTTACCCAGTGTCTTGTTACAATGATAAATGGTTCTTGTACACCGAAATTTGCAACAGGAAGAACGTACCTACATGCGTCACTATTTTATGTTAATTTATAAAATGTCAAGGGAATTTTGGGATGAAAGTGTCTTCTAAGTTTGACACTGGAGTTTTACGTTCCTTAATATTAGGATAGGTCTAAACTATAAGTATCATCATCAGCTCATATAATGTCCCCACCGACGGGCTCGAACCTACCCTGAATTAGGGTGATAAAACTAAGGTTGTAGTAGCACTAAACTAACATAATGTAGTTATTGGAATAATTTGCTTCAAACTCTTAAAAGAAATTTAGGATATTTAAGCAAAACTGCAAAAAATCCACGTTATTTTGCAGCATAGTAAGATCCAAACATATTAAGGGCCTATTTCAAGGAAAGTTACTCACCAAAGAAAAGTTAGTTTTATCTCTTTCTTACTTTATGTCAAGTGACAAAGACAAAACATGTGAATATCTACTTGGAACTTTATTAGAATATGGTGAAATCCCAACTAATATTATAAATGCGAAAGTAACTCTGTCTGTCTGTCTGTCTGTCTGTCTGTTACGCTTTCCCGCTTAAACCTCGCAACCGATTTTGATGAAATTTGGTACAGACAATCTTTAGACCCTGAGACAGAACATAGGCTACTTTTTATTTCGAAAAAAAGGGATGAAGGGGTTGAAATAGAGGTTGAAAGTTTGTATGGGATTTCTTAATTTTAAAAGATAAAACCATGAAACTTTATATTTAAGCACTTGATAAGAAATCATTAAACATTTGTTCTAGCATTTTTGAAATTTCGACCAGCTAAGGGGTGAAATAAGGGTTGAAAGTTAGTATGCAAGTTCGTCAAATATCACGTCATAAGAAACAAAAAATCGTTTGTTCTAGCATTTTGAAATTTTTACCAGTTTGGGGGTGAAATAGGGGTTGAATTGAAGATAAGACCATGAATCTTGGTACGTAGGTCTCAAAAGATGTGCAGAATTTTTCTACAAACGGAATTCCCGAAATTCGAACGGAACGGATTCGGAACTGGAACTACAAAGCCAAACTTTTTGTATACGAAATCTTAATCACTGAACCTAGGAACATGTAATTTAGAAGTTTTGGGTGTATCAAGTTACAAAAAAGTTCGCTTTTGAAGTTTAAATTCCTTTTAACGAATACTCTGCATCGCCGCCGCTGCCGTCGGTCGTCGTCGCGCACATTCGCCGAAGTGTGGCGGCATCTGCGGCAGGCAACGGCGCGGCGCTGTCGTGTGGTGGGGGAGCGCACGAATCTAACTATGCCTACCCGAACGGGCAGACACGTGAGGGCAGACGTCGTTGTCGGACGCATGCGATTAGAGAAATTTGCGCTATAGAGAATTACATTTTTCGATCCAGTAAAATTATTTTTTTTGTTTCGTATAACTTTTTAAGTGTTTTTTATTAATTAGGTCCTGTAAATTAATTTTGTACATACTTGATATTTTTTTTAGTTCATAGTTAAAAGTAGGTAAGATAGTTTCCGTTACTTTAAAAAAATCCGATTTGCTTTTATTTCCTTTTTTTAATTAATCTAAGAGGTCGTAGTAGGTGTAAAACGTTTCGTATAACTTTTTAAGTGTTTTTTATTAATTAGGTCCTGTAAATTAATTTTGTACATACTTGATATTTCTTTTAGTTCATAGTTAAAAGTAGGTAAGATAGTTTCCGTTACTTTAAAAAAATCCGATTTGCTTTTATTTCCTTTTTTTAATTAATCTAAGAGGTCGTAGTAGGTGTAAAACTAACCTAAGCTACTAACCTCCTACTTTTTTATGCATTGGTTGTAAATAAATATTGATAATTTAATTTCTTAGTTACTTTTTTTCCATTTAAACGTGACGGACGATGTGTTTAATTGACATCGCCGTGGGATGAGCGCATCATTTTTACCGAGTAGGTGCTTATTAAAGGTTTTTTTTAATATAATAAATCTTAATCTGTACATCTGTTTTGTTCGATTCATTTCATTTTTGTTTTTCTACGATGCCTCGCAAACGAAAGTCCAATTTAGCTAATAGCTCTAGCAGAGCTCGGGCTGCTAAACTTGCTAGATCACTGGAATCAGAAGAGGATTCACAGATCCGTCGGACTTTAGATGCCGAGCGTCACGCAGCTCAAAGGGCTGCTGAAACTTTTGAGCACACGCAGACCCGTCATAATTTAGACGCTGATCGTCATGCTGCACAAAGGGCTGCAGAGACCCCTCAGCAGACCCAAGCTCGCCAAGTCATTGATGCCGAGCGTCACGCGGCTCAAAGAGCTGCTGAGACCTCTCAGCAGACCCAAGCTCGCCAGGTCATTGATGCCGAGCGTCACGCGGCTCAAAGAGCTGCTGAGACCTCTCAACAGACCCAAGCTCGCCACGTCATTGATGCCGAGCGTCACGCGGCTCAAAGAGCTGCTGAGACCTCTCAACAGACCCAAGCTCGCCACGTCATTGATGCCGAGCGTCACGCGGCTCAAAGAGCTGCTGAGACCTCTCAGCAGACCCAAGCTCGCCAAATCTTAGATGCTGAGCGTCAAGCTTCGTACATAGCCGCAGAGACCTCCGAAGAAACACGTAGACGACGTTTAATTAATTCCGAGCGGCAAGCAGAAAGGAGACGTACGTTTACGATGAATACGTGGGAGGCATTTGCCGATGCTGCTTTTGATTATGATCCGTTAATTGATTACTTTAATCATCGATTAGTCCTCATAGGTAGAATGGCCAATAAATGCAGACACTGTGATGCACTCAAGTGGAAGGAAGAGACCCCAGGTATGTGCTGTTCTGGAGGCAAAGTATCAGTACCAACGCTTGGTGACCCCGAGGAGCCACTCAAATCCTTACTTCTATATGACAGCAATGAATCTCGGCGATTTTTAAACAGAATAAGAAAGTACAATTCTTGCTTTCAGATGACATCATTTGGTGTGGGTAATGAGGTCATCATGCCTGGATTCTCACCCACATTTACGGTACAAGGGCAAGTTTATCATAGGATTGGTTCTTTGCTTCCCACAAACAATGATCAACCAAAATTTCTACAGATTTATTTTATGGGAGACGAAAACAGCGAGGTTGACCGCAGATGTCAAAATATTGAAGGAGTTGAGAGGGACATTGTTTTAAAAATTCAAAGAATGTTGCACGAACATAATAACCTCATTAACACCTTCAAAACAGCCTTAGAAAGAATGCCAGGGGAAAATTACAAATTAGTAATACACCCAGATCGTACGCCAAGCGGGGAACATGAAAGACGTTATAATGCACCCTTAATAAACGAAGTCGCCGCCATGGTGTGTGGTGAACAGTTCGCATCGCGTGATATTGTTTTACAAACCCGTGACAATACATTGACCAGGGTGCCGGACACACACAAGTTTTATGACGCATTACAATACCCGCTTATGTTTAGCAAGGGGCAAGAGGGGTACCATTTTCAAATTCCACAAGTCAATCCAGTGACCAAGCTCCCCTTGCCCAACAAAAAAGTATCGAGCATGGACTTTTATGCCTATCATATGATGATACGCGAAGACGATTTTAACGTAATACAACGATGCAAACAGCTCGCTAACCAGTTTTATGTTGATATGTACGTGAAGGTTGAAAGCGAAAGATTGCGATACATATCTTTAAATCAAACAAAACTAAGAGCCGAAAATTATATTCATCTCCAAGATGCTGTATCGAATGATGCCAACGTGAACCCTAATAATATAGGTAAAATGGTGATTCTGCCCTCTTCGTTTGTGAACAGTCCCCGATACTTACACGAGTATACTCAAGACGCATTTGCCTATGTGCGTACGTATGGTCGACCTGATTTATTTGTAACCTTCACCTGCAATCCATCTTGGTCTGAAATAGTTGACGAATTAATGCCAGGTCAAAGCGCCAACGATAGGCACGATGTCATTGCCAGAGTGTTTAGGTTAAAAGTTAAAAAGCTTATGACTGTAATTACTAAAGGAAGGGTTTTTGGAGAAGTGCAATGCTTTATGTATTCCATTGAGTGGCAGAAGCGAGGACTCCCACATGCCCACATTTTGCTTTGGTTAAAAGATAAATTGCGACCTGACCAAATCGATAAAATTATAAGCGCTGAAATACCAGATCCTAACAATGACAAGGCACTTTATGATATTGTTATGAAAAACATGATCCATGGTCCATGCGGGGCTGAAAACCCTCAGTGCCAGTGCATGAAAGACCGTAAATGTACAAAAAAATTTCCTCGCAACCTACTGAAAGAGACTCTCCATAATGAGAACGGCTACCCGATGTATCGTAGAAGAGCACCAGAAGACGGAGGCCGGACGGCATCTGTTAAACTCCGAAATGGTAGTCAAGTTTCTGTCGACAATAGTTGGGTAGTACCATATTCGCCTGTCCTACTAAAAACTTTTAACGCCCATATAAATGTAGAAGCTTGCGGTTCCGTACGTGCAATCAAATACATCTGCAAATATATTAACAAAGGCAGCGATCAAGCTATTTTTAATTTCAGAAGCTCAGAGTCCTCAAACCCAGTAGACGAAGTACAAACGTTTCAGTCTGGTCGCTATGTCAGCAGCAACGAAGCTGTATGGCGCCTGTTAGGGTTTCCTTTGCATGAAAGGCATCCTACTGTTACGCACCTCAGTGTGCATCTAGAGAATGGTGAACGAATTTATTTTAATGAAAATAATTTTCACCAGCGAGTGACATCACCACCAAAAACCACTTTGACCGCCTTTTTTGACCTTTGCAGATCAGATGAATTTGCAAAAACACTTTTGTACGTTCAAGTACCTCGGTATTACACGTGGGATGCAGGTAGAAAATGTTGGAAACGCCGAATTCAAGGATCTGCTGTTCTGGATTGGCCTGGCGTTAAATCTGGGGATGCATTAGGACGGGTCTATACTGTCCACGTTAGCAACATTGAATGCTTTTGTTTGAGACTACTGCTACACCACGTGCGTGGGCCAACTTCGTTCAATGATCTCAAGAACTACAACGGTCAAACGTTTGTTACCTTCCGAGAAGCCTGTGAAACTAGAGGATTGTTAGAGAATGACAATCATTGGGACTCGACATTAGAAGAGGCTGCACAATGTAGATCAGCAGCTAAGGTGAGAGATCTTTTTGCCATTCTCATAGCGACGTGTGGTCTTTCAAATCCTCAGATATTATGGGAAAAGTACCAAAATGATATGTCTGACGATATTTTGCACAGACTACAACAAAATAATCCCAATATCACATATAATGATTTAGTATATAACGAGGCGCTAACTAAGATTGAAGACCAAGTGATGGCTATATCTGGGAAGACATTATCAGATTTTGGAATGAACCGGCCACAAAGAATCGGAGAAGTCAGTGGTGATTTAATAAGAGAACTGGACTACAATGTCTCTTCTTTACAGCAACAAATATCAGAGTCAGTTCCTCGATTAAACACGGAACAAAAATTAGTCTTTGATATTGTTGTGCAAAGAATCTATAATGGTGAGGGTGGATTGTTTTTCTTAGATGCGCCAGGAGGCACTGGAAAAACTTTTTTATTAAATTTACTTTTAGCCCAAATTCGCAAAGACAAAGGAATAGCTGTTGCTGTAGCTTCCTCTGGAATTGCAGCGACGCTGCTCGATGGTGGCCGCACGGCACATTCAGTACTTAAACTCCCATTAAATTTACATCATGAGGAAATTCCAGTGTGTAACATCACAAAAAACAGCGATCGTGGCCGAATGCTACAGCAATGCAAGCTGTTGGTGTGGGATGAGTGCACAATGTCGCATAAAAAAGCGATCGAGGCGCTCAATCGGACTCTGAAAGATATCAGAAGTAACCCGAGTTTAATGGGTGGGATGGTAGTGCTGCTTGCTGGTGATTTTCGACAGACACTACCTGTCATTACTAGAGGCACTCCAGCAGATGAGATAAATGCATGTTTGAAAGCGTCTACATTATGGGTGCATGTAAAAAAATTTTGTCTCACTAAAAACATGCGAGTACAACTACATAATGATACGCAATCGGGGCAATATGCAGCTGCTCTATTGAAAATCGGTGAAGGTCGAATGACTACGGACGCTAACGGCATGATTACATTAAATCAAGAATTTTGTAATGCTGTCCAAAACTTGGAAGATCTTAAAAACAACGTCTATCCCGGTTTAGAATATAACATGAGGAATAGAGAATGGCTGTGTGAAAGGGCAATATTAGCACCGACCAATGAAATCGTGGGAAAGATCAATGAAAGAATGATGTCACATGTGCAAGGCGATGTTGTCGAATATTTGTCAGTAGATATTGTCATGGACAGTGAACAGGTGACGTCTTATCCTACCGAGTTTCTAAACTCTTTAGAGCTGTCAGGAGTGCCGTCTCATAAGCTGAGACTGAAAGTTGGGGTTCCAGTTTTATTAATGAGAAATCTCGAAGCGCCGAGACTATGCAACGGGACTCGATTGCAAATTACGCAGCTAGGACGCAATATTATTAGAGCAATTATAATGACAGGTATAGCTAAAGATGAAGAAGTTTTGATTCCACGCATACCCATAACCCCTACAGATTTACCGTTTCAGTTTAAAAGAATACAGTTTCCCCTCAAACCAGCCTTTGCAATGACCATTAACAAAGCGCAAGGGCAAACACTTAAAGTAGCAGGTGTCCATTTAGAGAAAAACTAGCTTCCGCCCGCGGCTTCGCCCGCGTGAAATTAGTTTTTGTCAATCCTGGTCCCTTATGTCTAAGAGACTCTTACAGGGGCCAGCCTCACGTTGTGTACAAAAATATTTTTAAATGACCTAATTTAAAACATTTTTGTACACAACGTTTGCTGTTTTGTTATCATTTGTTAAAATGTGGAGATTGTTTGGACTCGACACTCGCGAGCAGGCCACGTATAGTTGGCCATGCGAAAAACAGTTTTTCTCTAAATGGACACCTGCTACTTTAAGTGTTTGCCCTTGCGCTTTGTTAATGGTCATTGCAAAGGCTGGTTTGAGGGGAAACTGTATTCTTTTAAACTGAAACGGTAAATCTGTAGGGGTTATGGGTATGCGTGGAATCAAAACTTCTTCATCTTTAGCTATACCTGTCATTATAATTGCTCTAATAATATTGCGTCCTAGCTGCGTAATTTGCAATCGAGTCCCGTTGCATAGTCTCGGCGCTTCGAGATTTCTCATTAATAAAACTGGAACCCCAACTTTCAGTCTCAGCTTATGAGACGGCACTCCTGACAGCTCTAAAGAGTTTAGAAACTCGGTAGGATAAGACGTCACCTGTTCACTGTCCATGACAATATCTACTGACAAATATTCGACAACATCGCCTTGCACATGTGACATCATTCTTTCATTGATCTTTCCCACGATTTCATTGGTCGGTGCTAATATTGCCCTTTCACACAGCCATTCTCTATTCCTCATGTTATATTCTAAACCGGGATAGACGTTGTTTTTAAGATCTTCCAAGTTTTGGACAGCATTACAAAATTCTTGATTTAATGTAATCATGCCGTTAGCGTCCGTAGTCATTCGACCTTCACCGATTTTCAATAGAGCAGCTGCATATTGCCCCGATTGCGTATCATTATGTAGTTGTACTCGCATGTTTTTAGTGAGACAAAATTTTTTTACATGCACCCATAATGTAGACGCTTTCAAACATGCATTTATCTCATCTGCTGGAGTGCCTCTAGTAATGACAGGTAGTGTCTGTCGAAAATCACCAGCAAGCAGCACTACCATCCCACCCATTAAACTCGGGTTACTTCTGATATCTTTCAGAGTCCGATTGAGCGCCTCGATCGCTTTTTTATGCGACATTGTGCACTCATCCCACACCAACAGCTTGCATTGCTGTAGCATTCGGCCACGATCGCTGTTTTTTGTGATGTTACACACTGGAATTTCCTCATGATGTAAATTTAATGGGAGTTTAAGTACTGAATGTGCCGTGCGGCCACCATCGAGCAGCGTCGCTGCAATTCCAGAGGAAGCTACAGCAACAGCTATTCCTTTGTCTTTGCGAATTTGGGCTAAAAGTAAATTTAATAAAAAAGTTTTTCCAGTGCCTCCTGGCGCATCTAAGAAAAACAATCCACCCTCACCATTATAGATTCTTTGCACAACAATATCAAAGACTAATTTTTGTTCCGTGTTTAATCGAGGAACTGACTCTGATATTTGTTGCTGTAAAGAAGAGACATTGTAGTCCAGTTCTCTTATTAAATCACCACTGACTTCTCCGATTCTTTGTGGCCGGTTCATTCCAAAATCTGATAATGTCTTCCCAGATATAGCCATCACTTGGTCTTCAATCTTAGTTAGCGCCTCGTTATATACTAAATCATTATATGTGATATTGGGATTATTTTGTTGTAGTCTGTGCAAAATATCGTCAGACATATCATTTTGGTACTTTTCCCATAATATCTGAGGATTTGAAAGACCACACGTCGCTATGAGAATGGCAAAAAGATCTCTCACCTTAGCTGCTGATCTACATTGTGCAGCCTCTTCTAATGTCGAGTCCCAATGATTGTCATTCTCTAACAATCCTCTAGTTTCACAGGCTTCTCGGAAGGTAACAAACGTTTGACCGTTGTAGTTCTTGAGATCATTGAACGAAGTTGGCCCACGCACGTGGTGTAGCAGTAGTCTCAAACAAAAGCATTCAATGTTGCTAACGTGGACAGTATAGACCCGTCCTAATGCATCCCCAGATTTAACGCCAGGCCAATCCAGAACAGCAGATCCTTGAATTCGGCGTTTCCAACATTTTCTACCTGCATCCCACGTGTAATACCGAGGTACTTGAACGTACAAAAGTGTTTTTGCAAATTCATCTGATCTGCAAAGGTCAAAAAAGGCGGTCAAAGTGGTTTTTGGTGGTGATGTCACTCGCTGGTGAAAATTATTTTCATTAAAATAAATTCGTTCACCATTCTCTAGATGCACACTGAGGTGCGTAACAGTAGGATGCCTTTCATGCAAAGGAAACCCTAACAGGCGCCATACAGCTTCGTTGCTGCTGACATAGCGACCAGACTGAAACGTTTGTACTTCGTCTACTGGGTTTGAGGACTCTGAGCTTCTGAAATTAAAAATAGCTTGATCGCTGCCTTTGTTAATATATTTGCAGATGTATTTGATTGCACGTACGGAACCGCAAGCTTCTACATTTATATGGGCGTTAAAAGTTTTTAGTAGGACAGGCGAATATGGTACTACCCAACTATTGTCGACAGAAACTTGACTACCATTTCGGAGTTTAACAGATGCCGTCCGGCCTCCGTCTTCTGGTGCTCTTCTACGATACATCGGGTAGCCGTTCTCATTATGGAGAGTCTCTTTCAGTAGGTTGCGAGGAAATTTTTTTGTACATTTACGGTCTTTCATGCACTGGCACTGAGGGTTTTCAGCCCCGCATGGACCATGGATCATGTTTTTCATAACAATATCATAAAGTGCCTTGTCATTGTTAGGATCTGGTATTTCAGCGCTTATAATTTTATCGATTTGGTCAGGTCGCAATTTATCTTTTAACCAAAGCAAAATGTGGGCATGTGGGAGTCCTCGCTTCTGCCACTCAATGGAATACATAAAGCATTGCACTTCTCCAAAAACCCTTCCTTTAGTAATTACAGTCATAAGCTTTTTAACTTTTAACCTAAACACTCTGGCAATGACATCGTGCCTATCGTTGGCGCTTTGACCTGGCATTAATTCGTCAACTATTTCAGACCAAGATGGATTGCAGGTGAAGGTTACAAATAAATCAGGTCGACCATACGTACGCACATAGGCAAATGCGTCTTGAGTATACTCGTGTAAGTATCGGGGACTGTTCACAAACGAAGAGGGCAGAATCACCATTTTACCTATATTATTAGGGTTCACGTTGGCATCATTCGATACAGCATCTTGGAGATGAATATAATTTTCGGCTCTTAGTTTTGTTTGATTTAAAGATATGTATCGCAATCTTTCGCTTTCAACCTTCACGTACATATCAACATAAAACTGGTTAGCGAGCTGTTTGCATCGTTGTATTACGTTAAAATCGTCTTCGCGTATCATCATATGATAGGCATAAAAGTCCATGCTCGATACTTTTTTGTTGGGCAAGGGGAGCTTGGTCACTGGATTGACTTGTGGAATTTGAAAATGGTACCCCTCTTGCCCCTTGCTAAACATAAGCGGGTATTGTAATGCGTCATAAAACTTGTGTGTGTCCGGCACCCTGGTCAATGTATTGTCACGGGTTTGTAAAACAATATCACGCGATGCGAACTGTTCACCACACACCATGGCGGCGACTTCGTTTATTAAGGGTGCATTATAACGTCTTTCATGTTCCCCGCTTGGCGTACGATCTGGGTGTATTACTAATTTGTAATTTTCCCCTGGCATTCTTTCTAAGGCTGTTTTGAAGGTGTTAATGAGGTTATTATGTTCGTGCAACATTCTTTGAATTTTTAAAACAATGTCCCTCTCAACTCCTTCAATATTTTGACATCTGCGGTCAACCTCGCTGTTTTCGTCTCCCATAAAATAAATCTGTAGAAATTTTGGTTGATCATTGTTTGTGGGAAGCAAAGAACCAATCCTATGATAAACTTGCCCTTGTACCGTAAATGTGGGTGAGAATCCAGGCATGATGACCTCATTACCCACACCAAATGATGTCATCTGAAAGCAAGAATTGTACTTTCTTATTCTGTTTAAAAATCGCCGAGATTCATTGCTGTCATATAGAAGTAAGGATTTGAGTGGCTCCTCGGGGTCACCAAGCGTTGGTACTGATACTTTGCCTCCAGAACAGCACATACCTGGGGTCTCTTCCTTCCACTTGAGTGCATCACAGTGTCTGCATTTATTGGCCATTCTACCTATGAGGACTAATCGATGATTAAAGTAATCAATTAACGGATCATAATCAAAAGCAGCATCGGCAAATGCCTCCCACGTATTCATCGTAAACGTACGTCTCCTTTCTGCTTGCCGCTCGGAATTAATTAAACGTCGTCTACGTGTTTCTTCGGAGGTCTCTGCGGCTATGTACGAAGCTTGACGCTCAGCATCTAAGATTTGGCGAGCTTGGGTCTGCTGAGAGGTCTCAGCAGCTCTTTGAGCCGCGTGACGCTCGGCATCAATGACGTGGCGAGCTTGGGTCTGTTGAGAGGTCTCAGCAGCTCTTTGAGCCGCGTGACGCTCGGCATCAATGACGTGGCGAGCTTGGGTCTGTTGAGAGGTCTCAGCAGCTCTTTGAGCCGCGTGACGCTCGGCATCAATGACCTGGCGAGCTTGGGTCTGCTGAGAGGTCTCAGCAGCTCTTTGAGCCGCGTGACGCTCGGCATCAATGACTTGGCGAGCTTGGGTCTGCTGAGGGGTCTCTGCAGCCCTTTGTGCAGCATGACGATCAGCGTCTAAATTATGACGGGTCTGCGTGTGCTCAAAAGTTTCAGCAGCCCTTTGAGCTGCGTGACGCTCGGCATCTAAAGTCCGACGGATCTGTGAATCCTCTTCTGATTCCAGTGATCTAGCAAGTTTAGCAGCCCGAGCTCTGCTAGAGCTATTAGCTAAATTGGACTTTCGTTTGCGAGGCATCGTAGAAAAACAAAAATGAAATGAATCGAACAAAACAGATGTACAGATTAAGATTTATTATATTAAAAAAAACCTTTAATAAGCACCTACTCGGTAAAAATGATGCGCTCATCCCACGGCGATGTCAATTAAACACATCGTCCGTCACGTTTAAATGGAAAAAAAGTAACTAAGAAATTAAATTATCAATATTTATTTACAACCAATGCATAAAAAAGTAGGAGGTTAGTAGCTTAGGTTAGTTTTACACCTACTACGACCTCTTAGATTAATTAAAAAAAGGAAATAAAAGCAAATCGGATTTTTTTAAAGTAACGGAAACTATCTTACCTACTTTTAACTATGAACTAAAAGAAATATCAAGTATGTACAAAATTAATTTACAGGACCTAATTAATAAAAAACACTTAAAAAGTTATACGAAACGTTTTACACCTACTACGACCTCTTAGATTAATTAAAAAAAGGAAATAAAAGCAAATCGGATTTTTTTAAAGTAACGGAAACTATCTTACCTACTTTTAACTATGAACTAAAAAAAATATCAAGTATGTACAAAATTAATTTACAGGACCTAATTAATAAAAAACACTTAAAAAGTTATACGAAACAAAAAAAATAATTTTACTGGATCGAAAAATGTAATTCTCTATAGCGCAAATTTCTCTAATCGCATGCGTCCGACAACGACGTCTGCCCTCACGTGTCTGCCCGTTCGGGTAGGCATAGTTAGATTCGTGCGCTCCCCCACCACACGACAGCGCCGCGCCGTTGCCTGCCGCAGATGCCGCCACACTTCGGCGAATGTGCGCGACGACGACCGACGGCAGCGGCGGCGATGCAGAGTATTCGTTAAAAGGAATTTAAACTTCAAAAGCGAACTTTTTTGTAACTTGATACACCCAAAACTTCTAAATTACATGTTCCTAGGTTCAGTGATTAAGATTTCGTATACAAAAAGTTTGGCTTTGTAGTTCCAGTTCCGAATCCGTTCCGTTCGAATTTCGGGAATTCCGTTTGTAGAAAAATTCTGCACATCTTTTGAGACCTACGTACCAAGATTCATGGTCTTATCTTCAATTCAACCCCTATTTCACCCCCAAACTGGTAAAAATTTCAAAATGCTAGAACAAACGATTTTTTGTTTCTTATGACGTGATATTTGACGAACTTGCATACTAACTTTCAACCCTTATTTCACCCCTTAGCTGGTCGAAATTTCAAAAATGCTAGAACAAATGTTTAATGATTTCTTATCAAGTGCTTAAATATAAAGTTTCATGGTTTTATCTTTTAAAATTAAGAAATCCCATACAAACTTTCAACCTCTATTTCAACCCCTTCATCCCTTTTTTTCGAAATAAAAAGTAGCCTATGTTCTGTCTCAGGGTCTAAAGATTGTCTGTACCAAATTTCATCAAAATCGGTTGCGAGGTTTAAGCGGGAAAGCGTAACAGACAGACAGACAGACAGACAGACAGAGTTACTTTCGCATTTATAATATTAGTTGGGATTTCACCATATTCTAATAAAGTTCCAAGTAGATATTCACATGTTTTGTCTTTGTCACTTGACATAAAGTAAGAAAGAGATAAAACTAACTTTTCTTTGGTGAGTAACTTTCCTTGAAATAGGCCCTTAATATGTTTGGATCTTACTATGCTGCAAAATAACGTGGATTTTTTGCAGTTTTGCTTAAATATCCTAAATTTCTTTTAAGAGTTTGAAGCAAATTATTCCAATAACTACATTATGTTAGTTTAGTGCTACTACAACCTTAGTTTTATCACCCTAATTCAGGGTAGGTTCGAGCCCGTCGGTGGGGACATTATATGAGCTGATGATGATACTTATAGTTTAGACCTATCCTAATATTAAGGAACGTAAAACTCCAGACGTAGAACAAATGTTTAATGATTTCTTATCAAGTGCTTAAATATAAAGTTTCATGGTTTTATCTTTTAAAATTAAGAAATCCCATACAAACTTTCAACCTCTATTTCAACCCCTTCATCCCTTTTTTTCGAAATAAAAAGTAGCCTATGTTCTGTCTCAGGGTCTAAAGATTGTCTGTACCAAATTTCATCAAAATCGGTTGCGAGGTTTAAGCGGGAAAGCGTAACAGACAGACAGACAGACAGACAGACAGAGTTACTTTCGCATTTGTCAAAATACCGCAGACAGAAATGACCGCAGATGTCAAAATATTGAAGGAGTTGAGAGGGACATTGTTTTAAAAATTCAAAGAATGTTGCACGAACATAATAACCTCATTAACACCTTCAAAACAGCCTTAGAAAGAATGCCAGGGGAAAATTACAAATTAGTAATACACCCAGATCGTACGCCAAGCGGGGAACATGAAAGACGTTATAATGCACCCTTAATAAACGAAGTCGCCGCCATGGTGTGTGGTGAACAGTTCGCATCGCGTGATATTGTTTTACAAACCCGTGACAATACATTGACCAGGGTGCCGGACACACACAAGTTTTATGACGCATTACAATACCCGCTTATGTTTAGCAAGGGGCAAGAGGGGTACCATTTTCAAATTCCACAAGTCAATCCAGTGACCAAGCTCCCCTTGCCCAACAAAAAAGTATCGAGCATGGACTTTTATGCCTATCATATGATGATACGCGAAGACGATTTTAACGTAATACAACGATGCAAACAGCTCGCTAACCAGTTTTATGTTGATATGTACGTGAAGGTTGAAAGCGAAAGATTGCGATACATATCTTTAAATCAAACAAAACTAAGAGCCGAAAATTATATTCATCTCCAAGATGCTGTATCGAATGATGCCAACGTGAACCCTAATAATATAGGTAAAATGGTGATTCTGCCCTCTTCGTTTGTGAACAGTCCCCGATACTTACACGAGTATACTCAAGACGCATTTGCCTATGTGCGTACGTATGGTCGACCTGATTTATTTGTAACCTTCACCTGCAATCCATCTTGGTCTGAAATAGTTGACGAATTAATGCCAGGTCAAAGCGCCAACGATAGGCACGATGTCATTGCCAGAGTGTTTAGGTTAAAAGTTAAAAAGCTTATGACTGTAATTACTAAAGGAAGGGTTTTTGGAGAAGTGCAATGCTTTATGTATTCCATTGAGTGGCAGAAGCGAGGACTCCCACATGCCCACATTTTGCTTTGGTTAAAAGATAAATTGCGACCTGACCAAATCGATAAAATTATAAGCGCTGAAATACCAGATCCTAACAATGACAAGGCACTTTATGATATTGTTATGAAAAACATGATCCATGGTCCATGCGGGGCTGAAAACCCTCAGTGCCAGTGCATGAAAGACCGTAAATGTACAAAAAAATTTCCTCGCAACCTACTGAAAGAGACTCTCCATAATGAGAACGGCTACCCGATGTATCGTAGAAGAGCACCAGAAGACGGAGGCCGGACGGCATCTGTTAAACTCCGAAATGGTAGTCAAGTTTCTGTCGACAATAGTTGGGTAGTACCATATTCGCCTGTCCTACTAAAAACTTTTAACGCCCATATAAATGTAGAAGCTTGCGGTTCCGTACGTGCAATCAAATACATCTGCAAATATATTAACAAAGGCAGCGATCAAGCTATTTTTAATTTCAGAAGCTCAGAGTCCTCAAACCCAGTAGACGAAGTACAAACGTTTCAGTCTGGTCGCTATGTCAGCAGCAACGAAGCTGTATGGCGCCTGTTAGGGTTTCCTTTGCATGAAAGGCATCCTACTGTTACGCACCTCAGTGTGCATCTAGAGAATGGTGAACGAATTTATTTTAATGAAAATAATTTTCACCAGCGAGTGACATCACCACCAAAAACCACTTTGACCGCCTTTTTTGACCTTTGCAGATCAGATGAATTTGCAAAAACACTTTTGTACGTTCAAGTACCTCGGTATTACACGTGGGATGCAGGTAGAAAATGTTGGAAACGCCGAATTCAAGGATCTGCTGTTCTGGATTGGCCTGGCGTTAAATCTGGGGATGCATTAGGACGGGTCTATACTGTCCACGTTAGCAACATTGAATGCTTTTGTTTGAGACTACTGCTACACCACGTGCGTGGGCCAACTTCGTTCAATGATCTCAAGAACTACAACGGTCAAACGTTTGTTACCTTCCGAGAAGCCTGTGAAACTAGAGGATTGTTAGAGAATGACAATCATTGGGACTCGACATTAGAAGAGGCTGCACAATGTAGATCAGCAGCTAAGGTGAGAGATCTTTTTGCCATTCTCATAGCGACGTGTGGTCTTTCAAATCCTCAGATATTATGGGAAAAGTACCAAAATGATATGTCTGACGATATTTTGCACAGACTACAACAAAATAATCCCAATATCACATATAATGATTTAGTATATAACGAGGCGCTAACTAAGATTGAAGACCAAGTGATGGCTATATCTGGGAAGACATTATCAGATTTTGGAATGAACCGGCCACAAAGAATCGGAGAAGTCAGTGGTGATTTAATAAGAGAACTGGACTACAATGTCTCTTCTTTACAGCAACAAATATCAGAGTCAGTTCCTCGATTAAACACGGAACAAAAATTAGTCTTTGATATTGTTGTGCAAAGAATCTATAATGGTGAGGGTGGATTGTTTTTCTTAGATGCGCCAGGAGGCACTGGAAAAACTTTTTTATTAAATTTACTTTTAGCCCAAATTCGCAAAGACAAAGGAATAGCTGTTGCTGTAGCTTCCTCTGGAATTGCAGCGACGCTGCTCGATGGTGGCCGCACGGCACATTCAGTACTTAAACTCCCATTAAATTTACATCATGAGGAAATTCCAGTGTGTAACATCACAAAAAACAGCGATCGTGGCCGAATGCTACAGCAATGCAAGCTGTTGGTGTGGGATGAGTGCACAATGTCGCATAAAAAAGCGATCGAGGCGCTCAATCGGACTCTGAAAGATATCAGAAGTAACCCGAGTTTAATGGGTGGGATGGTAGTGCTGCTTGCTGGTGATTTTCGACAGACACTACCTGTCATTACTAGAGGCACTCCAGCAGATGAGATAAATGCATGTTTGAAAGCGTCTACATTATGGGTGCATGTAAAAAAATTTTGTCTCACTAAAAACATGCGAGTACAACTACATAATGATACGCAATCGGGGCAATATGCAGCTGCTCTATTGAAAATCGGTGAAGGTCGAATGACTACGGACGCTAACGGCATGATTACATTAAATCAAGAATTTTGTAATGCTGTCCAAAACTTGGAAGATCTTAAAAACAACGTCTATCCCGGTTTAGAATATAACATGAGGAATAGAGAATGGCTGTGTGAAAGGGCAATATTAGCACCGACCAATGAAATCGTGGGAAAGATCAATGAAAGAATGATGTCACATGTGCAAGGCGATGTTGTCGAATATTTGTCAGTAGATATTGTCATGGACAGTGAACAGGTGACGTCTTATCCTACCGAGTTTCTAAACTCTTTAGAGCTGTCAGGAGTGCCGTCTCATAAGCTGAGACTGAAAGTTGGGGTTCCAGTTTTATTAATGAGAAATCTCGAAGCGCCGAGACTATGCAACGGGACTCGATTGCAAATTACGCAGCTAGGACGCAATATTATTAGAGCAATTATAATGACAGGTATAGCTAAAGATGAAGAAGTTTTGATTCCACGCATACCCATAACCCCTACAGATTTACCGTTTCAGTTTAAAAGAATACAGTTTCCCCTCAAACCAGCCTTTGCAATGACCATTAACAAAGCGCAAGGGCAAACACTTAAAGTAGCAGGTGTCCATTTAGAGAAAAACTAGCTTCCGCCCGCGGCTTCGCCCGCGTGAAATTAGTTTTTGTCAATCCTGGTCCCTTATGTCTAAGAGACTCTTACAGGGGCCAGCCTCACGTTGTGTACAAAAATATTTTTAAATGACCTAATTTAAAACATTTTTGTACACAACGTTTGCTGTTTTGTTATCATTTGTTAAAATGTGGAGATTGTTTGGACTCGACACTCGCGAGCAGGCCACGTATAGTTGGCCATGCGAAAAACAGTTTTTCTCTAAATGGACACCTGCTACTTTAAGTGTTTGCCCTTGCGCTTTGTTAATGGTCATTGCAAAGGCTGGTTTGAGGGGAAACTGTATTCTTTTAAACTGAAACGGTAAATCTGTAGGGGTTATGGGTATGCGTGGAATCAAAACTTCTTCATCTTTAGCTATACCTGTCATTATAATTGCTCTAATAATATTGCGTCCTAGCTGCGTAATTTGCAATCGAGTCCCGTTGCATAGTCTCGGCGCTTCGAGATTTCTCATTAATAAAACTGGAACCCCAACTTTCAGTCTCAGCTTATGAGACGGCACTCCTGACAGCTCTAAAGAGTTTAGAAACTCGGTAGGATAAGACGTCACCTGTTCACTGTCCATGACAATATCTACTGACAAATATTCGACAACATCGCCTTGCACATGTGACATCATTCTTTCATTGATCTTTCCCACGATTTCATTGGTCGGTGCTAATATTGCCCTTTCACACAGCCATTCTCTATTCCTCATGTTATATTCTAAACCGGGATAGACGTTGTTTTTAAGATCTTCCAAGTTTTGGACAGCATTACAAAATTCTTGATTTAATGTAATCATGCCGTTAGCGTCCGTAGTCATTCGACCTTCACCGATTTTCAATAGAGCAGCTGCATATTGCCCCGATTGCGTATCATTATGTAGTTGTACTCGCATGTTTTTAGTGAGACAAAATTTTTTTACATGCACCCATAATGTAGACGCTTTCAAACATGCATTTATCTCATCTGCTGGAGTGCCTCTAGTAATGACAGGTAGTGTCTGTCGAAAATCACCAGCAAGCAGCACTACCATCCCACCCATTAAACTCGGGTTACTTCTGATATCTTTCAGAGTCCGATTGAGCGCCTCGATCGCTTTTTTATGCGACATTGTGCACTCATCCCACACCAACAGCTTGCATTGCTGTAGCATTCGGCCACGATCGCTGTTTTTTGTGATGTTACACACTGGAATTTCCTCATGATGTAAATTTAATGGGAGTTTAAGTACTGAATGTGCCGTGCGGCCACCATCGAGCAGCGTCGCTGCAATTCCAGAGGAAGCTACAGCAACAGCTATTCCTTTGTCTTTGCGAATTTGGGCTAAAAGTAAATTTAATAAAAAAGTTTTTCCAGTGCCTCCTGGCGCATCTAAGAAAAACAATCCACCCTCACCATTATAGATTCTTTGCACAACAATATCAAAGACTAATTTTTGTTCCGTGTTTAATCGAGGAACTGACTCTGATATTTGTTGCTGTAAAGAAGAGACATTGTAGTCCAGTTCTCTTATTAAATCACCACTGACTTCTCCGATTCTTTGTGGCCGGTTCATTCCAAAATCTGATAATGTCTTCCCAGATATAGCCATCACTTGGTCTTCAATCTTAGTTAGCGCCTCGTTATATACTAAATCATTATATGTGATATTGGGATTATTTTGTTGTAGTCTGTGCAAAATATCGTCAGACATATCATTTTGGTACTTTTCCCATAATATCTGAGGATTTGAAAGACCACACGTCGCTATGAGAATGGCAAAAAGATCTCTCACCTTAGCTGCTGATCTACATTGTGCAGCCTCTTCTAATGTCGAGTCCCAATGATTGTCATTCTCTAACAATCCTCTAGTTTCACAGGCTTCTCGGAAGGTAACAAACGTTTGACCGTTGTAGTTCTTGAGATCATTGAACGAAGTTGGCCCACGCACGTGGTGTAGCAGTAGTCTCAAACAAAAGCATTCAATGTTGCTAACGTGGACAGTATAGACCCGTCCTAATGCATCCCCAGATTTAACGCCAGGCCAATCCAGAACAGCAGATCCTTGAATTCGGCGTTTCCAACATTTTCTACCTGCATCCCACGTGTAATACCGAGGTACTTGAACGTACAAAAGTGTTTTTGCAAATTCATCTGATCTGCAAAGGTCAAAAAAGGCGGTCAAAGTGGTTTTTGGTGGTGATGTCACTCGCTGGTGAAAATTATTTTCATTAAAATAAATTCGTTCACCATTCTCTAGATGCACACTGAGGTGCGTAACAGTAGGATGCCTTTCATGCAAAGGAAACCCTAACAGGCGCCATACAGCTTCGTTGCTGCTGACATAGCGACCAGACTGAAACGTTTGTACTTCGTCTACTGGGTTTGAGGACTCTGAGCTTCTGAAATTAAAAATAGCTTGATCGCTGCCTTTGTTAATATATTTGCAGATGTATTTGATTGCACGTACGGAACCGCAAGCTTCTACATTTATATGGGCGTTAAAAGTTTTTAGTAGGACAGGCGAATATGGTACTACCCAACTATTGTCGACAGAAACTTGACTACCATTTCGGAGTTTAACAGATGCCGTCCGGCCTCCGTCTTCTGGTGCTCTTCTACGATACATCGGGTAGCCGTTCTCATTATGGAGAGTCTCTTTCAGTAGGTTGCGAGGAAATTTTTTTGTACATTTACGGTCTTTCATGCACTGGCACTGAGGGTTTTCAGCCCCGCATGGACCATGGATCATGTTTTTCATAACAATATCATAAAGTGCCTTGTCATTGTTAGGATCTGGTATTTCAGCGCTTATAATTTTATCGATTTGGTCAGGTCGCAATTTATCTTTTAACCAAAGCAAAATGTGGGCATGTGGGAGTCCTCGCTTCTGCCACTCAATGGAATACATAAAGCATTGCACTTCTCCAAAAACCCTTCCTTTAGTAATTACAGTCATAAGCTTTTTAACTTTTAACCTAAACACTCTGGCAATGACATCGTGCCTATCGTTGGCGCTTTGACCTGGCATTAATTCGTCAACTATTTCAGACCAAGATGGATTGCAGGTGAAGGTTACAAATAAATCAGGTCGACCATACGTACGCACATAGGCAAATGCGTCTTGAGTATACTCGTGTAAGTATCGGGGACTGTTCACAAACGAAGAGGGCAGAATCACCATTTTACCTATATTATTAGGGTTCACGTTGGCATCATTCGATACAGCATCTTGGAGATGAATATAATTTTCGGCTCTTAGTTTTGTTTGATTTAAAGATATGTATCGCAATCTTTCGCTTTCAACCTTCACGTACATATCAACATAAAACTGGTTAGCGAGCTGTTTGCATCGTTGTATTACGTTAAAATCGTCTTCGCGTATCATCATATGATAGGCATAAAAGTCCATGCTCGATACTTTTTTGTTGGGCAAGGGGAGCTTGGTCACTGGATTGACTTGTGGAATTTGAAAATGGTACCCCTCTTGCCCCTTGCTAAACATAAGCGGGTATTGTAATGCGTCATAAAACTTGTGTGTGTCCGGCACCCTGGTCAATGTATTGTCACGGGTTTGTAAAACAATATCACGCGATGCGAACTGTTCACCACACACCATGGCGGCGACTTCGTTTATTAAGGGTGCATTATAACGTCTTTCATGTTCCCCGCTTGGCGTACGATCTGGGTGTATTACTAATTTGTAATTTTCCCCTGGCATTCTTTCTAAGGCTGTTTTGAAGGTGTTAATGAGGTTATTATGTTCGTGCAACATTCTTTGAATTTTTAAAACAATGTCCCTCTCAACTCCTTCAATATTTTGACATCTGCGGTCAACCTCGCTGTTTTCGTCTCCCATAAAATAAATCTGTAGAAATTTTGGTTGATCATTGTTTGTGGGAAGCAAAGAACCAATCCTATGATAAACTTGCCCTTGTACCGTAAATGTGGGTGAGAATCCAGGCATGATGACCTCATTACCCACACCAAATGATGTCATCTGAAAGCAAGAATTGTACTTTCTTATTCTGTTTAAAAATCGCCGAGATTCATTGCTGTCATATAGAAGTAAGGATTTGAGTGGCTCCTCGGGGTCACCAAGCGTTGGTACTGATACTTTGCCTCCAGAACAGCACATACCTGGGGTCTCTTCCTTCCACTTGAGTGCATCACAGTGTCTGCATTTATTGGCCATTCTACCTATGAGGACTAATCGATGATTAAAGTAATCAATTAACGGATCATAATCAAAAGCAGCATCGGCAAATGCCTCCCACGTATTCATCGTAAACGTACGTCTCCTTTCTGCTTGCCGCTCGGAATTAATTAAACGTCGTCTACGTGTTTCTTCGGAGGTCTCTGCGGCTATGTACGAAGCTTGACGCTCAGCATCTAAGATTTGGCGAGCTTGGGTCTGCTGAGAGGTCTCAGCAGCTCTTTGAGCCGCGTGACGCTCGGCATCAATGACGTGGCGAGCTTGGGTCTGTTGAGAGGTCTCAGCAGCTCTTTGAGCCGCGTGACGCTCGGCATCAATGACGTGGCGAGCTTGGGTCTGTTGAGAGGTCTCAGCAGCTCTTTGAGCCGCGTGACGCTCGGCATCAATGACCTGGCGAGCTTGGGTCTGCTGAGAGGTCTCAGCAGCTCTTTGAGCCGCGTGACGCTCGGCATCAATGACTTGGCGAGCTTGGGTCTGCTGAGGGGTCTCTGCAGCCCTTTGTGCAGCATGACGATCAGCGTCTAAATTATGACGGGTCTGCGTGTGCTCAAAAGTTTCAGCAGCCCTTTGAGCTGCGTGACGCTCGGCATCTAAAGTCCGACGGATCTGTGAATCCTCTTCTGATTCCAGTGATCTAGCAAGTTTAGCAGCCCGAGCTCTGCTAGAGCTATTAGCTAAATTGGACTTTCGTTTGCGAGGCATCGTAGAAAAACAAAAATGAAATGAATCGAACAAAACAGATGTACAGATTAAGATTTATTATATTAAAAAAAACCTTTAATAAGCACCTACTCGGTAAAAATGATGCGCTCATCCCACGGCGATGTCAATTAAACACATCGTCCGTCACGTTTAAATGGAAAAAAAGTAACTAAGAAATTAAATTATCAATATTTATTTACAACCAATGCATAAAAAAGTAGGAGGTTAGTAGCTTAGGTTAGTTTTACACCTACTACGACCTCTTAGATTAATTAAAAAAAGGAAATAAAAGCAAATCGGATTTTTTTAAAGTAACGGAAACTATCTTACCTACTTTTAACTATGAACTAAAAGAAATATCAAGTATGTACAAAATTAATTTACAGGACCTAATTAATAAAAAACACTTAAAAAGTTATACGAAACGTTTTACACCTACTACGACCTCTTAGATTAATTAAAAAAAGGAAATAAAAGCAAATCGGATTTTTTTAAAGTAACGGAAACTATCTTACCTACTTTTAACTATGAACTAAAAAAAATATCAAGTATGTACAAAATTAATTTACAGGACCTAATTAATAAAAAACACTTAAAAAGTTATACGAAACAAAAAAAATAATTTTACTGGATCGAAAAATGTAATTCTCTATAGCGCAAATTTCTCTAATCGCATGCGTCCGACAACGACGTCTGCCCTCACGTGTCTGCCCGTTCGGGTAGGCATAGTTAGATTCGTGCGCTCCCCCACCACACGACAGCGCCGCGCCGTTGCCTGCCGCAGATGCCGCCACACTTCGGCGAATGTGCGCGACGACGACCGACGGCAGCGGCGGCGATGCAGAGTATTCGTTAAAAGGAATTTAAACTTCAAAAGCGAACTTTTTTGTAACTTGATACACCCAAAACTTCTAAATTACATGTTCCTAGGTTCAGTGATTAAGATTTCGTATACAAAAAGTTTGGCTTTGTAGTTCCAGTTCCGAATCCGTTCCGTTCGAATTTCGGGAATTCCGTTTGTAGAAAAATTCTGCACATCTTTTGAGACCTACGTACCAAGATTCATGGTCTTATCTTCAATTCAACCCCTATTTCACCCCCAAACTGGTAAAAATTTCAAAATGCTAGAACAAACGATTTTTTGTTTCTTATGACGTGATATTTGACGAACTTGCATACTAACTTTCAACCCTTATTTCACCCCTTAGCTGGTCGAAATTTCAAAAATGCTAGAACAAATGTTTAATGATTTCTTATCAAGTGCTTAAATATAAAGTTTCATGGTTTTATCTTTTAAAATTAAGAAATCCCATACAAACTTTCAACCTCTATTTCAACCCCTTCATCCCTTTTTTTCGAAATAAAAAGTAGCCTATGTTCTGTCTCAGGGTCTAAAGATTGTCTGTACCAAATTTCATCAAAATCGGTTGCGAGGTTTAAGCGGGAAAGCGTAACAGACAGACAGACAGACAGACAGACAGAGTTACTTTCGCATTTATAATATTAGTTGGGATTTCACCATATTCTAATAAAGTTCCAAGTAGATATTCACATGTTTTGTCTTTGTCACTTGACATAAAGTAAGAAAGAGATAAAACTAACTTTTCTTTGGTGAGTAACTTTCCTTGAAATAGGCCCTTAATATGTTTGGATCTTACTATGCTGCAAAATAACGTGGATTTTTTGCAGTTTTGCTTAAATATCCTAAATTTCTTTTAAGAGTTTGAAGCAAATTATTCCAATAACTACATTATGTTAGTTTAGTGCTACTACAACCTTAGTTTTATCACCCTAATTCAGGGTAGGTTCGAGCCCGTCGGTGGGGACATTATATGAGCTGATGATGATACTTATAGTTTAGACCTATCCTAATATTAAGGAACGTAAAACTCCAGACGTAGAACAAATGTTTAATGATTTCTTATCAAGTGCTTAAATATAAAGTTTCATGGTTTTATCTTTTAAAATTAAGAAATCCCATACAAACTTTCAACCTCTATTTCAACCCCTTCATCCCTTTTTTTCGAAATAAAAAGTAGCCTATGTTCTGTCTCAGGGTCTAAAGATTGTCTGTACCAAATTTCATCAAAATCGGTTGCGAGGTTTAAGCGGGAAAGCGTAACAGACAGACAGACAGACAGACAGACAGAGTTACTTTCGCATTTGTCAAAATACCGCAGACAGAAATGACCGCAGATGTCAAAATATTGAAGGAGTTGAGAGGGACATTGTTTTAAAAATTCAAAGAATGTTGCACGAACATAATAACCTCATTAACACCTTCAAAACAGCCTTAGAAAGAATGCCAGGGGAAAATTACAAATTAGTAATACACCCAGATCGTACGCCAAGCGGGGAACATGAAAGACGTTATAATGCACCCTTAATAAACGAAGTCGCCGCCATGGTGTGTGGTGAACAGTTCGCATCGCGTGATATTGTTTTACAAACCCGTGACAATACATTGACCAGGGTGCCGGACACACACAAGTTTTATGACGCATTACAATACCCGCTTATGTTTAGCAAGGGGCAAGAGGGGTACCATTTTCAAATTCCACAAGTCAATCCAGTGACCAAGCTCCCCTTGCCCAACAAAAAAGTATCGAGCATGGACTTTTATGCCTATCATATGATGATACGCGAAGACGATTTTAACGTAATACAACGATGCAAACAGCTCGCTAACCAGTTTTATGTTGATATGTACGTGAAGGTTGAAAGCGAAAGATTGCGATACATATCTTTAAATCAAACAAAACTAAGAGCCGAAAATTATATTCATCTCCAAGATGCTGTATCGAATGATGCCAACGTGAACCCTAATAATATAGGTAAAATGGTGATTCTGCCCTCTTCGTTTGTGAACAGTCCCCGATACTTACACGAGTATACTCAAGACGCATTTGCCTATGTGCGTACGTATGGTCGACCTGATTTATTTGTAACCTTCACCTGCAATCCATCTTGGTCTGAAATAGTTGACGAATTAATGCCAGGTCAAAGCGCCAACGATAGGCACGATGTCATTGCCAGAGTGTTTAGGTTAAAAGTTAAAAAGCTTATGACTGTAATTACTAAAGGAAGGGTTTTTGGAGAAGTGCAATGCTTTATGTATTCCATTGAGTGGCAGAAGCGAGGACTCCCACATGCCCACATTTTGCTTTGGTTAAAAGATAAATTGCGACCTGACCAAATCGATAAAATTATAAGCGCTGAAATACCAGATCCTAACAATGACAAGGCACTTTATGATATTGTTATGAAAAACATGATCCATGGTCCATGCGGGGCTGAAAACCCTCAGTGCCAGTGCATGAAAGACCGTAAATGTACAAAAAAATTTCCTCGCAACCTACTGAAAGAGACTCTCCATAATGAGAACGGCTACCCGATGTATCGTAGAAGAGCACCAGAAGACGGAGGCCGGACGGCATCTGTTAAACTCCGAAATGGTAGTCAAGTTTCTGTCGACAATAGTTGGGTAGTACCATATTCGCCTGTCCTACTAAAAACTTTTAACGCCCATATAAATGTAGAAGCTTGCGGTTCCGTACGTGCAATCAAATACATCTGCAAATATATTAACAAAGGCAGCGATCAAGCTATTTTTAATTTCAGAAGCTCAGAGTCCTCAAACCCAGTAGACGAAGTACAAACGTTTCAGTCTGGTCGCTATGTCAGCAGCAACGAAGCTGTATGGCGCCTGTTAGGGTTTCCTTTGCATGAAAGGCATCCTACTGTTACGCACCTCAGTGTGCATCTAGAGAATGGTGAACGAATTTATTTTAATGAAAATAATTTTCACCAGCGAGTGACATCACCACCAAAAACCACTTTGACCGCCTTTTTTGACCTTTGCAGATCAGATGAATTTGCAAAAACACTTTTGTACGTTCAAGTACCTCGGTATTACACGTGGGATGCAGGTAGAAAATGTTGGAAACGCCGAATTCAAGGATCTGCTGTTCTGGATTGGCCTGGCGTTAAATCTGGGGATGCATTAGGACGGGTCTATACTGTCCACGTTAGCAACATTGAATGCTTTTGTTTGAGACTACTGCTACACCACGTGCGTGGGCCAACTTCGTTCAATGATCTCAAGAACTACAACGGTCAAACGTTTGTTACCTTCCGAGAAGCCTGTGAAACTAGAGGATTGTTAGAGAATGACAATCATTGGGACTCGACATTAGAAGAGGCTGCACAATGTAGATCAGCAGCTAAGGTGAGAGATCTTTTTGCCATTCTCATAGCGACGTGTGGTCTTTCAAATCCTCAGATATTATGGGAAAAGTACCAAAATGATATGTCTGACGATATTTTGCACAGACTACAACAAAATAATCCCAATATCACATATAATGATTTAGTATATAACGAGGCGCTAACTAAGATTGAAGACCAAGTGATGGCTATATCTGGGAAGACATTATCAGATTTTGGAATGAACCGGCCACAAAGAATCGGAGAAGTCAGTGGTGATTTAATAAGAGAACTGGACTACAATGTCTCTTCTTTACAGCAACAAATATCAGAGTCAGTTCCTCGATTAAACACGGAACAAAAATTAGTCTTTGATATTGTTGTGCAAAGAATCTATAATGGTGAGGGTGGATTGTTTTTCTTAGATGCGCCAGGAGGCACTGGAAAAACTTTTTTATTAAATTTACTTTTAGCCCAAATTCGCAAAGACAAAGGAATAGCTGTTGCTGTAGCTTCCTCTGGAATTGCAGCGACGCTGCTCGATGGTGGCCGCACGGCACATTCAGTACTTAAACTCCCATTAAATTTACATCATGAGGAAATTCCAGTGTGTAACATCACAAAAAACAGCGATCGTGGCCGAATGCTACAGCAATGCAAGCTGTTGGTGTGGGATGAGTGCACAATGTCGCATAAAAAAGCGATCGAGGCGCTCAATCGGACTCTGAAAGATATCAGAAGTAACCCGAGTTTAATGGGTGGGATGGTAGTGCTGCTTGCTGGTGATTTTCGACAGACACTACCTGTCATTACTAGAGGCACTCCAGCAGATGAGATAAATGCATGTTTGAAAGCGTCTACATTATGGGTGCATGTAAAAAAATTTTGTCTCACTAAAAACATGCGAGTACAACTACATAATGATACGCAATCGGGGCAATATGCAGCTGCTCTATTGAAAATCGGTGAAGGTCGAATGACTACGGACGCTAACGGCATGATTACATTAAATCAAGAATTTTGTAATGCTGTCCAAAACTTGGAAGATCTTAAAAACAACGTCTATCCCGGTTTAGAATATAACATGAGGAATAGAGAATGGCTGTGTGAAAGGGCAATATTAGCACCGACCAATGAAATCGTGGGAAAGATCAATGAAAGAATGATGTCACATGTGCAAGGCGATGTTGTCGAATATTTGTCAGTAGATATTGTCATGGACAGTGAACAGGTGACGTCTTATCCTACCGAGTTTCTAAACTCTTTAGAGCTGTCAGGAGTGCCGTCTCATAAGCTGAGACTGAAAGTTGGGGTTCCAGTTTTATTAATGAGAAATCTCGAAGCGCCGAGACTATGCAACGGGACTCGATTGCAAATTACGCAGCTAGGACGCAATATTATTAGAGCAATTATAATGACAGGTATAGCTAAAGATGAAGAAGTTTTGATTCCACGCATACCCATAACCCCTACAGATTTACCGTTTCAGTTTAAAAGAATACAGTTTCCCCTCAAACCAGCCTTTGCAATGACCATTAACAAAGCGCAAGGGCAAACACTTAAAGTAGCAGGTGTCCATTTAGAGAAAAACTGTTTTTCGCATGGCCAACTATACGTGGCCTGCTCGCGAGTGTCGAGTCCAAACAATCTCCACATTTTAACAAATGATAACAAAACAGCAAACGTTGTGTACAAAAATGTTTTAAATTAGGTCATTTAAAAATATTTTTGTACACAACGTGAGGCTGGCCCCTGTAAGAGTCTCTTAGACATAAGGGACCAGGATTGACAAAAACTAATTTCACGCGGGCGAAGCCGCGGGCGGAAGCTAGAAGCTTAAAACTTTTTTATTAAATTTACTTTTAGCCCAAATTCGCAAAGACAAAGGAATAGCTGTTGCTGTAGCTTCCTCTGGAATTGCAGCGACGCTGCTCGATGGTGGCCGCACGGCACATTCAGTACTTAAACTCCCATTAAATTTACATCATGAGGAAATTCCAGTGTGTAACATCACAAAAAACAGCGATCGTGGCCGAATGCTACAGCAATGCAAGCTGTTGGTGTGGGATGAGTGCACAATGTCGCATAAAAAAGCGATCGAGGCGCTCAATCGGACTCTGAAAGATATCAGAAGTAACCCGAGTTTAATGGGTGGGATGGTAGTGCTGCTTGCTGGTGATTTTCGACAGACACTACCTGTCATTACTAGAGGCACTCCAGCAGATGAGATAAATGCATGTTTGAAAGCGTCTACATTATGGGTGCATGTAAAAAAATTTTGTCTCACTAAAAACATGCGAGTACAACTACATAATGATACGCAATCGGGGCAATATGCAGCTGCTCTATTGAAAATCGGTGAAGGTCGAATGACTACGGACGCTAACGGCATGATTACATTAAATCAAGAATTTTGTAATGCTGTCCAAAACTTGGAAGATCTTAAAAACAACGTCTATCCCGGTTTAGAATATAACATGAGGAATAGAGAATGGCTGTGTGAAAGGGCAATATTAGCACCGACCAATGAAATCGTGGGAAAGATCAATGAAAGAATGATGTCACATGTGCAAGGCGATGTTGTCGAATATTTGTCAGTAGATATTGTCATGGACAGTGAACAGGTGACGTCTTATCCTACCGAGTTTCTAAACTCTTTAGAGCTGTCAGGAGTGCCGTCTCATAAGCTGAGACTGAAAGTTGGGGTTCCAGTTTTATTAATGAGAAATCTCGAAGCGCCGAGACTATGCAACGGGACTCGATTGCAAATTACGCAGCTAGGACGCAATATTATTAGAGCAATTATAATGACAGGTATAGCTAAAGATGAAGAAGTTTTGATTCCACGCATACCCATAACCCCTACAGATTTACCGTTTCAGTTTAAAAGAATACAGTTTCCCCTCAAACCAGCCTTTGCAATGACCATTAACAAAGCGCAAGGGCAAACACTTAAAGTAGCAGGTGTCCATTTAGAGAAAAACTGTTTTTCGCATGGCCAACTATACGTGGCCTGCTCGCGAGTGTCGAGTCCAAACAATCTCCACATTTTAACAAATGATAACAAAACAGCAAACGTTGTGTACAAAAATGTTTTAAATTAGGTCATTTAAAAATATTTTTGTACACAACGTGAGGCTGGCCCCTGTAAGAGTCTCTTAGACATAAGGGACCAGGATTGACAAAAACTAATTTCACGCGGGCGAAGCCGCGGGCGGAAGCTAGTAGGCCATAAGTCAATTAAACACCACTTTATAATCAAACTTCACATAAAGTTTACATTCAAATTGTGAAGATTTATACTAAAAACACATCAGACTAAAGACTATATTTGTTTACTTATTTTATGCTACAAATAAACAGACTCAAATGTTCTGTACCGGAATACGAAACGACGCAATAAACCAAACTATTTGTGGTTACACCAAATCGCTGTTTAACTCTTTCTAACTGTTTACTACATCCATAAAATAAGTAATTTTAGTATATTTACAGCTCCAGTATTAAAATCTATTTTTAAAATTTAACTTAAATAGTTTTTGGTAAGTATTTTTCATATTTTATAATTTAAACTAGCGGAGCCCCGCGGTTTCACTCGCGTAGTTCCCGTTCCTATGAGAATATGGGGATAAAATTATGCTTAAAACCTTCCCACCGAATTACTCTATCAAATCCGTTGCGTTGTTTTAAAGATCTAAGCATATATAGGGATATAGGGACATAGTAAGCGACTTTGTTTTATACTATGTAGTGATTGTTATATTTATATCAGGTTAATTTAAACTATGTTTTTTTATAAACAAATTCTACTTCATACTAATTAAATTAACAAACTGAATTTATAACCAATATTCTATGCTAAACTGATTGTGCCGAAATGCATACAAGTGTCATTTGAATCAAAATAACGCTATGTGACATAATTATAAATTCAAAATGGATGACACTCAAAGATGGCGGCCCAGTTATTTCCAAAGGTAACTATTATGTCATTGATTAATATTCATTCACCCTCATAATATACATAGATAGTTATCAGACAAAACAATTTAATGATAAATACACGCGAGGACCTTTACATAGCGCAATAGCCGGTGACCGAGTTTTGGTCCTCAAAAATTTGAGTCGATACGCAAAGAAGAAGATAAATACAAAAAAGGCTTCAATTTAAAAGTCTTAAATTAATATTATTTCAAATATAAACAAATTATTTTTAGTTATTATAAAATGTAATGTCACACCCGAAAGGAGTTTTCATCTCGGCTTCATTAAGTTAACGAATCAAGAAGTTATAAACAAATATCTGAGTTAATTGGATTCGAAGTCTCCTTTGAATTCTGTTTTAATTGGTTCTTTAGATAGGTTGTTACGAAGATATAGAAAAATAATACCTTAAAAATGGTTTATTAATTACTTATTCTAAGTATTCTTTCTTTGATCTTTAATGTTAATTAGGTTTTAAAACAAAATTTGATGTAACGAAAGTATGACGTTGCGTAAATTATTTTGTTTTGCGACTTAATTGTGGACTTGAAATATACACATTTCGAAATCATTAAGAAACCAGCTAGTGTCTTTGAGCTATTTTTCACCAGACCATATATCACTATGCCAAAAACAGCCAACTCATCGTCACATGAAAGAAAACTAATAACAGCTTTCACATAAATTCATAGCAACTAATATTTGTCTATTAAAAACGCGCTATTGTACGAAAAAAAAAATTGTATGAATAAAAAAGCAATCCCTTCGAAAAATCCATCACCAACGAAGTATTGTACATGAATTTCTATAGCACGTAGTTTGTTTTGAGGACAGAACAGGTGTACGTTGTTGAGTTATGGTGGGCCCGCATTGTGAATAATGTTCGCACTCATATAGATAGATAGGTAAGTACCTCTTTACATAACCTATTATGTATTACGTGTAGTCGTGTTTTATATTAGGTAAAAAAAGGATTTAAGTTGTTATTGTAGTAGAAATAAGCTGTTACTTTATCGTAATATCTGACTCATGTTGTATTTGACTTGAGTGGTATCTGGTCCGAGTGGTATCTGACCCTGGGCGTATCTGGCCCAGTTGGTAGCCGACTCGAGTAGTATTTGACTCGACTCGAGGATTATCTGACCCGAGGTGTATCTGACCTAAGGGATATTTCGTCAGAGGGGTATAGGGGTATAGGTTAGATATAACCTGAACTGTGACTGCCTCACTTTAATTCCTAATGTTGAATAAGAAATTATGCTAACAAAGATAAATTAAAGTAAAACAACCACAAAATAGGTACTTTAAATGCACTTCATAATTCACTCGTGACTATATCCCATATCAGTAGTAAACAAAGCAAATGCTAGTTGATGTAACAGGAGATTACGTTCGTCACAAAGAGCTATAATCCTACAGAAGCAATTTTAATCAAAAATTCGGCCTCAATATTATTTATCTGTGAATGTTAATCTATTAAAAAATATATCCATAGATACGCGGAATTGGGACTCGTTCTTTCAGTATAAATTAAAACAATGAATACTTTATACCGTTTAGAAACATTCAGATAGAAAATAAAACCAAAACGCAGAAGCCACATTATTCTAAATTTATTCTCGTATGCACATTTAAATTCTTAAAGATTATTACGGTTTCTGCACAGTTATTTTCGTGTACTCAGCAGTGCTACCAAAATTTCACTCTATTTTTTTCATTTCATTTCTGCTGAGTCGGTAGGGAGCGGAATTTTTATCAATGCACAATTTTTTTGGTTCAAAATTACGATAGTGGAAATGTATTTGTATGTAGATTTTTCCGTAGTGTCCATATGCAGTTTGTCCTCGTATAATCTCTTTGTAAACTGACGCGTGTGCCCGACATAGCAATATATTATGCACTCACTGAAAATCCCCTAAAACATGGCTTACAAAATGTTATTTTATTGAACTTTCAATCAATTACTTGTTTTTTGTAGTTTTAAAATGCAAATATAGAGTTTGATTTGAAAAATAAAACTAAACGCCGAAGAGATTGTTTGTTTGGTTGAATAAACTAATCTCAGAAACTATTCGTTTGTTTGGTTCGAATTGAAAATATATTTTAGTTTTGGATAGATCGTTACTTACGTGTAGTGTTTTTTTGTAAATGTTTCGATAATAATAGTCACGAAAATTACCTGTAACAAAACAAGAAATATTATTAGATAAAAACTTCAATGAAATTTTGTATTAGACCAAAATATAGTTTTTCTTTAAAACAGGGGCCTACGTCTGCAATTTGACACTATTGATCTGACAATATGTTGATATTGAGGCACCATAACGAGAGTGTCAGAAATTTGGTATTCTCATAAAATTTATGTCATATGGCTATGGTGTCTCAGTGGTCTTTGTTGCATATCAAAACTCAAATAATTTTTTTGTCATATAAACGTCAGAATACTGTTTCCATGACAACCATCTAAGTTTTATGGAGCCATTGAGTCAGTGGAGTAGTTTTCACTAAGAGAATACCAAAATGACAAAAAACGGCCATAATGTTGATATTAAAATACATTTGAGTAGCATTATCACAGCTTAATAGTTTAGAGAATCGGGGCCCAGTGCTATTGCGACAATATCAAACCAATATTTGATTTCCCATCACTTTAATGGGAAATCAAATATTGGGGATAAAAATACTAATTGCTATTAATCCTTAACCTTAAATATGTAACAAGTAATATTACATATCAAACCAAAAACACCATAAAACATCAAAATACCATTTTAAATTACAACAAAAAAATCAAGCTCTTATTTAAAGTATTGACAAATTTTATAAACAAAATACTCTCGGAAAACTGTATCGACATGATCCCTTGGGTTAGTCCCATTTTACTCCATTCCTTTGAAATCGAAAATGTAAAAATGCATACATGCAGTCCCAGTTTGCTCCAGAGAATAATTTTACAAATAATATATTATTTTTCATATCCCACTTTACTCCAATCGATACTTGAATAATTTTATTGATTTTTATTTTTATGTCCCAAGATACTCCAAAAAGAGAAGTACAGTCGGATAGAAAAGTTTTCAAAACATTTAATGCGGTTTATTCCCAATTCCAGGAAGATGCCGAAATGGGAAATTTAAGTGCGATTAGTTCCCATTCATTCATCCAGATATAATTTAATTAGAATTTCGTAATTTTGTCTAAAGTACAGTCCCGACCTATAATCTTATTACCTGTTTGGAGTGTTTGGTTTTCGAAAGAATTTGCGCGAATATGCTCTCCTGATACTTCTAATAATAAATTATCCAATATTTACTATTGTGAATCAATTCAACAAAGTTTAATGTAAAGAAAGACCTCTTCTACATTTCTGTTCTCCTGGTGATTAAAATTGATTATTATAAAATTTCTTATACATAATGTTTATTTTGAACAGAGCAATTTAGTTTTTTTTGTTTGGCTGTACCACCCTCACCAGCAGTAGAACTGTTTGTAGGTAAAACTCCTAATAACCCATGTTTGCCTGGTACTTTTGTCCACATAGTACTGTTTTATGAACAAAATATATCGTCTAATTTAATATTTCTATGTAAGACAATATGTTTTTACATTTAATAATAACACGACCTATGGTAAATCTATAACTTTGTATTATTTTTCTTATTGATTTTTGCGTCTGACTGTATCTCATCCATAAGTGACATTACGCGTGGAGTAAAGTGAAACTGAAAGTATGGCAGTTCCAAATGTTGAAAAACAAAAGTGTTTGACAGTTTGGAGTAAAATGAAACTTATTTTGAAAATTTAAAAAAAGAATATTTTTGTTTGGAGTAGCTTGGGACTTTTTGGTGGAGTAAAATGGGACTAACCCGATCCCTTTGATGTCTCAATAGGTTGACACTGACAGGCGTCTTTCAAAGTGAACAACAATGAAACATCTGAGTCATTAATCGAGGAAGGTGCTCCTGAGATAAACGCTCCACAAAAGGAATAAAAATAACGAGAGTCTAAACGTCCATCATCAGTACCTTTGGCAGTTAAAACTGTGGTAATTTTAAAGGAATTTCGAGATGAGTGGCTTGAGAACAAATATTTACGTTTCTGAGAAGAAAATTTAAGGTTTATTACAACGCAATTTAAACTTTTTTCCGTTGGGAAAATGCGTAGAATCGCATTGAAATATCCCAAGAGGTCTCACAATTGACCTACATAGGTGTAACACTAGTTTCTTTTTTTAAAACGTGGTTACGCCTATTCCTTATAACTGTAAGTACTACTAATACCATCACATCTCCATCACCATCTCACTGAGAGAGGATTTAGTCTATCTTTGGTGTCTTTATAGGTATATCTTTTAAAATACTATTATCTACTCAAATAAATCATTGAAATAAGTCTTCTTAAGTACCTATAGGCTTTTAGTAAGGAAAAGAGGAAATATTTGGTAAATATAAACGTGTTATTGACAACCTTGTAATCCAAGGTCGATAAATGACCACAGCCTTGAGTGTCAAGGTCTCAGATTCGATCCCAACTTAAGTGAATTTAAAGGTGGTGTTGATTTTTGGAGCATTTAGAAGATTTTTATATTCTAAAGATAATAACTGTTCAATTAAAATAACTGTTTGCTAGCAATACACAAACAGGAAAATCACAAAATAAAATTTGATTTGTGAATAGCAATAACACATTAAATTTTAATTCCACTTTTTTGTTAATTTATCATCAAACAAAACAATTAATTGTATTTCCAAATTCAATTAATATCCATGTGGCAAAGAATTGGAAACATAAAACCTATTAGGTGGAGAGTTCTTATTTATATCAATTTTATTAAATACTCGTAGTCTTAGAGAATGAACCTAATTATCTAATCTCCTAGTTCTCCAGATTTCTAGTAATCAACAAACAAAAATGACTCCCAAAAATATGATATTATTCATTATTCTATCCTACCGTTGCGCAATTGGACAAAGTTAATCTTCCATCGATAAAATTTATGTAATAACCGAAACGAACCACAAAATATACGTTTTAAGGTAGTCGTTATCTCTTGATTAACCATAAATAATCTATTTAATAAAAAAAATATTTAACAATCTGTTTCACAAAATTCTCAAACATTATTTGATTGGCGTAACTAAAAATTCAATTACAGTTTGATTATAACAATGAGTCTTACGAAACAGTCTCATTTAGAAGTAATACATATTTATTTACACAGTCGGTTCGAGGAATTACCCTCATTATACAAACAAGCTTCATTAATATGCAAATCAAAGGAAAAAACACTTCTTAAAATGCAGTGCCTTAGTTAACCCACATCTAGATATGACCCTTGCTACCTTCGCCCTGCGTTCTTGATAATGTCAAAGAGAAATGAGTATGTCCGTTTTACAAAGATAGAAAGGCTAAATTACTGAGAGGTAGTCGCGGATCTACCGAACTGACATCAGTTCTGACCTAGATCTCGGTTCGGTGTCGTCAGTGAATTTAATTTTTGAACCGAGTTTTTACGGTGCTTAGCCTATGTAATGATTCTTTTTCATTCCTTTTGTACCTTTGATGTGATGAGTTTGGTATCAGGTCGCCAGTTCGTACTTACTTTTGACTTATTATTATGACTCAGAACTACGTTAAACGTTTAGATTACAAAGACACCCAGAAACATCCTTAATTTAAAAATCTCTACAAATGAATGTTTTCAACGTAATGTATTGTTTATTTTTCATAGCATTTTCAACGTTTTATTTGCTCAAAAATCCAGTTCATATACGAGTTACTTTGAGCTAAATACGTACGTAAAAATAAACAAAACGCGGCTGCTTTTAGAACAGAACTCCATAAGATAAAAGGAAAAAAGTATAAAACCATATAAAACATGATTATTTCTGACAGCATAGGAAAACATTTCGCTCCTGCTAACAGCTTTACGTTTCCTAACATCTCAATAAAACCTGTTTCATCTACTAATTTGACAAGGGTCTGAATGTTTGTTTTTCAAAACCGTAACGGAAAATAAACAGTTTTTTGTGAACAATTTTTTTGGCGCGTGCCTGTGAACTGTGCATGCAACAGATGGTAATATTTCCAAGAAGTATGAACAATAAAAATCGCAAACAGTGTGTTTGTGTCGCCGTGTGCCGTTGTCATCACAAGCCGCGTTACACGATAGTAAATCCTCAATAACTCCACGATATTACTATGTGACATGTCATATAACTTCAGGTGTGGTTATGATATGAACCCACCCTAAATATTTCCCACCTGTGACTTGGAAATGTGTTTGGGGATTATCATATCGTAATGTCAGAACGAGGGCACGATAAGTCAGCCTTACATTTGAAGATTATGAGGCAATAAATTTTGCTGGGTTCAATATAAACAGACAAACATTATAGACAGGACGTGTTTTGTGTTATACATAAATGTCTTTTAGTAACTTGGTAGTTGAGAAATTTTACTATCAAGGTTTTAATTTTATTATTTGTGCTATGAATTGAAAAACATGGTAATAAAATTTAAACGTTTCAAAGAATATCTTCATATTTTATTGGTCCCTTTGTAATTTGTATGACCTTGTAAAGCTAAGAAACTATTAAACCATTTTGACAGCACATTTAGAGGATTTAAGTCTCTTCCCCCCCTCCCCCCCCCCCTCCCCCCAACAGATATAACATAATATAAAAAGTAAACGCAATGTAAACGCTCGTAGTACTTAAGTGTGTGATTCACTACGAAAAAAATATTCCTAAGTCGTAGTTAAACATAATTCACTATGATACCCAAAAGGTGATGCAATTTTACTGGATGACTCAGTTTCTGCGGTTATTTTGTTTAGTCTACACTTTAATATAATCCAGTAAAAAATATAAACAAAATACAACGATGTATCAACCATATTAAACCCTAATTCTATAATTTAGGTAAGTCAAAGTCAAATATTACTTAGGACTCATAGAATCGTTTATTATAATCGGTAAATAGATATTTAAAACTAAATTGACTGTCAGTTCCCTATGAGCCCTCTACTGAAAACTAATAAGAAACTTAGTGATATTATTCACAAAATAAAAAGTGTAGCAGGGTAGGTTCGAGACGAGCCCCTCTGTAATGACATAATATTATATACTAGCGGCGCCCCGCGGTTTTACCCGCGTGGTTCCCGCTCCCTGGAGAATGCGGGGATAAAATTGTATTAAAAACTTTCCTCTTTAATCACTCTATCTATTACAAATCTTTTTCAAAATCTGTTGCGAAGTTTTACAAAATAATGCATACATAGGGACAGACAGACAGCGACAGAGACTTTATTTTATACTATGTAGTGATGAGCTGATGATGATGACATAATTAAATTATTTATAATAGAAATGGGTAATAAATGTAATTACTTACACCCGCAAAACAGTGGGTGTAACATTGCGTGTATTTTAGTTATTAGTTTCAATTCCATTGTAAAATAATAATTGATAACTAGAAATTGTAATAAATAGAAACCTTCAATGAATCTAGAACAAGGCATTGGGAAATTAATTATCTTAGGAAAATATTTATTTAATTTATGTTCTCTATATCTGATTCATTATCATTAGTAACTTAGTCTGTTAGAGGCTAGTTAATATTTAAAAAGCAATACTAAGAAGAAGTTCAATTAACGCTTTTGAAATTAGGCAAGGCACAACTATATTTTTTTTGAGACAGGGATAAATGTACAGGAGGACAGGTGTCTTAGGAATTTTGCAAAAATATATTTACAAGAAAATTTATAAAATAAGGATTCTTTCCGTGCTTTTAAATATGAACTAAAGAATCATATTTTTAGGCTATTAAATAATATGCTAATTAGTAAGTACATATCTTATAAATATAAGAATACACTTTTTAGTAGGTGTCTTTTCTCGTGTAAGTGATCTATATCTATCACTAGCGGCGCCCCGCGGTTTCACCCGCGTAGTTCCCTATCCCATAAGAATATAGAGAAAAAATTATGCTAAAAACCTTCCCACTGAATCACTCTATCTATTAAAACAAACCGCATCAAAATCCGTTGCGTAGTTTTAAAGATCTTAGCATACATAGGGACTTAGGGACTGAGAAAGCGACTTTGTTTTGTACTATGTAGTGGTGATGAGAACAAATTTCTTTGAACTGAATGTCTGGGAATAAGTCTGAAAACAGTAACAATTAATTGAATACAAAGATAACTATAAAACAACTGCAGTCTTTGTTCAAATATCCATTCACTCTGTACCAAATACTAAAGTTATTTCAGCAAACGCGAACGCCTGAGGGCATCTACTGTGTCTCCTGTTTTCAGTAAAGTTTGCAATATAGCCTTATATCAAAGGCGAAAATTTCATCAAGTTCCTTGTAAAAGTATGCTGTGATATTTCTCTTTTCGTAGAAGATGTGTAAAAAGTTTATGTCAAATATTAAATTAAATATAAATCCTAATCTTAACTTCCAAACTAATATTATAAATGCGAAAGTAACTCTGTCTGTCTGTCTGTTACCTTTTCACGGCTAAACTACTGAACCGATTGACTTGAAATTTGGTACAGGGGTAGCTTATGGTCCGGGAAAGGACATAGGCTATGTTTTATCCCGAAATTCCCACGGGATCGGGAACTACGCTGGTGAAACCGCGGGGCGCTGCTAGTGTTCAATAACCGTTTAAGGCATTTGATTTTAAAACCCATTAAATATTCATCACCATAAAGCCCAAATTTTAATAAAATATGTTAATTACAAATATCTTCCTACACTTCTTGTTTTCCTATGGTAATTATCCTGTCATTTTCGATATGCCAGAGTCCATCATTGAAATTCCAATATAAAACTGGCTCGCACGGACGAATGGACAGGTAAACGTTTGTTTTTGCTGTCGGTTCACCTCGGCTTCATTAAACCAAACAACAAAACATTTCCAATGTATTTCGAAGCGTTCTATAAATATTTCGCAGTTGATGTTTAAGTTGAAACATCGAGCTTATACTAATTAAAACAGATCAAAGAAAAAGGATCGTAATAAAATGAAACTACGTGAATTTTTGGACTTCAGTTTCTTAACCGCACAAATTCGGAAAGTTGAAAAGAAAACACCTGGTGAAATCTTAAAAACTTGAAAACACTTTAAAATTCAAACATTTAACTTTTAACTTAAAGACATTTAAACTAATAAACTACACCTCAAGGCAAACGTTAAGTTTTTAAGTTGTTAAAGTTAATTAGCTCGCTAACTATGTAGTTTAAGCGAAATACTGAACGTAACTAAGCTTAGCTAATTAACTACGCCTATCATTTGTGGCTGTCAGAAGATAGTTGTATGTAGAACTTTGAACCTAATTATACGTCAGTCAACTGGATATCACGATTGCACGGAGATATTAAGTACGAAACTTCAACATCTCTGCATTTAAAACACTCCTTGTAATTTACTTTATTTAATACAAGTGAAAAGACCGTTGTATTTTGTCGCTCGAGGCATTTTGTTCTGATAACACAGAGACCCGGTTAAAAAAACAAATATTACATCCATCATGAGTATTTTTGCGTTTACAATTAAAGAAATAAATTCGATTGACATTTGTCAAAGGTTTGATTTACAAGAAAAACAAATTGCGAACGCTTTAAGAAATTGTAGATGAAAAAGATTTTATGTAAGTACAAATTCTTGTTATAAAAAATGATGCCCTACAAAACCAACTAAAATCCCAGCAAAAGAAATCATAAAAAAAACTGTATCGCTAGTCACCAAGTGTGTTCTATAAAGCCATTGAGACGTCGCGACATAAATATACATATTTCTTACAAGGTAAAGGATCTTATTGCGAGAAAGCGCTTCAGTGCGGTTGAAAGGGCCACGTTACGTCGAGCCTACCCTCCTTTGAGGCAGTGAGAGCTCTTCGTTAGTTCGCCGCGATACGTAACTGTGTTATGATCCTGCACGTCTCGGCAGAGCGACTCTTTGGTTCGGTCAAGCGTGAATTGCGAATTGAAATGTACGTTCCGTCAAGTGCTTTTGGATTGTACAGACGCTTTGTTTGAGGATGTAGTGCAAAGGTAGTTAGAAGTAAATGGAATATTGTAATAATGTCTCCTTCTTGATATTAAATGGAATATTCAATTTTTAGTTCTCTTTCTCTAGAGAGTAAATTGCATCTGTTGTAAGCCTTTAGCGGCATTCGACTTGGCAGAGAAAAGAGTTTAAAAGATATGAATACATAGTTAATTTCTTTACAGTAATAGTCCCCTTAACTTGGTTAGGATAGTATCTAGTCTAATCAGACACTGCATACCACTGAAGTTTCTTCCACACAATGTTCTGTAAATATCTGCCTAAATTTCTGCCCCCAATTAAAAAGAACTTCTCTGTTTGTCCGTCAGTAATTATATCCATAATTACAGTATGAATTCCGGTCATGAATATTTATTTTCTTTCTTAAAAGAAGGGAGCCGCAGGCGATTCTATTATTAAAAGTTACGGTTATTGTTGAAGTTTAAAATATACGAGCAACGCAATCGAAGCTCTAAGCTTTAAGTTATAGATCACAAATTTCAATGACTAGGAATTATGGAGTAAGTTACTTAAAAGTGTCGATTAGCGAAATTATTCCTTAGAGCGACCACTTTCAGGTAACCCTTCGAAGACAAAATTTAATTACTTATACAATGGGGTATGTTAAATGATTCCGTGCCCAAACAGTGAACTGCACAACTAGATACATATATCTATTAGGCAAGCATTTAAATTTGCAACCTTGCAACTAAAACAATTGTCATGGTTTATAGTTTACTTCAATCAATTCTATTTTAAGTTGTATCCAAGGTTCAAATAATCAAAAAAATCTCTACCTTCAGCAATAATTGAAAACAAGCCCTATTTTTTAGCCAATTTACTTCATCTATCAAACACATTTCCCTCTTTAAAACTGAACAAATAAGTGTTCAAAACACAAACTAAAACCGAAACTTGGCCTATATTTGCTGAACCCTAATACGTGAGGTGAGTTGTAAGGATGCAGGTCTTGTGAAGAGGCACACTCGCTCACGACGTTACCAAATCATACCACTCGGAAAGTAACGAGGGAAACCCGTGAAAACTTCTCGAGAACATGTTTATTTTTCATACATATCTGTAGCAGCAAGGGTCCCCGAATTTAAATATCAAGTTCCATGTTTGTTTTACGTTGAAAGTTAATCTAATTTACCGTTTTGCTTTTCAAAGCGCGTAGCTACTAAGTACATATACGCTTATTAACATAAATTGTACGTGTGTCTGTGTTTTGTTTTTACTGAATGGTTTGCTATGCGTTTACTTCTAAATAATAACTACAAACTATTTGTAATTTTGTTAAAAAAGTATAATAACTATGTGTTTTCCTGGCATAATCTTGTATTAGCCCTGGTTATAAGGAAATGTATCACATTTTACCTAAATCGGTCCAGTAGTTTCGGAGCCTATCATGAAAACAAAAAACAAATCTTTCCTCGTTAATATTAGTGTTTATTCCTATCTATACTTCTAAAATTATTTAGCTGATCTATTAATCTCCTTTTGATATAAGTATCAGTACAGCCATTAACATGGTCTTTTACAGAAAAACTTCGAAAAACTTCCACAATTCTGAAGCTGACATAAAACACCGAATAGCCAGTAAAAGATAAGACTCAGGTCCTAATATTTCACTTCTCTGTCTACTAAGGCACATAAACGTCATCAACACATCTAACTTAGAACGTTTCTAGTCTCCAATTGGCGATTAATAGTCGTAAACTAGACGAAGTTTATATCGGGTTTAGCGTAAACTCATCTTGATTAATAGGTGTCTACCCAGTATGGATAGCGAATGGAGATCTTATCGGAATAATGGCATGAGCATGCGTTTAATAACCTATCTCCTTTGGATGATATACGTATTTTACTGCCGTAAGGGTAAGTTTATGAGCGTGCAAGATGAAGTTTTTGTACTAGTCTAGCAAAATTGTATGCTTGTGATGGAATATGATATTGCATGGTTTGCATACACGTCTATATGGAACGCACAGTAAAGCAATCTTCTTCTAGAAGTAGAAGAAGTAAAGTAATAGTACATAATAATAAACGTCAAGTAGTTTGTTGCTCTATCTAATCTTTAACTAATGCCTATTTAATTTCTTCAATTCTAAATTTTACACAACAATAATAAAAAATAACGAAAATTCATTATGCAATAAGAATTTTCCACCAGCATTCCCATTTGTAGCATTCGTTTTATCACAAACACCAATGTTCACTCATATACATTATTCAATCTTCACTACATACTTAGTATAAAACAAAGTCGCTTTCTCTGTCCCTATGTATGCTTAGATCTTTAAAACTAAGCAACGGATTTTTTTTAATAGATACAGTAATTCAGTGGGAAGGTTTTTAGCATAATTTTATTCTCATATTCCTACGGGAACGGGAATAACGCGGGTAAAACCGCAGGGCGCCGCTAGTGATATATTAAACAGATTCTCTTATTGCATACCCACAAACAATGCTTTGTATAAGGATTAGTATTTACTACTAATTAGTAGCTTTTGAACAAAGAGATTATGTACAATATACACAAAGAATAAATATATTATACTAACAGTATATTGAAGAAAAACTAATATAGGTAAGAATTATATACTGGAGCAACCGAAGCCAGAACAACAGTTTCTTTTTTAGATATTATTTTGTCTCTCTGTATCTCTGTATGTATCACGCAAAAACTATTGGACCTATTTAGACGAAATTAGGTGTTAAAGCAACCACAACTTTCATATGGTGACGCTTATGTAATTATTACTTCATACTTATTATCCTTATCACATTACATGTAAAATCCAGTTTAAATGGATCTTTGTCATGGTAATTTTGTTTAACATAGGTTCCTATCAGATTATCCGCGTATGATTCATTACTAGCTTCATTACCTGTACCTACGGTATTAGAAACACATTCATACAGACATCCAGACCGAAATAAACAAAATATATGAATAACATGAATATTTGCCTTGCACGCGAATCGAATCCACAACCCTCTGGAGTCCAGGACTGTGACCACCAAAGGGTGGTCACAGCCCTGGACTGCCATTTAAAACAATACAAGCCAAAGGACAGCCTTTGGCTTGTATTTTTTGTAATTAAATAGATTTGCACTGCACTATAACTCGCTTGATGGAAAGCGGTGATTCAGCATAAGATGGAGCGTACTCACCTAAAAGATAACTTCCATCTAACTTGAACAATATAGGATTACATCTATTATTTAGTTTAGTTATGAATATTCCCTCCACTAGTTATAGTTACATAGTTCAACTGGCTGATTCCATACTTATTCGCTAATTAGCGAGAAACTGCAAACTTTGGAACATTTACTTTCGCATATTGAAAGTTTCCAGTTCAATAACGTGAGTCACCAGGCTGGTTTCAGTTATGAATTTAATTGAATCGTTCCTCTTGGTTTCAGGTCGAGAGGAATCTGATACGTAATTAACGGAATTAATTCAATATTTTTTTGCATCTGTGACCAGATTTACCAATTACGTAAAGTTTCTGGATTTAAAAATTCACCGTTTCTTTATAAATGTCTTTATGTCATGGAGAGGGCGCCATTTGCAATTCTATGTGACGTCATATAACCTATAAGCGGGTGTGATTGAAACGCGAGATTATATTAGTTTAGAAGTTATGAGAGTACATTTACTTCTCTTAGCTACCCAAAATAGCTCTAAGTAACTTTGTTAATGAATATTTTTTTCTAATAATAGCAAATTCATTGTGTGGAACTTATCCGGTAATTAATTAATGGACCTGGGAAACCGGAGCGTCGTAAACAAGGCCTCCTACGCATTAGGACTTGTATAGTTTGCTGCCTACCTAATTACCTTCTACGTAGAATGTTTGTTACTTATTTTACGGTAGGAACGATATTATGAAGAAACTAGCAGCGCCCCGCGGTTTCACCCGCGTAGTTCCCGTTCCCGTGTTAAAACAGGGATAAAATATGTCACGAACTGAAAAAATAGCTTTCCATGAGTGAAAGAATTTTTGAAATCGGTTCAGTAGATCCCGAGATTACCCCTTACAATTTAACAAATATAAAAACACACAAAATTTTCTTTTTTATAATATTAGTATAGATTACGAGATTCAATTTTTATATAAATTATACAAATGAAGACTAAATCCATACATTTAAGTTATTGTGAATACTGGTAAATTAAATGAAAAAAAAAAACAAATAAATTGATAACTGAGCCCACCAGGGTATCAGATTCGCACTAATTAATCTCTAAAAAGGAGTAAACCAAATGCGTGTACTATGAAATTAAAAACGTAGAAGCATTTCAATTTAGGTTGCAACAAAATCCAGTGTAAACGGATCCCAAATATCCAATTTCGTTGTGTAAACATCTAAGAATTTAAGAGACGAAAACTCACTTTATAATTTAAAGCAAATAGATCTGCTCGCATAACAGCAAAAAGTTTTGAGCTAACTCCGGCGAGCGACGGTTAGGATGTAATATTCACTTTTTACAGTTGCCAGTCGTGAATAATTCTAGGTTTAAAGTTAAGGCCTCTGAACAAACGTTCGCTTGAGAGACATAAATGCATTCATATCAACTGGTAACACTCCTTGTTAAATCTTTTGTCTGACAGACTGCTTTGCGATATCTCCACTAACAATGTTCTCGAGTTCAATTTTGAATAATTTAGATTTCCTCGTTTCTCTATCTTCACGTTTCAATGTTATTTGTTTATACCATCTATACTTTATGTATTAAAAGGAATTATTTGATTTTTTGATTGTTTGCGTGTATTGAATTTGCTTCGAAACTACTGAACCGATTTAAGTGAAATTTGGACAGCTGATATGCAGTACACAGATGTTCCTTAGAATTATAGTAATAGGATTTTTATCCCAAAATCCCCATTGGATGAAATCCAAGGGCGTGTGAAACCACGGCGCACAGCTGGTTTTGTATAATTACAAATTCCCCGTTTATAAATTACCTTCACGTTTCAGTTTTATTTGTTTACTTAGTCTTTGATTTTGGATTAGCTTTTGATACGGAACACAATCGCCTTAATTAATTTATGTTAATTACGGAGATAAACAAAAGAGTAAAAACACAATTTGTGTTTAAATTAAGTAAGTATTTAGAAGAAATTTATTAATGAAACTAGTGGCCCGCCCCGGCTTCGCACGGGTCCAAATTTCCCGTTTGCTTTTCCAGATTTTTTAGATTATAAGAACCTTCTCCTGACAATAACAAACACTGCAAGAAAAGAATTAGTCAAATCGGTCAAGCCGTTCTCAACTTATGGCGTGACAACGGGAAACAGGTTTCATTTTTATACTCATATACATATAGATTAATAGTTATAGTGCTGGAAGAATTTTAATAGAGTTTTTGGAGATAAGATAACATTTACAAGTATACTAGAGTTTCTGCCTTCAAGATCGCATAAAGGCAAAAAATCTGTCACCAATGTTGTGATGAAGAATAAAGCTTAAATGCGTAAAAACCAAGTTTCTTGTTGATAACCTTTATCATCTTGAAAAAACCTATAGTAAGTACATATATTGTGCCAAAATATTGTAGTAGTATTATACTAAATATTTTCTTAAGAGCAATTATTGTTTAAGATTTTTTCAAAATAAAACACTATCACACAATCCTAATCGCCTAAAAATAAAATATTACTTAAGGTAAAAGAACTGCCAAACTGCCAAAAGAAAGGAAATTTCAAAATAATGGAGCAAAAAACTAAGTTTGTTTTTATTTTTCTAATAAAATTTAGCGCTTGTCAATGTCATCAGTGACGTGACACCCCGTAACCCATTTTTTTCATTGCAAAGCAAATTAAGAAAAAAAAACATTTTTTCCTACAATTTTTTAACAAAGGTTCACTTCAAGAATGTGATTTAGGGCTAAACCAAACATTTACCACTACGAACGAAACAAAACAGTAACATAATCACATTAATTTAACTATAAAATAAATCTTTAACGCCACGGTTTAGTACATTGTTTGTACATTAAAATGATATACGAGGTTATCGCGTTTTGTCAATGCGTTTGATACAACAATAAATGCTTTTGACCTGATTAGCGAACGTTCAGTGATCACTTTCAGCAATTATGTTTCATGTCCGTCACGGACAGTTTAGGGGCAATTTGACGTATGAATTAATGTTGTATTAACGTAAAAAATAGCCTAGAATTTATCCTATTTTTAGTACCCGATGCGAAAAGATGAATGCATTGTATGTGTCCAGTGTCTGGCATGGTAGTTTCAAAAGAAATAAGTAAAATGTTTATTTAGCATGACCCTGAATTGCAGGAACTTCGAAGTTCTATATTTTTGGAAGAATTGGATTTCAATTCCACATCATCAATAGATGGTATTTAGGCTCTTCATTGAGAAAAAAAAGAAAAAAGGTCTTATTTGGTTTAAAATTACTTATTTATTTTAAGATTTTTCCTCCATAGTTACCTTTGTAACCCATATTATTAATTCTACAGTTAGGATCTACTGCTAAATATAATTCATATTACATACCTTTAATAACACGTGTATCTACCATATTAAGCATGTTATTTATATTTTTAATATCGTCTGCTCTATCAACTCTCTTACGTTAGATATGAGATTTCTTCAATCTAATATTAAAATGTTTAAGTATTCCGCCTCTAAGAGTTCTTTTAGCAATAAGTTTGCATTTCAATTCTAGAGAGACATGCTCAGTTTTCATTGCTCACTTTGAACCGCGGAATATATTTTTATATTAAGCTTCTGTAAAAAAATATTTCGTAAGTAAATACTCAGTAAGTATGTAGTCAGGTCTTTATAACAGATTGACTTAGTAATTATGTTTTAGATTAGTATCTTCTAATAAACCTAGTTCTTCTTCTTCTTTTCGTGTCGACTCATATTTTTGAGGACCAGAACTCGGCTACCGATATGGCGCTATCAGTGGCCTTGTAAAGGTCCTCGCGTGTGCAGGTGTAGGGACACGCACGGCAAGTTTGCCGTTGAGTTAAGATTCAGTTTAAAACCGGACAACCTTGACAAGCTGGTTGTGGTGGGAAAACTAGATGGAAAAAGACCACGAGGGTGATCACATACCCGTTGGTCAGACCAGATCAAGGCAATAACAGGGCTCTCAATCACTACAGCTCTGAGAAGAGCCGAAGACAGAGCGGGTAGGAAACGGCTGGTACACGACTGCATTAGAAGAGAGAATGAAAAGAACGAGCAAGAAGAAGACGATTCAGTTGCTTTAAGAATATGATAGAAAGTAGATAGATGAAAGAAAGATGCTACAGTACAAGTACTTATGAGAATAATCTTTAAGCTAATATTATAAGGGTTTATTTTTACTACTTCAACAATATAAGCAGTACCATTAACTACACAGCAATAGCCAGCCATCATTAAAACATATGCCCGCAAACTCGTTATCTACCAGACATCTCTTACTAACACGCAAACTATATCACGGAACAACTAGTTTTTGTCCATTAAGTTAAGGAATAAAAATATTCCTTTGAGCCCTTGGAAAGAAAAACATAACGCTAGCTCTCATATTGATAATGCCAATCCACATTGCGTTCTTTTACTGTAATTGCATATATAAGAAACACAGGGAAGAAAGTGTGGATTATTATACTAATGATAATTTTCGGCCCACTAATATTAAATTTGTATGGAGATGCTACTGAATCAATTTAGTAGAAATTGGAACTGATCTTCCCTTTAGCCAGCAATTATTAATTTTGTATCGTTTGCTTTGCTTATCTCTTACTTGATATTATAAATTCGAAATTAACTCTGTCTGTCTGTCTGTTACCTTTTCACGGCTAAACTACTGAACCGATTGACTTGAAATTTGGTACAGGGGTAGCTTATGGTCCGGGGAAGGACATAGGCTATGTTTTATCCCGAAATTCCCACGGGATCGGGAACTACACGGGTGAAACCGCGGGGCACAGCTAGTGTAGAAATAAAATTTAAATAAATAATTTAAAAAAATAACTACATAGGATATTTTTTCCCTTTTCTATAGGATCTATGGGATTGTGATTTACACGGTTGAAAATGCGGGACGCTACTAGTTCATTTATACGAGGGTAAAAGCTTTGAAAAAAGCGTCAAAAGCAAAGCGTTTGAATTATTGAAAACGATATTACACTCGAACGCTTTGAACTAAACTATTATTTTTCATATTGAATAACTCAAAGGAAATATGAGAAAAGATTTATTCGGTTATAAAAGTTACGATTGTTAGACACATTATCGGTTTAAATGGTGACCAGCTCAGCATTATACGTAAGGTAGGTCACAAAGGTTGGTTGTCAGATGGAGGTAAGGTAAGGCCTAATGGACCAATGTAAAGACTAATGGAAGGTCTTATCGTTTAGTAGAGGATAGAGGAAATAACATGATCTTGCGGTTTAAATACAGAACTCTACTCAGATGAAAAGAATTTTTAACAAAAAATTGATTTAGCTATAGATTGATGGTTCGATAAATCAATGAGTCCTTCAACGAAATCGTTAGAACCGTGTTCGAAAGGTAATCATTCAAATTATAATACCATGTAGTCTAAGTCAAGCTAATTAACAAGGAGCAAATTATAGACATAGTCAATCACCTCGTAAAATATCAAAATTGGACTTTTTCAAGTACAAAATATCTTTACATACAAATATCAATAAAGCGCTTTAATAAAAAACCAATTATCCCTATAAAAACAATAAAACATACCTAATGAAGAACATAATCCAACAGAAGTGAAAGGAAATAAACAATGTCAACAAAGAAATCTTAAACCGGAGTTAAATTAACGTTGAGTACAGATAAAAATCGTATAAAAATAAAGCTGTAGACGTACAGAAGAATAAGAAAAAAATGTACGGGTCGGCAACAAGGGAATAAACCAAATAAAAAGATTGAAACAGATTGTTTCAAACGGACTTTGTTATTATGGCGACCTACCGCCGTCATGGCTGAGCTTCCAGGTAAGTGGTAACAACCGACCAATTTGAAACGTTAATAATATTAAACACATATTAACAGTCATCAACAATTAATTTTAGTCATGTTATTTAAAATAATACTGTTTAAGTAAATACAGAAGTCTTACATGTCCCAAAGGTTACTTAGTTCGATTCCCGTGCGATGTAAATATTTGTTTGATCCACAAATGTTTATACCGGTTTGGGTATGTATGAATTAGCCAGACTGCCAGACTACCAAACAAAGGCAGTAAATTCGATTCTCGTGTTAGATAAATATTTGTGTGATCCACCAGAGGTTTTATCGGTATAGGTGTGTGTATGTCTATGTATGTGTGTTTGCGTAGTTTCTGATAACTCAGACGCTAGACGGGCAAGAGAAGCAATGGAAAAAGAAGATAAAAAAGTGATCGATTCTTAAAGCAAGGAACATTAGCATATTAGTGACTATTAAAAATGAGCTTTATGTTAAAGACCATAGAAATCTATTTTAATTAAATCAGTTAACTACTTGAGTCCTTTTCAAAGAACTATTATCAAGAGATTCTATAGTTTTTAATAAAGGTAACGTATTCATGAACTTGCTAAGCAGTTTTCTCATTAGCTCTTTAACTCTTGTTAAGCTTCATAGATATTTAAAATGTTAAGTATGCTAATTGGAATTTTAATACTGAAATATAATAAAATAGTTTAAAATATTGGCTCTATCTTCCCCATATGAATAAGATATTCGAAAGAACATTTTAAATTCCACCAAAACATACTATATAAAAAAATACATTTCATGATTTATCCATATTCTAACGTATTAATTGATATTAAGTGGGTACAAAAACAACTGATCCGCCATCTTGAGATGTCCGCCATTTTGTATTTAAAAAAAACGTCACTTAGTTACCCATTGTCCTCTAACTAAAGTAATATTATTAACTAATATTGTGCTCAAATCATGCAATTTACTAACGTCGATTTTGAGGGTGATTGCTATAATTTTAGTTATAAGATTTGTCCCACGCTTACAAGGGCAAGTTAAATAAAAGCTTCTAAAACAAACAAACCTCTACCTAATGACATGTAAAAATAAATGTACGCCAAATCGTGAAGGGCTGACACCCAAATATAAATTTTATATTATCTTTGCAAACGGATACAGTCTAAACTCTACGCAAATAAATAAAATAATTATTATTAAAGTGTGTAGCTTCAAAAGAGATTTTAACTGAATATATGAAAGATAAACTTTTTTTGGCTAATCTCTGAAACGGCTGGACCAATTTGATTCGCAGATAGGTAATGGATAAGGAGTAACTTACTTTTATTTTAGAAATTTCCTCTGAATCTGTGTGGGATTTGCATAAAGAGCAGAGCAGTAGTCATTGATGCGGGTAAAACCGCGAAACAAATTTAGTATGAGGATGAAAATTAAATTAAAAATTAGCGAACAATTGACCCAATTTCGAATTAAATAAGGCAACAAAACCTCTCGAAAATAATTGCCAAGTTCAGTTCATACTTTCTTGCAAACTTAATTAATTTGGAGATAAATTAATACTTTATTTAGTAAGTAAATTAACCTTCGCGAATCTTATTTGTTTTGATAAACAGGAAAAATGTTTTTTTTTTTTCATATGAACTAGCACTGCCCCGTGGTAAACCACGGGTTTGCTTCACTCCAGCGTGTTGTCATACTACTATTGCCAGCATTTTCAAATTAAACCAGTAGTTTCTGAGATTAGCGCTTAAAACTGACAAATGCTTCGGCCTCATAATATTAGTTATAAGTTATTATTTAGGCAGATAATTAAGTAATTATATTAATGCGATTTATCAACCAAACTTATTACTCTCCTCAACGTATTACCTTATACCGATTACGTTCGTCTGACAGCCCTAACCAACTAATTTGTCGGCTAACCTTCATTAGAAGTTAGGACAACGACAGGTACATGTTTTTTCAAGTCGTTCCAACGGTCGAACCTTCTTATTATCGCCGCCAATCGCCCCTTACATCCACAGCTAGCTTTTTATTACATGAGGGATTCGTGATCATTTGGAATTGCTATGCAATAAAATATAATGGCTTGCGGTTTGGATCCCGTATGAGGTAAATGTTTGTGTAATTTATAAATGTTTTTCTTGGTCTGGGTGTGTGTAGTTTCTGTTACGCTAGATACGGGTAATACTCGTAAAGCTAGATAACGATTAGTTGTAATAATGTATTGGGTGTATCCCTACATATAACTATCGTTATTCGATATTTTAGAAAAACAACAATACCTTTTCTAACAGTGCCTGTTAGTCCCCTAAAGATTAATTTATTTTCTGCTTTAGTTCTTTTTTTATACACCAATCGGAAAACTATTCCTTTCAGATCTAAAATAGGGTTCTCATTAGATAACAAATATAAAAAATACAACCAAATTGATAACTACGAGTACCATCTTTTTAAAGCGGTTCAAAAAACTTTAATGTTTTTTTTTCGATTGCGACCAGTAATTGATATAAAAATTCTATTGTGTGTCTTTTTAAATTTTAAATCGAGTTAAGCCAAGTTTGTCGTCAAACGCTCGATCACTCGAGCGAGATCTCTATTCAATATCATTTCTCTGAACGCTATTGTTATCTATTTTTATTCATTTGTTAGTTATTATGTTGAATTCTTTTACTATTATATGTTCATAGTATTTATATTGAAATTATAAACACGTTACTCTGTGTGTCTGAGTTTTGCATAAAACTTGTTCCCGAGATTAGGTCATTTAAACAAGCAAATAGTTCTTTAAAATTGTGTTTTTAGATGTAGAGTATCAAGACCTTTTAAACTGCGTATCTGGTTTTAATGGATTACAATACATTTTTCAGTTTTTTTTAATCCTAATGATTAAAGCAAAATTGCATCTCTTTCAGAACCAAATTTTTGAATTTTGAATGTTTAAATATAAATCGAATTTAAATACAGTTTTCAACAATAGACATCATTACCCAGGTACTCTCTGCAAATCGCGGGGCACAGTTAGTTTATAATAAATTGATGTTGTACATTACATCTATTGTAATGTATGAAAGCAACATCAATACAATAAGAATAAATCTATTTCAGTACGTCCTTCGCGTTTATAGATAAACCATTTTAAGGCTCAGAGAAAATCCTTTCATCTATAATACCACATTTTGTACAACGTAAAAAAAATGTTAGATACATCACACAACGAATATATTTTCGTGATAGTGTTTCATTTAAATAATATGTAAAAAGAACACGAAAAGCTTTATGGAGTAGTAACCCTTTTTCGATCGGACTCTTTTCGTAGTATTGCTCTGGAAGGTTTCCATTTTCATCCCAAATCCCGGGACCCAAATAAAAACTCGTTTGCATAATATAAGACAAGCCTAGTATCGGGACTAAACGCAAATAAATGGTTCCTCCAAGTTAAGACGACAATTTATCGGGTCAATGGATCCAAGATAAATTTGAGACCAGGGCTTCGAATACAAAATCTGTCGTTACTTTTGATGTACGACCGGTTGATAATTTATGAAAAATCGTTTTTGATCACCTTTGAGACAGTTACCATTATTTATTATCAAACTCAATAGCTGTTATTAGTTCAGTTTAACCTGTTAAACAAAATTCGTTCTAAATACGCCACCAAAAGGTACATCTAATTTTGTTCCTGTCTCGTGAATGTCGTACAAACTCTTTTTGTTTTAGTATTCTGTTGTAGTTTAGTTCAAATTGTAGTAAAACGAATTTAGAATTTGCTACAAATTGGACTGAACACTGCTTGAATGTTTTTTGCAAACAAACAAATGAGAAAATAGTATTCAGAAAATAAGTATCAACATGTAAGATCCTAACCCACCAGAGGGCATAGATTATTTTACACAGATGGTAATGGTACAGTGAGAAGTAATAAGCACCAGCCATGTCTAAAAATAAATTATAGTTCGCAGGCTTAGCAGCCTGCCTGCTAAGCCTGCGAACCACTAGAAAAACCACTAGACACCGAGGCGTTATAAAATAGTCTTAATAAATACAAAGTTTCAAAACATGGACGTAATACCTTACTTAATTTAAAAATACATTCGAAATATGAAAGTCCACAAAATGGACAAAAGTTTAACCAAGTAATCCAAATTAAAACACAATTTGTTATTCTAAATCCCAAACTTTTGTAATACCATTAAATAGACAACATTAGGTGCGCTAAAAGTGTAATAAAAAGCATACAACATGGTCATTACACAACTACAAAAGGCAGTTAAAACTAAATTACTGCTAAAATTCTCCTGACATATTGTTAGTGCCTTTCTAAAACATTTCTTAACAATTCACGTTAATGACATAATAAAAATGGTGGTGAACCAACGAATGTAGTAAATGGTTACTTGTAATGACACCATGGCATGCATCCACATATTTCATAAGTAATTTAGTAGCTTAGAACCACAGAGGAGGGAATCTGACCCCTGTGATGAGTTCCTCACCCGACGTCATATATTGCTTGATTTCTGGTCCTCAGGGGAAGAAGGATGTCCAATGGGCATGGCTGGTCCGTGCTATGTGGTCAGAACTCCTGATTTTTAGTTACAGCATGGCTATCAACACTTATGAAAAAGGGAGACAAGATTGAGAGAAAGAAATAAAGACACTACTAGAAAATGACTAGAACAAGCGTGAAGATTCAGAAGAACAGGGCCTTTCTCGATAAATGTTTCAAATGGAATTTGAAATTTCCGAGAATTGCGCCTTTGAACCAACAGACTCTATCTAATTTTGATACTAATATAAATATAATGAATCCAGAAATAGGATCTAACAAAAGACACTTTATTTTCCTAAGCGCCAAACGTTGAAATAATAACTATGCGAAGGCTGGTATCTAGAGACAATATATATCCGTTTAATATTAACAAAATAGTCCGAAGTCCATAAATCTTGACGTTCCAATAACCGAGACAACAAATAGGATATGTGTCCGAAACATCGACAGCTTTATTTGTAAAGGAGTAAATAAATAGATTTACAGACGCCAATGACCTTCTATCGACAATAAATTCAAATTCAATTTAGAAAAGGAAGGATCCCCAATTCTGTGACCCCTACCCTGTGAGTATTAGATTTTAACAATACCAATCTAAATAGAAGTGTATCCCAAATCTTTGTCCTTTCGAGTCAATAATAAAGATATTTTGTGATAGCTATGCGGGATTCTACCTGTTATTCCCGTTATTACCAGTAGGAATTTCTGGATAAAGGTATCCTATGTTTCATTTCCGATTTCAAAGAACATCTGTACCTAAATACTTAGAAATCACTTCAATAGTTTTTGCGTGATTTGCGTTCATACATAGAGATAAATAAAATATCTAAAAACTGTTGTTTACTTCTCTACTAAGAGATTTATTTATTTATTTATTGACACAAAGTCCACAGCTCTTAAGTTAACATATTTGATATCTTATTTCTAAAGCATGTTACCATTTTATTTTGTAAACTGATTTTTAGTACCAAACTGTAACCGCCTAAATTGCTTACTTAATTATAATCCGCAAATTTTAATAACAATCACGTAAATCAGATTAGTGGCTCTTAAATTATACGGACATGGATTTTTATAAAGTAGAAGTGGGTAAGCGATATGAGGTCCTATTTATTTAGTCTTAAGCTTCATTTTTGTTTAACACAGACAGGGTAAACCTCAAAGGACCAGAAACGCTAGACAAATCGAGCGATATGTTCGCCAACATGTTGATCAACAACTATATGCGTGGATAAAGGGGAGTGTCCAGACTATGAATCCAGTCCAGACAGAATAGTGTTTACAGAAAGGTCACTTGTAAAGTATGTACACTCAAGTGTGCCGTGGTCATTACTTGTTCCTCAGTAAAAAGGTTATCTCTTAAACGAGGAAAAACAACGAAATAAATATAATGTAATCCACGAGTTTTATTCTTTGAATAATAATTATTATTACACATGATATGAAAGGAAGGAAAGTTGAATTTGATTATAGCGCTGTTACTTCTTCGTTTATTAATAAGGATCTACTTGTCTCTTAAGGTGTCCATTGACGTCTGAGTCAGTTTACCTGATCAGTTTGAACTGGCGTCTATCCAAAAATGGTCGTCAACCACCGGAGCGATTCCAGATTCCAGTGGGGAAATCTAGCCTAAAACTTTTGGAGTGACGCCACAGTTTTATGTCTGGACTGATCAAATCGACTGACTCGTCAATGGCCATCTTGTAGAATTAGAAACAATCCTATCGATCTAAAATATAGGTACATTTGATGACGGCACTGCAGGAACAAAAATAAAACGACTAAAACAAACTTTATTAACAATTTCATTTCTTTAAAAAGTAACGTCTCGAACTATCCGCGTTCATAACAATGGCTTTGTAAGTAGAAGTCATTCCTTAGCAGAGTTAATGCAATCGGTTTAGTAAAGGCCAGTCGCAGACTGTTTGCAGTTGGAGATAAAGACGCGAACAACACAAAAGTAGATGCCTTTGGTGTCTACCCAACAACCTTCCGGGGCTTAGGGCTGCTTGATAGTAAAGCTAACTTAATGTCTCTACTTTATAGATAAAGCTTACTTTTAAATGTTTTCTACTATAGAGATAAACCTTAATTTTAAATGATCTTCTGTTGTTTTGCTAACTGAAGGAGCTAAATTATTTTAATAACTGATCTGTCCAGCTTTGATTGGAGAGCAATTTTTAAACAATCTATTTAAGAAACGTGCTCTTATTTTTTATGAGTGATATTATATAATTACGAATAATATCTCCAAATGAATCATTAAACAGAATATAATGTACGTATGTATTTGTAATTCTATACCCTCAATATATCTGATCTCATCAAAGATACTTATAATGAAACGAAATGAGGTCGAAAATAATATAATAAAAATCCTTATCAATAGGTATAATGAATTCGAAGCTAAGTATTTTGTTTCTTCCAACGAAGTTGAAAAAGGGAAACCAAGGAACCTTACGTATTTTTTTACCTTTAAGTGGTTCGAAAAGTGAAAGACAAAATATCCCGTTTTTGGAGCAGGATAATCTTTACCCTAGTGAAGATAAGGAAGTCGAAGTGCAAAAGTAATCGCGAAATAAGTGGGATATATTAAAATTGATCACATTGAATTGGGTAAGCACAACCCTAAAATGGAGGGCGTTTAAGCCAACGACGATTACCCCTCACAAAGGCTACCCCCTCCCTTCAGTTTCGCATTCGACTGCAGAATGGATTCGTAAGAAAACGAAATCTCATTTCGATTCGGCTTTCATTGTTTGAAAATCTTTCACAATTGGTTTTTCGAATCGTACTTTAGATGAGTCTTTTATTGGTAAGTCGTCAACCTTTGAGATATCGGTCACAATGTTATCAATATAATGAGTTCATTAGCCGATCCTATAACATGTTCTTGCCCTTTTAGTTATTTTTATTACTTTGTAAATAAGTATGCACACAGCACAATGCTAATTGCTATAATTAAATGATGCACACAGCACAATGCTCATTACTATAATCAAATGACTCAAACACTAATCAAAATCGGTATATAAACCTACCTTTATGATATCTTGAAGTAATACTTCGATGCAAGACACCCAAATTTAAAAGCCACACTTTCTCCTACAACAAAACCATTGACCGTGAAAGAGTTACGTAACAATCAAATACTGAATTGTTAGCAAAATCAAGAACTAGATCAGTACGAAGAAAATATTCAAAAGTACATATTATAATATGTATTACTACTCGTGTATTCTGTTATATCGCGATAAAAATACCACTTTTCTTATTAATATTCTGCTCCCAAAGAAAATTTCAAAAATATTGATGAGAAGGTAACTTTAACAATATATGATTGACAGATAGACAGACTTAGGTACACTGTTACGTTAAAAAACTAAATATTTCTTTGATACTGCGATATTATATTACCGCCACCATTTCTCTGCACTCCGTGGTTGGCTGTTAGAGAATACTGATAGTATTAAGCCATCTATGTATATATAAAGACATATACAGAAGTATAAATAAATAAATAATATATTACTTATGCTGCCTGGCATCGGTTTCTTTTGTAAAAATTCAATGGCCTTATTGTGCGGCGAATTGTGTCACATTATATGTGCCCGATGACACGTAAGCCCCTTCAAAGAACCCTTAAAGATCTTGTAGTCCTAATCCACCACTGAAAAAGTCTAGACTTCAAATGAACGAACAGTAAATTTAATTCTTAAAAAACTTCGCTAAAATGTAAGTATTAAAGTATTCGAAAAACTTCTAGAAATTCCATTAAAAACATTTTCTAACTTAATCTCAAATTAGGCTATTCAAATGTAGAACATATTAGTTCCAAATTTGAATTTAAATAAAATGTATTTGGAGTAAATTGTGTTACAAATTCTATAAAAATCATTGAAATAAAACACTAAAACGGATTTTTGTCGTGGTTGTATTTTGATTTACATTTTCTGACGTTTCGGATTCTTTACAGAACCCGTGATCACAGAAGACCTATAAAAATCATTTGCTTCAAACATAGACAATGGCTTCAAATGTTTGTTGATAGCGACTGCATACGCCTATGTATTTATTTAGATAATATATGTATTTTAAATACACGTGTCAATTACAATGATTGGATATTACAATGTTTTATAAACTACACTTCTATTATTGAATGATGATTCTTGGCGATAATATTTCCAATAGCACGAGATTGAATTAATTATTGTCTGCGGAATGTGATGAATGTCTTGGTCTTGAGAATGTAGAGTATCTTAGAACAATGTTATATACATAAATGTTATGTATTAAAACATAAGCACAAGGAAATGTCTAATTGAAAGCGAAAACACCAGGTAAATCCTTACTAATATTATAAATGCGAAAGTAACTCTGTCTGTTACCTTTTCACGGCCAAACTACTGAACCGATTGACTTGAAATTTGGTACAGGGGTAGCTTATGGTCCGGGGAAGAACATAGCCTATGTTTTATCCGGAAATTCTCACGGGATCGAGAACTACGCGGGTGAAACCGCGGGGCACAGTTAGTAGAATAATATTTAAGAAATTGCACATACTACGCCTTTTCTAAAGCCGTAAATAAAATGTAGACTGCATTGTTTTAAAAGTAACACGTATTTTCATAAATTAACAAGGTTTTAACGATTGTTGATACATTTTTGACATAATTGGTTTACAATAAAATCGTGATCATTACCACATTGCCCGTTTTATGGCTACAATGTCCAGAGTTCGCACAAAACAATAAACTTATCACACATTAATCTAATATCCTAATTACTGAATGAGTCATTACGATATTATTACTTTTTTATGAATGTATAGTTCTTGGCCTTTGTTTTCGGTTGCCAGCTGTTTTTGCAATAAAAAACTATTAGCATTATCATTTTACCAGCTTTATCTGGCTCATTTTCGAAAAATCTATCTAACAAAATGAAGAATATGCAAAATTTCTTGATTGGATTTTCAAAATTATTTTTATAATGCTCATCTATCGTATAAAATTAACCAGCATGCTAATTTTACCGCTCTAACCCCAATAATAATGAACTCTGCGTTGGACAATCCATCTGTCAGTCAGAGGACAATTAAAAATACCAAATTAAAAATAGATATGACTGTAAGTATACATTAGCAAACAACACCCAAAGTAGAATATTTAACCAAAATACGGACAATAACATAACTAAAGGCCACCTAGGAAATCAGTAACATAATAATAATCTTTTAAAAGTATAACACATTTTATAAACTCCCATTGTTTAAATAGACATAATAGATCATAGAAATACTTTTATACTTTATACTGTTATAGTAACTGACAATGAATCTGTGATCTAGACTGTAGATGTGTCGGCACACAATGCATACTTTTGGCAAATGGACGCATGCGATTATTAGACATCCTGCTATGAGACATCGGAGGAAATGTAACAAAAATATTTTAATTAACTAGAGCACGTGCATATAGATAATATTGTGGCTTTAACAGTAATTACATGTCATTAGGTGGTTCTATTGAATATAACATTAAATTAAAAATTTAAAAAACCCCCAACAGAATTACTTTCTAACCCCCATAACTTTTAAACGGGTCGACCGATTTTCATCAAACATATCTAAGAACACTCGCACGTAAGTCCTCTTTAATACAAAAAAAACTAAATTGAAATCGGTTCATCCGTTCGGGAGCTATGATGTCACAGACAGACAGATACACACACACACACACACACACACACACACACACACACACACAAACACACACACAGACACGTCAAACTTATAACACCCCTCTTTTTGCGTCGGGGGTTATAAATTGATTTTTAATTAATTCAAAGTATGAAGTTGTGACTTTTCTTAAGCAATAAATTTTAGCTAAAGAAAGTACTGATTTTCCGCCAAATCTGGTTAAACCGACCTCTATTAGAAATGAGTTAAAGGTTCGGAAGAAGAAGTCTGTCTAAAGAACATTTCATGCTTTTAGACTCTAGCTAAACGTATACATACGCTTTATACCTACATGTAGAGATAATGTGTCGGTCTTTAATTTTACGGTGAATTTCGTTGCGTGATTTCTGCTTTAATGTGCGGGGGCCGCAAAGACCAGCGGTCTAGGTCTAACTAATTCTTGCTAAAAGGGTCGCCCACCGAAATTATCAGTTACTTTTTTGTATGAAACTCATATCTTTATTTTGAGCCTGCTTTTAGTCACCCGAGCCATATTTTTACAATACAATGATTCATTACTTTGCGGTTTCTGATAACCACGATAATGAGTAAGTGTTCTACCTTGAAATATTAGTTATGGTATTGAGCAATAAAAACTTCACAAATCCTCGATTATTCGTAACTTAAACGTAAGTAATTAACATATGCAAATTATACCTTACTGTTTTAAAAACAAAGTCTTTTATTGGTTTTGATTTTTGAATGGTGTGTTTTGAATACTACTTATGTATTTTGATTTTCTGTCTTAACTTTTTGTAATTATTTTTGTAACTTTACTTGTTTTCGTTATCTCTTCAAAGCCGTTTCATACCATGTCTATTTCAAATTGTTTACCTTTACAGAGATATTTTTATATCAAGAAAATTGCTATAAACTGTACTATGGCTGACGAAACTAAATCGCAAACCGTTGGCATTGCTCTGTTAGAACTGGGCTGTGAAATATGGTATATTCTATATGAATATTTAGTTCAAATCAATTTATTGGTGATAGACTGGTAGTGAATAACTGACCTATTAGTTCTGGAATGTATCACTACACTACATAGTATAAAACAAAGTCGCTTTCTCTGTCCCTATGTATTCTTAGATCTTTAAAACTACGCAACGGATTTTGGTGCGGTTTGTTTTAATAGATGGAGTGATTCAGTGGGAAGGTTTTTAGCATAAATTTGTTCCTACGGGAACGGAAACTACGCGGGTGAAACCGGGGCGCCGTAAGTTACAGATTATAATATCATCATTGTGCAAGTAAAATCAATAGCAAATATAACCAAATTAGCAGAATCATTAGTTTTTGTAGTTAATAGTTTATCTTCCTTACACTATGTCCTAGTGGCAATGCTATGCTACATAATTTTTCAGCAATAATTTGCCGGAGAAAATTCCGGTATTAACCGGCAGTAATCATCTCTCTGCCATTTGGGTTCTCAATCTTGACAGTATAATAAAGCAACTGACCTTCCACATTCATCAAGATATCCCCTATACGAAATTTTATCGCTATTAAATGAATGCAAGAACGACGCAAATCAAAGAGTCATTCAGTTTATTTATAAAGATGTAAGTAAGTAATATTAAATACTTCATAATAACTTCATAAGACGAAATACGTAAACCAATAAACAGAAAATTGTAAATATTTTAATGATATGAGATCAATGATAGCTTATTTAATGAATATTATAAGTACTTTTATATCAAAGTCAACGGACATAAACTTTATTTTAAATACACTATGCGACAGCTTAGAAAAGTCCCTCCAAACAAAATCACCTACATACAAACGTACGTTCTGTATATTATTACTTAAAGAGCCACGCTTGATCAACCAACCATTACATATAACAAAGAAGATTTAAACACAATGGTATTTACTCTCAAGAAAATTTTGACATCACCATTATAGGGTTGGCTCTAGCAATGACGTCACAGGTCTTTAACGTCATCGTATCATTTTGCTATCGGCATATGACAGGCTTTGTGCTGTAGATGAAGCCTCAGTGTGAGTTATTCTTCGCTTCGCTGGCGGGAATGACATTGTATTTGTGTTTATATAATTCTGGAGCAGAATAGGCCGCGGCCTCTCTACCCTTGTTCAATGGCCGTCCATTTTGCAACTCAGATGTATGAAGGACGTCATTGTGAGGCCCTCTTATTACGACCTGCTATGAATACCTTGTTGTGATTACTTTAATATTAAGAATGTAATAAATAGGTTATTGAATTGCCGTTGAAATTTAATGTAATTCTATCTGCGCAAAAGAATTAGAATAAATCCTAGCAAATTTGAATCAGATTGATGCAGTATTTTGAGTTTATTCGTTACAAACATAAATAGAAATCGATTATCTTTATAGAATTGGTATAAAACAAGGATTACAGAATGATTGATAATGTAATGGTATCTTGAAAATAGAATAAGGCATTCTTCAATTAACTATTTCTGTAAATTGGAAGGTAAATAATTAATCAGAGTTGAGAACACATAAATAGAAACCATAAGCGAATGAAATCCCGTTGTCACAGTAAATTAATGTTTCTTCTAACTTAAATTTCCTGTTTATTTTTGTCCCCCCTACTTCGTTCACGGAGTGCTTTCTAAATATGGAATTGGTGGCTTTAAGAGACTTTAAGAATCAATTAACGGTGCCCGATGTTTTGAAGATTCTTATAAAATTCCTTTGATATTTAAGAGGGACAAGCGACAAGATGGCGTAGGTGAACCAAACACTTTAACATACTTACGGAATCGTGCAGTCTAGAAATGCACTCGTGCAGTGACATTTAACGTCTTTAACGCAATTTTTGAAGTATATAACCGTTGTGAATTATCTCAAATCACGTAAACGGTAAATAAGTCATTAAAGTTTTTGTTAAAAATGAGTGTTAAGTAGGTAATTTTACAGTTGTTTTGAGTCTAAAATTGGAATTTCTATTCTGATGTTGCTTTGAACGTGTACAAGATGTCGTCAATTAATTTGCACCGCAATACAAACAAGATGTTTATGAAGATACAGAGAACATGAATCTTGTAGGCGGAGAGATGAGTTGCTAAATGGAACATTTCCTTAAATCTGTTGTTACAACACTCTAGTTTGCAAACGTCCGCTTTAAATAAACTCTTTGCTAATTTTATCTTGGTGCATATAACGAACTGGCTCATCTCTTTGTTTCTTTATATAATTTTAATAATACGTACATACATCAGCTGTAACCTGTGATATTTGCATGGGTTTGATATTTGAAATTATTTATTCTTCATCTTCATCGGTAATATTATGGTAAGTAAAGTCTCATAGCAAAAGAGTTTTCTAAATCAATCTAACAAGTCTTTACTGACAATAAATATTCTACAACAAAAAATACTTCCATGGATACTCATATTCATAAAGAGATAAGGTTTCTAAGAAGCAAAATTTGTACTACAAATAATACTAACTAATATTTTTCATCGAAAGGAGTTGTTTACGCACAATCCCAAATAATATTTGCGTATCTTTGAAGCAATTATAATTAGTAATATATACGATTTACATACTATAACAGTGATTGAAGGTAAACATTAATATTTTATTATCTCATGTTATTTACTCAATGTCACCAAATGTTATACTAACAACACATTGCCAATTAAAATATGAGCGTAAACGATTTGAATTAGTCAATTTGATAATTAATTTAATCACGGACGACAGAGCTATCTCTCTATCCTAAGCTGACTCCCTGATCTGTGAATTTAATAATATACAAACGATGTAACTTTATTTTGTTGAGCAGTATTCTGGAATCCGATTTTTGCCCAAATGACAATCGAAATCACTCAGAGATCTCAACAAATAATCATCAAAGTCGATCTAGACATTTATGAGTTCAGTGATACATACACACATACAAGAAGAATCGATTAAAATAGATGTTAATGCGCAATATTGTCAGATAATTCTCCATTTATCAAAAAACGAAACTGTTTTCTGAAGGTAAAGTATTAAATATTCTCCGCCTACTCAAATTTGTCAAAAATAGATTTATACAAATAAGATTGTATGTTTATTCAACTCACAATTTGTATTAATGCATATTTAACTAGATCAAGATATCAATGTTACTGATTTAAGGAACTTTTGACACAAATAAGGACCTTTATCGGCGGTTTAATTTCTCAAAGTTAACAAAGATTCACCTTCAATTGAATAAAAACACAATGACACATTAACAATTGTTAATTGTTCAATGTGAGTGGTTTATCGAAGGTTACCAACGAATCCTGGCCTGGCAATGACCGTTCCGGCAATTCGCTCTTGAATCCGGTTTTGTTTCATTGACATCGAACCTAAATCTAGACTAACAGCTTTACTTATAGGCGCTTGATTTATATCTATATCTGTTTGGAACACGTTGAATATCACATACGTCATTCAATCTGGAAAATACATGTTTACGAATGTTTAGAAGCAAATGATTGGAGCAAGCACTAAACAAACTACTCTATACAACTACCTTTATTTGTTAAGGACTATTGAAATCATAAATGCTTTCTGGTATTGAAACAAATTGTAAAGCAATAGGTTTTTGAAGCAAAAACAAAGTGAAAACTGCATGATCATTGATTCTTACCTCTCCAAGATTGATGAAACCATGGTCCCTGGCTACAGAGTCGGCGGATTCCTTCCCACCCGGGATGTGGACTGCCCATGTAGGAGTATAATGTGCTCGTACAATCTCCAACAACGATAGCACGATCACAGCCGACGACACCAACACACGCGCCATAGCACACAAACACACTCACGAAGTAGTACTAGTCAGCATTTCACACACACCCCAACTTTTTTATCTACTTTTAACGCTTAAGAACAAATCAATTTAATTACAGGGATAATTAACTAACTTTTAAAAGATTACAGTCATAGCCGGTATTGTAATTAACTTTTGGGGAATCTGAAAGGAATTTTATTAGTCATAAAAGTGCCTTTACGTTTCGGTCCTTCCTAATCCGCATTAGCATGGGCTGCAGTGGTAGTCTGCGGTACAAGGAGGATTCCGGGGCTTTACCATAAATACTTATAAGTTGTCAAGGAATTTACCAAATTACAATAAGAAGAATGAGGCTCAAAAACTCCCAGATCAAATAGGTACCTTTCTTTTGAGAAAGAAGTTTCTAATTTTCCAAGATTGCAATCTCACATTATGTTTAGCACAAGCCCTAAGCGTGTGTTGTATTGTAATGTAATTGCTGAACAATACAAAGTGAAAACAATTATGTATTGATCTACACCACGCTCGATGCACACGCTAAACACGCCTTCATGAGAATTGCCAATCAATCGGAAATTGGTTTCCGACAAATTAAGACTTGGCAGAGCGTGTGCCAACACCTCAACAATAATTAGGTCAAGTATACAATGGAAGACAAAGTAGAAAGAAGGCGAGCGTCCGTCAGTGGGTTTGTTTGGAACGCTCTTTATCATCGTATCACCGGACAGCCATAAATCACAATGCCTTTCATCGATATGCCTCAACCTACTTTTCACAGCGTTATTGTTATGATTAACTCGCGCCCTATTTTATCATAAACAACATACACGTCATTACAGAAGTTCCTTCGGAAGTTTTCCCGTTTATATTATAAATTCCAAGGTCCGTGGTATGATTTGTATGTTGTATTATGCTGTTTTTTTATTCGTCTATTGTCCCCTGTAGAATGGAACTCTGCGGTCTCGGCTTGTCCTTTTGTGTCCTTATTGTGCGATGTCCATATGAAACGTGGACTCTTTACTACTATACATAAAATATAAAGAACTGGACAAAGTACAACATTACATGTTGACTTTATTACAACATTTTATGATTTAGAATGTTTATCAAAATTATATTCTATAATTCTTGCAATATTGCTTTCTAGGAAAATATAATTAATGTAAGTACTTAGATACTGAGTTTATGAACGTAAATAATTAATTTAATTCACTTCTTCGAAGCGACAATGCCTTTTATATTTTGGGTAATACCTATTCCGGACTAAATGTATATTGCACTTTCTGAAATATCTACCTATAAGATCATCAGGACAAAAGCTTGTCTATCACTGATAAAAGTCCTGTGAGGAGCAATAGGCGTAATCACCACGCTTGCTAAGAAACATAACAGATCCATCTGTACAATATTTATTTATATTATTACTAGCTGCGCCCCGCGGTTTCACACGCGTAGTTTCCGTTCCCGTTCCCGTAGGAATTTCGGGATGAAAAATAGATGTTGGCCGATTCTCAGACCTACTGAATATGCTCACAAAATTTCATGAGAATCGGCAAGCCGTTTCGGAGGAGTATGGCAACGAAAACTGTGACACGAGAATTTTATATATTAGATTTCCTTTCCTGATGAAATGCCGCTTTGAGGAAAACAAGGAATATTGTACACAATATTTGGTGCTTCAAGTTATAGGTATTTTCCTGTAGTTGATTCATTGATGGTCTCATTGATCTTTTGGAAATTAGTTTATACTAGCAGCGCGTGGATTTACTTATTTTTGACTTTATTAGTACGATGTGTAAGTCTACATACCTATATTTTAAATGCTTCAATTTAATTGACACACAACATATAATTGTGGACAATTTATTTAGTATCAGTATATACGTATTGTTCCTTCACATTTTCGATAACCTCATTGTAAGTAGGTTGTTATCAAAGTACACTTGATAATTATTACTTTTATCTCCAACTTTGCAGTAAGATGAAGTCAGATAAAGTATTTGTTTACAATTCAATGTTTAATCTATTTAATGTAAGAATATAAATAATTGTTATTCATATAACAATAGAATAGCATACAATTTATATTGTTGACTATTTGTCACAAGAAAGTAAGCAAAAAGATTAATACAATAACAGTTATAATTAATAGGAAATTCCAAAAGCAAATTCAAATGAAAAGTTTAGATTAGAGATTAGATATTCTAAATTGGCGCTGACTTGAGACTAGCTCTGTGCAAACTTTGACTGTGTACAAACAAAACAATGACAGTTTAGTTAAACTCATTGCCGTTCGTGTTCGCTTAGGTTTCTAGTTTTAATTTTAGCTTCGGAAATAAAAAGTGGGACTTCCACAATCGCACGTTTGCCTACCTCGACGGCTGTTATTTACAGTTAGCGTCAACAATTATTTATCAAGCCACCGCATGCCTTCGAACCTTGCTTATACTGTTAATTATCGCATCGGAAATATTTCAAGAATTCTTCAAATAATATATAAAAAAACAAGTTTTTATCTTATCTGTAGAATCCATCTGTTTGCGATGTAAACATTCGATCTAGTGAGTAATTGGCGAGACTAGCGATTCGCGTGCAGCCCACGTCGAAAAGCGGATGCTTCATCGATGGAATCCGATGGGAAGGACCAAGATTCCGTGGCACTTAGACAATAGTGGCCGGTGAGAGTCGGCGCCGCTGCGACGAGCGTTCACCTCTCTCAAACCGCCTCCTGTTATCACTTTTTCAATATTTGTTATTGTATTAAATTCCTTACGTATTGTAAAGGGTGATATTGGCACTACGTTTCACTGTGATGCACTAGTGTCATTGTGGGGCACGGCACAACTGTCAAATGGCGCGTGAATAATCGCGTACAGAAAAATGTAACACGGGCGTCACGTTCGGGCACGTGATGCTGACTGGCTCGAGTCAGTACTTCGTCCGTCCGCCGCACTCGCGCCGCGCTCTGCTCTCGCCGCCCGGTCGCGCGGTCGGCCTCTCGCCCGCCCGCCGCGATTTCAACAGCCGCGCGCGCGATACCATTTACTCTGTTACCCCTAGCTTCGGGGAATTTGCCCGAGACTACGATTTTTTTAATGTGGCGACACCCGCACCTTCAAATCTGTGCCAACTGATAAGAAAAGGTACGGGATTAAGTCGCGTCACCACTGCAGGTTGGTTTACAATGATAAAGACAAAAGAATGTTTACTTATCTTGGTTATCTCTCATTCTTTGGTACCCATTTTATAAGAATAAAAAGGTAAACCATTTTTTTCGGTATTATTCTTTTTAACTAGGGTAGGGAGTTAATCCGGAAATCTGCTTTGCTTAGTCATTGCGAAATAAATTAGTGGTTAACTCACTTAATATTAAAAACATGTTTACGATTAGTACCTACATGTTTTTGACACGATTGGTTAAAAAGTAATTATTAACATTTAAAAAAGGTTTTAAATGATGAAGTTACTTATTCGAATGGGGAAACATCTAATAAAAGATAGCTAGATTGCGGAAAATGAAATAAAAGTAACAAGAATAAGTAGGTTTAAAATTCCATAAAAAGAACAGAATTTGATAGAAACAAACAGCTCAAAGAAACCTAGAGAGGCTCTAAGATAAGGAAAGAAAAATGGATTGGACATGATGTCAAATAAAATGTACCTATTCAAAATAAAAAATATAGAATAACAAGTACTTAGTTACATACGAGTATATCTACTTACTAAAACGTGTTGATAGATTACTCATTGAAACAGAGAATGACATGAAAAATGATCCTTTTCATATCGAATCAAATCGACCTACTTCACCATATTTGTTAAATAGAAAATAGATCTACAATTTCTTGGATAAAAAAGGTTTCAATGTCGATTACCAATGAAACCAAGCAATAATATTAAGTACTTAATAAATAATTAGAACAAATACATTGGTTAAGGTCATCACCCACGAAAATAATAGGCTCTACTTATAATGTAGATCAAAATCAAACAGGCTACGAAATTTGAACCTAAATGTAGGGATAGATTACAATTAATAATGCATGATTGATATTATCAATCATGCATTATTAATTGTAATCTTAACTTTATCTATACATATATATTAAACTTCTGTTACTGGGGGACGTACTGGCTGATAGACAACGCACAGCCGAAACTACTGGTCGTAGATAGCTGAAATATGGCACGTGTGTTAGTTGGGGGGAGTAGGCTACCACTAAGAGAGAAGAGTAAAGCCCAAATTCTGCCGGAAGTAATTATTCCACGCGGACGAAGTCGCGGGCAAAGGCTAGTCTACATAATAAGACACACTTAAGATGGGGGATGTAATACCTACTAACATTTAAAAGTATGATTTATAAGAACTAGGTTCAATAAAACAACCACATTTTAATATTTGTTCCACAGAAAAAGAAATGAAATCATTTGAAATCGGAAAACTTTTACCTACCATCAAAACTTTTATGAAGGACCTTCAGAAAAAAGTTTTAATTTCTTATAAAACTGAACAGGTGTGTAATAAGGTTTTTGTTTCAAACTAAAAGGAATATCTTCATTTTGGAGCATTGTGTGACTGTTTTGCTGGACTGAAGGTCTTTGTATTAGGTTATACAAACTCAACCTTACGAACTAACTTTTTCAAAATGAGCAAACGAGTGGACTATTTAGTCACCTGAGTTAATCCCATTTAATTCTTTTTCTGTGATATCCAAAATGAAAAACCTGACGGTAAATAACTGTCATCGGTCATCGCCCATGGACTCCTGCTACTCTCTTCTGGTTACAAGTGAGTTACCAGTCTTTAAAGGACAACAGGCTAAGTACATTTCGCTTTAGAGGAGGACGGGAAGAATAAGGAGAAAGGGAGGGAAGAGATTCAGGACCTCTCACTTTCCTTGCACACTTATTTGACGCAGATATTCTGTAAGAGTGTAGTACCTATACTTCCCCAATCGAGCCAGCCCGAGTTCGAACTGTGATAGTTTTTTTTTTAACCCCCGACGCAAAAAGAGGGGTGTTATAAGTTTGACGTGTCTGTGTGTGTGTGTGTGTGTGAGTATCTGTCTGTCTGTGGCATCATAGCTCCCGAAGTCCCGAACGGATGAACCGATTTCCATTTAGTTTTTTTACTTACGTGCGAGTGTTCTTAGACATGTTTGATGAAAATCGGTTAACCCGTTTAAAAGTTATGGGGGTTTGAAAGTAATTGTGTTGAGTTTTTTTTTAATTTTTATTTTAATGTTTTATAAAAAGTTATGACTACCACTATTAATTACTCAATCAATATTAAGTACCTACAAAGATCTAAGTGCAATTAATTTTGTACAACGAATCTTGGTTTCTCATAACTTTAATTAAAAATAACATGATCAGACAACATGATGATCACTTATCAAAAAACTTTGAACTTTACAATTCCTTTTAATGTGGCCGTACTCGAACTTGGCCTATTTTAGCAAAGGTTAATGTTACCACGTTTTTACTACATGCATAAAAATCTGAAGGTGAATAAACTCTTTACATCCTTTAGACTAAACTTGTTCTAAAATATTACTAACAAGTCCTGTAATTTGTATAATACCGTTACTTAAGCAGTGTACATACTCTATTACGACGGCAATGATAATTTTTTGTTATCACGCATGTGCGATGTGCGCAGACGTGAACTGTCACAAAAAATAAAAACAAACAAAACATGACATTAACTTTTTGAATTTTAAACCGTTCTATTCTTTTTAAACAGTTTCAAATTATAAAATGGAACATTGGTGACGTCACAACTAGAATCTGCGCAAAAAGTTTTATGTGGTGCAGATCTAAAGTGCGGGCGGTTTTTGTTTTCGCGTGGTGTAAGCCCCAGTATACATAATATTATAAAGCCTTAACAAGTTTCTATTTGATCATACTTAGTGCTTAAGCTTTACTACTTAGTACCCTTGATATTACCTAGACAAATAAGTAGGTAGTAAAACAGAACAAAAATACAGGAGGTAAAATAAAAACAACTTTCAATCTTGTTTACGAGTATATACAAGTTCCTTCCTATAATACAGTACACTTATCTCTCAACTAAAGCTAGTTACTCCAAGGTCTCTACTATCACATATATCCTTTCTTCATTCTTGTACCTCTAATGGACGGTAAGTAGATACATACCGCTTCAAAAGAGACACAAAAGATAGCACACAAGCCCTTGGAGTACGTTATTCATCCTAAATGACCTTATGTAAGAAAATACGTGAGTAAATAAGTAAGTAAGTATTATAACAACTTAGTAGCTACTTATATAAAGAAATCTTGTTAAGTATATTTTCTTGATGAAAGAAAAGTTTAAAAATACTTAACTAAGTTTCAAAAACATTATAGGTTCCTACCTAAGTATTACTTTCTTCCTACCTATGTATCAGAAGTTCTAAATTAAACATGTACTTACGTGGGTACATGTTTAATTTAAAAGGACTAAGGACTATTTGAAAACATTTAAAGGAAAACGCTTAAGTATCTACAAAAAAAAACTTTGGGAATCTTAGAAAATAACCTAACCTAACTGTGGGCTAGGTACTCTCTTTAATATGCTTTTAAAAGGGTCTGTTCGATTCTACAATAAGTTTTTGTTAGAGATTTACTTAATTTATACATTTTCAACAGTTTGGAGATGAAAGTGAAATTAAATTCTCTAAGGTTGTTATCTAAAACTAGGTACTGAACTGCCTGTAATGAAATTTGGTACCGAGATAAATGAGAGCTTAGGAAAAGACATAGACTACATTTTATCCCAAATTTCCCACGTGATAAGTTTCTTCACTGATAAAATCGGGGGGTGCCGCTAATTAACCATATGTTTAAATAACTATGTACAACAAACCCCTGCAATTTACAACAACGTTAATTGCTCATCAATTTTTAAATTGTTCGTAACTAACATTGTTTCTAAAATGAAAACTTGCTGCAAAACTGAAAAAAGTTGTTGGGCAATGACCGCTATGTAAAAAAAACCCTTCACATTTTTCGACCAAAACATTTAAATCAGTTTAATAAGCGGTTCAGTTATTGCGTAAATTGAAACGTATTTCTGTATACAATTTCGTTTCCCATGTTCCCAATAGATGGCACTAGTAGTATCAACTTGACATTATTTTATCAACCAATCAGATTCTGCTTAGTGTCCTTCTCTCGTGGTTTCGTGACGTCATTATTTCCACGTTGGAAGTCGCTCGAAATGTCATGTTTTCAGTATTTTGTAAACTAATGTTTGTAAATTAAAAATCATGAGGAAATAGATACAAAACATCAAAATAAACCACGTGTATTCGTACCAAATAAAGTGCAATAATAATTGTGTTGTTATATAAGATGAAGATGACCTCTGCGCAGTGCACCGCATCAGAATGACAAGTCCCAATGATGATGTGATTTTGGACTATCTAAATGACCAGGATCTAAACGGGTTGATAAGTAAAAGCGACAAAATGGAAGGTTTTCAGCAAGACGGCCTAATGGTTCGTATCTTAATATTATTAATACAATAAGTGAGAGATATGTTATCGGAGAGTAGATAAGAATTGGTCCGAATTAGTGCACGAGCGACTTGCTAGACGAGCGGTGAAGTAATAGTGATTGTAGGTGATCGCTGCGGCGGTCGGACCTCGTCGAACAGCTTTCGTGAACTCGCGCTCCCACTTTTACCGTTACACATTCATTTCATTTATTGAACGTACAGTGTTCGCTTGTCCGTACCTGAATCGGTTTCGATTCCCGTGTCATCACTAATTACTGTTCGTTTGTTAATTAGATCGAGGGTTTCCCCTTACCGGAGTGTTATTGTCAATACAGTGTGGTATAACGTCATTAGTGCAGAGGCCGCGCGGCCGCCGGTACTGCGCGTAAACAACACTCGTGAATTGCCAGCTAGGCACCATGCGGTCGCTGCCTTTTCCATATGCCGTATAATTTATACTAAATATTCACCGGTAAAAGCTCAATTTGGACTGCCACGGCTCTCAGTGAATGTTTCTAAGTGATTCATAAACTTTCAATATTATTAAGCAAACATTTAACACAACAGGACAGTGAATCATAAAATGTTACATGAAATTTTGTAGTGTTCAAAATGGATAAAAAGCTAGACCTACTTTCTTTATTTGAGGTAATCATTGCTTTAATAATTTTAGTAAAATTGGGTGTCAAATAGAAATGTGCGGGATAAACTAACACTACATACTTATTAACAATATGATAACACAATCACAGCACACAATTAACATATCTGTCATTGTTGAGATAAATTATCAAACAATATGTACTCCCCAGTTGATATAGCAACGGTTCATGAATTTTATATAAATTTTATTTAAAACTTGCGAATAATAAATAAAAAAATTATTTCTTCTATTTCATATTTAGTTAGACTATATTGTGTACTTCTAAATGGTATAAAGAAAAGTTTAAGCTAATTTGTTTGTTGTATCATCATTTGTTTTCCAAATAAATTATAAATTAAAATATACATTTTTAAATATAACGACTCAAGCAAAATTCATCATAAATTCTTGAAGTAATTTAAAATAATTTATTTGTTTAGTAATCAAATTGCTATGAATAACAACAATAATCATTTGAACTTTGTATTTTCCCTCTTACACAATGTTAAAGGAAAAAGAGTCAGTTTCTTATTCACAGAATAGGTATATAATTTACATAAGTTATCACAATTTTAGCAGTACAATAGACATTTACAATAAAAAAAACCATTCTTATACATAATATAATTTTAATTTAAGTACATATTTATTTAATAAATGAAAATGACTTGAGACAGAGATTGACGGAGGGTTTGAGCATCTCCAGCTTGCTTGCATGTTGATCAAACATTTTTAAATAAAATTACCATCATTATTATTATGTACATTATGAATACCAATTTTTTAACTAAATACACCTAAAACCAGGTGAAGTACAGGTCAAGGTGAGCTTTGCCGCTTTTTGAGACCAATTTTATAATAATTTATTTAGTAGGTTAGGTATGTGACCTAATTAAAAAGTATGTAGGTAAATAATGCTATTGTTTTTATTTATAGCAATCACTTGATTGTTATAATACTTTACATTACTTACCTATTTGTTTGTAAAGTATATCTTTACCTATTCTATTTTCCTAATACCCTGATTAACTAACTGATCGACAATGTATGTAATATGTGCTTATCCGAAACTGGGGTATTTAGGGATATGGAATTTGAAGCATAATCTTTGAATAACCTAGGTAACAACATAGAAGGATTAGGTAATTTTGGAAATTTCATCTTCTATGGGGAATGAAAGTTCATTAAAGAAATGTTTTTAGATTTTTTGAATAGTCTTAAAGTGGCCTTCAAAAGTGATTTTGAAAAATTACCCTTAATAGGCGGAATAGGGGATGAAAGTTTTATTGCTACAGGTATCAAATCCAGGTACTAGCAATATTAATGTCAAATAATACTAGAACTACGACTTTAAGAGGTCCATTTATATTACTATCGTCACCAACCAACAATGCAATCTATATGCAATACAGTCTAAAATACCTTTCACTTAAACTGGTCTGCTTTTAAAGATTAAAACGAAAGTAGTTATATTAACGTTATAAAGGTGAATGTTATGACTCATTCTCAGCTTATATTCTTTAGGTCTATGTCTGGTTAATGTATTAACATGATTACATGCCATTTGCATTGTGATCGGAACTGTAATTGCAATTTGTATTAAGTGCCTAACTATACATAGAAGTAACTGATGAAACAGTTATCTTTATATTGTAATGTGTACAGTTATTTCATCATGATTTCAAAGCCTTTTTTGTCTATTTAAAAGCCTATGTCTAACGCTGTTTAACCAACTTCAAAAAAGGAGGTTCTCAATTCCACGCGATATTTTTTTGTGTTATAAGATAAAATGTCTATGTCTAGCCTTTTTTAGACCCAGGAATAACAACGGTATAGTTAATCCACGTTTATTTATCAGAGAAAACCCTTTCTTAGATTAAATTTGCAAATATTACCCTACTTACAGCTGATTATTCATTGATTTCTATACGCGATTACAAATAATTAACTCCATTTTTGTAACTAGGTATTTTTGAAAGATTTCGTTGAATTTTGGCATAGTAAAAATAATAATAAGGTAGACACTATATAATTAGAGACATTATATAATTATGCTTAACAATCAGTTACTCATTAGCAAGCAATTATGGCTCTTAAAATTAACAGCATAGTTATTAATTTAGGTCACAGCGGTCACACAAATAGTTTTGATGCTTAACTTGCAAACAAAAATTAAGTTAGATCAGCATTTACTCGTAATTAGTAAATTACTCGCCCCATTTACTTGATAACACAATTATACAATGTCCAATATAATTTGTTGCTACTTAACTGATAAAATTGTTATTGATTCTTATGAAATTTTACAAGATGTTATTATGAAATTATTTTTATCTAAAATTAGGTAACTACTTAATGAATATATCAAACCAACCAGTTATTTTTTTTATTCACCCCTTGTATTATTACGAGATCTAATTGTGCCGATATAAAGGATCAAATTCTGGGAAGCATTTTGTGCTATTTGTTAATTAATATGAAGCCCTCTTTCGTAAGCTCTTTTATATTAATAAGTGCTCTTAGAGGTTCTATCTTAATTTAAATATGTATTATGTAATATTGAATTTTATAATAAGAAGCCAAAAGAATAATATCTAAATCGCCATATAAACCTTTAAAAAATAATAAAAAATAAACCTCATCCGTAGTTATATGAAATTAGCGAACGAATCCTCTTATATACACTCAATGACATTTCAATTTTGAATTTAGAACGAAGCTCTCATAACATCCACGACTAACGTCCAGCCTTTTTTTTTTAATTTAGAACGAATCTAAGGTTATTAGACCATCACGACACGACGACTTTTTAAACTAAGAACCAAGGAAAGGATGAGACCTTCACGACTAATATCCAACCTTTTTCTTTATAGTCGGACGCATGGCCAGCGTCGTCCGATGATTTCCTCGAGAACATATTCTCGTTGGAGCAGGGCTCGTTGGACTTCCTCGGGGAGACGATGCCAGACTTCAACATCTGTGCTGCAAACACTTCCCAACCTTCGGAGACTATTAGCAGTTCGTGTTCTGACAGCGGCGTTTCTAGTGACCAGGCTGAATTGTAAGTACTTAGTTTTACTATTGGAATTAAGGAGAGACTCATCAACTGATGTCTCATGGTGATGACCGCAGTATAGTTTTGTATACTGTGTCTGTAATGGATAAGTGTGTTGGTTATCAGGCGACCACCACGCTAGTCTCGTCATATGATCATGAAAAAAAAAAAGACTGTCATTCCTAGACGGAATGACCGTCTTTTTTTTTCTCTGGGTAAACTAAGGTAAAAATTGACCCCAATGAAACATGGGATAAAGGTTCGGAAGAAGGATAAAACAGGGTTTGAATGCAACATCATCGCCTTGCCTAGGTATATCCGTGTAAAAAAGAGAAAAAACGTATAAAGAAGCCAGAATCATTATAATTCAAATTCTTGCACCAATTCTTTTAGTAACTCACCATGTGCCGATAGTATAAAGGCGTTGACTTATAAAACAACCTTTTTTTACGTAATTTAAATATTAATAGTTGCTAAACAGGTTCCCAAACATGTTTCTCTATCGGTAATAACACGGAATCTATAGAATTCCGGAATCTAGTTTTTTTATTCTCTTCATTATATATTATTATCTATAAAGTTCATGAACTTGTGCTAACGGAATATAAACTTTATTTAGATGCACGTGGGTTGATAATTGCTGTTACTCGTAAAAAGATTGCGTTGAATCTCGGCGAGAAGTAAGCAATGACGATTTACTATAATCCAAATTCAAGTTGAAGGTTGAAGTTTAAATTATTAAATAGTTCTTAAAATAACATAATCACTGGCTTACTCTATATTTAATTAAAGTACATAATTAGATAAACGACTTTATTTTTCAATAAAATGGCTAACCTTTGATAGTACATCCCTAACGTAATACAGCCAGTAAGCCTACACAAACTCATACCGTCTTACCATAAATCGATGTTTAAACACTCTCTAGACTACTCTTCAGTCAAACACGATTTTGGCATGTTAGACCGTGTTTGAATTTTTCTTACCACAAATCGTTGTCTTGCTCTTGTTTTGAGAAAAATGGTTTTACTCATAGAATAAGGATCACGACACTGTTTCTCTCTGGTTTTAATAAAATACGTATGGCAATACATAAACGCGTTACGTTATATGCAGGACAAGTTGAGTACAACATAAACAAATGTATCTCAAAAGTTGATAATAATTATTGAATTAAGTTATTAATTGATATAATTTATTTTTAAAAGTATTATTGTCTATAAATATAATTGTTGATTGAAGAAACAGTGAACTAATTACTTGATATTTTCATTCTCAAAGATCGTTTAATCCGTAAAGGAACGTTTTTTGAATTCACTGTTGATCGACGTTGTCTGACTGACTTATGTCATGTGTGACTATTTATTCAATCGACGTTGTGTTTAATTTTATATTTTCGTACAATTTTAAATAGTTAAAACTTGCAGAGTAGCAATTAATGTATTTGTACCGTTGCGTTGCGTTTGTACCGAAAACATGAGCAGTCGTGTTGTGCCGCAACAACTGCCTCAATGTTCGGCAGAATAATCATTTTGTCACTACTATCAACAAAGGCGAGTTACGTGAGCTACCCAACAAGCCTCATCTGGTGCGTACTATTGAGGTTAAGATCGAAGCTGCACCGAAGAAACAGCGAACAGCAGTCAATGCAGCAGAGAAAGGCGACGTGGATGGCTTCACTCTGGTGGAGAGGAAACGTCGACCGTATCCGTCCCGTAACCGACGTGGTACCGCCCCTGCTACAGCAACAGAGGTCACCTTACGTGTTGTGGAGCCTACCTGCACCGTATCGTTTACTTCAAGTACCTACGAAGCACACGGACATGTTCCTCATATATTTGAATGATTTTATATGTGCGCGTGGTTTGAGAGGCCTTACCTTACCGTAACACAGTTTGTAACTAGCACGGGAGGTAGGGTCTCGAGAGGGGTCTCTCTTAGAATATAATGTACTTATTGTCTAATTAAATAAATTGAATTCAATGACACAATGCAGTTCTTTCATTAGAATATAATTACATTAATACGTTTCGAATAGTTTTTTTTACATCTTTTCATATTCTCGCCGTTTTGGAGTTTGTGCACTAGCGCCATCAAGCGGCACCTTGTAGTAACAATATAGCAAAGAGGTTGAATAACAAACTAAAGAGGTCATAATATCATAATCGATATAAAATCACGTTGACGTTTCAAATCAGCTGATACAAATTCAGGCGGCCATTTTAGAAATAGCTTTAAACAAGGGCATCAGAGTTTTTAGGTAGACTGTCATTTCAGACACTGCCTAAACCAATTTTAGAGGTAGACATCGATTTGTGGTACAATTTTTTGTAAAAATCATTTTAAACTATGTTTCAAATTTAGACTTCGTTTTGTGGTAAGACCGATAGAATTACCCCCCACGCAATTCTACAGTACATCCAATTAACAAAGCTCATTAAGTACTTACTAACTAGGTCGTAACGAAAACCATAAATAAATGACCATTTTACGACACTAATAAATAAGGAAGAAATAAAGTATAGGAAATCATAAAATTAAGTAAGTACTTCAAATTGACCTATTTCGCTTCACCGTAGCCATGGAAATTTTGATATTGTATCTACTTATCTTATGTAGACAATAAGTATGTATTATATTGTCAGAAACATAGGTAAAGCGCAATAATTATATACTTATCAAATATTTATATTGAAGGTATTCTTATTGTAATTTATCAGATTATTTTATCATCTATTTCCTTGATTATTGTTTTGCTTTTAAAACTGTGTTGTTATGCAATGGAGTAATAAATCGTTACCGTGATACGCGTTTCAACCTCGTACTTAAAACCTATTTTTATATTTATCCGGTTGCATATCACAAAGGCTTCCTCGATTAATGAAGTATCCTTACTAATATTATAAATGCGAAAGTAACTCTGTCTGTCTGTTATCTTTTCACGGCTAAACTACTGAAACGATTGACTTGAAATTTGGTACAGGGGTAGCTTATGTTCCGGGCAAGAACATAGGCTATGTTTTATCCCGAAATTCCTGCAGGAACGGGAACTACGCGGGTGAAACCGCGGGGCATAGCTAGTAAAGTAATAAATCGTTACTGAGATACGCATTTTTACCTCGTATTTAAAACCTATTTTTATTTTTATCCGGATGCATACCACAAAGGCTTCCTCGATTAATGAAGTATCCTTACTAATGTATAAATGTGAAAGTAACTCTGTCTGTCTCTCTGTTATAATTTCGCGGCTAAACTACTGAACCGATTGACTTGAAATTTAGTACAGAGGTAGCTTATGATCCGCGGTAGGACATAGGCTTTCTTTTATACCAAAATTCTCACGGGATCCGTAACTATGCGGGTAAAACCGCGGGGCACAGCTAGTCCAAAATAAAAGGTACTTATTAAATCAGTAGATGCTACACAAAGCTCAGATCAACGAATCAAACTCTTCAACTTTATAATATTAGTACTACGAGTATGAATAACAGTTATGGCAATCATACTCGTATACTACGCTATACTCGTCTTGTAACAAGATTAGAAAAAATATAATTAATATTTATAATTTTCTAGTTATCAATTACTGTTATCTTAACCTTTTTATGCTTCGTGTTTTGATTTTGATCGTTTAAAACTTAATTCATATCTGTTTATTATCTATCTGTTCTATTATCTTGTTAAAACAATTATACAAATTCTTATTATTTGAATCATATCAAAATTGTTGTAATATGTTAAATTACATCCGGGTAAATCCCATTTTGGGAATCACATAAATTAAAAAAATCGAAATATGAATTACTGGAATCTATACTTCACTATCACTACATAGTATAAAACAAAGAGGCTTTCTCTGTCCCTATATCCCTATGTATGCTTAGATCTTTAAAACTACGCAACGGACTTTGATGTGGTTTGTTTTAATAGATAGAGTGATTCAGTGGAAAGGTTTTTAGCATAATTTATCACCATATTCCTACGGGAACGGGAACTACGCTGGTAAAACCGCGGGACGCCGCTAGTAAACACCTAAATTAGGTGTATCCAATTTTTATTTCAACACCAAACTTCCTCATCATTACGTAAAAATCAATTTAAAATCAACTTACCGTAAAAAGTACTCTAGATCTAGATATAGTCAACTTAGAAATCTAAAATCAACGACAATGATATTAAAAAGTCTCGTCTGAAAGTCAAAATCGGCGGCCATTAAGAAATAGTGAAAGACATCGCCTTTCTCTGTTCCTTCACTCGAAACTTTAGATAATAAAATTTAATTGTTTTCACGTAAGTAATGGATTTTACTTGAGATTTTGCAATGATACACTAATTATGCATTTCAATTTTTAATATAATTATAAACTTATTAATAATATTATTAAAAGAAAAGATATTTTTGTATACTTACTCAAAAATTACCAAAGACCAATTCACAAAATTCTTTCCTAATAGAAAGTTACATTATTACTGAATAATAACTAGGTGTATCATGAATGAGGTATAACATGATTTATCCTGTTTCTTTTTGGGAACTAAGGTATTGTGTTAATATCCACCTATGATCCAAGAGTTTCTTGTGCCCAAACTAACTAAGATAGTGCCAGTAGTCACATAAGCCGTCTTAATCGTTCTTATAGTTTTCTATAGTATCTGACTCAGGCCCTGATGAAATAACACATTTTCTTAGACACAACGATTTCACAATAATTTATAAAGTTACTAATTTTTACCACGTTTGTTTTTGTTTTAACTACACGTTATCCTGAAGATATTACGTTCTATTTAAACTATAGATACTTAGAGTGATTTAAGATGTTGTCATAGTATACCTGCCTTTAGCTGCACATAAAAAACGCCAAGCAAAGTTGGTAAATTAATAAAATAGAAGAAGCAGATATTCTCACATAGAAACATGTTGTAGAAACAAGATAAATCTGACTCATTGTTCATATATCTGCCATGTTTTAACTACTATGTAATAAAACAATCGTTAAATATAATAATTTTGTTGATGTAACAGCTAAATTTGCTACGACATTACGATGTCTATGACCGATTTATTAACGGTGTTATTGACACTATACCATTAGTATTCATGGAGGAAACTCCACACAGCAATTCATGATAAGAATAACTTGAAACTAAATAAATACCTAACATTTACTTGGTTCGAGGAAAATGGTTGTTATTATTAGTTTAGCAAATTATTACCTCTATCATGGGAAGTTTATTAGGACATTCATTCTTATTGATGTCTTTGATTTACACTACACATTGAAATAAAACACTTAAATGGATTTTTGTCTTCCATCTTAGTCTTCTGTGATCACGGGTTCTGTAAAGAATCCGAAACGTCAGAAAATGTAAATCAAAATACAACCACGACATTCGTTCTTGTACTTTATTTAGTTTGTTATATTTCAAATGGTTTGAATGTACGTATGGTTGAGAATGCTATTACTTTAGCTTCTGATACCCTAGATACAGATGCATAATTAGGGTCAGTTGCTGATAGAGTGATTGATTATGTAATAAATATGACTTGGATTTGATCGCCAACATACAGACGTGATGATTACACCTATTTCACGTCATATTTCAAACATGGCTTTGGTTTTTAAATCACCCTGATCACTAACGCATCAGGAAAGCGTAGTGACTATTTCTCCTCGCTGTAGTAATTTTCTTTTCTGATACCCTAAATACAAGCTTCGAGCTTAGTTAGGAGTCAGTTACTATAATGAGATGATGTAGTGAATGATTGTGTTATTATGTTATGTTAATATCATCGGTGAGCGAAACCTTGCCTTTCAGTTAGACTTGCTTTCTTACTTTTGTTGAAGTACAGTTGAACATAACGGGTAACTATGCAATCGTGTGTCAATGACGTCATCGATCATGTGTGTGCGTGGTCTGCATAGAACGTTATCACATGCATTTTCATACAAAGTGATAGGAAATTAACATGCCCATCGTGACTGTCTCTGTAGATTTGCAGCCTTCTTAATGTCCATTATGAATGTGTCGATTTAAAGGCACGATTTATTTTGAGATCTGATTTTTTTGCCTGTCGATACCTCAACACTTTCTATTAGATACCTAGTTTAATAATTCTGTACTGGTTTTGTCGTAACAAGAAATAAAAGATTTGTTGTAGTGAGAGGTTTGGCCAAACTAAATAGATATGTGTTACGTTATGAAGTTTAATTGTTAGGACGGATTGACGTTAATCTGTCGGTCTGATGTCGTCATATTATCAAGTTAGAGTCCTCAAAAGTCAAAATATCACACCATGTACAAAGTGGGTTCATTGTACGTGGTGCTTAAGATCTAATTCCATATAAACACCCACATAATACGTGTGCGTACAAGGACGTTAGACTTGCTATTATAAACCCTATCTAGTGCTTGTTGGCATCAGAAACTTCTGGAAGCTATTGGGTTATAGGCAATTTAGGATAGAAACAAGTACTATTACGAGCTGAAATTGTGAAAAATTTAAAAACTCATGTCACACTCATGCCTAACAAACTCAATTACCTACCATTAGAAATGTTAACTACCCATTCAAAATGTATAGTGACGAATATAACGGTGTTTCGAGGCCTTATGAGTACGGGTCACGTTGAATCAGTTCTCATTTATTACTTACTGGATAAACATAGAGTTTTCTTCGACGTAATTGAAGACCACGTGTGGATTTCACGATAAAAAGTATCATTTCATTATCAATATCAAAACACATAACAAATGTACACTTTAACTATTAAAAGAATTACCCTAAAAAACGTAACTTAAAGATTCAGTAGCTTTTTTCGACTGGGCAAATATGACGGTATGTTTATATTATTTTTCACGTGTATGTACAAATGAAGGTTTCTTTAACTAAAGGTGTTTACAGTGTCATATTCTTTATTGTACTCAAAATTTGAAATTACAGATGAAAGTTAAAACTAAATGTCTGTGTCATTTGAATTATAATGTAAGTTTAAAATTAGGCACAAGTCAATTCAGTTTAATCGAAGAATCCCGTAACATTAAGGGAAGGTTCATTTCTGACGGAACATGCGTCGCGTATTATCGGTCGCGTAACGCCAGAACAGACAAATGTATAGAAAAACTCTTGACCGTTCACACTCAACGCACTAACGTATAATCGGTTGAGTGTGAACCTTCCCTAAGTAGATTTTATGTCTATGTAATTCTCTAGACTCTGGAATATAGACCAGACCAGAATTATTTTATTATCTTAGTTATTAATTCGAATGACTCAGTTGCTTGTTTGAGAGGTTGTCGTGTTCTTCAAAATGACCGCATGCTCGGAATCGATAAATGTGAATCGATAACGCCCTACTTTCAGTTTCGTTGAGCTGGCTTTTACACTAGTTTGGTTAACTGTTTTCTTTTAAAGAAACTACTCTTATGCGTATGTAGTTATTCAATTTCATTTTTTTATAAAGTCTAGAATTTCTAGGCTAAACAATCAGAAAATATCATAATATAGGTGCTTAATACTGCTGACCTTATTTCTAAAATTCAATCAATAATACGACTATCCTTGAATGTTATTTGATTACAACATAAATTTAAATAACAATCAAAAAGTAATTATTAGAATAAAAAGTGTTTACGGCAAAATACGAACAGCTGTTTTTTGATCTAAACAATATTGTCTCAAGTTAAAAAGCTATTCACAATCATAATTAACTATTACAATTTAACACAGCATTAGAAATTAACAACGTAGCCAGTAGCAGAAAGTAAGTACTTACTTAGTACATAGTTGAATAAAACGCAAAAGCAACCGTGACCAATGTTATCAGCAGTTTATATAACTGAACTATGCGTTATAAATGCGATAACAACCTAGCAATGATATAGGTAGATATAGAGAATGAATAGGGATGTCGGTCAACTGAAAAAAATAAGTCCGTCAGATAGATTTCGAAAAAATATTGCACGTCTTTTTTCTTTTTTGATTCAAACAAATAATAAAGACAGTGCATAGAAAACTCGTGTGACGTTAGCTAGGTGCACTTTTTACCTAGAATTATCGTCACAAACCCTCACTCCTAAATTTTAAAGTGTCTCTCTTACGGTGAAGGAAAACATCGTGAGGAAACCTGCACGCACCTGAGAAGAAATTCTAGGGTTGTGTGTGAAGTCCACCAACTCGCGCTTGGCCAGCGTGGTTGACTAAGGCCTAATCACCATAATTCAGGGTAGGCTCGAGCCCCTGGGTGGGGACATTATATGAGCTGATAATGATGATAGTTAAAACTATGTCAGTTTTAACAATATGATAAAACAAAAAATAACTGTCTAACATTTATTAGAATTCTATCTGACGGACTAAGTAATTAGAATTTCATTTTGTTTACCCAGTCGACATCCCTATTATATTTTGTTAGATCTCGTATGTATTGTTTGTATGTATGTATGTACTCGTAAGTGGGTAGTTTTCCGCAATTAGACGTCTCTCTAATTTTGGTTCTTTGAGAGTGTTTCGATATATTTTTGGTTAGACTTTTGAAGGGCTTTTTAGATTTCTTTCAATAATGTGGAACGTAATATTCATATATTTTTTACGAAATCGAATTGGTTTCTTTTCTGTAAAATACGTTATGTATCCTTAGTAAGGATACATAACGTAAGGATTCCTTTAATATTATAAATGCGAAACTAACTCTGTGAACGGCTAAACTACTGAACCGATTGACTTGAAATTTGGTATAAAGTCCGAGGAAGGACATAGGCTATATTTTATCCCGAAATTCCCACGGGATTGGGAACTATGCTGGTGAAACCAAGGGGTTTAGCTATTACATTATAAAATGGCGCATTGTTTTATGGGTTTAGTTCACCCCGCCATTGATTTTCGACGATGCCGTAGCTATTTATCAATGGTAATATATTTTCTCTTTTTGGTCTTGATGACCTTTACACTCGTTATCCTTAGCACCATAATAGTCGAGAAAAAACTGCTTTTAAAACTCTCATTGGTTTCCTTATTGTCTTTCTTCAAGTTCATTTCAGGTTTAAAATGGACGCGTATTTTTAAAGGTTTCTGCCTGTTGACGTGAATTTATAGAAAAACAACTTTATAAATATGTATTGTTATTTTGTTTTTTTTCGCCGTAGAATTTGATATCAAATATTCGACAAAATCTAGAAGAGTCTACATTTGTCAAGTATTTTATTATATGTATCGTTTTAGTATTTTGTGCATGATTGACATTATTATTCATCCATACAACTTTCGCATTTACTATAATAGTAATTAACTATTCTTTACAACCTATTTCTTTTCAATAGAACCGTTATAATTATAAAAATGTTATGAAAACAATTAAACGTCAATACTGAAAAAATACCTATTGAGAATAAGAGCGTGTTTAAATAAATTAAAAAATAAGTTATACAAGTAGGTTTCCAAGATCAATTGATAACATTTGATTTCAAAAACATAGTTTTCAATATCATTACAAAGTCAGAGAGTACATTGTAACTGTTTATTATTGTGTATAAGTAGAAATTATCTCTACTAGGTTACCTATATTGTAAATACAAAGATTTCAATGTTTATTACGATTTAACTCAAAAACTACTTATCCGATTTTAATAATTCTTTCACTAATAGATAGCTACTTTATCAGAGAGTATCATAAGATATTTTATCCCATTTTCAAGGGAATTACGTACCTAGGTCAAACCGCTGGGAGCTGTTAGTTTAATATCTAATGGGCTTTATTATGATGTATGCTTATCTCTCTCGGTATTTTCGTAAACAAAATGTTTAATTTTACGGTAATATTTGTTATCTTTCACGATTAAAAACATCATTCTTTACCTTGACGACTAGATAGTACAAAATTGGTTGTTTTGATAAATTTATTTTTAATTATACTTTCACCTCGATGTTTTATAAAACGTAATCTATTTGTGTCTCGCTGTTTTTTCTTTTTACGTTTAGTTTACCTATCTCTACTACTTATCAGAATAAAATGTGTAGTTTATTACGCACTTTATACTTGGTCTGGGTGGGTTTGTGTGTAATTGAGTGTAAATATATGATACCCTAGATACAAGTTTCGAGCTTAGTTAGGGGTCAGTTACTATTATGAGATGATGTAGTGAATGATTATGTTATGTTACTATGCAACTCTAAACTTTCGGGATTAAAAGTATCCTGGATTAGGTATCTATATGTTATAAAGATTTCTATCGATGGTATATGGGAATGGAAATTCAGTTTTTGCTATTGGCACAGATTACTAAATAGTTATTATTGGTGGCAAATTTCTCAGGAAAATGGGAATAAACCCTAGAATCACACAAACACGTATTATTATCGTAGCGTGCGACACGATATAATTTAATATTGTAGGCCTCATAAAGAGAACTCTTATGATAACACTTTTCTAGACTAGACTTTATTTTAAACAATAATCTGAGTTACGTAATTTACGATAAGTTGAAAGTTAATATAGCATTTTTATTAATAGTAGGTAATGAAATGACTTATTATGTTTAGTATTTTCACGGAATATGAACATAGCAACGTTTTATTGACATAGTTTATAGCTGATAAGGCGAAGCAAAAACATTGTTGGTAGGCAATTGATTTGTGCACATTCAATGCTATTGAGAAATTTATTTCGAGAAACTAAGTACCTACTACACTTACTGTTTTTATCACAATAGGTATTTAACTACTAGTAGCAGATTTAAACGTAATTATTCTACTAGTTAGCGAGTCTTCTTTCCAACCTTTGTCCCATCTCTAGTTGGAGTCAATTTGGTTTAACCAGATTTTGGCGGAATGTCAGTGTCTAATGTAGTGCAACTGCTATCAGATCTTCTACCCATTATACATACATTACTACATTTTCTGTCCATTGTTTTTACCCGCAAAGATTGTAGATAATGTTAGTACGAGAACCGAGACGAAACGTGCCTTCCGAAACACAGTTTGTCTAATACCAATTCTAATCTTCAAATAACCTTCTTAATTAATTTATATTTTTCTCATCTTCCAGTGATTTCGAACAGCAGTTATCACCGTTTCTTATTCAAAACTCTTGCGATGAAGAGGTCACACCAGGGTTGGAGCCGACCAGCCCAGCTAACGTTCAAGACATTATCATTCAAGAGAATGAGGCTTCGAACAGCTCCAATGAGATCATGGAAGAAGCTTTCGATATCGCAGACTTTGAACAGAACGTCGTTCCCGGATTCATTAATACTGATACATTCCAAAGTCCTGGTAAGTTGAGCATTTAATTAATATAATTTTTACAAAGAAATAAGCAGTGATGGGGTGCGCCAAAGTTCACCTAAAATTTCAACTCCGATAATTGGAAATCCGAAAATTTTCTTCCTAACATTTTTTATCCTAACAATCGCAACTCCTAAAATCTTTGTCACTAATGTTTTAATTCCGAAACATTCAACTGCATAAAGTCAGTAGCAATAAACATCTTTTACACTTTTATTTGTTTTCCTATATTTTCTCAACATAACCATCGTTCATACTATTATTCAAAGTCATATCTTTTTTGTTTAGATTTATTTTTATTTATTATAATCAATATTATATACATAAATTTTTCGTCACTTTGTTTTTACATAACATGTAGGTATAACGTATAACGCACGAGCCGAGCGAGCAAAACCAGAGTCCTACTCCAATCATTCAGTCAAGTTCCAGTAACGAATCGGTCCTATTCCTAATTATTGGTTTAGGTTATGTTAGAACTGTGACCCCAACGCACGAGCCGAGCGAGCGTAGCGAGCGTGCCGCGGCAGCGGCCGGCGAAGTGCCAGAACCGAATTGGTCCTTTAGTTATGGTTATGGTAAACTCCCACGCCATAAGCATAACCGTAAACGAGTCGTATAATAATCATTAAAACTATAAATATCATCTTCTACCCACATATATTTTTTATTACACTTGGTAAATGTTTCTTCTGAGCATGAGTGAAAATATTATGGTAAAAGTATGTTTAGGGATAAAAGCGTTATGATAAAAAACAGTAGGAGTTTAAATATGTTTACATTAATGATGTTAGTAATTAAAATTTTCGGACACATCAGTGTTATGAGCATCGTCGGTAGCACTACAAATAGTATGAATTAAAACTTTAGGATGAAAATTTTTAGGAAGAATGATCATTCGGACTACAAATAGTTAGGAAAAACATTTTCGGGTAAAGAACTTTAGGTGAGCCAATATGGACCCGCAGTGATGACTATGGTTTATTAGTCTTTTTATTTTTAGTTCAGTAGAAATGTTTCTATATCAAAGTCATACTGCCAGACAGCCAAGAAACGGTTGCGCGTTTCGTTCCCGTGCGATTTAAATATTTGTGTATCCACAAAAGTTTCCCTTGGTATGTGTGTAAAAATAAATTAGGTGTGTGTGTGTGTGTGTATTTTCTGATACCCTAGCCACAGGTAATCAACTAGTTTGGGGTTTCTTGCTACATTAAAATGTGAGTGAAAGTTCAAATTGACTACACCAAAAGCGTTATCACTTGATATACTTATTAATACGTTTAAATTACAAAATTTAAAGACTGTTATTCAATATTCAATTATCTACATTCTCATTACATCATATCAGGTTATTGTAAAGTAATACTACTTATTTATCTCGTTTGCTTTCAAAAAACTGTGTACGAAAGATAACCTTCCCGCCTCAGTAACACAGAACAATCATTTAGGTTTAAGACAAATCTTTATATCTACGCGTTATAATATTTTCTTTATCTTAACAACCTTCAAATTGTTAAGTACTAGGTATAAATAACATATGAGTGAATTTAGAAACAATTGTTTAAACATTTTATCCAAATAGTTGAAATGAGCTGCGATTCAAGGCCTTACATTAATCCAAATTTTACTTGAATTTATTCGAGAAATAATAACTTCCAAAGTCCTTGTAATAGGTCCCAAAGCGTAAATAAAATCAAGCTAATATCTTAAAAACTTAATTATGTATATGTCTGGTAGCAGTAAAAAGTATGAAAATGTTACTGCGCAGTATTAATTTCATTCCAAGTCTATCGACGGAATTTTGACAAATTATGGCTCATTCATTTTCATTAATCTAATTATTTTTGAGTATCGTATCTGATTATTAGCAACACTTCCTACGCGAATCCATGTTTTCTGATCTCACAAAATTTCAAGTTTAATACTATTCTATTGGGCAAGGCTAAGTATTCTTCTAGTATCATCTGTGAGGCTTATGCCCTATAGTGGAGTCTTACAGACGGTTACTTTATTTATTTATTGAATGTCACATGACAGTAATTAATAAGGAGATAAAAATACTTATACATGCGACACCCCGTAGGGGTGTTTGCAAGCTGAGGGCTACTACAGTAATTAACAACTTTGCGTTCCCATAAGCTGTTCCTATAAGGAATGTCTGAACCAAGTTCAATAGTTTTTGTCTTATAAGATTTTTTATTCACTCTAATCGGTTGACTAACCTTTATATTTTTTTAGAACTAAAATGTTTTCCTAGATATATTTAATGTTATTCAGGTCGTTAAACTTATGTTTATCTATAACATTCTAACTTAAATTATTTACGCCAATAACAAAATTAGCATGTGCGTTCAAAGTCATTGTATCCTGCTCTAACGTTAAGTCAGCTCCTAATAACAGAGCGAGACAAAAGATTTTGGTACTACGCCGTAATTCTTTCTCCTTTCAACGCAATTTTTAAATATGAATGTTCAATTTATAAATATTTAAACTTGTGAAGTAGGTATTGGAAACTCGGATATTGTTTTCTTTAAAAATGTTCTACTAACATTATTTATACGCTTATTTAAAAGGTTTTGTTTCATATTTAGGTTTAAAAGTATTGTCTGCTTAAATATATTGAAAGAAAACAATATATTCCTGTGTATGTAATAAATAATATTAACAATAAAATAAAATATTTGAAAAGGCGGTTGTATTTGCATTACATACACAAGTGCAATACTATGTATAAGACAGACTAGGTACAGTAAAATGAATAAATAGTATAACTATCATAAACGTATTTCTTAATCTTGATTTCTTACTTTCATTCACTATAGTATAACCACTAACTCTTTATATTTAATTAGGGACACAAATTAAAAGTTAGCTTAAAAAGTATAGTTACCAAAATAAAGAAAATGCACCAATTCGGAATGCTTTTAGCCGTATTTAATCTATACTAATATTATAAAGAGGAAAGATTTGTTTGTTTGTTTGTTTGTAATGAATAGGCTCCGAAACTACTGGACCGATTTCAAAAATTCTTTCACTAATGGAAAGCTATTTTATCAGTGCGTGACATAGGCTATATTTTATCCCCGTAATCACACAGGAACGGGAACTACGCGGGTGAAACCGCGGGGAGCTACTAGTATATAATAATTTAATAAACTCAACAGGTAAAGGCAGAAAACGTCGCCTCTCCCAGACTCCACAAATAGCAGTCCAACCCAAACTCCAGAAGCCTACAGTCAAGATACAAGCCAACACTCAGAAACCTCAGCTAGTTGTCAAAGCACAACCTCAGAGACCCGTCAAAGTGTCCAACATACAAGTGCTGAACCCGCAAACTAAAGTTTACTCCAAACCGGTCGAAACAGTTGCACCGCAGCGAAGGGTTATTAGAGTAGCCCCCATGGCTGGCAATCCTCGCTCCATCTTGCTACCAGTCACAATAAAAGACATGAAAGATTTGAAGTCTATCAAGATTATCAATGCAGCTGATTTGAAAAATGCGTCCAATATCAAACTAGCTGCCGCTAATCTGTTGTCGCAAGGAAAACTGCAAGAGAAGGAGAGACATGAATATGAATACGATAATGGTGGTAATAATTGCGGTGAGTTTCTTTATGTTTTTGGTAGTTTTACATTAAGTCTGGAGGTTTGGGATTCGATACCTGGATAGGATTTGTTAGCTATTTTCAGTACTTATATAAAACTTCAATTGACTTAAAACTACTGAAATACCTCATTTTTGATAACTTCTAACCTAGCAAAACCATTGAGGGATCCCAGAGGAAATTTTTAATACTAAAATTACTCGAATTTCTCTGGTATATACAAAGTGAAATTAGAATATAACTAAACGCAAATTTAACCCGTATAAAGTAGTCAAACATATAATTATTTTACAGTTAGTTAACTCCTCTTAAAATAAATCAAACAGTCATAATTTATAGTTAAAAAGTTTGGGCGCGTCGCCATAACCTTGATTGAAAGTAATTGTAATAGTTTCACAACTAGTAGTATCTGGTCATTGGACTCGTTTCATTGAATCGATTCATACTAATAATATCTTGGTTGTTATAACGATCTTAATAGGACAGGCATGGTCTAGAGTAGGCCAGCATTGTGTATTGATATTTAACTGTCTCTCACTGATATGAGTAGGATAAGTAAGTTGTATTTGTACCTAGATATATAAGTTTAATTAGTCAAGTCCCATTATTGCTTCTCTAATAACACCAGTTTTTGGCATATTCTTCTTGGATTATTTCAAAATCTACAACGGACAAAGGTAGAATTATTAACAATAGATTAGTATTTTGTGAAGACATGACTCACACATGGCCAATGTTGGAGAGTCGTTTCTTAGCACGCGCCATTTAAAAACCAGCAATTACATTTTAAAATATGTTTTCATAAGTGGATTTGAGGAAGACTTTAGACCTAGAAGCAGAAACATCTAGCTAGGAATATTCCTTGATGTGAAAGTGAATGATTAGAATGTGAAATGTTGATGTTAAATACAAACCTAACTCTATTTAACCATTCAGATGACTCAGGCAGCGAACGCAGCGACGACGAAGACGATCACAAAGAGGTCGTGCCAGACGGACGCAACGGATATCCCCGTCTCGTTCTAACTGCCGAGGAGAGGCGACTGTTGGCGAAGGAGGGCATCACGCTACCGACAAGTTACCCGCTGACGAAACACGAAGAGAGAGAGCTGAAGAGGATCCGACGTAAGATCAGGAATAAGATCTCCGCACAAGACTCCCGTAAGCGCAAGAAGGAGTATGTTGACGGGCTTGAAGACAGGTAAGAATGGCTAAGAATTATCTATTAAATGCTAATCTTATTTACTTGCAAAAATGTTGATCTTGTCAGAATTTTGGAGGTACATATATTAATATTATGTATAAGCAATCCAGAGAACTTTCTGTGTGCCAAATGAATGCAAATTTTAAATCCTTAGGATAATGGACCTCAAAACATACTGATGTTTTATACTAAGTTATACTAAGATATTTTGGTTACTTATACCAATGATTATTTTTGTTATTCATAGGGTCAAACAGTGCACATTCGAGAACCAGACCCTCATGCGAAGAATAAAGATACTGCAATCACAAAATCAGTCTTTATCCGCACAGCTTAGGAGATTACAGGTTTGTATTTATCTTTTAGTTTTTGATACCTTTCCTCTTTAAAAATCCAGAGTATCCTGGGGCCACCGGGCGACGGTAGTTACCATCAGGCTGATTTGTTCATTTGCCTCTTCATAAAGAAAAACATCATCTCATACTTCAATATCAATCAATACTATTATTACTATCAACTATAAAAGTAATAGTAGTAGCAGTCTTGGTAGAGCCAAGAGTTTGACCACTGTTATGTAGGAAACCACCTTTCTTTCGCATATCATCTTTCACACAATCTTTTCTTAGGTCTCCCTCTACTTTCATATCTAATATAACATAATCATTCACTACATCATCTTATTATAGTAACTGACCCCCAACTAAGTTCGAAACCCCCAAATATTCACCCCGCACGGGAATCGAACCCGCAACCTTACTAATGGCAGTCCGGCATGGTGACCACTCTGCCATCGAGGTCGTCAAATGTATTAAATTATTGTTATTTTCTCCAGAACGTGCTATCCGGCGTAACAACAGGCAGTACCAGTAAATCCGCGCAGCCGGCGACGTGTCTCCTCGTGCTGCTGCTGTCGGTGGCGCTCGTGGCGCTCCCCTCCATGCGAGACGAGATCCGCGCGCCGAGACACGCCGAACAACAGGCCAACACGCCTGCGCTTACACGGGCCCTGTTGTCTGCTAATAGTATGTTTTATAATATAAATTTATTATGTAGTGTAAAAAATATAACCTGGAAAGTTCTCCGGATGTTTTGAAAAAGCATTCTGAATATCAATGTTGCCACCTCGTATCTTTGGCGCTCGTACCACCATATTGAAGAAATGTCGCCCAGAAACACGTCTTTTGATAATTTACTAATTTTATGTCGCGTTATATATACGCGTTATTAAAAATAGTTTTAGCGTACGAGCGCCACAAAATTTACCCCAAAAATGTCTTACTTGTTAACCACTTAACAATAGTCTACGCAAACACTAATTAATCCTCAAATCTTTAACAGAAATGGCGCTCGACGAGACCGTGATAGACGACGGCGAGTTCAACATGGAGGAGTTGATCACGTTCAACCGCGCGCACTCCGACCACGACTACCAGGTGGTGAAGAGCGCGGGCGCCCCCCCGCCCGCCGCCGGGTACGCCGACCTCCCCATCGACGAGGACTGGCCCCCCAACCTCAAGAAGCGGATGAAACAACTGGAGTTCGACTACGGCGACGGCCGCGACTACATCGCGCCCATCGTCAAAAACGAAAACTATGAAAACTTCAACAAGATCGACCACAAATACAAAATGGATACCGATATCATGGACGACAAAAATCTCTTCACGAATACCCTCATTTCTACCGGCCGTAAGCTAGGCGAACTACTCGATATTTTCCCCCCCGTCCCGGTCAAAAGTGAAGATTTAGTCATCGAAGAGATCTCCGATTATGATACGAAAAACGCAACCGATATCAAACATTTCGTCGTCAACGGTACCCATAACGAATTTTAATCTTTACCTTAACTATTCTTACCTACACTATCTTTCGTCCATTTTATTTTCAGATTTTTATTTACATTTCTTTTTCCAGATCATTTTATTTTGTTATACAAAAATATTCCTTTTGATTTTAAGATTAGGTTTTAAGGTAGATGTTATAATGATTATGTATGTTATAATTACAATCTGTATAAGTTGGGGGCCGCTCAAGAGTAGCCGCTAGAATATTCTAAATTGAAATAATATTTATGGTAGAGTGAATATGTTGAATGATTTTATCATAGCGTAGTATTATTTAGTTTAGTTGTATGTTATAAATGAACTGTCGGAATGAATTATAATATTATTTTATTTATTAAACGAATCAAAATTTTAATATATTTCCAAAATGTTTATTTACATTTTTTATTTTTGTAATAAATTGGAAACGAGTTTTTATATTTAATAAGCATTTTAGTGTTAATTTGGTGCAATTAGCAAGAATAAACTGATATTTTTTGTGTTAGTGCGTAAGGTATTTCATTTTGAAATTAATTTCTTTATACCTACTTATAATTATTAAATTGTTGAGAACTAATAATTGTAGTTCGAATAAACTTAATATTGAATTAATTGGTTTTTAATTTAACCCTGACTATTTAAACATTAAAAAGTCTCATCGAACTAGAGTTTACTAGAGGGTAGTTTTAAATTTGCTTCGTGCAACACATTAAGCCACGCCAACTATTTATTTAATTTAATTATTTAAATTACAACGACAAACTCTCTTTTCTTGTTCGTGGTTTGAGTTTATACTTTTTCATGACAGACGGCCGCCGCCATTGGCGTCCTTATGAAATAGGTTATTCAAGGCGCATTTACATTGATCGCATACCGAGATCGTAATTCTTATACCGCATGCGGAAAGTTCCTGAATAAGAATAGAAGTGATCTAAGGGAACGTTCCTCTGACAGAACATGCGTCGAGTATTATCGGTCGCGTAACGCCAGAACAGACAAATGTATAGAAAAACACTTGACCGTTCACACTCCACCGATTATACGTTAGTGCGTTGACTGTGAACGGTCATGTGTTTTTCTATACAGTAACGCGACCGATAATACGTGACGCATGTTCCGTCAGATATGAACCTTCCCTAACAGCCAGTGAAAATCCGGTTAGACAAGATTTTATGATTTTTGCGTAGACCAAGAGCTAAGTCAGTTTAGCTTAGCTCTCATAACTGACGCAGGTTTCCTTAGTGTGCGCATCATGGACGTTAGAATCTCGTGATTCATATTCAAGGGTGTACATAATTTCATTATAGTGTGTCACAAACTTGGTTCCAAATTAGGTTCAGTATTGGGTTTGAAACAAGGATGTTTAAAAAGAATAAAACAAATATCTTATAATAAGCTTTATTTAATTACGAGTTAACAAATTTTGAATTGGGTTGTGACCTTAACTGAATACATGTCAAATTGCATACGCAAACTTTACATACCATACATTTTACAGAAAAAAATAAACACTGAAAACTTTTCTATGAATATTAATATTTATTTATACTTACAATAAGAATTCATTTTTAAAAAGCAATATCATGTATTATAATACATAAGTTTAGTTATATAGCTGAAGAATCTTCGTCGTGCGTCTCGAAGCCGGTTCGTCTGAACATGACTTACTTAGTAAGCGAAGACTTTAAATTAAATTAACTACTTTCACTCGTTTGAGTTCAAACAAACGACCTCCGCACCGAACATTTCGGTCCCTCTCACGCCTTCCTACAATTTTTGGTGCAGCAATATAGCATAATAAATGCTATCATAATTTTTACATAGGTATTGATGTTTGTCGAAGAACGCATACAGCAACTCGTTTGAGTACCGGCGATGATGTCGCATGTGTGGTCTCAGTCCCCAGACTGTTTAGTAAATAATAATTTAAAACAACGCGAAACTCTCCTATTTCACACCAACACACAGCGTCACCTCTCAATACACAATAATTTAGTTACAATTTAAAAACACACGCAGTTTGAACCGTTCATTATAACAGATCACACAATTTGACTTCGATTCATAATACCCAATCTAATTCGATTACCCTATCTAGCAAATAGAAAGTAACAATTAGGTACAACTATGGTATTTAATTGTATTTTAAGAATTACATTCGATTATACTGTAATGATAGTACAATAGTTTTAACGATCCATTTAACGAGAAGAATACTTCATTTTTTTATCATTATAATAATTTATCAAAAACCATTATTCAAATGTAAGGATTTAAAAAAATCCACATTCTCATACGATTCATCGACAATATTTGCATTAACTATACCATTTTTCTAAAAATATGAAAACGACACAACAAGATGTTTTATGTTATAAACATTTTAAACGTTACTTAGTCGAAATGGATAACTCCTAATGCGGGAAATACAATTTTGTGATTACTACCATATCCGTGACTAATCCAAAATACATTACAAAAATGTCTGGTCCTTTAGCGTAATAATACCATGGACTAAACAGAGAACAGTGCGTGGTAACTGGCACTTTAAACATTCTCTAAACGTGGATTAATTACAGTATTTAGTCCAAACATTATTGCGCTATAAGGACGACATATAAACCTTACCTACACAAATCTCGCTTGTTGAATATGACGCTTCCAATTCAAGCAAAAATATACAAATGTGTTTTCTAAAGCTGTACAATTTTTACACCATAACTTAGCGACCGCTGCGTGGTATCTCATACAAGTTATCTTAGGGCTCATTTTTCCATCGCCAGATAACTTTATTCGATGAATATTTTTAAAATTTTGACAGTTATTCCATACAAAAACTGTCAAACGTCAATTTTATTCGTCGAATAAAAGTTATCTGGCGATGGAAAAATCAGCTCTTAGTTAATTTAGTATCCACGCTCTCAGCGGTTGAATGCACACTTACCGATGACATCTTCACTCAGTCTCTATAATTAACTTCAGTTTGAACTCATCATCTTTAAACCATTCCATCGAGCAATATTCTTCAAAGTCAACTTTAACTAGAGTCACATAAAATTTTACGTCAAAACATTTATCACATGTTTAATAATTTCAATTTTACTAGACAATAATACTTATTATTTTAATGTTAAAATTATGAGTTAACAAATTAAAATCTACGTTTCACAGTACGAGTCACGAAATTCTAATAGCAGTCACCAAGTTGACAGTTTCGTTACAATTTGACGTAAAAATAGTATAGAGTCACCAAGTTTTCTGTGCCGGCGGCGAAAAATGGAAGCTCTTATTGTCATTTTGATTCTAATGTCATTTGCATACATTTTCAATAAACTGACAACCAAAAGATGCGATTACAGCGACGCTGTCACCGGCACAGAAAATTTAGTGACTCTATACTACGATTAAGAACGCAAATGCGCATTTCTTTATTGCATTTTATAGCCCGTCTATAAGGAAGGCTACAGGCTAAATTTTGCATAACTTTAGTCGTAGCAATTACTGTGATCTCTAGAAAAGCTGACTTTAAAAGAACCCACTGACAGCCAAAGCAGTCACAGTATCGTGTCGTTAAACACTTGGAATGACTATTACCAACATGCTACAATCCGACCGTGACTATCGAACACTATTCAAAATGATATCTATTCCGTTACACTAACAAAGGCATATTGTACGTGTAATACAAATTGACAATCGAGTCCGGAGCCGTATTTGTACACAATGTGAAATGTTTACACTCAGTCTTGCAAAAATACAGTAAAACGTCACACTCAGGACTCACAGGTTACACCGATTGAAACAAAATTACAATTTTAATAATATACTATTGTAATTTAAATGTTTATAATGAATTTTATACATAAATTATTGCACGATATAATATATAACAACGTCATCAATTCGTTCAAACTCACTCTCACTTACACTTGACCATCGATTGTCACATTACATATTATTATAATAATGTATATTAATATTATGATTGTTGAAATATTTTCAGTTATGTTACATAGGATCATTATTTATTGCATGAAGTCGCCAGAACATTGGAAACTATAACTAGAGGCATAAATAATTATAGGACAGTGGCATGTTATAGGAACGGTGCCAATTCATACATTTTTTTTTCATACTAATTGAACTTAGGTTTAAAAATGACTAAATAAAGTTAAAAACTATAAATACGCATTAAAATTGTGTACCGAATATTACTATCGATGTTATTGAGTAATTAATTCAGTAGTTTTTGAATTCAATTAATTTAATGAGCGATTTAACTTAATATTGTGATATTTTTAATACAGTTCAAATATACTGACTTTCAACAATAATTTAGATAAATTACTTTCATTTATAGACATTTAAACAATCAAGCATCACAACCTGTTATTTGTTAATGATGTTATTAATTAATATAACTAAAATTTCTAATCGATTAATCGTTAATAATATTCGTTACACAATCGAATTGTAGAATCGACCATACTAAACTCATGTAACTTAAGTTATGGTAATTCTTTACTTATCGTAACGTAAATCACGTTCATTGAATGTAATATTCACTGATAACGTAAAAAAATAAACGCTTCGTTTACAAAGAAAGCTAACACTACTGGATAAGTATTTTTATATAATAAACTACAATGTTATGTATAATATACAAATCAAAAGGTTTGTTCAAACTATGAATACCAATGGACATAATTTATCGTGTGAATCGAATTAATGAAGTAAACAAATCTCTGTTCACGAATGAAATAATATATTTTACAAGATTGAAAATGAGTTTAAAAAAAATGAAAATAAAATAATTTGCTACGGACGGGAACACAAAGTAGAAAAATCATGCAATCCGCACACAGCCTAACGTGATATTAATCATATTATTATAACGCCCACATGACTTCATCGATTTAATTAAATAAAAGTCCGATAAAATTTTTACTAGCTATGATCATCAGTGCAACAATTATATGAATCCGATCGCATTTTTCAAAATGCCGAAACATAACCTAGGAGCAGCTTAAGATCGCTTCCCTATAAAACATTATCGACCATAAAACCTCGTATATAAAGTTGAAAATTCAACGAATTATCTTAAAAATTTACAACCTAATGCCAGATAATTCGCTAACCTGTTGACGAATACTATAATTATTCATAAACACCAATAGTAATGACAACAGAATTAGAATCGTGTTTGAACAATAATAAAATGACTATACGAAATAACAGGTCATAAAGTAACAACGAGTATCACACACCAATGTTTTCGATAAGAGACCTTATTCATAATACAATAGAGTCGAAAACATCGCGGTGAACTATTGAAATTTAATCTGGCAGTTCTATCTATAAACTAGACTCACGTTAAATTCTGTTGAATCTTATGTCCTATCTATACAAGGTCGAAATTTGGTTACATGCGTTTCGTAAGTGATGGACAGAGCTATAGCAATATACAATAAGATTTACACCCAGTTGCTTTTAAACTTGATTTTGATGATTTTTGGATGTGCTTTTCAATTGGATAGAGCACGAAAAGTAATCGAAACTATAATATAATTAAAAACATCACTCCTTTTTTGGGCAGTCAGATACAAAATGCTAGTTAGTATAGTTTGTAATATTATTCGGTCTTTAAGTCAGTTAAGTACCTCGAGACTAAATTCATTGAGACTACCGACCGATATGGACTAATTAATAATTAAAAAACATAGTTTAGCCCAATTTTAGTAAAGGTTTTTTTTTCGAAAGTATAAGACAAAATAATTTCTTGAAATTGTACTTAAAATGTTGGCGAATGGTAAGGTAAGTTTAGGCTTACACGATTTAACAAAAGCTAGAGAACTAAGAATTGAATCGAAGATCTTAGTTCGGGAAACTCTTACAATTTTAGTATAGTTTTTATAGTTTACGTTTATAATTAACGGGATATTTACCATGTATATTATTTGTTTCGAGTTTCCTATATTTCTTACAATTTTGATCAAAATATTAGCTTAAGACCTTTTATTATGTTACGAACTTAGTTCGGAGTCAGTTACTATAATGAAATGATGTAGTGAATGTTTATGCTATATTATTTTTATTCAGCTGAACTCTTCTAAATAATTCCAGTGCCTTATTCAGTTGAACCGTTCCAATAGTAACGACTAACTAGCTCATAATTATGATGATCTCACTAAGACTTTTATTCGGAACCCTTCCAATGTGTACCATATAAGTTTACAAGCAACCAGGTGTGTTATTACAATAATAAATATACTGAGCGTCATAGGGCGTGGTGCGTGCGGTGCGTTCAAGCTCATGTCACAAACACTCGCGTCACTTGCCCGTTCGTGCGGCGCACTTCTTCTTTTTGCGCTTGAAGAAACAACAGCATCTGGAATAGACGGATTGCCTGTATGAAGATTTGACGGGGTCTGTCGGTTACTTGGTTGTTATGTGTGATATAAATACTTTCTCAATAAATAACTCTCAAATACACTAATTCGTTGGTACCATTGCTTGCCTTGTCTTGGGAAAGGCCTCTCCCTAACTCAAGAATAAAAAATCTTTACATATAGGTAACCTCATTAAGGTCTCTCACTTACTTATTGGTGATTTCAGTATAGTGAAAAACAATTGAGATTTGATAAACATAATTTAATTAAGTTTTAGACTAAAAACTAAGTTGTTAAAAGCATCGCTGAAAAGCATTGTATTGTTAGTTTAATCTAAAGCTTGAATTGTAATGTGTTAGTTATGTTTTTTTATGTTAACTATTTTATGGCAATGATGGTCATGGTATGTTTGTTGTATTACTATTTAGTACTATTTTTTGATACTTTGAAGTATGAGGAAGCATTTTAATTACTAGCAATCATCAATTATATTTGTTACTGTCTGTCATACTGGTGTTTACATTCTTATGAATGAAAGTGAGATAATATGGATTAACTTTTAAGTGACTTCGAATTTAAGCGTGTATGTGTTATGGTAATTAATATGATAATACACTTATGGGATTAAGGAATGGAAACTAAATGAAAAAAGAAATAATAAAATAAATTAAATACTTGGCTGATTGTTATGGAGATTTTGTGATCTCATGATAAAACTAAAATAAAGTAACTGAACTAAAATGAAGGTGTCAAAATTAGTGATAATTAACTAGATTGGGTTATTCCACCTAAGCCCAAAAATCATAGATTGTAAAATATTGACTTAATAGTACATAGATTTTTAAGTCTTTAAATAATTATTGTTATGTGACTATGAATTGGAATTTGTGGTAGACTTGTTTAAATTCGTGTTCTATTTTCGAAATTCTCTCGGTTCCAAAACATTTTTGGAGTTAACTGGAACAGCTTTCAAAACAAAGCATTAAAAACAAAACTAAAACGTCAGCTATCAACGTCAACTGACTTGTCACTGTCACCGCAGACCACAGCCAAGCGTGTTAACTTAAAAAATAAAATAAAAAAATAAAAATTGGGACCATACAGTTGGAACACTGACTTGGTGTCATCAACCACGTCGACCTCGTGGTGTGGCTGCGTGATGGGCGTGTTGCTGTGACCGGCTGTCGGGTCGTCTGCGCCTAGCTCGCCGTTTGTCGAGCTTACCACCTGGGAAATTATCATTTATATATAAGGATATAAGAATAATTGTTATTCTTCTTCTTCTTCGTGTCGATTGACAAGACTTTTAATTAGCATACTCGTATAAGTATTTCAATAATTAATAATATAACAAAATAAACATTTTAGTTTGTGATATTAATTTTATGAATTCAATTTAGAAATTAATGCCTTGCTTTGAACATTCTTTAAACGTGGCAATGTCTACAACACCCTGTAATTTTATACTGCTACAATTATTTATATAATAACCTAAGGGCCTATTTCACGATCTTCAAGTAAAATACCGAATAACTACTCACAAGTTTTGTCTTTGTCACTAAGTAAGAAAGAGACAAAACTATCTTTACTTGGTGAGTAACTATACTTGAAGATCGTGAAATATGCCCTAAGACTTACTTATATTCCATACTTCTTAGTAACTAATAATAATATTAAACTTGTCAGCTTACATTACAAGCGTAGGGCTTACGTATACGCTACGCTTATTAGACGAGTGTAAACGCCTTAAAATTGAGCTGATAAGCTGATTTCAAGCATATCAATATGCTACTTAGAACTAACAGTCAAACATCTTAAGCCTAATGTTATAGCAAACATACGAATAATATGTTTTGATAACTCTAAATATATGTATGTAAGTATTGTGCATATCTAACAATATAGTGAGTTTTAATAAATAAAGCATTAGACATCTATATAGCATATCTTAAATAGGGATACTGCCGGCATGGCATGACTTCAAAAACGCGATAGATAAAGCGATTTATCAACATTCAACTGTCAAAATATGATAAAAATACCCGCCATATTTTATTTTACCACGTAATAAATTTTATGACATTTGGTCATGCTCGCGATATCGAAATAGCTATTTATCGATATCCAACTGTCAAAATATAATAAATATAGCCGCCATATTTAATTTTATCATCGTACCACGCCATAATTCATTTGGTCATGCTCGCGAAATCGATATTATTTCGTGGTGTCTATATATTTTATCTCGCACAGTCATACTAGGGGGGCAGGATTATTAATCATAGGACGTTTAAATACTTCAATTTATATGTAGACTGAACTAATCACAATTATATTTGCAGATTTATTTTCAAACCAAATTGTGACAGTAACTGAATATGTCAAAATACAAACAGTTTTGACATATTTGGTGGTAAATAGTTTCTTTTTTTCATGACTCGTAATATTGGTCTAATCCTAGTTTGGAATTCTGTAACTTTAGATTTAGTGTAATTTTAGGGGTAAAGAGAGAGAGAGAAACAGAAGACCAGAGATAGGTAGGAAGATAGAGAGCAAAAATACAGAATATAAACATTTCAAAACATCTCTAGCTCAAAAACAATCAAAACTAAGACAGTGTTATGAATGAATTGAATATAATAGAAAAATTGGTACGCAAAGCTCGTCTATAATTTACTGGATAAAGCCGTGTCCACAAGAGTACGACAGACAAAAGCATCATGCACACATCACACATTGCCACATAATCATCAAACTGACCGTAGAACTAGATCCAGGAAATTTCACATACCGAAAATGTTTATTCTTCAACAGCTAAAAAATAAATACACCAATATACATTCACCATAAGGGTCTGACCGCACTACGCTGCACTGCACTGCAGCGGAGCGACGTGACACCTAGCGACGAAATATTCATTCTAAGAAATTGTATGAGGTACACCGCACTATGCTGCAGCGTAACTGCGCGGCGTTTCTTAGTAAGAATACCTCGCCGCTATGTGCCGCGTCGCGCCGCTGCAGTCAGTGCGGTCAGACCCTAACTGACATAAATAATAAAATAAATATATGTATTGAAAAAGAAACTATGAAACTCATGCATTTCTTAATAATCAAAAGCTTACATTTAAATTACTCAAAAGATGCATATTAAACTAATTTAATTATTCACATTTAATATGCTGTATAAATTTTTAAAAGTGTATATTTAAAAAATCATGCTTTGTCTAATAATTGCAGTCATACAAATATTTCTAAAAAAACGACCTTCAATATTGCAGAGATATCAATTCCCTAGAAATTGCACTTTATATATAGACAAAAGATTTTGAAAATATTATCAATCAATTCTTCCTTTGATAGAATCAAAAGAATTATTGGCATAAAGGTCATACCCAGATTTTTTTCGGTAGAATTATGTTATGACACTACTTTCGAAATTGTATCGAATTTGAAACGTTAAGTAGAAAGTAAAGAGTGTTTAAGTTTGAAAAGCAGTGTTATAAAATAACAATTTGTGAAATTATTTGTGAAGAGTGACATTTGTGAATTTCCATCACCTACGGTAAATAAGGATGTGAGGCTTCTATTTGGTTGGCTGGCCACTTTGTGTTGACCCACAAACGACTATTAAGTACATACTTTTCATAAGTATTAAATAAAACCAAAGGAAAAATTAAGACAAATACTAAAGGAAATAATTACGGCCATTTTAATGACTAGTGACTGTGCAATCAACATTTACTTTGGACCTAAGGAAACTTTACAAATACAAAAAGAAGATACTTTTAAAAAACCTACCAATGAACCATTTATCTCTTCAGAATAATAAACCTTATTGCATTACAATAAAGGTCGTTTCAACTCACCTGAACAGATCCGTGTCTGTCTGCGGGAGTAAGATGGCCGGTGGTAATGGGCGTTGCTTTGCCGCTATGTGGCCAGTTATTGCCCGCGTTGCCGGCGCCGCCCGCCCCGAACTCTTTAGCAGCTAGTGCCGCCATCTGGAAGTAATCGTGCTAAACATGGGCATTGTTCTTAACTGTTTTTAGGTGAGATTGTAGTTTGAATTTTATTGGGTTATGTTTTAGGTTTTTTTTTTGAGCTCAAAATTGTTTCAAAATAAAAGAGCGCTCTGGCGTTGCTATATATTTTTGCTATGATGTGGATTTGGTAACCAGCATTTTTATGTAATTTTTTAAAGAATACAAAAAATGCATAAGTATACATTTTCTTATAATGTTCAAAATATAAAAGATACAAGCATTGTAATAAAATATTAAGTATTTAAAATATAACTTAATATAACTGGGTTCCGACTAACAGAATCTACCTCAGAATAAATTTGTTAATTTGATTTATGTAGTCATTGAAAAATATAAAGTAAATAATTTACTAATTAAAATACAAGCTGTAGAGCGAAAAAATAACAAATAAATGGATGATATGTGACAATGAATTATATTATATTATGATGAAGTCACTCACAAGCTCAGTACACAAATATAAATCCCATAGCATCAATTATTTTTTTATAAATAGTGAAAAAATATAGTGAAAATTTTGATCAGACAAAATTATTACTTTATTGTGTTTTCTTATATTTTTACAGTAGAGCGGAATTTTAAAAACACAAGCATAACGTAAAGACAGGTATGGTATACTATTTTCCTATGCAGTGCAACAAAAGTTAGATTAAGACATTCGATATATTCATTGCCTCTTCAAAAACTAAAGTATTTCTTAATTATTTTTAACTATCCTATATTTTATAAGCGATAATACCTTCCCCATGGTTTTAAAAATGTAAAGAACACATAATAACCAGATTTAGGATACGATAATCATGCAAAATAAAGGGCAAAACAGCGGAGCATCTAACAAAACTATTAGTTTAGATAAAATGTAAAAAAACATATTCGCTGGATACACAAAAATATGTAAAGAATGTATTAATCAACTTCAGTTGCCAAACGTCCAATGTTAGTTTAAAAATTAAAATTCAAAATGGATGACAGCACACAGACTTTTCAGTCAAAAAACTAAAACCAAAGCAATACTATCAGATATCGTAATGTTAGATACAAATGGGGGGTGTATCCCTTCTTAGATGGGACCATAGGGGGAGACTCGAGGCAATTGGCAAAGGGTCACCCGACTATTATTAATGAGAAATAAAAACTATGTGGGTAGCTACACACATTTTCGGGCCGGCATAGTCGGTTCGGCAGCATTTACCGAACCGAGCCGAAGTAATAACTGCACTTCGGGTAGTTAATTCGGGTCAACAAATCATTCGATTCAGTATCACGACAAAACCAAGCGGTTTTTTTTCTCGAACATTCATCCACATATATTCGATTTTACCTATTAATGCCAGCCCGAATATGTGTGTATCTACTCCGTGTAATGAATTGATACGACCAAACCTCTTCGGAAATAAGCGCCGCCTCATCGTCCTCAACCAAACCAATCATATAATCACACAAATCATCCTGTGACGACAAAAAAGCAATGTGAGTTCGTCGTTTACTGACTTTGAATTTGGGACAGTCGGATTATAGGATTTGCAAGACCAATTGAACATAAGAAACAAATTATTACTCCATGATATTTACTAAAATCTTGCAAATACTAAATTCGAAAATACTATTTTTTTAATAACAAATACTTACAGTTACATAATGGTAATAAATAATATATAAACAAATAAATATTATAAATAAAGAGATAATAAGAGAAAGAACAGAAAAGACAAAAGAAAAGTAATAAATCATTAATAAATGTAATGAATAATATAGGATTAAATGTATTACCTTGTGGAATGGCTGATGACTGTCTCTATTCGGTGAAACAACGACTTCGTGGCCGGTCTGAATCGAACCCACTGGTGTGGACTGAAATGTTACAAATTATTTATTAGAACTGTGTATTTTAGAAAATACGTTGTATTTACATAATTTTAATACTTTCTAAATTATTGTCTACTGTCATAAGCTATTGTAAAGTCTGGTATAATAGCTAAAGGTTAAGAATACAGGTTTTTTTCCGTACATGGATCGCGGTAAGTGTTACAACCAATAATACAATTGATAAAGTGTCTACTCCTATTTCTACTATATCTGCTAAGTTTAAAATATTGTGTAAAAGTCAATATTTTAAACTTCTCAATGGTCCACTGTGATCTCTAGTGGAAGAATCGCTACAAAACAATACATTTTTGTAAGATTATTTAATATTGATCTGTGTTAATACTAACCAGTTAGAACTTCTTTGATCTCGTGATAAGAATACATATAATTTTTACTAATCTGAATAAACAATGAAAATATAAAGAAATTACTAAAATAAGGTTCTTTTACCACCATAATGAATTGTGGGATATTGATCCCTTTTCACCCTAGCAAACATAATGAAACCAACAATTTTATTATTAGTAACTGATAATAAAATTTCAATTGCACCTATGTATTTTTTTTTGTCAACCTATAGTGTCCCACTGCTGGGCAAAGGTCTACCCCAAACATCTCCAACCATCCCTATCCTTCGCAGTGTTCCAGCTACTGTCGAAGGTAGTAAGATCATCCAGCCAACGCTTTATATATATAAAATTAATCGTGTGAAAAGCAAAGCCAAGCACAGCTGTAAACAGACAACATAAAACATACAACTAAAAATCGTACATGAAAAGAAGTATTGAAATAAAATGACTAGCTTTTTTTCCCTGTGTTTTAATAAAATGTAATACAACTGTGGAGTGTATAAAGTCACTACATCATTTGTGCCACAAACTTATTTGTCCTGGCAATCAAAATTATAATTAATAGTGTCATGTTATTAGACTGTCCGCTGTCCCCAATAACTGTGCCCTGGACGACCAACATAACGCCATCGAGGTGGCCACTCATTGGTGCTCTGATATCTAAAATTAATTGTTTAAAAAAGTCTTGTCAATCGACACGAGGAAGAAGTTAGTTTTGTCTCTTTCTCACTTTATATCAAGTGACTAAGACAAAACTTGTGAGTAAGTACTCGGAAGTTTACTTGAAGATCGTGAAATAGGCCCTTAGACTTAAAGTTCAAGCTTCTTCAAGCTTCTTACTTGGTGTTTTCGTAGACTGAACAAGGCCTTTACTTAAATTAAGTTTGATATAAGACCTATAAAAGTAATGAGCAGTAAATACCAACCAAAGTAAATCCAAACTGAAAACATCCACAAACACAAAACTAACCTTATCAGATTTAGTTCTAACGACATTCGATGGGGGAGCGTTGCGGAGTATTCTCATCACGTGAATGTTCTTAGGCTTCAGGCGACGAACAAAAGCAGAAAGCATGCGCCATGCAATTTGATGTTAGTAGTTGTTTGTTAATATTGTTATGTGTATGAATGATCGCTTATAAGGCGTTTGTGATAGAGCTGTTTGTGAAATTCTATGAATGGCGGCGACAATATTAGTGCTGATAGTGCTAGTTAATAGAACATTACCTATCATCATATCATATCTGATTGGAACCCGCGAAGGGTTTCCTATCTTTACTCTATGTTGTTGATAGCATAAAGCCAAGGATACAATAGGGGACAAATGTCCTGCGACACGTGTCGCCATCAACATTGGGTGAAGTAGCGCGACGTTGCTGGAATTTAGTCGACATGTCTGGTAACACCTGCGTCGCTACAAACATATCGCCGATACAATGTCATGGGACATTTGTCCCCTAGTGTATCTTTGGTTTAAAACACTATTATGAGCTAGCACTTCCAGCATTTTCGTTTATTGTCATACTGTCCTAAATCTATAAAGCTGAGTGTTTGGTTAAACGCACTAGTCTGTAGTTGAAACATTCTTCTAGTGTTAGATAGCACATTAATCGAGGAACGCTATAGGCTATGTGACATCAAACAAAAGCTTGATTGGAGCCAACACGGGACATCTAGTTTACCTTAAACCAAGCACTTGAAGTAAATGAATAATAAGATAAAGTGTTAAGAAACCTATATTTGTGATTAACTAATATTTTGTATTTGTGTATATTTTGTTCCTACCTGTAATGTAGTGAGATAATGAACCAACAAACTACACAAAAACACAAGTTAGTTGACTCGTTTTTATTAACCAAACGTAATAAATATTTAACATCTACTATTATTAGCAATAACATTTTAACTAATTTAGTTGGACCGTTGTTAAATTCTATTTACCTATTTGAATGTTTGAAACAAAAATGAAATTATAAAAAGTAAATTAGTATTACAAAGGAAAAAGTATTAATAACAGAAATGGTTTTGCTATGCGAAACTACTTAGGAACAAATCTATTTTTGAATGCATTTTTAAACCAGTAAAACAAATTTTCTTTCTAAGTTGTTTCTATATTAGTAAAAAAACAGTAATCTATATCTTGGGATACATTTTTTTTTTTCATTTTTATTAATTCATGTTTAAATTAAAATAATAGAAGTGGGGTTACTTGCACTATTCATAACACATGAATAGCTGGACTGATTCTAGTGAAATTTGGTGTTCTTTATAATCAAGAAAAGCAAAGAATGTTTTTATCCCAAAATTCTCACTTATCAAAGAAATGAAAGTAAAACTGCGGGGCACAGATAGTTATAAAATTAATAATAAAGTTTGCTACTAAAATATTAGATACTATTTTTATATTTATTTACAAAATGTCTTGATACTTGTAAATTTTGCGAAAGTCCAAAAAATGTGCAATCAAGCCTTAATAAGCATATATTTAGTTTATAAAGTTGATTCGCTAAAAAGAACTGTATGTACTGAAAAGTAAAGTGTATTTTTGGATGAAATATAAACTAAAATTTGAAGTTTAATAATTTGTTCTAGAATTTTATTGTTATTTGCATATACAAATCAGTTATATCACTTTCTCTAAAACCATTTTCAGTAAGAGATTAGTTTGCGGCGAATCAACTTTACTGGAGCAATATCTTCATTAAAATATATTATTTTTAAAGTAAGCTACTTATATATTATCTTATAAACTCCACATTTGGATAAGCCATCACATACAATAAGTATATAAAAAGGTGATATTGTTACAACACGGATTTCATCTAGTAGAAAGTGATCACAGTTATTATTTTTATGAATAAGTGCTTTTATAAAGTTTACGTTTTTTACAAAATTTTCATACAAAATTCGTGTTGTATAATCTCACATATTTATCGTAAAGTGGGCCTCTACAGTTATTGAAAAAGCATAAAAATCCACAAAATAAAGACGATCTTTATAAAATAATTGTTGAACCGTTTCTTACCGGGCGACAATACTGCGGAGCGAACATTATGGATCATATATAGAACCGAATCGACATTCATTTCAGGGATATTTATGATACATAATAGATCTTAGCGTACCGTGAACGCAAATAAACAATTATAGGAAAAAATAAAAAGGGTCGTATGTGAGTGAAGCGTCGCAAGGGAAATAGGACATAACAGTGTGCGTGTGAGGGTGTCGTTATGTGACTGAGCTATTTACCATGGTCTTGCCGGTCCAGTCGAACTCGCCGTCGTCCACGTACCCGCGGCGCTCGAACAGGTCGCGGAACATGCGCCGCAGCTGGTCGTAGTCGGGCGTCTCGAAGAAGTCCAGGCGCCGCACGTAGCGCAGGTACGTCGCCAGCTCCTCCGGGTGACCCTCGCACAGCACCTGACACGCGCAGACTTACTTAGTGCTCATCACTACATACATAGATATAACTCTTTATTGCCTTTCACAAATAAAACAGGTAAGTATACAAATGTATACAGTAACAATAATAACTAAAATATAACACACAGAAAGAACAATGGGCGGCCTTATCGCTAAAAGCGTTTTCTTCCAGGCAACCTGAACTACATAATAACATAGTATAAAACAAAGACACTTTCTCTGTCCCTATGTCCCTATGTATGCTTAGGTCTTTAAAACTACGCAACGGATTTTGATGCGGTTTGTTTTAATAGATAGTGTTTCAGTGGAAGGTTTTTAGCATAATTTTATCCCCATATTCCTACGGGAACGGGAACTATGCAGGTGAAACCGCTAGTTCACATTATAAGAAACTCATACAGTACATTTTGAAAAAATGAGAGTTTGAATTAAATTGTAACACTTCTCGAGTTCTACTTAGTTAATCTAGGAATTAAATTTCGTTCATATTGGTTCAGTAGTTTTGGCGTCAAAGCGCGACATACACACAGGCAGAGTTACTTTCGCATTAGGGGAAAACCCAAATTTTGCCGGGAAAGGATTTTGATTAATTCTAACCCCAAGGGGATAAAGTAGGGGATAAAAGTTTGTATGCCGGAAGTCATTCACTCCACGCGGACGAAGTCGCGGGCAAAAGCTAGTAAGCATAAAACAAAACGCTACAACCAATTGGAGTTGAGAAAACGCACGAAACCAATAATATCTAACATTACACACTCATGCATTGACGTTAGTACCTGGATATTCAACCTGTTAGAAGTAGTAGGAGACCACAAGACGTTAAGTAAAAAACCTAAGTAGTTATATATAGCAAACTGCTTTGGTTTTTTACCTGGCGTCTGGAGGACTAATCTTGAACAGGCTGATTACGAAGAACTGCCTGCTTACACGTGAAAGCTATAATATTTTCACTCTAGAAAATCAATAGAAACTAGGGTACTTTACTGAAAACTAAAGGGTTTGTTCCACTATATTCACCCAAGTGATATCATATCACCCAGATGAACAATATGGAATGTATTAGTCAACTTTGTTCACCTCAGAAATAAATCACCAAGATGAACAAGGAATTCAAATGTTAGATGATAATAATAATTATAATAATGTTTGCTTACTTCAATTGGTGTCGCTCTTTTGGTGTCTCCAATTTTTTGGTATCTCTCTTTCAATGTATCAGCTTTTAAACCCTGCCAGGGTAAGGAACCGCGTAAAAAATACATGAACATGTGACCGAGAGCTTCTAAATCGTCGCGTCTGGATTGTTCTGGAAACATTTAAGGAATATATGTTGAATTACTTATTACACATAAATTTCTTTATTAACCAGCCTGCCTAGCATGACTGTGCATGATAAATGATATAGACACCACGAAATAATATCGATTTCGCGAGCATGACCAAATGAATATGGCGTAGTACGATTTGATTAAATTAAATATGGCGGCTATATTTATTGTATTTTGACAGTTGGATGTCAATAAATAGCTATATCGATTTCGCGAGCATGACCAAATGCCATAAAATTAATCATGTGGTAAAATTAAATATGGCGGACATTTTTGACAAATTTTGACAGTTGGATGTCAATAAATCGCTGTATCTATCGCGTTTTCGAAGTCATGCTAGCCTAGCAGGAATAACAGTGGTATAATTTAACCCTCATTAAAGGCTGATTTTTCCATCGCCAGATAACTTTTAATCAAGGAACAAAATTGACACTTGACAGTTTTTGTATGACATGACTGTCAAAATTACAAAATTATTTCTTGAATAAAATTATCAAATGATTGAAAAATCAGCCCTTAGTATATATAATTATTCTTAAAATTGCAAGTGACAAAACATAGATTAACTAAACTATATTATTCATCATTTATTCGTAATAAGGAAATGGTCTTGAGTGCGATCCTTAATCAAATAAAATATTTAAGCAAAAATGACTGTTCTAAGATTTTTATATTAATTTTAAGGATGTACTTGTATAACTATTATACTGTTTAAGGTACAGAAGTTTATTATCTGTAAACCTTGGATATTTGTAGATGAGTAAACACTAATTAAGTTACAGAAAACCTCCGAGTGAATAAATATTTCATATTTGATTAAGTTACTAAATAAACAATTGAAAAATCACAAGTCAACCAAATAAACAAGGGGTAAGTATATTAAATATTCAAAGTTAAAATGTATATTCTTTCATAAAGACATAAATAAATCGGCATTCAACTGCGAAAGTGTTTAATGAACCAGAGATAAAATCGATATTTTTTATTGATTTCACATATCTTTAAATAGATTGTATTGTAGGTCGACTTGAACAACTCATCGATAGAGAACCTTTGTATAATTTTAACATGTTATTATTATACAGCAGCTCTTTGGCTAAATTAATTTTAACACAAAGGTTTTGAATTGTTATACATATTAGGGATGTTAGGAATTTCAAATTTAGAATCTCCTGAATGAAGTTATTGCGGATAAGTATCTATCTTTCAATATTGATATTACGTTTAAGAACACATAAATTTTAATACTACACATGTTAACTATAAAACTTTGTAAAACTGTAAAACCCAAACACGTCGAAATATGTCTTATTTGGACTCCGCCATATCCGAAATCATTGGTTCTAGTTTCTAGAAACTCCTATCCGATATTATTAGTTCTAGTTTCTAGAAACTCATATCCGATATTATTTTTTTTATTAGTTCTACTTTCTAGATGGTTACGGAAAGTTATTGATTCGGATATCAAATATGTATTTTCGGATATCGGATAATTTGGGTCATGATACGGTGCTAATATAATATAATAACATCCCTGGTACAAATGACGGACCTCTATAGAATCCGTAGTAAAAAGTATATAGTAAAATAAACCCTCCTCTCCGAGATACAATGATACTTACCTTTTCCTAAATGTGTATTTATTGACATGTATCTCGCGGTGCCTGTCAGGGACTTGTGCTCCCGATATGGAATATGTTTATTTGTCTCTAAGTCTATATATTCTTTGGCCAAACCAAAATCTGAAACATACAAAATATATAATTAGTTAGCGAGCTAGGTTTCTAATATTAATATCCGATTGATGCTATAACCAAAGATGATTAATCATATGTTTTTATATACAAATACATATAATTAAAATTGTTTATTTTATGATAAGATCTAATCAAAACAATAGAATCCTATTTAGATGGAAAGTGACTTAATTTGTTTGTTACGCTTTCACGTTTTAACTACTCACTCAATGTATTGTAAAATTGGGTTTTATTTTAAAATGATGGCTTCGTTCAATTATTACAATAATAATTTAATGAAGCCATCATTTTAAAATTTCAACACATAATAATAGCATTCAAATTTAATTTTCCTGAACATTCATACAAAGTGTTCGAATTTGTATGAAAAATGACATTTCGATGACATTTATTTTACACAAAATGACAGCTGTCACAGGTCATTGTTTATTTAAAATTGACAGCATTGAAGGACTATCACGCACAAAATAACCAAGTAGCGTTTTGGAGGACTCTGCCTACCTGGTTACCATTTTGAAACCAAGTCAGGATATACATAATATTTTTGATATAAGAGTATTTTGGGTGTTTTTTATCCATTTTAAGTAAGTATGTATGTATTTATTTACAAAAAAGTAAATACATATCATACCACAAGCTTTAACTTTTGGACATATTTGTGCGGATATTATTGAATTAGAAATCTTTTACTTTCAACAATTTAATTTGTGTCTAATATACTATATTATAACATAAATGTTAAGTTTGGAAAACAGGATTATAAGTAGCTTGTTCTAAACCGCAAAACCTCGCCGCTAAGTGTATAATTACTATTTCAATATCTCGTTACATGACAAGGCAATAATTAGCGAATCCAATTATAGCTACGTCAAAGTGAAATAAAGTATTTGACGATAGAACGAAATATTAAAAGTCGAGTGTATATTGTTGAAATGCGTTTTTTTTCTCTCAAAAAATGTATGAAAAAATGTCGTATTTGCGAAGATACTTTCAATATTAAGAAAATGAATTTTATCAAAAACTCTTTTAAATAAGTTGGATTTATAAGTGGTAAAATTAAATGACTCAAGATCCTTTAGTCTGTAAATTGACAATTGAAGGCAATAAAAAAGCAATTTTCAACTTTAATTAACGTACTAGTTGTGTCTTATGGTTTTACCCGCGTGCATTTCAATACCATGGTAATAGCGGAATTTAATTTACACTATGCGTTGTTATGCATAAGCTAGTCGAGCTTAAAATTTCATCCAAATACATCAAGCCTTTTAGCGTGAAAGAGTAACAAACAAATTACACATACATAATACGTGTAAACAAACGTTAGCCTTTAAAATAATGGTGTGATTTGATAAAAATAATTAATTTAAATAGATAGCTATTTATATAAAACAGAAATACATTTCGTACATAATCTGATAGACTCCAATCGTAAACGTTGATAGAGAAACGGTTCAATTGTTTGTCGATTTTAATTATAAATTTAGTTGGCACAGTTTCCTACTGAACTGTTCGTTACTATAGATATAAAAAACTAAGTTTCTTCATAAAAAATGCTTTACAGAATCAATAACCTTACAACAATTTATTGAGAATAATTAATTACGAGTTACATTGCCTTTCTTAATGACCCGAGTCTTTTGTTAATTATTAAGAAAACAGCCAATAGTTAAAACATTAGGTAAGTTGATCGTGCCGTAGTAGAAATCCCCCTCGGGATCCTACGGCACCCCAATGTAACGCGGACGGAAGTCGCTGTGTTTTTAGTGGGTAGGCCCAGCCCTTCTGGCTGGGAGAGCCCTACATGCCCCGTGGGTCCTCCCAATATCGGCTCACGGCGGTATGCAGTTCTATGCATTTTCACTGCGTTAAAAAAAAAAAAAAGGTAAGTTGATCGATTCCTGGATAAATTACCAACATATTTATAATTTATCAAACATGGTTCTAGTTTGGGTATACCAACACGCATTTGGGAGCTGTAGTAATGATGTCTATTCGTTCCCACTGTACTAGGATAGTGAGAGACAGTCCATTGTTATGCAGTTAGTTTTAGTAGGTCGATAAAATGGTGACGTCAACGATGAAACATTAAATGAAACTGCTGACTGGAAGTGTTACTATAAGTTCATGAACTCTTAGGAGTACTTTTTGCTATTACTGAAAGATTATATACCAATATTTCTTAGTATTTCCAGTGCGTTCACTTTTTGTCGCATTGCCGTCGCCATACTAAGTACTTTAAAATAGATAAGTTATCAAAATTTCTACTCACCAATGATGTGAATGATTTTTTCCCTTTTAGTTGCAGTTCTACCTATTAAAAAATTCTCCGGCTTTACATCGCGATATATTAGATGTCTTGTGTGAACGTACTCGATACGATGTAACTGAAAATTAAAATAGATTTTATGTAAATTGTCATAGAGTTTATATTTCAATATAACTAATGTCTACAAAGAGCCTACTGCGGCTTAGCTCACCTTGACTACGATTTCAATACCTTAGGGGTAGTTCTTCGTTAAATCTTTTGTTATCCTTAAACCTTTAAGGCTAGACTAGTAAAGTTTCATATTTTTACAGATATTTGTTAGTTCATAAGTTCTGTATTGTCATGGAAATAAGGGTCAAAATTAATTGAACCTGTTCCGGGTATCATTCGTCAATAAAATTTCATATACAGTTATATAATATGACCAGTTGATTAATCCGGATCAAAGCACACATTGACTGTGAAATGTTCACATGAATAGATACATTTCAATAACAATACGGAAACACTGTCCTAAAGCGTCCGCCCGACCCACTTAACCCAGGTGTCATAACATACAACATGCAAACGTAATATAAACATTTCTTTTATTATAACATCATTTATACGTAAATCCATTATCTAGTTAAAGCAGAACACATTGCTGACCTTTGTAGCAAAGAACTGCATAGTTACGTCACACCGAGCGTGAGTTTCAGTGTTCAGTTTGTTAAGATTATTAATATCAATGCAATGTTGAATATTGTCATTAAGTGATTAGTTTAAACATTTGTTTTGTATGTTTTGACACCTAACATTATTGTAATAAGACTAATATGTTGAACAAATGTTTGTTGCAATCATTTTCCAGAGTGCTTCACCGCTTTTCTCTCAATAATAATGGGCAATGATAAATTAAACTAAACTACTATAAAATTATAATGTTTACAAATATTACCGATAACTTTCTCAAATCCGTTCTAATAGCAAACAGATGAATCATCCTGTTATCCGGTTCCCAGTCCGTGAGTCATTCTATCCCAACGTAATTTAAAGTCAAACTTGTTTACTTACCAACTGCATGGCGATCATTAATACAGTCTTTAGAGAAAAGCGGCGGCCGCATAGGTCGAAGAGATCCTCCAGCGAAGGACCGAGCAGTTCCATAACCAATGCATTGTATTTACCGCACGGCCCGAAGTAGTACACCTCGGGTATGCCTTCGGCTGTCGACGGTGCTGTATGGAGCAGGATGTACCAGGAGAGGGTAAGGAGAGGAGGGAGAGACAACAGATAGCATTAATACTCACATAGGGCACACGAGCATTGCTCTCGCTCTCACCTGTAATACGTAACACCGCAGCCGATATTGCCGCTCACCAAACGGTGGGTCGCGAGAGCATTGCTACGTGTTTTTAATCAATGTGCGGACCTAAAGGCCGCGGTCAGACCGAATTTGCACAACAAGGATGTATAAATTTTCCTCATCATTGAACGCCAAGGCGCTAAATATTCAGGTCGTAGTATAAATTCAAGTAAAACCGCGCACCTTTAATCTGACCTCGACCTCACAACGACCATGACCACGGCGTGCGAACCCTCGCAAAAAACATCACAATTTAGATTTGAATATCGGATACGGTGTTGCGTCAAAAGCGCCTAACTACACGGACTAATTTTGAGCCTTACTAGCTGCATTGCGATCATAAGGACCGTCTTGAGTCTGAACCTTCGTCCGCAATGCACGAACAAATCTTCAAGGGAGGGCCCTAGTAACTCCATGACCATGGCGTTGTAGCGGCCGCCACAAGTACCCAAGTAGTATACTTTCGGTACGCCCTCTGAGTAAATTAACTTTTTATTCTATGCTGTTATATCAAACTACACAAGTATACTACATACACACGACACTTTAAACAAAGTTATCACAAGTCTATTTGTAACATTTCGTTTCCTGTTAATTGTATCGACTCCGCCGTGTCCCGAGTATAGGAACGTCACAAGATTGTAACTTGTGCTATTGTATGAGTCGTATGATTGAAAGCTTCTGCAATACGCGTAGTCGCTTTAAATGAGCCCGTTCGATAATTGACATACAAAAATAAAACATGATACAATGAGACAGTCAAACCCGTTGCTTGCATATGCCATTCGTTTTATTAATAACTTCACAACTTTTAGCTGGATTTATGATGTCTAAGAATGGTAGATCATAAACGAAGGCACATAACGAAACGGTATACTTTCAACCGTAACATCACAGTTTTAATGATGATTCATCAGTTCAATGTTTTTAAGTGAATACGTATTATAATGTTAGAAGCTATACGACTGTAGTTGAACGTCATTCGGGCCGATCGAAAACTACATTTTTTATTCAATCATTTGTAGGATATGTGTGTGTAATATAAAATTAAGGAAAAACTCACCGTGAGTTCCTAGTAACTTGTAAAATCTGTACTCTAAATGTAACTGTGGAGCCTTGGATTTCATAGGCTCCATCTTAATCGCTACATGTTCATTGTTGTATAAATTTTTCCCTGTAAAAGAAAGGATGTTCATTAGTAACTTAGTCAACATTTTAATTTCTAAACAAAACTTATACATACAAAATTATCCAGAATCGTGGCCTTTAACACTCTATCATCACAATTCCAAAGATACTTTTCAAACAAATTAAAATCGGTTCACTTGTTTGCCAAATACAATGCCTCAGAAAGGCACATAAACACATTAAAAGCCCCGCTGTTTACGCAGCAGTTTTTAAAAAAAAGCAGTAATATCAATGAATATCCATAAGGAATACCCAGTTGCCATACTGGGAACGGCATTGAACTTTCATCACAGTTTCATCCAAATACACGTTTAAATAAACAAAAGAATGATGAACAACAGACTGGTAGGTTAAATATAGAATTGTTTTTCGTATAAACCCGAATCACATTTATATATCACGATGTATTTTTGAAGAAAATATTTGAGATAATATTGGATTGGAAAGCAGACATTTCCTGTCAATCGTTTCAAATATTCGATATCTTGCTTATTATCTTATCTCGACCACTACGGTTTGGTGTAAAGGATCTAATAGCTGTGTCATAGTTTCAAATAGAATTACGATTATGATTTTCGTAGTCCCGGCATTTTATTGGCATTTGAATTTGTATGACAACTCGGAAGGCTTTTATTCCTGGACGGAGCGATTCATATTTTCTATGTTAAAAAAAGATTCGTATTGTGAACTCCAACACGCACTAAGTAGGCAAGTGTGGTAAATACGCCAACTAATAATATTACATAGAAGTTTTTGTATAGTGCGATCTAAAAGGACGATAATTTATTCTAATGTTTTGGTTTACCTATCATTTCTTCCATATTACTTCTTGCAAACCTTTGTTCAGTGTCTAATTGGGGTCAGCTTTTAGTTTAACTAGATTTGGCGGCCAGTATTTTACGTGGAACGACTGCCATCAGACCTTCACAATTTCCTCTAAATTATCTACCCTAATAAATCTAATAGTATTACTATAACATCTAATAGATAAAATTTGTAGACGAAATTCGTCGAAATATAAATCGATTGAGCGAGACGATTGTTTGTCAGTACTATCGATTAAACATAAAGTTTTCATTTTCAACGCCTGATCAATTTTAACGTTTCAACATTGTTTTTGTAAAAAAAAGTGAGATGGCCTTTGTAGGAACCTGTCTTGCAACTGTTTCTCGATTCGTCCAACGTAAAGGTAGTTTTTACGCTCACATCTCTGGCGTCAGCATAACGACAATCTTATCGATCTAAATAAACAGATACATATCTATATACTAACTACATACAATTTACAAAATCTTATCATGACGGTACAATTAAACAAAAAATCGTCACTGTTTCAAACTACTCAATGTCCAAAACTTCCCGGCTTTGCGCTGCGTTATCTAACAAAGTTTATATTCAGCGAAAATTAATGTTTCTCTTTGTGAAATTTCACGTAAATTGCTAATAACAAAGGCGATTCTTTACCGTTATTTTTCACTAACTGCGTGTCGCAGTTCCCGTAAAATATACCCTATGTTACTCTGCTGATAATGTAGCATTCTAGTGTTGAAAGAATTTTTAATATCAGTTCAGTAGATTTTTAATTTATTTATGACAAACTTTAATTCTGTCTAATTTTATTAATATTAGCGTAAACAGATAGCCTTTACGACTACAATAGCTTCCTACAACGTGTTGTTAACACAGTGATGTCACATAAAATACCTACCTTTCTACGAAACAATAGAACTAATTAAATTTGGGTAATGCGGTAGGTTACACTGTAAGATGCCATATAATTCAAAAGGAAAGTTAATAACTGCTTACTTGCTTATTATTAAGCATAATAATACTCATTATTTTTGTCGATGTTTCAACGGAGACGGTTCAAAATGAGTTTTGAAAAACATTTCAATTATTATTATTAAAAGCGGTTAAGTTAATAATAGAAGCGGATAATTAAGTGACATTACTTTAATAGTAAATACTCGTCAGAAGTTGTTAGCGCTTAAACTAACGAGATAGTAGTTATATGTAATGGATATTATTAAAAAAAATGATCTTAAAGGGATGTATTACACCCGCGTTGATATTATATTATAAGAAAATTGGGATGAAATTTACGGGAGTAATGTAGCTTTGAAGTAGTTTTAACATAACATCAATCACTCTGTAGCAAGCGACTTCTAACTAGATGCATTACCTGTATTTAGACTACCAGAAACTACAGACACACATTCATACACACTCAAATCGATGGAGTACTTGATTTTTTTCCTTACAAACAAGACCACATGTTTAGTAGAAAATTTAAAATGAAAGGATACATTTACTCTCATCATTATCATAAACACAATTTGATATCCACTGCCGAACGTAGCAACCGACTTCGTCCTGGCAAGTTCATTGTAGAATGTCCTCCAACTAGGTTTATTTACTCTACCTACATCATAGTGTATTTCATAAATCCAAACTTTAATTAGATTAACTACGTTAAGTACAAAATATAATTATTTGGTGGCGTTCACAACACGAGACGTTAATAAAAAGTAAATATATCGATTCTTGCTTCCCCAGCGCTCGGAGCCGGGCCCCCCCAAATGGTTAACAAAGTATGTAATGTGTATTAATCACTACGAGCACGTGGCCCTTAATGTTATTTTCAGTGACGCGAGGTTGAATCCAATTCCCATCCGCACGCAGCCATATAATCTCACAAACGATACGCCCCAATAGAAACCTTATACATTCAATAATAAAGTATAATCGGCTGTGTACTTGAATTAAAAAAAACTTCATGCTGCAGATTTCAATGCATGTTAGACTAGCTATGAAGATATTTCAGCTCATTTCATTACGTATGTATTTGAATTGGTAATGAGCTGAACGGTCTGAGTCATCCTATTACATTTTATCCTTAAACTTTTCTTATAACTTGTTTACATTATTAATAAACCGAACAAAAAAGTTTAATTATACTAAGCATTAATATAGCGCTTCAAAAAAAGCCTTGATACCATAACAAAGAAGTCTTAAATAATTACGTATAGCGCTAGACTTTAGAAACTTTTATAACTCATTGTATTTTCTTAGAAAACATTTTGATTCTATTCTTGGTTCTAACAATAAGTATTAATAGTAGTTAACTTTAATAAAATTGTAATGTAAACCGCGCAAACTAAAGAAGATATAATTTTGCGTAGTAGTGCCGGGTGTACAGTTACATTTGCTTAGCGTATTGGGTGTCAACAGCAGTCAGTAATCGACTATTATCTCAAGTCTACACAACAGCTCCTTGCGATAAACCTAACCGAATATATAATGCTGTTTATATGCATATCGTAGACTTCAATTATAGCCAGATATGCATAAACGTTATCTTGTGTAGGAGTGACGAAGCATGTTATAATAACTGAATATGTATATGAACAAAAAGGACAACTAGGTTAGTCGACAAACTGTCGTACGCAATACCTGACAGCAGACAATCTTAGTTAATTTGTAAATAACTTTGTATATTTTCAGTGACCGTACAAGGTCGGGCTTTACGTCTGTTGTTGAGTCTGAAGATACCATTGCCTGTTAAGTAGCTGTCAAGTTCATTAGCTAAGTTATTTACAATGCCACACGTAATATTGAACTGGTTCTATTGAGTTTTGTAAACTATCCTTATTAATTTTAGTAATTACAATGAGTATTATTCTTAGAACCTTTTATAATGTTTTGTTATAGTAGAACATGGTAATCTTGCATAAGTACTCATTTTTGCTTAAAGCAAGCCTAATGATCTAAATGTCCTTTCTTTAGCCACCCCAAACTGTTCTGTCACTTATTTCCAACTGTTACTCTTAAAACAACATATGGACTACATACAGTATGTTTCTGAATACGTAACCTAATCAATTAGATATCTTTACACTAATGGTCAGCTAAGTATCGACCGTACCATATATTACCAAAGATCGCAAGTCATTCAAGTTTCCAATTTACTGTTTAGCAAAAGTGATGCATTATACGGTATCTATTAATGAATTAAGTTTTAGTATAGAACCTACTCCATTTTATTTAGAAGACTAGCGGCGCCCCGCGGTTTCACCCGCGTAGTTCCCATTCCCGTAGGAATATGGGGATAAAATTATGCTCAAAAACCTTCCCACTGAATCACTCTATCTATTAAAACAAATCGTTGCGTAGATTTAAAGATCTAAGCATACATAGGGATAGAGAAAACGACTTTAAACAGCGATTATACTATGTAGTGATTTGCAACAGATTTTCCTTATAATTTGGATTTGGCAATCCTTGTTTAATGTAAGACTTATTGTGGAGATTAAATAGAAAACCCTAATTAGCCATGGGACAAAGGTTTGGAAGAAAATATGAATACAATGTAGAGAAGCGTAATCGAAACGACGTAGCTATACTTATAAAAATTAATCAGAACATATTACGATAACCATTAATTTATGATAAGTAGCAATTCAGCGAGCAATATTAAAATTCTATTAGAACTTATAATCCAAGTTGTATTTTTTCTTTGAACTAGAGCCAAATGGGGTAAATTAACTGAAGGCAATTTTGAATGATGTCAGTTTTGTCCTTCGCGGTTTGAATATCAGAATATTATAGATACTTAATTCACCCCACAGTTGTATGAAAAAAATAACATGGCTAAAGTTTTGTAGCAATATCTTCATATACATACGTTAAAAATATAATCAATCGAACACTTTAAATACGTAATAAAACTACCTAATTATGATTAGTTTTATATCTCAAGTGACGAATAAATATATCTGAATTATTCAAAATAATAGATTGCCTACGTGCCTAAGTTAACACCCCGTATTATCACACCAATTTATACTGTATCTGATAAGGATCAAATTCTGGGAAGTAATGACATGTGCCAAACTGGAAGATGCGTATTTGGAACAAAAATGGCTTTAGAATTGAATTCGCAACATTTCATAACATTTCTGGAACATAACATAATCATTCACTACATCATCTCGTTATAGTAACTAACCCCTAACTAAGCTCGAAGCTTGTATCTAGGGTATCAGAAACTACGCACACACTCATTCACACACACACCCAGATCGACAAAAACATTTGTGGTTCACACAAATGTTCACTCCGCACGGGAATCAAACCTGCAACCTTTCGGATAGCAGTCCGGCATGGTGACCACTTTGCCATCGAGGTCTGCCACACAATATTTTATAGCTCTTTAAATAAAAGAAACGCAAAATTTCAGTGGAGAAACTCCCAAGTGGAACGATATAAAAATACGCGTCAATTTGAGAGCCTTCCCTCGATTGAAGTCAGTAAAAAAGCCGCGAACTCAATCGATGTTGATTTATTCATAAAGTGCCAACTGTTTCGTGATTTACATGCAAATCTTTTGGGAAGATTAAGATATTCAGCTTTATAAACGTGCAAATTATGAAGGACTAGCGACTTGAGTAGGCTTCGCATGGCACAGTTATGCTAGTGTTAAGTACCTAGTACAAATTTTATTTCAGGTAGTGTTAAGTACTAAAGTACTGTACAATTTTTACATGGGCTAATCCTTCTAATATTATTAATGCGTAAGTTTGTAAGGATGGATGGCTGGATGTTTGGTGGTCTTTCGCCTAGTTTCAGCTGTGTAGTATGAAACCTTATTCATATATAAGATTCCAATATACTACACAGACAAACTATGAGATTTAATATCCAGTTTAAGTAAATAATAGTTTATGTCCTAGTAGAACATCAAATAGTTATTTAATTAACTTCAAAATTGGCTAGATATCGAAGCTACACAGTCGAACACAAAACTACAAACCTAAATAAATAAACGTACGGAAATTTGACCGTCCATCCATACATATTCAACGATTGGCATACGATTCAGGTACAAAAAAAGATATTCGGATGTTAGTTTATTTTACATAGCATGTAGGAAGATACATAAAAATATATGAAGATACGAAATGGATTTAATATAAAGGCCATTTACGACAAATCCATTGAAATATCGGTTGAATTTACCCTCTCAAGTTGACTCTCTCGAGATTTCCGATGTTTTTAGGTAAGTTTAGACAAATGAGTCCCAGTGGCGAGGGGTGAAATTTTCCGAAAGGGAAGACGATCCAAAAAAAAAAAAACGACGCCTACATAATTTTGAATGAGACTGATGACAAACTTTTTTCCGCGACTCAAGAAATACGTTTCTTGCTGATCTATGTTAATTTTAACATAAAATATATTGACCATTTGCTATGTGAAAAGCCCATCAAAATCGGTTCAGGTGTATTGTTATTTGTTTGCTTACATAAAGATAAACACACAAATTCTAACGGATTTATATACTTTTGAATCTAAAATAACAAACACAGAAAACATAACACTTAAAGCTATATACCCCGTTATCATTTAAATATAAAAAAAGAGATTTAAAAAATTTAACCGGAGACAGATCTCATAAAATTATACAATTAGGTAATTTGTATACTTTCTGAAGTTGCTGCCTCCTTTATATAACAGAACTAACTATTAATAACTAACTTCTACTTACTTTATTATCTTCTACTATTTGCACCTCCAGTACCACCCTACTGGAGGTGCAAAAAATATGTTTAATTTATTAGTTTTAATTCTGCCTCTTTAGTTATTTTATTATTTAAATAAATTATATTTCACTACATTTAATTCATTCATATTTTTATGTGTGTAATAGTTATGATGTAATTTAAACTAAAAAATTCAACAAAAAATATGTTGCAATCATCAATTATGCATGCAATTTGGTATAAAAGTTCAGTTGTACAAGTTGAACCTATTTCAATAGACTAACATATTCAATTTTAAAAAACTGTGCAGTTTTAAGAACAATACGAGTATACTTTCATACAGGTCGTTTGATAACCTTTAGTTGAAATCAATCTAAAAAGATTATATTATTACTTATCAAGAAATCACCCTACTTTCAAGTAGTATTTTAAGTCCAATTTACTAAATAAATTATTCTCACCTACCAGGTTATCCAGTAAGCAACAGTTGCTCAATATGCAATAAACTTTTGTTTTGTTTTATTTTAACTTTCACACTTCACAACACGAAAACCAATAATATCGAATTTAGGTATTTAAGTCACTAATTATATCAAATTTACAATTGAGGTATACGTAATAATAACTTTACAAATACTACATAAAACAATAAGTCGCGTAAATAATATTATCATGTAAAATCGTAAAAATCAACAAAACAAAAACAAACTGTTACAACGCGCGAAAACTTAAATGGCATGACACTTGACATACGCGAATACGCTTTGCAAAACGTCAACAGCCGTGTTCTCTTTCTCTCTCTTTCTCTGGTCTGATCCTTGTCTGGCACAGAATAATTAATAGTATCAAGTAGCAAGACGGTGACCGAGCGTCTTATTTTTGGGCGTGAATTTGTGCGAATATGTTTCAATGTGTGCGTGAATTTTGTATCGGAACGGTTCATTGTATGCAGTTGTGAATACGCTTTTGTATGGCGCTAGACCTGCAAGGGAAAACGTTTTATTTCCAAGCGATTTTGAACCGTAACTCATAGTATTTAATGATTATAATGATTTTGTTTCAGTATGAGGTAGTTAGATCGTTTCTTATGCGATGAATATTACGCTATGTATTCTTTTAGTGAATTATTATGTATTTTAATTTGATTTATTAAAAACAGATATTTTTTTAATATGTGGTTATAAGTAAGTAGGTGTCGTTAATATATAGTTGAAGTACCTATGAGTGTTAGATAATTTAGAGTTTAGTAGTGTAAGTTGGTCTGTTTTCAAAAGGGAAGACGGTAGGAATCGTCTTGTATGGACCCCTCGCCACTGATGAGTCCTCATGGTATCAAAGGGAGCACTTTACTTAGAGAACAGGATGTCGTGTCCTTGCATAAAATGTATTATTATACTTATGTTTGTGAGACTGTCATCACAAGAATACGCATGTGAATAAAGTAGGTAAGTACTGTGTCGGTTTTAACAATGGAGTAAAAAAATGTTTGCTTTGTTATACAACCAGTATATGTATTAAACTGATAAGAACTTTATAAATATACATGATACTACAACTTATAAAAGTAGTTACATTTTATAAGTTTACCTAATTTATCAACACGTATTCACAATATCTAATCCGGAAAATAAATATGATATTAATAATACACCTTGCTGATTTTGGCTCCTTAAGGAAACGGCCTTGGACTTCCCAAGGGTACTTTCTTTTGTAACGCTTCTCTCTATTGGTACTCTAATGCGTAATAAGGACAAGTCCTGAGCAAACAGCTCTTCAGATGCAGATTGCGGATAATCTAAAACGCGGATAACCGTAAACCGTAACCGTTGAAGTGGCTACTAAAACATAGCTTAGGCATGTTTTGTAATATGAGCCAGGTTAGTCTTTAGTGTAGGCTAAAGAAAGGCTCTATTTGCCTGTATTGCGCACTCTGGTATTCCAGACAAGTTGGAACTTGTCGAGAGAATCATTCGAGCGCGCGTGCGTTCTCGATACGTCACCGATTGTGAACTTGGCTGCAAAGGGTTGAAAGATAGGCAAAAGGTTGAAGGGCTGATACTTACCAAGTCTTAATTCACCAAAGTTGCCGCAGCCGATCTTCTTGCCCACACGAAAGTTAGGCCCAACCATTAGAACGCCAGAGGACGAGGTTACAGAGTGCCTCGACGTGTGCATTGCGCTACTACCAACCACTCCGCGACCGCCCCCTGCGCCGCCGGTACTGCAACGTAAACACACATTTATTACGTGTACTATAACAACATAATTAACACTAATTATAATGTAATAACTAAATTCAAACGTTATAGAATGTAATCAATGTTTTCAGTCATTTCAATGACTAGCAAAATTATACCTTTGACGAGGCAGAGTGACATTTTTGCGTAGATAAAGTAGAATTACAATGAAAACACGCAACACACCATGTTTTATGGATGTATTGTGTATTAGTTAGATCATGGTAGGTACATGAAACTCTAGTTTTAGTCTACTAAAACCACATTACCTATATTAAAATTAAAGTAGTTGCCTAATAAACTCAAAGGATTGTGTAAAATTTTGCAATAATTTGGAATTAGAAAATTGAAATCTAATAAAAAGCATCAAGAGGCTAGTGAACTGAGGAAACCATACGTTAAAATATAGTATTTACTTGATATTCTATAAGAAACTAATAAATATCTGAAGAGCTTAACTGAGATTACAAGAGAAGGTTAAACTTTTCGGGTTTCCGATATAGGTACTTGGACAGCTCATAACTTATTACGAAAAAAACATTCTGACTTTGGTCAGACGATTTGCCGCCTACATTTTCTACTTACTATCTTCTATATTTGTGAATAAATGCGAACATTTTGGCCTTAACTTGTCATATTTATAGTACCTATTACGGTTAGTATTTAGACAAGATCTTTGACCAGTAATGGACTAAGACCAGTAATGGAAAATTTAGAAGGACAGGACCTAATCGAATTTCGATTCGATAGGTAACTGAAAATTTAGTAGGATAGAACTAAAGATGATTAATAGGTGAATTAAGTACAATGGAAATAAAATTTGACACACATTTATAAGAAGCGATGGATGATGAGTGAAGGATTGATGTGTTTTTCTGGGTAGACAGACGTGTTTGTTAATGAATCACGCAAAAACGGCTAAAGCGATTTGGTTCAAATTCGACACACAATCAGTTCATAACCTAGATTTATACGTTGGATATAGGATATTTTATATCCTGAAAGTTTTACAGGATCAGAAAGTATTTTAAAAATTAGGGTTTTTTTTGTCTTTGCAAATCGAAAAGTAGCATAGTGTGTGTTGAGGTTTAATTGTGATTCCAAAGCACACAAAGTTTTACGAGAATCAACGCGGGAGCGCAGCAAGTGTGCGCAAATCATGCAAAAATTAAATTTTCCCATATACATATAATAATACTATAGCCGTGTTGTGAATCACTAACCGTTATTGGCATTGAATCTAAAAGTGAAAGTAACAATGCACTCCAACCAAACTAAGAGCAAGTAACAAGATGATTATTTAGCTTTACAATATAACAATACTGCACACACACACACAAACATTGTGCACACTCTCATGTATTAAAAACTGAATAATAAAGAAAAAGTTACTTTAGAAACTTTCAATTTCATTAAACAATATTATTGTATAGGAAAACAAGCTGTATTAAGAATAATGTGTGTAGAAGGATATTGTGTTTATTGCAATTTGAACAAAAATACAAAATCCTACTAATATGTATTATAAAGCCGAATGTTTGTGAGTGTGAAAGTTTAGATGTATGAATGTTTGTTCCTCTTTCACGCAAAAACGACTGAATGGATTTTAATGAGAGGTACAGATGTTCCTCATACCTAGAAATAATAATAGGATACTTTTTATCCCAAAATTCCCACGGGATAAAACCGCGCGGCACAGCAAGTTCTATTATAAATTATGATGTAAGTAATATGGTGAGTATAGAAAAGCTATTTCAGTATTGTCCTTAAGAAAGCCGGTTTGTAACTAACTATTACATATTGTATTTGCAAGTTAGTATTGGTCTGTTAACATCCCACTTCTATGCCTTTGCACAGAACCCCTTATGAATGAGATGTGAGAAATGAGAGAGTATGAAACTATATTGGTAGTATTATATTACTTAAAAATGTAGAAAACTAAAAAACTACTGAATCAATTTCAAAATTCTTTCACCAGCAAGAAACTGTATTGTAACTGCAATTGTTTTTCCTGTTTCATCTACAACAATGCTAGTAAAACTACTGTAAGCAGCTAGTATTTAATAACCAAATAGGATAGTTAGATTATGTACACTAGGTACAACTACAACTTTCAAAACATCCAATATAAAATGTTATATTTTAGATAAGTACCACATGCCTTACAAAGAATTTATATTTATAAATACTCACTGTTTCCTATTCATTATATGTAATTATTCAAATAAAAGCAACGAAACTTGCTACTTTTTATATTCATTATTATTTAATGACTCACTAAAGAGACATTATGATACTTGACAATTTTGATATTGCAAACAATCATGGCACGCTAGATTTTTGTATGATATTTTTTTGTAATAATAAGTTTTTATATTCATTATTATTTAATGACTCACTAAAGAGACATTATGATACTTGACAATTTTGATATTGCAAACAATCATGGCACGCTAGATTTTTGTATGATATTTTTTTGTAATAATAAGTTTTTATATTCATTATTATTTAATGACTCACTAAAGAGACATTATGATACTTGACAATTTTGATATTGCAAACAATCATGGCACGCTAGATTTTTGTATGATATTTTTTTGTAATAATAAGTTCAATGTGCTATTTGTAAACAGGACTGTCAGTGTGATTTTATTGAATTAAATGACAAAACAATATATTGAAGTGAGATTGATAAAGTATGTTTTTAATAAGAATATCTGTTATCTTCTCTATTGTGTCATATTCAAGATGTTTACAGTATGTATGTGAGTGAATCATTAATATAATAAGTATATAAATTACATATTCATTTAGGCATTAACATCTAGCTTTATTTTATATCTTCATGGTGCTATTGCTGAATTTGTTATCAAAATTATCAAGTGATATTAGTTTTATTTGTGTACTTCAAGTATTTTCTACGAATTTATAAGCGAAGGTATGTGAATCTTTGTTATTCTAGACGCGATTTTATCTGCGTTTCTGTGGAAAAGTAGTGAACTAGTGATAGAACATAGCTTATATTAATTAGGGCCTAATTCACGATCTTCAAGTAAAGGTCCGAATAAGTACTCACAAGTTTTGTCTTTGTTACTTGACATAAAATAATAAAGAGACAAGACTCATTATACTTGGTGAGTAACACTACGTGAAAATCGTGAAATAGGCCCTTAGTAAAATTAGGTAAAATGAGTACAATTTTTTCTTTATATAATGTGCAGATCTTCTGATAATAGTAACTGAGCCCTAACTAGGTTTATTATTTATATCTAGGGTGTCATTAATATGCATCCAGACAGAGAAACAATCCCTTTGAAAGTAAGGGTATGGTGACCAGTGAGCAATCAGTTATTTAGTGGGTCAGTTTATTAATAATATGTTTTCAATATTCCATGTTTGGTTGGATATTGTATTTTGAATCCTAGAGTAACAAGTTGACACATTGAAAGAATATAATTAAAAGTTTTAAGTGATTCATTGCTTCTAATTATAGAAATATTTTTTTAAATATAGAAATATTTTTTGTTGACTCTTGTTATTTTTAAATATTGTTTGACTAATACAAATTTGTTCATTTAAATTTTCTTATTACATATTAGTTGTAGGCATTAAAAGACATTAAGTATGAATAGATAGGTGATTATTACACCAAGAAATTCAGGTCAAAAATAGTATCAAATTAATTGTAACATTACTTAGGTCTTTACCTACTTAAGTAAGATATTTTCCTTTTCAATAAATCACAATTTCAATGAAACTATAGTAGGTCATTCAAGGTTTTGATAGATATTTCATAAAACATATGACCAAGGTTCTTAGAACTTAAATAGAAGATAAAGTAGGTATAATGTGGTCAATATCTAAACTGGTTATATATTAATAATGTTGTTTACCAAAAATATATCTTTAAACAGATCTGCCTTAAGTAAATTTTAATATAAAAGTCTTAATAACATAATTATGGGTGAATACCCACAGGAAAGAATATGATTTATAAGCCACAGATGAATCTTTTCAAAATTGTAAAAACCTCATTGGCTTCAAAATTTCCCACTTTAGGGATAACTATTTAACTATAGACTTTTTTTGTGACAATTAAACATTAATTACTAGACCAATAAAAAAAATCCTTGATAGAAAAATGGAATATCTCCTTCCTTGAATACACCTTAATATTTTTCTATAGAAATAGTTACAGCTGTTTCTTTGGTTGAACATGCTAAGCTTAAGAACTACCTATTGGTTCATGAAAAAATCATTTCTAGGAATAATATCTAGGAAATTCCTAGGAACGCTATACGCTTTAAGATCATGCACACACCCATGATCAAATGCAATGCAAGTGAAACTGCAGGATACAGCTACTTTATAACATTTTATGATGATTGTTCATTATTATAACTTTGCACCTAAATAGTGCCAAATAACAGTGTGAACTAGATTTGTTCACCAAAAAACTGTTTACATTCATTTCAAATACTAGAGTAAAGATCATTGACACACAAATATGTGATGAGAATAATAAACCTATTTTGTGTATCCTTTTTTTGTAAATTTGAAGTTATACAGCAACAATTGAGTCTTCATAAACTACAAATAGTTTTTAACCAATAGTTATTTCTGACGTTCCGTCGCATATGGTCAAATTCGCAAATGGTCAAGTGACAGAAAAACCGTCAACATTGCATTCGGTCAAAATAGCGAATGGTCAATATCGTGAACAGTCAAAATAGCAATTGGTCCAAATCGCGAATAGTCATATTTGCATTATTACCTAATCGCAGACGGTCGAGTTCGCAAACCGTCAAGATCGCAATAGGTCGAATATTTTACTTCATTTAATAATCGTAGAATTATGTACCTACGCATTACTATCTATGCATTACTATCCAGTATGATGATAATAAAGACTAAACTACACTTGAGAGCAAAGAAATCGCACACCTGCTCAATTTTCGTTTCAAGGTTGATTTTTTTAAAACGTGCTTGTATTTAATTCCCGTTTATATACTGAATTGAAGTGTACACTGTCAGCTTTCAGATAACACCTTAAGCTAATCCATAACCCTTAAATTCATTACATTAAAGCCAAAAGAACAATTGAATCGGAAATCACTCGTTTCGGGTAGTGCTAATTGAGCGACAAGACGAGCAAACTGTAGTCGTGCTTGTCGGTGACCTATGGTCAATTCTCGAGCGATAGCTGATCTGTGCGCTATCAGACCTACTTCAGCTAGTTTTCTAACTGTTCACCGGATAATTTCAACTTCTCTCACTTCCTGGAGTTGCTGACAGAACTAAACAGCATTCAACCGGTGATTTCTTAATGACGAGGTCACAAAAAAATGGTCATCACGCTCCGATGCTGTACGTTTTTGGCCAGAACCCCATCGGCAACTAAAGCTACGACTCTCTCGATAACGCTGATATACTCGCCAAACAGCGTATTGGCTTAAATTCAACTGTCTGGCTATTTGAATCTGGTTAGGGCCAGGTTCAATTAGCGCAACCACTTGACATTTCTGGTGAGGTATCCATTTTCTTGTTTCGGATGTCGACGTGTTCTTTAGCTAACTTTCCAAGCTACGATTTGATATGCAGATGATGCAGTTTCACCCAACCCTTCACCTTTTATACCCGCTCTTAGTCGCTCAATTAGCACTACCCGAAACGAGTGATTTCCGATTCAATTGTTCTTTTGGCTTTAATGTAATGAATTTAAGGGATGTAATGGATTAGCTTAAGGTGTTATCTGAAAGCTGACAGTGTACACTTCAATTCAGTACATAAACGGGAATTAAATACAAGCACGTTTTAAAAAAATCAACCTTGAAACGAAAATTGAGCAGGTGTGCGATTTCTTTGCTCTCAAGTGTAGTTTAGTATTTATTATCATCATACTGGATAGTAATGCATAGATAGTAATGCGTAGGTACATAATTCTACGATTATTAAATGAAGTAAAATATTCGACCTATTGCGATCTTGACGGTTTGCGAACTCGACCGTCTGCGATTAGGTAATAATGCAAATATGACTATTTGCGATTTGGACCAATTGCTATTTTGAATGTTCACGATATTGACCATTCGCTATTTTGACCGAATGCAATGTTGACGGTTTTTCTGTCACTTGACCATTTGCGAATTTGACCATATGCGACGGAACGATTTCTGATATGGGCATATTGGAACATCTTTTATATTATATTGATTATGTAAATGTTAATCTGCGATTAACAATGTGGGCTACATTATTAACTTTTCTTTATTGTTAATTTTCTCAATGTTTAATCTGTATAATGTGTTTGTTTTTCCTTAAAAAAATACCTAATTATAAATAAACATCAGCTGTGCCTTAATCAAAATGTATTGTTGTTGTTTCCTTACTGAATTTATACCTAATATGTTGCTCATTTTATAATCAAACAAGCTTGTGTTGCAATTTCGTCGGTTCGAAATTTAAGAATATATGCTAATATTTTAAAGTTTGGTTGAATGCGCTTATCTCAGGAACTACTGGTCTGATTTGAAAAAATCTTTTGGTGTTAGATAGCCAATTTATTGAGGATATTTCCCCGTATTCCCACGGGAACGAGAACTACGGCTAAAACCGCGGAGCGCTGCTAGTTCTCTATAAAGGATTTTGATGAGTCCAAAACAATTATATCTGCATAATCCAAATGCATTTATCATGTTAGAATCTTATCATTATACAATATCATGTACCTAATTGCATTAAATTTAAATTTCTTTTGATCAACTTATATTATCAGCATATAATCAGTATATCATTAGACATATTTTCACACGAAATGCTAATCTATTTTTAATTAGGTTTTTACTTAAATGTAATAATTATGAGCTGTTCAATTAACTATTTAAACTGTATTAGAAATCACACAATTGTTTTGGTGAAACAGACCCACTTTAGCATAATGGGTGATTAGCTGATTGGGGAATCATCATTAATGAGAATTAGAGACATTTTGTCAGAATTGTTTAGTCAAAAGTGCCTTCTTTCAATATAGGTAGGTAGGTACATCTGAACATAGACTTCTTAAATGTTTTAATTGTTATAAAATATCCAAACAGTTTAATATTTCTTATTCTTGCATAAGGAAATTGTAAAGTAGGCCTTAAGTCTCATAATAAGGATATATTATGTATCAAATGATGACTCTAGTAGCCGAGTGGTTGCTATGCTAGACTTACAAACCCAAAGGTTGCATGACACATTTATTTCCCATGTCAGGCAAATATTTGATCCACAAAGCAAGACTCCTAAACACAAAAGGCTGCAGATTTATTTCCCATTTCAAGTAAATGTCTTAGTGTATGTGTAAATGGGTGTGTGCATAGTTTTTGATACTCTAGATACAGATAACAAACCTTATAGGTCACTTACTGTATGAAAGTGACAGAGACATTGATTATATTATTTCCATTCCATTTTTGTGTGGAAAAGTAATTTCAACATACATCCATCCAAAGTATCTAGTTAGATATAGTTTGTAATTATAAAAGACTAGCAGCGCCCCGCGGCTTCACCCGCGTAGTTCCCGTTCCCGTGGGAATTTTGGGATAAAAAGTATCCTATGTGTTATTCTGATGTATAAGCAAGATTATTGTAAAGTTTCATTAAAATCCATTCAGTAGTTTTTGCGTGAAAGAGTAACAAACATCCATACATACAAACTTTCGCCTTTATAATATTAGTAGGATTTCGCCTTTATAATATTAGTAGGACTAGCTGTGCTCCGCGTGGAACCTTATCCCGTGGGATTTTTTGGATAAAAAGTATCATATGTGTTCTTCCTAGGTATGAGGAACATCTGTACCAAATTGCATTAAAATCCATTCAGTAGTTTTTGCGTGAAAGAGGAACAAACATCAACACATCCACAGTCACAAACATTTGCCTTTAGAATATTAGTAGGATATCTAAAATCACTGGTAATTAATCAACCATGAAAATAATTGTAAAAAGCATGTTATCTCAATCATTAAAATAAAATCACTTGACTCATTTTGAAAAAATCTTACAAAAATAGATGATTCATCCAATTTCCCAGATTTATATAAATTATACATACATTCAGGAATAATTCAAACCAGAATTAGAATATGTATCATGTAAAATATTGTATAATTTTAACAGGTATTAGGTATCCAAGATATAATATAAACAGTGATTGTTTAATCTACATAAAATGGTAATAATAACCAGTACAAGTACCTGTTACCTAATATTGTTTATTTTAGTTTATGTAACTAATATTTTACATAAGTTCTAGATAGACTAATATTATATAGACTCTTTGGTTTATACTTAGTGACTATAAAGGCACTGGAAGTGCTAATTCCAAGGAGATCTTTAAACTATAACACAAAACCTAACTAAATAAAACTTTTGGTATTTCTATGAACTAGCAATTTTTTTACAGTAATATTGCCATCACCACCAAGAAATAATGAGTAGAATATCTAGAGTGACCAGTATCATGCAATACAAAGCAAAGACTACAGTGAAGTTCAGACTTGAATACTTGTTTCAAACTACTAATTTCATGCTGTTAATGTTATGTACAAGGTCTATTCAGTAACTAAAGGTCAACTAAGGGATAACAAAAGTGTCTTACTTTGAATTTCTCTTATCGTCACTCTGTCGTTCTTTATCCTTGTTGCTATCACGTTTATTCATAATACAGGATGTGTTGTGCAGGCCCTACAGCCAGCACACGCGATCACTCCCTGAGGCCAGTCCCAGTACGGGCCCTGACGGAGCCCATGTCACCAAAATCCTGACCACCTCCCACCGTACTCCATACCACAATCCAATAACCCACACTTTTCAATATATTCTATTTTTATGTTCTTTTCACACTATTTACACTTCACTACCACTAATTTATCTCAAAATCATTTTTGTTACACTGCAACACAAAAATTTTGTTGTTTCGGCGACATTTGACTCTAAATTTGTAAGAATTGATCTTTGATAACTTGTTGGTATTCGTAATGGGTGTTTCACGCGATTTTACTGGGAAAAAGAAGCGAGTGTGAATAGAGGTCGCCGTGCCAATGTTATGTTCATTGAAGAGTAACAACAAGCAATGTGGGTGTTACAAATAGCTCAATAAATTACCTAAAATGCCACGCACAGCCGATCGATCCTTTTGAATTTATTGCTTTTCTTGATTACAGAGCTAATTACTGTTTATTAGACGGCTAGGTATCGGAAAAAGGTAACAATTGACAGTTCCTTGTGAAAAGTCAACCTCAATATTTGTTGGTCGGTACGAATCGTTTTGAAATAAAATACACCAAGAAATCTAAACAATTAACTTCACAGCACCTGAAGAGTTGAAATCAAGGAATTAACAACACGATAAACGATTTTCGGTAAGCTTTCTGTAAGATTAGTCACAACGTCGCCGAAACATCAAATGGACATTTGTCCCGATATAAAAGTTTAGGTTTTGTAATGGCCACCAATGTTACACACAGCACTTGAAAATGGTAATCTATGAATTTGAACGGTACAAAAATAGATTTTATGTATTAACCGAAGTACGCGTTATCATAATTAAATTACCAAATAACGATAAAATTTCTTAGTTACAAATTATTAAACTCAAAGAATAGTCACTGATTCGCCATTCGGCGCATGCGCAAACTTGCAGCAGTTGGTGTTGCTGTCTAAAAAAAAATAAGAAAATAAAGTAGAGACACGGAGTGAATGATTTCAAATCATATTGCAACATTTTGCTTTTATATAATCTATGCTTATTTATGAGAATTTTCCAATGAATACATAATTATCTGCAATGAATAAATAACAAATGAAATAAAATAGACACTTTGATAATATTTGCACCAGACTAAAATTGTTTTGTATGTATTTGTATTTTGTAAGTGGCGAACGTATAGCGAACGTGTGTTTTAATTAATTGTTGAAACAATTTTTTAACGAACAAAACTTTTTGGTGAATTTCGAAAGAAAGTGATATTTTTTATCTATGGTTACAATAATTTGTAATCGATCTAATATTTTATCTGTGCAATTTACTGACATTTTTGTTCTGGTAACATTAATATAACGACTGTCAAGTCAATGTCCGTGTCATTGCACTTTTATTTCATTGGGTAATTTAAATATTGTTTTGTGATTGGTTATTTTATTTTAACACTAAAGTTTAAATAAAAATGATAAGCTTTTTAAAAATAATAGTCATTTTCTGCTTAAGTGAACAATATAAAATCACCTGCATAGTACTTCCATCAATTGGTAATAATAAATAAAAGGTATGTTCACATTCCTTTTTTTGTCAATATCTCTAAAAAGTTTAAACAGAATTATTTATCTGATTTCATTATCCTTTGCAAATTCATAGACCTAAATCTAGTAGATTAGTTTGGCAAGGAAAAGACATAATATTATTCGTTTTTAATTATTAATTTAACATGCATAAACATTGTTACTATGTATATAATATTATTTGCCTGATTACAATTTTTAAATGACTGTTAAAAAATATAATTCTTCTATTGGATAAGCGCGCATTTCCATTGTATTGAATCACCCTACACACCTAGCTATTACTACATAACTTTATTATTACCACGAAGCTACATTCGTGAATCTGACATCTCGAGGTCATACAATAACTCGATTCAATCCAGTATTCGATAGCCCGCGCTATTTGGGTGACGTGTTGTTCCAAACCGGTATTTTTTAATATTGTAAACGTAAACGGTTTAAGTTTTTATCAACTTGTGAATTTATCTATATTCGAGGGTGAGTGCGTGTTTGTTTATTTTTAATATTGTTTCTAAAAATAATCCAACCAAAGACAAGGTTCAATTCATAGACTAGATTTTATAGATTTTTGGAAGTTGTAAATAGAATGCGATGCGATGTTGTTTGTGTACCGCGTAGTACCGAACCTTATAGAGATTTAGAGTCATTCTAGGGTACAGAAACTCAGAAATCGTAATTATGTGCTTATTGATATTAACATGCCATATCCCTATCATAATATTCATGTTGCCTGCATGCCTGCTGTTTGGGAACAAAACCCCATGGAATAAACCCAAACATATCCAGATCTACATCTTATACCTTATTATTTTTAAAGAATTTTAATTATGGTACTCCATTCCGATTATCTCACAGTATACTTAAGCAGTTACAGCTATGACATTTAAATTTTTAGATAATTTTTCCTAACTGATTAAAAATAACCAATAGAGGATGTTCCTACGTTGCACATAGGTAAGTACCTAATAACGTTGTACAAATTATTTAAAAAAAATCTTGTTCATTTATTTATTAAGCTTAGGCACATTTTGTCAATCTATTTTACCTACTTATACCTATGTATGTACTAACTATACTACCTAAATAAAAAAGAACTTGTTGCACCTTAGCTCAGTTAACGTTCTTCCCGCAATGTTTATCTAATCTAAAAAAATGAAGAAAATCGTATTTGAATACATTTTAGGAAAATAGTAGACAGTGTCCAAAAATTTTCAGTATTTTCAGAGACTGACAGTCTATCGTAACACTATTGTAATAACTTTGTATGGACTTTCTACGTACTTAATGCTAAATTAATCTTAAAAATATTATACCTGATAACTAAGTACATACCTATTTTATTTTACTAGCTATTTTAACTTTTAACATCCTAGAACATCGTTACGATATACTTACATTTAATTTAATTATGGATTAATTTATCTTAGCACAAACATATTTTAACAAACTAAACTTTAACGAAAAAAATTTTTCATACTTTAAAATAAAGATATGTATTTTTATTCAAGTCAACAATCTAAACTGCATTTCGTCTCGCTGGGTTTAAGGTCAACTTGGTAATTAAATCCAAGTTAAACCATGTAGAGCAACATTATGTAACCATGTAGTGAATATAGGTATATGCAGTAAGTATGTAGGCCTTGTCATTAAGATTACTCAGGGATCAAGCTTTGCAGGTTACCTAATATAGGTAGCTAGGGAGCCCACGATGCTAAATTGGGATTTGCTCGAACGTTTGTGGGGGGACCTGTTGTATTTACTTTGAAGAGTAGGTGATAAGGAGTAAAACACTTTTTTTTTTTAATGTTGATCTGCCACGCTCGGGTAGTTCCAAAAATCCCCTTTTCGGCTTTTAATTCGTTAGTACCCAATACAATTACAATTTCTGGAAAGTAAGACATAGGTACTAAGGTTTCCTTTAATGTGCGCTCCGATGTCAAAAGTAATAGGCGCATTATAATTTATAACAAAGGTCACTTTTGTAGTCCTTCTTTTTTATTTATCTAGCTAGATACACTAGTCACTAGAGTAGACAGACTGTATGCAGAAAATGTTCTTAGATCGAATTTTGGGCGCGGTTTATAGCATTTTTTTATGTAACTAGGACGTGATGCCATAGACCTTGATTCCAAAACTCGAAAAACCTGTTTTTACATATACAAGTACTTAATATTAATAGCGAGTTGAAAAATATATAAAATAAAACAAAGTTCGTTGATATTTCCTTGAAAATATTTTATTAGCCATATTGTTGTAAAACTAACGCAATAATTTATTGTACGTAAATGGTAACGTAACGGTAATAAAAAAATATAATGTTTTAATATAATATTTAAAATTATTTCTTGCAGAACAATCTCATATTACATTTTTATTTATTTAATACTAAAAAATGATTTATTGGCACTAAATACTTTTTTGCTCATGACACCACATGTTTTACGAACTTTCCATAGAGTTACCAAAATACTTCATCCAAAAATAGTATCGATTTCAGTAACATACAATATAAAAAATACGTCAGATATTATTATTGTAATAAGAGTTCAATCATAACAGCTGAATATTTATAGTACTTTTAGACAAATAAATAAGTAAGTATCAACCACGGAAAATAAATACATCTGTAAATTACAGAAATATTTTAACCCTCATATAAAATCTTACTTACGCTATGTAATTCCAGCTTTGAACTGTTACAGTCGTCATTATTATCATAACAGATACTTATACGTACTTGAATAAATTGTTATAATTATAAATGTCAAAACATGCGCTTGCGCACGATCTTTGCTAGTGTTACGGAAACTGGCAACAATAACAATCACTATTCTTATCATACAATTCAAATTTCACAATTTTATTGTGCTGTACTTAGTAGTAGTACTGGACGCACTTTATTACTCTTTAGTAATCTGTGGAATTGCTTAGTAATAAGAAATTAACATTTTATCTCATTCACTGCTGGTTAAAGACCTCATCCGAAATTCGCCGTTGTAATCAACTTCCTACGTTCCATGTTCAAAATATTAAAATATTGTTCTTTTAATGTGTTCTTTTACTAAAATTAAGGGCATGCGATCGATTAAGATTACTATAATATTACATGCAACACAATATTTTATAAGTAAAACTTATCTTGGCAACAGCAAATGTCCATTGCGTTGTTATCAATGAGTTACAAGGATAAATAACAAATACATTTTCGCATAAACTATAAATATTTATTACAAATCCAACTGTGTTTGATCAGGTTGAAACATAAAATATATCTAGATAAACACATATTTTCCTATTTGTAGACTCCGTTATGAAATTATATTTTTAGTCAAGGAGGTTCGTGGAAAGTTTATAAGTGCGTTTTTACTCGTAGCGAGTAAATATTCACTTATTTTACTTAGTACGGCGAACGAAAAGGGCTGTTGATGATGTTTTCCTATTCATTTTAGAAATAAACTATACCTTGTGGTAGATTTTTTTGTAGTAGACCTTACTAGTACTACCTCTTAACGAATATCGCCAAAAATTAGTAGTCCAAGCTAGTGCCGTTCCCATAATAAATGAATATTCTGAATTCAAACTCCTCCAGGGCTCCCTTTACCCTCCTCTTCCATTTGTAGTTCTGCAGCCGTGTGAGATACAGTGCAGTTGTCCATTGGCGACAACGGTAGTTACATTATACATACGAGTATATGTGACTAGTTGGTCGTTTGCCTCCTGCAAAATGAAAAAGGAAACTTTTTATACGGATTTCGATAAAAAGACATAGAGACTCAAAGCATGGTCATTTTATTCCGATTTGAGTGTAAACGTGTTTAAAAGAAAACAAATTATTGTATGCATTATAATGTATGTATGTTACGTAATGAACAAAAGATATGTATTGTGTACATTTGTAACTCTGGCATTGACTCATACACCTTATTATACATAGATAAGTCTAATCTCTTGAAAGATAAATGAGTAATTGTAGTTTTGCGATATGTGGCTAAAGACCTAAATAAGATACTTAAATTGAATTTTCCTACCGTCTTCCTTTCCTAACAGTCTTCGAAAAAGGAAGGGATATTTTGTCCTTATTTATTCTTATACTATTTCAATTGTTATATCAGCTTATTTCCAACCAATTTGAAATATAGAATTTTTACAATTCAATAAACAAACATGAACTGCCTATGAGGTACCAGAAATATCGTCCACTCGTTCATTCCCACGCAGAGTAAATAATTCATAGGATAAAGGTATAAATAGGTTTTACTCTTTGTCTATATCAATCGACAACATTTATAGTGAGTACATACTTTAATCAATTTATCACGTCTTTTAATTTACTGTAATTTTGTCATCATCATTAATCTCTCGTGATGGATACTTACATACCTATTATCGTTAAGGTGACATTAATTTAAATTGCTGAATAGACACGTATAATCAATAAAACCTTGATAGAACCTTTATATCGTAACTTAAGTAGATATTACTGACATTATATCCGTTTTGAACCGTAACATTAGACACACGACATGTAGATATTGTTGTATGTACAGTCTCGGAATGAAAAGGTTCGTCAATTTTCAAATTGATTCGTTTAATGTGTCGCGAAAACATATTACCTTTTGAAACTATGTTACAGAATAGACTCGGGTTAGGGAAAATAATGTTCTACTGCTCGATAATAAAGTTCAAAATTATTCAGATCAGTTTTGTTTGACAGGATAAATATCTAGTCAACAAGATTTTTGATTAACTAAAACCTTCTTGTTGGTTAAAACTACCATTATTATTTCTGTTAAAACTATTGTCAATCGGTCAATGTCATCATTGCAAAATATCAAAGAGGTTTTTATATGCCGCGCGCACAAGGCAGTGTTTAAAAAAGGATAGAAAACTCAAGCAAAACCTTATTCGATAGCAAACTTCATTCTATTTATTTAAATGTTATCATCAATGTTTCTTACACTTGTATGTTGGTATAATTGTCTCTCGCAATAGTAGTGCAAGTGAAAACCAACGCTAAGGTGACGAACCTTTTCATTCCGTGACTGTACGATGTTGATGTTGTCATAGATAGTCATAGCGTTACGATTATAACCACGATATATTTTTATCCCTAACCTTACTCAATAAAACGTACCTGCTCTACTTAGTAGATATCAGATATTAGTAGATTTATTGACACTTTTAGTCTTCTTTTCTGGGTGACCAAGGTCTGCCCGCGTGAAAATAGTTCAAGAAAAGTTTCAAATTTTAAAAATAGCTATCCTTTGCGAGATGACTGGCATTAGACTGACTGGCATTAGCCAGTCATCTCGCTTAAAATAATAAATATGATCAGATCGCATCTACCCATTGTTACACAGCTTAATATTTATGCACATTGCACATTTAATTTTAATCATTCATTCACTACATCATCTCATTATAGTAACGGACCCCTAACTAAGTACGAAAACTTGTATCTAGGGTATCAGAAACTCATTCACAACACACACTCATTCACAGGCACACACTACCCAAACCGAGATATAAACATTTGTGGTTCGCACAAATATTCACCCCGCACAATAATAGAACCCGCAACCTTACGGATGGCAGTCCGGCATGGTGATCACTCTGCCATCTAGGTCGTCATTTCATATTGTTTATTACATATAGCAGAACAAGAATTGCTCAAACAAATATAAGTCTGATATTAAACTGTCCTCTGAACGGGAAACCGGCAATTCATTTGATTGTTGTTCATAATGTTCATGTCAGTGTAATCTTGGAACTCGTAATCAACGTGGGTTAGCAATCAAATTGTCAATATATGTTGTCACCCTGAGGAAATTCTTTGGAATAAGGAAAACAGTTCAAATCTTTTTTTTATTATTGATAATTCTTCTAATCTCGTCGATAAGAAAAATAAATCAGATATACTCGTATAAGCACCTATGATTTTTAGTTTTTAGAATTGAACTAGCGGCGCCCCGCGGTTTCACCCACATAGTTCCCGTACCGTAATACGTAATATGGGCATAAAATTATGCTAAAAACCTGTATAGAGTGATTCAGTGGGATGAATCACTCTATCTATTAAAACAAACCGCATCAAAATCCGTTGCTTAGTTTTAAAGATCTAAGCATACTTACATAGGGATATAGGGACAGAGAGATATGTAGTGATGAAACATTAAAGACGACTGAAAAATTGAGGTCTTTAAAACATTTTAACCAACAGATTACTGAACCCATATGGGTTATTTGTGGGACAATTTGGTAACTTATGTAACGTATCGTCAACATAGACAACATATTTTAACATTATTGAAGTCAGTCCTGTATTTTCTGTCTTTTTTGTAAACTGTATAAGAGTCTTGTGATTTTATACCATAAGCCTTTGATTATTTATTTTATTTTTACATATAAATAATCAAAGCCTTAAGCAATTCATTCTCTACAAGTAAGGTGACATTGTGGTCATATAGGACCTACGTTATTGCTTATTAGTATGAAACAATTACAATATGAATAATGTATTATGACTGTTTGTTGCATTTAAAGATTAAGGTGTGGCATATAGGCTATCTATGTACCTACTTTATTTAAAGGAATAGGTTCTTTTCTTAAATATATTAATACAGTTAAACTAAAAATTTAATTAAATTTTCCGAATAATTACAGTCCCGACATGTATGGGAAACTGCAGAATAAACTTGGTTATCATATCAATGTAACTTTGCCTTGTAATTTCAGGTACTGACTAACAATGGCGGACAATTTACCAGACAATGTTAAGAATCAAATGAAACAGTTGAAACAATGGATCGATTCACAGCCACATTTTCCTAAAAATGTTGGTAAGTATTTCAACATCATTACAGGTTTAATAATAAAACCATTCTCTAAGAATAAAACCTTTTTTTAAACCTAAATTTAAAAAATATAAGGTAAGTAAAATAAAAACAATGACAATATCACGCTTTGTTTAAACTTTTTGAATTGCGAACGTCGCTCGTGTGAATAATGTAAACTTCAGAAAAAAGTTACGGATGTAATTAAAAATTCTAGAGTCAAATTGGGCATATAAAATAAACTTTATTATTTTAATTAGCAGTAGTTAATTAATTACACATAGATTTAATTTTTGTCTCAGTTGTCGTGTAGTTTTTGTGCTTTTTGCAATTTCGGATAAACATTGAAACAATATCAAATTGACAGTAAATAAATAATTATAAGCTAGAAAAAAAGCTAAACGAAAAAACATTACAATAATAAGCTTATTCTTTGCAACTCTACTTTATGTCAATCATTATCAACCAAGTAGGTTGGGTTTTGCGTTGACCAATCAGTCAGTCAGTCAGTCAGCACAATTAGTTGTATATGTAATAACAAGACATAGATTATGTTACGTATATAATAATTGTATTAAATGCTTATATGGTCATATGTCTCAATTAAAATAAATATATTTCTACCATTTGCAATAGAACTACTGGCTACACTCCTAACCCGTATTTTTCTAATTTCAGACGACAAATTGATACTAAGATTTCTACACAGCTGTTATTACAATTTTGATAAAGCTAAAACTACAGCCGAGTTATTCTTCAGCCTAAGAGCGTCGGCTCCTGAGATCTTGAGCAACAGAGACCCGCAGTCACCTGCTATGCAGAAGACATTGAAAATCGTGTGAGTTATATCATTAACTGTAATATTACAACAAGCTTTACATAGCTGTTTCTGTCGCGTTAGTTACTGCTACTGACTGCTCCCATAAAGCATAAATCATGACTACTTTTTCCTATTTTTTTGATTGTTGCGTGAAATTGAACTATGTAGTACTTCCTAAAATAACTCAAGAGAATAACTCAACCAAACTCTTCAATTTTTAGCAAAAAAAGCTGTACCCCGCGAACCGCGAAAACGTGCTAGACTCAATGCAAAAAATATTTTTCAAATTGACTTTATTTTGAACAGTTTAGTGTAAAAATTTCGTTTTGAAAAATTATGTATAAGTATTTACTTACATTGCTCTTAGTACAAAATATTGTTCGGATACTTTATAGAACTACGGCAACAACTTATCTTATCTGATAACATGTTACCGATATTACACGGCTAAAGTTTGTATCCGTTGCTAAATTTGCACATAAATTGCTAGTTAAATAAAACCTTGGTGAAAATTCAATGTTAATTGTCTTATTTATTTAGTAACGTACTTACGTAGGTAGTTTTCCGCAATGAAACCTCTACAGTTTTTGAGGTCTTTGTGCATACTGTTTTTTATTTGAATTATTCTGCTTCCTCTATCGTCAAATATTTTAATGTGCATGTTTATATGTAGTAGATTTTTTGTTCTTTTTTGTAATGTTTACTAGGATTTACATGTACTTACGTACAGCTCTGACTTTGTAGTAAATAAAATGGGAAACGCTATTCGTCTAAGCGCCAGCTGGTAAGAAACGAAAAAAATCTAAAAAATGCTCTTTTAAGCAATTACGTTTGAATAAGTATAAGTTTAAGTAGGTATAGGTAGTACTAATTCCAAAACGTAATTTACATGGATAAAATTGCAGCTAGCTTCATCACTACATAGTATAAAACAAAGTCGCTTTCTCTGTCCCTATGTATGCTTAGATCTCTAAAACTACGCAACGGATTTTGATGCGGTTTGTTTTAATAGATAGAGTAGTTCAGTGGGAAGATTTTTAGTTCATAATTTTATCCCCATATTCCTACGGGAACGGGAACTACGCGGGTGAAACCGTGGGGCGCCGCTAGTTACATATAAATTGCGATTATTTTTGATGAGAATGGAGTGACTCGTCGTAAAAATATATCGCTCTATCTCGATCTATGGATAGAACCGAACGCTGTAAATAACTTCATAAGGTTATTTATTATTATTATAATCCAGTTACTCTCACGGATCGCAGTCAAATAATTCCGTGACGTCAATACCTATAGCAGATATGAAATTGATAAATAATACGTTTATAAATTCATCATTCTTTCCTGTTTGTATTTTTATTCCAAGGCCTTTGTATCAATAACATAATAATATTCAAATTTTGTATGAATCACTCACTAAGTAATTCATTGATTTTTATCTGTTCAACAATTGGAAAATAATAAACTTGCACAATATAGACTAACTAAAGAAATTGAATAAAAAATATTGATCTAAAGGGTCAGCTGTTTGCCCATAAGTTTGTAAATGCATCACGCTAAAACTACTGGACCGATTTAGATTGTACAATATAGTACAAATATTCCTTACTAGCAGCGCCCCGCGGCTTCACCCGCGTAGTTCCCGTTCCCGTGGGAATTTTGGGATAAAAAGTATCCTATGTGTTATTCTGATGTATAAGCAAGATTATTGTAAAGTTTCATTAAAATCCATTCAGTAGTTTTTGCGTGAAAGAGTAACAAACATCCATACATACAAACTTTCGCCTTTATAATATTAGTAGGAAGTAGGATAATCTATACTAATATTATAAAGAAGTAAAGTTTGTGTGTTTGTTAAATTGTAAGGGGTAATCTCGGGATCTACTAAACCGATTTCAAAAATTCTTTCACTAATGGGAAGCTGTATTGTCAGCGAGTGACATTGGCTATAGTTTATCCCTGTATTCCCACGGGAGTGGGAACTACGCGAGTGAAACCGCGGGGCGCTGCTAGTCAGGAATAAGTATGAAACACATAGTTTGGATGCATACTATCCCGTGATCTATTTAAAAGGTTTTGAGTCCTTAACTTATATTACTATAAAGTTACATAATAACAAAATAAATAAAGTTCAATAACCTACATAATTAGGTTAAAGGTTGCCTGTCTGGAAGTTATCATTGTTAGCGATAAGGTCAAATGTTGTGCAACTGTTATCTTACTCGTATAATGTTTATGGCATTATGTGGTTTTATCTACTTTTATGTAAATTATTAATATTTTTACTAATAAGCTAATGTTTTGATACTTACATGTATTTTAAGGAATGCAATTTTGAACTTAACTTGAATTTGTTCACAATCATGAACTTGACCTCAGTTATAATCTTGACCTCAGATTAGAACTTGACTTCAGATAAGAACTTGACCTCAGACTCGAACTTGACTTCAGATTAGAACTAGACTTCAGATTAGAACTTGACCTCAGACTCGAACTTGACTTCAGATTAGAACTTGACCTCAGACTCGAACTTGACTTCAGATTAGAACTTGACTTCAGATTAGAACTTGACCTCAGACTCGAACTTGACTTCAGATTAGAACTTGACCTCAGACTCGAACTTGACTTCAGATTAGAACTTGACCTCAGACTTGAACTTGATCTGACTCGAAATTGACCTCAGATAACAACTTGACCTCAGTTTTGAACTTGACTTCAGACTCGAACATGACCTCAGACCCGAACTTGACCTCGGATTAGAAATTGACCTCAGATTAGAACTTGACCTCAGATTAGAACTTGTCCTCAGATTAGAATTTGGCCTCAGATAAAAAATTGACCTCAGACTCGAACTTGACCTTAAACTTGAATAAGCTCAAAAACTACGTACAATTTGTTATCTTCTAATGAAAAGGTGAATAAATATACTAGGCTATAAATTTAAACTGATTTTTGAACGGGAACCCGGTTAATACTGCAGCTCACAGCTAGTATATTAATCTTAGGGGAAAATAGCGTAGTAACGATTATCTTGAACATAGTGCTGTATCTATTGATTAACAATTTCTAGAATAATCTTTATCAATAAGTACCTTCTAATCGAATTATTTCTGAATTGCTTTCTATTCAATATCAGTTTATCTTATCTTTCTATATTTATAACTTAATAATATCTACTGATTGTGTGGGTCCGTATGACTGCACAATATTTCATTGGTATACTTATCTCTCATTGAACTTCTTTTTAATAAAGTTGGGATTAAGAGATTCTCTACATTTATCGACGGCTTAAGCCTATAGCCGGTGAAAAAAGCCTCATGTCTCGATAAATGTAGGGAGACCCTTAGTTTGTATTGTGTAACGTGTTTCGATAAAATGTTCTAACAATATTTTGGATTTTTATAGATATGCAGAAATGAACTACTGAGATCAATAAATCCATACATTGTTTCTGAAAATGTTCAAAACAATTCCTATTTTCTGTCTAAAATCTAAGTACAAATCTTTGTTTTTTAGTTAAAAACATAGTACTTACTTTACTTTCTTCTGTGCTATAACTAAAACCCATAAGGATCTTGGCCTCTTCCACAATGGCCTGCCACCCCTAGCTGCATTTTTAATACATAGAATACTTTTTATTAACCAATATCTTCTTCTCTTTCCAGAAACCTAGCACAATACCAAATAACAGGCAAAAAGAACGTATGGGTTTGGCAACTCAACGACCCAGGTTTGGAGCATTACGATTACCTTCTAGATGCAAAGCTATTCTTCCTAATGACCGACGCGTGGCTCCTAGACAATACTGATCTGGAAGAGGAAGATATTGTTATATTGGATGTCAAAGATTTGACGCTGAAATTTGTGACGAAATTCAATGTTTCTATAGCGAAGAAACTTTCTAAGTATCAGGAGGTAAGTTGTTTTATATGATGTAGTATGACATTTCATAGGTAATGGAAGTATCTGACAATCTGATAATGGAAATGGTTTCTGAATACAAAAAGGTTGATAGCCCCATTTTCAAAAGTAATGGTATGGAATCACAATCAATTTTCAATATTTAAAAATTTATTCCTCGGAGAGTAAAATAATGTAAATAAAAAATCTTTAGGGATTTCTGCTGACTTCTTCATACTTTAAGAAAGTAGTAATAAAGTAACTCGTTGTGAGAAATCTTTTTTATTCAATATAATTTAATAATCCTATCAAGATGTTTTACTATAATAATGTTTATTGTCTATTTCCAGGATGCATTGCCAATAAGACTGAAAGCAGTCCATATAGTGAACGCCCCACCGATCATAGACAAACTGTTTGCGCTGATGAAACCATTCATGAAGCAAGACATGACTAATATGGTCAGTAAATATATGTATTCTTTTTATTATGGTACCTATACCACAAAAATTTACTCAATTTTTTTGGTATCGAAACTTTTTTAAAAACAAAGCAACTTAAAAAATCTATAACTCACTGGTGAATAATAGGTGTCATTATGTGCCTGATTGCGCAGAAATAAGAGCCACTGTATGAGCAAGTTTGTTGAAAAACAACTATTAATTCGAATCAGTAGTATCTGAGATTAACGTGTTCAATCGAACAAGCAAACTTTTCAGCTTCATAATATCCAGTAGTTATTTAACAAAGTACTTATACATATTTAAAATTACCATAACTTTACATAACAGGTGTTAATTTAATATTTCAATCCACAATTAAAACATCCTTTTCTGAAACTCGTGTCGAATGTTCTTCATTTAAGTATTTGTTCAACTGTTAAATAAGTATTTTTGAAAACAAATAATATTCATGTCATGATATAACATCGCACTACGACCAATAAGAGCGCAGTAATTGTCATTAACGCGAGTAAACCCGCAGGTCAAAAGATAAAATATGATAGACTAACTCTGCCCCGCAGTTTTACCCACCTAGTTCCCGATCCCGTGGAATTTCGGGATAAAACCTAACCTTCCCCGGACCATAAGCTACCCCTGTACCAAATTTCAAATCAGTCGGTTCAGTAGTTCACGCGTGATGCCGTGACCAAGGGAAATAGAGATTCATGTTTATACCTATATAGAGTTTACAAACATGTGTCTTAACTAAATAAATGCTTGATATGGCATTTTATATAATACAGTATGTAATTGAATCCTAGATCTCTTGATCCCAAGGCGACGACCTACCGTATAAAATCGATATATCTTATCTTTTGAGGTCGCTCTAGAGCGATTGAATTCTTTAGTGAAGTTCTAAATTGCGTAGTCTAAAACAGCTTTTACATTATACGGTAATAAGGACCCCTAACTCAATTAGGCCCTTTAGTAAGTTAAAATATAATCGCAGTTTCTAGTCAGTGAATAATACCTATCTATCGGGTCACGACCGCCCTAAATTCTCAAAATTGGCAGCCTACTTTGCAGTTCATATTCTCTGGTGGTTTTCAAATAATACATCCATAGCATAGTATAGTTATGGTAGAAAAGGCACCCTTAAGGAAGTGTAAATAGAATGCCCTTACTTCAATTTGTAGAGCCCATATTCAACTAATCATCGACTTTGATAATACAACCAGAAAGTATTATTTCAGCAATCGGAGGAATCGGGTCCAAAAAAAGAAATGAATGCCGAGGTATTGACGGTGTGGGAATGTGTATGTCTTGTGTTGTATGTTTGCGTCCCTAATAATAATTATTCTGTGAGAGTTTTCGCTTTGTAATGCTTTCGAGTTTTTCTTCAATATAATAAACATATTCATACTCACAATATCGGCTATTACTCGTGCTGCCAGATGTAAAAACTTAACAGAAACACATATTATAAAAGACTTCAGAATAGATTTTTTACTAAAAAAACACATAAATTAATTATCTACATCTATATTCTGTATGCTTGATCCTCTACATTCTAGTTTAATCGGTACGATTACAAACTTAATTCCACAAATATTAGACCGCGTATAACTTCGGCTGCACTTACATATTTATTTGGCTAAAAATCTTTGATGTGTTCCCAATCGTCATAACAAACCGTGCCTTCCTCGAGTGATTTTCTGCTGCTCTTGTGGAAATTCCGTGATAAATTAATCTGATGTCTATGCAAAATTTCCTGATGATCGTTAAAGTAACCATAACTACCTTCAAGCTAGGATTGTATTCATCTGACTTGTCCTTTGTTACTAGCTTTAACTTTAAAATCCTGTTTTACTATATCCCGGTCGTAATTTACAGAGAATCTCGTACGTTGACCTGTAGCTATCTATCTCTGTCGCACCTGCGTAAATTATAATGCGTCCTGCTCGCCATTGCATCCGTGCGTCAACGTACAAGATTCTCTGTGAATTACGACCGGGCTTTAGCAAGACTAAAAATGCTCGATTGTTATGTTTACTAAATTCTAATCGTTGAAACAAACATATTATCGCAATTATTAATACCTATTAATATTTCAGATACATTTCCACACGCCAAAATCTACGACTCTATATAAATACTTATCTAAGGAGGAATTGCCGGCCGATTTCGGAGGCAACTTGCCGCCCTTAGAGGAATATAATAAGGAGTCACACGAGTTGTTGAACAGAAGGAGGTGTGTTTATTACTGAAATGTCTATTATTAGGACCAGTTTAGGTGGCATTTTGATTAATAAAAATATAATCTATGGATGAGAGGCCACCTTACTATAGAGTCACAATCTTTTCTGTGCCGGCGGCCATAAATGGAAACTGCTATTGTCATTTTGATTCTAATGTCATTTGGATATATTTTGAATAAACTGACAACCAAAAGATGCGACGCCGTCCCCGGCACAGAAAGATTGTGACTATACTTTACAAATCTATATTCTTTATGAAAATAAAAGTTTATAAAGAACCATTTATAAATCCTAGACGGTGAATACATGCGTATTTGCCGCGCGGGGAAGCCGTCAGCATTATGAGGCACTCCGCACTTGCTGTAAAAACTGGCAGAACGCTGAGCTTGTCGATAAAGCCAGACTAAGTCGCGCGGTCTCACATACAATACTCTTTACTTATGTGTTCAAAACCAAAAGAAAACTTTTTATACTTATTTTTGTATTTCAGAGAATGCTTCTTACAAGACAACTTGTGGTGTAGCGAGAAAAAGTCGAAGAATAAATCGTCACCCGCCATTGAAATTGATTCCTTCCGCTCTCTAGCTATTGATTAAATTAAACTTAGGTGTTGGTCGTTAATGTCTAACTTTAACTATTAGGGCGCGAACCCACCGCCACGCACGCTACGCGGCGCTGCCATACAATTGATGCGCCTTGTAGCCGTGTGTAGCGTGCGTAGCGTGCGTAGCGTGCGTGGCTGTGGGTTCGCGCCCTTAGTGTCGACTATGTTGGCCTAAACTAATATTAAATAAGATCAGCCGTAAGTGGCGATATTAATTTATCCGAAATTTTTAGACATTTACCTACTTTGTGGCTTAAATTATACATAGATAAAATAATACTATTAGTTAATCCAATATACTTTTCAATGTGTCTATTTATAAACATGTAGCAACAAATTCGATTATCACATATTCAGAATCTTTTAAAATATTCAAACCTTTCGTAAAACATTTTTCGCAGTAAAATGAGATTTTCATTAACTCGTCTAACATTTTAAAATGTACAAGTTTTTAGAGTAACTTTTTGTTATGGTATATGCATATTTTCAGATATTTTTCTAAGTAATATACGTTACAATGTGTAGTAACTTATAGTGATATAGACTTAGAAATATAATACATAAATACTAATGGATTAATATGTTATATACTAGATTTCGAAAATATAGGAACATAGAAGTGTAAATGTTCAAATTGCACAACTTTATATTCATTTCTGTTTCGTTTAAGTATTGTTATGGAAGTTAATGTTATGTTTTAATAATGATTATATGTTTTGAAATTATCAGTTATCATATTACATAAACTAATGAAAAGAAAAAATGTATTGATTCAATGTTATTTAAAAGGTTTTGTTTTATTTAATGGTGTACACAACACATGAATTGTATATTTTGAAAAATGTACAATTCAAGTGTACACCATTAAGCCGACCGGGGCTTGAACCTCGAACCTGCTCTGTCCAATTGAGCTATCGAGGCTTCAAGGGATTTTGAAAGCGTTTTTAAAAATCTAAAAATATGTAACTATTTGAACTTAATGTCAAAATTATTTTTGAAACATTTTTATGAAAAAAATTTGGGGGAAATCTTTTGAAAATCACTTTTACAATTAACAAAGTTGGTTGGACGACTTATTAATATTTTTACTCGACAATAATTTCTATCTTGCCAAAAGCGATAATTTTTACGAATTTAATTCTTGCATTTAATGCCATGACAAAGATTCTTTTTAAAAAAGGTTTTCGTTTAAAAAAAGTATTTTATTTTATTAATTATAGATTATGAACGAAATATTTTTATTGGAATTGAGTTTTTTATTATTAATTTTAAAATATTGAATGAATAAACGATGAATTCACAAGTTCGCGCGTTAATTTTGACGTTAGATTTGACATAAGATGACAGTAGAAGTTTTTAATTGTCTTTGGGAAAATGGTTACGTAACGATTTTTTTGAAGTTAAATCGGTAATAAGCATTTTCCGTAAAAATAATTAATATGTCTATATCTTACGTTTCGTTTAATAAAAAGTTAGAGGTTTTTTGTAGTTTAGTGGTTGTAAGACATTATTCTAAAAACTTTATGTCATGAACATAAAAGTGATTTTTAGAGTGTCCTATTTACTATTTAGCACAAATGTCTTTTATAAAAACATCTAACGCAAATTATTTATTTACAAAAACAGATACAGGCCACAATTCTTATGTTTTGAACACACTAAAGATTCGTAGGTTCAGCACACAATTTTGAGTTTTAACCTGAAATGGTTATAACTCAAAATTGTGTGCTGAACAAAACTGCAATGCATTGTGTGACTAGGTCTACTATAGGACATAGCATTGAAAGGAAATTTCCTTACATGTAAAGAAATTGCTATTGTCTCTGTGATGTAATGTCAAACAGAGAAAAAGAAGAAAACATAAAAGAAACTCTCACTTACAGAGTCATCAAGTTTTCTGCATGAAGTTAAAGGTAAAAATGGAGTCGACACTTCGAATACCTACTTGAAGCATATCTATATGTATCACTATCGCGTCTCTGTGGGCAGGCTCTCTCTTTCTAACTAAGGTAACCTCTAGAACAGCGGTTCTCAATCTTTTTTGGTAACGGAACCCTTTTGGAAAGCGATATACTTGATGGAACCCTATTTGAAGTTCACACATCTCGGCAAATTAAAGGAATGTTGGTTCATTTGTGAAAATTTCGTATTTTTTGTTATTATGATCATGTAAATATTTGATGGAAATTAATAATAAACTTGTTTAATGGAAAAATTAAGAAAACTTAATTTTTTTAAGTGAATTTTGCGAAATTAACGACTTTTTTAAGGTCAAAAGCGTGTATTGCCTCCCCGTGCTCAAATGAGTGTCTGTATACGCTTACTAAAGCTTCAATTGATGCCATGCATGGTCCCATGGGGTATATTCTGCCACTCTTCAAACAAAGTCAATTTCAGTTTGGAAACATCACTGTTCTTCCAATAAGGTCACAGTTATCGACAGACGTGTTTTTTTTACGTGTGGAGGCGAGAACAAGGCAGAAATCGGGCAAATTGCGCCATAGATGACAGTTTTACAAGGATACAAACACTGAAAAATCGTCTTTAAATTGCTGTTCAGACTCGAAATCGCCTGGAAGAAGTGCGCAACAGCAGGGTGAGTGAACAAACAGTGAGAAGGTGATTAAATGAAGTTGATTTGAGGTCGTACATACCCGCCAAAGCCCCAAAACTAGAGGTGGGCCACCGAGAAGCTCGATTAGAATTTGCTCGTTTACACTAATACTTGATTGATGTGTGGAGGCGAGTTTTGATCAGTGATGTTTGTTGTTTGTGTTAATTTATTTTTGAAAAGATGTTGAGTAAAACGTTATAACCAGATGAACTTCTCCGAAACTGTGGTTTATAGTGGAGGTTCTGGTATGGGGTGGCATATGTTCAGGAGCATGCACGGAGCTGGTCGTCATCGAAAATGATCCCCGACCGATTTCTAGAATTTATTTTTTATGTATTTTGGTGTAGAAATAAATGGTTTAAATGTAATGCTACGCAAGTACCTTAATGAAGTTGAAATTACCTAAATCGACTGGCCAGCGAGATCACAAGAAATAAGTCCACGCTTTTGACCTTAAAAAATTCTTTAGTTTTGTAAAGTTCACATAAGAAGTACATACATCAAAAATAAGGATTTCTATTTTTTTCCAATAAACAAGCTTATTAACAACAATTTTCATTCATACCTAACTCTTAAATTTTGTTTTATTATTATGGATAAATTCTCTTAGATTATTCCCCGCTTACCTTAAATATTTAAATACTTAATCATAAAAAGAAAAAAACATTAAGTATAACAAAAATTCCGTTTTTTTTTCAAAGGAACTAACGTTCCTCAAATTTTTCCGGTGTGTGTGGTTTACGTATTGTAATCTTAGTACGTTAGAAATTACGGGTAATAAGTAGGTAGTTAGGTATAATTGATCAAATTATAGAATGTCAACGCTAGGAACTAAGACGCTGCTACCCACGCCTTGTCAGTACGCTCGACAAAAAAGAGGTGTTTTGTTTTTTTTTTCTAAATTCTTGCGGAACCCTTACAGGAGTCTCGCGGAACCCTAGGGTTCCGCGGAGCACACTTTGAGAAACGCTGCTCTAGAAAGAGAAGGTCTGACTAAAAAGTGAGATCGGCCCACAGAGACGTAGGTATTTGACTCAAGCTGTTGTTCCAAGTGTGGGCTCCATTTTTTACTTACAACTTCATGGTTTTCTGTGCCGGCGGCCAAAAGTGGAAGCTACTATTGTCATCTTGATTCTAATGTCATTTGGATACTTTTCAATAAACTGACATCCAAAAGATGCGATTACAGCGACGCTGTCACCGGCACAGAAAACTTGGTGACTCTATACAGCAACAAAGACCTATAGGAAATGTCATCCTCGTTGATTAGAAGTTTTGTATTTTAACCCTTATTTATAGTTATAGCACAAATTCGGTCTTTTTTAAAGAAACCTAAGAATTGTGTCCAATATTTAAGTCAAATAAAATGAATTGTAACATTCCATTAGACTAAGAACAAGTTATAAAATTAATGTGTTATATTTTTGAACCTTTATGTAAATATATTGATCTGATTTATAATAAAAATTGTTTTGAAAAATGTGTTGTTTTATTTCATTCAATTTATGAGAGTTCTTTACCGCAATAGGTGGTAGTTGCGTCTATTTTGCGAGAGGTGCTAATTACACCAAAATCATTATAGGTAAGTAGATAAAGTAAAATAAGTAAAACATGGGTAAGTATTTCATTTTCATTATCCTAAGGGCCGGTGCACATATAACGGAGCGCAGCGCAGAGCATTTGCCACTGTCAAGCTAATATCGCCATTTTACGCATCATATTTTAACGCATACAATTTAGTTAATAGTTTGACAGTAGTTAAGTACTAATGCTTAGCGCTGCGCTTCGTCATATGTGCGCCGGCCCTAAGTATATCAGTATACGAAATTGCTCGCTTGAAGTCATAAAAATGCATTACAAAAATAATTTCAACTTTACACTTTTTAGATTTCAATCCAAATTTTGAATAACTTACGTCATATTTTAATAACTTAATACTAATTGGATTTTATTACCTAACATTTTCCTCGTAATGATTAATCTACACAAATAATAATTTTGTTTCGTATATTTGTAAGCCAATATAAGAACCCGATTAAGAATAAGAATCTTTTACTAAATGCATAGGAATATTTACCTATTTTTATTATAAGAAGTAGACACCACTCTGCCATCTGTAAGGTTGCGGGTTCGATTCCCGTGCGGAGTGAATATTTGTGTGAACCACAAATGTTTGTCTCGGTCTGGGTGTGTGTGTGAATGAGGGTGGGCGTAGGTTCTGATACCCTAGATACAAGCTTCGGGCTTAGTTAGGGGTCAGTTACTATAATAAGATGATGTAGTGAATGATTGTCCTTAACTGACTCCATGATCTGTAGCCAGTAGGGTATCGAGAACCGGTATAAATATCAGAACCGGGATTTTCGGTACCAGTACTAATCAGAACCGGGATTTCCCGGGATTTTCGGTACTTTCGGGATTTTTTTCTTCTCTTTAGTTTTGGAGGTAAATATAGCCTAAAAATATTATTTATATTAAATAACACATATCGCGCATTCTGGCATGACAAGATAAGCATTGATTGCTTTAACGTATTAAAATAGCATCACGACTGAGCCTCTTAAAGCAGGAGGCAGGCCAATGCTGCGGAAACTGCAAAAGCTGTTTTACGATGTCATCCACTCCGGGAGAACTCCAAAAGCATGGAACAGAAGCGTGATGGTGCTCTACTTCAAAAAAAGGGATAAAACCCTGCTGAAGAACTATAGACCCATCTCGCTTTTGAGCCATGTTTACCAGCTGTTCTCGAGGGTTGTCTCAATTCGTCTATCAAGAAGACTCGACGAATTTCAGCCCCTCGAACAGGCCGGGTTTCGAATTTGTTTTCTCACGCATATTTCACAGTGCCTAAAAACAATAGTTTTCAATCAGTGCGTCCTACCAATGATGACCTACGGTGTCGAGACGTGGACTGGACACTCACGTGGCTGGACCACCAATTTAAATTCACTCAAAGGGTTCTGAAGAGGGTTATGCTCGGAGTTTCTCTGGAATATCGCATACGCAATGAAATGATCATACAGAGAACTAAAGTCATCGACATAGCTCAAGGAATTAGCTCTCTGAAGTGGCAGTGGGCTGACCACATCTGTAGGAGAACCGATGGTTGTTGGAGCAGAAGAGTTCTCGAGTGGACACCGCGACTCGGCAAAAGTAGTGTTGGACGTCCTGTGGCTAGATGGAGCGATGATCTGCGCAGGGTAGCCGGGAGAGAGTGGATGCGAATTGCGACGTGCCGCCGACGGGCACATTGGCGAAAGTTGGGAGAGGCCTAAGTCCAGTAGTGGACGTAAACAGGCTGTTGATGATTAAAATACAGTTATAAATTCACTTTTGAATAAAGTTGTACACATAAGACCTTATAATTAAACTTTCTTGTTCTCTTGGTAATGTGTCTTCAAAAAGATCAATGCATCTATAGTTGCATCACCTAATCGAGATCTAATTCTGTTACAAAAAAGGCTAGCTGAGGAGAATTTTTTTTCTGGCTCTACGCTAGTAGTTGCATTTGTTAGAAGCTGTTCGTAAGCTTTTTAAGTACCACATTTTGTCTTATGATGGAATAATGATCTACCACGTACCTACAGATACAACATTTTAATGAGAATATGGTTTTAGCTTGAATATTTTGTATAAAAAGAATAAATGCTGTTAATAGAAGATTAAAATCAAACAAATGATTATAAAGTTAACATGATTCGTTATTTCCCGAAAATACCGAAAATCCCGGTTCTTATTCATTGAGAACCGGTTCTTTGACTACTATTAAAGAACCGGGAAATCCCGGGATTTTCGGTTCCGGGATTTCCCGGTTCTGAACCCTAGTAGCCAGTATTCTGAGCTACACGATATCTATCGTGTAGCGTTTATATAAATATCGTCGATATTCATAAAAAAAGCGCTGGGCAAGTCAAAATTGTCAAAATTCAAAAGACCAAAAACCATAAGTTAATAGAAACAAAAAATAGCCAAGAAAATCAATTTTGGATGATTGCAAATTATTATTAAATCACGTCAATTTACGTTGGTCAATAAACTTCATTGATATTGAATACTTTTGTGACATTCAAATGATGCAAAAACTGCAGATTATATTAATTTTAACCTTTGAAAAAATGACTTTTAATTATCGATGGACCTTTAAAAACCTATTAAAAAATCTATTCTCACGTCAGAAATAAATTAACTTAATTTACTTATTAATAGTGGATTGTAGAATATAAGAACAGTTTGTATGTACTCGTAAGTACGCTAAGTCACGGCTCATCTTCCGAAGAGGTCCTCTCAAGGAGGGGGGTGCCGCCTTTAGTGCGGGCCCGGCGTTGGAGTGCCGTGGTAGAAATCCCCCTCGGGATCCTACGGCACCCCAATGTAACGCGGACGAAAGTCGCTGTGTTTTTAGCGGGTAGGCCCAGCCCTTCTGGCTGGGAGAGCCCTACATGCCCAGGGGCCCTCCCAATCTCGGCTCACGGTGGTATGCAGTTCTATGCATTTTCACCACGTAAAAAAAAAGGTCACGGGTCATAAAATACTAGCTAGGTGCTTGTTCCTACTCACTCAATCTGACGCATTCATAGAATTCTTTGTACAATGAAATATCCAATCGCAATCGATCAAAATTTTTGTGAGTAAAACTGATATTTATGTATTAAAATGTATAATAATGACTAAACAAAGTACTTACTTAGTTAAAATATGACATGTAAATTAACGGAATTTTACTAAACTATTGTTTGCTGTGTTTAAAACTGCATAGAAAAGATTTCCTGGGTCAAAGATTGAGGTGTATTTTGTTTATCTTTGAGAGTTACCTATAACTAAATATAAGTCGCGTACTTAATTGGTTCATTTTTAAATTTTATTTTTTTCATTTTAGTGCCATTTTTCACCTTGATTTTGTAACGCCACCTCGGTAGCCTAGAGGGGTGGTTTATGGGAACGAAACTAAGCGAATTTGACTGCCTGGTTATTCAAGAATTTTCTAGCTTTAACCACTGCAATAGAAAACACCGTTTGTTTAACGACAATGACATAATTTCCACATACAGAACCATAAAAAAGAAAATGACTACAAAATATAGGTTTTTCTGTACAATTATGTATTTATAATCACCGTGATATCATTACCTTTACAATGTAACTTTAATTGATTTGATTAAAAGTTATACTTATACATTGTAAGTAGATATACAGGGTGTCCCGTTAGTAGTGGACCAACGGGATGTGGGGGATAGGGGAGACCTTTACCTACTAGAATCACCAAAATGTATTGTCCTAGGCCTCATAGTTTTGAAGTTATAACGTTTTTTAGTAAGTAGGTGAAATTACCGTACTATGTGCACATTTTTCTTAATTCTACAAATTCTATTACTTATTTTGATGTTATTTTTATTCAAGAGCGTTAAGAATACATAGGTTTTTCTAATTTAAATTATTTTTTAGTGTAGTTATCATTAACATTAAAATTAATCAACAAAACAAGTGCAATTGTTAAATTTCAAAATACTCTAAGTGGTATTTGAGCTGAGCTGGTGTAAAAAAAATGTATTGTAGCCTTGTGGCACTTTATTTTAAAAACATCTACATATCATAAGGATTACAAAAACGTATAACACTGTGGTTTCAAATGAGTAGTTTTTTATTTTAACTAATATCAACGTAAAAGGGAACTTTTGAGAGAAAACAAAAAATCATTGCTAATTATGGAAATTCGTTTATTACTCAATTTATTTTTACATTAAGGGTTCAAAATGCTTTTCTTTAGCTCTTGTGTATTAAAACATCTTCGTATAAAGTCTTTTTGTAAACTTTTTTGGGCTCTTTGATGTTTTTTTATCAATTCAGCAACATGATTGAAATTTTGTGATAACTCTCTTTTTATCAGAAATATTTGTCTCATAAACTGCTTCTTTGAGGAAACCCCATAGAAAATAATCCAAAGGATTCAAGTCGGGAGATCGTGGCCTATTTCATGGCCGATCACTGGCCATGAAATAGTACCTTCGCGTCCAAACCATCGATTTGGGAACGTCTCATTCAAAAATTCAGTCACTTACCGTGGATAGTGGGCAGGTTCACCTTCGTACTGCAACATTCGTACGTGCTTCTTAACTTAACGAAGATGTTGGTTATGCACAAGGCCTGAAACTGCGCGGAACCACATACTCTCGCGTACTTCTTAACTTTATTCGAAGATGTTGGTTATGCATAAGGCCTGAAACTGCGCGGGAGAGAATGTGGTTGCAGTACGAAGGTGAACCTGCCCACTATTCACGGTAAGTGACTGAATTTTTGAATGAGACGTTCCCAAATCGATGGTTTGGACGCGAAGGTACTATTTCATGGCCAGTGATCGGCCATGAAATAGGCCACGATCTCCCGACTTGAATCCTTTGGATTATTTTCTATGGGGTTTCCTCAAAGAAGCAGTTTATGAGACAAATATTTCTGATAAAAAGAGAGTTATCACAAAATTTCAATCATGTTGCTGAATTGATAAAAAAACATCAAAGAGCCCAAAAAAGTTTACAAAAAGACTTTATACGAAGATGTTTTAATACACAAGAGCTAAAGAAAAGCATTTTGAACCCTTAATGTAAAAATAAATTGAGTAATAAACGAATTTCCATAATTAGCAATGATTTTTTGTTTTCTCTCAAAAGTTCCCTTTCACGTTGATATTAGTTAAAATAAAAAACTACTCATTTGAAACCACAGTGTTATACGTTTTTGTAATCCTTATGATATGTAGATGTTTTTAAAATAAAGTGCCACAAGGCTACAATACATTTTTTTTACACCAGCTCAGCTCAAATACCACTTAGAGTATTTTGAAATTTAACAATTGCACTTGTTTTGTTGATTAATTTTAATGTTAGTGATAACTACACTAAAAAATAATTTAAATTAGAAAAACCTATGTATTCTTAACGCCCTTGAATAAAAATAACATCAAAATAAGTAATAGAATTTGTAGAATTAAGAAAAATGTGCACATAGTACGATAATTTCACCTACTTACTAAAAAACGTTATAACTTCAAAACTATGAGGCCTAGGACAATACATTTTGGTGATTCTGGTAGGTAACGGTCTCCCCTATCCCCCACATCCCGTTGGTCCACTACTTACGGGACACCCTGTATAAATGTCAACAGAAAATAATTTTTTTAACTGAATTGCAGTTTTAATCAGGAACGAAGCTGAAACGTCGACGCGGTAAGCGCTAAATGGCAATAAAATAGAGGCAGAGCATTCTTCTTCTATCGTGTCAAGGGCCATAAAATAAGTAAAGAAAAATAAAATAAAATGAGACTAAATTTTCTCGCACCAAAACTGAGAGAGGGAATAGAACATTAAAACGATGGGACAAAGCTATTACCTATTAGTACTATCTAATTGCATTATCACTACATATTATAAAACAAAGTCGCTTTCTCTGTCCCTATGTAGGTATGCTTAGATCTATGCAACGGATTTTGATGCTGTTTGTTTTAATAGATAGAGTGATTTAGTGGGAAGGTTTTTGGCATAATTTTATCCCCATATTCCTACGGGAACAGGAACTACGCGGGTGAAACCGCGGTGCGACGCTAGTATCTAATAAGTGCATCCTACTAATATTATAAATGCGAAAGTTTGTATGTATGGATGTATGGATGTTTGTTCCTCTTTCACGCAAAAACTACTGAATGGATTTTAATGAAATTTGGTACAGATGTTCCTCATACCTAGGAATAACACATAGGATACTTTTTATCCCAAAATTCCCACGGGATAAGGTTTCACGCGGGTAAAACCGCGGGGCACAGCTAGTAAATCATATAAACATCGTACTACATTTATCGGATCGGAGGGTTGAGATTAAATCTTAAACCGAAAACGTTTTGTACCTAAGGCACCTTCAAAACTACTTAATCACAGAAACTGCCAAAAAAATTGACGCTCTGTTTCATTTACCTAACCATGTCGTTTCAATTATGTTCCAATCCAATGACTAAGTTTTCGATTAGTTCCCAGATTAATTAGGCAAACAGGTATGCACTGCAGTGTTACCCGCATAAATGAAAAATAGGAATAAAGGTTTAGGTACACTACATTCCTACTAGGGGTTTCAACATAAGATATTTTTTGTGCTTAAATTATTTTGGTCTTTTTCCTAATTGGTACCTAACACATAACCACATGACTGCACAATGCATATTATTATGTGAATCCCTTGAAATAAATATTTTTAATTACCTAAGAAATAAGAACTAGCTGTGCCCCGCGATTTTACTCTTTGGGTTTCAAACTACCTATAAACTAATTCATAAACACTCAGACCGAGACAAACATTTGTGGATCACACAAATATCATGGGAATCCAACTTGAAATAAGTATTTTCTGTCTATCCAGCAAAGTAATTAAATTCTGCCATTGACTTCTGGATAGAGTCATGAAGGAATCTGAAGGAACCTGTCAATGAATTCTGAAACGACAAACCGACAACCATACTTCTCGCATTCATAATAATTATAATCTTAGTACAACTGCACTATCAGATATATTCAAGTATATTTACATACCTTTAATGCATACATATATAATATTTCGATTATTAATATTTCATTGTCAATATCATTGCACTATACGACAGTCTTAGTCAGTCCGTTAGAGGAACAAGGCAGACACAAATATCGCTGAGAGTACGAAATATCAATTTGCATTCCGATCTTATATTTTGGAAACGTAAGTGCTTTATTATTTTATTTGAGATAATTTTAATAAAATTAGATTTAGATTATTTTTTTAAATCTGAAGTAGGTACTTAATTCAATTTCTTTTCCTATGTAGGTACTTACTTATACAAATTTAATGAAAATTAACTCTAGCTTAGGTATATTATAATATAAAAACTACTGATTGATTGATTTATCTACAACTACAAGAAATAGTTATTACGATTAACGGGATATTTACCTTGTATAAGTATTTTTATTTCGAGTTTCCGATATTTCGACGCTGTTACGCTGTTAATCATAATAATTTAAGTGTAATAACTAACCATGATAACTATAAAAACTATACAAGAAATAGGACCGTGAAAATAACGTGCAATGTAACTACATAATAAGTACTTACATAAAAACTAGATACTCTAACGGACTACCTATGTGAAGTAGATAAATCTATGTTAGGCAAATCTATTATTTTGATTTTTGTTAAGTTGTGTTAAAATATGTTTTTAAACAAACTAGAAGAAGGTTTTATTGTACCAATACCTAGATGTTTTTTTAAATAAGTGTGATAATATTTTTATATTCCAGATGACGCTAGAACTAGAAAATGATCCTGATATATTATCAATCAGGGAATGGATGGCGAAGGAGCCCTATTTACCGCAAGACTTTGGTGAGTACGACACTGATTTAATTAATTTAGGATATACCTACTGTATCTGTATTACAAAGGGTACAGTGCGGTAGGTACCTGAAACTGACTGACTGACTGATCTAACAACCCATAGCTGAAACCATAAAACGCTCTGCGCTGTTTGACACGCATTATTATAATGTAGAATCATCTGCTAAGTTTTCATTCAGAACATGCTCTAAAAAATAACGGTTTTTACCTGTTTTATTGACATTTTTATGTGATTAATACAGGCGAGAATAGCTGGTTATGATATAAGTTGTTCATTTCCTTTTGTAGAAGACCGTACAATTAAAAAGTTCCTGCACAGTTGTTACAACAGTTTGGAGAAAACTAAGAAATGTATCGAGAAGTTCTGCAACGCGCGAGCCAACATGCCCGAGATATATTCATCTAGAGACCCCTGCTCTGATAAGATGAAAAATGCATTCTCTATGGGGTAAGTCTGTCTACATAATTAACTTGAACGTTTCATAATTTAATCTCAACAAAACAATTTGATTTAATGTTAATTAAACAAGTCTGGAAAGATTCTAATGATTTAATTTTAATTACCAACTCTGGAAAGATTCTAATGATTTAATTTTAATTACCAAGTCTGGAAAGATTCTAATGATTTAATTTTAATTAAACAAGTCAGGAAAGATTCTAATGATTTAATTTTAATTAAACAAGTCGGGAAAGATTAAAAAATCTAATAAAAATAACTTAATGTAAGTTTTAATAAGTGAGATAAACAAATTACTGGCAAAAAAACGTAAGTACTTAATATAATAACGCTCGGAAATGGCAATCTACAAAAAAGGTACCTAATTATAAGTAAACACTTTTCTTAGTTATTTAAGGAGTAACAGACACAATAACTTGTATATAAGTACTTATAACGAATCTTCTCTCATTTATAAAAAGAAATAAGCAGTCATCGGATTATATTTACGACCTGCAAAAATATCAAATTGAATTTAATTCTTGTCTAAGTTTTTTATCTATTTCTATAAAGATATATCTTAAAATAACTAGTTACTAGTAGACAAATAACACAAAAAAACAGAGATAATATCACGTTTTTGTCTAAGTTTTAGTTATGCATACAAATATCTTAAAATAACTACATAGTCATTATTGCTTGCAACTGACAAGGGTAAACGAAACAAAAAAAACAAACAGTAAAATCGTAAACTACCTTTTTTAACTTGATTAAAAACTTTAACGAGTGATTATTACAGAGGTTAAACAATAAAAAATATACGTTAATAAAAATAGCTGGTTATAGGTATTATAATATGACGAATCAGAGGATAGAGTGAGCGCCATGTACTTAGGTCTACAAAGAATTGCGGGTCCAATTAGGTAATAATAAGTATGCACGGTTGGTATAGTAACGGCGGGTGCCATAGTCCCCATAGTTTCCCTATATCCATCGTGCATTGAACATCCCATTCCCATAACCCAGTCGTAGTTTTCCATATATTTGCAATAGTCCCAACAGAAACCGGGGACTGTCCTTGGATGCATTTTATAGTGTTATACAGGGATAGTCGCCAGTGAATGCATCCTTCACAATATATTAATAATGTCAAAGACCTTCCGTGTGTTGTCTTTGACTCCATACTAGCCTTCCAAAAGACCGGGACTATTATATAGTCCTGTGAATCGGAAACTGACATATGTACAGTATGCACCATAGAATAAGGATCACGACCAAGATTCTCTCTGGTCTCTGGTATGCACGACATATTAATGACATAACCTGTAAGATCCCTCAAGACCAAACGCCTTTCTCTAGCTGATGACATGACATTAGCCTTTGCTTGGTTAGGCGGAAAATAAGGAAACATTAAACTAGACATAATGTTGCAGCTTTTAAAATAAGTATTAAACTGATGCACTTTTCGCTTATTGCTCTTAACTGAAGGTATTTTTCCCACAGTATCTTTACATAATAATTGCGATGATTTTATAACAACAAGTGTATTTATTCTTTTGAGCATCCTATTGTACTGTTTCTTGCATATTTTATTTTTCATATTAAAACAATGATGTACAAATTTTGTGTGAATATGATTTGTTTTTAATAATAATGATCATTGTAATTGCTACTTATTTTCCTTGAAGTTCAAAGTGTAAATTAATTTCACGCTCCCAAGAACATGTTTGCTTGATCGGCAACATTGTATTTTAAATTATTTCCAAGAAATGTTTATCTACAATTATGCATAGTTACAGCCTAAATACTAATGTCCTGTGAAGTCACGTCTAGACTTAATAGGCACTTCAGTCATTCATTCACTTCATCATCTCATAACTAAGCTCGAAGCTTGTATAGAGGGTATCAGAAATTACACACACACTCATTCACACACACACACAACCCGAGATAAACATTTGTGGATCACATCACACAAATATTCACCCTGCACGGGAATCAAAAAAAAATTTTGAACTTTATCAACGAACAGTAGAACATTATTTTCCCTAATTCGAGTCTATTTTGTAACATAGTTTCAAAAGGTAATATGTCATCGCGACACATTTATCGAATCAATTTGAAAATTGACGAACCTTTTCGTTCCGAGACTGTACATCCGTCTAGTATACTAGTCTAGGGATATCTTTGCTTTGTTGGTGATGTGTGTTAGTTAAGGTGGCTAGTCAGTTGAACTGATCAGTCCAGACATAAAACTGAGTCGTCACTCCAAAAGTTTCAAGCCAACTAGAATTTGGAATCACTCCGGTGATTGACGACCATTTTTGGATGGCCGCCATTTTAACTGATCATTTAAACTGACATCGTCAATGAGCGTTACGTGTCCGGACATATTTAAGAACCTATTAATTTATTGATTTCAGACAAGTGGCTACATACCAGGCAGGCAAAGACGAGATATTATGGTATTATCTAGATTTACCGACTCTGGACAACTTTGATTACTATGACGTATTGAAATCATTCGGAATTCAGGCGGATTACTGGGTGAAAAACTATGATTTGTTCCCCGATGGACATATTATTGTAATGGATATAAAACACTACACTTTACGACTGGTCTCCAAAGTGAACATATTTCACTATCAAAAGTTTCTGTTATATTGTTTGGTAAGTTACATTTTAACCTTACTAAGACGTTCCGAAGATTTACACCTTATCCAGTGGGAATTTTGGGCTACAAAGTATCCTATGTGTTATTCTTAGTTATAAGTGACTTCTCTACCAAATTTCATATAAATCGCTTCAGCCGTTTAGATGTGAAGAAGTAACAAACATTCACACTCATATTTGCCTATGATAGTCAAAAGTCGTCTGAAAGCTCTGTATAACAAAGATTTTGTAAAAGTAATTGATAACTAGATTTTTTTTTCAGTAAGTATACATATACACCCTTATTTTGAAATTGCGATACCTTATCTCACAGCTAATGTAAACGACGGGTGACAATATAATAGTGAAGTTAGTTTTTTTTCTTTTGCTTTTATTTAAAAAGTTATGATAAGTCAAAGATTTTCAAAATCCCGCCGAATTTTATTGTTATTCTACACCGAACGCTGCGATACACAGCTGAGCGCGGTCATCGACCCGAGCCGTCACAGAACACTTGATAGCTAGTGTGCCGTCTGGTAATACGACATTTATTTTGTATTTTTTAAAGATAAGTAATCGACTATCATTTTTGATATTTTTATTGGATATATGGATTCAGTTACTGCTACAGATATTCTGATTTTAATAAGTCCCATATTTTCAAAATAGGGGTGTATACTTAGCAAATTCTATTGGCTGTTGTTAGCCGTCCGCTAGAATGGACGTTTAATATAATTTCATTCGTTCGCCTTAGTTGGATGAATAACATTATATTAGTCGTAAAGACACACTCTCAATCTCCTTTTTAAAACTGAATAAAAATTGGGCCATCCGATTTTGAATACGTAATTCAAAATCGGTTGTCATAAGCAGATGCACAGATGAATACGTTCATGTTAATGACCGTAACCTACTATAGAAGTCATTAAAATATGGTTGTAGTCTACAATTTGATTCCTAAATTATAAGGCTGTGAATGAATCACAGAGAGCAAAATATGTAGATCTGTTAGCCATCAATCGATAGCAAAATGGTCTTAGAATGATTATATTTAATGGACTTGAATACATCTGAGCAATTGTAAAACCAGTTTTCGAATTGCAAGTAATTATATTTAAAGTCAAAGTTAAATATATATTTATTACTAGCTGCACCCCGCGGTTTCACACGCGTAGTTCCCGTTCCCGTGGGAATTTCGGGATGAAAAATAGATGTGGGCCAATTCTCAGACCTACTGAATATGCTCACAAATTTTCATGAGAATCGGTCAAGCCGTTTCGGAGGAGTATGGCAACGAAAACTGTGACACGAGAATTTTATACATATATTAGAAGATTTAGGTTTTGCACAATGATATATTTGTACTGGTAAACTATTTAAAACCTGCGGTCCGCTTCATCTTCCTGTTTGAACCCGTGGTTTTCCCAAATCTCCTTCATACATAAAGAGTTGAATGAGTTAAGATGACATTTTGCACTCATATTCTTAATTTAAGTCACTTCTAGTTGTGTGAATTCAAACACCGTACATAATTATAGAAACGTACATTTCAGCGTGAAGTTTTCAGGACAAGATTCGTGTAAATGGAAATTTTGGTAAATTCCATCAATACAAAGTAGTTTGGTCCTTTGTAGTAGAGTATAAATTACACTTAGGGCCTATTTCCCGTCTTCAAGTTACGTTCCGAGTACCTACTCACATGTTTTGTCTTTGTCACTTGATATAATGTAAGAAAGAGAAAAACTGACTTTACTTGGTGAGTAACTTTACTTAAAGGTCGTGAAATAGGCCCTTAGATTTAAAACAAGTATGTAAATACATTCAAAATACATACTTGAGAACAGTCTAGTTACTAAAAATTACATAAGATGTAATTTTATATACAGCTAGCAACCGCACAACCATACATTAAAATAATTACTGGCTAATGGAGTGTCAGAACAATTATCATTATTTCTTCAATTAGTTTAAATTATAAAATTAAACTTAGTATCTACTCAAAATGATTGTCATAACTTTGAAATCGTCATAAAAAAATAATAACGTGCTACTAGCAATAATTTACATACAACTGTATGAAGTTTTTCTATGAATTTATTAAGTACTTAAATTTTTGAGTTATGTTCATAAATACTTGTATCTATGACTAACAAGGCTCTGCGGTTTCACCTGCGTAGTGGCCGTTTCCACAAGAAAACGGGGATAAAATAAACCTATGTCATTAACAAATAATATGGGTTTCTATTGGTAAAAGAATTTTTGCATAGAAGTTCTTCACTACATAGTATAAAACAATGTCGCTTTCTCTGTCCCTATGTCCCTATGCTTAGATCTTTAAAACTACGAAACGGATTTTGATGCGGTTTTTTTTAATGAATAGAATGATTCAAGAGGAAGGTTTTTAGCATAATTTTATCCCTGAATTACGGGTGAAACCCTCTCATCTCTAATATTTATGAAGAAACTAGAAGTGCCCCACTTCTAGTTTCTTCATAAATATTAGAGAAAATATTGGAAGTAGAGAACATCCTCAAAGATTTTTAGTAATTTCTCAAATTACCTAGAATTTAAAAAGAGTGATGTTGAAGGAAAATCCCATAGCCAATATACCTATATGCAGCTGTAGATATAAATATTTTATTATATTATAAACTTTATTAATTTCATAACTTAGAAATAACATTTTAATATGTTAATGATTATTTTACTACCTTAACGATGACGGTCAAAATGACAATAAATTATAAATATACGAGTACTTACTCATTAAGTATACCTAATGCAATATATTTAAAGTTTTGTTTTGCTCTTCTTTTGGTTAATTCCACTTTGGAATGACGTATTTAGTAAAATTCAATGTAAATATTTACTACCTAGTTAGTTGTAGAGTGACATTAATTTTATCGGTTTAAAATCTACTGTTTGGTCTATACTTATCTATATCTCACTTATTAGAATACTAGCGGCGCCCCGCGGTTTCACCCGCGTAGTTCCCGTTCCCGTAGGAATATGGGGATAAAATTATGCTAAAAACTTTTCCACTGAATCACTCTATCTATTAAAACAAACCGCATCAAAATCCATTGCGTAGTTTTAAAGATCTAAGCATACATAGGGACAGAGAAAGCGACTTTGTTTTATACTATGTACTTAGTGAAGTACTCTGCCTGCGAGTTAGTTGGCTAACTATTATCTAAAATTGTTTATCCTTTAAAACTTAATCCATTCTATGGGATTCGTTCTCTTCGCTAATGGACGTATAATAAATAGAAGTACTAGAGTAGCTATACTTAAATCTTTTGTATATTGTTGAAAATTAAAAACAATTGAGTATACGAGCAAAAATATTTTATTAAATAAAAAAATTAAGTCTCTAAATTATTATGTTCCAGGAATGCACGCCAGTGAGATTAAAGAAAATCTACGTCATTAATTGTCCGTCTTTCTACGAGAAGTTGTATGCGCTGGTTAAGACAGTGTTACCTCAGGAAATCTGTGATATTGTAAGTTGTTATTAATAGTTATTTATGGTACAAGCGAGGTAAGTTGGTGATTACTTACGAGGCGCTATTGAGGCCCGAGCCGTCAGGCGAGGGTCTGAAGATAGCCGAGGATAGTAATCATCAATACACGCGTGTACCATACAACGTTTTTCAACACATTTGCGAAGAAATTATCATCTTTCGCTAATAAATAAACAGTTTTTCTATTCGCGCGCATCCAACACAACAATGGTGATCGGCCATAGATTAAAAGAATATACTTATTAAAAAAAAAATCGAATGAATGAATGAATGGAATCGACCATAGACCTACCAAAAGTAAGGCAACATAGTTGAAGTTTGTTTTTAAAATGTATGGACACGATTTTTTTTTGGTATCGAAACTTTTTTAAAACTAAACAATTAAAAAAAAAAATTATAACTCACTAGTGAATCAAGTGTGTCATTATTCAACTGTTTTTGCACAAATAAGAGCCCCTTTATGAGCAAGTGTGTTGAAAAATATATTTACTTATACATATATTACTCGTGCTTCATCATCATCATCAGCTCATATACATATATGTCCCCACCGATGGGCTCGAGCCTACTCTGCATGAGGGCGATTATTGGTGCTTACGTGGCATATATTCTTATTCGTGGGATTAAAATATTCTTTATTATACGGTCAGCGTCAGAGAAAAGGCACCTCCATTGGTTGACATACCATAGTAAGCATTACCAATACAATAATTGGTACCTCTTCTCTTACGCTAACTGTACGTAACTGGTTTCGTAGCAAGAAGAATAAATTATTCCTAGTACGTCACTGGATACATATTTTATAGTTTTATAGCCATAGTTTGCTCAAGACGTTAGTGTTTGTTACCAAAGTCCTTAGAAACATCCCGACCGATTTTTATGATTCTTTGCATTTCGTAATTTGTTATGACCAGAATTTTGTTTAACCGTCTTGATTCTTGAGTATTTTTCCGATGTTGTATTAGTACTATCTATTTAAATATATTTCATTGCAGATAACATTTTTCACTTCGTACGAGAGTCTGAACAATGAGATAGACAAGAAGTACTTACCTTCTGAGTACGGAGGGGACGCGCCCAGCTTGAAACAACAGCACTTCGACTGGGTCAAAACTATTCAGGAAGAAGATAGGTATCTATGATTTTCTTACCTTTTGTAATAAATAAAGGATGTAATGAGTGTTTAACCATACAAATATATATTGTAAAGAGGAAAGATTTTATTGTTACCTTGGTTACGATTAACGGCAGCGGAACTACAGGACGTCAGATTTGATGAGTTGGTTAACTTTGACATGCATATTTTTTTTTACAAAGAATATTTTGTCGCTGCTTGTTGCGTCAGTGGAGTGTCGCTTATTACGGTCTAGCCTTTAACTAGAAAATAACCGATTTAAAATTCTTTACTAATGTCCCGTTGTCACATCTCGGGTTGATAACAGATTTGTATCTCTTCTGAGATGCAGTAGTAGGTACTTACCTATAGATCAGATGACCCATCTCCCCGTTTCTATCTTTTAGATCATAAAAAAATAGGTCATCCGATTACAAATAACGATGACATTTAGAAAATATATCTCGAGGATTTATTGGCAAATGTAGAACAGCATAGTTATTAATAAATTAAGATAACAAAATGACATTTAGTTTGTCGTAAATAAATAATAAAATAATTCAAGAGTATAAATAACTAATTATGTTTTTTTTTAGAAAACTGTTTCTAAACGACTCGATGTGGAGAGCTGATTTGAGGATGAAACCGAAATCCAACGGCATCGAGGATACCATGAACGGATCATTCAGAACTCTAGCCATAGACTAAGAAGACGAATATTTATGTTATGGCAATTACGAGTATATTGGGATTTAAAATTAGAATAAGTTTTTCTTAAATTTTGTAAAAATGTGATATGTTTCCGAACTATAAACTTTTACTTGTATTATAATCTCTGATTATAATCTAAGAATTATTATTGAACAACAAAAATACTGACAAAATTAAAGTGTTTTCATTTAAAAGTTTGTATTATTAAGCGAGTACATATTAGTTTAAGCATTTCCACATCCTTAACCTTACATCATTATATTAAAAATAATAAAAGTTTCCGTCCACAACATATTCCAGTGGGCTGTGATTATTTGATCCCTATCTATACATTTTTACAAAGTAACCTCATATGTACAGAACATATAATCTTGATAATTAAGGTACTTGCTGCTGCAAACTATTTATTTCTATAGCAAAACAATATTCACTCGTATTATTGACTAGCAGCGCCCCGCGGTTTCACCCGCGTAAATACAATCTAGCCTATGACACTTCGGGATAATGTGGCTTTCCAATAGTGAAAGAATGTATAAAATCGGATCAGTAGTTTCGAAGCCTATTCGTTACAAACAAACATAAAACAAACAATCAAATATTTCCTCTTAATAATATTAGTTTAGATAACTATTACGTATATAGTTACATATAGCTGTCCCGTAGTTACATAGCGATGTTAAGCCCGCATTAGCTATTCCGCTTCTAATTATCGTAGCGTGATTTCGAAGTAAGTATAATAAGTATCAAATAACTTTCCTCGATAAGTAGATTGACAGTGAACACTAAAAAATCTGAGATTAGTGCGATCAACGAAACAAACAAACTCTTTAGCTATTGATAATGGACAAAGGAAAGACCGACTCTAAAACTATTTTGAATACAGTCAAAGTGACTGATTTAACTTACATGGTGTGCTTACCAGGTTTTGTTAAACTGGACTAAAAATGCAACGCAAATAAGGCAGGAAAGGACTAATTTCGAAAAAATGCCTGCTTACAAGTAAAAGTACTATAAAAATACAGCTTAAAATCATAACTATGGCTATCAATGTAATATTAAGTACAAAAACCAAGGGCGGATCCAGCTTTCGCGCCAGGAGGGGGTCACATAGTCGTGGTCAAGTAGTAAGAACTTATAATTTAATTTTGATAACAATATACCAGGTGTTTGGTAGAGGGTTAACCAAATGTGGTGGGCGTGTACCTAGGCCTATTTGGGAGATACAATTTGGCCAACAATTTCCTAGTTGTTAAAATTAAAAAAATATCGCCAAAATTTTAATTTTTTAATATTTTTTTCCAAATTGCGACCTTTTATCCCTATAGCTTTTTGATTTTTTAATTGATTATATGGTCTCAGACATCACCTGGTCTGCTCACAGCATTTTCAGACCCCTACAAGGTCTAAATAATTTGTTATGAACACTTAGTACTAGGAAAATTAAAAAAAGAAATCTTATAGGGGATCTTTCAACTCAATTAAAACGAAAACTAAAATTCAATAAATAATTTTTGAATTTTTTGTACCAAAAAATGTTGTATAACCCTCTGGGCTGTGAAGGTCTGATGGCAGTCGCTTCACGTAAAATACTGACATTCCGCCAAATATGGTTAAACTAAAAAGTCTAAAAACCGACCCCAAATAAATATGGAATAAAGGTTCGGAAAAAAGAAAGAAAGAAGTGTGACCAATTCTGATCTATTATTTAGACCTTGTAGTGGTCTGAAAATGCTGTAAGCAGACCAGGTCATATCTGAGACCATAACCAATCAAAAAATTTGACTGGAAACCAGCTCAAAAAGCTATAGGGATAAATAGACGCAATTTCGAAAAAAAAATGACAATTCTGGTGATATTTTTTTACAAGGAAATTTTTGGCCAAAGTGTAACTCCCAAATAGGCCCAGGTACACGCTCACCACGTTTGGTTAACCCTCTACCAAACAACTGGTATATAGTTAACAAAATTAAATTATAAGTTATTGACGTGACCACGACTATGTGACCACCTCCTGGCGACTCTGTATGGTGAAAATTTTTTTTATAAATAAAATCATTATGTTTAATTAGTGGTCCACCTAAGTCCTGGAACCTGCTCAGGGGGGGTCATGACCCCCATGACCCACCCCCTGGATCCGCCGTTGACAGAAACAACATAAAATCATAAATTTTAACCTAAATACCTATAAAACTATAAGCAATAAGCATAATATATTTCGGTTATTAAAATAATTCATGGTCAATGTCTGTTCTGCGCAATATACGATACGGTCATAGTCAGACCGTTTTAAGAAGAACGCAGGCGCAGACGTCGCTAGGAGAACGAAAAATATTAGCGGGCAGTCTTTGATCCTTTATATTGACAATGTAAGTAATAACTTTAAAAAAAAATACTTTATTTGTTCTATTAGTTTTTTTTTTACAAATTCGTATTCATAATTAAAGAAAAGTATAATACTGACTTATTTATTTTAAGTACATTTAATATCAAAAGTATATAAGTACTTAGGTACATATAATTATCAAACCTTTTTAAAGCGTTCCATAAGATTTCATATAGTTTACGACAAGGTAGTATAAAAAAACTACACTCGATTAATTTTAATCTTTTTAAGCAATATAATGGAAAAAAATAAGTTTCTATTTTCTTAAAAAGTTAACATAATTGTAACCAAGTACTTTATTCAAAACAGTCAGTACCCATACAAAGTTAAATCAAAATTTAGATATATACGCTTAATTAAATAATAAGTTATATTGCCAAAAAAATCTCCTACAATGCTGAAAAAGAGGTTGGATAAGTTATGAAAAATCGTAATATTTAACATACTTAGATTTACGCAAATCAGTATTTAGCAATATAGTTAAGCATACATAAGGTTGTACCTTTGTCTTTGTGTTTGTAACCTCGATACAAAATACGATTTATCTGAATACAATGTAGGCAAAACCGCGAGCGTTTAACTAAACTAGAAGGCCATTGTACAATGTATGATAAACATTGCGTTGTTTTATGGGAGAAAGTGACATGTATCTAACGGTATTTTTACACATAGACTTGTATATAAAAGCCATTTGATGAGTCTATAGAGCTGTTGTTTAAAAAGGTAGGAACTTAGATATAGTAGCAAAAATATTTTAACTGTCTATAATATTTGTTTGCAACAAAACGTTTAAGTGAATATAAATAATCCCATTAAAACATAACATGTTGAAGAAAAGAAAATTTACGGAAAAATTGCACCTGTTCGTATCCGATAAAATAATATAACATAACATAATCATTCACTACATCATCTCATTATAGTAACTGACCCCTAACTAAGCTGGAAGCTTGTATCTAGGGTATCAGAAACTACGCAAACACTCATTCACACATACACCCAATGTTGTTTTTGTAACATTGACAGGTTTAACTTTATTTATTAATTGACAGGTTTAACTTTATTAATTACAACAAATAAATATTATTTTAACCTTATAAATATAAAAATTAAACCTTGTTTTTCTAAAACTGGTGTCACGGTCAGTTTGCGAAACAAAACCACTCGTGTATTCGATAATAAAAGTTGGGTCAATACTTTATATGTATTACGTAAACTAATAAGTTTTTTGACATTGAATTCACAAATATTTAAACAATCTGGTTTCACACAGATTATAATCGTGATCATCTTCTTTGTTCTAAATCTTACTTAATTGTTATGGTTTAATTAAAGTGCACCGCATTCGCCTTTAATGTTTTCATTGAACCTATTTTGTTTTCAAAATATTAGATTAAAAAAAACAAATGAATGCCCTTGGCGAGGGAGCTCCTAAATCGAAGTCGTTTCTCGCTGTCCCTCTGTATGTATGGACGCCTTGGACGCTTAGATATTTTAAACTCCGGATTCAAACGTATAGGTTTTTTTTCAATAGTTAATCCGAAAGGAAGATTTAGATGTTATAACGTTTAATGAACCTATTATAACTTATTCTGTGATTGATAAGAAACCGGTCGACGATGCGAGATTTCCTGCTATATAGTATTGTATTGATGCCTTGTAAATTAAGATTAAGTATCTAACGGGAATTCTCTCTTTAAACGCAGAGTATCAACTATCATTCTTCTTTCGCCTATCTAAAGGTCGTTATAACCAATACGTGATATGATATGATTGATATGATATACGAGTACTTCTCGTTCTAATAAATAATGAAGACAAATTTTTATATTTTCAGATGACCCTAGAAAATGATCCTGATATTTTAGCAATCAAGGAATGGATGGCGAAGGAAAACTATTTGCCACAAGACTTTGGTTAGTAAGACGCTGTTAATTAAATTAATTCACAGTATAATTAAAATATAAATTCAAGTTTATACTGAATAACTTGCTATATCATGGACAATATTTAAGTACTTAATAACGTTATTTTTATCTTTGTCTTTACGTACTTGTTTTTAAAATGGCAGATAAAATGCATTATTTAAGAAGTTAAACAACAAAATTTTAACCGGCTATGTGAGTAAAATGTTTTAAAATTTCCATGTTTTTATGTAATTAGGTAGTCAGTTTTTGCAATATGTCTAGCAAACTCCTACATGATATGTTAGTTAGAATCACCATTTTGCCCATTGAATTTTAAAATATTTACTTTATTATCTAGTTGCATCAGAAACTAACGAAAAAAACATTAACTTGCTGTAAGTAGTCAGATAAAAATACTTGGTACCATTAGTAAAACAATCAAATATTCAAACCATTTATATATTCTTCAGTCTAGGAGAGATTAAAAATAATTAAAGCAGTAGAGATATAACGGAAAAATAACTACTTTGGAAAACTCATAAAGACTGAATAATTGAAAGTTTTATTCACCTTTTGAGTCTGACTATACTATATTAATTACGTTACTCATTTTCTATTCTAGATGACCGTACAATTAAAAAGTTCCTGCACAGTTGTTACAACAGTTTGGAGAAAACTAAGAAATGTATCGAGAAGTTCTGTAACGCACGAGCTAACATGCCCGAGATATACTCCTCTAGGGACCCCTGCTCTGATAAGATGAAAAATTCATTCTCTATGGGGTAAGTCTGACTACATAGTTATTCATTAACTTATAGGCTTAGATACAGTCAGCTGTAGATCAAAGGTACCACTCTTTTTTTGTATTGCCAACCAAGAGTGGTTACCTTTTATCTGCAGCTGACTGTACTTCTGTCATACCTGCTTTTCTCCCATGAAAATTCAGGCTAAAACACATAAATACGTGCTTTCCTAATTATAAGTTATCCCTGCATCCAATTTTGCTTAAATCGGTCTAGTAGTGTTGCGAAGATGTTGGTTTCTAACCGAATTAAAAAAAGGAGCAGGTTCTCATTAAGTACTTCTATTACTCTAACAAAGACATATTGGTTTTTCTTTCATACCTACCTAGGTATATTGTGTAGAAATAGGCCTCCTGCCCTTGGTACAAATGATTAACTAAACCAACAATAACAAAGCAATGTATAAATGTCACTCTTGCCACATGTTAACAATAAATTACTTAATTTCGACACGAAGCCCATTTCTATGAGATACACAAACATAATTACTTACCTAATTTAACTCTGTGTGTGACCTCACTAAAATAATTCCATTGTTGTATGTACTATGTTAAGAGAAGCTATTTCGTACAAATAACATGATACATTGCAACTTAATTACAGCATAGCGAAGTACTATTTGTTGCATAGAAACATTATATATTATTTCGTCTAACTTCTTCTTATTCCAAACTTTTGTCCCATATTTACTTATGACCGACCAAATTTGAAGGAATTTCAGTAATTTTCGTTGAGGTAGTGGCTCAACGAAAATTCATTACCCCAGAAGGTGATATGACGTATTTTGGTTAAACTAAATGTTAGACTTTTGAGTGATCATCCGTAACGACTATCGAAGTTACGAGACGACAACCGGGACCGACAGCTTAATGTGATGAAAATTTTATTCCATGTTTTTTAAAACCATGCCTATATTATCAAAACACGCATCCTTTTGCTTCTCTCCACTTTTCGCATGTAATATAAGTTTTATACTACTTTGTTAACACACACTGAAGTGGAATATTTTTATGCGCAAAATAACAAAAACCAATTTAAACATTAAACGTAATAGGTATCTAGGTATAACAGATTTTATCTGCACGTGATTATAATGAGAATATCATTATACTTATTGTCTGTAGTTTTAATACATTGTTGAAATGTATAATTTGCACCCAAGTTCAATGTGTTAAGTAATTTTGCACTTGAAATACAAAGTTCGCTCACTTGCTCAGACAATGTAATGTAAAAATATATGTTCTTCTATTGTTGTTTGTAATTTATTGAAACAAATAAGTATATGAATTTTTAATACCCTTAGGTACTAGTGCAGTTTCTTGCAATGAGATCACTTTCATTTGTAACATTGAAAGGGTAGTTTTATAATAACTAGCAGAGCGATCAAAAAATCATACTTACTTATTTTTGCTATTAAGTATGTATGTTTGTACAAAGTAATACCTATTTAGGTATTAATATCGTGAGCAAAATTGCAACAGAAATAAAATTATTATACTTCTAATTATAGCAAGAATGTAGGTACTTATTTACTTATTTAAACAAGTGACTCATTGCATTATTTCAGACACGTGGCCACATTTCAAGCAGGAAAAGAGGAGATATTATGCCATTATCTCGAACTACCGAACATAGACAAGTTTGATTACTATGACATATTGAAAACCTTCGCAATTCAAGCTGATTTCTGGATTAAGTCCCACGATTTCTTTGCGGATGGACATATCATTATTTTGGATATAAATAGTTACACGTTGCGATTAGTCTCCAAAGTAAACGTGTTTCATTTTCAAAAGTTTTTGATATTTTTATTGGTGAGTCCTGTTTTAAGATAACTAGTACCTATTACTACAAAAGATGTAGTCTAATAAGTATACTTAGGTCCTATTTCACGACCTTCCAATAAAGTTACTCACCAAGTATCGTTAGTTTTTTCTCTTTTTTACTTTATATCAAGTGACAAAAACAAAGCATGAGTACTGACTCGGAACGTTACTTGAAGATGGTGAAAAATAGGCCCTTAGTCGCAAATCTTCTCGAAGTTCAACCAAAAATATCTAATAGATTAAACCGTTTATCAGATCCTTACATATTGGATTTTAAAAATTGGATAGGTACAACTAATTGTAAGTTTTTGAATTAAATATAATAATAAAATTTGTTTAAATTTAAAATTATTTATTTATTTATTTATTTAAAACATAACTTACAACTATTATTACAGGTTTCGCCAATGCCATAGTGTAATTAATTCATAATTATTATAATTTTAATTAAGTATATAATATTAGTGAACATAACATAAACAATATCGCTCTTGTGAATTCAGTCAACGAACAATAGAATACGTCAACTGTGGTGGCCACTTTATTGAGACCACACACAAATTTCTGGTGAATGGCGCCTCCTTTAAAATATTTGTTCGCGCGCGTGAAATTGCGTTTAATTTGAATTATTTCGTTCCAGGAAGCAATGCCAGTGAGATTAAAGAAAATCTACGTGGTGAACTGTCCATCTTACTACGAGAAGTTGTATGCACTAGTCAAGGCGGTGTTACCTCAGGAGATCTGTGATATTGTAAGAATTTTATTCATATCATATCCTACTTATAATATTATAAATGCGAAAGTTTGTATGTTTGGATGTTTGTTCCACTTTCACGAAAAACTACTGTATCGATTTTGATTAAATTTTTTACAGATGTTCCTTATAACTAGGAATAAAACATAGGATACTTTTTATCCCGAAATTCCCATGGGATTGTGTATAAGTAATCGATGTTTTATTGTAACTTTTTGAAGTCACAAACCCTACCAATAGATGGCGTTGTTACTTATTTTTTTAACACACGATGGTGAATTGTTCCGAGATTGTATGATACTACGAGCTACGCATTCTCACGGGAGCGGGTACTACGCGGGTAAAACCGCGGGGCGCTGCTAGTTTAAATCATAAAAAGAACATTACTGATACAAACTTTATAAAATAGAGCTTTGATAATATTTGACTACATATTCCAGAATTTAGGCTACAATTGCTTTTCTTTAAAATGATGGAGTAAGTTTCCTTTTAAGAACTAAAGTGAATCCCAAGACCTATAAATTTATCGCTAGGGTTGTCGAAACGTGCAATAGTATAAGTATCACCAAATTTTCTATGACAAAAGTTGTGTAATTGAGGTCAGCAATGTATTTTTTATTTGAAACTAGCAGCGACCCGCGGTTTTACCCGCCTAGTACCCGCTCCCGTGAGAATGCGTAGCTTGTAGTATCATACAATCTCGGCACAATTCACCATCGTGTGTTAAAAAATTAAGTAACAGCGCCATTTATTGGTAGGATTTGTGACTGCAAAAAGGTACATAAAACATACGATTACTTATACACAACCCCATGGGAATTTCGGGATCAAAAGTATCCTATATGTTATTCCTAGTTATAAGGAACATCTGTACCAAATTTAATTAAAATCGATACAGTAGTTTTTGCGCGAAAGTGGAACAAACATCCATACTCACAAACATCCAAACATATAAACTTTTATAATATTAGTAGGATTCATTATTTACTTATATATTGTTTCATTGCAGATAACATTTTTCACTTCGTACGAGAGTCTGCACAATGAGATAGACAAGAAGTACTTACCTTCTGAGTACGGAGGGGAGGCGCCCAGCTTGAAACAACAGCACTTCGACTGGGTCAAAACCATACAGGAAGATAGGTAAGTACTTCTACACTAATAATAATATTATAAAGAGGAAAGATTTGTTTTTTTGTAACGAATATGCTCCGAAACTACTGAACCTATTTCAAAAATTCTTTCACTAATGGAAAGCTGTATTATGAGCATGTGACAGGCTATATTTCATCCCTGTATTCTCATGGGAATGAGAACTACGCGAGTGAAACTGCGGGGCGCTGCTAGTGATTTATGTTTCGATCAGAAATGAATCGGAACACCCAAGTGTCAGAGTGGTCACCATGATGGATTGCCAAGCAAGGAGTTGTGGGACTTGTGGTTTCGATTTCCGTGCTAGGTCCACAACCGTGGATCACATAAATATTAAATATTTACCTAGGTGTCTTAATTCTCGGTTTTTCTATAGCCTTTTTAATTTTTCCTAAGGTATTTAAGTACATCGATAATTTGTTTTTATTTTTTAGAAAACTGTTTCTAAACGACTCGATGTGGAGAGCTGATTTGAGGATGAAACCGAAATCCAACGGCATCGAGGATACCATGAACGGATCATTCAGAACTCTAGCCATAGACTAAGTACTATAGATAGATAGACTAATGTATTGGAAATAACATCGGGATTTTAAAAAATATTTAGTTTAAGTTTTTGTTATATTTTTTTAAATGTGATAATAGGTGTATCTTGACTTTACAAAATAAATAAATGAAAGAATCAAATTCAAGATAAATACGTAAAACATAGAATATTGTTACCGAGTAACAAAATTGTACTTAGCCATTTAAGAGATGAATTCTTTCGCCAGGTTTGTCATAATTCTAAAAATCACTGAAATTGTTTCTAAAATTTTTCTTACATCATCAATTTAAAATAATTCGTAAGTACGAGTACTCCAATAAAAATAGTCGTCCTAAGGGTGAAGCCATACGAGCGTAATTTTGTGAGTTGTGAGCAGCAGAATTTCGATCGCAGAAATTCTGCTGCATTCAGTTCATTTCATAGAAAAGTCCTATTTGATTCACACGGCGACGCAAAATGAGTTGTCTGCAGACTTATACGCATAATATCAACTGAATTTCGGTCGGGGTGAGGTGGGGAGCTTGCACGATACAAGTATCCGTACAAATGTTTCGGATTACAACTGAAAATACATCCGTCCGTGTGGAAGTCTAACCGAATTTCAGTTGAACGTAAATTTCGTGACTCACAACTCACAAAATTACGCTCGTTTGGCCTCACCCTAATTCAGGGTAGGCTCTAGCCTCTCGGCAAGACATTGTGATCTTAAAAAGATGATAAAATAAAAGAACAATAAACATATTTTTTATTTATTTATAAAAAAACCATTAAAAAAATTAATAACTTATAAGTACTTACCTAATTCTCATAACACACATATGGTTGTAACTCAAATATTTATACGGGATAACACTGGATCGTAAAAGATTTTAAAATGTTATGAAACAGAAATAATAATTGAATTTAAAACGAATCAAGCAACTGATGCTACAAAATAATGACTGATGCTACGACACAAGGGATTACGACTACGAAAGCGGGGACTGATGCTACGATAATTACGAGTACCTACTTATTTAGATAACAAGTTGCATCGGTAATTTAAAATCAATTGTGATGTTTTCTTCATTAACGACAAGACAGTGAAAACTACATTATTTTTTACCTATAGGTAAGTCATTTTGTCATCTTCAAGTAGTATACCTTAAATAAGTCTACAGTTAGTTATATTAAACTAATCAGTAATGACTAAAAGCACCTTTACCAAGTCGTAGAAATATTTAGAAGCTAATCACTACATAGTATAAAACAAAGTCGCTTTCTCTGTCCCTATGTATGCATGCTTAGATCTTTAAAACTACGCAACGGATTTTGATGCGGTTTGTTTTAATAGATAGAGTGATTCAGTGGGAAGGTTTTTAGCATAATTTTATCTCCATATTCTTACGGGAACGGGAACTACGCGGATGAAACCGCGGGGCGCCGCTAGTTATCTTATATGTATATTATACTGCGTCTTAACTACTGAATCGATAACTATAAAAATAAGTTATTTCAAGTCTGGATTTTCTTAATATAATTTAAAAAATTCTCTATTAGTGTATTAAAATTGGTTTAGTTCAGTAAATAAAGGATAAGAAGTAAATTTAAAAAAATTAATAAACAAACACAATAAAATAACTTCATCAACCTACAATGAGTGAGCGAAATACAGTTTCTATTTTAAATTTACTTCAAATAGAAGTTTATTAAATCAAAATATTAAATTGTACATTACATCTAAAAACTATAGCATAAAAACTATAATTAACTTATTACTAAAACAACCAAATAACCGAACAATTAACTTACAAAATACTTTAAAAAATACAAAATTACTTGGAAAGATACAAAATTAATTTATCTCAAATACAGCCATTTATTAATTACTTCAAAAGCCCTATAATTAAATGTTAAACATGGTTTAAAATGTTTTTTTAATCTTGATCTGCTACTTCATTGAATGTTTTGGCCGATAGAATCGTAACTACATAAGTTAGATGGTTGACATTTGAGCGCAATTAGTTTTCGCCAGGACACACAGGGCCTATTTCACGACCTTCAAGTAACGTTACTCACCAACTAAAGTTAGTTTTGTCTCTTTCTTACTTCTATCAAATGACAAAGACAAAACATGTAAGTAGTTACTCGGAACTTTACTTGAAGATGGTGAAATAGGCCCACAGTGTAACTTTTACTGTGATTGTGTCAGAATTAACAGAAAACTATAAGGTGATAGTGACATGACAGAAAGTCCATCTAAGTTAGATACTTTTTTTACAAGATATTTTTTCGGCCAAAACCTTTACGAAGCCAAAATACACCCATTTTCAAACTTATAAAATGTTTTACTTAAAGTTATTTTGTCAGTAAAACTTAAAAGTTACATGATTTATAGTTATTTTGTCGGTAAAACTTATAATCTAACCTACACAGGGTATTCATCCAGTCTAGTCCAAAGCTAAAGACCTAAAGGACCCGGGCAGGTCCTTAACTTTGTTGGCTCTCTCGTCGTGACAGCTGCTCGGTCGGAGCGACTCCTCGATAGCCCATCTCTTGTCGTTGGATAAGAACCAATCTCTGGAAACGGAAAATAATACTATTTAGACAAATGTGTTTAGTTAAAAGGTGGTGATCTTACGGTGAAGGAAAACATTGTGAGGAAACCTGCACACACCTGGGAAGAAATTCTAAGGTTGTGTCGGCCAACCCGCACTTGGCCAGCGTGGTCGACTAAGGCTTAATCACCCTAATTCAGGGTAGGCTCGAGCCCCTCGGTGGGGACATTATATGAGCTGATGATGATGATTTACTTAAAACAGTGTTGGTCTGCAAGATAGGGCTGTAGGGCTTCACTAACTGATGATGGTACGGTCAGCGTTACATGATGCCAACCAAATGAGGTAGGTAAGTGCTTAGTACTTACTTACTTACCTACCTCATTTGGTTGGCAATACCAAAGAGAACATTAGCAAGGGGGGACCTTCTGACGCTGAATGTACAGTGAAGAGGAATAGGCATCATGAGGTTTGATCAAGTAGGAACAAACAGGGTATTCTTTTCGAAAATTCTCAAAGGATTTCGATACCGATTTTGATAAAAACTTAAACACCATCACTGGATTTATAAAACCAATATTTATAGCCAAGAATCACTTAGGTGATTAGAAAAAATCGTGTACCTAGCGTATTATTATTTATTACACCATCTTATGATTAATCTACCATAGTGTCGCTAATATGAATCAAACATAGGAAGTAACGATAATTAATGGTAATTAGAAGCTAACACAAAATACTTATTTAAATAAAACACTTAAACGGATTTTTGTCGTGGTTGTATTTTGTTTTACATTTTCTGACGTTTCGAAAAATCCGTTTAAGTGTTTTATTTCAATGTCTAGTGTTCTGGTAAATCAAAGGTATCAATACAAAATGCTTATTTTGTTTTATATTTTTTAGCATATTGAGGTTCTGAATTACCAAAAATCTTTTTTAGTTGTGTCCCAATTAGCACAATTAACATTGCTTAAAAGTTTACCTAAAAAATATTGCGACAAACCAAAGTGCTAAAGTTATTGACTTGCATCGGTTTTATTAATCCCGGAAAATAAAGTTTAAGGTTGCGTTTGTTGTAAGTAACATCAGAATCTGTTTAATTTATTTCCAAACAAAAATAATAAAAAAAGAACTCTCCAGGGTATGCAATTTTATGGATTATTCCGAAGAAAAAGCTAGTTAAATTTTTATTTACCTCTTAGATTCGATTTTCTTGATCCATTCCCTCTTGATTTGTTCCACGGAACCTCCTTTTCCGCCGTACTCGACGGGCAAGATCTCCTGTGGGATATCTTTGTACAGCGTGTCGGAGTTTGGCTCGTGGAATTTGATCTGGAGAAAAGAAATATAATAATTAAGAAAATGATCCGAATAAAAAGTTTGGACGAGAGTTTTACTTACACATTTTCAATGTTGATGACACATAAAATTATCACATACGCTAATTGAACCAGTACCTAATCCCAATGTTTGCAGTTCAGTGTGTTGGTGATTTCACTAGAATCGAACCCGGATCCCTCGACTCTATATTAATGTTATATAATATTAAACTTACCAATTTAGCGACTTCAGTTTTCAGGAATGGTTTGCACAGAGCGTGTATTTTACTGATGTATGACGGGGCGTTGATTATGTGTACCTGTTTTAGTCTGATCGGCATGGCTTCCTGAAAATTATAATAAATATCTTGGATAAGAAATAAATCATACTATTATAAATATGTACAGTTTTTATCTTGTGGATTTTTCCTATGGATTTTACACAACAAAATAATTATTAAATGCTTTTTTAGAAGATATTTTCTGCTTGTAGAAAATATTTATATTAAACTGCTGTAATTTATAAAGATCGGCCAATCTAATCATTGAAAAATCGAATTCAAAAACGTTTTTTATTCCTAATTTGTTTATAATTTCCAATACGAATCTATTTCGTTACAATATCTACTTAATTAATAAACAAACATCCATTACAAAATTACCATATCAACAACAAAAAATAAAAACATTAAAAGGTATCGATTATGAAAGCACGAAAACGTGAATGTAAAAGTCACCGTGTATAGTGCGACCATGACGTTTTGATCCTATAAGTTGATGTTACATTTTGTAATAGCCATACCTACACGTGTGACACGTGAACGAGTGATGCAAGTTCCAATAAGTTTTAAATCCAGTTAAGCGAGTTCAGAACACAATATATTAAAAAGATGGCTTTGCTTAATGAGTTCTTTGAGATGGGTAATAGATACTAGTAATGTGCTTTGTGATGTGACCTTTATAAAATAGACTAGCTGTGCCCTGCGGTTTCACTCGCGTAGTTCCCGTTCCCGTAGGAATTTCGGGATGAAAAATAGATGTTGGTCGATTCTCAGACCTACTGAATATGCTCACAAAATTTCATGAGAATCGGTCAAGCCGTTTCGGAGGAGTATGGCAACGAAAACTGTGACACGAGAATTTTATATATTAAATGTACTTATAAGATATTTACTTACTTACTACAAAAAATATGTTATTTTCTAGTTAACGTGTGTATTTGTGTCTGCAGATTTTTTTGATTAATTAGCTAATAAAAATAAAGATAATAATGATGTTTGGTTTGTTATGCATGTTAAAAGGCAAAAACATTTATGTACATAAATCTGGAAAACCACTGGAAAATTAAATTCGTTTGTTATGTTTTCAATTGTTATTAGTAAAGTATGTAAATTAAGGTTAACCTATTTTAAATTTATTTACAGACTTTTGTTTTTCATACTATTAAAATAAATAGCAATTATCAGATTATAAATTCTCTGGAAAAATACTGGAAAATTAAATTCCTTTGTTACATATTCAATTGTTATCTAAAGTATGTAAATTAAGCTTTACCTATTTTAAATTTATTTACAGACTTTTATTTTATATACTATTAAAATAATCAGCTATTATCAGATTATAAATTAATCTTAAAAAGTTATTTTTAAAACGATTTAATTCAATAACTTTACATCAAATAGGTACATAGAACGACATTGAAACGTCAAACATGTTTCGTAAATGCACGAGTCCCTTAAAATGCAATTAAGATAACATTCTAAAATCAGTTTCGAAATTTCCACAGACACGTGAGTGAGGTTTAACACGTTTTGAGATTTAACTCGAGTTCAATGGATTTACAAACATAAAGTATAAGGTAGAGCAAAAGAATTTGAGTAATTTGAAAGCTTGAATAAGTGAACTAACAATCAAATCAATTTAGTTTAAGTTTTGACGATTATAAGTGATTGTATCAATCCTTGATAATAAAGATAATTCGAATTTTGATTTTTTTTTTAACTTATTGAAATGTTATTTAAGTCATATCTTAGTGTAAGGGACTATTTATATAACGACCTTCAAGTAAAGGTACTCACCAAGTAAAGTTAGTTTTGTCTCTTTCTTACTTTATGTCAAATGACAAAGACATAACATGTGAGTAGTAACTCGAAACGTTACTTGAAGATGGTGAAATAGGCCCTAATAATAAAATACCACTTAATATGGATGTACCAAATACTCGTTACATAGATGTTTATCACTTTTTCACGAATGACTAGACAAATTGTGTTTGGTCTTATGTTGAGAAGAAAGTTTGTTTTGAACAACAACTATACCTACTCCTTGGTGTAGCAGATAACAGCAAGCACTACCAACTAGACCAATTGGTCCTTAAGTATCAAGTTAATTTAGCCACACTATAAACAATTCAAACCCTCACCTGAGTATAAAGCATATATTTCCTCAGCACAGAAAGATTGATTTTCCCAATAAACTTTAGAGAAACGTTAGCTGAATCAAATATAGGTATTTCTCCTGCAGGAATATCGTCATCTTCCGTCAACCTGGTGTCAGCTAACATGAAGAAAGTTTTCACAGCGTCGATGAAGTTAAATAAATCCATGTCCGGATTGTTCAAGCGGTAGATAAAGCATTTGTAGTTCTCTTTTGTTTTCACTGGGAGAGGTAACATGTCTCTGGAAAGAAAGGAAAAAGTACATATAATACTAGCGGTGCCCCGCGGTTTCAACCGTGTAGTTCCCGTTCCCGTAGGAATATGGGGATAAAATTACGCTAAAACCCTTTCCACTGAATCACTCTATCTATTAAAACAACCCGCATCAAAATCCGTTGCGTAGTTTTAAAGATCTAAGCATACCTACATAGGGACAGAGAAAGCGACTTTGTTTTATACTATGTAGTGATGATAGTTCATTTCGTCATAATTTTTCCCTGCATTTTCCGAAGTTATTGCTAAAATTCTTTATTCAAATTATTGATTTTGGATGGTAAATCACTTTTAAACGGCAAAGGATAAAAAGAAGACACTAAAAAGAATAGAAAAAGACAAATCCATAGCTCTTTTAGTGGTTTTCCGGTAGAGAATATAAATATACTTAGATATTATATTTCGACTATACATACATCCTTAGTTACTTTTATGGATACTTATGTGTTTTGTAAACACTCATTATTTACAATATGTCACAACACAGGAACTTAGATATTTCTAGAAGAATTCCCATTGTACATAAAGTCAAACAATAAAGACAACGGAAACAAGAAACATAATTACAAATCAATTATAAATATTATTCACAAACAATCCAATGCTTTTTAAAAAAAACTTCATTAATATTTATTATTTACATAAATACTTAGACACAGTCTGAGTCAATAAATAAAATTTAATGTGTACTGTGATACAATAAGAAAATATTTGGATAATCAAAATTATACTCGTAGCTTACTTTTATTCATTTATAGGTTTGGGTAGTTTATTAATAGTTATTTATGGTACAAGCGAGGTAAGACGGTGATTACTTCCGAGGCGCTATTGAGGCCCGAGCCGTCAGGCGAGGGTCTGAAGATAGCCGAGGATAGTAATCATCAATACACGCGTGTACCATACAACGTTTTTCAACACATTTGCGAAGAAATTATCATTTTTTGCTAATAAATAAACAGTTTTTCTATTCGCGCGCATCCAACACAACAATGGTGATCGGCCAAAGACTAAAAGAATATACTTATTAAAAAAAAAATCGAATGAATGAATGAATGGAATCGACCATAGACCTACCAAAAGTAAGGCAACATAGTTGAAGTTTGTTTTTAAAATGTATGGACACGATTTTTTCTGGTATCGAAACTTTTTTAAAACTAAACAATTAAAAAAAAAATCTATGTCTCACTAGTGAATCAAGCGTGTCATTATTCAACTGTTTTTGCACAAATAAGAGCCCCTTTATGAGCAAGTGTGTTGAAAAAATATTAATACAAACTTCAAATTTTATTTTCAATTAACAAATTACATATTAATAAATAGTTAAAGTGCATACGAGCATATTGAATTGTAACTACTTATCTAATGATTTCTGAGACCACCATAAGAATTTACTCCGTTCAAAGTAAACATAGGTCGTATTTTCAAGAAAATTTTATTTATCTCTACATAATTAAAACGAGTAAGACCGCGGAAAGAAACTAGTATAAACATTTAATTTTATTTAAATCTCTATGTTACGTAAGTATAATAAACCTAATAATTTATGAGGTTTCCCACACTTGACAGCTAAAAGCATGGGTTTTTAATATTAATGAGTTCAAATCCAGTTTTAAGTCGGTCAAGTTTAACCGGTGTCGTTTGATAAACAAACAAACAAAATATGTTACCAAATGACATCCTATTTGAACTTTTGACCTTTAAAATTAACTGTTAGAATGTTTACTTCATTTAACTTTTTAATTTCGTTATTCAGTCAATTTAGTTTTAAGAATAACTTTTAATTGACTTTCGTAATATGTACATATTGAATTTTTGACGTCTCAAATAAAAGAATGGTCATCATTGCGGACAGTGACGGAATAAAACTTCACGATGCCCTAAGCAATCCAAGCCTTCGGGCCCCCAGGGCTGTAGCTAGAGTGGAATTTGACGACGAAAAAAAACGAACAGTTATCACTGAGTTCGCTATGTTATGTTCAAAAAGGTAGGGCATAGCTACGGCCCTTGCCCCCCCCCCTATCCTTGTGTTCTGGTGCCCCCTAGACGTGGTGCCCTAGGCAATTGCTTAATTTGATTAAGGGTTAATCCGGGACTGATTGCGGATTGCCAAACAAAGTCGATTCCTGTGCAAGGAAAATATGTATGTGATGCATAAATGTTAATCTTGGTTTAGGTGTATTGAAGGTATGTAGACCTTTAAGGCTTATGTCGTATGTGCGTGCTTAATTCGTTAAAAATTAAACATTCAAAAAACTAAATTAAAATCGGTTCATCCGTTCGGGAGCTATGATGCCACAGACAGACAAATACACAGACACACATATACACACACACACATACAGACACATCAAACTTATAATACCCCTCTTTTTGCGTCGGGGGTAAAAAAACCTAAATTAAAATCGGTTCATCCGTTCGGGAGCTATGATGCCACAGACAGACAGATACACACACACACACAGACACATCAAACTTATAATACCTCTCTTTTTGCGTCGGGGGTAAAAAAGCAGGTCTTATTTTCACCGGTAAATATTTGTGTAATCGGATCAGTCTCGGTCTTGGTGTGTGTAGTTTCTGATACCTTAGATACTAATAAAATGAACCCAGGTAGGGTCAGTTGCTAAGGTTAGTATTACGTTATTGCATAAAACTATGTAGGTAAGTAGTTACTCACGTGATTTCAAAAACTTGTCTAATCTCGGGTGACCAGGGGTCCCTCTTGGTGAACAGTTCGGGGGCATTGGACCGGATGGTGAAGAATAGATCTATGGTGCGTTTGGTGCGCTCCAGGCTGTAGTGACAGCTCGACAGGAACCGCCGGAGAAGGAGCTCATCTGTGGACAAATAATAAGTTTTAGTTAGTATAATGGTAAAAGAAAATAACATAATCATCGTCTCATTATACATAGTAACTGACCCCTAACTAAGTTCGAAACTTGTATCTAGGGTGTCAGAAACTACGCAAACACACATTCACACACACACCCACACCTAATAAGATGTGAAATCAAAATCTTCCTACAACTTTGCATTTATGACTTAGGTAATGTAGTTTTTAATTAAATCTTTCGCTATTACCTAGGTAATAAAAACGGTAAATATTAGACAAAAAGGTTTTATTAGATTCTGTGTCTAAAAACAACTTAATGTAAGAAAAATAACTTAAAATAATAACAAAAAAAAAATAACTTAATTAAAGATAGTTTTAAGAAATAATTAAACAAAATTAGTTAGATGCTCATTTTAAAGTTAATCTTGGTATAGAAATGCTATAATTTCAAATACAGTCTAAGATCTAGATTCCATTAGGTACTTAGTTAATACTATATGGGCTTCTTTGCAATTGAATAGTAGAGTTAAGACATGGCCAGTTTAATCCAAGAAATTCGTTGTTTTGTAACAATACATAAAACTTTACAATAGAAAGAAAGAAAGAAAGAAAGAAACAGTTTATTTAAACATCACACACTATTTAGACAAAAAATACAGTAAAAATATAAAAGAAAATAATAATAAAAACTAAGGAAATACATAAAAAGACTTAATAAACAAATACAATAGAAACACACATAGTATAAATAGTGGGTGATGAATAAAAGGACCCAACTCAGCATAACGCTGTGATGCATGAAGCATCACAACACTGATTTTCAGTTGGGCCCTCAGAGTCATCACGGAATATAAAACAAATAATAAAAATATACATTGTCGGACATTTTTATGTCAAAATAAAAAAATGACATTGACAGTTGACATTTATGGCCGGAAGGACTGCCAAGTGCCACGTACGCATTAAGCATGGCGCGAGCGTGGAGCGCTAAATCACAAGCAAACCGAACCAAACCAACCAACAACCAATACAATTGCGGCTGCTTGGTTGGTTGTTTACAAAATTGCGTTGCGGCTCCAGCCAGCCTGGCCGGCCTATACCCATTGACATATAACATGGACGGGGCATACCTACGAAAAAAACGTGTATACCTATACTTCACTGAGAGCGAAAAATGGCGGCTAATAGTGCAGTCCCTATCGATATGTCTGAAAAATAACATCGATAAAAGATTGTAAGTATGTTTTCTTACTTTGATTAATTTTAAGTTTTATAAATAGGTCTTACTGTAAAAGAACATTATAGATAGTTTGTAAAATATAGCTTGATCATTGTGACATACAGAGTGGCCCAAATAGAACGCTCAGTAAGGGGAAGTATAAAACTATAAGATATACAAAGATTTGTTTTTAGGATCCATGTCCTCGATTTTAGTAAAAAAAAAGTGCATTCATAGATTTAGAAAAAAAAACTATTACTCTCTTTGAGAATCGAACCCGGAAATTTTTAAAAATTTAATGTTCATTATTTTAAACTAGAAATGGATTGTGTACATCTTTAGCAGTAAGTAAATGTTACTAAGAAACATCATATCTAAATTCATTAAAATGCATTGTTTTTAAATGAAATAGTTTGGTACAAAACTCGCCAAGACATCATTAAAGTTCCTTCCCAGTTAATATCCCATTTCAACACAAATTCACAATTTCAAGATACAAAATGCAATAGTTTGTATATACGGCCGTTCGTTCTAGTTACAAATAATTAAAAATATTTTTTTCAAAACTTCCGGGTTCGATTCCTTTAGTGAGTTATAGTATTTTTCTAAATCTTTGAATGCAATTTTCATTTTAACTAAAATGGATGACATGGTTCCTAAGAACAAATCTTTGTATCTCTTATAGTTTTATACTTCCCCCCACTGACTGTTTTATTTGGGCCACCCTATATATCAAACTTTTATTCATTATACTCTAGTTGCCGGGATATAAAAATGACGATAGAAATTATCGACGTTTCGTACTATAATCGATACTGATGTAACATTTAATTGGGTTTTATTTAATTACAAACGTTAGGCATTCAATTAAACGAATATTTCAATATGAATACAGATATTCTCAAGAGCAAACCTCAAATCCATGGTTTCTTATGGTATACTACATGAGAATCTGAAAATTGGACTTTATATACTTACTCACTATTATTTAAGATCATATATGCACAAAATGTAAATAAAGTTTATGAAATAAAAATAAACACCAAAATTAAAACGTACTTGAATAAGTGTTTAAATAACGTTTTATTTAAAATATCGATAGTTTATAGTCTGTGGTCACGATGTTTCATTGCCCATCACTAAGTAAGTTGTAAATCCTTTTGTTATAGCTAGAAAATAATATGGCGAATATGGCCACGAGTAGGTATTTCAATGAGACTAAGAATGACAGATGGCTATTATAGTAACTGTCAGAAATACTGTTGTCCTTTTTCCCTTACGCAAAATTATGAACGTTAAAAAGAGACGGCTATATTTTTATAACTTTGGCGTCGATAAGCCTCATACTTCTATAACTATTTTTTCTATAGTCAAACATGCGATGTCCATGTTATATGTCAATGCCTATACCTAATACTCGATAAAACAGTTTTTTATTGACGTAAGCCACATTAAAAGTGAATGGTAAAACTTAAAAGTTGTTAAAACATTACAAAACAATGACTTGGTGCAGCAAAAAGATATGAATTATGAAAATAAAAAAATGTAATCAACAATTTAATAATTACGGATATTATGAAGAGTTTTTTCAAGGATTTTAGAATTGAAGGAAGTATTTTATCTATCAGCTACATCCTTATCTTATACAAATATTATAAATGCGAAATTAACTCTGTCTGTCTGTTCCCTTTTCATGGCTAAACTACACAACCGATTGACTTAAAATTAGGTACAGGGGTAGTTTATAGGCCGGGGAAGGATATAGACTATGGTTTATCCCGGAAATCCCACGGGATCGGGAACTATGCGGGTCAAACTGCGAGATGGAGCTAGTACGTGATCATGGATATAACGTCATCATGGATCGATGAAAATTTTAATAAATTTGAAGTACAGTTTGATACTTACCTTATTTACTTATTATATATAACTGTTATCTGAATATGCCAATATTATATTATTTGAAGTGATGTTATTGTAACCGCACAAATTAAATTCGCTACCGAAGTTTTAGAATCTTAATATTATTTTTTGTTTTTAACAAAGGTACCTTTATATTCTTTCAATAAATGTTTATCTGGTCAAAAATATCTTAAGTTATGCACTTAATCTTTAATTAAAATTCTTTTAATTGACACAGGCTTCAGATAACTTAAAAACAACCTAAGTACCTACATATTACTCAAATATATTTGTTTTCGTGAGAAAAATCGAGTATTATCTACCACTGTTAAAAAACATAACTACCTACCTAGGTACTTACCTAGATACTTTGTTTTTAAATACATTCTGGAAGGCTATCGAGAGGAGGGCCGCTTAGCGAGTCTAATAATAAGTAATTAAGTTAATCTAGCCAGGGATACATTCAAACATATTATAGACTAGCTGTGCCCCGCGGTTTCACCCGCGTAGTTCCCGTTTCCGTGGGAATTTCGGGATAAAAAGTATCCTATGTGTTATTCTGATGTATAAGCTAAATTATTGTAAAGTTTCATTAAAATCTATTCAGTAGTTTTCGCGTGAAAGAGGAACAAACATCCACACATCTAAACATCCACACTCACAAACATTCGGCTTTATAATATTAGTAAGATAAGTATGTATTTTATATAATTTGTTGTTGAAACTACTCTCAGGAAATCAACAAACTTATTATATCTAATAAGTCTATTTAAAAAACATAATCACACATGAATTATATAATTAGTAAAAATAAATTTGAATACATGAATCAATTGCATAAATTATGTTAATTATTTGCACTACAACGTAGGCGATATAAATAATAATAATTTCCGATAAATCTACGTCATAAAAACATTAAAATTAATTTGCAACTATGTCTTTTCCATTCATTCGGGACTATTAAGGAGTCCCGGTCTTTTGGAAGGCTAGTATGGGGCCAAAGCCAACGGAAGCCCTTTGACATATTTAATCTTGTGTAAAGGATGCACAATCTGGCGACTATCCCTGTATAACACTTTAAAATGCATCCAAGAACAGTCCCCGGTTCTTCTGGGACTATTGCAAATATATGGAAAACTACGACTGGGCTAGGGGACTATGGCACCCGCCAATACTATGATTTGTATTTTTATTTATTTGTAACTATTATTAGATGCGTTCTTCTCCATTATTGAGTACCTACCTATTTCACAATATTTTGTAAGTAAATGTTGATTGACCGGTTCCCAAAAATAAAATGTTTCATTTCACCATGAGTCGATAACCTTCAGTAGTAAGATTGAAGGAAAAAAACACTTTTTTGTCTTTGTAAGTAAGTACTGAATTAACGAAGCGTGGATGGAAAGTTTATTTTGATGTCATGGAATCATTCAATAACAAAACTCGAAGGTTGTTTATGATGTACTTCCCCACGTGATTTTAATTTTTAATCCCGTGCGAGTTTTTGGATAAAAAAATATCCTAAGGTATAAATATTCCTGGGGCCTAAGTCTCTTAACTATAATGCTGTGATAATGCTACTCAAAATAAGAAATTTTAAGCAGAATATCAAATTTCTGACACTCTCGTTATGGTGTCTCAATAAGGTCTCAATGTCAACACGTTGAAAAAAAAAACATATTCGCTATCACGTAAACGCTAGACCAAAAAATTTTACTATTTGAAACAAAGAGACTGAAAAACGCGAATGCAGAAAGTTCCGCGATGTCAAATTGTAGACTTGATTCTGGTTGTAAACAAAATCTGTATAAAACTTCGCCAAAGGCGATCCCTCCGTATTTGAATAGCACGGGCAAAATAACCCTTTCTTTTCTATATAACGATTTAACATAATGAGCAGAACAATAGGTTTATTCCCATTTCGGCACCTTCCCTTTAACTACATACGTACCAAATAAAACAAAACAATAAATAAAGAATTCATCTTCAAACAATAATGAAATAGTTTTTGCTCTTTTTTGTGAGCTAGTAAGTTAAATTGTTTATGAAAATATACATATTTTTTATAACTCCTTATACAAACTTAGGTAAATACTTGTAAAAAAATTAAAATAGGTATCTAAATATAGAATTTTATACCAATTAAACCTTAAATTATTATTAACATGAAAAAAGAGATAAGTGCATAATATTTTTATCTGCGGTCAGCTATTTTAAAATGTTTTTTCCTCTTCAAATCAGTTACTAAGTATACCATACTTTGAGTATTTATAGGTATAGTACTTAAATCATATAACGAACTAGCAGCGCCCCGCGGTTCACTCGCGTAGTTCCTAGTCCCGTGGGAATACAGGGATAAAATAATATAGCTTTCCATTGGTCAAATAATTTTTGAAATCGGTTCAGTAGTTTTCCTATTCGTTACAAACAAACAAACAAGTAAACGAACAAATCTTTCCGTGATCACGGGTTCTGTAAAGAATCCGAAACGTCAGAAAATGTAAAACAAAATACAACCACGACAAAAATCCGTTTAAGTGTTTTATTTCAAAATCTTTCCTCTTTATAATATTTCTAGCGGCGTCTCACGGTTTCACCCGCGTGGTTCCCGTTCCCGTGGGAATACGGGGATAAAATATAGCCAATGTTACTCAGGGTGAATGTAGCTTTCTAATGAAAAAAGAATTATTAAAATCGGTCCAGTACTTTTTTAGTTTATTCGTTACCGTTTATCTTTTCTCTTTATTATTAGTGTAGATAGTATAGAAAAAAACTACCTATTTAAAAAACAGGTCAAAATTATCTTATTCTTAAAACAAGAAACAAACCTGCCTATCATAATTTTAGGACTTGATTTTAGCTACAAATATAAAATTAAGCATGTCCAATTTAAAAGAATGCGGCTTTATTTACATTTTAAGAAAACGTTTATAATGTAAATGTGTTATAGGAAATGATATTTTATATATTTTGTATGAATAATGTTTCTTTAAGTATTATTTTTGTTTCAGTTAAGGTTATGCTTACTCATTAAATTAGTAATTAGATTAAAACTTGATTAGAGGCAGATATGGACTAGATTACCTAGAGACTTTTTATCCCAAAACTCCCACGGGATAAGGTTCCACGCGGGTAAAACCGCGGGGCACAGCTAGTATCTAGATATTTTTTCTAGAGGATGAAAGAATCTATGTTTTAAGTAAAAAAATATAATTTTCTTTACCTTTTTTTATAATAGTCCAATTATTATTATTGAAAAGATCCTCTTATTAAAGACTGTATAAACGTGTGTATTAAAATAAACACTTGTCCTAATATTCTATAATACAAAAGGAAGTATTTAAATTATATTTATTCAATTTGTGGCCTCAAAGAAGCACACTTGAATGTCAATAAGTGAATAAAAGAAGACAGATTAAGTATATAAATGCTATTGAATAATTGCAGTATTATTGAACAGTGAACGTCCAAAGGATATTTAAAAACTTATGAATAACGCTCCAACCGTCACAATTTCCACAAATATCAAAAATAATATCGACACTAAAGCACAATAAACTATTTTTTTATCAAATTTCATCACCATCTGTTAATCGTCTTCGCATGTAGTAAGTACGAAGGTACTTATATGTAAGTGGTCAGTTTCCTGACACAACACCACTCTTAGACTAGGCGTATGCTGACACGCAGGCGACGCAGGCCGCGCAGGGCAGAGCGAGCAGATTTTGTGTTGCATGAAACGTCGCGAGAGAGAACAGGACAGACACATGTCTGCGTCGCAAGTGCCTGTTCTGCCCTGCGCGGCCTGCGTCCGCCTGCGTCTCACCATACGCCTAGTCTTAAAAGTGTAACACCTCTCGAGTTTGGGTCATGCGTGATCGAGTAAAATTAACCACAGAAATATTCACCTTAATTTGTAACATTAGTAGCGAGAACATAAGTAACTAACTATACATTTAAAATATCTCACAAGTTACATAAGAAACGTAGGAAAACATAATTATTACAAACACAATATACTATATTTGTAGCAGAGCCCCGCAGTTTTACCCGCGTAGTTCCCGCTCCCGTATACCATAGAGTTAATACACATAGAGCAGGGAAGACGTACGGCTGCCTGTAAGCGGAAACGTCCTATGGTTAGAAAGAGAGAGAAGATCGCGGTCCCCTATTATTGTACAAACATTTGAGTCGTTAAAAAAATAACCGCGATCGCCTCTCTCTTTCTAACCGAGGGACAACTGGAGACCTGGCTCCCCTACTCTATGTATAATACCTCTATGGAGAATACGAGAATAAATATACTTACTACTAAAAGCTTTCCCTTGAATCACTCTATCTATTCAAAAAAACTGCATCAAAATCCGTTGCGTAGTTTTAAAGATGTAAGCATACATAGGGACAGACACACAGCGACTGCTACTTTGTTTTATACTATGTAGTGATAAAGGTACATAGGTACATAGTTTGTTTTCATTAAAACTGTCAGCTAAACTAATTGTTAGTTACTTATTGCAAAATGCTTTTGACGTTTCTTAATAGTACCTATGTATGTCTGGTGTTTGTTAAAAAATATTCACAACGGCACACCGTTCAGTTAAGATACGTTTACTTTTATGTTGCAATGTGTGAAGAAACTAACCAATGTTATCACGAACATAATCATAATCTAAGTATCATTTTTATAATATGTATTATCAAGACGAATGTTTTTATGCATGTTTGTGGGTATGATTATACTTATGGTATTCCAATATCGTGTGTTCTTCAAGTCTCCTTCTTTGCATGTCGAATTAGTCTTATATTTGTGAGGACCTTGGCCATCGATAGAACATTATCAGCCTTGTAAAGTTCCTCGCGTTTGCAAGTGTAGGGACACAAATGGCTAGACAAAAGTTGAGTCTGGTGAAAAATGTGACATAGACATAGGATTATAGGTACCCAAAGCTGTAACCCCACTTGTGTATGTTCTGTTTGTTGGCTTATTTAAATCCGGAATTCCTTGTATTTTGTATTGATAAATTAAGCATTAATATATCCAATTAAAATTATTTTTTGTTCTAAAATTTTAAGTAAGTACTTCAAAATTCACGTAAAAGAGATATGATAGGATTAACCACAGACAATCGATAATTAAAGTAGTACTTAATCAAAATCAGTTACTGATTAATTAAGCGATTAACACGTGGAATGTTTTAGGTAACCTATAAGTATAATACGTAGTCGTTAAGAACGATGAAGTTATTTTATCTAGAAACTTCAGTAATAATAAAATATGTTTAATTATATTCTCATATACTTAAGTGACTTGGTGTCTTTTTTTGAGAAGTTTTTTTTAAACCGAACCTTCTTGTTGGGTATTCGGATCCTTCTGAATCAGAAGTGTAACATAACAGGCGAAATCTTTCTTCTTCAAAACTGTAACCGTCTTTTTAACCGTCTTATTATATAATTACGAGGAATAACTACGGTAAGTATATTAGTGAATCCACTATTATCATTCATTTACTCTATCATCTCATTATAGTAACTGACACCTAACTAAACTACACACACACCCAGATCGAGACAAACATTTATGGTTCACACAAGTATTCACCCCGTATGGGAATCGAATCCGTAACCTTACGGTTGGGAGTCAGGTCCGGCATGGTGACCACTCTGCCATCGAGCTCGTCAATTATATCTCTAAAGACTATCCGTAAGCATTTTCAACAGTTTTTTCGACAGTTATTTTCCAAGCAACCTTTGGAAAAACACATTGAGAGCGCAACCTAGGAATATGTACTTACTACAATTAATAAAATAATAAAAATGCAACATTTTCCTTAATTTTTTCTCCTTCTTCGGTCAACTACCATCAAATTTTCCACGCGTTAATCGGTTTGTTAACCAACTAATCAGTTCTTAATTACTTGTTGTCTGTGCAACAGTCATTCGTGACTGATTTTAATCCGTGATTGTTTTAACCTATTACATTATGTATAATTGTTTAGCTATAAACATTGTGTATTATAATTTATTCTTTGTTTATTTACTAGTCTATACTAGACTTCTGTTAAACCGTTGCCGCGTTGATTAAAATACTTAGTAATATCCGTTACTTAGAATCGTGTATTAATTTAATAACTGGGCCGATTCATACATGTTTGGTTATTTAATAAACATGACTCGAATTTCAGATTACTAACACGCATTAAGGTACAATTCCAAAACTGGCCGCAGACCGCAAACTGCAAGCGACACTTGTTTCTATCAATATCCGACTGCAGGCAGCAGTGTAGCAGCGCTCGGAATCAATTTCATAGATGTTGATAGAAACAAGTGTTGTCGCTTGCAGTTTGCGGTTGCAGTTTGCGGTCTGCGGCCAGTCTTGGAATTGTACCTTTAAGCTTCACTGAGAGAGAGGCAGTTGCCCTGCAACAGGATCTTACAGGCTTATACTTATTTATATAAAAACTAGACCAATTATCACCTCGATAGCTATCACGTTAACGTAAACAATAGAATATTTCTCAAGAACAAACTATTGTATACTAATCAGGATATCTCATTGCTACAAAATGAAGTCACTCACTGTTTTAGATATCCTTTATACATAATTAAAAGTAATGAAGCGATTTGTAACACAATCTTGTCAAAAATGTATAATAGTCGCTACTGGTATATTGTTACTAAATCGATTACCGTTTGTTATTTTACAATGGCATCATGTCTTAGAGATTGTACGGTTTACACCGCACATTGTGACATGTTTGTATATTCCCGAGTCAGCATTTATAGTTTTATTGTAAAACGACTCAGTTCGGAGCTAGCCATCCGCGACTCACCTGGATCATACCGCGTCCGCGTGCCCATATCATATCATTCATCAATTACTTATATCAATTTATCAATACAAATTATTCACAGCAAAAACTATTCTCGTTTCATTTAAACAAAGCACATCAACATCATTAAAACACTGTGCGGTTACATCAAATTTTACATCAGTTTTTTTTAACACTTAGTAAATTAAATATGAGCTAACGAGCAGATCTTTCGCCTCGTGGTAAGTAACTTCCTTCGCCCATAGACACTTGCAACACAAGAGTCGCAAGTATGTTACGGCCTTGCAGGCCTTTAAAGGACAAATACATTATGAAAAGTACCTAAGTAGTAAAAGGAAAACAAGAAGGGGTAGGACTCCGGTAGACCGTTATCAAACTGTGATATTCATAGTGTTGTTCTATCTGTTTGTCTCGGTCTGGGTGTGTGTGAATGAGTGTGTGCGTTTCTGATACCCTAGATACAAGCTTCGAGCTTAGTTAGGGGTCAGTTACTATAATGAGATGATGTAGTGAATGATTATGTTATGTTATGTTATCTTTCCATTTTAAATATCAGTTAATTTTATAGTTCACGTTACTTATTTTGAATTAAAGACTAGACTTCACTTATCTAGTTTAATTATAAAATTATTTAATTTTGTAAATAAACCCATTTTCGTATACCGGGATGAAAAAGGAAGGTCAGTAATCGAATAACTTTAATTAAATCGATTACCAAATAGTAGCAATACTTCGCGGTAATTAAATAATACTTCAATAAAAGGTTTTGTACCTTTATACCTTTATAAATGAAGTCTTGATTGCTAACAAGACATTAACATGGACCCTGAAGAAACCAGTTCTTAACTTGTAAAAGCCAGTCAGGTCTAACTTGCACTTAACCTAGTTCTTTCTTATTTCCCAATAAAACTTTAACTAATAAACAAAACGCAATAACAATTTAACAAATCCTTGATATATAAGTAATTTAATTTCTCTTATAAGTTAGTGTGAAATTTTTAACTGATTTCAAAATGTATATTTTTGTCTATTTCAAATTATGAAATTACTTCCTCCCTACAAACTATAAATAAATAGAAATCTCACGATTTTTTATTAAATAATTCTTTGCTTGTCACTGCACTAGTACTAATATCAACAATGCGAAAAAATAGTTATTTTCTACACACTTGCTCATAAAGGGGCTCTTATTTGTGCAAAAACTATTCAACTGTTTTTGCACAAATAAGAGTCCTTTTATGAGCAAGTGTGTTCAAAAATAATAAGTAGTGCACTTTGGGTTAAATAAAGAAACTACAAAAAATCGCAATATGGTTAAAATTATTCAAATTTACACGTGCATAGTTCATCTGAAAATATTATGTAATTTGAATCGCGAACGAATGTCAGTAAGTTAGTATAATTTATTCACCATATCATAATCTGTCTAGACATTTGATGATTATAAGAATTCGATTAACGAATTTCATTATTTTTAACTAACATGAAACATTTAATGTGTTGTTAAAAAAAGTTATTTTGTCTGTTATTACGTAACAAACCAGTTATGCAGTTCAGATTTTAAAATGCATTTTAACAGTTTGGAGAACGTACAGCGCCTTTGAGTATCACTACATAGTATAAAACAAAGTCGCTTTCTCTGTCCCTATGTCCCTATGTATGCTAAGATCTTTAAAACTACGCAACGGATTTTGATGCAGTTTGTTTTAATAGATAGAGTGATTCAGAAGGAAGGTTTTTAGCATATTTTTATCCCCATATTCCTACGGGAACGGGAACTACGCGGGTGAAACCGCGGGCGCCGCTGCTAGTGTAGGTAGGTATATAACTTTGGTTATTGTCTCTGAGCAGAGAGCATTCAAATATTTTTGGACGATATTATAGAAGATAGAAACACTAAATGGACTACATTATCTTTTGATATCTCTTAAAGTAGTTGCGACACAGATTACTTTTAAACAACCATTGGATGGAATACATTGTCACAATAAAAAATATTTCGTTTTTGGAAAATAGAACCTAGAATTTAAATTCCACTGCACTGCTGGGGCCTAAGTCTGCAATTTGACATTATTGATCAGGCAATATGTTGATATTGAGGCACCATAAAGAGAGTGTCAGAAATTTGGTATTCTGCTAACATTTATTCATATGGCTATGGTGTCTCAGTGGTCTTTGTTGCATATAAAAAATCAATTATATTTTTTGTCAAATAAATGTCAGAATACTGTTTCCATGACAACCATCTAAGTTTTATGGAGCCATTGAGTCAACGGAGTAGTTTTCACTAAGAGAATACCAAAATGACAACAAATGACAAAAAAACGGTCATAATGTCGATATCAAAATACATTTGAGTAGCATTATCACAGCTTAATAGTTTAGAGAATCGGGGCCCTGTTTTCTCTCATTGACGTTATTATTACTATACTGACTTCCATATTATACTACTGTACTAACTATAGGTAGGTACTATATTTGGTATTCTATTAAGACTTTCAATATTTACTCTCAAGGCGAAATTCCGTTTTAACGCATGGTTGCTTCATAAGTCTGTGCACCCAAATAGCTAAGAAAGACCATTTTCCTATAAATAGAAATGGTTAGACTATTATTTCCTAATAATTGACTTTTAAATCGGGTCACTCTACCTACTCACTTCCATACCAAGATGTGTTATTCTTTTTGTAAAGTTTTCACGGTGAAACTCCTTATCAGTTTAGATATTTACTAATATTATAAAGCAGAAGTGATTATTTGATGGTATGCGCAAATGTCAAGAACAAGGAAGGTTGGAATTTATCAACTCTTTCAGTGTTGGATGGCTTATTGCCAGTTGGTACACTTATGGTTATGTCAATTATTCACCCTTTTTTTTTGAGGTAGAAATGGGCTTTCGAGGAAAAAAGTGAAATACCAAAATTTGGTGCTAATAACATAACATAATCATTCACTACATCATCTCATTATAGTAACTGACCCCTAACTAAGCTCGAAGCTTGTATCTAGGGTATCAGAAACTACGCACACACTCATTTACACACACACCCAGACCGAGATAAACATTTGTGGTTCACATAAATATTCACCCGCACGGGAATCGAACCCGCAACCTTACGGATGGCAGTCCGGCATGGTGACCACTCTGCCATCGAGGTCGTAAAAATATGAATAAGGTTTATTTTTAAATAAAAAAGTACTTACGTTGAATTTTAAAATAAGAAGTAAATGGTCCATAAAACGAGAAAGAGCTAGCACGAGTTAAAACATAATATACGAATATAATCTTCTAATACGTGCAATGACATGCATAAAATCAATTGCTGTTTATTAGTCTAGATCTAGATAAAACTCGGAAACAGTCCAAGATATTTAAATACTATATTTTAATTTTGAATGCCTGAATTACTAATTTCAAATTCAGCACCCACCTTGATCTTTGAATAAGACCTCATATAAATTATATTAGGAACATCGAGGATAAAACGACACCTCCAGTTTAAAATTTCAAGTCTCTCGTACTTGATCTTTAAAAAAGACCTCATCTCATATCCTACTAATATTATAAATGCGAAAGTTTGTATGTTTGGATGTTTGTTCCTCTTTCACGCAAAAACTACCATATCGATTTAGATTAAATTTGGTGCAGATGTTACTTATAACTAAGAATAACACATAGGATACTTTTAATCCTGAAATTCCCGTGGGATTGGGATTCACGCGGGTAAAACCGCGGGCGCAGCTAGTCTCATATAAATTATATTAGGAACATCGAGGACAAAACGAAACCTCTGGTTAAAATTTTAAAAACATCACTAACTAGGTACTTTATATAAGTTTTTAAATGTTATAAATTCCGTTCACACACGTAAGGTGCGCACACGCATACAAACTTACCGACTTCATGAGGTAAATGCGGCTGTTTGCAGAGCCAGTCCTTTATGGTAACCAGGTCAGTGTTGTCACTATCTTGGCCGGGCATTTTGGCTGGAACATACATTAAAATATATATTACAACATTTTCTGACCATCAGTTTTTGACTATACTACTTAATATAAAAATATAGAGTCGATTATAAAAATCTTACTTAAAAAAAACTTTTTTTTTTGTATACGTAGCCATGTTTTGAAGATAACCTTCGGATATTTAAGAATAAGGAACGCAATATTAAGTTTTTTTTACAGCAGGTTAAGTTTCAATGGTATTGACAAAATTCAAAGAATGATTATGTTTTTTTATTTATTTTATATGTATCTACTCAAATATAGAAAAGACAAAAAACATGAGAACAATATTTGTGCAATGTTATTGAACCATTTGTCGACCTTGGTTGGTTTTTAATTACTGTATGCAATCAAATTTTATTTGTTTATTTTAAAATTTTACACATAAATATGGCCGTTTTCCTCATACAGTTTAAATCTTTATTATGACTGCTAAGCAATTAAATCATAAACTTTAAAAATAACAACAAACTGTCTAAATTTAATTTCAAGGTCTATGAACTTATAACTTTCGATTTTATTAGAAAATTAGTTATTAGTAAATAACCCAAGCTATTCCATATTAGGAAATTAATAACGGAATAAAACAGAGTATGAAAACGAAAATACAAAAACATATTTGTTCGATGTAAGTATGTTTAATGTATTGTTCTTTTTTCCATAATTTTTTTTTCATTGTTTCATAAAATTGTGATGTAAATGGGTTAGTCCTATTTCACTCCACCAAAAAGTCCCAAGTTACTCCAAACAAAAATATTATTTTTTTAATTTCAAAATTACAGAAATATCTATACTAAGTAATATATAAAGCTGAAGACTTTGTTTGTCTGTTTGGTTGAACGCGCTAATCTCAGGATCAACTGGTCCTATTTAATAAATTCTTTCGGTGTTTGATAGCCCATTTATCGAGGAAGGCTATAGGCTATATTTTATCCCTGTATTCCTACGGGAACGGGAACTATGGGGGTAAAACCGCGGGACGCTGGTAGTCATGACATAAATCAGTGTGTTACTAATGTTTATTATATCTCATGAGTGCACCGATATCATCAGTGAGAGTAAGACTCTGCACTACTGGGCATAAGTATCTCTTATCTCTATCTAACTAATTATACTTCAAAGACTATTGAAGAAGTATAATCGAGGAATCGCACACGAAACCAAATATTTAACGTACCTATAATACTCGTATATACAGTAGCGCTCAGCGGTTTCACCCGCGTAGTTCCCGTTCTCGTAGGAATATGAGGCTTAAATTATGCTAAAAACCTTCCCACTGAATCACTCTATCTATTAAAACAAACCGCATCAAAATCCGTTGCATAGTTAAAGATCTAAGCATACATAGGGACATAGGCACATAGGGACAGAGAAAGTGACTTTGTTTTATACTATGTAGTGATGAAAAAAAAACTAAAAAAGAGGGACATGGACATATTTCACTCTTTAAGAAAAAAAAAATGCTCTAAAGGTATTATCCAGGGAGGAAACACGGGACTACGTTTGTATGAAAAGCTCCAGCCCGACACCCCTTTTAATATATTTTATAATATAAAACTTGACGCTCTTAAGGTAAAGAAACATCGTGAGAAAACCACACCAGCGAAGAAATTCTGATTGTGTGTGAAGTCGACCAACCTGCACTTGGCCAGCGTGGTTAACTACGGCCTAATCACTCTAATTCAGGGTAGGCTAGAGTTCCCTGGCGCGGATACCTGCCGTCCTCGCGCGTCAGAAAATGTAGGCCGTTCCTGTGGTACGGAGCACTGCCCTGGAACGTATTTAATTCTTCCTTACTCGTGGGAATCAAATGGAGATTGAAAATAAAAAAACAAAAACGACGAAAGGTGATGAAGGAGATGAAGAGGGCCAGAGGGGCCGAAGTGGAGAGGCAGAGGGTCAGTGGGACCAAAAGAGAGAGGATGACCGAGAAGGTCAAGAGGGCCAGAGGGGCCACAAGAGGGGAGAGGACCGAGAAGGTCGAGTAGAGGACAGAGGCCTGTCACCAAGATCTGACAGGTCCAGGTCCAGAAGTCCTAGAGTGGGGGTCGACAGGCTGCCCAGGGCTTACGGGAGATTCTGGCCGGGCAAAGACGGTCGGAAAACCCAGGGAGATTCCCGGGATTCGTCTACAGCTTCGGAAAGAGACTTGACGGACCCTATGGGCTCCGAAGGCGAGGCAGGCAGTTCGCGATTAGTCGTGTATGCCAGCCCCAAAAGGAGAGGAAGGCCTCCAACTGCGGACCGGCAGGTTGGGCTCAAACAGGCCAAAGAAGCCTATCTTAAGGCTAAACAGGAGGAACAGCTGGAGATAGAGGAGGAAATGGCCGAAATGGCCCGGCAGGCGAGAAAGAGAAGAAAAACCCGACTCTCTGACCTTTCGGCGTCTGACCCTGAAAGAGTGGAGAAGAAGGATGAGACTGCCGTTGCCCTGCTCCGACAAGTCAAAGACAGCGTGGCCGTCATTTTGGAGGTGGCTGCTAAGTCGAAAAACTTGAAGGGCCAATTTGTCGGTCTCTTGAGAGAAGCTGGGTCGGCGATTGCGGAGTCGGTCGCAGAGTTGGGCTCTCGTACGGCGTCTGATGAAAACCAACGACTTGCGGCTGAGAATGCTCAACTTCGAGCTGAGATGAACAAACTCCGAGCTGACCTCGAGTCGGTCAAAGTGGAGCAGGAGAGGCTTCGAACCTCTCAACAAACCGGACGAGACATGGTCGTTGAGGAGCTGCCTGTTGCGAGACTGCACCAAAAACAGCAGTCATTAACCGCCACTCAAACGGCACCTCTTGACGTCGAGGAACTGACCCGCAACATCATGGTCCAGGTGGGTGAAATGGTGAACGCGCGTTTCGAGGTCTATGAAGAGAGACTTCCACCTGCCAAACGTCTCCGCCCTCCGCTGGCGGCTGACAAGACTTTAGCCCCTCCCGACAATGTCGAGAATATTTCCCCAGGGGCCGAGGTGGCTACTTGCAGAGCGGAAAAGACTTCCAAGGAAGCGGGAAATTCTGGAAGTAAAGAGAAGAAAAAGAAGAAGAAGACGAAGTCAACTGAGAAGAAGGGGATAAACGAGAAGAGAAAAGAGGAAAATAAGGGAAAGAAAATAGAAAAACCCTCTCATACTGCCAAACCGTCTCCGCAGAAGCAGGCGTCAAAACCCAAACCTTCAGCTGAGGAGTGGGTGAAAGTCGGCAAGAACGGTAAAGCGAAGAAGAAAAATGACCATCCTCGGTCTAAACCCCCTCCAAAAGTCCGTAATCCGCGCACAACGGCTATAGCCCTTCAGCTACAACCGAGTGCGCAGGAGAGAGGGGTTTCCTATGCAGACATACTTGCCAAGGCCAAGGCGAGTATCGACATCACCGGAATTGGCATCAAGAGTGGTACTCGTATACGCCCCTCGGCGAATGGTGCGCGGCTCATTGTCCTGCAAGGCGCAACGAGCGGAGCGCAAGCGGACTCTCTGGCAGAGAGATTACGGGAGGCCCTCAAAGATGACGTGCGGATCACCAGACCAGTTAAATGCGCTGAACTGCGTATAAGTGATCTGGATGATTCAGTCACCCCAGACGAAGTGGCTGCGGCCATCAATAGGGAGACGGGCTGCCCCATCGAGACGATGAAAGTGGGAGAGATCCGGCGCTTAAAGAATGGGCTAGGGACGGTCTGGGTCCGATGCCCAGTGGCAGAAGCTAACAAGCTCAATACAAAGAAGAATCTGTTAGTAGGCTGGGTGTCGGCCCATGTAAAACTACTGCAGCCTAGGCCACTGAAGTGCTACCGCTGCCTGGAGGACGGGCACGTGAAAGAGAGGTGCACCTCCGATTTCGATCGAAGCGACTTGTGTTACGGATGTGGCCAATCGGGACACAAGGTCGCAGACTGTCAATCTGCGCCGAGCTGCTGTGTGTGCACCGTGGCGAGCAAACCAGCGAATCATCGCCTGGGGAGCAAAGCTTGCTCTGCTCCTCAAAAGAACAGGAGGAAGAACAGGCGTGGGGCAAATCCTCAGCCAACGCCTAGTGTCTCAGCCCCCGTGGCTATGGACGAAGAGACCACTGCCACCACCGGTAATTAATGGACCACCTGAGGATCCTACAGACGAATATCAACCACTGCGCCAGAGCTCTTGACCTTTTACATCAGAGCCTGGCGGAGTGGTCGATCCATGTCGCAATAGTCGCCGAGCCGTACAGAGTTGCCTACCCGAGAGACAACTGGCGAAGCGATCTCGACGACCTCGTGGGCATCCTAACGAGACCTGCTGTTGGAGCCCCCGCTTTTAATAATGTCGTCAGAGGCCGAGGTTGCGTGGGCGCTCTTCTAGGAGAGATATTTGTTATAGCGGTGTACTTCTCGCCCAACCGCCCACTCGCAGAATTCGAGGAGTTTCTCGGAGAGTTGTCAGCCCTAAAGAGAAGAGGAGCGCCTTACCATGTGCTGGTTCTCGGCGATTTCAACGCGAAATCCATTGCGTGGGGATCGCCGAGAACGGATGCGAGGGGCGAGGTGCTCGAGGAATGGGCCGTGACCGAAGGTCTCTGTGTCGTCAACCAGGGATCGGCACTTACGTGCGTGCGGCAACAGGGCGGGTCCATTGTGGACATCACGTTCGCGCCCCCCGCCCTGGCGCGCCGTATTCAAGGCTGGAGGGTTCTCGAGGAGGTGGAGACTCTGTCGGACCACCGCTACATCAGGTTCGACATCTCCACCCAAACCTCAGACCCTGGTCCGCCGGTCTCCCCAGCTCGAGAGGGTCCTCGATGGGCCTTGAAACGTCTCAATAGAGACTTTCTGGAGGAAGCAGCTATCCTGCAAACTTGGTCCTCTGCAACATCTGGGGGAACAATAAATGTTAGAGAAGAAGAGTTATGGTTCGGTGAAGCGATGCTCAACATCTGCGATGCGGCTATGCCGCGCGCTCATCCTCACCGACCTAACAAAAACGTGTATTGGTGGTCGCCTGAAATCGAGGCACTTCGTCGTGCGTGTGTGGCTGCCAGGCGGCCCTATACCCGACACCGGAGAAGACGGCATAGAGGTCCAACTCACGCGGAAGAGGAGGCGGAGTTGTACCAAGCCTACAAGGACGCAAGAAAACAGCTGCAGGCGGGGATTGATGCGGCTAAATCTCTCGCAAGGGAGGAGTGGCTAGAATCGTTGAACAGTGACCCGTGGGGGCGCCCCTACCGGATGGTCCGGAATAAACTCCGACCATGGGCCCCCCCGGTGACGCTGAGTCTCCAGCCACCGGTTCTAGAAAGCGTGTTGTCAGCCCTGTTCCCGAACCGGGCTGCACATATGCCTCCCACAATGGCACCTCCCTCTGCAGATTTGGCAGCCGACGAAACACCGGACGAGATAACGGTGGAGGAGCTAAGAGCGGCGATCACTCGACTTCAGGCGAAGAACACAGCTCCTGGTCCTGACGGAATTCCAGAGCGCGCGCTGGCGCTGGCCCTCAAAGTTGAAGACTTCGAGTCTAGACTCAGGGGGCTGCTCAGTGCGTGCCTCGCGCAGGGCCACTTTCCCAGTTCCTGGAAGCTAGGGAAGCTTGTGTTAATTAGGAAGGAGGGAAGGCCTGCAGACCAACCATCTGCCTACAGGCCAATAGTCCTACTGAGTGAGGCGGGCAAGCTCTTTGAGCGTGTCATCGCTGCCCGACTCAATCACCACCTAGAGACAATAGGACCACCACTGGCTTCGAACCAATACGGGTTCCGCAGAGAGCGGTCTACGATAGACGCGGTAATGAGGCTGAAGCAATTGGCGGAGGGGGCAGTAAACCGGGGTGAGGTGGTTCTGGCGGTGTCCTTGGACATTGCCAACGCCTTTAACACCCTGCCCTGGGAGTGCATAATGGAGGCGCTCCGATACCATCGGGTGCCCTGTTACCTCCGCCGGATCATTGCTGCGTACCTGCGTGAGAGGACAGTGACTTACGTCACAAAAACTGGACTGGCGACAAAACCCATGTCGTGTGGTGTCCCACAGGGGTCGGTCCTCGGGCCACTCCTGTGGAACATCGGGTACGATTGGGTACTTCGTGAGGTGACGCTGCCCAACGTGGATGTCCTGTGTTACGCGGACGACACGCTGGTTGCGGCTAAGGCGGCGAACTTTAGGGAGGTGCGCATGCTGGCGACGGCGGGAACCGCTCACATGGTTTCTCGCATACGCAAGCTAGGCTTAGAGGTGGCCCTCAGCAAAACAGAAGCAATTTGCTTCCATGGGCCGCGAAAAGCGCCACCTCGAGACTCTTCTCTCATAATCGGGGGTGTGGAAATTCCCATCGGCTCGACCCTTAAATATCTGGGTCTCTTACTGGATAGCCGATGGAGTTTCCACAAACATTTTGAGGAACTAGCTCCCCGCCTTTTAAGAACTGCGGGTGCCATGAGGCAAATTCTGCCCAACCTAGGAGGTCCCAATGAGAGCTGCCGGCGTCTTTATCTCGGCGTTGTACGCTCCATGGCATTGTACGGGGCGCCCGTATGGGCAAATGCCCTCAAAGAGAAGACCGCTGCCCTTTTGCGAAGGCCACAAAGGGCGATGATGATAAGTGTCGTACGCGGTTATCGAACGATTTCGTTCGATGCCGCCTGTGTACTGTCCGGCACACCTCCGTGGGCTCTGGAGGCGGAGGTCCTAGCGTCTGTCTACCTTTGGCGCGCGGACCTCCGCCTTCGGGGTGAACATCCCCCACAGAGGGAGGTAGATGCGGCCCTGGACCAGGCGAGGGCCCGGATGCTGACGTACTGGAAGGGACAGCTTGCCTTCTCCAGATACGGCGCCAACACCATCGAGGCGATTCGTCCAGTCCTGGATGACTGGATGAAGAGAGACCGAGGTGTGCTTACCTTCCGTATGACGCAGATCCTGTCGGGGCATGGCTGCTTCGGCAGGTATCTGTGTCACGTCGCCAAAAGGGAGGCTACGACGGGGTGTCACCACTGCGACGCTGTGGAAGACACTGCGCAGCACACACTCGAGACGTGCCCAGCCTGGGCAAATGAGAGAACAGCGCTCACAAGCGCAATTGGAAGCGACCTATCTCTCCCGACCGTGGTCAAGGCCATGGTCAGTGACGAGAACAACTGGCACGAAGTACAGAGCTTCTGCGACATTGTTATGTCGCAAAAGGAGGCTGCTGAGAGGGAACGTGAGTCCCTCTCTCAAGATCCCTTGCGCAGCCGGAGAGTCAGGAGGCGTAGGGGCTACCATGCCCTACAGCCACCGTAATGCTGGCCGCGACAGTGAACTCCAAGAGTCCACTGTCGCCACATAGGCCTCAGAGATGAGGCGCATGTTTCTGCGCGCCACACCACAGAATCGGGGGTGACAAACACCTTCGCCCCCAGGGTACACCAGGTACCCGAGATGAGACCCATTCACTGGGTTTGCACAATCGCGGCGCAGAAGACGCGGATGCAGTTCCTGTCGCCGCGATACATATGTGCTGTGCTGATGCACCGGGGGGTTTTAGTGGGTAGGACCGCCACCACTCCATCTTGGTGGCGGGTGAGTCCCACATACCCCGTCGCTTGCGGCGGGGATGCCTAAATGCATTCCCCCTAGTCAAAAAAAAAAAAAAAAAAAAAAAAGGGTAGGCTAGAGTCCTTCAGTGGGGATTTTTATGAGCTAATGATGAAATATAAATGGAAAACAAACCCATAGATTATGATAATTTTAGATTTGTTACAAACCGCAAAAGTCTAGGAATAACAACAATTATAGCAATTAATGGAAATCCTGCTTTACGTGATCAATTATCACGTTTTATTTTTATTTCTAGCGTCTCAGTGCCACTTTATAATGTTTATTGTATTGTATATAAGGTGTTGTATATAATATACTAATGGGTTAGGTATTATAGTCATGTATTGTGTGCTAAACAGGTATCGTTTGAAACAGAAGAATGTCTATAGTTTGTATGGTTATAGAATGGTAATGTTTGAAATTAAAGTAGGTACCTATTATTGAAACTAAATTGAGTCTTATTTTTAAATGTTTATGTAGTATATTAAGTAAAGTTGGTGTGTGTTCTTTTTTATATAATTTTCTCTTTAATAGTTTATTTAGTGAAATTGGTATGTGTTCTTTTTTATTAATACTTTTGCCAAATTTTAAGAGGTTTTGTTGATTATTTCGCGAAGATAAATTACTTCATACAAAAGACTTCAACGAATGCTTTATATTATACTAGTTAGTAGCTTTTTTTATTTTAATTCAATATTTGCACGTTAGGCTATTTTTTTAATATAATTTTTAATAATGTATTTCATTTCCGATATTTATACTTGATATAAACATTGCCGGTTTAAAAACAAGATCACAGAGATATCCTTTCGAATTACTTATTGGAAATTAAAATATACTTATTTATATTGATTTTATATCAAATATAATAAATAAATATTCAAAAGTATATTATAAAATTATAGATTCATTTTGATACAGTTAAGTTACTTTATAATTGATTTTTTCATCAATACCAAAGTACAATTTTTTTATCTTGCCAAACCACAGTCATATCACAATCACAATATAATATGTACCTAGATATAAATAAAAAGGCGATGAAAATATGTACTTAAGATCGACTTAAAACTAATAATAACAAAGGTCAATTGATCATAACTTTGTAGTAAAAATCAAATATCACAAAATCATCTTTTAACTGATTTATTTTTGTCTTCAATTTCTATAGTAATGTTTATTTTTTATTTAGATGCTATAGGTATAAAAAATATTTAAATATGTTTAATATAGAATTAAATTTGAATAAATATAAATGCAGAAATGAGTTTGTTTACTTGATTCTTACACTTTCACGTCATTACTTATTTATGCATATAACGAATAAGAATAGAATAATTTCTACTAACAGAATTTATAAAACTGGTAATTTACGTTGATATTTTGGTAATGTTTCTCAAAAACTTTATAAGTTTTTTTAATTCAACGTAAAACTTTCCAGTTTTTTTTGTACACATTTTTTTTTTAAATTACTTAACTACTTAAATATTCATCATAATCATCAGCTCATTTAAAGTCCTCACCGAGGGGCTCGAGCCTACCCTGAATTAAGGTGATTAGGCCTTAGTTATATACTCTTATAAGTATCATTAAATTTCCTCCAACGGTAATATTACTGAATTGAAAGCAATTTTCACAAAGGTGATCTTCTTACAAAGTTATAAATAAGATATGAACTACTAGTAGAATAATTGCAAATATTGCAATAGGTACGTAAGTATAAGTACCTTTTAGGCCCCAGAGGTATTTATAAAAACCAAAACATGTTTGAAATAAATAACACTACATATAATATTGTATGTAAAAAAACATTACTCTTCATACACAATTGACGCATTTCAATGGTTTTTTGTCCCATATTCAGCTAGACCTTCGCATAACAAGTACAAAATAAATATTAATGAGACGAGCGTGCTTCGAACAATATCTCAAATTATCATTTAGTTATGTAAGTATATTTGTATGTATATTACTACAAGCACAATGAAGCTTCATATTGTAATGTCACAATATTACATTTCCATATATGTTTCAAACTTTCAATGACTTGTATGAAAGGGTTTTTATTTTGCAATTAAACTGAGAATGTTACTAAATCGATCGGATATATTTAAAAATTCGGCCAATTGGTATTTATATTTTGAAAATTAATTATCTATTTATTTCCGTCACTGTACTTATTATCAGACAGCTGACCTCCTAGATATTTGCTTTTATTTAAATTCTATTACAAAGCTAGACCAGGAAGTTAGGAAGATACTATAAATATTGAATCAAACTATAAAATTTAATTGTGCACATTTTATTTTAATTCGATGATCAGTAAACGTAGTCACGTTTAATTTAGATATGTACATAATAATATTGTTTCCGAAACTTCTAAGCTTACAACAATCTCAATAATAAAGCAATGATCATTATTTCGTGAATGAAATTCATTCTTGCAAGAGTAATTTTGGTACAATTGCTTGGCCTTTTTGCCCTTTCGTTGGCCCAGAAAAGAGTAATAATAACTTTAGAGTGTTAGCAAACGAACGACTTTTACACGCGACTCTACGAAAGTCACACACGGCTGTAACGCGTTTTCTACACTTGAGCGGTGCTAAAAAGCAAGTATAGTTGCTCGATCAATTGACTAAAAAATTGCCAGTGTGTATGACCTGTAAGTGCCCAGCAAAACAAAACGCACGGCTGCAGTGTATTTTGTGACTTTAATAACTTTGCGTTTATAGAAAGCAACTGTACCGCGCGATTTAGCGACGAAAAATCGGCAGTGTACCACGACCACGACACATAAGTTAGTGTTGATTACACTTTGACCAACCAAACCAACGTCATATTTTTACACTTATCTTTTTATTGTAGACAAAAAAATACACTTGCGTCAACATAATCAGGTATTTCCTAATGTAGTTTGGTAAAAAAATCTTTGTAAGTATAGGTTACCGAAGTTGGTCGTAGAAATGTAATAAAAAAGTATAGGTACTTAATTATGTTATTTTTAGATGATGTTATTGCGAAATATTGCATTTTACAGCCATCATTATATAGTCAAAGTATGTACATACTAGTTGTGCTTCATGGATCTAAACATCCTACTAATATTATAAATGCGAAAGTTTGTATGTTTGTGAGTTTGGATGTTTGTTACTATTTCACGCAAAAACTACTGTATTGATTTAAAGTCAATTTGGTACAGATGTTCCTTATAACTAGGAATAACACATAGGATCCTTTTTATCCGCAATTCCCATGGGATTGGTATTAAAACCGCGTGATGCAGCTAGTGTAATATAACAATATAGCGTCTAGAGCCAAAAATATTTACGTACAAATATTTATGCAAGTACGTTTAAGAGTTCTTATTTTTGCTTCTTTATTAACCCCCGACGCAAAAAGAGGGGTGTTATAAGTTTGACGTGTCTGTGTGTGTGTGTGTGTGTGTGTGTGTGTGTGTGTATCTGTCTGTCTGTGGCATCATAGCTCCCGAACGGATGAACCGATTTCAATTTAGTTTTTTTTTTATTAAAGGGGACTTACGAGCGAGTGTTCTTAGACATGTTTGATGAAAATCGGTTGACCCGTTTAAAAGTTATGGGGGTTTGAAAGTAATTGTGTTGGGGGTTTTTTAAATTTTTAATATAATGTTTTTTATTATGCTTAGATAAAAATCGCAATTTAAAAATTAATTTAAATTGTGATTTTTTGTAACGAAAACGCTAATACATGTTAGTCATGAAAACAGGTCAAGGAAAAACGATCACCTAAAATATTTGTTTATTTTATTTAATCCTTTAGACCTACAGAATAACAGTAACTGAAATGTTAGAAGGTCATTGTTATAAGTAAATACATAGGTGATTTTCTGACTCTAATAAACAGTTTATTTTTATTTAAAACTAGTAACATTAGATTCGTTATAATCATTTAATTTATATTGACAACGTGTATCAAACGCAAAGTTTGTTCAAAATCTAACACAAAGCAAAAAACGAAAGCAAGTTTCTTATATTATTACTTAGATTCTGGATCAACGCTTTTAATCCCAAAATAAGTCTCATTTAAAGAAATATTTGTATGCAGTATTTGATTGCTTCTTTATAATTCTTAAAACACACACAAGCTAACCGGTGATGTGATCGTTTTTATATTTTCTATTTATTGATACTAAACATACCATAATCATACATTAATGTATCTACCTAAAAACCGTTAAAACATATAAATGCATATCATTTGCGGTATAAGCCACATACCAGTTTCCCTATACTTAGTAATAAGGGTGACAAATCTACATCGAGCTGTGCTGCGCTGTACTGGGTTGAGCTGTGCTATGTTTCTGAAGCTAGGTTTTTTTAACAATCAACATCGAGCTATGCTGCGCTGGGTCGAGCTATGCTGTGTTTCTGAAGCTACGTTTCTGTATAAACGTCAGCCTCTTTTTTCTTTTTTATTTTGACTTTGTTTAATTTCAAAAAAAAATCTTATACCTTTGTGGTTGTAAAGAAGTTTTGTAATAAAATGATGGTTTAAATAAAGTTTTCAACACACTTGCTCATAAAGGGGCTCTTATTTGTGCAAAAACAGTTGAATAATGACACGTTTTATTCACTAGTGAGTTATAGATTGTTTTTTTTAAATTGCTTTCATTTTAAAAAAGTATAATATATGGCGAGCGAGTTAACCAAACATAGCACAGCTCGACCCAGCGCAGCTCAGCTCGATGTAGATTTGTCACCCTAACAATCTTTTTTAAACCAGTTACTAAATAGATTATTCTTATTCACGTGCTATGTGGATAATAGCTGAGCCACATGGATTTACCCGCATCATTCTGATGTGGAAATTTCGGGATATAATAGCTGAGCCACATGGATTTACCCGCATCATTCTCATGTGGGAATTTCGGGATATAATAGCTGAGCCACATGGATTTACCCGCATCATTCTCATGTGGGAATTTCGGGATATAATAGCTGAGCCACATGGATTTACCCGCATCATTCTCATGTGGGAATTTCGGGATATAATAGCTGAGCCACATGGATTTACCCGCATCATTCTCATGTGGGAATTTCGGGATAAAAAGTGTCCTTTGTAGGCAATAGTCGTAAACTACTTATATTTAGTATGTGTATTGAAATTGCAATGCAAATATTAACTTATTATTTCATTTAGGGAAGTAGAGTCACAGTACGAAAACCTTCTAGAGTTATCGTACGAAAACTTGTGTTTATCTATTATTCGATACAATCATCATTAATTACATAATATCCGCTACTATCGATACTATTTTTAGTATTTTAATGAATGCAACAAAATTGTCTCCAAAGCTTAAGTAATTAGATCGTGATATCGAACGATTAAAATGAAATCTAATCATCGCGTCATAGATAAAAAATACGAAATGAAATAGTATGATTGGTAACGATTTGATTTTGTTAATTACATTGTACTTATGCGAAAATTCGATAGTAGTATGAAAATCATTTATTTCTTTAAATAATAAATGACTTGTATTCATTTCCATTTCTTCAATGCGATGAAAACTAATGAAGGGGGTGCAAATGAAAAATCTCTATAATGTGCACCAGCAGATACTGCACTCGTCAAAAACTAACTCAAAAACGAACGACTATAGTAATTTAGCTTAGATTTTCAAAGTTAGTTTCATTATTTTGATATTTGGGCCCAATTGTGAATAAAACCAAGAAAAAAAGAATTTGATGACCTCGATTACAGAGTGGTCACCATGCCGGACTGCCATCCGTAAGGTTGCGGGTTCGATTCCCGTGCGGGGTGAATATTTGTGTGAAACACAAAGGTTTGTCTCGGTCTGGGTGTGTGTGTGTTGAGTGTGAGATGATGTAGTGAATGATAATGTTATGCTATTGATTAAAACGTTTTAATGTTGACGAAAAAGGCAGTTGACGAAATTCATTATATTCTAGGTTTTCGTTTATGATAGTTCGATTTCTTAACTAAGACAAGTAAGAACACTTACTTTAAACTATGTACTACCTTGACATCGTTGTAACCTATGTACATAAGTAGTTATGTACTTACTTAACGTTATACATAAAGGTCAATCTCGAGACGAATAAAAAATATTTTCCTGTTTAACTTTTTATAGGTCTTAAAAGATGTTGTTTTTTGTACCTTTATAATCTTATTTGGGACTTTAAAACTTCTATAAGTACCTATATTATATAGATTACTTAGGTTACCTATGTTTAGGTATACACATACCTACCTACATAGTTTTATCTAGAAACTAATTAAAAAAAAAAATTTGGAAAACGAGATTGATTGGTAAATTATTATTTTTGAAATTGGAAGAAAAGATTGATTAGTTGTTTCCGTTTATAAATTTATGTAAGGACCTATAGGTATGTCGAGTTTCAGTTTTAGAGCTTAATTTGTTTTTATTTATTTTGAATAGAGAACATGATGGATGACCAAGTTGTCATATTACAAAGTGTTTTGAATGAATGTTTTATGTAACACTTTTTAAACTTTCGCGAGTTAACCATGGCATGTGTAACCTGATCGAAATGTCGAGTTAACTAATTTTTAAATATGGGATTAAGACTAGAGTTTTGAACTATGAAAAGATTATTTGTTACGAGTATACGATCGTCTTAGAATTCGACCTAAATAATGTTTATTATTTGACTTTAATTTTACCTATGCTAACTTGCAACGAACGGTAAAATAAGATTACGTTTTTGGGGTCAAAAAACACAAGAGAGAAAACTTTCTTTATGTGTTTATGACAAGGTCTAAGTTATTATTTTATTTATCGTTTATTGTATTAAGTATTTATAGGTACTTAACTTAGTTACTTTTATTATGTTATTAATTAAGTAATTTTAATAGTTTTAAAACAATTTGCGTTTGTTTCTTTATGTTATTTTTAAAAGAAATTTGTTTAAACTTACTTGAAGAAACGCTTGTTAAGAGCAGTTTAATTAATAATATAAGTAATTAATTGTTATTTAAATAAAGTCACAATAAAATTTCACAAATAAATTTAAAGTAAGCATTTACTTAATTAATTCACGGACTACTAGGTATTATTATTTTAAACAATGAGATTTAAATTTTATTTTGAGGAGAAAGTAAGCAATTTATTTAAAAAAAAAATAATAAGTAAATTTATTTTTAAAAAAATATTTCATCTGTAACGATAAATACTCAAAAAATAAATACATACCTTATTGGTCAAAGGTAGGTGTCGAGAATGTTGAGTAGTGAGATACCGTTACCGCGCCGAATGCAATGCGCGCGAATGCGTTCGATCACAGCGATGGACTGGTTGACGGAACACACTTACTTTAACAGATAATTGTACGCAACAATCTAAAATGAAACCGATAAAAACATATCAAGTTTTAATTTTGGTGAGAATATTCATACATTTAAACGTGTAACGAATAACATCTGCTTTAATGTTTAATTATAATTAGTTTGTTTACACAAAGGATATTTTTTAATGAGGCTACAACTAAAAATTAAGCTTCAATTAACCTGATTGTTTTTTCTCACAAAATTGTTTTTCTTTTTGGCTGTTATGACAGTTTTATGGGAATAAGGCATAACCCACTTGACAGCTCTACTCAAGCAGCTGTTCCCATACGAAGAGATCCTATTAGGTAGGTACCCCTTCACGTATCTTTTCAGCACATCTTCATACCAAGAGATGGCCCCACTCTTACATTTTGCCTCCTCGGATTAAAAGATGTTCTTATGACCAGTCGTTATTCGTGTTATGGGGATTTACATAAGTACTTAAACTCACATACCTTAACGCCTTAGCGCCTTTGACTTCGAATAACATACATAGTACGCTCCTAACCCGCACACATATTAAGAGCAAAGCCTAAGAACATCTGTTATACATTTATTGATGCGATCAGATCATTATAATATAATGTTTAAAATTAGATTTTGATGTTTAAAATACCACGAAGACATTGCAGCATTTGCAGCATAACTAACTACTTACCTATAAGATGTGAGACAGGCAGGACAAACAATGCTGCATTAGTCCTCCAAAATAGAGTATATGATATTACATTAGGGGCAATCGTTGTTCTGGGCTCGTCGTTATATAATTTCAGTTTTGCTATAAGTAAGTACCTATTGATTTTAACACAAACCTAAGACCAACATCGAATTTAAACATTATCTCTTCCAGACTTCAGATGATGTCTTCAGACTAGAAACAGACACCATCAGCGAAGGTGAGTCATGAGATAGATAGGTAGTACTTAATAGTTAGGTACTAGTAAATTTCCGTTAGGTAGATTTACCAAAAGAGAAACTATTGGAATTTGGATGTGCATTGTGCCTAGCCTAAATTATTGACACCACCATCTGTTCGAAAGCGCTTTTTGACTGTCTTTTGTCCTATACATCTATACTACCTTTTAAACAATGCGCAAAAAAATAATTTGGTAAAAAGTGTCGAAGCACATCCCAGCCAATCCTAGGTGTCCAAGAAAATCTTTGAGAGTACCATTTGCTGTCTGCGATAGTATATTTTTTAAAGGACTCATCATATTACATATGAATCGGATTGGTAAATCCAGATTTTAATAGGATCGTCCATATAGCCTCGGGAGGCTGTAAAAATCTGGAAAATCTGTTCTCCGGGTAGAACAATAAACCTACTTATTTTCTTCTGTGACTCAATAAACCTCAACTCTACGCAGTTAAAAGTTGTCAAGTATGTCAGTGTCAGTCAGTACTCTGTCAAAACTTGTTTTATAACCTCTTTGATTTCAAATAACAACAAAAAAAGGAGCAGTCTATATTGTTGAGTTTATCCCAAGTTTATCCAGAAACTGAATAAGATATTTGGGGAAAATGTTTATTACTCATCTCAGGCGGGTTTACCGCTCTGCCAACATGATAATTACAAGGGAAGTGAGGAACAGAGCATCTAAAAGAAATCTTAACCCTAACCCTGGCATGGATAATAGGATTGCGGCATTTCGCGAAGAAGGACTGCGAATAGAAGATGATGATGCAGAGGAATTTGTTGAGCAATCTGAAAGTGACTTCTCGCAGGTAAATACTTACTTCGAAAATGGTTAGAAAACAATCTTTATGTTGTAATTAATAAGGTTGATCTCCACTTTTAAAACCCATTCCATTTCCCCTTTCTGACCAAATATAAAAATTCTATCAAGTAATTCTACTAATATTATAAACCCCAAAGTTTGTATTCAGAATGTGTGGAAGAATGTTCTTTGTTCACATTAAAATTACGGGCCCGATTTTGGTGAAATTTAATAAGTAAATATGTTTTTTGACCAGAAAACATTTAAAGGTTACTTTTTACCAAACTCCCCACTGTATATTATTGTAAAATAGGTAATTGCATCAATATGTTTCAGGCTGGAATTTCATACACAGAACACATGAAGGAAACAATAGTTGGCAAGCATGAGGTCCGTCATCATATTGTAAAAGAGAAATATTTCAAGGAGTACTTGCCTAATCTGTTAACATGGAGTGAGAAGGAACAAATTCGTCATCTACACAATACACAGCCAGATGAATGGACTCCGGAGAAACTGGCTGAAAGTTTCCCTGTCACTGTTCCTGTTGTCAAGGTATTTTATGTAGTTCTTTATTTGAAATGTCTTCTTTAAATAAGTATAAATTACTAGGTTTTTAATGTATTTTTCTTATAAAACCTAGTTCTTAAAATTTTTGTTACAAAACATGACTTTTATTATAACTACACTTTGGCCTGTAGTTTCACTACTTAAAACCATAATTACTTATTATGATTTAATTTCAGAAATTACTAAAATATCCTTGGAAACCAGCAAGCGAAGTAAGAATCGCTCGTCACGATGCATCAGCAATGAGAAATTGGAAAGAACTTAAAGACGGCACATCTGATATGCCAAAAGAACTACGAGAACACTTTCTCAAGTTTTCAACAAGAACTATACCACCTTTGAAAAAAGAATCTGTCAAAATAGACTTGACTCATCAAAAGAATATGGGTGAATATGAAAGCATAGTCAGAAGATGTGCCACACAAGCCCAACAACAATCCAAAGAAAAAGTAAAACACAAATCAACAGCAGAAAATACTAAAGGAACACAAAAACCAGTTCAAAGGGACTTGAGCAAGATCACACTTGAAGAATTAGCAATGAAAATTAAAGAAAGAATAGACCAAGGAAGTCATGTTAACAATTCCGATAAATTATTCCTTAGTACATACCAATCAAAGCCTGAAGCTATAGAAAGTGTAAACAATGAAATAGAATTGGATATGAGTGATAATAACACTAAGATAGTAAAGTATGAAGATAAAGAACAAACTAAAAGTATCATGGAATATCCAGAAAGAATAAGGATACCAAAGAAAGCTTACAAGAAAGGCGCTACATACAAAGTGAATGACTGCTATTACGATTACGATGGCAGATTTCTGTATAGAGTATTAGGAATGTAAATAAAACGCAGTTTGAAAATAAGCATTATATTGTTTTTTTTTATATATAAAAAGAATGCAATCATTACATCTTTATCAACATAAACCATTTTTTAACAAATAATCATTAAAATTTAAATTTGAAATCATATATTTTATGTAATAGCATAACTTGTAATTGTTGTTTAATTAAATTATATTAAATAGTACATTTTATATGGAACTAGAATATGGCTTGCAATTCTTATAAATGGCCATAAAGCTTTTAATATATTTTAAAGACTGATGTACAAAATATGAAAACTGCAACCTTATCACTCTAGAGTCTAGACAGACGGACTGCAATCCAATTCTCACAAATTGCAGTTTGAATGCAGTTCATGCAACTCAATAGACTGTCACCTGCATTCAAAAACATTACAACAGGTACCTGCATTAAAGTTTTTGTGATATTTTCTACTTAGAAAGGACTAGTTACAAACTCAAATTTCTAACGAATTAGTTTATCATCATACATTCTCATAATTACGTAAGGTTTCTCACATATTTGGGGAATAGTATATCTCGAATAAATGGTAATATAAGACGGTTCTTTGTAAGGTATAAGTTATTCATATTTTGTACACCAACATTTACAATTGCATAATAAATAAAATAACAACAATTTGATCGAACTAAAACAATGTAGTAATCTATAATAACGGTTAGTACATTGAGTATTGTTTTATTCTGAAAAGTTAAGAATAAATTAATATTTATATTGTCTTTTTACTTCGGTAACCAGGTTATGGCTGCATATTGACGTTAGGTTGCCTTTCCACTGCAGATTTACAATATAAGAAATACTGAGATGAGATAGTTTATAATACGTGTTCTCTTATGGAATATCCCATTGGTAATGTTGAACTTAACATCCCTTATTTACATTCATATAAGATTCATTTTTCAATATTATTTCTTAGACCCAATTCATTGCCATGAAATGGTATGGAAGCAAACTTTGAAATCAAAATTATGCATACTATTATGGACTCTATGTATAATGCAACAATGTGTAAACTGGAAACTAGCTAAGCGCTAATCTAAAAGAATGTTCGAGAATTCCACGAAAGACGCCACTTTATTGGCTTGTATCAAATTCGTACATTAACGCAATAGACGTAAAGTCCATAATGGAACGTACAAATTAAATTCAAAGGTTTTTTCCATTCCATTCCGCGGCAAAGTAAGTTGTGGCAATACATAATTTTCTAGTTCCACAATTTTGTCTGTTTGTTTACAATACTTTGTTCTTTCAAATAAATAAACAAGTGGAAAGTTGACCTTAGGCTATATTGCAAAATATAAATATCCTATACAAGGATATAAATTAATTTAAAACAGTGAGAAATCATGATTAAATTGTCACCCATCGTTATACGAATCTAAGTTACATACAAATTGTATTTTACAATGATTTTATCATAACATAAACATTCTCGTTACTACATGAATACTTTTAATTTTGGCAGTCACATTATTTACTCAATTAAATTAAAAATAATTTTAAATAAAAAATTTAAATTTCACTTTTTTGGTAAATAAACATTTGAATAATTATAAAGAAATACATTTTGAATTAAATCAATTCTTTATAGATTGTACTTATATCTAAAACACCAGCGATTACCAATTGGGGTTGTTTTTAAAAGGCATAATTTAAATATAGGGGATTAATTGAGTTTCATTTTATCGTTCTCCCGGAGAAGCAATGTCGTAACGACTTTTTTTCATAATATTTACTAAAATAAATTTAAATACTGTCAGATTTTCATATGCGATTTGCGTAAGTACCAATTTTAATCGAATCTCTCGACTTATTTCAACCACATTCAGGGAGTGGCATTTACCAGGAGTGAGCTGTATAAAATAATTTAAAAAAATCGTTTAATAAAAGAATACTGATTGGATATCTTCTAATCTAGGCCCGTTGGAAACTAAACACGGTATGAGCAAAAATATAATTTATAAGTATAACAATAACATCTAAATTCCGGTGCAAATAATTATACGTAAATAATGTGACTAAATACAACACTTCGTCAACAAACAACGTGCATAACATCACAAGCGAATATGCTTTGTTGCTGTAATCAAAATTGATGTAACCATAAAATAATATAGAATAGAATATTTATTTTAGTCTGATATTATTTTGTAAAAAAAATATTTACACCCCATCTTTATTTTTTATTTATGAGAACAAAAAACCATATTAAATTGGTCAAGCCTTGGAGATTTCGCGAAACGAACACAAGGCAATTCTTTTTAATTGAAAAGATCTCATACTTTTCGAAAACTATTTAGATTAAAAAATAATCAGTCTGTGGATACATCAATTTTTATTACTAGCAACGTTATACCTCCCACGCCCTTACAAACTATTCTATACAACATTATCTATGTACATACGTTTCATTTTACGTTCAGCAATACTTATTTTAGCACCCAAACTGCTTATGAATTTACGCACACGAATCAATAATTGGGGCATTTCACTTTAGGCCATTAATAATAATAATTATTGTGATGATTACAACATTCACAGTACAAAGAAAGTCTTTATATGAAACAAATTGACAAATGTTTTAAGTTGCCAATAAAAATTCTTAATGCTTTTATATTGAGATGTGTTCTTTTTAAAATAGATTGTCAGGCTAATAATAATTTAGTGATCTACACACTTGAAAGCGAGGCAAAGACGAATTCTATAAGTGCTTTTCCTTACAAAACACGCCTTTATGTTTTGCTAACTGCGTTCATAGTCCGTTATGGCCACAGTCAACCGATGGAACTGGATCAAAAAGTTTAACTAATCATCTTTTACACGCGATTAAGAAACAAAACTCCCGTCATTGCCTCGCCTCCATTCCACTTTTCACTTGGTGTTTACACTATTTGTGTAAACGTTTAAAATACACTTGTGCCCGTAAAAAGTATATTAATTACAATGGTCCATTTAAAACTTAAAGTACAATTCAATTGGTGTTCATTTCGAGTGGCTAACTAATCAATAATCATTCACAAAATCGAACGATACACTAAAACAACATTAGCGTAAAAGTACGCAAGTACATAAAGCCTTTTCTGTAGATCTAAAGCGCTTTATCGCTAGGATATACCTATTTATTGCTTTGTCTGAAGACTTACAGCCTATTTCAAGGTCTTCAAGTAAGGTTCCGAGTAATTACTCACAAGTTTTGTCTTTGTCAGTTGATATAAAGTAAGAAAGAAACAGAACTCACTTTACTTGGTGAGTAACTTTACTTCAAGATCGTGAAATGGGCCCTTAAACATTTAAAAAGCCTTCTCAATATTGTCAACATGATAATCATGTGCTCGTTTAAGCTTAGATATGTTTAAATAAATTTCTTGATAATCCCCAGTATTAAGTGAATACTAAGCATAGAATAAGCTAGATTTGATGTTATATGAACCGACTCTCATAGTGATTTGATTGAAAGCGCAATTGTTTATTTTAAGTGGACGGTATCGTCGTATTTAGCATGTAGATGAGATACTTATAACGTTTTCATTATATGAGTCAATCAGCTGTTGACACAAAATAATTCAATATGTTTATGAGTGAATGAGTTACACAATAGTGAAATGACATTAGCTATACAACAATTTCGTTGCATTTATTTTATATATTACTTCGATAAAGTTGAAGTATATTTTAAAGTTTATTTTTTATATTATTCATTGTACATACATACACATTAAATTCACAACAATGAAATTCACAGTATTTTTTCAAGTGCCGCCATTTTGAGATTACTGTTCGTTCATTTCATTCACTCGTTCTTAGTCGACAACTAGACGGAGTCGTTTGAAGTAGTGTCTACAGCATACTGCTGTGGGTGACGGCGGGAGGTCTTGTGGTCTCGCCTCGCCGCCGAGTTGGTCTAAGGCGCGAGAGTATTCGCGTTGTAGCGCTATGAAATCAATGTTCTGCTCGCCTAGAGCTGCCATGGCGAGGAATAATATGTCTCTGGAATATAAAAACATTAATGAAAATAACATTAAATATTTTTTAATTTCTGATACTATAAAATGTCATTTTATTTTTAAAATTAAATAAAAGGAAATAATACCTATAGTAAGAGTAATATCTGTTATTTGACGAAGTATTCTCCCGCCAAGCAGCTAATTTTCTTAACGCATCGGTTAAGTCGTTGTTAAATAATCCGTTTAGGACTGCACTTGCCACTCTGTAAATAAGATTACATTTTTTTGAACTTTGTCATTGAGTGTATAGTTTGTATGTATGAGTATAATTGATGTTGTTTTGGCGTGTATGGTGTTGTTATGCATACGTGGTATAGTGTGTGTATTTTATGAGGCGTTAGTGTTAGGGTGCGTATCCACGCCACGCACACGGCCCCCCACAGCATACAATTAAAAAAAAAGGTAGCACTCCGGGAGTGCCGGCAGAAGTGAAAACTTCAATATTAACGTTGTGTTTAATTGTAAGTATAAAAGTACTATCATTTATGAGGTAGAATACAATGTTTATTTATTGCGCTATCGTACACAAATATGACATCAAGAATATCGCGAGCAAAACCGCGGGTCACGATTAGTTTTACGCAATGTCACAATGACATTTGTTACGAGGATACCGCTGCAGCACACTCAGGCACGGTAGAAAGAGTGGGAGATACTAGTTCCTCTCCCTTCCCCTCGATCTTACGCTTTTTCGATCAGCATCACGTGACCCTGACGAGAGTTTGAAAGTTTTTACCCATACAAAAAGTGCTCAGCGCCGCTAAAGAAGTTTTCACTTCAAAAATCATCTGTATTTCTGTATGGTAGCTCTGCGTGGCCATGGGCGGTCTGCGTAGCGATGGAAACGCGCCCATATGGTATCTGTGAAGTAATCTGGTGTGTGTGTGACGTGTGTGAAATGTTGTAGTAGTGTCTCTGTGTATGCGTACGCTACGATATAGATATGTGTACGTACGCGTGCGAGGTGCGGTCGGAGTGCTCGTTGAGCAGCAGCGCCTGCACGGCCCGCGAGCGCGCGTGGCGCTATGATATAGATGTGTGTACGTACGCGTGCGAGGTGCGGTCGGAGTGCTCGTTGAGCAGCAGCGCCTGCACGGCCCGCGAGCGCGCGTGGCGCTATGATATAGATGTGTGTACGTACGCGTGCGAGGTGCGGTCGGAGTGCTCGTTGAGCAGCAGCGCCTGCACGGCCCGCGAGCGCGCGTGGCGCTATGATATAGATGTGTGTATGCGTGTGTACGTACGCGTGCGAGGTGCGGTCGGAGTGCTCGTTGAGCAGCAGCGCCTGCACGGCCCGCGAGCGCGCGTGGCGCTATGATATAGATGTGTGTACGTACGCGTGCGAGGTGCGGTCGGAGTGCTCGTTGAGCAGCAGCGCCTGCACGGCCCGCGAGCGCGCGTGGCGCTATGATATAGATGTGTGTACGTACGCGTGCGAGGTGCGGTCGGAGTGCTCGTTGAGCAGCAGCGCCTGCACGGCCCGCGAGCGCGCGTGGCGCTATGATATAGATGTGTGTATGCGTGTGTACGTACGCGTGCGAGGTGCGGTCGGAGTGCTCGTTGAGCAGCAGCGCCTGCACGGCCCGCGAGCGCGCGTGGCGCTATGATATAGATGTGTGTACGTACGCGTGCGAGGTGCGGTCGGAGTGCTCGTTGAGCAGCAGCGCCTGCACGGCCCGCGAGCGCGCGTGGCGCTATGATATAGATGTGTGTATGCGTGTGTACGTACGCGTGCGAGGTGCGGTCGGAGTGCTCGTTGAGCAGCAGCGCCTGCACGGCCCGCGAGCGCGCGTGGCGCTATGATATAGATGTGTGTACGTACGCGTGCGAGGTGCGGTCGGAGTGCTCGTTGAGCAGCAGCGCCTGCACGGCCCGCGAGCGCGCGTGGCGCTATGATATAGATGTGTGTATGCGTGTGTACGTACGCGTGCGAGGTGCGGTCGGAGTGCTCGTTGAGCAGCAGCGCCTGCACGGCCCGCGAGCGCGCGTGGCGCTATGATATAGATGTGTGTATGCGTGTGTACGTACGCGTGCGAGGTGCGGTCGGAGTGCTCGTTGAGCAGCAGCGCCTGCACGGCCCGCGAGCGCGCGTGGCGCTATGATATAGATGTGTGTACGTACGCGTGCGAGGTGCGGTCGGAGTGCTCGTTGAGCAGCAGCGCCTGCACGGCCCGCGAGCGCGCGTGGCGCTATGATATAGATGTGTGTACGTACGCGTGCGAGGTGCGGTCGGAGTGCTCGTTGAGCAGCAGCGCCTGCACGGCCCGCGAGCGCGCGTGGCGCTATGATATAGATGTGTGTATGCGTGTGTACGTACGCGTGCGAGGTGCGGTCGGAGTGCTCGTTGAGCAGCAGCGCCTGCACGGCCCGCGAGCGCGCGTGGCGCTATGATATAGATGTGTGTATGCGTGTGTACGTACGCGTGCGAGGTGCGGTCGGAGTGCTCGTTGAGCAGCAGCGCCTGCACGGCCCGCGAGCGCGCGTGGCGCTATGATATAGATGTGTGTACGTACGCGTGCGAGGTGCGGTCGGAGTGCTCGTTGAGCAGCAGCGCCTGCACGGCCCGCGAGCGCGCGTGGCGCTATGATATAGATGTGTGTACGTACGCGTGCGAGGTGCGGTCGGAGTGCTCGTTGAGCAGCAGCGCCTGCACGGCCCGCGAGCGCGCGTGGCGCTATGATATAGATGTGTGTATGCGTGTGTACGTACGCGTGCGAGGTGCGGTCGGAGTGCTCGTTGAGCAGCAGCGCCTGCACGGCCCGCGAGCGCGCGTGGCGCTATGATATAGATGTGTGTGTGTACGTACGCGTGCGAGGTGCGGTCGGAGTGCTCGTTGAGCAGCAGCGCCTGCACGGCCCGCGAGCGCGCGTGGCGCTATGATATAGATGTGTGTACGTACGCGTGCGAGGTGCGGTCGGAGTGCTCGTTGAGCAGCAGCGCCTGCACGGCCCGCGAGCGCGCGTGGCGCTATGATATAGATGTGTGTACGTACGCGTGCGAGGTGCGGTCGGAGTGCTCGTTGAGCAGCAGCGCCTGCACGGCCCGCGAGCGCGCGTGGCGCTATGATATAGATGTGTGTGTGTACGTACGCGTGCGAGGTGCGGTCGGAGTGCTCGTTGAGCAGCAGCGCCTGCACGGCCCGCGAGCGCGCGTGGCGCTATGATATAGATGTGTGTATGCGTGTGTACGTACGCGTGCGAGGTGCGGTCGGAGTGCTCGTTGAGCAGCAGCGCCTGCACGGCCCGCGAGCGCGCGTGGCGCTATGATATAGATGTGTGTACGTACGCGTGCGAGGTGCGGTCGGAGTGCTCGTTGAGCAGCAGCGCCTGCACGGCCCGCGAGCGCGCGTGGCGCTATGATATAGATGTGTGTATGCGTGTGTACGTACGCGTGCGAGGTGCGGTCGGAGTGCTCGTTGAGCAGCAGCGCCTGCACGGCCCGCGAGCGCGCGTGGCGCTATGATATAGATGTGTGTGTGTACGTACGCGTGCGAGGTGCGGTCGGAGTGCTCGTTGAGCAGCAGCGCCTGCACGGCCCGCGAGCGCGCGTGGCGCTATGATATAGATGTGTGTATGCGTGTGTACGTACGCGTGCGAGGTGCGGTCGGAGTGCTCGTTGAGCAGCAGCGCCTGCACGGCCCGCGAGCGCGCGTGGCGCTATGATATAGATGTGTGTATGCGTGTGTACGTACGCGTGCGAGGTGCGGTCGGAGTGCTCGTTGAGCAGCAGCGCCTGCACGGCCCGCGAGCGCGCGTGGCGCTATGATATAGATGTGTGTACGTACGCGTGCGAGGTGCGGTCGGAGTGCTCGTTGAGCAGCAGCGCCTGCACGGCCCGCGAGCGCGCGTGGCGCTATGATATAGATGTGTGTACGTACGCGTGCGAGGTGCGGTCGGAGTGCTCGTTGAGCAGCAGCGCCTGCACGGCCCGCGAGCGCGCGTGGCGCTATGATATAGATGTGTGTATGCGTGTGTACGTACGCGTGCGAGGTGCGGTCGGAGTGCTCGTTGAGCAGCAGCGCCTGCACGGCCCGCGAGCGCGCGTGGCGCTATGATATAGATGTGTGTATGCGTGTGTACGTACGCGTGCGAGGTGCGGTCGGAGTGCTCGTTGAGCAGCAGCGCCTGCACGGCCCGCGAGCGCGCGTGGCGCTATGATATAGATGTGTGTACGTACGCGTGCGAGGTGCGGTCGGAGTGCTCGTTGAGCAGCAGCGCCTGCACGGCCCGCGAGCGCGCGTGGCGCTATGATATAGATGTGTGTATGCGTGTGTACGTACGCGTGCGAGGTGCGGTCGGAGTGCTCGTTGAGCAGCAGCGCCTGCACGGCCCGCGAGCGCGCGTGGCGCTATGATATAGATGTGTGTATGCGTGTGTACGTACGCGTGCGAGGTGCGGTCGGAGTGCTCGTTGAGCAGCAGCGCCTGCACGGCCCGCGAGCGCGCGTGGCGCTATGATATAGATGTGTGTACGTACGCGTGCGAGGTGCGGTCGGAGTGCTCGTTGAGCAGCAGCGCCTGCACGGCCCGCGAGCGCGCGTGGCGCGCGCGCCGCCACGACCGGTGCAGTGCGCCTCCTGCTTCGCCCGCCTCGCCGCCCGCCCACTCCCACCCGCACACCACCAGGCACGCTACAGGAATAATACATACATACATTAATGATACAACTTATATAGGCACTGAGACTCGACCGGATTATCCAATAGAGCTTGGCAGTGAATGCTAATGCTGCCTTCTCACGGAGCGTATTTTTGCGGGCCGCGCCAGATGGGGCCGAACTAACGTGATGGCGCGTGTGGTGTCTTGGTGGTGGTTATGTTAAAAGGCATCCCTGCGCCACGTCTGATTTCCCATGGCCCGCATTGTTAAGGGTAAAATGGTAAATACGGAGAGATCCGTTGCTACCATTGAAAGGCTGGCAGGATACAAGTAAGCTGCGGTACGACAGACGATCGATTGAAATATGTTCATATAGAAAACTGCTTACATGATTTCTCCAAATCTGGTAACGTGTCGGAACTTCTATATCTGGCTTGGAAATCGGGACATAACAAATCGGGAAGATGGTTCTCAATATTTGCCCTTTCCAGGAACCAAACCAGGTTCCAATACACTATTGGATGTGACTCGACGAACTCTGGCTCAGCGAGACACGCGTCTCCTTCTCTACCCAATATTGATTCCAATTCTTTTCTTAAAACAAGTGGATTCAAATAAGGCACGCTCAGGTTTTCTGCTTGAGTTTGACCGGTACGCATTATCTGAAAATGATTAGTAAATTAGAACTTTCTAGATTCATATCAGCAAATGTTTTTGAAAAAATAACGTCATCATTTCTAATATCAATAGTCAGAAAAAGGTGTTCTGTCTAATTTGTGAATACAATTTTATGTAACAGAAGACTGAGCATTCTGCTCAATCAAAGGTGTGCAAAAGTTACTAAATGTATCCAAGTTGAAACCACGATCATAATTTCGACCATCTTCAAACTTTTATAAAACTCATTTTACTAAAGTTTTTGAAAATTTGAAATATATACATACAAAATTATCCTTTTAACTATTCCTAGATACATTTAAGCTTTGGAATATTTGTAAAATACCTGCACGGACAAAAGCGGCACAGTATGCCTTCCGCACGCAGTACACCTCGTATTGAGGTTAGAATCGTCCGCCGCCCAACCAGCCATGATATCTTCATCGTACAGGAAACACAGGCATTGGTGACATTGGGAACACGACGACAGACGTACTATCACTGACGGGTTTTCGACTTTTGATGATTCCTGGTGAATATAAAAGTATTGATGTATAAAATCTGGTATTTATGGAGAGAGCAGATGTTTTTGACAACTTGGTTAAACTTCTGCCCTTGCATTGACTGTTTTAAAATACGGAGATCAAATCCGTTCAGCCGTTTTTGCGCCTTTATATAAGTAGAAATTAAGTTTACACATAAGTAGATAAAGTGTCCAGATGCAGTTCTTTGAGCATCTTTCGTTATTTCCTACAGTTTCACATTTGGATTCAACAATTACATAGACGGCTGCATTTCAAAATCACTCTTATTCCACTTACATTAAAGTCTAAAATACAAAACCACTTACCGATCCAGGTGGGTATAGGTTATCAGGCAAGTGCGAGATTAGCGTCGCGAGCGATCCTCGCTCCATAGTACACGCTAGCTCTGCGTCGCTTGAGGAACGACGGAAACTTGTGCCTCCTCCCCATTCTAAACAAATTGATTTATAGGTTAGGCAAACATGAACTGTAAGACAATGGTATATGGTACATTTTTTAAAGTTTGTGGTCTGAAGACTGAATCTAAAGTTTTCTCAAAGTAGAGTACCAGGGACCCGTTATTTACTCGCAAGGCAAGACATTGTTAGTCTACATACAAATTACTTTATAATTCTCGTATCTGGTCTCATGGGAATAAACTTGATTGTGGGATTGGACTTGGAATAAATGGAATGGAGTATTTTATGTGCTTTGTTATAAGGAACATCGGTACAAAAATTCACAAAGAACAGTGCAGTCGTTCTTGAATCAAGTCTGCCACCAACATCTATCCTTTCTCACAAACATACACATTACACACTACACTATGATGAAAAATATAACTAACCATCAGAATTAATTTCAGACGACGCATCAACAGATTCCTCTTCCGTAATAAGACTCGTGAAAGCGCTGGTCGCGTTGCCGATTGCTCCTTTAACCGGTGTCGAGTTAGCCGATATAACTTCTTTCATTTCATCGAATTTCTTCGCCATACTTGTAGCTGCCGATTTCAGACTGCTAAGACCGCTTTGGAGAAGTTCGTTTGATTTCTTGCCGGCTATGCTTGTTGGGCTGAAGAAGAGTGTATTTTATAAGGTAAATTAGCAGTGTGAGTAGTTTTAGGCGCGTTGTTATATGACCTAAGTCTTGGTCAAAAAATTGGCTATAAGATTTGTTTAAATCGATTTAGTAGTCCCTGAAGTCTAAGCAGATTACAGATACTGATCATATTGTTTTGTTTCCTTTTAAGTTTACAGTAAATTCTAGTCTTATTTTTCTATTTGCAAAAAATATATATCATGCGTTCCAAAGCAAAAATAACGAACATGCGTGCAACACCAAATGAGCTGATGAAACGGCGATGAATCTTTAAAATTAAATTCCCATTATAAATAGATCCTGCTATCACTAACTTTACCTAAATTTGTAATAAAAAATATTAATTTTGAAATAAAAATAATATGTTTTTTGACATGTCCGATCTTACCTGAAGTAATTTTCGATCATGGCTTTTCCAATTTTCATGTTCTCCTTTCTGAATGATAGTCGGGATGGTGAATAGCGTCTAAGAAAACAAACAGGCTAGCGTACTGGCGTGTTATGTGATGCCAAAATAGATATAAAATACAATATGCATCAGAAAATAACAATCAAAAACTATACTGGAAACATTTTCAACATAATATCTATAAAATAACAAACATTTGCCATAAAAATATAAAAAGAATATTGAAAATATTTCCAGTACGATGGCAAAATAAAACTTTAAAATAAAAATGCAAGAAATGTATCATAATTTCTTTTAATAACAAAACATGCTTTTTATTGTTTTTGTAACTCTAAAAACAGCTGTGATGACTATTTATAAATGTTTTCACTACACACATTTCTTAACTTTCTTGAACGAGCTTTGATAATTTTAGAATTGACATATTATAATACACTATCTCATTTGAGAGCAATATGCATAAAGACTACCTCCCAATATTAATATTCAATTTCTAATCCATACGATTGAGATTGAAGATTGATTTCATTCATATTTTTGACGTATAGCTATTATTGGCAAGCAAACGTCAAAAATATAAATGAAAACCATCTTCAATTTTGATCGTATGCATTAAGATGGGAAAGATCCAAGATAAGTTTATCAAAACTCGTTTAAAGAGACTAAAAAAAATTGTTAAAATCTCACCCAAAGCTGATCTTCAAAGTGTTCCCAAGACTGACAAGGCTTGAAGACACGGTGCCAGCGGGCGCCGTCTCACTTCTATGAAGTTTCCTGCGTACAGGAAACTATCGAGGTTATCGTGTTTCGACGCAACGCGGAACTAGCGATATTGTTAGCGGGATACAGTGTGAGATTGGTTCGAGGATATTGGATAGCACACTACTTAGATGTGTGTGTGGTATAACTATATCACACTGTACACATCAACTGATGTGTACACTGTACAGTGCGTTTAAAGATAATGAATTTCTCGTTTGCCCTTTTTAATGGTGGTCTTTACGAATCAGTCGAATGATTTCGCTGAAGAACTACTTCTAAAGCCCTTAACTAAAGAGAGGCAATTGGAAGCAGCCGTTTTATTTAGAGATATCGAATGTTTCTTTAAATCATTAAATCATCGCATCAAGGTTCACGGAACAAGAGTGCGTTGAGCTGACGCGGCACTGGCCAATTCATAGTCCGCTCCGTTTTACACAGCTCCGCGTCAGTAGAAACGCACCCTAAGGCTATAAAAGGAAGCAGTATGTAAGGAAGGCGTATACCCTTGCGTGTCTTGCGGCTCGTCCTGGAAGGAGTTGGAGCGGCGGTGGAACAGCTTGGGGCTGACGCTGAGCTCGTGCTTGGGCGGCGGCGGGGACGGCGGCGCGGCCGGCGCGGCGGGCGGCGCCGGCGCCGGGCACAGCGCGCCCAGCGGGTCGTCGCGCAGCACTGGGGTCACCGCCGCCACTCTGGGGATACACTTGACATGTGAACGGACTGCGCGTAGGTGGAGTACACGAAATAATCGTATGTGGTTTGGGCTCAGAAAGGGGGTTGGGGTCCGCAAGGGGGCTGGGGTCCGCAAGGGGGTTGGGGTCCGGAAGGGGGGTTGGGGTCCGGAGAGGGGGTTGGGGTCAGAAAGGGGGTTGGGATCCGGAAGGGGGTTGGGGTCAGAAAGGTGGTTGGGGTCCGCAAGGGGGTTGGGGTCCGGAAGGGGGTTGGGGTCAGATAGGGGGTTGGGGTCAGAAAGGGGTTGGGGTCCGGAAGGGGGTTTGGGGTCAGATAGGGGGTTGGGGTCAGAAAGGGGTTGTGGTCCAGAAGGTGGTTGGGCTCCGGAAGGGGGTTAGGGGTCAGAAAGGGGTTGTGGTCCAGAAGGTGGTTGGGGTCCGGAAGGGGGTTAGGGGTCAGAAAGGGGTTGTGGTCCAGAAGGTGGTTGGGGTCCAGAAGGGGGTTGGGGTCAGAAAGGGTGTTGGGGTCAGAAAGGGTTGGGGTCAGAAAGGGGGTTGGGGTCAGATAGGGGTTAGGGTCCGGAAGGGGGTTGTGATCAGAAAGGTGGTTGGGGTCAGATAGGGGGTTGGGGTCCGGAAGGGGGTTGAGGTCAGAAAGGGGGTTGGGGTCAGAAAGGGGGTTGGGTTCCGGAAGGGGGTTGGGGTCAGTAAAGGTGTTGGGTTCAGAAAGGGGGTTGGGTTCAGAAAGGGGGTTGGGGTCAGTAAAAGGGGTTGGGGTCCGGAAGAAGGTTGGGGTCAGAAAGGTGGTTGGGGTCCGGAAGGTGGTAGGGGTCCGGAAGGGGGTTGAGGTCAGAAAGGGGGTTGGGGTCAGAAGGGAGTTGGGGTCAGAAAAGGGGTTGGGGTTCGAAAGGGGGTTGGGTTCCGGAAAGGGGGTTGGGATCCGGAAGGGGGTTGGGGTCAGAAAGGTGGTTGGGGTCCGCAAGTGGGATGGGGTCCGGAAGGGGGTTGGGGTCAGTAAAGGTGTTGGGTTCAGAAAGGGGGTTGGGGTCCGGAAGGGGGTTGGGGTCAGATAGGGGGTTGGGGTCCGGAAGGGGATTGGGGTCCGGAAGGGGATTGTGGTCAGAAAGGGGGAAGGGGTTGGGGTCCGGAAGGAGGTTGGGGTCAGATTAGGGGGTTGGGGTCCGGAAGGGGGTTGGGGTCAGAAAGGGGGTTGGGATCAGGAAGGGGGTTGGGGTCCGGAAGGGGATTGTGGTCAGAAAGGGGGAAGGGGTTGGGGTCCGGAAGGGGGTTGGGGTCAGAAAGGGGGTTGAGGTCAGATAGGGGGTTGGGGTCCGGAAGGGGGTTGGGGTCAGAAAGGGGGTTGGGGTCAGAAAGGGGGTTGGGGTCCGGAAGGGGGTTGGGATCAGATAGGGGGTTGGGGTCAGAAACGGGTTGTGGTCCAGAAGGTGGTTGGGGTCCGGAAGGGGGTTGGGGTCAGAAAGGGGGTTGGGGTCAAAGGGGTTGGGGTCAGAAAGGGGGTTGGGATCAGAAAGGGGGTTGGGGTCAGGAAAGGGGTTGGGTTCAGAAAGGGGGTTGGGTTCAGAAAATGGTTGGGGTCAGAAAAGGGATTGGGATCAGAAAGGGGGTTGGGGACAGATAGGGGTTGGGGTCCGGAAGGGGGTTGGGGTCAGAAAGGGGGTTGGGATCAGAAAGGGGGTTGGGATCAGATAGGGGGTTGGGGTCAGTAAAAGGGGTTGGGGTCCAGAAGGTGGTTGGGGTCCGGAAGGGGGTTGGGGTCAGCAAGGGGTTGTGGTCCAGAAGGTGGTTGGGGTCAGAAAGGGGTTGTGGTCAGAAAGGGGGTTGGGATCAGAAAGGGGGTTGGGGTCAGATAGGGGGTTGGGGTCCAGAAGGGGGTTGGAGTCAGAAAGGGGGTTGGGATCAGAAAGGGGGTTGGGGTCAGATAGGGGGTTGGGGTCAGTAAAAGGGGTTGGGGTCCGGAAGGGGGTTGGGGTCCGGAAGGGGTTGGAGTCAGAAAGGGCGTTGTGGTCCAGAAGGGGGTTGGGGTCCGGAATGGGGTGGAGGTCAGAAAGGGGGTTGGTGTCAGAAAGGTGGTTGGGGTGTGGAAGGAGGTTGGGGTCCAGAAGGGGGTTGTGGTCCAGAAGGGGGTTGGGGTCCGGAATGGGGTGGAGGTCAGAAAGGGGGTTGGGGTCCGGAAGGGGGTTGGAGTCAGAAAGGTTGGGATCCGGAAGTGGTTGGAGTCCGGAAGGGGTTGGGGTCCGAAAGGAGGTTGGGGTCCGGAAGGGGGTTGGGGTCAGAAAGGGGGTTGGGGTCAGAAAGGGGTTGGGGTCAGAAAGGGGTTGGGGTCCGGAAGGGGGTTGGGGTCAGAAAGGGGTTGGGTCCGAAAGGGGATGGGATCCGGAAGGGGGTTGGGGTCAGAAAGAGGGTTGGGGTCCGGAAGGGGGTTAGGGTCCGGAAGGGGGTTGGGGTCCGGAAGGAGTTGGGGTCCGGAAGGGGGTCAGTTGCTAAGACTAAAATTTGGTTAAAATATTGTATGTATAAGTAATCTTATACCGTAAGGGCGACGTTTTCGCTGCATCTAACGTATCGGTCGCTGCCGCTTCTTTTTCAGGTTCTTCAGGGAAACTTAATGTTCTCGAACATCTTGATTTTGGATTTGATGCACCTAAAAATAACAGAATAATTAATTTAAGTCCAAAATTGTGAACTTAAATTTAAAATATTTCTAGTAAACGTGAACTTACTGCTAGAAAACGATAATCTTTGCAAATTTTGTAGTATTTGCGCGTCGCCGGCAAAGCTTTCTGATCTCGTGAGGATTCGTAAATCTGACGGACTGTCTGGACTAACGTGGATTGTCTGAAAGTGTCAAACATTTTATTATATTATATCGGTATTATATTAAGTGACTATACTCTAAATTATATATTTCTTAACTTTTTTTATTTTATACGAGTCATGCATACGTGCCGATTTTAGGCGAAACTAGTCGACGAGGGATTCGACTAAATTTGGTACGTACGCATTCAAAAAGGATACAATAAGTAATTAAAATGTCTACATTAAACACATCGCTTAATCATAAAAATATTCCTTACCTGTCTTTTCTCAGCGATAGTTAACGCTGCATCAACGTCGATATTTCCATCTTCATGACCTAACGAATTACTTCTTGGTCTCGTACTCGTGCTTAAGTCCGGATTTGACGGCACACCTGAACAATTTTAATTTACTTAATAAGGGTCACAAAACGTAAGAATTGTGTGGCAATCTGTGAAAAGGACAGCCCTATAGCAGGATTTGCTTATAAGTGGGCTCTACACTGTGTATAAGTGAGTGGGGCGCATTGAGAAGTGGATCGGATTGAGGAGTTGAAAGCATGGGGGGAGTGGGTCGGCAGAGGAAGTGGGGCAGATGGGGGAGTGGGTCGATCGAGGAAGTGGGGTAGTCGGGATAGTGAATGGGAGCAAGTTAGCGGAGGTTTATGTCGTTAGACCACCTAATATAGTAGTGATCTTATATTATTTTAGTTAAGCGTGCGTTTGTGTCTGTGCGCGCGAGTTTTTCGTGTATGAATGTATGTATGTGTGTTGTGTTTGTTGAATGCATGTGTGTGCATACCAGATATGAGTATCCCGGCGGCGGCGGAGAGCGCGTGCGCGTGCGGGCGCTGCGGATGCGTGCGCACGATGTTCCCGCGCCGGCACAGCGCTTCGAACGCGCTCGAACGGGCTTCCGCTTCACGACCGCAGCCTGTCAACATATTACAGAATAAAATATGGGTAATAAACCATAAAATCACAAATGATAAGAAGCATTATCTTTCTATTTACATCTTTTCTACCCACTAAGGTTGCGGGTAGTTCGAGAAAAGTTTATATCGTGGCCTTTAACCTTGACAACATGTATGCAAAATTTAATAGTGTTCGATTGTTAAAACGTAGTCTCATCAAACGCGTAACTAGCTTTGCCAGCGGTTTCACCCGCGTATATCTGAATTCCGTGGGAATCCTCTCTTAGCGGATGCCTACGTTATAACATCTACCTGCATGCCAAATTTCAGCTCGATCCGTCCAGTGGTTTGGGCTGTGCGATGATAGATCACTATGTCAGTCATTCAGCCATTCACCTTTGAGTTATATATATTTAGGTATAGGTTGACTGACAACTATCTTACCATCCAAGCTAGTCCGACTGTTGGCCGGTTCACACGCTGCCATGGCAGATAAACTCGCTAGTTCTGAGCCTTCGACAACAGCCGCAGCTGAGCGGACACGAGGTAACGTTCCACTACCTGCACATAAGTTAGAAAAAATATGCTAAGGTTTGTTTGCAAAATGGAATATTTCATAATCCGTTTTATACACATACACAAGAATGGTTTTTCACAGATAGTTCGTAGATTATATTCCCATATTTTCGAATTTATAAGTGGTATTAAAAACATCGGCTGTCACTGTCACTTTATTTTGACATTCCGCCAAAAATTTAAAAATCGTCCCTAATCAAAGGACAAAATATTGTAAAAAGAAGAAGTGATCTTATAAATCAAGACAGGTGTCAATGTCAATGACTCTGGAAGGGAGATTCGGTAATATAGTGGTACGGTAATTCAATATTCGTACGCCCAATAGTGTAAACATGGCGCACTTTTTATACATTTCACGACCTTTGTATGACCCATGTTTACGAACAATAAATGATATTGTATTGTATTTATTGTCGTTTATACCGTGCGTGGTGGCGGCGCGCGCGGCGCGCTGCAGCCCGGCGTGGCGGAACAAGGCGGCGCCCACCACCGCGATGCGCAGCTTGTTCCACAGCAACTGCGCGCCGCTGGAACACAACAAGCATACTCACTATCAATGTCTCTAGATTCTTCTAGACTAGTCAAAGACTTGGCATGATTTAGGTAGCAACTAAAGGCTTTACTGATGAAATGAAAATAGTCAATAATTTTGGCATGATTTCGGTAGAGGCCTAAGGTTGATTTACTGTATTTTGTACATTTAGGGAAACGTGGGTAACCACAGGTACAAAATATAATGCTGCTATAAAAATAGATGGCAAGGTAACGAATAATAAAATAAAATATAGGACGTTTAAAAACCATTTTTTTGTGTCCAAACTCCAAACAATGCGCGGTATTTGAGCAAGGCAACCGCGCGCGGTATACTGTGACTGACATAAGACGAGTGTCGTCCGTCTAACGAGTCAAATCTCGACGCGGCTTGCCATTCGCTGCCGTCACGCTCAAATACCGCGCTATGTTTAGTCACACCCTTAGTGAAATACTAACCTTGGCATATCTTTAGGCCAAGTAGCTTCGAGTACACATCTGTTGTAATAACCGTAAGTTAAAGCGTTCGGTTGTAGTCCGGCTCGCTTCATCAGGAACAATAGTTGGACGGCTAATACTGGCAATGAATGTATACCGCAGAGTTGCATCATCACTCTGTAGCAAACCTGTTGATCAATTATGTCTAATTTATAAAACATTCCTGGTCCCATAATTATAATATAAAATCGCAAAACAAAACTATATCGGGATGGCACATAAGTTAAGTCAGATCGATTGCGATTCGACACGTGACTACAATGACTGGCGAAGCGACGTATCGGCTGGCACATGACTGACACGATGGCATTGACACATTAATAAACATATATTGTTTGTTACTTTGCACCGCCTGGAATTAGGGCGAGGGCCCATCGTTGCGCATACTTCGCCCGCGCTGCCATACCATTGAAATTTCATCTGTATGGAGCCGCGTGCGCGATCACGCTCACGACCAGTCCCATATATCACAAAACATGTAATAAATAACATAGAGCATAGTGTCACCTCGTCGACGGGCAGTCGCAGCTTGGCGGCGCGCTCGAGCAGCGTGTAGGCGCTGCGCAGCGCGGGCGCGGCGCGCGCCGCCCGCGCCACGCGGCACGGCAGCGCCAGGAAGTGCAGCGAGTAGCACGCGCCCAGCAGGCAGCGCGCCCAGCACTCGGCCGACAGGTTCGCCTTGCGCGCCAGCCTGCCCGCACAACGGACTTACGGATCGATATATTGACAGCTGAGCCTAAGGCTGCGTTTTTACTGACGCGGAGGAGACCGAGTTGAAATTTTTGACCAAAATATTTCAAGCATTGTGATTAGCCAAGTCAGGGTCATCAACTCCGCGTCGACGGTATCGCACCTCAAACACGTGAGTGGACACCCCAGCCGACCCCGTGCCCTCACCTCTGCGCGGCGGCGACCTCCTGCTTGGTGCGTCGCGCGAGCGGCTGCGCGTCGTCCGTGACGTCATCGGGGTCGTGTGCGCGCGGCGCGGCGCGCGCCCCGCCGCCCGCGCGCGCCGCCGACAGCTCCAGCTTGCGGTACGTGTATGTACTGTCTGCGAACACACACACACTTTTAGTGACATAACTTTCTAAAATATACTAGTCCGAAACTACCTTCAGAGCTATGACCAGCTCTTTTTCTTTAAGCACGCGCGTAATGAGTCAATTACGAAATCTTTACCACGTCGATCTATAAGCCCACTGAAGGACATCACAGGCATCTATCTCACAGAAAAATAGACGCAATACCAACAACTAAACTTCGGCCGGGCCAGTATGACTTCGAAAACGCGATGTGTATGATATAACGATTTATCGACATCCAGCCACCGTATTTAATTTTATCATATCGTATTGCTCATTTGGTCATGCTCGCGAAGTCGATATTATATCATGGTGTCTATATATTTTATAATTTATCGATACGCACAGTCATGCTAGGGGGGCTGATCTCAACCTCGCCATTACTAGTTATTTAATTCTTTATTAATGACAAAGCTTCGGTTATAAGTTTTTAATTACTAACCAGGATCAGGCGGGTCGGGCGGCAGTACGAATACGGTCCTTTCCGAAGTATTCCCCACATTAATCCCAAGCAATTGTTCATCACCGTTGGCTACTCTCTCAATACATTCGTCGAAGAACGATAACCCTTGGTCGACGTCACACACGAACGATCGCTCTTCGATAAACCTCGTGAACATTTGCGTTCTCATCATTAAACTGAAGAATCTTTGTTGCGTCTGAAATACAAAATTAGTTTTTATACACAGTTATTTTTAAATTATATTAGTGAAGATTGTTTTTATGTTTTGGTTTTATTTCAAAAGTCTAATAAAGAAATTAATAAAAAAATCGACTTGTACTGTCGATTTAATATTTAATGTTTTAAATGGCATATTTAGATTATCTTTTTGTATTAATCATATTAAAATATAGACAAATATTAAACCTAAAACGTAGATTACTACGATAAATTAATTAAGTGGATTATTAAATTTAAATATTAGTAGTACCTTATCTCGAGACCTTAAAAACGCGTCCATATGAAACAACGCATCTGGATCAGTAGTTCCAACGGTCGGAGCCTTCGTTATCGGTATTAAATAACTTCTGTAACCTTGCAGCGTGACTGCCATGAAACGTAAAAACGCCTCTTGAATTTTCAACTCTAAAGCGTACTGAAATAAAGTTTAAATTCGGTTATGACTACTACACATATAAAATCACTGGAAAATAATACACTGACTAATACAGAGCGGTCAGTAGGACCATTTTCTATAGGATTTGTTTTTTAAATCATCCCCTAAGAGGTTAAAAAGGGGATGAAAGTTTTATTTTGCTATTAAGATGACCCATCTATTTTGTTATTAAGAGACTAAAATATGTCTCTTAATAACAAAATAGGATTTATCTATTGAGATTGGATATACACATATGTACATGCAAAATAAATGTATTACTTACTTCTTTTTTCCTCTTTTGAAAATCTCTATCTAAACTCGTGGTCGGTTCTCCGTTATATTTACTTTCATTTGTATGATGAATTGGTGATGCTGGACAAAAGTAAATAATTAAATATTATATACAATAACAAAAAAATTACAAGAACATTATTTAAAGATAAAACACGTACATGGCCTAATGTTCCCATGAAGTTGTTCTAACGTCTGTCTGAGTGCTCTAGCTTGTCGTTTTGGTAATAATTTCAATGATATATGCCTTTGTGATTCACATATCTGTAATGAGAAAAAATATATTTATGTAAGTATAGCAGTTTGAATAATTTACTGATTAAAGAACAATGCAATAAAAATAAATTAGTTTTTTATATTTCGACTTAACATTTCAAAAGGGATGAAAATTTGATATTGATTTTCAAATTATAGGACTAATATTGCGGCATTATTATTTTGTGAAAGATTGTTTAATGTCAGTTTTCGAAGAATAAAGAAACAAACAAAAAAATGTATCTTACATTTATATAATAGTTATTTAAGTTTTTACTTATAAGATGTTATGTAATTTTCACTGGTCGTCCTAAATAAATAAATAAATAATCTAAAGTCAGTTACTAAAATTATTAGCAGTAACTTACCGTAATATTATTAGTATCTAAATCAACACATGTGACATCAGGTGGGGGTTCGTAAAGATCGAAAAACCTCGAATCGACCCCTATTAAGTATGGCAAAGGAGCGTGTAATACTTCAGCTAATCCTGGAATTTATAAAAATACATTGAAGTATAGACTAAGAATTTAGATGTCTAATTGTTTTGAATAAACTTACATACTTACTTACTTTAAAAAAATGTTAAATCATTAAATCCTGTTTTTAATTATAGTTTAAGGGACACATAACATATTTTTAGTTGTTTATTAACTTACCTAATGGACATAAAGGTATATAAGGACACTGCCATTTGAAGGGAAATAATAAACTTGAGACTGCCTCTGAAACTGCAGTTAACGTATCTGGCCTGAAAATAGAAATCGTAACTCAAATAAAATACATATTCTAAAATGTCAGTAACTATACAGTGGGCGATAATACTAGATAATTTTGTACGTTTATAACCTAGATTAGCTTATTTTATGCAGAATTACATTAAAAGTAATCATATAAACTCACCTTAAAGAATGTATCAATATCTTCTGTTCTGTGATAGCCAATGCTAACAGTAACAGACAGTTGTCGGGCCCTAGGTTCAACAGTAGCTGTCTGTAGCTCGCGCCGCTCCGCACCAACGGCTGGTCGTCGCCGCGAGTCACGATCACACGGTCGTGGGGGTTTGTTGGAGATAGCTGGAGAAGGAAAAAGTATATGAAAAGTTAGAGGTATATATTGTACTAGCAGCGCCCCGCGGTTTTACCTCCATAGTTCCCGTTCCCGTGGGAATACGGGACAAAATAAATATAGCCTATAGTCTTCCTCGATAAATGGGCTATCTAACACCGAAAGACTTTTTGGCATCGGACCAGTAGTTCCTGAGATTAGCGCGTTCAACCAAACAAACTCCTCGCTTTATGTATTAGTATAGAAGTATAGAAAAAATTGGTGACTTAAATACAAACATTTAGGTTAAGAGCAACATTTTTGGTATCAAAAAAAGTGAAATTAATGTTGTTTTAAATACTGTGTGATTTTTCTAAATAATACATATTCTTTCTTACCTGTAATAATATACTAGGTTCAGGGAAAGGTACTTCTTCTAATAAATGTGTTATATATCTCTCTATTGGTATACTGAGAGGTTGTTTACTCCATGACATTTCCTAAAAACAAAGTTAATAAACATACAATAAAATTTAGAAATTAATATAAGTATCTTAATAACATTTTTCCTGATTTCCTTTAAATTAAGTTTTTATACACCCCTATTTTGAAATTACGGGACTTATTAAAATCAGAATATCTGTAGCAGTAACTGAATCTATATATCAAATAAAAATATAAAAAATGATAGTCGATTACTTATCTTTAAAAAATACTAAATAAATGCCGTATTACCAGACGGCACACTAGCTATCAAGTATTCTGTGACGGCTCGGGTCGATGACCGCGCTCAGCTGTGTATCGCAGCGTTCGCCGGTTGTTCGGTGTAGAATAACAATAAAATTCGGCGGGAATTTGAAAAACTTTGACTTATCATAACTTTTTAAATAAAAGCAAAAGAAAAAAACTAACTTCACTATTATATTGTCACATTAGCTGTGTAATTAAGTATCTCGACTTCAAAATAGGGGTGTATTATAATAATATGAGAATCACATTTAGTATTTTTAATAGAGGAGGAGTGAAATCCAGTTCAGATTTGTTAGATTTACATTGCACACTACAACTCCCAGCTGAGACGAAAATCTTGATCCTTATAAAATTTATGTTTCATAAACTTTACAATTCGGACAGTAGACTCTAGAATTCAGTAATAAAATAGTAATACTAACCAATATATACATTAACCACCGTTCAAAAGTGTCACTAAAAGGCCACCGTGACAGCAAACAGACAGACTTATTCGCGTGTAACGTGTGTGTTGTATGCGTCGCTCCTTCCCGCCATCCTAGTTGCTCCATTTGATATTCAGTCAGCTGTGTATGCGGGTATTTCTCGTAGAACGTTACTGCTGAGCCGTATACCTGGGAAAATAAGGAGATTTTATTAAGATTTTTTATTTACTTATCCAATTTACTAGGTTTTTACTACGGTGCGCAGTGTCACGTAAGTTTATATACGGTTTTATAACTTTTCTTTTAATCGGGTATATTTAACAGTAAAAATAGGAACATGAAAACAGTCCAAATTAATTGGAATCTTTAAAACAAACACTTCTTCTGTTGTTTAGTTTTATTTAAAATCTCTAAAAGTAGTTTTATAGTTGAAAAAATAAAATTAAGCACCAAAATAAAAATAAAATATTGTCGAACAGAACTAGCTAAACTTAATACATTTCGAAATTCAGACCATATACAACAATATATTATCTAAATATTAGTATATATTTAAATCAAATATGTATTACCTTATCAGTAGCATCAGCGACAGTTAAAACGAAAGTAGAAAACACAGGTTTGGGCGTCGCCGCGTTGTTGGGCCACAATTCTAACGTAGCACCCATGGGCAGGCAGAACAGAGGCACTGAGGTGGGGAACGCTAAACTACGACGGTCTATTGTTGGATACCTAGAAAAGAATAAAAAATATAAGTAAGAAACAATACCCAAAGGACTTGACAGTGGATTAAACCAATAAATATCACAGTATGTACAGTTGCGTCCGATAAAAGTTACCTCAAAATAGTTTTTATAGTTATCATGGTTATTAGGGATACGGATGAGTTTATCCTTGATCATGGCGCTTGCAACAGCGTCGAAATGTCGAAAACTCGAAATAAATAATATACACGGTAAATATATATCCCGTTAATCATAATAATTTGAAAAGCAAATGCTAACTTTAGTATTGCCAACCAAGAGAGGTACCTTATATCTGACGCTGACTGTACAAAAGACCCAAAATAGGACGTTCTAGTTACGAAAAAGTACATGGTAATACCAATTTTATTAAATGACTTGTTTGAGAAATTATATTTCGATTTATGTGACAAGAATATTCTTAATTTACAAATGTCTTTATGCTATATTTACACTCGCCGAGGTTCTGCGAGTTTCCACATATCACGAGACAATACAAACGTTAAACGTGTACGTTTTCTTAGCTCTGTAAACGCTAGAACCGTGTCAAACATGTTGGCTATAAAACTTCACAAAATCTAGACTCGATTTTTATTTAATCTAAGCTCAATTGAGCTATGCCAAACTCAACCAAAGACTTCACTTAGATCCTTGCATTCATGGCTAGTTCACTGTCCATTTCGCAAAAATAATTGGAATAGAAACGAGTCTAAGGGCCTATTTCACGACCTTGAAGTAAATTTACTCACTAAGTAAATTTAGTTTTGTCTCTTTCTTACTTTATATCAAGTGACAAAGACAAAACATGTGAGTAACCACTCGGAACATTACTTGAAGATGGTGAAATAGGCCCTAAACAGTACTACTACTCGTTAATTTATGTGAAAGCTGTCTATGAGACTCTGATATTTTGATGATACCAATGAAAGAAAATCCTTTTTCAGGTAATTAGTGAGTAAGTGTACTTAGGGTGGAGATGTGAAAGCAAATATGTTATGTTAACATCAAAGAGTAACGAAAGTTAAGAAAGTACCAACAACGATAATTAGCAAGTTCATCGTAGTAAACGAACGCGTTAATTATTTCGAGCACATGATTCACAAACATGAAAGGAACGCCAATTAGTACTAATTTACGAACAAACTTTGATTACGAAACAATTTGATTTCAAAATTATTATTACTTGAGACTATGTTTGAATTTTAAGATTTTATTTTGCTTTACAATTCGATGTTCATTAGCTTTAATGGGGGACACTACAATGGGGATGACAAAGCTGAGTACTTTATTCTAACATAAATTCGTGTATCTTGTAGTATCTTTCTCTCAAAAGTATCTTGCAGAAAAAACATACAAATTCAATATCACAATGAATGAAAATTATCTTTGATGCTCTCTTGTCAATTTAAAATTATTGGAATCTTTATCTTTAACGCTGTTGTGCACTGGCCCTTATACGTGCACAAATTACTTATTAATCCTACAACTTACCCTTAAACTTGGAGTAATACACCCAAATTACGGAAGTCATTAACCCTTTAAACCTCAATTCAAGTACAACAAAACTAAATCCATTTTCATTATAAACTATGTACGAAACATATCATTATAACCATTAAATTAATAGAACGATTTTTTTGTTTAACAAAGTAATTTATCACAACGAAACAAGTATTACTTAACTTGATTCGACAAAAAACAATATCGTGATTCATAGCCGAGATAATGTACTGTGAAATTCACAAAACAAATTGTATTATTGAAATGCTCACCTGAATAAAACTTCCGGTTTGTATGCAATTAAAGGAGGACGGTTCATTGACTTTTTGTAACAGAGAAATACATCGCTTCCCATTAGACCTGCAGAAAAAAAAAGACTGTTAAATTACTCTCTTTTTAATATTTTAAGCGAAAGATTATAATGGTGGGTGTTAGTTGCTGTTTTAATGCGTTTATCAGCCAGCACATTTATTGCCAAAAAAGATTCAGGTATACTCAGTATGGTACTGTCATTTTCATTTATTAAATTTTTTCAAATCGAAAGTTTCTTTATTGCTCTCAAGTTACAACGTATAGGTGGTTCTTCAAATTACCCGTGTAGTTTTAGAAACATTAGCCCTATCTGGAAACGCAACAATATCAATATTGATGATGATGGCTTCCTAACCGATGTCTGCCTCTCTGTACAATCATTGACGACCTCGATGGCAGAATGGTCACCATGCCGGACTGCCATCCGAAAGGTTGCGGGTTCGATACCCGTGCGGGGTGAATATTTGTGTGAACCACAAATGTTTGTCTCGGTCTGGGATAGTGTGTGAATGAGTGTGTGCGTAGTTTCCGTTACCCTAGATACAAGCTCCGAGCTTAGTTAGGGGTCAGTTACTATAATGAGATGATGTAGTGAATGCTTATGCTTATTGGATGGACACAACACCTCTATGAATATTACTAGCAATTTAACATACCTTTATTTAAATTCTTGGCTATCATACAAAAGGCATGAGGCGGCACCTCTCCTTTACTGGCGACTATGACACACACGTCTACAACGACGAGTGCATTACAAGGCGCGCCTGGATGCGCCCGTCTGTACGTTATGAACGTCTTCGCAGTCGAATTGTTCACGTTAGCTAGACGTCCGCCGGCTGATACTAGGACCATTTCTGCATCAGCCATGAGGCGTTCTTTGCCGTCGTACATAACGCCTGTTGAAAGAAAATAGTAATTAAATTAATCTATTGATATTATAAATGCGAAAGTAAAGCTGTTTAGGAAACATAAAAGAGAAATGTTATTCCTACAAATATTGTAAATGCGAAATTATGTCTTGTCTGTTACGCTTTTACGCTAAAATCATGGAATCATTTTTGATGAAATTTGGGGCAGAATAAAACTAAAGCTTGGAAAAAGACCACTTTTGTCTAGAAATTCTTAAGGGATACATTTCAGCGCAGATTGAAGCGATGTTTCATCCTAATAGCAAGCCTAATAAGGTAATTATGCTGTCCGGATATTTATTTATTTCTAAACATCATGTTATGGAGGTTTATGGTATGTATACGTCTGCCATCAATCATGATATAGAAATGTATGCAGCCCACTCAAGGACTCACATACACAACCAACGCTCGTTAAGAAAATAAGTCACATAATTATAATATTGCATAACATTTTAGTACTCAAAATTCAACTTTGATTTAAATTGGACTTGTACGAGTTGCTAGTACATATAATAATTTATCTACCTACCAATTTAATGGTACTAATTTAGGTACAAACTATATACAAGTCATGTAAATTGTAAACTATGCGGGACACCTCAACAAGATTATTAAATCGCAGCTGATACCTCTATTACGGCATAGTAATGACATAATGTGTCTCCATTAGCTTCTAAAATATCTTATTCTCGCCATTAAAGTGTTGCCAATAAGGTTCTTTATTGTATATCATATCTATATTATCATTCGGGTTAAATATTTAATAATTTACTGAGTTGAGGCTCAAAACATTTGCCTTGAAGTTGGTACATCTATGTTTAATATTTAAAGCTATATAGAAACGTGTGTCTGTGTATGCTCAAAGTACTTTAGTACACATTAAAGCTATATACAATAATATACATAGACGTGTATATAACTCAAATTATGTACTTCTAGTACACCATAAAATTAACTTATTTTTTGCATTCTACAAAAACTACTATTACTACAAAGTAAGTTCTAACGGGTTTTATTGCAAACTTAATAAAAAATGCTTTTAAACTTAATACAAATCAAAGTATTCGATTCGTTCGATACAAAAAAGGTTAACGATAAAAAATTAGATCACGCCCTACAAATCTATAGATACATAGTTAGTTGTATACGTAGTAAAGATACGGTTTGTATCTTTGGTTTAGTACTACGAGTATATCTGAGGTTTTATCGCTATCTGCTACTTTACTCTGACGTAACCTATTGTACACCTCATACGTATTACATAGGTGGGGTATATTATTATTTTTATTGATATTTTGATTAGCTTACAGTGGAATTTGAGCGTAGACTTTTGGTATAACTAACACAAAAAAAATATACACGTCGAATAGAGAACCTCCTCCTGTTTTTTTTTGGGAGTCGGTTAAAAAGGTTATAAGCAGCATCTTTCCGTAAACAATTTATCACACAAATATAATTATCGATACAAAAAATAGTTTAGACTAATCACGGACAATAGAGCTTTTCGCAAGACTCAAACTTCTATGAATACTTAGACTAAGAACTTAAAGAAGGTTCGGTTCAGTTCCGCTTATTCGGCACAGGGTAAGTATCAAACTTTTGTAAATATATCAAAAAGGAGTATTAAAAGTATCATTTGTGTGTAATCGGATTCAAAACATTTATATTTTATTTCTAGGTCATTTTATACATACAGTCACTCTCGCTATGCGAGTATGTTTTTATTTAATAATTAATTCACAAGATCCTTCACCAACGGAAGTCATGTGGATAAGCGTTTTAATATTCATTTATACCTAGAGTAAACAGTTAACTGAGTTGATTGTATAAATTGAAGTTCACTTATTTTATGTAATTACGAGTAGCCACTAAGCTAAACCCAGACAGACGTCTGAATTTTCCTTTGAAATTAGTACTGTCAACTAGGATTTCGTAAAATTTTCAATCTAGGGCAAAATAATTAGAATGTACATAAAGCATCTTTCAAACGCACTCATCGTGTGCGTATGAAAGAGGCTGTTTCAGGGAAAACAAGAGGACTTGCTTTTGTCAAACCCACAAAATCTCTACAACCTCTCCTTTAAATTAGACAGATTAAATAAAAGTGTTTCTATTATTTCATACATTTCAACTGGATACTAGATGGCGTAAGAACAAAAGTTAATACCGATATCAACAAGAGGCGGTCGATCTTTCCCTCTTCGAATACACAGGAAACATTCCGGTGATCGCATCGAGCCATGGTTCAAGTCTGCTGGCAACTTCGTTGGGGTCCACTCAATCAGTTCAAAGTCCTTTGGCACTGTCTCACCGAGCCCTGGGAATACTATACCTGTGGACAAATTAAATTATTTTAATTAAGATAAATTAGAGAGAGTACAGAATTACTGCGTTTATGGAGAATTTGAAGCCTTCGTCAATAAAGGGGCAATCTAATGCAAAAAAGAGAGTAAAAGTTAGGTAAAACGTAAACAGTTTAGTTAGAGTCCTAGTACTTTTTTGGCATCAAGATCAATAACAGAATAAGAACAAGTACCGAGCTACGTTTTTGGAAAAGATAACAGTAAAATATACAAATTACATATATTATTGTATTCAGTAGAGAATCTGTCAACAATTTTATAACGTAACTACTAGAGAAACAAATTGAAAATTGTATTTTCGTTTCACAAGGTCAAGAGAAATTCCTATCATGAAGGTCGATATTGTATTTTCTGTCTCATTTCAAGAAATTTAAAGCCTTTATTATATTTATTTTCAGGGTTAAAACTTTTCAAAGTTACCTTACTTACGTATTAAAGATAAGTAGTTAAGTAAATATAAATCAATTTGTAAAATGGAACATTTCAATGGCAATCGTAAGCTTCCTTATTTTAAATTCGAGCTGTTTTTGCCTTTTGTGTGGCAACTCTGACCTTCCGATACAAAAACTAGGTGCCATTGTACTATTTACTCTTATCGCCTTGAGTTTAAGTTCAAGATTATATTGTTAACAAATAAATGCTTACTTTGTAGCCAATTTAATAACATTATGTAGTTAATAATAATGGAGAGATTAAATCAAATATTGAGTTCAATGGCGAAATGTTATTGAAAATTCTTTTGTAGTCAATCACAAACAAAAATTATCTTGAAAACGATTTAAATAAACTTCATTCAGATCGGCGGGTCTAACTGGGAATATAATAACGTGTAGGTAGTCTGAAAATTTTGACCAAACACGGGATTTGATCCTGAAATTTTGAATGCGGTTTTGGTTAAAATCCCAGATGTTTCTTAGTCATTTAAGTCTGTCAACTAAGCTACCGAGGTCGTACTCTAGCTGATGAAAATCTTGAATGTTAGCTAGACTTTTACGGCAGCTATTAGTAACCTCTACTATACCTACCTAGAGATAATATAAAGTTTCGAACTACCCAAAAATCTAATTTACAAAGAAACATTAAATTACTTTGAACAATAAACCCAAACCAAAAAGTATTTCAGGATTATCCGTGCCCCACATTTCAATAAAAATCCTCTTTCTGGGAAATCGGATAAACCCAGACAGTGGGAACTTATAAGGTTTCTACTTGAGTTTGCCTTTACAATAAGTAAATTAATTACATAATAGGCATATTTAAATGTTAAATACCTAAGTCTTATGTAAGTAAGGTTATTTGGTCACGGACATTCGCCCCTTAGGGCTTGAATATCTAAAATATAAAACATTTGTTTGCAGAAAGAACACGAACGTCAGTTTAAAGTTGGTTTAACAAATACTGTTATGGACAAGTTACCTCAAAATCTTCAAATAACATAAAAGAGTAACGTACCTATACCTACCTATTTTAGCTCTTACTTAATTAAATACAGTTGATATTTTGAATGGAGTACTACAATTAGTAGATGCTTGTGGTAACATTTTGTCAAATATCTGGGGGCACGGCAGTGCCCCCCGCCAAGTCGAGCGCGAAGCAAGCACTGCCGTACCATCCTTTACAGGAACCCTTTCGCCGCATTTTCAGGCCCCTATTTGACAACCTCTGGATAAGCCCAGAACGCTGAAATTTTCGTCATCCAGTAAGCTATACAATCACATACATAAAATAAAATTTCAAGTCTGTAGGTCATTTAGTTTCGAAGTTAAACGAATGCAAAGTTTCGTATTTATGACAGACACTCACTCACTCACTCACTCACTCACTCACTCACTCATGATCATCAAAATAGAACTAGTACTTCCCATAAACCTAGAGAGCTGAAATTTGGTACAGAGTTAGGGTTTAATGGCCACATAAAGGGAAAACTATAAAAACTAGGATAACTGAACGGGAACGGGAATTATACGGGAATGGGAACGGGAATTGTAACTCAAGAACGGCTGAACTGATTTGTCTGAAAATTGGTGGGGAGGTAGCTTAGAACCAGGAAAAGGACATAAGATACTTTTAATCCCGAAAATCCCACGGGGTTGGGAACGGGAATTTAAAAATGAAGAACGGCTGAATTGATTTGGCTGAAAATTGGTGGGGAGGTAGCTTAAAACCAGGACAAGAACATAGAATACTTTAATCCCGAAAATCCCACGGGATTGGGAACGGGAATTTATTACTCAAGAACGGCTGAATTGATTTGGCTGAAAATTGGTGGGGAGGTAGCTTAGAACCAGGACAAGAACATAGAATACTTTTAATCCCGAAATTCCCACGGGAATGGGAACGGGAATTTATTACTCAAGAACGGCTGAATTGATTTGGCTGAAAATTGGTGGGGAGGTAGCTTAGAACCAGGAGAAGCACATAAAATACTTTTAATCTCGAAATTCCCACGGGAATGGGAACGGGAATTATAATTCTAGAACAGCTGAACTGATTTGGCTGACAATTTGTGGGGAGGTAGCTTAAAACTATTTATCTATAGATACTTTTTATCCCGAAATTCCCACGGAAACGCGAACGGGAACTACGCAGGTGAAACCGCGGGGCGCTTAATAATATAATACTACTCCTAAAAAATAAGTGTGTCAAATAAGAAAATCTAATAAAATAAATCAATATAAACAAGTTTAAACAAAAAGAAATGAAATCCCACCAAAAACATTCTGTAAAAAACTAGCCAAGTCTCGATGGAGCTGCTTGTTTAACTCTAAAAAGTAATGAAATCTAGACAGACTCGTGCCAAGTCTAAGGTTCCTTACTGCGATTTCTTTATTATTATAGTTAATGTTGTGTCACTTGGCCGTTGAAGGGTACACATGTATGTACACAAGGGTACAAAACTAGGTGCTCCATGACGCTATTGCACCAATCTTAAAAAATCCAGAACCTATCCATTGACGATAGAAAATTAGCTTAATTATAGCCACTTGAAAAATGTTGAATCAATATCCAGTCAATTGTAGGCTTGATAAAGCTGCGTATTTTAATAATGTTATAACATTACGTGTAAACAAAATTGACGTGTACCCACTACTAACCTTTTAAACAATGTTCAACGGCCAAGTCACACAACATTAACTATAATAATAAAGAAATCGCAGTAAGGAACCTTAGACTTGGCACGAGTCTGTCTAGATTTCATTACTTTTTAGAGTTAAACAAGCAGCTCCATCGAGACTTGGCTAGTTTTTTACAGAATGTTTTTGGTGGGATTATATTTACTTAGTTTATAATCAGTTAAGACAAATAGTGTATGTACTTTAAAGGTCACGCCGATTATTTTTTTATATCCATGGACCTCTCTGTACAAATGCCTTTATAAAGATCCACCTTTGGTCATACTGAAGCGTAGATTCTAGTCTAGACTTGAGTATCAATCTTCCGATAGACAACAAAAACAAAATACTTTATATTGAATCGAAACCATATCGTGCATCAGTCCAATAGCGTAGGAGTAACAATCCTCGCAAACAATCCCATTTATATAGTAGATTCGAAGTCTAATGTTCAACAGTCTGTACCTACACCTATTTACTTCTATTACTAAACTTGTTTGTTTACTAGCGTTCAATGGCCGAGCTTGTATCGTAGCTAGCTCGTTTGCCACACTAATTAACGATTCATCATACAAAAGAATGCGTATTCTGTTACGTATTACAACTACTAAGATAACTTTGTATATCTAACCAATAACTTAATGGTGTCTATTTTACAAGAGATGATTCCAGAATGGTTTGGGCTACATAGACTTATTTGTCTTTACCCAAACATTAGGGTAAAATAAATATCTAGGTGATTCGGAATTTAATTAAATCGGATTGGGTCGAGTATTTGGTTTAGTGGTTTATTGGTGACAGATATAAACTTTTAGGTGTATATTTACAACGTACATTCTGTTGAACGAGCAATCTCACTAATATTAAGTCCAAGATGAAATGTGTACTTGCGTGTTACTCAGACAGAATAATATGTTTGCGAGACCAGTCTGGGGTGAAAGAACGATTATTGGGAAATTAGTTTATATAAAATATTTCCCACGTGAATCTTTAAAATATATGTGAACCAGTCATGACGAAAACATCGCACTTCCACACACCAATGCAACCTAATGGAGGTCTTCCTTCTTTATGTCAGTGACTTAAGAAATTCGTTGACCTTAAATCAAGCACTCAATAATACATCGCCTCTGAGACAAATAAATAATATTGTAAACAAGGCGTGTGCCCCGATGTTTTACTCGCATAATATCCGTTCTCAAGCTTTTAAGCCACCCCTGTATTAGGACGAACAAAACAGAAAAATCACTGTTGAAATAGGTCTAGTCATTTTCAAGGTTACTAGGTGTATAGACTAGCTAGACAGACCCTAGTCTTCTAGTTTACGTAAGTAATTCCCGATATCGTTTGTTTTCCTGTACTGTATTATCATGAACTAAACGAAAATAATAGTTCAAATCGGTCGCGGTCGTTCCATTTTCAAGTTTTAAATAACGAACACTAACTGATTTTTTTTGTACATAAATCTTTGTACCAGTACTACAACGTCTACATTTTTAATGGCAATGAACTTTAGAGTGCGTTTAATGATTATTTATCAATTGAATGTGAGTCACTGAGGTCAATATGTAACTATAAAACTCTTTGTAAACCAATTAGGAGCGAATTGGGGTCCCTTGGGAAATTCGGGGCATGTTACATTGTATATTAGGAATGTCGATTGTTTGTTATTTTAAAATACCAGTATTATTTTGATTTATACTCTGTTAGAAGTCACGAAAAGGTTTGTAAATCGTAAAACTGTTTTTAGTGATTTATAGGACGGATAAATAATAAAATTTATTATAGGAACGCGTCAGCAGTCTTGTTTCACGTCCATCTACCGGCCAAACCTGAGGTCTGGGTTTAAGTTCTTGGGTTGGCGTATGCATGCATGTTTATTATTTTCTAATATGGCTCAGATTTTAAGTCATTATTACGAATGCTCCTGAGCGAAATAGGCGTTTGCTCTACCACGCCCTTTTCACAGGATATTTTAAAACCTTTTAAGGACGTGGATAATCTAATAAGACCAATGGAATTCTAAGAAACAGACACCTAGAATCAACTGCATCCAAATAGTAATAAAAAGAGAATGAAACAGCATAAAATAATATCACCTTAAACAAGTTTAAGTAACTGGTTCGATGTGTAAAACTAGTTTTGACGTAAGATATTTGATATAGTTCCTAGATCTTTAGACATCCCACGGTTTGGTTCGCGATATACTTGTTTTTGCCGATCCCAGGGGAATTTAGAAATATACCTAAGTGCTACATACCTCCTGGTTATAAGAAACGGAATAAATTAGAAGTAATTGCGTGAATGAGTGACCAGTATTCATTCATTCTTCTTAGCCCTTCATATATTTATGGCTTTATACTTGTGCCTTTTTAGATAGATTGACAGATGTACATAATTCGTAGAGCATAGCAACAAAATTAAACAAATCTTACGTAATTGGCACAAAAACAAATTATATCAGTTTAAATTATCTTTCTGCAGAAGTTTGAAAATAAAAGCAAGATAATCCCTAATACACATAGATATAGTACAGTCACACCCATCTTCATAATCATAAATATATCTCATCTGATATCTGTTACTTGTAATGTGATATGAAACCACATTTGCAATGAGTAACACATTACTCAATGCCTTCTGTTGCATTTGTGTTATAAATTCTGGAACTATAGATACATTATAACTTAATCAATGAGCATATCATCTTCTACACTAATATTATTTGTTTGTTTGTTTTTAACGAATAGGCTCCGAAACTACTGAACTAATTTCAAAAATTCTTTCACTATTGGAATGCTATATTATCAGTGAGTGACATAGGCTATATGTTATCCCTGTATTCTCACGGGAATAGGACGTGCTACGTGAGTGAAACCGCGGGGTACTGCTAGTCATATACTTATAAAAAGGTGGATAGTAAAATTAGGCTACATACGGTAATTGTTTTTGAGACTGTCTTTCAAAATAAAATTTATGAAAATTCTATATCTTTTCTATTTTATGATCATTTTATTTATTAGCATGACCATAAACAAGGGTTATTTACAGGTTTTTAATATACTGCTGAAGTAAGAAATTATTGGTAGATAGTATAATGTATATGATGTCAACAACTATTTCTTAATTAGGTATGTATAGGTAGTCAAATTAAGAAACAAAATGACCTAATAATAATTACATAACTGAGATAATTACAAAATAATACTAGGTAGGTAAGAACCTACCTTTATTATATAAGATAAAAATATTTTAAAATACTATATTGGGTTTTTGTCAACACTTAGATGATTATCATAAATTGATTTGTTTTGTTATGCAAACATTTACTTAAGTACCTACTACATTGTAAATAATAATTTGATATGCTGTTTTGTTTACCTTTTTCAAAGTTATTATAAATGTTGTTTATTTTTTTATAATATAAGAAAATAAACAACATTTTTTTTTACTATTTTTGTTAGGAATAAAAGTATATAACTTGTTTTCATTTATAATAATTGAATATTAGGTCTCTTTAAAAATTATTTGTTTATACAGATAAAATCAGGATGACACCATCTAAAAAACTTGTTAGTCATAGAGATGTCAAAACTAAATATAGAATAAACATAGTGTATATTTGTGTGTTATATTTTATTTTATTTATTTAAGTACTAACTTCTCATTGATATTTTGAGTTCAAGAAACTATTTCGTGTGAATGAGTTTCTGATACCCTAGATACAAGTTTCGAACTTAGTTAGGGGTTGGTTACTATACTGAGATGATAATTATGTTATGTTATTTTGTGAATGTGTACTTACAATTTATTAAAAAAAATTTGGTGCACAGGTAGTCTACAATCCAGATTCATAAGTACAATATGTTTCATACCAAAATTCCATCAAGTACCACACTCATATGGATAAAACTAAGACCACAACACAACAAGTAGTATTATCAGATTAATCAATATTACAACAACATAATTAATGTTAGTCATTTGTAAAGATTGAACACTTTAAAGGAATAATAAAAGTGTATTATGCATTCCGCGATCACCTGACCACAATAATAATTAAAGGTGTGAACAATTTGTTGACCTAGAGCATGATTAAACAGTACACTTGTTTGGACTTCATTAATTACTTCCTGTAATTAATCATTATTTAACTTGTTCATAGTAATTTAAGTAGTTATAGTATTTTTCTAGTAGTTTTACCCCAGTTTTAGACTGTTTACAGACAGACTGAAAACCAGAGCTGTGTCACACCAGCGGCGTCACAGCCGTCACCGAGTCTGCTCCACTATATCAAACTGTTTTATATTATTTTGTATTAGATGTGAAAATAAATGGTTTATGCCCATAAGAAATTTAAGTAGATTATAGTATTTGCATAGTAGTTTTACCCCTGTTTTAAACACTTTATATCAGCCCATGAGATCTCCTCCCATTATAAGACAAAAACCTCTCTCTCTCACTCATTCATAGAGTAATAAAGTAACGAGGAATGGGTGTAATCAGAATGAAGGTTTTATATAAATGTTAGTGATCTCATCAACAAAATGTGGGATGCCTGGCTTGGGTGGCAACACAAAGTAGAGGGATTGTATTAGAAGTTTTTTCTTTTAAAGTAAACTTCATTGTAATTTGTATGCCAAAGTAACTTTTTCTCTTTTCACATACTTCATATCTATTTCAAAATCAACTAATTAAATTACATACTTGTACAGTATGTGCTTACTCTTAGCCATCCAAATATTAAACCTATTAATGTGCCTAAACAAAATTGCCCTTCAAATACTTGTTTAGACTTCACACACTACTTATTTTGTCCATTAGCTCATATTGTAAATGGCCAGATATAAATTATATTTACTATTTTTATATACATAACAAATAGTATGTCCATGCATTGATGATAACATTACTTGTACTTATGTGCTGTTTGTATTTACTTACCAATGTCAGTGATTGGTGCCTTGGAATTATATCCTTTCAAATGACCGGAATCCGAGTCGTCAAGTAATTCTGGATTATCAGGTAGCCCCGCAACCACAAAGTAGTCGGCAACTCGCCTCTCATCCATTCTTGACCAAATTTAGAATCTTGATTTGAAAAACAACATATTTTAAAACACAACCTTGAAGGGTAATATAACAACGTTTAAGATAAATAAACAATTATCACATAGAGTAATACTATGAGGGATTTGTTTTAAAAATTAAATAAAATTAACTAAGCAGTAGAAACCTATAAAGTTAACTTACAAGTTTATTGCTCAAGTTTAGATAATTATTGTACACGTTTCACCAACATTTTCTTTACAAAAACACTTTAACAGTAATAACTAAGTCGCCATTGCTTATTATCATACAACCACGCACAAATTAAAACATTTTGGTGTATTTTTAGTTATTTTTGCAAAACGTCATTTCGTTTCGTGTGCCTGCCCGACGTCCAGACTGACCGAATGAATTAAATCAACAAGGCATAGACTATACTAATCGAAATAGAGTAAAAATACTTGAGTGAGTGAGTTGTTGGATTGATGCATTTAACGACTTTGGCTACAGAGCTTTTTTAGTTATATAAAGATTCTATGAAGAAAATCCCTTTTTTTCATTGGACAAATGCATAGAAAGAATAGAAAAGCGTAGCCGCTGTGGCTGAAGGGGATCCTATGAAATTATGTGGCTCTCAACGCCTGAAGGGCAGAGCCTACCCACTAAATACACATCGATCGACTTCCGGTTGGAAAACTAATGGACGCTGCCACCAAGATATAAATATTTTTTACAATTTCTATCATAACTAATAATGCTGATAAGGTATTGCGGTAAATTTCATAGTATGTATTTGCAGCTTCCAAATGTCTCTTAGTGTTAATTACATAAGCAATTTGAGATTATAAGCTTTTGATTGTATTAAAACAACTATTGGTAATAAATAAGAAACAAATTAAAATATTATAACTTTATTTAAACATCTATTATTATTTCCTTTTGCGCTTTAGATGATGGTGCCAATGTATAGTTAAATTCACTGTCTAAGTTTGTGCTTGTTTGTCCACCAGCCAAAAGTAAACTTAAAGCACCTTCTAGCTCGCTTACTTTTTTACAAACCTCAATTTCATCCTTAAGTTCTTTTTGGAAAGCTCTATAATTCATTAGTAGCTGTTCTCCAAAACTATCAATTTGCTTTTCATGTACATCTATGAAAACATTTGCTGCATCAATAACAGTTCTGCAAAATCTGGCATCACCGAGGTTCTTTCTGAAGTATTTTAAAATAGCAACAAGATCTTCTTCAGGTAAATCTTCTAGAGCTACATGGAGTACCTTTCTTCTGAGTAGTTCTTGTATGATAGCTGTAGTTCTATCAGGATGTTTTGATGTAACAAAAGCCTTTAAGACTGAAGCTAAGGCTTTGGAAAATTCCATTTTACGAAGGTGCATATCTGCCTCTGGTGCTTTAACTTTCTTGTTACGACCTTGAATAACTGTATCTACTGTAGCTCTTCTTTGATTTGTTGGAAGGTTATCCGGAGCAAACTTGAACAAGCCCTTATTCTCTGCTTTACTAGCCAAACTTGACGGTTGATTTCTTCTTTTAATTGAAATTATGCCATCAATCATTCCCACTGCTAAAATATCATCTCTTTCTGAGATAGCCATGCTCAATATTGCGTTAGGATAATCAATATTATGAACTGTCTTAAAAGTACCGATATCATAAATTTTGACATGTCTATCTAAAGATCCTGACATCAACCTACTGTTATTACTAGCAAGGCAAAGGGATGTCACAGTTTTATGATGTTGAGAAATGCTTGCTAGAAGTTTTCCACCATTGAATATGTCCCAGACTTTGATTTCTGTGCCTCCTGCACTGATAAATATGCCTCCTGATGGCAAGAATATTACTGATTCTACGGGATTTTCGTGATTTACAGTCAGTACTGCTTCCGCTGATCTTGTGTCATAAAGTTTGACAGTATGATCGTAACTGCCTGATGTGAAAAGGTTTGGTGTGACTGGGCTGGGTGCTCCAGCTCTTATGTAATCTGTGTGCTCGTTAAATGTAGCTGTTTTCTGCTCCGTAGCAATATCCCACATACTGACTGACTTATCATCTGAATAACTGAGTACTGAGAGTTGATCTTTTGAGAAGAATGTTCTGTGTACCTGAAACATTCGAGTAATAAAATTAAATTTAAAAAGAAGAGTTCTGTGTACTTTATTCATATTCAACTTCATTTTATAGCCTTTTCTGTACTTCTGACAACATGTTAGCAAACCTTTATGATTATCATACTTGAAAAATCATTGATTCAGTGGATAAGTAAATAAAAATACATGAGAACTAAAGAGTAGGTACCTAACTACCTAGTTATTCAAGTTAGTAACTAATTTTTATAGTTATCATATCAGTAAGGATTTGTATTAGGTAATTATAATAAAAAGACAATACAATACAGTTTATACTCACAGGTGCAGTATGTCCAGTGAAAACTCTGAGTACTTTCTTAGAACTGACATCAAAGAGTTTGACTGATGTATCTTCACTACCCGCCACAAGTAATTTTCCATCTCCTCGAAAGCTACCTCCGTATGCAGCTTGTGCAAACTTTGAAATGTTTTTTGCTACAACTTTTGTTATTGGATCATAGATCTGAAATGTTAATAGATTGTTTTTGATATTATAGGTTACTAACTGGAGAAAATGGATAAGAAAAAACTATTTTGGGTTTACTCTATAGCTTACAAGTTTTAGGTATAATAGCTTCATAATAAGGAACGAATTTTCAAAACTAATTCAGTAGTTCTTGAGATAATCGTCTATATCTAAATTACAAGTTATTTAGTTTAAATATATTATGATTAGGTTATGTTTTGAAAGTTGTAATACTTAGGTTACCAAGTGTAGTAGGTACATTCTGATATTAATTTAAGGTTCAAATATATATATATACTGTCGCTGTTTCTTACCTGAACTCTAACAGAACAAGTGGCTGCAAAATAATAAGGTTCAACAGGACTAAAGTCTAAGTAGTCTATAGCACCAAACTCTTTAACCAACACTGGTGACTGAAACAAGGAAAAAAAATAAGTTTTAAATATTTAAAAACTGCATAAATATTACACAAGATGTATTTTTACTAAATTTACCCCTAATTTCCTCCAATATATTGAATCTTCTGTAAGAACAGAAGCGGGCTTTTGAAAAACAACTTTATTTGTTTTCTTGTATGGAAACGATGACTTTGCCATTGTGTATAAGGTAGATACTACTATTTAATACGTATTTAAAAAGTTTTGTTGTATTAAAACACAATTTTGTGGTCAAAAATATTATTTTTTTAGCAAACAAATCGCAATGTGCATTTCAAAATAAAAAACATTCGCATGCTCGATTGACATTTGACACAATTGACACTATTTGACAAAAATGGATTGACTGTTTTTGAAGGTTTTGTAAAAAAAATACTAGTCATCATAACATTTATGCCATCTATAATCAAGAATTTAATTTAATTCTATGTAAATAAACCATGAAATTAAATTCATGCAAAAAACATCACCTTCAAAGGAAATCCGAAAATTTTATTACAGAGTAGCTGCGATCACTGAGTGAGTAGGGCAAGCATCAAGCAAGACTCGTGAATTTCATATCATGTGTCACTGTCAAACTAAAGAAATGTTATGCAAATATCAATGTCAGAAATGTGCCGTAATAAATACGAAAAAGTATAAATTTTTATTAGAAATTATAGATATAAAACCTACAATATTACAAAAGTGCATTTAAAATGTTCAAATTATTGAGTCGTCATGGGCGTCGAAGCGCTATCATAAATTTATTTACCGAAAAGTTGGAGGTTAGAAAAGCAAGGGTGTATTATGTTTGTTCTTCAGCTGGTTCTGTGAGATTTTCTTCTACTGGTAATAGTGATATTGGTAAAACAGCTACAATAGTCGACGCTATACCTGAACCTCCACCTGTACCTGATGCTTCAACCTTTGAGATTACCCAAGCTGTACAAACTTTGGCACCCAATGGTGAACCTACCTTCGCTAGCCTCGGCCTCGGAGGCTGGAGCCCAGTTGGTATGGTACAGAATTGCCTCGAGTACCTCCATATTTCCTTAGACGTTCCGTGGTGGGGTGCAGTACTTATTGGTACAGTAGTGGTCAGAGTAGTCATGTTCCCTCTGGTCATAATTGCCCAAAGAAATGCTGCCAACATGAACAATAACCTGCCTGAAATGCAAACGCTTCAATTAAAGATGACACAAGCAAGACAGACTGGCAACCAGCTTGAAACAGCTCGCTATGCACAAGAAATGATGTTATTTATGAAGGAGAAAAACCTGAATCCATTAAAGAACATGATTGTACCATTAGCTCAAGCACCATTGTTCATATCTTTCTTCATGGGATTGAGAGGGATGGCCAACTGTCCTGTGGAAAGCTTAACCACTGGTGGGTTATGGTGGTTCCAAGATTTAACTGTTCCTGATCAGTTTTTTATCCTACCTGTTATAACGAGTCTCACAATGTGGGCTACCATTGAAATGGGAGTTGACGGAGCTCGTCTCGAAGGTTCAAACATGCAAGTAATGAGATACGTACTGAGAGCAATCCCTGTGGTCATGATTCCATTCACCATCAACTTCCCTGGAGCCATTTTAGTATATTGGGTTTCAAGTAACTTCATATCTCTGTTGCAAGTTAGTGTTCTGAAAATACCTGCAGTGCGAGACTATTTCAAAATACCAAAGCTGATAAAACACACTCCGGACAATTTGCCCATCAAGAAGAAAGGCTTTGTTGAAGGGGCTAAAGACTCCTGGACTAACATGAAGATATCAAAAGATTTAGCCGAGAGACAGAGAATAGATGAAATGATCTTCACAAGAGCAGGCAAGGGGCCGTTGCAGAAAACATACAAATTTGATCCCACAAAATTAACAACTATTCAAGCCAAACAGAAATAGGTTTTTTATTAGTTTTAATTAGATTAGTAGTTTTATAATAATGTAAAATAAATGTTGACAAATACTGGTGATCTTTGGCTTTTTATTTATCAGTATTTTCATACTCAATCTGAATTTGCATTTACTATGCTAATATCATCACATGAAAGTGGTTGGTCTTTGCCCTGCAATGACACTGCATGTGTTACATTATATTATTTGAAATTTACTGTAAAATTGTGGCAGAGTGGTCACTATGCAAGACAGGCAAACAAGTTTGCAAGTTCAATTCCCATGTGAGGTAAATATTTAAGTAATAATAAAAAAAACTTAGTCTGGGTATTATGTACGAATGTGTGCATAGTTTCTGATGGTCTAGCTAGATATTTGGTAGTTATATATATTATGGAGATGTACTGATTGATTTATGTTATGTTATAATCTTGGGTCTTCAGATATCCTTCTTAACCTGTAGTTTAAAAGCTTGGTGCATTCAATCAAGAAATACTCTTTAAGTATATTTATTTTTAGACAAGCACATTAGTAGTAGGTTTCTGAATAATTTAGGTTGGCTAGTAAGTACTAACCTACCTAAATTATTTATATACTTTTTTTTTGTCAACCTATAGTGTCCCACTGTTGGGTAAAGGTCTCCCCCAAACATTTCCAACCACCCCTATCCTTCGCAGTGTCCCACCAGCTACTGTCGAAGGTGGTAAGATCATCCCGCCAACGCTTTCTCGGCCTGAATGAAAATGAAAGACTTTTCAATACGAAATACGATACCTATACAATGACAGGCATCTTCTTTCTTCGAATATATTTATTTTCTTGTAAGTCGTTATCAAAAGGTCCGTTTTCATTTTCAATCGTGAAATTAAAAACCTCAAAAATGTTCATGTTCAAATCTGTATTACGTAACGGTAGCGAACAAGAGCTTTGCTCTTTCAAAATTCGCAGGCGGCACGGTATTGACATTATTTCCAATTTTATGAAGCTCAAAATAGAATGTAACTTAAATATTTTCTTTGGAATGTTAATTTTTATAATTTAGTTAGATATTAAATATTTATCAGCGGTTCGTTAGTGTATACTAGATATACATAACTGGAAAGTATAAGTCTTTTACCTGTTCTTTCTTTATCATTTTAGCAACATTATAATTATATTATTATCATAATATAATATAAGTATAGGTATTTGCTTGCGTGATTGAGTAATGGACAGATATTAAGTACTTAACTAAGTATTTAATCTACCTTTTTACAGTTACAATGTATGTACCTAACTAAGGTTTTACTTTTGTCTAACATTGTATAAAAATAATATTTTACTGTTTTCATCTCCATTTCCTCAACCAAACATACCCTATTATCTTACTGAAATAATTAAACGGTTTAATAACCTCATCGTTATTACAAAGAACTTGGGTACCAAGAACAATATCCCACGTAGGAACATTGGAATACAAAGGAAGTGCTCCAAAAATATGTAGGTATTGTGTTAGCACCAGAACTCTCTGTGAACAGGGGATGTTTCCGACGGAAATAATAATAAAGAGAAGCCAATGGTGCTTTAACAAAGCAAAGGCTCGAACCTGAATGCTGGAGAGCAATAACAGATGTCGAAAACGAGCTAGTGTGAATGTGCCTTTATATTATTAATTGGTTGGTTTAATGGTTGTTTCATGGCAAAAACATGTCTTACGAAGTTATCGGTCGGCGTACCTTTGTTGTATTCGTAGAATTTCTTAGAAGGAGGCAATCGGGATAAATAAGAAAATAATTGGTTTTCCATGGAACTCTTCATTATGCATGAGTTCAGGAGAAATTAAATGAAGTTCCTTGTAAGGAAATATAATTTACTTAAGTCTTTATGTACTTATCTCTTTAAATATAAAAGACTAGCTTTCATGAGTGCCTTAGTCCGTGTAATAACCACCGACCTAATCTGTTTACGATTTTCCTTTTTTCCTTCGATTATCCACTTCTTGTTGATGTGAGGAGTAACCTGACCTGTGTTTAATCAGTTTCTAAAATCTGCTACTTAGATTTACCTAATTAATGTCTTGTTATTTTAATTAATTAATTTAAAATTGACTCAATCATTTTATTTACAGATGTTTTCTAAAAACCCCAAAGTACGAGTACTCTACGTAGACTAACTTTTAATGCAAAAATACAGAGTAATAAAACTGTAAGACAAGGAAATACTTTCGTGCAATAGGCAATTAACGTGAACTCAGGCAATCTAGTAATGGGGAACTTGTTAAGGAAGTAGGTAGCTGAATAAAAAAAGCCACGAAAACTTGGTCCGTGTAATTTTCCTGTTTGTATTTCGCGATTTCTCTTCTGGTTAAAAGTACTTTATATGTGCTTAGGTACTTTTTTAATAATACATTCTTAAGTTCATATTGGTTTTGTGAATTGATTAATCATTTTGCTAAATTAAGCAGAAGTAACTATTTAAAGAAAAAAATATGTCGTCGTCTTATAGGCGCTTGTGTATACATATATACCTATACGAGTATACCATCTACTTATGTAAAGCTATGAGAAATCTTATCAAAGACCATTCTAAGAAAAAACATCAACAGAATAATTAATTTTCCGAGATGAAAGCGACCACCATCAACAATAGATTCCTTCGCACCTCAACGTAGTTTCCTTTCCGTTTTAATTCCACATTTTTACCAAAGCTTCACGGGGAACACGTAAGCACACAGTTGATAAATCGATGTCCCAGACAAGACAGAAAAATCCTTCGGCATCGCGTAACTGCCTTTATTATTGGCCGTTCGAAAGCTTTTGTGGAACTTTCTTTTAAATAGTACGAAGTAGGTACCTTTTAAAGATTTGCTGATACTTTTTTGGTTTGTGTTCTTTTGAGACTTGTACCTACTTATATTGATTAAGGTAACACCAGTTTTTAATACTTATTGATACCTTAATAGTTTGCAATTATGGAAACTTTAATGGTTTGAGTGCTTAATCATAATTTACACCACAATATGAATATTTGGGAAATAAACAGTACTGTTAGGTACCTACTATCTATACACTATTATTGTATAAGGTCACATCGAAGTGTTAGTTACATAGGTAACTCATCATAATCTTCAAGAACCAAAATCGCTATGAATTACAGTTATAACTTCTAAATAACTATTTGCTTTTTCTTAAAAGTGCACTTATCTATTCCGTCCAATCCAATATAAAATGTTCAAGTGTAACTTTCTTCGGACGTGTCTAGTTTATGCCCACCTCAGTTACGGTCAGATTTGTTAGAAATTACCTCTCTTTCCGCGTAGCTACCTAAAAGAAGACTATCTAAGTATTAGTCAAACATTATTTATTTTAAGGTTTTTTACTCGAAATAACCTATATAGAAGATTGATTAACTGAAGTTTGAGGGAACCTACTTGTGCTTCTTACGAGTAGCAAGATTGTAATTAACTATAGCTTTTTTTCAATAAACTGATTATCCGATCTTCCGAAAACGTTCTTTTTGCTTATGGCAATTAGGTATAGTTCGTGGGAAATTGAAATATTTTTTCTTGAGATTCCTGAGATTAACGCGTTTAAATCAACTCTACATACTAACATATACTTACTACTTATTTTATGATCCGTGTCTCTACTTATAATTATTTAAAGATAATACAGAACTCAAATTGTATCATCAGTCCTTTAGTTTATAACCAATTAATACCAGTTTATAGTAACGTCAAAAATACCACCAAACAGGAAAACATGAAACAATATTAACAAAGTTTCGTTTGAAATCATTATTTCCGTGAAACAAAGGGCAATTAACCAATATTAAGCCCACCTGTTCCTTGCGGCTCGGTATAAAATATTAGTTGACGGGATACACAAAGTTCTCAAACACGATAGGTAGGAAAGTACCTACCATATAATGTAATATTATAGAGATTCACATTATTTACTTAAGTTGTTGATTAATATTTACTATGATTTATGTGTCGCCGAATTAAATTAAAAAATAACGATATAAGCGAAGGTAATACGGATCAGTGTAACACACAAAAATAATATCTCTATTCATCCTTCTTTGTTATTATATACTTAATAGAACATTTATTAATCTAACATATTATTAAACACTTTGGACAACATGGATTTGAACACATTATTGGATGATTTATTTCGTTATTGTATTTAAAAGGGTTCTGCAGTGCACACGATCTTTTTAAGTCATTGCACTATTGACGAGAATCTACTTCAGACACAAGCATACTTAGCTTAGTTGGAGGGCTTAACAAGGGGTGCGCCAAAGTTCACCTAAAATTTCAACTCCGATAATTGGAAATCCGAAAATTTTCTTCCTAACATTTTTTATCCTAACAATCGCAACTCTTTAAATCATTGTCACTAATGTTTGACGACCTCGATGGCAGAGTGGTCACCATGCCGGACTACCATCCGTAAGGTTGCGGGTTCGATTCCCGTGCGGGGTGAATATTTGTGTGAACCACAAATGTTTATCTCGGTCTGGGTGTGTGTGTGAATGAGTGTGTGCGTGGTTTCTGATACCCTAGATACAAGCTTCGTGCTTAGTTAGGGGTCAGTTACTATAATGAGATGATGCAGTGAATGATTATGTTATTATGTTATGTTAATGTTTTAATTCCGAAACATTCAACTGCATAAAGTCAGTAGCAATAAACATCTTTTACACTTTTATTTGTTTTCCTATATTTTCTCAACATAACCATCGTTCATACTATTATTCAAAGTCATATCTTTTTTGTTTAGATTTATTTTTATTTATTATAATCAATATTATATACTTACATAAATTTTTCGTAACTTTGTGTTTACATAACATGTAGGTATAACATATAACGCACGAGCCGAGCGAGCAAAACCAGAGTCCTGCTCCAATCATTCAGTCAAGTTCCAGTAACGAATCGGTCCTATTCCTAATTATTGGTTTAGGTTATGTTAGAACTGTGACCCCAACGCACGAGCCGAGCGAGCGTAGCGAGCGTGCCGCGGTAGCGGCCGGCGAAGTGCCAGAACCGAATTGGTCCTTTAGTTATGGTTATGGTAAACTCCCAGGCCATAAGCATAACCGTAAACGAGTCGTATAATAATCATTAAAACTATAAATATCATCTTCTACCCACATATATTTTTTATTACACTTGGCAAATGTTTCTTTCTCAGCATGAGTGAAAATATTATGGTAAGTATGTTTAGGGATAAAAGCATTATGATAAAAAACAGTAGGAGTTTAAATATGTTTACATTAATGATGTTAGTAATTAAAGTTTTCGGACACATCAGTGTTATGAGCATCGTCGGTAGCACTACAAATAGTATGAATTAAAACTTTAGGATGAAAATTTTTAGGAAGAATGATCATTCTTAGACTACAAATAGTTAGGAAAAACATTTTCGGGTAAAGAACTTTAGGTGAGCCAATATGGACCCCTTAACAAGACTTGCAATGTGCCACCCACATTGCCGGTAAACTTTAAACATAATAAATGTAAAGAATAAATACATTTAACGCCTAAAATATTTGATACAAAACCTTATCCGACTATAAGCAGTTTAAGCGAGGAGAGGCACCTATTGCTATAAAAATGAACCAGGTGTGTCCCTTTTGAAGATATGTAAAAAAGACAATAAAATATTATTACAGGGAATATGGAACCCAAACAAATAATTCAAACAATGCTACTTCTTTTTTATTATAAATTTGTTCAGCATTTGAATTAGGGCGCGCAAAGTTTGTCCGATTTAAATAAAATATTGGCATAAGTTCAACTCATGCGCCACTCTTTGCTAGGAAATTTGATTTTGAAAAGTAATTTGTCTTCCGTTGCCTTTAGTGTCATATTGAAATCAATGGAATATAAAAGTTTTTCTTTTATAAAAGTTTATTGACATTTGTACGTATTCCCAATTGGGTAGCATAAATCAAAGATATATGAGTATGATTCTTATGTGATTAGGTTTATTTTATTGTTTTCGGTACTTCCTTGCGTTTATTCTAGTAGATATTCAGGATAAGAATTACATAAGTACATAGATAGATTTTATCAGTCGGAGAATACTACATTTCTTAATACTTACCAATTTTTATAGTAATTATAGCGTAGCGTAGAAAAAACTGTAAGTATATGAATAAAGAAAGGCACTTAGATACCTTTATATAAGTACTCAATTAAATAATTATACCACTTTTAATAAGACACATAAACGCTAACGTTTATTTTAAAACCATAAAATCAAAAGCAGAAATCATAGACACACCTTTTGATTACAAGATGAGTACAAACACATATTATACATCAAATGAATATTAGCAATTACTAACAGAATACGTCTCCACTTTATAACAATGTTAATAAAAATCTAATGAAAACGTTTATTACTTGGAATCATTAAAGCTTTGTGTTTCACAAAGTGGTGAAACTAGAATTCGAGATCTAATTGGCGTTTACCTGTGGTTTGTGTGTACGGGTCGGTATTACATTTGATACTGATTGTTTAACATATAACTTAGAACAAGCTATTTTTGTATGGAATAAGGTGATTTACTTATGTTTGCGTAATTTACAGGTCTTAATTGCGTAAGTATAACACAATTATTAAAATTACGCAAACAATGAATTCCGATCTCGAAAGTTTATAAAGTGTATTTTACTTATGGTTTAAATAGTTTACTTATACCTATGTATTTAGATTAGTACCTATATGTTTTTTGTGTGACTCGAAAACGTTTAAGATCAAACTACTTATTTAATTATTCTTCGTATTCCATTTTTAATAAAATTAGTATTGCTATGTTTCAAGTTTTATCATGCTTTAATTAAACTTTGTTTTCCTTAATACAAAAAATACTATGATACTAATCTTCAGATCAGTATCGTAATATTTCTTACGTAATAGAAATACTTACTATCATTTAATAGCAATTAAAATAATTATGTTTGTACATAGAAAGTTACTTTTCTTAATACCTTCCTCATTTGATAACAATTTTACAAATACATAGGTATATTTAACATTACACGATAAAGATATAAAGTAAAGTATGTACTTACTATTTTTTTTCGAATCAAAGTATCCACCAAGTTATTTGTGAAAACTTATGAAATTCAGCTAAGGATTTTACTTTATCTACACTAATATTATAAACAGGAAAGATTTGTATTTTTGTATGTAACGAATAAACTCAAAAAGTACTGGACCGATTTAAATAATTCTTTTTTCATTACAAAGCTACATTAACCCTGAGTAATATAGGCTATATTTTATCCCCGTATTCCCACGGGTACGGGAACCACGCGGGTGAAACGAGCGAGACGCCGCTAGTACTTTATATTTTGTTTGTTGCAAGAATCATTTTAAATGTAAAAAAACACATGCTTCCATAACAATATTCTTTCTTAGGTTTAAACGCTACACACAAATAATTCTTTAATGACTTTGTCCAAAGTATGTATGTATACTTACACAGTTCGACTAATCTTGGCCTATACTGCAGTATTATTATATGCTTAGTGGATAACTTCGTCTTGCTTGTTCAGTTTGCAATGTGATCCCGGCAATTAGGGACAATTAGGTTGTAGTAACACCTCTCACCTAGCCTAAAACTTTGAACAACTACTCCAACTTGAAATGGGCCGACATGATACAGTTTACACACTAGTGCTTAGTAGTTATGTACTTATTTTAAGCAAATACATATCCTTGTTATGTTTGTATGTTTTTGGATCAATTTATGCTGATATTTTTGTATTGCTAGGAAAATATTTTTTTTTGTAAATAATACTCTAGTCTACTAGATATTTTACGATCGATGGGTGCCTCAAACGCATTTTTCATCGCTGCGATATTTTCCAATAGCTAGTAGGTATTTCTATTTACACCAGTGAGTAACAAAATTTCTATTTTGTACAAACAGTAAGGTATAAACGGTATAAAAAAAGTATAAACGGTCAGGTTATGTCTCGTTAATCCCGGATGTCGTACTAACATCATTGACAGACGTAACATCGCAGTTAGTTTTTTGGAGTGCTTAGGCTCAAAAGTATAACTAAGTACTCCAAACATTAATGGAAAAATTAAAAGAATAGGAAGTTAAAATTGTCTACTTATGAGTAAGTACTTAACTTACATAAGTACTTATATGATCATTGGGCATACAATAAGTAGTTAGTATCCATAACAAATGGCCACAAATCATCTTTATATAGGCTCAAACCCACCGAAGTACACGCACACGCTACGCACGAAAGTGACGTCATTGATATATTCGTGCCTGAGTCGGCTATAGCTCAACGTAGCTGAGCTGCGTGGCCGTGGACCGTGGGCGTAGCGTGCGTGGCGGTGGGTTCGCGGCTTAAGGCGCTTAGTGACAAAAAATATACAGTGATTGATCCAAGTAGATTAAGTAATTAATATTTATTTGATAGATTATCTTAATCAAAATTATAATAATGACTTAAATAGATTATAAGGATCTAGAAACGTGCCATGGTATTAGCATGTCTTATGCGTGATAAATTTGACGTAATTATGATTTATCGTACCAGGTGGTGAAAAAATATAACTTATTAATAAGAAACATGTGTCTTAATGGCAAAATCTTTTATGAACAATGAAACTGGCTCTATTACCTAAATCCCTACATAGTATAAAACAAAGTCGCTTTCTCTGTCCCTATGTCCTTATGTCCCTATGTATGCTTAGATCTTTAAAACTACGCAACGGATTTTGATACGGTTTGTTTTAATAGATAGAGTGATTCAGTGGGAAGGTTTTTAGCATAATTTTATCCCCATATTTCTACGGGAACGGGAACTACGCGGGTGATACCGTGGGGCGCCGCTAGTACTTACATAAAACTGAGAAGTCTGATTGTGGAAGATAGTAACAAACATCGATCCATACAATACTCTCAAGATTATAGCGTCACCATCAATGCGTATTATGATTTATTTTAAAGGTATTTACTTAGATTTAGGAGCTAGACACATTTATTCAGCTCCATTCAGCGTTTGTCCATACAAAACAACGATTTTGTATGGAGACGATTCAGCTGAATGGATGCGTACGCGTCTCCATAGAAAATCGTTGTTTTGTATGGGCAAACGCTGAATGGAGCTGAATAAAAATGTCTAGTCCCTTATACGTTAAAGTTATGTAGCCAGCTTGCTACGGTAGCAAAAAGGTGGCGAGACGAGCTAGACGCGTACCACTGGTGGCATCAGAAAGAGAAAGCTGGAAACATGGGGGAGATCTTTACCCAACAGTGGGATAACGTAGATTAAAATCAATAAATAAAAAAATATTGGTAGGTCTGTAATTCAGTACTCATAATTAGTATTATCTTTTTCATATGAAGAACTTTTTGAAATCATTTATTTGTTTAATTTAATGCCAATGTTTAACATTTTTCCAAATTTTAACCAACATAATAAACAGTTGAGTATAATTATAATTTAACAAAAGTAATTAACAATTAAAAACATTTCGCAAATAAAATAGTTTGATCAACTTTTCGATGAGACCGATAAAATTGATAATTCATTGACTGTTTTCATGATAGTGGTAGGTAAACGGCATTTTATAGATATCTAATATTATGATAAGATATGATTTGCAAATATGTATATAAACTAAAAAACCGCGAACTGATTTGTTCCGTGTTCTAAGTGAATTAATCACATCAACATGAGGGGTGCCGTTCTGTTTTTGCTGTTTGTCTCCGGTTAGTTTTATTTAAATGATATCTGTCGTAATGTCTGTTGATTTGTAAAAGTGTCATAAATGATCTTGAATATCTGCTATTATAAACAACTTCAGGGTTTAATAAATACTGGTCTATCATCGGTCTCGTCCTAAATCTATGGTACAGTGGTACAGCGAAGTACGCCAATTGTTATCTCAAAAAAATCATCATCATCATCGTCAGCCCGTAACCATCCATTGTTGGGCATGACCCATATCTCAAAAAATATTAAAACAAAAATAATTTCGTAGAAATATACTTTGGAGTTTTAACTGACTTTGTACCGGATACGATAGTTTGATAAGTCTCTCTGTCTTCCACGGTTATGAGTCACGTTAAATAATTCCAAAATATTTAAAAGTCTCTTTTCAAAGTATTTATGATGAGATTTTGACTATTTTATGTTAATTTTTCCTATTTTTCCAGTTTATACCGCCATTGCGGTACCTGTGGATAAGCCAAATGAATCAGTATCGGAATACCAACGTTACATCAAGTTCACTGATGAACAGGGAGTAGACCACGTCATTGATCTTGAAGAAGAACCCGACATGACTATCTTAGATGATGTTGCCAGCAGAAGTGTCTACAGCAACCTTTACTTACTTTTCACCAGGTATAATAGTTTTGTTGATAGTTCTTATAGTGAAGTAGTTAATGACGAATTTATCGGGTTTAGGGCCTATTTCACCATTTACAAGTAACGTTCCGAGTACATGTTTTGTCTTTGTCACTTGATATAAAGTAAGAAAGAGACAAAACTAACTTTACTTGGTGAGTAACTTTACCTGAAGGTCATTAAATAGGCCCTTAGGATTCTTATTTCTCTACTTTGTAACTCTTGTAGTTTTACTAGGTCCCTTTTTATAAACAGCTTATTTTAAACACCGTTGATTAAAACTTACAGGTAATTTGATTTTATAGTATAGTTCTTATAGTTGAAATTATCGGATTAAGCAGTCTTATATTATTCTAATTAGTAAAAATAATGACTTTACTATTTCTTTTATTGTAAATTCTGAAGTGTTAATATGCTTGTAGCTTCTATGTATTTAGCGGTAGGTTGATATAGTTTACCAAATGTTTGTATTAGATGCTGTTATTTGTGGTTAATTGATGCTAACTTTGTATATTTTCAAAAGACTTGAAATTAACATTTCTGCCAATCATAGATGAAAACTCCACCAAGATCTTGTTAATTGTTGTCCCTAATAATTGAACGTTTTCATTGCAAAATTGTACTTTCCAGGAAAAACCCTGACCAAGCTCAAGAACTCCTGGTATATCGCGATGAATCTGTTCGATCATCGAACTTCAACCCAAGAGTGTCTACCGTCGTCATTGTTCACGGGTGGCTCAGCAGTCAGTCTTCCAGCATGAACGCAGTCATTCGTGATGGTAATTTGAACTCTTCTATATCGCTTTTTGACTTGATTTGCTCTTAAACATTAACTTTGAATCATATATGATCGACTATAAAACGAATTCTTTAAAATATGTAGAAAATTAGCTCAATCATACATTAGGTTTTACAAAAAAACATATTTTCATGAACAAACATCGTTTTGCTATTAACAGGCAGATAATTCAAAGATATACTGTATTTTTAAGTTAGCACAAATGTTGATTACTATATATTTTTAATAGCCTACCTTGCCAAGAGTGATGTCAACGTCATCGTCGTCGACTGGAAATGGCTTGCCCTACGTGGATACACTACTGCTGTGCGAGGAGTGCCTGCCATCGGAAGAGCCGTTGGACAGTTCCTTGGTTTCCTAAGCAAGGCTTCTGGAGCTCGTTTGGAATCCATACACTTGGTTGGATTCAGTTTGGGAGCTCATGTGGTTGGAAATGCTGGACGGCAGCTTGAAGGAAAAGTTGCACGTGTTACTGGTATGTTATCTGTCTGTCCTTTTCTATCTTATTTAACATGTAAAGGAGGTTATAAAGATTGATTGTAAACTTCTAATAAGAAGTAATATGCCCTTAAACTTTTCTTGTTGTTGCTATTTAAAATGTAACATTGAAAAATATGTCTTACATTCTGTGTTCCTGTTACAGGTTTAGACCCTGCCGGTCCTCTATGGACTCTTAACTCCGAGAAGCTAAGCGCTGGTGACGCTATCTACGTGGAAGCAATCCACACTGACGGCGGTACTGTTGAAGGTCTCGGCATTGGTAGGTCTGTGGGTGACGTAGACTTCTACGCTAATGGAGGAAATAGCCAACCTGGTTGCCTCACCAACATCTGTGGTCACAACCGTGCCTGGGAATTCTTCGCTGCCAGTGTCACATACAACCACTTGGAGGGCAGAAAGTGCTCAAACAGCATGCAAATGCTCTTGAACACCTGCCGTGGCGACCGTTTGAACATGGGAAATGATGAGTTAATCAAAATCGGGTACGTTCCTAGAGTTTTTTTGTTTTTCTGCTACATTAATTCTTGTGTCTTTCCAACTAGCGAACGTTGGCCGTCAATTTGCCATATTTTTTCCTGTCTTGCCATATTTTTTTCAACTTAATCAATAATTTGTTTTCTTTACAGATCTGGCGATTACCGTGTCAACACTAAAAGGAGATACCCTTACTAATTTATTTAGATAATTTTCATTGTTAAATAAATATTTTTATACCAGCCATGTTAATTCTGATCTAAAAGACAAAAAGTGTACCTAAATAATTTATTGATTAAAAGTTTTATTTATACAGAAATGAAGTTTTTGTTATTGCTCATATTAAGTATATAGCCTGTACAAAATTTATGAAATAGCGATCGACACACCGTGAGTTCGATCCTCACCCATTGCACTATTGACGTGAACCCACTCCAGATACAAGCCTACTTAGCTTAGTTGGAGAGGCTAGCAAGACTGGTAATGTTCAACCCATATTCCTAGTAACCTTTAAAAAACATAAATCGTATCGTAATCCTATTATATCCACAATCGTATGTACACGAAACAGATGAAGTATTCACCAAATTCTGAACATTATCAATACGTTCAAAACACGTTCAAAATAATATCAGTGACGGTGTCCAATTACAAACAGTCAACTATTTGAAAACATACGACATTGCCTTTCCAATCACGTCGTTTCAAACGAAAACAACTCCCCAAAACAAGAATAAAAGGTTTCGTTTTAATCAACGTCTCTTGTGACCAATAGTTGCGAGATCAAAGCCTTTTGTCTACATCAAACTTTTAAAAACTGGCAACTTTTCATTTTATAGTTTATCTGCTACTTGTTAAAGTGGTGGTCATACGTCTAGGTACTTTTATCTCCTAGCTCTTTAATTGGTAAAGGCATGTTTGTGTGGGTGTTCTAGATATTGATCTTCTTAATTAAAAATAATAATTCATGGTAATTTTCTTTTTATATATTGAAACGCTTTTTGTAATTGGTCTCACTGCAACTTGAGTTTTTCTTGGAATATTTAGATTTTTATCATATGTACGCAATGAACTAACTTAGATTATGGCTACTGATACTGGTAATAATTATGTGGGTAGAGTATCAAATAGTTCGAAGTTATTGCGGGGCGAATGCCTCTGATGATACAAGTACAGATTAAGATTAAGGAAAGGTACCTATCAGTAATCACCACGTTTGACGCATGTGTGATATTGATATCTATTACCTATATGTTAATGATTTGTTGATCATTGACGTACTTTAGTAAGCGGACATTTTAATTCAGGGATAATTAAAGTAATAGGTACTAGCTGTGCCCGCAGTTTTACTTTAATTACCTATCTCGTGGAAAATTTTGGATATTTGTCGCTATGTTTTATTCTTGGTTATAATAAATCGGTCGATAAGTTTTGGAATCTATTCATTACAAACAAACAAAAACTAAATATTATTCCTTATTTTTTTCGTAAATGTTTAAAAATACATTAATAAACAGTTGCGGTTTCATTTATTGCTATAATTATTATTGTCGTTGCCACCCTGAATTTTAGTAGATAATAGATATCAATATAAATAGCTTGCTAACTTATGATTTATCATGTTTTTTGTTATAAATAATATTTTTATAAGTATTTACGTAAATATTATTTGACGTGGGGATAACACTATCAGGAATTTATTTATTTATTTATAGGCACAGCAACAATACACAAATCAAAACATTTAAACTTCTTCTTTTCCGAACTTTTTTTACAGGTTTTCAGTTTAACAAGATTTGGCGGAGTGTCAGAATTTTACGTGAAGCGACTGCCATCAGACCTTCACATCCCATAGGGCTATACGTCATTTTTTGGTTAAACCAAATGTTAGACTTTTGAGGGCTCTAATTACCCGTAACGATTGTCGATGATGTTAGTACGATAGCCGGGACCGACGGCTTTATGTGCCCTCGGAAGCACGGAAACGCTCATGAAATTAAAAGTCAGTTTTAGTAATGACCCAGCACAGTCATGACGGTGCTAGACGTTGCTTAACCGCACATATCACAAGTGATCTGCGGGTAGCACTGGGCCAGGAGCGCTTCAAAACAAAACATTTAAACTAAGTACAAAAAATCCTTACTTAAAATTTAAATTTGTATACCTATCTACGCACAACATACAGGTAGATAGACAATGATACCAAATAATATTATTATCGTAAGAAAATAGATTATTAATTTAACATAATGTGAACCGAAATACGTTTACGTAAGCAAATCACATCTGTTTCTAATTACTGGTTATTCATGTTATGATTACATTAACAAGCACTAAATACGGATTAGTGAGTATAATTGAGTTTGGTTCGTAAAATAAATCAGTAAGAGTTATTGACTGATAAATACAGGTTAAGTAAGTAACGTACAGTTAGGGCCTATTTCACCATCTTCAAGTAACGTTCCGAGTACTTACTCACATGTTTTGTCTTTGTCACTTGATATAAAGGAAGAAAGAGACAAAACTCACTTTACTTAGTGAGTAACTTTACTTGTCGTGAAATAGGCCCTTAGTGTCAAAAGTACTTTGATGGAATAGATGGTCAATGGACGTATTGAAATATGTATTTTTGTTTTATATAATTAATTAATTTTAAAATTGAACAAGAAACAAGTGATAGTAAAAAAATGATAGGCATTTTATCTAATTAAACGATTGAATGAAAATTAAGTGATAGAGATATTGATAGTTAAAGTAATATTTTGTGTTCAACTTTGAATGGTTTTTAAAGATAAGCGGTTGCTAGGCAAAGATGCTTACTAATACTGATAATATAAGGAAATGTGAGGTTAGATGTTTGCTAGTATTTAGATACCAAATACAAAAATACTTGGATAAAGATTTCCTAAAAATATTGCCTGCAAAATATTATACGGTCACATTTTACAATCATTGCAGAGAGCGCGTTACTGTTGTCTCAGTAAACAAAGTTACATAACATTAATCGAACTAACAAAATGATCAATATATTGGAAAACAGTCAGTTGTAATTGTGTAAGTTTGCTAGATCAAACTTGCTCCTATATTGGTAACTCCAAATCGGCACAGAATACGAATCGTCACATAATGAGACCGTGAAAAACACTCGCTCCTCACAACTCCTCAGCCTGCAAGCCATCAGCTACAAAACGAATCGAATAAACTAAAACGTACACGCGATTACGCCCTCTATACGACGATGTATAAAGATCAATTTGGTGTGAGATCCAAGTGGTATTCCAGAATTACTGTTTGATATTCCGATAACATTTGTGAAATGATAGGCCGTGCTCTTGTTCATACGAGGGTGAAATGATCGTATAACGTTCACGAGTGTACGAACTAAGATCTGTAATTTACAAAAAAAAGTTTAAATTGTTTTCCTGAGGCTATCATTATTTTCGTATCTATTTTTGTGTAACAGATATTTTTCAACACGTATAGAGCCTATAGAAAAACCCAACAGTTTTCGCTCAAAGCCTTCTACAATAAAGTTGTTATTCCTACACTCACTATGATTAAATCCGTATAAAGCAACATTTCCAAGCATATCAGTATTACAAAGATAATCCGCCTTACGTTCCGTCATCTGTGCCAAAAGAGAATCCATATTCTATTATTCTTTGTCTTTACAGCGGGAATGATTTAAAAATGTTCGCGTTCGGCGTTCGTTCTTACCGCAACCACTTGGACGATGCTCAATACGGAATATGAATTCTCTTTAAAACCATATTCCATCGGAGCAATGCAGTAAATATTCATGAAGGCAGGCGTAGTTTGGCCGCTATATAATATTTGATCGTATAAGAAAGAAGGTTGGTGCATGCAAAGTGCGCTCTTGTGACTGCCGTCGATTGCTCCTCGTTAGCCATGCATGGGTGGTTCGGTCGCCTTCTGTTTAACCGATATATTAAGTGCAACTTCGCACTTTTTGGATTTGGTGCTTCAAAATATTATGTTTACTTTTACATGTAATTTCATATTTTATTCAGTATAAAATTTTTGGGCCATCGTTATTTCATTTGGAGGGTGAATTATGGAATTTATGGAATATAATAATATTTTAACTTACGTACCTACGGGTGGGATATGCTATGCATACCACGCGGTTCCAATACATTGTGTTAGTAGTATCAAACCTGAACCACATTTAAAAATAAGCAACTTCCATTGCTTTCAAAGATGTACATTCTTGATAACATTTTATTTTGGGAATTTATAAATAAAAATGTACAAATCTTTTATTATTTTTATCACTATTATTTTACTTTGATTGAAATCAATTTACGTTATCATAAGTCTGTTTTTTGCCTTACTACTCGTACTTACACGGCTAATGCGTGTTTTAGATAGAAACCTTGATAGTGTTATAAATATTACTATCTTAATTAATGATAATATCATAAAAATTGCGAAATGATTGCAATAAAATAAGTATCTTATCAGTTTAATGACACATTTTGTTTTTCAAAATCAATGCCAATAATCATTTTTAGTTCGTAGTCTTTCATTGTCTTATCTATATTTATTTTTGTAACTATGTATGTATGTATGTGTATCCTAACAAGGTCCTCAGGTTTTATCCGAGTTTACTGTGCAGCTCCATCTCGCTCATCGTCATAGTAATAATATTAATAAAGTATAAATCAAAAAACATATATACTTAGTTACCACAACTTTTCATGTTGTCGGGAAGAAATAGGTTGTCCAGCCCATTCTTACATCATAATTAATTGAAGTAACGTTTTTTACTGATGGCAGACATTCTTACAGATTTTACAGTAACTATTCACTGTTTTTTCCGACCACTATTATGCTAATTAATCTTATACAACTTAATCCTATAAAACGTTAATAGAAAACATAAATAAAACTTTGTTTAATACAAGTTAATATAATAATATTTAAGTTAAAAGTTTCCGATGTTATCTAATCAGAGGCGATAAGTTTCGAACAACAACGTGACTTCCGAAGCCAACTGGTGAAACCCATTTGTGTTTAGATACGGTTGTACGAGACGTGACGAATACTTTCCGATGGTTGACCTACTTTTATAGAAATTCAACTCAGAGCCACTGCTTTTACAATGTCCAATACAGAGTTTAAAGTTTTACTTTGGAGTTCGTAAATAAATTATATAATTGAATCTTATAATAAGACATCTTGTAATATCTTCGATTCCCGTGCGGGGTGAATATTTGTGTGAACCACAAATGTTTATCTCGGTCTCGGTGTGTGTGTGTGAATTAGTGTGTGCGTAGTTTCTGATACCCTAGATACAAGCTTCAAGCTTAGTTAGGGGTCAGTTACTATAATGAGATGATGTAGTGAATGATTGTGTTATGTTTAACAGAAACTCCCTTCTAAGTCAAATTGTGTCTTGGGTTTCTATGGTATTAGCGAGCTCCACGGATCATCTATTCAATTGTCCACTGTGCCCTAACACCTGCACTCTCGATGACTTAAGTGAGGTAAACGATGCTGCCATCATTGAAGCAGAACAAAATTAAAAATTTAGATTCCTGTCCGAAACCACTGATACGAAAAGAATGTATTAGAAACTCACACATTTTCATACGTTCATATTAGCCATGCTTCTTGGTTTTATCTTCTTCTTCTGAGGGTATCAGTCCAACTAGTGATATTGGCTATCTGTTCAAAATATTAGACCCAATCTCTAGCAAGGCTAAACAATTCTACAGCACTCTGTGCCTGTCGATTTTATTAGTGTAAATCTATTTATTTATTTATTGTTAGGAGATTCAACAGCAGAATATAAAACATACATTAATAAAATAAAAAAACAGAAAGCAAATTAGAGAATCTCACCGATTACCAAACTAAATATCTTAGACCCAGATTAGTGTGAGCATATGTTTATATTACAAATCTCAATTGAAGAATTCGCCTATGTCTGAAAGAATCAAATGTCATCCAATTCCATTGGAACACTCACCAAATTTTATTTTTGTAATCAAATCTTATTTTTGTCTTTGTAATATATCATTTATCTTTCATCAAAACGACTTTTTCTCTAATAAATGTCTATTTAATAATACAAGAACAAATTATTTCATGTTTCGCATCAAATCAATAATACTTACGTTGAAAGGTACTGAATGAATACAAATATCAATTGAAATCAATCCTAATCTCTCACTAATTGAAAGGGAAATGTCATTAAAACAACGATGAACGATCTTATTCTGTTTGAGTTCTTAATAAAATTGTATCATTACGGGAATATTAGGGGAACGGGGAACGTTTGTTTACCTTACTGTAAAATATCCTATTGTTTAAGATATAACTGGTTGGCAATTAAAACAAGATTAATGGGGACTTCAAATTGATTATATTACCGAAAACAACGGGTCCGAGTAAACTAAGTATTTACTTGTTACATCAAAGTGTATTTGGAAGTGTCTGGTGACAATAGAAAATTATGTTGTTTATATTTATTTAATGAAACGAAGTAAATAGATATCTTAAGTTTTTATTTTTGTATAAAAGATTGATAATAATGCGGGTTGCACATTCCTGGTAGTGTTGCTAACCTCTTCAACTAAGCTAAGTATGCTTGTCTAGAGTGGATTCATGCCACTAGTACAATAGGAAAGCCCGACCACCTGCGGCTATCAATTACAACTATGTTCATGGTGCGTTCTCGTGCCCGGTATGTTCCAGGGTCTTCGCCAAGAAGATTGGCTACATAAGCCACATGAGGGCACACGACAGACAGTCGTAGCTGGAGGTGAAGTAGTCGCCGTGGCCGAAAACGGTCGGAATCCTATATATAGTGGCAATGGAGCTGACCCGTCGATTGCCAGATTGACGCCTCATTGGACTTTGCAGTCTTGATTTTTAAAATAAAAAATATCAAAATCGTTGAAGAAACTTTTTACATTACTTGCGAAAATATCTATGCTGTAAAACATTGTGGAGTTCTTACTGAAATTATTGTTATACCTGCAAAACATTGAAGATTTCTTTTCTGAAATTATTGCGACTAATCTAAAGAAAACTAGGTAACTATGTCATGAGTTTCATGCTAATATGTTGTAGCTAATCTCGGAAAAATGTTGGAATATAAATAGGGCATGTAACAGTCGCCTGACTCTGTGCAGAAAACTACATCAATCTGTCCGTAACATGTTTGTTACTACATCATTTCACACAGTTTCGACGTCGAAACGACAAATAAATTAATAAGAGTCAAACACTGGGCTTGCACTGAAGGCAGTAAGTAGATAACTCGCATGTTACAAACATACAAATCCTCTCAAAATAAAGTTTTTTTCAACACACTTGCTCATAAATTTAATTTAATTTTTAATTTAGTTATTTAAGTTTTTATTTATAAGATGTAATGTAATTTTCACTGGTCGTCCTAAATAAATAAATAAATAAATAAAGGGGCTCTTATTTGTGCAAAAACAGTTGAATAATGACACGTTTTATTCACTAGTGAGTTATAGATTGTTTTTTTAAATTGCTGTCATTTTTAAAAAGTTTCGATACCAAAAAAATTGTGTCCATACATTTTTAAAACAAACTTCAACTATGTTTCCTTACTTTTGGTAGGTCTATGGTTGATTCCATTCATTCATTCATTCGATTTTTTTTTTAATAAGTATATTCTTTTAGTCTTTGGCCGATCACCATTGTTGTGTTGGATGCGCGCGAATAGAAAAACTGTTTAATTATTAGCGAAAAATGATAATTTCTTCGCAAATGTGTTGAAAAACGTTGTATGGTACACGCGTGTATTGATGATTACTATCCTCGGCTATCGACCCTCGCCTGACAGCTCGGGCCTGAATAGCGCCTCGGAAGTAATCACCAATTTACCTCGCTTGTACCATAAATAACTATTACACACCTACAATTAATTGATCCTCACATATTTGTTTTAATTTTAGGTGTGTTTATGAATGAGTGTGCTTAATTTCTGATATCGTAGATACTATCAGATGATAGCAGATTGATCCTGTTAGTCGAAGGATTTGATATTATTAAAACGAAAAGATTTTAATTTCAATTACACATGTCACTGCACTACAATCCAACACTGTAACGCAAATTTTATATTATGTAAATATCTTCTGTTGGTTGTATTCTGTTTTTTTTTGTATAATAAAATAAAGTAGAAATTTGTATCAGTATAATTTAGCAGTCTAAACCTCCCAAAAACATTACAACTTGTCGGGTAATGATGTAACAACATCCTGGATCAGCTGCTTAACATTCACAAAACACGGAAATGCTTATAAGTATATGAAATGCTAGTAACATCTAACCAACAATCAGTGACTGTCATATAGACATGGCTTAACCACATAATATACGCTGTTGTCCGATTTCTAAGGACAATCATTTAATAATAGAGTACCATTGAATATGTATTATATGTATATGAAGAAGCGTCTAAAGCCTAGTGCTAACCGAAGATTATTTGCGATATAAGCAACTTCTGATACCGTAATAATATGAAGGGTGGCAAAGGGACTTTTAATTTCATGAGCTATTTCATGCTTCGGAGGGAAGCAGTCGGTCTCGAAGATGTCAATGCGTAACATCATCAATGGATATAGTAATAGTAGTTATGATTTGCTGGTATTTTTGATTGGTTTCGGGGTTTATGAACCTGAAGGACAGCGAGATGCGTAAGCACTCACAAGTCTGCTAGTTAGTAACCAAAACAATGTCGCCTGTGTCATGATCATGACCTAAATTGGAAATGCCTATCTATCTAAAGACTCTACTAACTTTTACGTAAGTACAAAAAACGTTTAATATACTTATCATATAGCAATGTCATTAGTGGGATAACTTGGTAGAGGAGAAAACGACCAGAAAATCAGGAGACCGATGACAACACAAAGTTGTTTAAAAAGTTTTCTTATTCCAGACCTTAGAAGAGGGAATATTAAAGCTCACATTTTTAATTACTAACACAATTCCGATGGAAGTCTAGGGATTTCGTCACAATTTCGTTTTTAATTGAATCTTTTTCATGTAGATGAAGGCGCAAACAATGAATCTTTGATTAATAGATTTTGAATACTAAATATAATTACTTTTGTCCAATATTTCCTTACATTGTACATCATAAATTCTGTATAGTATTTAGGCTTTACTAGACTTTTAATTAATTTTGGAAATATCCACTATCCGTAATAAGAAGATTGAAATTTAAACATAGCCCAAACTAAACATTGCTTCAATTTTCTAAAATCCAATTTGCTGAGTTTCAAACTCAAAACAAAAAACAATCAATTAAAACCTCTGAAAAGTTCCTAATGCCTTTATAAAGACCATATATCATGCTCAACTATTGTTCATTTAATACTAACACATTATTACACAAAAAAAAAACAATTTGTCCGTCGATATTACGAGTAAAAACGTTCGTTGTGAGCGATTGTGCTACAAACAAAGTATAGTGTGTGGGTGTTTTTGTTAGATTTTAGCTAGTAGTCCGGAAATGTGTTGTATTAGTAAAGCAATTTGTTGGGTCCGGTGCCGCGAACTTTTCTAATCTAAACTGGTGGCCCCGCGTTCAATCTTCGTGAAAACTCGAACGTTACACGCCTCCGTGGTCTGGTGTGACCTAACGGTCGTTTAACAAACGCCAACTAGTATTGAAATTATTATAGTTGTACGTCTATTCGTAATGGGAGTGAGAGGGAGAAGTTTGGCAAATGAATTCGGATGTTTGGGCAAAATGTTGACTCTTATGGAGGGATTGTAGTAGAGAGGAGTTTGAGATGATAAATTTGGTCACGATTATAGAGTGTTTCGTCAGAATCTGCAGTGCAGATTCTGCACTAAGTGTGCAGGTTTTCTCACGATGTTTTCCTTCACCGTAAGAACGTCGAATATATAATAAGTATACATATGAATTCGAAAATTGAAAACACATTTATTCGTGGCGGGAATCGAACCAGGCCCCTTCCGATTGGAAGTCAAAGGTCACCACTACGCCATCGACGTTCTCACCAATCATATATTAAGGAAAATGGATCTTATCTTTTATAGACACATTAAATACAGAAATCATTTCATAAATCTTCTAAATAATTAAAAATTTCGGTAGGCTGAAAATTAACAAATTTTATGATATCTTACTTTAGTCTTTATTTATACATAGAAATAAGAGTGTCATAGATTTTTACGGTCTCTACTCTCTTGAATAGCCACTTAGAGCAAGTGTGGAAAGCGCCTGAGAGTTGTTTTGGGCTAAATGCTTTGGAATTGCTATAGTCACTCTGGTACGAGTATATGTGGGAGTAGGTACTGGTAAGGTGAGTACATAGATGTTATATTTATACCTAGGTTTTTAGTTTAACACTTGAGGCCCGCGCTGACTTCGCGTGTATCCTTTCCATTTTTTTTATGATCGGCTCTCCTTTGTTGTGTGAATGTTTTGTCTATCCTTTACCGAGTGAATTGGTGATAATCAGGCTTACACTTAAAAACTTGATATTAGTAAATCCGTTGCGTAGTTGAAAACATATAAGTACTTATTTAATATAAGTACAATACATACACATAGAGGCGCGAAGTACCTGTTTTATTTTATGAAAAAAACACGTAAATAAAGCTAGGTACCAAACCAATTAGTCTACTTACTCTTTTACATTCAAAATACTTTAAAAAGATTAAGTCATTAGTATATTTTAACAACGTGTCGGCGGGGATTTTCCCTCAAACTCTTTATAATTGCCAACAAACAACCAGACATTCTTTTGACAGTGTTGTCCGACATTTTAGTCGTAAACCCTTTTTACTCAGATTTTGTGCGGTTGACTTTTGCAAAGGGAAACCTGGAAAATACAAAACTGTTAGCTTCAAATTAGAGGGTTTTTACTAACGAACGTTTTTCGACGAGATTGTTTATTTAATTTAAAAGCTAAAGTTACGGTACATCGAACTATTGTTGACGTAGCAAATGTTTTTTTTTTTTTAAATACTTTTAGAGTTGTTTATAGGCTGTATAGGATACAGGTAATGGGTATGGGACAGTTTAAATACCCAGTAATGGGATGAAATGAAATTTCAATTTTTGTTCTTTTATTTTATTTATGTCTTTCAGTGGCAAAGAATGTTAAGGTATCGATAATATCTACCACTATCATTTTAACTACTACCATTTCTAACACTTCCATTTTAACTACCATAATTTCAACCTGAGGCTGCGACGGATCGTGAGAGTTGGAGATGTCTGGGGGAGACCTTTGCCCAGCAGTGGGACGGTGTGGGTTAAAAAAAAAAGTTTCAACCACTATCATTTTTATCACCACCATTTCTACTTCTACTATTTCTTCCACCACCATTCTTCTACTCAATAAAAAGATAGTTTCTACCTTTAAATTCTACCTTTATTTCTACTAATACCTTTCCAGTAAGTATAATTTAATTTTACAAAAAACAAAGCCTATGTATGTACATAACTAAGTATATACCTACTGTTAGCAACAAAATCCAAAGCGGTCCATTTAACTTTACAAAAACAAATTGGTTATCTAAATCGCGAGCGATTATTCAAAACAACTGTGACGTCATATTGTCAATATTATTTTGGACGGATCGAAACCAATCAATCGCGTCTCGTATCGCCTGTTTTCAAACGCAATAAAAGTTGGTTACTTTGTTTGGTGTCGTACTTTATATGATATACGACAAATCTTGTTTACAGTATAAAGAGTATTGTTATAGTTTAGTTTACCAAAGTGTGGGACGGCTTGTAATATTTAGGCTCTCAAATAAACGAAGTGCCATCGAAATGTATCTTGACTATCTTGTAACTACTATTAGAAGTAATATAATATGAGATATTACAGTGATTTCGGACTGGTCAAGTTGATTCAAGTTTTAATTGTAGTAAGAAAAACAATTGTTGTTTGTTAGAATTGGAAGATTGATTGAAATCTTGTTAGTGGAAAAATAGATAGATAGTTGATAGAAAGTTATATAGTCAGTCTGCCTTCAAGATCCACAGGTCTCTTTCACTGACGATATTAGAATAGTGATGAAAAATAGGTGATATCATCACATTTGCTAAAAAGTGTTGATGATTTCAAACCCGGGCTATATTTTTGAAATACCAAACAATCCTCAATCGCCTTATAAATCATCTGAAACATCAATAAATGAACGACCAGCTGAGAAGTATCGACAACAAACCAATACGCCTATATCTCGATATTATCCTTAACTTTACGAGTCCGCTGTGTAAGCTTGGCCTAGTTCGCTAATTGATACTTGCGGCTAACTGGCATAACACGAACGAGTCTTAAGACGGAGGGTTCCGTACATACCACTAAATGTGACACAGGTGGTGAAGACGACCGTATCTATGCTCCCGAGCTAATTGCTCCTTGTTTATGCAAACAAATTGATGTTACGCATAACTTTCGTCATTCGAATTAGTCGTTTTGGTTGAACTTGTGTAAAGCTTTCGGGACTTCGTTACGGTACCCTAATTGCGCCACATGTTACGTTTGTTTGCGGTAATTTGTCTATGTACGCAGTTTTTGGTTAATTGTATCGTTTGGATTAATTAGTTTGGTACTATTGGTTGGTTCCGTGTTTTATTGGGAATCATCTTGTAAGGTGTTTCATTATATTTATTTGTTTTAATTATGGATACAAGTGTTAAAGATATGGACTTAGATTAGACAATTTTAAGTATTAGAATTGTAATTAACTTGCTATGAAAACATATCTTCTTCTTCTATTGCCTCTTCATTCCTGAAGTTTGGCTTATACCTACTCTCTCTTAAATGAGGATCTATCAACTGTTAATTCACTAATTAAGTTATTAATGATTATAATTATATTACTTGTAACGGTAGGCATGAATCGTTCGCTATTCAAGTCACAATCACTAAAGATATTCAACGATTCCTACAATTTCAATGTAATTAACTTCCACACTATCTTGAAGACGTTCAAAGTCCGTTTTATTTCAGCATCAAAGTCATTAGAACTGTTAATCTTACGTCCGTCTCGAAAAGCTTCACAAATAAACCTCTAGCCGTACACTAACATACAAAAGTCAGAACTCGTTAGCTCCTCTTTATAGAAAAGTTTTATTCTGTATAGAAACGAACTGATAACGAAAAACTTTAGTACGTGATCCCTTTGAGTGAGTTGTGAGTTCACGCCGCCAAATCGTTTTGCGTTTACATTAATTTGTATTCATTTTGTGGTACCGATGTTCAATAGTTTTACAGAAGAAAATTTTGTATTAAAAAATGTATACGGAAATTTACTTTAACTTATTAGGTCTTCGCTTGTGTCGATGTTTGGTGTCATTTCTGTAAATTACAATTTTATTGGATTCGATTACATCTTGTGAATCCCGAACTAGAATTACGTCTGTATTGTGGCGTACCGGTTCAGAGATCTCGGTTGAAATTACAATACATAAAATTAAAATAATAATGTCATATTAAATTATTCATATATATACACATACGGGTAAGTACATGTATTAAATATTATTAATATAATATACTTACATGATTAAACTAAAAGGGTAGTGTTACAATACCTAAGGTCTTCGTACAACAAAATAACCTACTTGAGTTACAACAAAAACTTACTTTAACTGAAGAATAAACAAATCTTTTTCTCTCGTACCATTTCCGTGGCGGGTCGGAAATAATGGGCGCATATTATTTCGTGACATCTAATCTTCGTGATGTAGGTAACCTCAGTGGAGCTCTTGGGAAAACTACATGCATATGAAAAAATATTTTTCTCTATAATACTCTACTCTGGATATTTGTTTAATCTTACGATGTAAATAGGTATGTTTGTAAAGACAATAAACGGTAAATATATGTAGTAATTTGTGTGTGTGCTAACGAGATTTACAAACATTTTTAATGGTTTAAAGTTTCAGAGTACACAATAACATACTTTTTCAAACTCTAATATTTTGTCATACTCATAACATAATTGTTAAGACTACTACTGGATAAAAATGTCTTCTATTACTTTATTCCATTACTTGCGATATTTTTTGTTTTTTTTCGAGTACCAACTACCCATAACGATGATGTAATTATAAAATACTAGTTGCACCCTGCGGTTTCACCCGCATAGTTCTCGATCCCGTGGGAATTTCGGGATAAAACATAGCCTATGTTCTTCCCCGGACCATAAGCTACCCCTGTACCAAATTTCAAGTCATTCGGTTAAGTAGTTTAGCCGTGAAAAGGTATCAGACAGACAGACAGAGCTACTTTCGCATTTATAATATTAGTAAGGATTATATTCGAAATATTATATCCAAAAAATAATTAAATCTCCAATTAATTGTCCTACATTAAAAGACAACCATCCTTTACCCGTAGTGAATAAAAATGGAGTACAAAAATTTACTTTCCATTAAAATTATAATGAGATATGAAAGTGAAGCTGTTACTGAAACAGGTGGCATCCTTTATTACTGAGGCTCCCTCCAATAACGGTGTAAACGATAATCCATTAGTTGGTACAGTGTGTTGCAGTAGAACTCATCAGATTAACAAAAAGGTTAAGGTTTACGTATTTATAAGTTTTCTTTACTTTTCTTGAAATCTTTTCTTAATATCATTAGTTTGTCTTATAATGAGGTGAAGATGTCGGTTCCATTCCTGCGAAAACCGATGCATAATAACTCGGTTTGAGATCACCAACACACCAAAATATTGGTGATTATGTAATCACTGATGAATATGTTTTCATTAACACTGTTCTAATATCACCAGCAAGAGAGTTACTACTTAAGTTTACTTCATGTTAAACTACCTATAAGCACACCTTCCAAGTAGTTAAAACATTTTGTACTAAGTAAGTTTTCTATGTGGTATATAATTAGTGAATCAGCGACTCTTTTCATTTACTTAATTCTTAGTTTCCATAGCACCAGAATTAAAGCAAGTAAACCCACTAACCACAACCTTATTCGAAGTTTAAACACTACAAAACAAGATGGCGTCTATTATTCAAAGACATAAAACATTACCCGTTTCATTGCCCATCTAAACAGTGCGTACAAAGATGATTGTCATTTACAGTAATAATTAATTAAACCACACGATAGCAACAGCTGTTGTGGTATTACGGGGTAGGTTCGTTGGGGGTGCCAGACGTGACCGAGATGTTTGAAGTCTTTATTATAGTTACGATACTTACTATTAAACATTGGTACTGGGAATATATTGGTTTCGTTTGATAGATCAAATTGTAGAGGTTGTATGTTAATAAAAGAAATTGTGTTAAAAAAACTTTCTTTAATATAATGTAAAATTTTTGTTAATGAATTAAGTATTTCGCTTATTTCGTATTGCCTATATTTGTAGAGTGAGCAGTTGGTGATCTGAAACCAAAGGGATTTTTTGGCCATCGCAAACATGCATGGCTGGATACCAGGAATTGTACACGGAATATTTTGCAGGCTGATACATATGCTATAAACTAAATCGTTAAGGCGTTAGTATATATTATTGTTGTCACTTTTAATAAGATAATTGTCTAATTATTTTTATTTTATTTATTCATCACAAAACGCATAACACACCTTATACTACCATATAATTTAAACATAATTTTGATCTAGAATGCAACGTAAAACTATTTTACTACTAGTCTACAATAAGCTACTTATAAAATAAACATTGTAATATCACTTATTTTCCTAAAACTTTCTTATGCTCGTACTGTTTAAAGGAAAACAATTTCCCAATCTCATAGTAAATAGATATTGTTAGACCCTCTCGTTACTCGTATTTCGCCCAAACCGCGGTACATCACAGTAAACCAAATACTTAATGTTGTGTAAGCATTTTATTGGTGAAAGAAAACAGTGTTTTGGATCAGGTATTCAGGGTGTCCTTTAGTGCATGTGCTATAAATTCAGTCGTTTTATTTTCACGGAGCCATCTTACCGTTCTTTGTGGTTATCGCGGTTAAATAAATAATAGATTTATACAGTACTAGTAGCACCCCGCAGTTTCACCCGTGTAGTTCCCGTTACCGTGGGAATTTCGGGATAAAAAGTATCTATGTGTAATACCTACGTATGAGGAACATCTGTACCAAATTTTATTAAAATCCATTCAGTAGTTTTTATGTGAAAGAGGAACAAACATCCATACATCCACATTCACTAACATTTGGCTTTATAATATTAGTAGGATAGGTTTGTAAAGTGATATCTACATTACATATTAATGGGTAAATATACCAAATGATTTTTCTGAATTGAGAGTTCTGTTATGATCACATTGCACTGCAGTATAGTAGTATAAGTACATAGTTATGTAGTATCTATCTCAAAGTGAAATATAATCTCGTCGAAATATTTTATCCATATAAAATTGACGAGCTATATTAAAATTGGACGTATTTTATTTAAAAGCTGTTTTTGTTTGACCTACTTAAATATATTTGTAACATTTTTATTAATATTAAAAGCTGTGTATCATATTGGTCTTGTATCCAATTTCAAAACATAAATTACATGCACACAAGGGCGTTGCGTTAAATAAGTTGAGACTTATATATATTTTTTGTAACGTTACCCGAGAGGCCTATTTATTTACAAAATAAAAAAAGTTTGACGTTCAGCGAACCTTTTAATTGAGTCGAATGAATAGGTTACTGACTCTTTTATTTGGTAAAATAAACAGAAAATAACTGCTTTTTTTATTTATTGTATAAAGAGATTTAAGGATCTCTTAGATTGAAAGATTTTACTACGAAGGTTTATTATATTTTTGGTACAAAGACGTCGAAACTCCCACATAATTATTTTATTCAATAAAAATGTTTTCTTTATAACCTAACTACATTTACTTTTCTTATAAATCTACATCAAACAAACATGAAAGTATAGGGTAAATCAACCTTTTTTTTGTTATTCTTTATACAAAATTATCTAAAAAAATATATAAGACGTTATTATTATAAAAGATTTACGTAAAAATAGATATTCTTTATTACGATTTTGGGATGCTTAACAAAAACGTGATACAAATATACATATACATTTGTGGGAGTAAACGAATGTCATCTTACAAAAAGCTTCATGGAATCCTGTATTCAAATTCAACGCGCCGAAAAAACACCTAGAGGAGCGGAACAGGCCCAAATGAAGTGGTTTACGGAACAGGATAAGCGGGATGACTTTCCGGTCCGGTAAAAGTCAACGCATGCATTTAATTTCGTGAGTTATGTATATTACATACGTGTGCGCACAACCTTGCTTTCCGGACACTTTTTTCGAGTATTTTTTAATTATGTAACGAGCCAACTTCAACTACGCGTGAAGTCTTTATTTGCGGGCTCGAGCACCGGATTCTGTGACGTTAAGTTTTTTGCAAACATTTGGTCTGTTTAATGGGTTACGGGTTATAATTTTAAATTAGTATGTTAATTAGGTTAAATTATAATTTATTTTTGTTATATTATGCTTTATGTTAGAGTGTATTCAATTAAGAACTTTCTCTAATGAAAGTAAAATCACATAGAACATAGTCGCTTTCTCTGTCCCTATGTCCTTATGACCCTATGTCTGCTTAGATCTTTAAAACTACGCAACGGAGTTTGATGCGGTTTGTTTAAATAGATAGAGTGATTCAGTGGGAAGGTTTTTAGCATAATTTTATCCCCATATTCCTACGGGAACGGGAACTACGCAGGTAAAACTTTGCGGCGCCGCTAGTGTTTTATAATAGTTATTATGTGAATGTGGAAAAATCATCAAGCCAGTTTAAGATAGTTAGGGAGATGGTTTATCTTACTTGAGGTGTAGTTGGTAGTGATTCTGCCTGCTATGATTAAGGTCACGGGTTCGATTCCCGTTCAAGATAAACATTTGTTTGCACGAACATCTGAACTTTTTTATATATTACTTTTACTTTATTTAACCACCAGTCAATATTACATATGAAGCCACAACAACTTTATCTTAAATTACAAGTTGCGTCTTTAAGCATTTCCGTACCAATTTTTCCTACATCAGTATAACATAATTAGTAATCTGCCGTCCTACAAATTCGTTTACTTTACTCGCTGCAGAGCCCCTTAGGCTGCTTATTATCCCAATTTTCACTGGGAATGTACATTAGCTTGGGAAATATTACGATTTACGATATTAAATAAGGTCTAGCTTATAGATATTTACATTAATGTTATAAAAAATGGAAGTATAATTTTAGAGTACTATAATAAAAATTTTATAAGATTTTTAATTATAAAATTCGTTGTCTAGTTTAATGAAGATTTTATCTAATAAAAGCGCAAATGTTGTTATTTACGGAGAAGGAAAATATATTAAGAGAAAGCAGAAAAGTCAGGGCAGACTACTAGTTTTTTAGATATATTTTCAGAGATCTTATAACTTATTAAAAAACTAAAATTTTATTTAAATAAAGAATATTATTTAAATACCTAGAAATAAAATTCACGCCATTTTATAAAATGTTAGTTAAACCTATACTCGTATTTTTGAGTTCAAGTGAAATATAGTTAAATTCAGAATAATAGTATAAATTAGTTTTATTTAAATACATACAATTCAATTTGTTTGCTCGTTATAATATTTGCATAATTATATTCGTTTTATTTACTTTAGTATATCTCTAAACTAGTTTGTTATAGTTGGGATCATCGACCTTTTGTATTATTTAACTTTTAGCTTAAAATAATGAGTATAAAGGATTGTTATCATGATATATTTTGTAAAGCAAAACTCATAACAATTGAGGCACTATGAGGCATAACGAGAGTGTCAGAGATTTGGTATTCTCCTAAAATTTATTCATGTGGCTATGGTGTCTCAGTGGTCTTTGTTGCATATCAAAATTCAAATAAAAATCGTCAGAATACTGTTTCCATGACAACCAACTAAGTTTTATGGAGCCATTGGGACAGCGGAGTAGTTTTCAATAAGGGAATACCAAAATGACAATAAATATCGAAAAAACGGCCATAATGTTGATATTATAATACATTGTATCTGACTAGCATTATCACAGCTTATTAGTTTAGAGAATCAGGGCCCAGAACTGCATGCCTTACCCTCCAAAGAACGGAAACGCTTATGAAGCTCTTTTCATAAGCGTTTCCGTGCTTTGGAGGTGGGTGGGATAATTGAGGCTAATTTCTCTCTAGAAGTTAGCCTCAATTATCCCACTGCTGGGCAAAGGTCTCACCCAAACATCTGGAAACGCTTATAAAATAAAAAGGTAATTATTAACAGTCAAATAATCATTCATCAGCCTACGGTTGTCTACTGATGAACATACGAGTAGGCCTGTCCTAATTGTTTCCAGCAGGGACGGTTTTGTGAGGCCTGTGACCAAAGGTTTCCGGCAACCATTCTGTAGGTGATCAACTCATACTACACTTGCCAGTATATGTGGTCTCTATTGGTCAACTTGCTGTCAAAAAATATGTACATAAATATATTTGAGAATTTAATCATGTTAATCATTCTTAATTTTGTATCATAATATAATTCATTTACCTACCTTATGTATGTCGTAATAAAGTTTGATTTACTTCAAGTAAGATATCTAATAAATGAACAGCACATAAGTACATTGGATGCGCTTAGAAAGTACACACATCAAAAGTGTCTAGGGATCAAGCATTTTTATGCGGATTTCTTGAGATTGAGATGTGGCTTTGTAATAAATTTATGATTTTATAAATTTATATGGATCCTTTTTGGTGCATTTCATAATTTGAATCAGGAACTGTGAATCAAATTCGAGTAAAAGATGAAAATCAGCTGTCAATATTTTCCCTATAAAAACATACAACGCATTGAAGACATTATTAGTGCTACTGTTTCCCTACTACTGATTAAAACCAACGTTATTATGGAGCGGCGACGTCATTTAAGCAGGGAAGAAATGCTCAGAGCCGTGGGAATGATAGAAGCTGGTTCCCGGCAACGTACTGTGGCTTTAGCTCTGAATACAAGTCAGAGTGTTATCAGTCGACTTTGGACACGTTACCGAAGCACTGGTACCGTGGCTGAGCGCCATGGAGGACGGTATCGCTGCACCACACGGAGACAAGACCGATACATTCAAATCTTAACTCGAAGAGCTCCAACAATAACCGCCATGATGTTAGCCGTGCGGCTTCATCACTCTTCAGGGAACTTAATTAGCGACCAAACAGTCAGAAACCGCTTGCATGAAGTGAACCTTCATTCCCGAAGACCGCTACGGGTACCACCTATAGCAATGCACAATCGTAGGATTCGATATCAATGGGCTCTTGAACACAGAAATTGGGCAGAAGAACAATGGCGTTTCGTGTGCTTTTCTGATGAGTCTCGTTTTGGTATGAGACCGGATACAAGACGTATACGACACTGGAGAACCCCTGGACGCCAACAGCGATTAAAATCCTGCCAGGAAGTCCATCCTTATAGTGGTGGAACCATCATGGTATGGGCGGGTATTTGGATCGGCGGAAGAACTGAGTTGATTTGGATCAGAGGCAACCTCAACGCTCAAATTTATGCTGAGACGATTGTATCAGACGTCATCGTTCCTCTACAAGTGCAAATCGGTCCCTTATTTCAGTTAATGCATGATAATGCACGACCGCACACCGCAAGAGTTGTAAGACAGACTCTCGCCGCAGCTAACATCAATGTCCTGCCCTGGCCTGCTCAGTCGCCAGACTTGAACCCGATTGAGCATGCATGGGATATGCTACAGAGAAGAGCTCTGCCGAATATGGAGGGTATCCAGTCGCAAGAAGACCTTTTTTTGTTGTTGCAACGAACATGGGCGGCCATTCCACAGCGTGATTTGGATGAACTCATTTTGAGTATGCCAAACCGATGTTCTTGTGTTGTTAGTGTTCGCGGTAGAAACACGGATTATTAATTGTTTAAGTTACCCAATAAAATTTTAAAGAAAACTGTTATTTCAGTCTTTTTTTCGAACTTTAATGTTAGTGGTTCAAATGTCAAAAATCCCTTTATTAGGAAAATGGCAAATTTCTTTATTAATGCAAAGGTGACTTGGTTTATCGTTACTGTGACAAACGAAAACACTTTATTTGATGAATCCTTAAAGAAAATTTTAATTAATATCAATCAGGAGAAAAGTTATTGCAAAAATATATGTTGATCCCTAGACACTTTTGATGTGTGTATGTACGAGTACTTTGAAATTCTAAAGTCCCCTTCACATGTTGGAACCATTAATCTGCTTTTGAAACTTATCGGTGACGTCGCTACGATTCACTTCAGAAAACTACTGAATTAATAATGACGCACAAAGCTTACTTTATATGCTTTTATATTGATTTTTATTTAGTTGGAAATAGTTGTTTTACTTGTTTCTTTTCTTGGGTTGTTCCTTATTTTCTTTTTAACTAATTAGCAGGTATTGAAGTGAATAAAATAAAGAAAAAAATTCAATTCGTTTGACGATAACGACTTTATTTCTTAGTTATTGATTTTGTGTACAGGTGTTGATAGAGCTAAATAGTTTTTGTTCAAAAGTTACGTAAGAATAAAATCAATATAAAATTTGATTTGTGCAAGTTCACGATATTTCAAAACTTATGTTTTTCGTGATCGCAATTATTCTAAACATTTTCCTTAATGTTCGACTCGACATTCCATCGAAGCATAATTTAGCATCAGTGGCATACCTGCTTTAATAATTCAGTCACAATATAAAATTTAATTAACCCTACCTCGTTAAAATATCAGCACATTTTACTTCATAAAAGCGTTGTGATCGTATTACATTTTGAATTTTTGTTTTAGGTGAATAAAAGGAAATAAAATTGTTTTAAAAAGTTGAACAAAATCTGAATTGAAGGCAAAAGTTGGTGTGCGCTACGAAATTATATTCCTTTACTATTTTTGAATTGTCACTACGTTCGCCGTTTCAGCCATTTACGTAACAGTAAAAAGATGCACGCTTTTAAATTATACTTAGAAAGAATTTTACAGCGCTGTATTAAAATATTAAATTACGTCAGCAGATTCGCTGTAAAAATAAAGCGCTTCAAACTTTATTGCTACCGGTACTTACAACACTAAAATGCATATCAGGGATGATGTTCCGAACATTTTTTCATAACTATCAAACTCAAAATGAACAGTTTATTGTTACTTTTACGATTACTCTAAAAGCGCTTACAGTTTACAGCCTCTTAGTTAATGCCGTAAAACGGATATGAGATTTACGATCATACCTTTTTGTACTTGAAACCACTAGATATAATATTTGGCCTTAAATACTTGTGTAATGTCTACTCGACGAAAAACTGCTCCTTTATACCAATTTGCATTTGAATAGGGACACGGTTCTGTTACTGAACACGAGTGTCGTGGGTTCCTTTTTTACGTATCCTTGGAGCCTTGATTAGCATAAAATGTTTGTTGAAACCTCAATATAAGGACCCAACGGCTTGATGAACTGGATACCTCCATAATTTCCTTGGATTTCATTACTAATATAAAAGGTCCGTAAAGTTGGTATTTTAGTATGTCTTCCTCTATTTTTGTGATAAACTTTTTTTAGTTTATTTACTTTGTAAACCTTTACTGAGATGCTGAAATGGACAGAGAATTCTAGTATTCTTAGATCACTTGAGTATTCTCATAATTACTTGGAAACCAATTTTGTATATCAAGTTGTTGAACCACTTATTGCGGGTAAAAGAAAATAAGACACAATCTTTATCAGTAACATTTCACCCATATAAAACCTGCCGGGCTAGCATGACTTCGAAAACGCGATAGATATAGCTATTGATCGACACTGATGATGATCGAAACTGTCAAAATATAATAAATATAGCCACCATATTTAGTTTTATCATATCGTACCACGCCATAATTCATTTGGTCATGCTCGTGAAGTCGATATTGTTTCGTAGTGTCTCTATATTTTATCACGCACAGTCATGCTAGGGAGGCAGGTCCTAAGATATAAAATAAAACGATTATAAGCCAATTAAGTACGTATCTGTGCTATGCCTATTACGTCTTTCAATTAAGCGATTTAATTTAATAATAAGGAGTAAAATTTTGCTCTAAAACCTTGGGAGTTGGGCCCGAAATGATTCCGAAGGTGGGCGGTCCTTTTGCACTAAAAGTCGAATCCTGTGTTTCATTGACCCTCACCGTTTGCTTTGAAGTAAAAGGTTAATTAAATTCCGTTGCCAACAATACAATAGAGTTTTGCATCCGGAATCAATTCCTGGTATGTTTTTGGTTTAACTTTTTTAGTAAATTAGGTATAGTATGGAGATTGTGTTCCTTATTTTTAATCTTGTTTACAATGTTAAATTAATAATATTTCATTTTTTTTTTAAATAAAACATCTATAATAAGGCGGCTAAATATATGTAAGTGATCGATGTAGAGTTTGCTATTTGCACTTTCTGTACAGTTTTATAAAAAATCAAATGTGCGAATAATTGTGCCTATTCCTGAACCTACTAATTAGCAAAAGAGAGGTTTTATAGAATTATACACAACGATATTTATTTAAACAACTATAAAAACATTATAAAATAACATACTTATAAATAATAAAAGATAAAACTATATATCTTTGTTTTTAAAAATAGGTTTTATAGTGGTTATAAATGGTTAGTAAGAAAATAATTTTATAATATAAAAATATGTTTTGATCAAAACAATTTAATCATAACAAAACATGATTAATCTTATGAGTAGATTTTATATAGTGTTAAAACTATATAACAAAATACAATATAAACATAACATAATATAACATAATCATTCACTACATCATCTCATTATAGTAACTGACCCCTAACTATGTTCGAAACTTGTATCTAGGGTATCAGAAACTACGCACACACTCATTATTAGGTACCTACTTCTACATCTAATATGGCGGACCCCTCAAGATGGTGGACAATATTTTCTTAAATGTACCCACCTGATATGCAATGGAACGGTATGCTTGGAAGAATTTGAAATAAAAGATGTGTGAAATCTTTCAAATATCTGTACTTATTACACGGTTTGTTTAATAATTAACACATTATTTACTTTTTTGCATAAAACCGAAATACCTGTCACATCCAACCACATCTTGTATTATTAAAACTTAATACTCGCTAATTAGTTAACACTTGGTTATCTACACATAAAGGCAACCTTTGTTACCCATTAAGTAACCCATATCACGTTTCTTTATGTCTGCAATATGGTCGACTGGCCACAAACAGCCTCAAAACAAATTAATTACATGCAAAACATACGTTCACTCGTTATCCCCAAAAATGTTAGAAGTTACACATTTAAATAAGTTTAAAGTGAATGCTATTTTGTTCATTAGTGTACTTTGGATTTATTTTTGTGGTCTCTGTGGTTGAGGGTTGTATCGCCTTTGGTGCGAGAGGTTTTGGGTTTAATTTTCGATCGCTTTTTGAATTAAATTTAGGAATTAAGTCAGTGAAGAACAAAACAGGAAAGAGATTGATATATATATATATATAGATTGTACACTAAAAAAGTTAAAGCGATATTTTTATTGATACCACGATTATGTAAAATGTGCATTTGCGCGTAAACGAACTGCGTATAAGGACTTGTCACTTTCAGGCCTTAGCTGGCCAACTACCAGTTAGTCGGCTTCACGCACAGCCTTAGGGAAGGTTCATATCTGACGAAACATGCGTCGCGTATTATCGGTCGCGTAACGCCAGAACAGACAAATGTATAGAAAAACACTTGACCGTTCACAGTCAACCGATAATACGTTAGTGCGTTGAGTGTGAACGGCCAAGTGCTTAAAAAGTTAATAAAATAAATCAATATATTTTTATCGCTTGGAATATATTATTTTACTTTATAAATCGTTACCTTAGTCTACATATTCCTTTATTCCTGACCAAAAGCTCTGAGTATTGTCCGCGCGAGGGATCACGTTCTCATTGTATGTGTGTACATATATTTCGTGTGAATAACTTGTGTGGAGCAACAATAGACTAAGGTATGGGCTATAGTGATGAATAACCTTAATCTCGGCGTCTCGACGGTTGCCTGCATCCATCACGCCGACTTTAATATTAACTTGTTTCATATTTTTACTTCGATACCTTTAGTTAAATCTTTATTTTAAGTAGCTTTCAGACGGTTATTTATCGGAGCGTTTTATTTGAAACTTTTTGTGTTGTTGTGTACTTAGCTTTACTCTTGGGAGGTATAAGGTATCTATTGTATTATAAGAGTAATGTCGATTAGTAGTAATGAGTAGACCGCCTTTAGACAATGTAAGAGTCTCGGGCAATACAGATTGACTAGACTGGCTACAAAAAAAAAACAATTTTGGAGAAATAGCTATGCTTTATTATACCGGTTGCCAAAAGCATGTTAGTGATCACAAGCTTGAGACATGTTCATAAAATAACAAACATAAATTGCTCGCCTAAGGAATTGAATCCTGATCCTCACGCTTGACATATTTCACTAGACATATAGCACACACAAAATTTAAACTTAATAACTAACTGGAACGTTATTACAAAATACATACATGAATATTAATTTATGATTTATAGTTGTCTAGTCCATCTGTTCGTTATTTAGGATTTGATGAATTGTTGTAATCTGTGTGACTGCGGCCCGGTCAACAACGTATTACTAAAACTAAGTTATTACTGTACATAAATCGACCCCAAATTAGAATGGAAATGTTCACACAGTTGGATTAATTTTCTTTATATGCATACGTAAAATATGTCAGCTAGCAGCGAGTCGTAAATCTAATATATAAAATTCTCGTGTCACAGTTTTCGTTGCCATACTCTTCCGAAACGGCTTGACCGATTATCATGAAATTTTTTAAGCATATTCAGTAGGTCTGAGAATCGGCCAACATCTATTTTTCATCCCGAAATTCCTACGGGAACGGGAACTACGCGTGTGAAACCGCGGGACGCAGCTAGTTGTTTAATAACTTTATGCCAAAGTGATGTTTGCATATTGATTTCATTAAATTATTTGAACCAAAACATAACAAATTGAAATGAAACTAACCGATTGAAATTCGAAGTTTTAAATGTTTTGAGCTACATTCTGAAGTTGCGAATTCTTTGCAATACCTATATGTACTGATCAAAAATGGTTCCAGCCAGAGCTATTTTATAATTATAAAACGTCTTCGTCCCTTTATCATCCAAAGGACACCCTTGAAGCAAAGTAAGGCTTCTAATGGACCATCGATCAAGACATTTTCCACACCTTTTTAACAGTAAATTAAAAACACCATTAGCTTTAATTTAATGAGTGTTCCCATACTTCAGAGGACATGTTAAGCCATTGGATAAAAAAAATAAGTTTTCACTTATGATATAAATAAATAAATAAACATCGTTGACCTCAAAAACCAAAAATATCGCTGCACGAAAGCTAGTAATACAAATTAGTAAGGTAGACTTAGAATAGATAGAAAGCATCATTTTAACTAAGTTATTATAAACTAGCAGCGCCCCGCGGTTTCACGCGCGTAGTTCCCGTTCCCGTGGGAATACGGGGATAAAATATATAGCCTATGTTATTCAGGGTGAATGTAGCTTTCTAATGGTGAAAGAATTATTGAAATCGGTTCAGTAGTTTCGGAGCCTATTCGTTACATACAAACAAACAAATCTTTCCTCTTTATAATATTAGTATAGATAAACTAAAATATTGCGGTAACGCACCGCCATTAAACTTGATAAAACAGTTTAGAACTAGAACTTAATTTTAGCGGCACTTTACCAAACTTGCGGCTGGAGTGGACTTAAATCGAATAAATGTCAAATGTGGTGCACTGGTAGCCTGTGAAATTCAACGCGGCCGCGGCTCCGAGAAACATTTCAACTATTTGTTGCATTTAATAATTGTATTTTGTTCTGTTTGAGGTTTATTTTTCTTTTAAATTGTAAAGTAAAGCAAATAGAGACCTTTGCATGGCAGTAAGATGCCGTGAAAAGGGTTGTCTCTCGCTGATGATCAATATTATGTAGTTAGTGCATTGAGGAAAAATAGACGTGGGTAATTATCATATTAGAAAAGTATAACATATTTAAGTAAGTACTTAAAACAATGACTAGTGTACGCACAAACTTATAACTCTATAAATGTAACCAATTAGGTACGGGAAATTTTCTCTTTTCTATTGCAATTGTAGTTTCACTTCTCATGCCACTTTTCCCATAATTGAAGATCGGAAGTCACTTGGTAAGTTATTCTGATTTGTTCAATTATGGCGTTTAATTATTTTAATAAATAATCAAACAACAAAGTTTTTTACTCAAATATAATAAAAAAGTAAACACTAAGATTAATTACTTTGTGTTTACTTCCTCGATTTTTATCCCAAAAATAAAACAATGTTTTATTTGGCATATTTCAGTTATTAAATCACATGCTCCATCATGCTACAACATCAGAGCCTTTCACAAGGGAAATTGCCAATCACGACACATTCATTATTCCCTTTTTAACATTTGATGGATTTTAATTAAAAAATATTATGTTCCAATATTCAGCTTTTAATTTTGTATTAAAATTAAATTCTGTATTCGAATTGGCTGACAGTATTACTTTGTGATATGTTTAAGTAATTATCTTGAATCCGAAGACCTAGAAGGGCGTATGGTTATGACGTATTTGTTACGTTGTCGTAGTTCGCGACTTATGGAAATATATGTGAAAGTGTCCACGACAGTCGAAGTTGTATGTGGCTGATGACGTTATTTGTGTGTTTGATTTAAATTAAACTTTAATCGAGGTTCTTTGGCAAATTCATTGGAAACGAAACTCATAGAAGTTCTTTTTGTTACATCACTGTCTTACGTGACTGATAAATGACCTTATAAAAATCTCCACCTCTTTAAATCGTTAGTATTTCACCCCCTACGCTAGGTTTTAAAGCTCATTAAACAGTTCTTTCAAACAATGTAGAAGCTCGTTAAGCATTTCTTATCTCAAATACTTAATACTAACATAATGTGAAAGCACACAGCATCCTCTTAATGCGAATTAAAGTGGGCTTCAAGCAAACAACTATTAATATCTCATTGGACGGGGATTGCATAGCAAACTTCTGACGTGTACCAACCTCGCTTTAAACTTTTGATATATTATTATGGTAGATAATATATTAATACCTCCGTGGATGTTGCAATGGAACACTGGCTGGTTGCCTTTCGAATTTTAAACTTGGAACATTCTTTTTAAGTAAGTATTTCATGTTCACCGTGACAAATACCTTTGAAGACGAAGTGGAAAATAAAAGTTGTAAACTTTTTTCGCTGAGAGAGTGACTTAATTACTTAGTCATTGAATTTGTAGTGAATACAAGCAATTACGAGGTTTTTATGTTAGTTCTATTTTTAAATAAGTTGTCAAAGAAACGTAACGAAATATAACTGTGAAAAGAAACTTAATGAGGATAGTTGAATAGTAGAAATATTAAGTTTATTATTTATTAATATTGTAACTTACACAAGAAAATACACCCAATCATGGATATTTCAATCTCAAAAAGGTATACAACCAAGTACCAAAAGCAATAACTTCAAACCTATTATTAAAACTTAACGCGTAATACCAATTAGTATGTAAAATAACTCAAACATGTTACTACTTGACAAAATCTGCTGACATTCCCATCTCTAAGGTAAGCAATATAAGATCTCGAGCCGAAACGTTTTCGCGGATTCCACATTATATAAATCATATAAAATAAGCCATTAGCGTAATTTATAATATGGTGCGGGCGTGTTCTATAAATGTAACGTTCAGTCGGCTTTAACAGTTGGGAAAACGTTAATGAAAAAATATGTTTATATTTATGAGAACTCGGCAAATCTGAACGCGGGAACTGAACTTAGTAAAATATTTATTTTTATGTAAGTTTTAAATATTTTTACGTAGGTAAACTGGAATAAAGTTTTTGTTTAATATTACTTGTAGGTACTGGTTGACGTAATAATATGATTCACAGTCGTTACTGGTAGTTAAAACCTTTAAAAGTCTTATTAAAGCACATAGAAAAGTCTAATATTGATCTTCGATGAAAAGCACAGAATACCTTTTTAAAAATAGTAAATTAATTAATTTTATTTACGAATTATAATAGACGAGTATAAAATGAAATATTTTGCGCAAATGCAAAAGCTATCTGTGTAGCAGCAAAGTTAAAAAAGCATCCAACAAATATTTTTCAAATTTTTATCATTCTTCCTTGCAAGACAAGAAGAAAAATGTTCTTACAAGACAGAATAAAAATTCTCACATTAAATTATAGTGATCGCTGTTCTCTCAGGAACTAAGTTTTCTCTAAAACAAATGCTATACGATAAAACGCCACTCGTGTAACATTCTGACGTTTTCATTTTGCTCAAACTGGTCTTGTATGACAGATCGCAGGTGCATCAATGTTGCACTGCGCGCAAAATACGTCAAACCAAACTGTGTTCGGTACAAATGATGTTTCATATATCACAGAATTGGAATTCGCGAACGAAAAAGCGAGTATCATATGCATGTACCTTTGTGTTACTGCTCGTATCTAGGGTCTGCAGTTGGTAAATGAGGCCAAAGTTGAGAATGGCCGCGCTGAGCTGACATCGACACTGCCACTGAAAGCGTTCGCGTTAAAAACTCGTTCCGTTTGACGTTTCACGATGAAATACGTCATATTTTTCCTGTTACCCGTTGAAATTTTAAAAGCTCTAAAAAGAACTTTTAATTTTATGGCTCTTATGTAAATTTCATTTTTGTTTTCAATTTATATTATTCTTTTAATAGATAGATAGGAATTAAAAGGTTCAATATCAGATTTAGGTTAAGCATGTTTAATACTTTCCAAATATAGCTGAGGTTTGAGATCACCAACATACATTGGACCAACGTGGTGGTGACTATTCTTTCTCTCATTGCTGTACTAATATCATCAGTGACAGAGAGGCCTTTGGATATAAGAACTCTGTTTAGCGAAGTTATATAACAATAGGTTCGCTAAACAATTTCAATTACATAAATGTAAATCTATTCATTCAAAGAAAACTTCTTACAAAACACAATACAAAGAACTTATTCAAAAATACCTCGACTAAACATATTCAATTAAATAATACCTTACAAAAGTATTCCGGATGACCCTTACTACATTCTTTTGTAGTTTCCTTTCGTATAATACTAATTCTTTGTCTATTTAAGTTCAGCTACAATTCAAATAGCCGCGTCCGTCACTCAAGCGGATGAAATTGTAATCTCGTAAGAATGCTACATACTTGTAGTCTCTTCAACATACTATGACAGGTGTAGACTTGACTGGTGGATTTCCTGCCAGATTTTAGTGTTAAACGTTGATGTAAATAAGTTATTTTAGTCTGAAACTTGGTTTTAATTCTGATCTGTTAGGAATAATAATTATCGAAACTTCTGAGTTGCGGTTTTTCAGATATGTATGCAGAGGAATTGCGAATAACCAGATGAAAAAATGAAATAGGTACCTAATTTTGGAAAAGTTGCGCACATAAAGGACTAATGTATGCGCCTGCGGTTTTATATATTGTGTTTTTCTTTCTTAGTGGTCTTTAGTCATAATCTCCTTATGATCTTTAATCCTTTTAAATATGTAGTTTAAGATCTTAAATTGAAATCCTACATACACGTAGCCTAACAAAAATAAACTTCACATATCTCAACAAAGAGTAAATATAAATTTTGATACAAAAATACCATGACCGAAAATTGTTGGTGGATTATTCTTCACGTAAAGGACGGATGAGTGGCACCTTTTCTTTTGTAGCTATTATTTTCGAGCTAATCTGTCGGCTTCGTTGGATAATGTACAAATAAACGTACACGTTTTTCTTATTTATTGTATCTATTTGAGAGAAATATAATACACATTTCAGATGTAATCTCGGACCTCAGGATTGATATAGTGGCGTGATTTTATTCTGATACCAAAGGAAATTAATTACTATCGCACGCGTGTAATAGTGTTTATTTTTAGTTGCTTATTATTTGTTTCTACGGGTTTCTTACCAACTTCAAAAAGGAGGAGGTTATCTTTGGTTTTCTATTACTGCTGTTTAGTTTTTGTTTTGTTTAATTTAGAGAAATATAACGCTTAGACTAATTAGTGATTTACGCACTTGCTTGATTCGGATTTTATTTTTTGGGAATATCTTATTTTACAATTTAACTAAGGATTGAAATAAACACGCCCAATTTATCCGTTAATACAATGAAAGTATTTGTTGTTGTTATTGAATATTAAAAGACCTATAAATTACTAGCGAAAAGAAGCATAATAATTCATAATAATTGTAAATTAATAGTCTATAAAAATATAATAAATAAGAAAATTCTTGGTAATATGTACCGCCATCCGCAATCAAGCAAGGTTCCTAGAAATCTGAGTGTGAAAATACATTAATTAATTAAAATTACATATTATTAATAATTAATCGCCGGTAAAATTTAATTAATTGTTGGTTGAAACAGACTGAATTCTTTGAACTGTATTTGTTTATTCGAAGTGTACTTTCCTATTTTTAGATTATTATATGGCATCGTTTGTTTTTATTATACGATAATTTTGTTAATTAACGACTAATATTTTTAGACAGAGATTGTTATAAAATTGTTTGATCATCGGTATTAAATATGGATATATTATGTAACGTTTCTATTGCGAGTGGTGGTTATATTCATACTCGTATTATGAAGAAGCAGAGTTTTTATTTGTTTGTATGCGCTAACGTTTAAGGAAGGGTGAAGGAAGATGGATGGCATCGATCGATGGTAGAATAGAATAGTCGACGTCGATCAACGTTGATCGATGCCTTCGATCGATGCCGTCGATCGATGATCGATTAATTGGTCTGGTAACACCCAAACTATTCTAATCCAACTTTAAAAAATATAGAAGGATATGATAGCACGTTTATTGAGGAAGGCTAATATTGAAAAATAAAACGATAGAGTTCAGCTAATTTATAATGTAATAGTGATAAGGATGATAACGATTAGTTTATGTGTTTGCTTCCTTGCGGTTCCCGATGATCAGTAAATAATAAACATGAAATCGCTGTGCCTCGCGATTATTATAAGTAAATAATAAGATACCTACGCGGGAAGACCGCGGATACCGTTCCATTGTGAGTAAAACAGAAGCTACTATGTAAGTAAACACAAGTAACAACACTATAAGCTGCTTTGAGAACTTAATTCGGAATGCAGCTTTCGACGTCTGAGACAAGCTTAAAGACCGCACTTACCGATTCTGCAAATAGTGAGACCGTAGTGAGACTCATTCGAGGTGTCGTAAGGGGTGTTCCTATCGGCTCCGTACTATACAGGGTGGTAAATAATTTGCATAAAGCAGAACGGACAACGTTTTGGCGTTACTTCCCTTCCATCTGATTAACATAACTGCTCAATTATTTCGTACGAAATAGTCACTTCACAAGCAAATTTTGGTTTTGCGCGCGTGAATAGACCTATTGAGTGTTACGTAAATGTATGAATTTGCGTGTGCGATTATAAGCGCGCTGAAAATGTTTACTGACAAGATTTTGTGCAAATATTTTTGGTTTTATTAAAATTTTAGTGGCTTGTTGGGGTAAATATTTAGTCATAGACTAAAGTACTCAATTTTTTTCAAAAATGTAAAATCTTTGATAAAATTAAATAATAGTAATATACATTTATTTCAGACTACAGTGTCCATAAGTGTGTTTACAATATAACTTAATAACTAATGTTAGTAGAGAAAATACATAAAATTAACAATAGAAAAACAAAAAAAAAACCTTTAATTTTTTTTTTGGAATCAATAAACTTTGCCATTCAAAATTCAGCTTACAGTTAAATAATTAAAGATTTATTTTTAGAAATTGAAACGTTTATACTCTCAAAAACCCACAGAATACGAAGATACTTCAAATTGGCTTTCAATCAAATAATTACAGTTTATTTAACGTAACAACCACCCTGTTATAATTCCCTTCTCGCTGTTTAAGTCATGTTTTCCAATTAACTTGCAAATGTATTTTAGGCTTTGCGATACGATATCTCTTTGTAGATATAGAAACACAATTTTCGTATTTTGTTTATAAAGAAAACATCTACCCGACAATAACTATTTACGCGAAGCAGGCGATTTTCATAATGTAAGCCACACAGGGGGATATTTTAGTGAACGACCGGAGTTCCCGTTTCCAGTGTTACCAAAATGTGAAATGATGGTTAAAAGAGGCATAAATACGTACGGAACGACATTGTTAAGTGTCTTGGTACGGTGATAGGTATACCAAACATGTTATTAAATTAACAATGTACTTTTGAGATCCCATATCTCACTAAAATGTCTTATTTATGACCCTTAAGAGTTTAACCGCATAACCTTTAAGTGGTTGTCGTCGGCTAAGTATGCCCGTATCATATTATTCCAGTTCAGTAAGTTATCGAGTCATTATAGCGCTTTTTTGAGTGGATTAAATTTTACATTGTCTACCTATATTATATTAGATTCAGAAGCTGTTGAAATGTAAATACTACGGTGACATTTAGAACGCATTTAGAAGAATTACTACTGAATATAATAAATCAATAACTCTATTGTCTTCATATAACAACACACCCTTAACTATATTCGGTATCGGTCAGAAACTGCTCACAAACATTCATTCATACACACATCCAGACCTAAATAAACATTTATGAACCAAGCAGGTACATCACACCTAGCACAGGAATCGAGTCCAAAACTTGGGAATTCATTATAGTGACCACTCTGATATCTGAAAAATATTTCACATCTAAAATGGGAATTGAACCCGAAACCTTCACTTGGCAGTCCCACATGGTGACTTGGTGACCACTCTACCATCCGAATTAAAGGAACGGTACTGGATTGCCAATCTACGTGACTTCAGCGGCCCTAGAATGGGTGAACCGGATTTAAAAGGAGATTGCTGTTTAGTCACTGTTAGACTGGATAATTTACTCAGTTATATAGTCAGACGTCATCGTTGGATGCTAAATGATGTGAGCTAGGTAAAATGTAGTGATTTACTAGATAGTAGGAATCTTACAGTATTCCATCTCACTGGGTACTTCCGCGTTATCAGATTTTTTGCTGCCAAACAGTAGTGCATTAACATTACTGTGTAACAGTTTGAAAGGCAATGTAGTAAGTGAAATTACTAGGCACACGAGACTCACCAACTGATGTCTCGGGGTGATGAGCGCAACACAGTGTTGTACACTGTATCTGTTATGGGCAGGCGTGTTGCTTATTATCATGTGACCACCTCTCGTCAGTTGATCAAATAAAAAAAGGAGATTGTTATAATAGTATGATCTAAAACGCACTGACGTAAGTGCAGTATTCTGCAACGGCTAGTCGCATCACGGCAAATGCAAGTGCGATTTATGTCCATAGAGTTTGTTTCTGTTTCATTTATGTAAAGACATTCGGTTTAAAGAATTTATTCTCAAAAAGACACAACAGTCACTTAAATGAGAACACTATTAATACATATTAGTTTCTATAAAATAATTTCATCGTTCTTAACAGCTAGTACATACATTTGGACATATTTATATGACATTTAAGTATTTATTTATCTTTATGGGATTTTGATTTTAGTTTAAATATGATTATGAAAGATAATACCTTGAAAAATGCTTTTCATGTAAGAACATGTTGCATAAATGTATTTCTGTGAACACATAACGCAGAACTCATAGTTGCATCATTACAGAACGAAGTTACTCAGAATTTCTATTTAAAATATATTACATTATTCCTCATAATTTGTATCTGAAACATTCACAAACTTCCACAAATCCTTACACAGTAAAATTAACTATGCACTTAACTCCCAGAATTTATAATTCAACAGAGATCCGGTTTAAAATACGAATTAAAATGGGATGTGTTGTTTGAAAAGTTGAATGCAGAGATAACGCTGCATTTTGTTGTAACGCACTTGAATTCTGTGAGACGTACCGTACACGTACTACAGTCGTATGCTACTCGCTTAATAAGGACGCATTTCATATACATTTACATGATTGTAGCTGGTACATCTATGTAATATCAGATCATTCCGAAAAATATCAACATCAAACTGAATATGGTCTGTTTAAATTCCTCCTCTAGGTGCTTCCACTGTTTCTGAGAAACTCTTTAATAGTTTGTGCAAGGAAGCAGTATTGATTCATTTTCTCGTTTATTATGATGTTCGTAAAATACCTAAATTATGAATTGAAGTTCCTAATCATATCATGCCGAACTGTATTTTTTTAGTAGTAAAGTTGTTTATTTGCTGCTATAATCATTTAAAAAAATATAAAACATATTCATATTGCAGGCGACTGTACCCTCACACATGACATTCTAAATTCTGCAGTACGTTTAGATTATACTAAGCATATATTCCACGAGTCCAACATACTCCAGATTTCCATAACCGCTTAATTATTTTGTTTATCTCTGACCACCAATTGCCTTTACTTGCTTTTACTTCGGCTTGTGGAACAACGCCAGTTGGTTTTTAATGTAAATGTGCCAAACAGCAGTTTCGAGATGTTCAATTGAGCGTAAATTTTGTGTATTGTTCTTGTAATTAAGAGTAAGTAATATGGTGGTATATTGGCTTTATTTGATGCCAGAAATGGTACTAAAACCATTTTAATATTGCAAAGAATGTCGCGGGGTAGGGTTTTGAGTAATAGAAAGCTATAATTAAAATTAATTTACCCTATAAATTCTTATTGAAAATATAAAAAAATAAACATCCAGTTAAGTAGGAGTAGGTCTTACTCTTACTTTAAGAAATGAATATCGAAGAAAATGTTCTCCCAATAATGAAACTATAATCATAATAATCATTCACTTCATCATCTCATTATATTAACTGACCCCTAACTAAGCTCGGAGCTTGTGTCTAGGGTATCAGAAACTACGCACACACTCATTCACACACCAAGACCGAGACAAACATTTGTGGTTCACACAAATATTCACCCCGCATGGGAATCGAACCCGCAACCTTACGGATGGCAGTCCGGCATGGTGACCACTCTGCTGTCGAGGTCGTTATAAGTAGACTATGAAACATAAATAGAATAAGCACTACGATTACTTTAGAAAGAACTAAATTGTGTTTATGAACAAAAAATCCATTTGACGTCTTTATTAATTTAGAAAAGTTTTAGGCACGCAACACCTTATTCATTTTTATTAAACTAGATACAAAAACGTAGGTTCTAATTTTGTTAGAGACTAAAAGTTTTTCAATTTTCAACTTCGAGAGTACTTACTATAATCCTGTTTCTTCCCTTGACGAATCGAGTGGATACTCAAGAGTACATTTAATAATCGAGTAAGATTATAAGTGGTTAATACCGTATTTGATTGAAAGAATTAACTTGCGGCAAACTTCTGAAGTTATACTAAACTGTTTATTAAGAAGTAGAAGTTTTGTTTTGATTAATATTCGTATATTATTTAAGTAAGTAATAAATGTATATTAAGTTTATTACTTTCATACATATTCGGAATAAGACGCGACATATAAAAGAAAAATATGCATGGTTGTGTTGCGTTAAAATGAACCACGGGGCTTAAGTAACGCGGGTGAAACTGCGGGCCAAAGTTATTATAAATCGTATGTTATTGTTTTTTTAAAATAAAAGACGAAATATACGAATATTTTATCTGAACACAAGTAACATTATTAAATGTAGCCAAATCTATTAAATATATAATTCTTCATAAATATTTTTTAACTTATTAAAAGTGTGATAAAGAAAGTTAAATAGACCGTGACATTGAACATAGTATTGATCTTCGAAACTTACAAGGTCAAATACAATGGCTGTTTATTAGTTGTGTATCAGAACTAACTCGCCATGTGAGAATAATCAATTACCAACACACCAATAAATATAATTTAGAACTCTGCGAATTTAATGGCTATTCTGGATTTCTGATGCACTATTCAAGAATAAATCAAGCAGAAATTAAGTTTTATAGACTCCAACAGACTTGGTAATTGAGTTATATGTTATTGAACTCACAGAGTCAATTAATATATTGGTCTCGTAATCTATGATGATCACTTTCGGACACGGTTTGGTTTGGCTTGATCGGAGAGGTTCCATTCTCTGACAGAATGTCGATGTCAATAAATAGTCGTCATCATCAGCTCATATATATGTATGTATGTCCCACCGAGGAACTCGAGCCTACTTTGAATTGGCGCGTCAAAAAGTAACTTAAGCCATTCCTTTTCGATGAGAATTCAGTTGGCCATGCCTAACCCTTTCTTTCGTTTCCTAACATCTTATTATCGCTTAAAGGCCAACAACGCCCTAGAGACTTCTAAGATACAAGTGTCCCCAGGCGATGATAGTTACTTACAATTGACCCGTCTTCTCATTGAAAAATTGATTTGTTAGCCTGACTAATGTTAGGCATAATGTTGGCGGAGGGCCTTCCGCTCTCATTTGCACAGTGAAGCAGTAAAGGGCCATCTGCGGCCAACTGCAACATATAGTTCGAAAAAAATAGGCATAAAGATAAACTTCAACCTCTTTGTTAAAGTAGTTGAAATGAAATACTTTGATTCTGAATTTCGATCGTCCATCCATACAAATGGATGCGAAGCGCCACACTTGCAATATAAGGCAAATAAATGACCTGACGCGGCGCCGGTAAAATGAGAAAAGAATTTATGGCTTACCTCCGAAGAAAATGCATTTTGGCTCCACGTTCAACAAATAGCTTCAATCCTTTCCAATGTTTTCATTGAATTTTCTTTTTATATTTTTTGTAATTATGAAATTCGGTTTAACTTCGTCTGAATTTTATAAAATTTCAACCATTTTATTTTTAACAATTTACTACAATACGTTATCTACTTGAGTTGTTTTTTAGGATTACTTGGGAATGAATACTTGTGATTGATAGGTCTGAATGTTCTTTAAAATCATCTTACTATGCGGCTAAGAACCCGATAGAATGAATAGTTTTATTATCTAAGAAGGACAATAGTTGTGATCTAATACAGCGAGAGATTCATTAGTTATTTGGTAAGTATTCATGATTTTTATAGCGCCTTTTGTTAGTCAATAAATAAGGAGTTATACTAAAGGATATATAACATGTTCACTATTTCTTTCGATATGTTATTTATCCATAATCATGGCGATTCCCAAATTTTAATACCCAGAATCATAATCCATCTCTTTGCAATCATTACGGGCCATTGAAATAAATTAATTTTTCAACACACTTGCTCATAAAGGGGCTCTTATTTGTGCAAAAACAGTTGAATAATGACACGTTTTATTCACTAGTGAGTTATAGATTGTTTTTTTAAATTGCTTTGTTTTTTAAAAAGTTTCGACACCAAAAAAATGGTGTCCATACATTTTTAAAAACAAACTTCAACTATGTTGCCTTACTTTTGGTAGGTCTATGGTCGATTCCATTCATTCATTCATTCGATTTTTTTTTAATAAGTATATTCTTTTAGTCTTTGCCGATCACCATTGTTGTGTTGGATGCGCGCGAATAGAAAAACTGTTTATTTATTAGCGAAAAATGATAATTTCTTCGCAAATGTGTTGAAAAACGTTGTATGGTACACGCGAGTATTGATGATTACTATCCTCGGCTATCTTCAGGCTCGGGCCTCAATAGCGCCTCGGAAGTAATCACCAACTTACCTCGCTTGTACCATAAGTAACTATTAACGGATTATATTCGCGTATTCAATTTTTGTTTTACATTTAAAGTTACTCGTATATTGAATGTGTAGTTTCGCGTAAATCAAAGAAATTAATTACGATTCGTTCAATCGTTTTATCGATAAACCTTTTCCTGTGAATACGACATACCTTTACATTTTTCCTATTAATATGGATCAATAAAGTGTTTTAAACGGATTTCTTCATAGAAATAATCATTGTTTCATTCACGATAACTCTACAAAATAGTCATAAAATAACACTTCACAGAAATGTATTGACTCGTAATTATGAACTTTTTATTGTGGATTTAGTATAGTGTTTTAAACTGATCCTTTATAAAAATACATTTGCTCGTATTCCAATATTGTTTGCAGTATTTTATTAATATTTTAAAGTTATTGGAATCCTAACATCAAATGAAATTGACATTTAATTTTTAGTTCAAAAGCGACATGTCTGCCAGTACATACTAATCCTGTGTCCATATTCTACTCGTAGAGTTCGTTTAGGTTTTTCTCAACTTTGTTATGAAGGGAATTCCTTATTTTTTTAAAGTATTTACGATCTTTATTTATGAATTCTATTGCTTTAAGAGCGAAAATTTTATTCAACAAAAAAAATTCGGCGCACTATTCTGAATATGAGTAATTATACTTCACTATCAATATCTAGATACACTTCTTCTTCTAGAAGAATATCTAGATAGACGAAAACTATAGGAAATGTTGCATTCCAGAACCTTTGGATTTTTGTTTCTCTCGAAGATCCAATTACCTGAACTCTAAATTATCAATAACGGAAATACAGACAAGATGTCCTAAGAAAACTCTACTATTACTCACTTATTTCTCAAATTCTTCTTATATCACTTAGAATATTTCGATATAAAACTGCGTATCGTTATAAAAACCTATCGATTTATTCCAGAATAGGTCCGTTTGGCTTCCGTTTGAAATATAGCGCTTTCTGATAGATTAACTGTTCGGAGGGCAAACGTAGTCCATCTAGGGTTTAGGCAAATATTAGTTTTTGAGCCATTGCTATATTAAAGTAGTTGAATGTTTGTATATGATTTACTAGCAGCGCCCCGCGGCTTCACCCGCGTAGTTCCCGTTCCCGTGGGAATTTTGGGATAAAAAGTATCCTATGTGTTATTCTGATGTATAAGCAAGATTATTGTAAAGTTTCATTAAAATCCATTCAGTAGTTTTTGCGTGAAAGAGTAACAAACATCCATACATACAAACTTTCGCCTTTATAATATTAGTAGGATGAGGATGCGTGGAAATGATGCAAAGTAAACTGTAACGTATTAAAATACAAATAAAGTTAAATATATTTATTATTTCTAATAAAAAAATACTTTATAAAGGTGCAATTGAATTAAGAATAATCTTTATAATAAATTATTTTTAACCTACATATTTACTGAAAAGTCGTCGAAGAGATACCAACTGTAACAAAAATATCAATCGGTTTCATGTAGGCAAAGATAATTTGGTAGATACAAAAAAGCATCATCGAATTATGGAATCCATCGTTTTTAAGTCGATTAATAAACCTTATTTTGTACCCACATTCCAAATTCAAATACACAAATAACCTCTTATTAACCCAATAGCCAAATTAAGCTGCAAATATTTCTAGTTTAATCTTATTATTATATCTCCGAATAAACAACAGTTCAATTAAGAATTTAAAACAAATTACGGTTTAAATTGAATGAGCATAGACAAGCAGCTTGGTTCAATACATGCCCGTTTGAATGGCGATGAGATCCAGTAAAATTTCCTCGATGGGCTATAGGATTAGCATCAGCTACCCATTACAACCCAGCTGAGTGCTACGTTGATAAAATGTGACCAATCTCATGCCAAGAATTAATTTTTTACTCGGCTTTTAAGCAAAAGCTGTGCTCTATTCCCCTTTTAAATAGCTTGGGGTTGAATGAAATATGAATCAAGTGAGCGTAATGGTATATACCTTTTAGGGTTGTGTTCTACCTATATAAATGAGTATGCTAAAGAATGTGAATCGCTCGCAAAATTGTACAATGGTGGAATAACTAGTCTTAAGTTATTTATGATGTTTGCAGATCACAAAATGTAAGTTTAATAAATATACATCTAAATACATCTGCGATAAATTTCATGATAGTTTTGCAGTTTAGACAAGAAAGCATAAAAAAACAAACTCACTTCCATATCATCAACCATCTTTTTTAAATGTCCCTTTTTCTGTTATTCTCCCCCTTTTATTTGTTAAAACTTTGTATTTGTTCGTGTGTATTCTGCATCTATATGTGAAAGCATGTAATTGGTTTATAGTTACTCATTTTTTCCTACTTATTTTGTTAAGACAACTGTTTGCTTTCCTAGTAAATAAAAAATAAAATAAAATAAATAAATATTACCAATATTAAGTAAGAATATCGTCTATTATTGTTACAATTCCTTGTATAAAACAAGGTTTCTTTAATAGGTAAGTACCGATGGTTGCAGTAACAGAGAGTCCGATAAGGGGAATGGGTATAATCTCCAAGGAGTGGCGGTAGTTTGGTCTGGGAATTTAATTTAATTTCATGGTAAATGGTTTGTTCGTTATTAAAGTAAATACAAATCAATATTGTTTGTGTTTAGTTTCAAATCATTTTGTACGGATGTGATTTGTACTTATGTGTATTGACACCTACGTAAAGAGATGTAATGATATAGTTTTTATTAAGTAAAGCGGGTATTTTGATGTTATTTAAACCACTTTCAATAACAGGAGATGATCTATTCGGCTTGTACATTACTTTTATTTTTACTTAAACCATGGAATCACATAAAATACTTTTATACCCTAAATTCCCACGGGATCTGAATACACACAGCTGAAACTACGGGACACCACTATTAAAGGACTTTGTGATGCCAAATTATGATACGCACTGAGTTTGGTATACGCAGGCGTGTCGTTAGAGATGTAAGTTACAGAATAGTCTGTTAAAAGAAATGTACGGTTCTCATATACTTGTTATAGATTTTTTTCTGTCTGAATCATTTTATTTGAGTTCTGTGCAAGCAAAGTTAGGTACTATGTTAATATCTGTCTCTCGTAAGCAGGTTTTCAAGCCCGATTCGCATGTACGAAGCCACGAAATCAATTCAAAAGATATACATCTACACCGTAAAGTGTATTCTTATCTCGATTTGCACGAGAACAAGAACAAATCTTAGAGATTCGTCGCATACAAATAACCTAAAAGTCCGTTTGTGTCATAAAAGTCACATCATTGTGAATAACGAGATAACTTACAAAAAATAAGTTTTGCCCCCGATTTTACTCGGTCGGATACACTTTTCCATAATATTTTATGATAATTTTATTTCAACCTACATGCACATGAGCGCTTGCCTTAAACACATGAAATATTGCTCAACTCTTCATGATTTTTGGTCGAGTATTTTACTCTTTTTGTACACAAATATAAACATTGAATTTTGTTCGACCTTGTGATGTTTTATGTTAAGGAGCCTATGAAACGTAATGTAAGTAAACGATCGATGTTAAATGTTTCAAATAAAATTGTTTTTAGTATATTTTGTGTTTTATGGTGACTGTTACTTTTCACCGATCGGTGCAATAATATTATGATGCGAAAGTATGTTTGTTTGTTTTTATTTTTGTTGAAAGAAATCGACTATTTATGTAACTTTGTATGAACATGTGGGTGAAATAATTTTAATATGTTGTAGTCGTGGATGATACCGCATAGTACATCTAATTTTCAAGATACGTACAAACTCATTTTACAATCGTTAAATTAATTTCAAAGAAACTGATTATAAATAATTTCTTCATTCAATTTAGCTCACCGACCAGACTTCAATAAGAAATCTCTTTTTAATATTACATTAAAGAGAATGAACCCGGAAATTGAGTTTCTTTGCAGATACAACCCTTGAACTTGCTTGAGAAGTAGTACGCGTAGTAAAATGGAAGTAATTCTAAATATTATGTGATTTGAAATCTTTGTTCATTCGATAAGCAGATCACTAGGCTCGTTTGAATGTTATTTCTCACACATAGCGGATTGTAGGTTATTGTTCAAGTATAAACACGACATTCACAATGCCATGGAATCGAGACAAGAGAGTAATCAAACATTGAATTGTCAGATACTCATAGTTTGCTAATCGATCACAACAGACCACTCAAACAATAGATTTACGTAAGTATTGTACTTTATATTCTATGATCTGTCATGATATAAGAGAGATTTTCCACCTTTATGTGACATTACTCTGTTCGATCTATGTTCCTTGGCTAGTGTTAGATAAATATTTAATAAAAATAAAATAAATACTTTTTTTATTAGTGAAGTGTACAGAACGGTGTGTGTACGCACATACTCGTAAATAAACGTGGTACCTTGGTTTTTCAGACATGGATCGACTTTGAGATCATCAACGCGAATAAGGAACAAGTGATTACGATTGTTTTTTCTTCTGTATTGGTATCATCAGTGAACGTGGTGTCTTGTTTTGATTAAAATTGTCTTATATTGAATAGATCTTAAAATAGTCAGATTCATTTGTGTGATTTTTGGACTAAAACAGTGTTTTTTACAATCAAAAGGTTATTAAAATTATTACGGGTTTATTAAAAGAAAGTTTCCATTAAAATCGGTCTACAGATTCCTTTAAATATATGTAAGTAGTTTGTGATTCATCTAACTCAAGTTTTAAAAGTGCTAATGAAAAAAAACGTTTTTTATGGTCATTTTTAAGTCACATTATCGATATTGCATCTTATTTTACTATTCGAAGCTGTGTGCAAAGGGCTTGTTTTAAATCATTATCAACATTGCAGGTTACTTCACCACCTTAAGCTGTGATGCTAGGGGCTTGTTCACCATAATGAGAAGATAAACATACAAATCCCAGAGTAACTAAATACACTTGGAAACATTTAACAGTGAACAGAGAGGCGGCAAGTCGCGAGAGCGGGAACGCGTACCGTAAAACTGTGTGATATAACGAAGCTTGTTAGTGCACTTTAGTAAGAAGATTGTCGGTGCATTGAAGACACCTCGCAGACTGCCGAGCAAATGCAACTAATGAGTTCCTTCTTGTTGTGTGTCATCGTAGCGGCAATGCCGGAGGTGTTAGGTTAGTATTTCGCTTTGATTTACTCTATATTATAGAGGATTTGGTTTAATTCTTTGTATTTAAACTGGCAGTGCCCCTAAGTTTCACCCGCGTAGTACCCGCTCCCGTTAAAATGCGGGGATAGAATTAAAAACCTTTTTCTTGAATCACTCTATCTATTAAAATAAGCTGCATCAAATTTTTGCATCACTGTTTGCGAAGTTTTAAAGATTTAAGCGTACATAGGGATAGACAGACATCGACAGCGACTTTGTTTTAAACTATGTACTTAGTGATATAGGAAAACGTATAATCTGGGTATGTGGTTTCTGATAGCCTAAATACAAGAAATGATCCTAGTAAACGTGTTTGAAATTTTGCTAACATTTTTAGTTTGAAAAACAATGTGGTTCTGGTTCGTCAAGTGACGTCATTCTAATATGGCGGATATTAAAAAATGGCGTCTACTTACCCCCATGATATGGTAGATCAAGATGATATGGGTATTAAATAAAAGGTTTTTTAATACATTTTTTAATATTTTAGGATCACACCCATCGGTAATATTTAACACTACAAAACATGTAAACGCTGAAGGTAAACTACATAAGAAAGTGTTATTAAATGTGAAATCTCCTTTAGTTAACATTAATACTAATTTACAAAGTGTATTCAAAGATAAATTATGTGAGAAATGTATTAGTTGTATGGAGAGAGCTATCAAAGCATTCCAGACTGAGATGCATAAATCTGCTTTCAAACCTAATATATTAGAAATGTATAACGACATACTATCGGAGTACCAAAGGAAGGCAAGACGTGCTATTAATAAGGAAATAGACGATTACGAAGACAAAGACTCAAATAAAAGAAAGTCTAGTCCCACAAAAGATATATCTTTAACCAAATATTTGGACGAGGAAGGCAAACCTTACGCTGTAAGAATAAAAGAATATGACGTTTTTAAAAATACAAGTGATGCAAAGAGACCTTTCACTTGCACCGTCTATACTATAAAACAAACGTTCCCCTGCGATTCTGTTAGACCAGAAACAATTACTATTTCACCAAAAAAACGAAGTAAGAAAAGTAAAAAACCAAGGGTTAGTTACTCAAGAGTCTCTACTACAACTAACGAGCCCAAAACATTCGCAATGGTTTATAAGAAACGAGATTTAGATCTTGTATCCGATACTTATATGACTTCAATTGAAGATTTGTTTGATGGGTTTTAAATTTAACAACCTGTATTTTAGGTAAGTTTACTCTTTTATTTTATCTTTTACTAGCAGCGTCCCGCGGTTTTACCCGCGTAGTTCCCGTTCCCGTAGGAATATGGGGATGAAATTATGCTAAAAACCTTCCCCCTGAATCACTCTATGTATTAAAATAAACCGCATCAAAATCCGTTGCGCAGTTTTAAAGATCTAAGCATACATAGGGACAGAGAAAGCGACTTTGTTGTATACTATGTAGTGATAACTACTATGTGTACCGTCGTTTTATGCGCTAAGAAAGCAAACAAAATCATAGTCTGATTTGTATGTCACTGTTGTCGTACCAACAACATAATCGACAATCGTTACAAGTAGATAGCACCCTTAAAAAAAACAAATACTACAAAATGTACAAAAAGTAGTTCTCAACTGGAGTGGTCTGATTGCTCACTCACAAATACGATAGAAACCCTACATTCCTTCTCTACATTGATTAACGAATACGAAAGTTAGTCATGTTCAAGTTCTATACTTATAGATGTGGAATCGATCGTTCAAACGCTAAAGCAATACGAACTTGTACACGATCGTGTGTAAGTAAATAGGGATCGTGCAAAGGGAAGTCAAGTTAAATATCGGTTGTCAACGGCGCCGAGCGGTTAGTTATTGCCATGTCTAACTCAACTTACAACACCGTAAGGTATAAAGGCTTTACTGAGCTGTGTGAACAGAGCCTTACAATCCAAATAGTAAATACATGTTTCGCAAACCTAGCTATTTGCAGATCTACAAGGATTTGATGATTTAACTTGTAGTTTATAACGATTTGGGTAAATGTTTGATAGCTTACTGGGATTAATTTTCGTATTTATGTTTTGGTATATACGTTTGGTATTTCTGGGGGTTTGATAAATAGGTATTTTATATATAACTAGCGGCGCCCCGCGGTTTCACCCGCGTAGTTCCCGTTCCCGTAGGAATATGGGGCTAAAATATGCTAAAATAATACTAAAAATCTTCCCACTGAATCACTCTATCTACTAAAACAAACCGCATCAAAATCCGTTGCGTAGTTTTAAAGATCTAAGCATACATAGGGACAGAGAAAGCGACTTTGTTTTATACTATGTAGTGATTTGTGGGTATGTACTAAAATAGTTATGTTTAATTGTTTTTGTTATGTAAATTGTTTATATGATTTCAGATTTATCAATGTTGAAATTTTAAACCGATGTTGCAGTTTGAAAAAGTGATGATGGTGTCAAAAATTGAAAGAGGCTAAAATAATTTGAAATTTTAACAAAATACTCCTTTGGGTTATACGAGAGATGCAGTTCCTAAGAGACCATTTGAACTTCAATTAAATCTCGTTTTTTAGGAAATACACCCTCTATGATAAATTAAAAAAGAAAACCTTATAATAATGTTTATTAGATAATTTTAATTTATAAGATTTAAATATGTATAGCTACTTTGTTATGAAATAATTGTTATTCTTGTTGAGATTTGTCAATAAGTACCTGGGTTAATATAGCTTTGCTCGGTAGATTTTTGTGAACTCATGAATATAGAAATGGAATTAAAAATATTACTTGTCATTGTAGGAAATGTGGATTACCTGTACCACTTTTATTAAATAATGTTATATCATCTTGATTGGGGAGCCCAAGACATTTGGTCATCAAAGTTTTAAACCACATTTAAGAAATTTTTGAAATATTTTTTACAATTTGAAGTAAATTCTCTGAAATTCTCAATATCTAACAAAAAGTGGCTCCCGATTCAGATGAACATTGAACACGTTTTATTCCTCGTTTATTAAAAACAAAGTTAAGGCATCGACTTAAAAACTAAAATGCTAAGAACATTATAATGACATTAAAGTGGAAGTGGGACCAAAGTGTACTATCCAGATTGTAACCTCAGCTAAGCCGCAGAATGCAAGCCCGTACTTTGTAAGTAGGTGTTTTCACAACGCTGAGTTGACTAACAAAGTTCAAAGTTTAATTTATTTGCTTTGTTTTAGTTTAGCGTTGTCTGAAACTGTAAATCGATTGTTTTTGTTTAACTTATGTTTTGTATTAAAACGTTAAGGATGTTAGTTCGGAAATAAGATGGCGGGGTGTTCGATAAAAATAATTTTGAACTTTCAGCTCAGACCAAGACATTTAGTGGAGGGGTCGAAGGAAGGGTTTTGACAAGAAATGGGGTTACAAGAACCTTAAACTGTATTTGTAACTAGCTAGATTTAGTTAAATTTAACGCGAATTTGGAAAAAGAGTGTTCTTTATTCTTTCCAATTTTTGCATGCAACTCTTTGATGTATATTCAGTAATAAATATTAACATATCATAAAAAAGACAATTCATTTAGCAAAGCAAATGTAGAGCGTTTGCTAGAAGTCCTAAGATAAAGATTTGTGGTTTATGATGACTTATTGATGTTGGATTGATTCATGGCGTATTACTTAATTGTACAATAAAAACCATATAGTTATTAGAATAGAGAATAAATATAAAATGTTAAGTAATGAAATGTTAATGTTTCTAGTTTATGTTCGTTATTTTTTAAGATATTATCTGTTAGATTTTAGTAATAGTATAAGTCCGATGTTATTTTTGTATTGTTCATTTTTGTTTTTGTAATTGTTATTGTTAATATGTAATGTATATTGTTAAAATTAAACAGTTCGTTATTAATAAATTTTATTTTTTTCAATTCACTTTCTTGAATTGTGTATATAAGCCCTAACTGGGCCTAGTCGCCCTTTAATCCGGTACTGGCTGTATAGATAACAACATTGAAAAATACTATACTACCCTCGATTACGTGGGTAGGTAAGTCTGGACCTTTTGAAACAATACTAATTTAACTATATTTTTCTGGCAGTTTTAATTTTTGTTTTATTTTTTATAGCAGCGACCCGCAGTTTCTAATATAATATAGCCTATGATACTCCGGGATAATGTGGCTTTCCAATAGTGAAAGAATTTTTGAAATCGGACCAGTAGTTTCGGCGTCTATTCGTTACAAACAACCATCAAATCTTTCCTCTCCCTCTATTTTAGATTATAGCTTTTTCTTAGTATTTCCTAGCGTTTATACCAGATAATTGTCAAATACAGACAAAACCAAGGACACCTGAAGTTTTAAATTTTGTACCAGATACGTAATTAAATTAATTCTAAGCAGTAACTAATTATTGACAATACAATAATCAAATTATAGTAATCTGTTTATCAATATTAAATCAATCGGAGACAATTAATACCAAGGTATGATTGTCGTCATATTCATTATAATCTGTGGTTAAGGTTATTGGCAACCTTGTTTGATGATAGCTTGGTGTAATATACTATGAGTATACTAATAATCTTGAAAATTCATTACAAAGTAATATAAATAAAATTACTGTATACTCAAAGAAATAAGAATAATTAAAAAAAACATGTTCCTTTTTTTACTTTTATTATATTGTCATGGGACTTCCATAAGTATGCCAAATTTCAGCTCATTCCAATAACCAGAAGTTGTCGAAAAATGGCTTGCAAGATTTGATTACAGACAACGGGACAGGTGAAACTAAATATAAGCTTGTAAAAGAAAACAGGGCCTATCAAAAGAACTGTCGACAAAGTGTTTAAAACAATAGGATACAATATCTTTTTCCAATTTACTATTTTTGTCTTAAAGGTCGTCTATCATACACACCTATAAGTTTTAAACTACAATAGTTATTTATGGTACAAGCGAGGTAAGTTGGTGATTACTTACGAGGCGCTATTGAGGCCCGAGCCGTCAGGCGAGGGTCAGAAGATAGCCGAGGTAGTAATCATCAATACACGCGCGTACCATACAACGTTTTTCAACACACTTGCGAAGAAATTAATAATAAAATATCATTTTTCGCTAATAAATAAACAGTTTTTCTATTCGCGCGCATTCAACACAACAATGGTGATCAACCAAAGACTAAAAAATTATACTTATTAAAAAAAAATCGAATGAATGAATGAATGGAATCGACCATAGACCTACCAAAAGTAAGGCAACATAGTTGAAGTTTGTTTTTAAAATGTATGGACACAATTTTTATTGGTATCGAAACTTTTTAAAACCAAAGCAATTTAAAAAAAAAACTATAACTCACTAGTGAATCAAGCGTGTCATTATTCAACTGTTTTTGCACAAATAAGAGCCCCTTTATGAGCAAGTGTGTTGAAAAAATATAATAAGGTTTCAAAGTGTTTTCTGATTCGTTGCTCTAGGAAAACTAAATAACTACTTAAATAACTAAATAAACAAACAATTACACCAAAATACATCCATACTATAACTGTTTTATTTAAAAAATATCTCCGATACAAATCAAACAAATCAACTCCATGTAAAAATATAAGGTCCCATGCGAAATTATGCGTTGCGTTCATAAAACCGTGTGTGTGCAGGTGTGCATTGCATTCGGCTCATACCGGGATATTTCCCACGGGAACTGCCTTGATTAGTCGGATGTTTTACCTATAACGAATAAATACATGATCCCGTATTAACGTTCTGTGTTGACAATTTTGTATGCTGTGTTTTTGGATGTTGTCTCTTGAGATAGTAACTTTTTGTAGCTTGGCTAATGGCTATGATACTCATATACACACTAAGTATATTTATTGTTCTCTATATCTAAAGAACAGAGATTGAAATATATAAATACTTATAGATATTTCACTGACAACTTTGATTTTAAGGTCAGAAAAACATCGTCATAGAAAGACATTGAAAATAGTATCAAGAAACTATTTTTCAATTAATGTGTAGCGCTACAAAGTTTCGTAGCGCTACGGAACCTCCAGTCAAGTTTATGTGCTACGAAATTATAAAGTTTTGTTTTAATTTACCTAATTATTAATTTTTCGTTTCTTATTTTATTTTAAAGTGATTTAAAGTGACATTACTATTATAAATATTATCATCATTATTGAGGAAGGCTCCTTGCTCGTGGAAATATTATACACAAACCAATTTGAATAATTATCACGCTAATCTAATAAGCATGACAGCGTAAACCTATACAGCTGTAATACAACCACTTGAATAAGCATCATACTTAGTACGCTCCAGCGTCTCGATGGACAATACGTATTCCGAATTCCGTAGGTATAACAGGGTATAACAGATCGGGGTCCGGCGGAGCGTAAGACGAAATCATTCCGATCGGCTTGAGTCGACCGAAACGGGCAGACTGTCTAGTCCCGCTGACGCGTCCGACCAAATAATCGCACGCCCGTACACTGCACTTCACCGTGTATCGATGTTAACGATCCAAGTTTTTAAAATGGAATTTGACTGGTAAGGTATAATATTGATGATATTTGTTTGATAAATAATAATTATTTTTGTTTGTTAATTTTAATTGTCTAAATTGTATAAGTATGTATAACTTTTTTATTTTTTTGTTTTAATTTTGTATATAAGTAATAAGTGTAAGTTTGTGTAAGCCCCTCTCAAGTTGCTGCGCCCCTGCGGGGCATCACATGATCCACATATTATTTACTATAAGAGCTCTATGTTTTGTGATATTGCAATAAAGTTATTTTGATTTTGATTTTTAATTTATGGTTAAGTAAATGGATGTGTAATATATTTGTTATTCTTTTAATTGAAAATGTATCTTAGCATAAGGGAATATGATTTTAAGGGAGTAACCTCCCTTAAAATCATATTCCCTTACGCATTCGAAACTTCTACCTTATTTTATCATAATCTCTTGTTGTCATTACATTTTGTATCGACTTCAACTTAACTTTTTATTGGCAAAATATAATATTGAGCAAACTCCAGTCTCGAAATCACGTAGTTTTAAAATGACACTTTATTTATATTCAGTACTTATATTTTAAATTTCTCGCTAAATTATATCTTAACTAACTCTAAACCAGTCAATACGTCTAGACGTACAATATGTTAGAAAATAGTTTGTCAATAAGTAAATTAAGTTTTTCTTACACAGATCATAATAACGAAAACTTATCTTAACAGTATGTACCACCGCTTTATAAGCAGATAAGCAGACATAACAAGTGACAATCAATGAAAACTTCGTATTATTATGATAACGTAAATGTAGATTACAAATCAGAAATCAAATATAGAAGCTAAAATGCATATTTAAGGTGACCATTGACGAGTCAGTTAAACTGATCAGTCCAGACATTGTATTGTGCGTGACTCCAAAAGTTTTAGTCCAACTAGATTTATCGCTACGGTAATTGACGACCATTTTTACACGCTTTTTATTGGATGGACGTTCAACTGACTCATCAATGGCCACCTTTACACATCAGTTCATGTTAATCTTAGACACAAGTACCTAAAAGTATACATAATAATAAACTATTATTACACAATCACGTTATCAAAGAAACTTTTCAACTAATATTATCTAACACCCAAGGCTTAAGAATAATACAAGCTTAACAACATTTAGAGGAATTTTGGTGTCTACACTATTGGTGTCGTATCGATCCCCACTCCTTAGGGATTCAAGTTTTAAGGTCAGATCCTAGTTTTACGCAGTCCTTCGGTTTTAATAGTTTTACCTTCCGATTTAATGAAATGTTAGCTAATGTCTTTTGCGTGTTAGGGGGCTTAGTTTAGGGATCAAGATAAAGGTAAATGAAAACAAAATTACTCGTTATTTTTATATAAAACGTTATTATTTTTAAACTTTATTTTAAAGTATTTATTTATGACTAGCGGCCCGACCCGGCTTCGCACGGGTCCAATTTTCCCGTTGATATTCCAGTTTTTTTTTTAACATAAGAACCTTCTCCTAATAACAACAAATACATCCAAAAAAAAGAATTAGTGAAATCGGTTCAGCCATTCACGCGTGATGCCGTGACCAACGAAAACGGGTTTCATTTTTATATATATAGATTATAGTTTTAAATAATTACACATGTCGTTTGATATTCCATTAGGGTTGAAATTGTCATTGCTTTTGCAGTGACTAAACGAGTCATAGTTTTAACCACAAATCATGGAGTCAGTTAAGGACATCCGTCCTGTTATAAATACGCTATAAAAAACCGTACTTGAGATAATTTTGTATCCATTTCTTTAAACCAAATCTTCATATAAAAACTAACCCACTACTCAACAATCCTAAAAACTAGTTTAACTAAGTTTATTACCTGTATCTAGGGTATCTAGAACTACACACAAACTTATTTACACACAAACCCTGACCAAGATATTCGTTTTTCTTACCCCTAGGAGCCTAACATATCGAAAAAACATTGGAAGTGGATACTTGGATTTAAATATTTATTTACTCTCCGAATCTTATGTTTTTGGTATCAGTTGTAGAAATAGCTTTAGGTAAACTACATGTTTAGTGTTTTTTTTAACCAGGGGAAACCCGTTTACTTTAGGCATCCCCGACGGAGCGAGGTATGTAGGACTCACCCTTCACTAAAGATAGCGGTGGAGGTCATAACATTCTTTATTTGTGTTATTAACTAATTATAATTTTCCGCAAAAATATCCTACTAATATTATAAAATCGATTGTTTGTGATTGTGGATGTATGGATATTTGTTCCTCTTTCACGCAAAAACTACTGAATGGATTTTAATGAAATTTGGTACAGATGTTCCTCATACCTAGGAATAACACATAGGATACTTATTATCCCAAAATTCCCACGGGATAAAGTTATTATCATATAAAATTATAAAGTTTGGGAAACTATTAGCTAAGTTAATCTACCTTGTTTAGGCGAACCAACATTACAGATTAGTGAATGAACATGTCTAAATCAGCTTAATTTAGTTAACAAATTATCACGTTTTCGACAGTGCGATGCAAACACTGAGCTCGACGCAAATATTTACAATCAATAATGACGTTCAAAACTTATTTGTCGAATTTTCCACAGAGAATGTAATCATTCCGTTCATTATTCGGCGCTGATTGACGTTAATTTGTAGTATTGATACAATGTGACGAGATTTTCACTTTAATTCATTTTGATTTTAATAAAATGTCCTTTTTAAGAGCGTGTGTAAAATTATCAGCTATTCAGCGGCAGTAAAATGGTACGGAACACTATGCTTAATGAGATTTAAATAGTACTAGAAGCGCCCCGCGGTTTCACCCGCGCATTTCCCCCCCCTTTTCTCTGCCTAGGGGGGAAATTTCCGAAAATCCTCTCTTAGTGGTAGCCTACTCCCCCCAACAAACACACGTGCTAAATTTCAGCTTTTTCTTCTATTCTACGAGCAATAGTTTCGACTGTGCGTTGTCTGTCAGTCAGTCAGTCAGTACATCACTCAGTAACGGCAGGGTTTTATATATATAGAAGATAGATTATGTGATACCAAAATATGTTCTTGTTTTTGCGTATCTATCTAGAAACATTATATCTACCTAAAAACTAATCAAGAAAATATCTTTTAAAACAAAAATATCGAATAACAAATACTAAGCTAGTAAACTTTAATAAAATCCAAAAGGGTTTTACTGAAAAAATAATGTCAGATATTGTTGGTACTTTATTACAAAACTTAGTTTGGAAAAACGAGCCAAAGTCGATCAATCAAGAAACTTTTTCAACCGAAGAGGTAACAAAAAATGTTACATAAAAAAAGTTAAAAGAAACATTAATACATAGTTTCACCATCATTCACGTCGTAGACAAATATTGAACAATTTACTTAAATATATATTTTTTCAACACACTTGCATAAATGGGCTCTTATTTGTGCAAAAACAGTTGAATAATGACACACTTGATTCACTAGTGAGTTATAGTTTTTTTTTAATTGCTTTGTTTTAAAAAAGTTTCGATACCAAAAAAATTGTGTCCATACATTTTAAAAACAAACTTCAACTATGTTGCCTTACTTTTGGTAGGTCTATGGTCGATTCCATGCGTTCATTCATTCGATTTTTTTTTAAATAAGTAAGTATATTCTTTTAGTCTTTGGCCGATCACCATTGTTGTGTTGGATGCGCGCGAATAGAAAAACTGTTTATTTATTAGCGAAAAATGATAATTTCTTCGCAAATGTGTTGAAAAACGTTGTATGGTACGCGCGTGTATTGATGATTACTATCCTCGGCTTTCTTCAGACCCTCGCCTGACGGCTCGGGCCTCAATAGCGCCTCGGAAGTAATCACCAACTTACCTCGCTTGTACCATAAATAACTATTACCACGATATATCTTTAGTTTCGACCGAGAAAGCGTTGGCGGGACGATCTGGTTGCCTTTGACAGTAGTTGGTGGGAGACTGCGAAGGATAGGGATGGTTGGAGGTGTTTGGGGGAGACCTTTGCCCAGCAGTGGGACAATATAAACCTATATAACAAAAAAAATATATCTTTAGTTTCATAAAAAATATTTTAAAACAGATTAGAAGTTTTAGAAATGATATTATGATAATCTGATATGTTTGGTGCTGCATAACTCTGATCGGACTAAGATTTGGACCTTGACTCCATAGCAATAGCTTTTGTTCTGCTCAACTATGGCTATCCAACGATATATTACACATAGCTATTGGGGGTACCAGAGTCCATACATTTTCTAGCATCATCCTTTGGGACAAACTTTGCCTCTTTTTAATACAAGTATGTTACGTATCTAAACCTCTTATTGTTAAAGTAGTTTTGATAAATATCTACAGTCTAAATATGATAAATCTCCACACTTATTATGAGTTACGACTCACCATCTTTCATCTAAGGCTGGCAAAAAATACTTACTTTTACTATACAAAAATAAAAAAACAATACAGAAAACTCGTTTGTTCGAAACAAAGGGAAAGAAAATAGTGTTTTACTACAAATGGATTAGCTAGAGATATCTAGACATTAATTGTCGAAACTCTTTATAATTCACCCGGTGGAAAATTTCCTAGCCGTTGTGTACATGTATGGAGTGGTGTAACATACGAGTCTCCAAGGGGCTTTGTGCGATCGAATTATAGCTATTTGTTCTCTTAACGTTGTACAACACAATAACACGGTGTCTAATGGCCGTACACATCTCTATTAAGGATATATTTGCGTGTAAACTGTTATTCCTTGATTAATTGTTGTATAAATGTTGTTTCATTCGTGATTGTGTTAGTTCTGTTCAGAATTGTAGTTAGGTAATTTGTTTTCGTTAGTTTTTAATTGATTTGCGATCTTATTATGCTTCTTTGATTAACAAGAACAATAAACATTGAAATAAAACAACGGATTTTTGTCGTGGTTATATTTTGTCCGGAACGTCAGAAAATGTAAATCAAAATATAACCACGACAGAAATCCGTTAAATTAGTTTTATATCAATTATTAGGCTTCATCTATACTAATATTATAAAGAGGAAAGATTTGTTTGTTTGTTTGTTTGTTTGTTTGTATGTAACGAATAGGCTCCGAAACTACTGAACCGATTTCAATAATTCTTTCACCATTAGAAAGCTACATTCACCCTGAATAACATAGGCTATATTTTATCCCCATATTCCCACGGGAACGGGAACCACGCGGGTGAAACCGCGGGGCGCTGCTAGTTTTATATATAAATATACAGAGCAAAACTTAATTACCAATATATTTGTATACAAAATAAAATTAATTAAAACATGAAGAGCACTTGTTAAAGAATTAAAAGGAACTCTTAAGGTGGAGTTTGTTCATTAACTTCAAGACGTACGGCGGCTTTAGATTAGCTTTATAAAATGAAGTCTGCTCTACACGATGTTAAATAAATCATTTGGAAAGGAACTCGTTAATTTTTATATTCATTAATATTTGGGTATTTATAATTGTGGTATGAAATAGTTTAATTCTTCTTTATTGTATTGATATCATCAACGCAAGAGTGACTTTTGTCCTGCATTGGGATTTTCACTCAGTTCACTTTTTATGATATTTTTTTGCGTGTTTATGACGTAATCGTGACGTAGTCTTCTCGTTAATTGCTTTTGTAAAATCAAACATCATCATAAAATTAGTAAATATAATCCCAAAATAATTGACATTCAACTCCACTGTGCCAGAATATTAATACGTACAGATCCCGCTCAGAATAATAGTAATAACCAACCACTTCCCAACTGCATACAGCATTATCACATAGTTCCGAAGTCACGGCGAGCGGAACTACCAATAAAAAGCTATTGCTCAAATTAGCGATACTCTCCAAGTTCGGTATTGGAATTAGCTGCAGGTAATGTTCCAAGATCCGAACTTCGAACAGTATTCATTAAAACAATAGCCTTTTGAGAAATAACTCGTTCCTTCCAGTGCAGAGCTCACCAGCTAATTATAATTCAGCCGCAGGGAGTCAGACTCTGCATTGAATCTGCAAAGTACTGCTCATGTCTGGGAGGTCACGTCTCAAAGTTCTTCGTAAACGCGAACGTTGGACTCAATTGAATACCAACTTTTTAATTGAAATTATTCATAGAATGAGATTTCGAATCGTTTTAGCAATAGTCGGATGGACAAAACTGTAGGTCGACCATCAGGGAATTGGGGAAAAATGTGTTGCAAAAATAATAAAAACACTAAAAGTATGTTATAACAACCTGTATTGGCTGGTCGGCCCATAGCTGGGCAAAAAAAAAATCCCACAATATTTAAAGTTACAAGTTTATTTTATAATTTCAATCAAAATTTTGTTGGTTTCATATTAATGCTGAATGCACATACATAACATAAATTATTTGATATTGATTTTGTAGTAGTATTTGAGTATTTTATACCATGCGAAAAATAAATAAATGAAATACATTTTTATTGAATGTTATTTAACTTAAACATCTGCATCAGTAACAAATTATTGAGAAATAATCTTGTTTAATAGGAATATCACTTAGTTATGTAGTTACGAAAAGAATCAAAGATATTTTTTAGTTTTGTAAAATTCAATAGAATAAATTTGACAGATATATTTCATCTGATAAAAAGCTTTGTAGAACATATGACAAAGAAAATGTTTTAGCAAGAATAAGATTATGTATCTAATTCTTTTCTTTCGTAGATTTTAGGTACCACATTTCAATGACCAAAGCATTAACAAAAGTTCTTTGAAAGAAGTATAAAAGTAAAAGGGGTACTTCGGATACTATTGTATATTTCATGTAATAAAGTTTCCAGACAATGAGAGACCGTCACAAAGTATATTAAGAAAATAACTATAGAGTTTCGCTTCATTCAACATAGAAGCCCAAACTCAAAAGAAACCGTACTGTACTCTAGTCAAAGTAATGGCAAAGACTCGGAGCAAATCTGCATTGCAAATATCTCCAATTTTATGTAGAAAATGCAACTGAGGACTGAATTTAATTCGCTATAACGCATTCATAAATTATGCACAACATTACCTAAACGAAGTTTAAAGTAACAGTTTAATCTCTGATTTATTTAAATTGTGGCTAACTTTATGCGGTAGATGACAAGTTAAGGCAATTTATTATAATATAGACTGAATTGTGAAATTCAATATTATTTAGTTTTTTGGCTATTTGGTTAACTCAAATGGATGACACGAAAGAGTTAGTATAGGTGTTTAGTTTCCATACAGTTGTTGGTAGTGTTTTTATAACTAGAAACAAATATAAGCATTACTTTAAAGTGTTAATGAACACAAAAAGCATAGTTTTAGAAATATTTATTACAATAATCTTGGATTCCATTTCCAGGTCAAGCAATTTATTATATCTTCCAAATATTGCCCGGGCTTGAAACCGCCAAAACTCATAGGGCAAACGTAGTGATTACGCCTATTCTTTACTGTCTTCGTCGAGAAAAAAGCCTGTAGTGAGCTTTACCCACCGATACTTTACTTTTTACTCTACCGCTTCTTATTTGTACAATGTACATTTCCCCAACAAACAAAGACGTATTGCTACGAAACTACCTTTCACTATCAAAAATTTATTGGTCCACTCGTAATACCGCATTAATTGAACCTTCCTCAACGTTAACAAAGAATTGACTCCGATATTTTCCTTCTAGAATATTCAACGAACACAATTCGGTACAAACACATGATTAAATGTAAATTAGTGTCATTTATCTTTGGTTTAGCGAGTTGCATAATTTAGGGTAGCGTCGTTACCCGACCGTACTTAAAGTGCTAAGCCTCGATGTGATAGCCACCATTAATAACTTACAACACTTAAGCTCTTCTCTTTACTTATTCAGAGGCTCAGTACTTTGTGTCATACCTTGACTCTTATCAGAATCGTTCCAAGGTTGCTAGATAGAACACGAATAATTTTAATTTTCTCTTGTCTAGCTGGACGCTTACTCGTAGTTAAAAGATTAGAGACTCGTTTCGAGACTTGAGAGCTTGTTATTATGCAACAATAATGTTGATACTATGGATATTTCACGCTATATGCTAGCTATGCCCAGCGCTTTTAAACGCGTTGTGAGAACTTCCAGCTTTCCCCAATTGATGGGCTATCTAATGTTAAAAGAATGTACTAATATTATTATAGCACAAAAAATATCATTGAGCCTTTACATACGAGTATATGCGCCACTATTTTAAAATCCTAAACAAAACAAACATTTCAAATTGAACAAAAACTTATAAAGCCAAAAAAAGGAATAAAATAATTGCTCCTTAACCCGTACCGACCTCACAAGATTAGGTAACAATTTTATTTGAACAGCTATTACTCTCAAAGATACGTGAGATAAAATAAACTTGGTCTGAACCGCAGCCGAAAAACTTTTCGGTAACACCTTTTACGAAGAGATTCCGAATATAATCCGGGACGCACAAAAACGGGTGTGTTTGCGTGAACACCGCAAATGTGTCGCGAAGGTCGCGACCGTACCTAAAAATCTCAAGTTGTCGGTTGCTTTATGTATTTTTTGGGAAGGCAGCCACGCTCCCGTGACCAATATGAATGTGATACAATTTGTCAGGTTTACGTGGTTATTTGTTCGGAGCGCAGGTGCGAGATCCGAGAGCTACCAACCCCGTTTCATGGAATAATAATGACGGATTCGACTTAGTGAAGACTTAGCGAATTGCGCCGGCCGCCTTAAGGCGTCGGTGCCACTTAGCCTCTCTCATTTGCACGGCTTAACTTACTTCACACGACGTCGACCATCCATAAACTTTGTACCAGTATTTATCAACGTAATAATACTGTTACATCTCTTGTTTGATAATCCCATTCGAATAATTACTTATCTTACCACAAACGAACCAATTTCCTTATTTGTATTTTTAAGAGAAATATTTATCTAAACTTAGTTGTTGTCGAACGATCGCTCTTTGAGGTAGAATGTTTTCTTATCCGAATTTCATTACCATAGTAATGGGATTGAGTTAAATAAAAATAACCGAGTCTTTTGGAGAGGTCAATATTGTTTCCACAAATGAAATTTCATAATCTGGCATAGAATCTTGAGTATCTTCTTCAATATCTGTGAGCGAAATTGCATTGAGCATCATGAACATAATATTGGAACAGGGACTCCCTTGAGCCGTCGCAATGCTACTGTTACGACTATATTCAAATCTGCATTCCCATATGTAGGTACTTCACATATCACAGATTTAATAAAAATTCGTTGCAATTCGAATATCAGCTGTGTCGATATTTCTTTTCTCTACGGATGACATTCTACATATTATTACTATTTTAAGAACATTATACGAAGGTATTTGAATCATTATTTATATATTACTGCGCAATGAAAATAAATGATTCAAATGATTTCTCATACAAATAATATGAATTTTCTACTTGTGTCTTTCAGTTGTTATATTTGGTCTTCGAAATGAAGCGACAGTTATTAGTCCTCTTCTGTATGGAGATAGTGTAGTAAAAGCTAGTCGGAAATTTTAGTTTATCGCATCTAATTTGTCAGTAATAAAAAATCTATTTCTTTTAAATTATGGTGGTATTTAGTTGTCTAAAACTATTGGCCACACTAATAAATTTAGTAAACACATTTTTAAGGTACACAAACGTTTCATGTAAATTGATGAAAATTTGCATTGTACAGAGGTATTAAATAACAATGCAAAACAAACGAAAGTCACGGCAACCAGTGTTCGTAACTAAGCAATTTGGCAAAGTGCTGGTATTTTACAAAATCGATTAAAATGTAAATCTGTTGGGCGCCGTGACCTCGCGCCTGCCGACCAATAGTTTTTAAACATTCAAATATAGAACCAAACAGGAGTTGCACCTTTGTAAAGCGGGTTCTGAATAATATTCAGTAGATAAATATTAAAAATTATAAAAAAAACTAACCTATTTTGAGGGTGCGGGGACAGGACTTCCTCAATAAAAGGTTTAAATAAGATTTTTTCAACTCGGATCAGTGGTACCTGAGATAAATTTAAGTATCGTTAAGTATATCGAAGAATAGTTATTTATGGTACAAGCGAGGTAAGTTGGTGATTACTTTCGAGGCGCTATTGAGGCCCGAGCCGTCAGGCGAGGGTCTGAAGATAGCCGAGGATAGTAATCATCAATACTCGCGTGTACCATACAACGTTTTTCAACACATTTGCGAAGAAATTATCATTTTTCGCTAATAATTATACAGTTTTTCTATTCGCGCGCATCCAACACAACAATGGTGATCGCCAAAGACTAAAAGAATATACTTATTAAAAAAAAATCGAATGAATGAATGAATGGAATCGACCATAGACCTACCAAAAGTAAGGCAACATAGTTGAAGTTTGTTTTTAAAATGTATGGACACCATTTCTTTGGTGTCGAAACTTTATTAAAAACAAAGCAATTTAAAAAAACAATCTATAACTCACTAGTGAATAAAACGTGTCATTATTCAACTGTTTTTGCATAAATAAGAGCCCCATTATGAGCAAGTGTGTTGAAATACTAATTTATTCCAAACATAGCTCGACTGTGAGATCACCAACACGTATTGATTGGGCAAGCGCGGTTAAACCAATTCCTCTTCAATGAACTAATGTTATCAGAGAGATTTTATCCTGTAGTTTCTACAGATCGAATTTTAAATTTACTACTCAAAATGAATTAACGTAATTGAAAGTTCACAGTGAAAGTCAAAGACGGTAATATAAACGGATACATTCTTGTTTTATTTATAGGGATTGGAACCCTAAAAAGAATTTTGGCTCTATCGAGTAGATTTTGTTGGGAAATGGACAGGTTGTTTTAAATTCAGAGGGCGAACAAGTCGGGCCACATTCGGATTGTGCCGCGGTGACACTGTGCTTATTGTATTTTCACTGAGAGCATCGCCAGCGTTGGCACCGTCCAACATTTTTATGAAATACTATGAAAAGTGCCATTTCATGACACTTTATAAGGTTACTCAATATTTTTTGGAATAGACTTAAATAGATTTAAAAAATATTGTTAGTGATATATAATTTAGTCAATTGAAGGAATTTTATAAAAAAACTAGCTGTGCCCCGAGGTTTCACACGCGTAGTTCCCGTTCCCGTTTCCGTGGGAATTTCGGGATGAAAAATAGATGTTGGCCGATTCTCAGACCTACTGAATATGCTCACAAAATTTCACGAACATTGTGACACGAGAATTTTATATACATATAAGATAATTCTTTATGCATTGTAGGAAAACTAAGAAATACATACTTAATTGAATTTTTTAGAAATATTTCCTCTTGTTCCCTTTAAATCAACTATAAAATTTTTGAAGGTCATAATTTATGGCTTCGCATGTCCTTTAAAGTACGGAAATGTAATGGGTGAAAACCGATATCCAAGCATTGAAAACGATCAAAACCAAGAACATAATTCCTTTGTCATTCACATACGTCAAAACTATCACCAAGAGACACAAGTACGAATTAAATTACCAACTCAGAATATTAAATTAGAATGCACAATAAGTTACAAGCTGTTTCTGTTCACAAATTACACAAAATTAGTAGAGATATCCCGGAAGTTTAGCGAGATCCGAAACTATCTGATGTCAGGCGCAGTCCGAAGTCTGTCTTAATTAACAAGCCAGGTCCGGATATTAATTCCTTGCAATTTAGTTGAAGACATTTCCACTATCGACCTTTATGGTGGGTATCTCGTGAATGACCCGGTTTATTAATGAAATTATGAGGTTTCAGCTTAACTTGTTTGTAATTGTATAGTTTAATGGTGAAGTTTATAGTTTATATTGCAGTTTATGTAATAGCTGAAATAAGTAATTTTACATTGCAGTGTAAGAGTTATGTTATGCGACTAATCGTAATAAGTAATTAAATACTTAGTAGATTTGAACTGAATAAAATCATGATGTTCTATGTAATAAGGAAGTAAAGACGTAGAGGAGATTTTTTTTATTAAAACTACATTAGCTAATCATGTAATTATAAAATGATCATCTATAAAGAAACAAGCCTCTCCAGCAAAAGTATTCATATTTCTAAATCAATGATTTCCTTCAGACACAGCTTTAAAAAGTAATAAACATTACATTCTATTACAAAAGAATTAAACAATTAAATCAAAAAATTAGCATCGTAAAAAATTCCGCGTACGCAGAAAGATTAAAGCCGGAGTCGCAACAAATTGCAGTCTTAAAAATGATTATAACTTTAACAGACCTTCTGCGAACAAAAAATAACTAATTATACAAGCTCATTAGGTGCCGTTTCTCAAATCCCTACAATAGACCGTGGCGAGTGTTGGCCGGGGAGGGTAATTACCTTAATGTTTTCGTGTTTCACTGTCAAATTGTAAAATGAACTAATTAAAAGAATATCATTATGTTTTAGCAAGTCATTTTTATATTTTTGTTTAATGTTTACCTTTTATGGAAATACATAATATTATGTTTATGTTATTACGTCTTTAAATTAAAGGTTAATTAAATTTTAAAAGTTAGAATTGTAGTATTGATTCTATTATTTATTGATATTGATCTACATAGCTTTTGACTAAAACCATATACGTAGGTCTTAGTCCAAAATAATCGATCAGATATACGACTTTGCATCCAGCACGGATGTAGCTAACTGCTGTTACACATTTGAGCAATCATCCAGTATTTTCAACACAGTTTCAAACAAGACAAGATCTAATTTACACAGGACAGTGGTTGTGTTATTTATGACGCGATTGGAGTTCCGCGGTTGTCGAATACAACCCATTATTTTGCGCCCCGATACGTTTCTAAATCACTCCCCGATATTATCAGGTGTTCGGGCTTTTCCCTGTAGAATTTCGGAAGCATTATGTTGTGGGACTTTTTTCTAGTTTCCTCGTAAAGGGTGTGACATGGTGCGGTAAAAAGTGATTGGTATACAGAGTTGCGACGAGTATAATTGTATGAGTTATTTTATGGTACAATATAAACTCATTGAAATGTAAGGTGAATGGACTAGGACGTCTAGCGATGTTATTATTGACATATTTTTGTCGTCTTCCATCTCAGGAAGCTACTAACTAGATTTTAAAAATACTGGACTTAATTGTTAATTGACGTAGGTTTTATGTATACTTTAAAACTATGTAAAGGAGACGAGCAGTAAATATTAAAGTGGGTAAATCGTTAGACACATTCAGTGTAAATATAAATTTATAATAAGTATAATACATAACAATAAACCGAACTATACTGTCACAACCTATGATATTGTAAATATGGGTGTTTAAATTTGGATGGCATGACCCCAATTCGGTTACTATAATCCGGCAATTAACCCTTTGCGAATCACCTTGTATTTGAAACAGTATTCAGGTGCAACCGACTGTAACTAATACATCGCGAAACAGGCTATTTGGAAAATTGTTGGTACCATGTGACGTCACGGGGCGCTAGCCGTCAGCGATCACGCAATCAAATAGATTTATTCCTGAGCTTTGTCCCCCATTCGTATCTCAGATAAACTGAGCCTGCAATTGTGTTTGGGTTCAAAATTGTGTGTTGGGAATTGCGACCGACTCCAGTTTTAGTACCGACATTATTATCTGCCCACTGTTTGTTTGTATCTAGTTACAGACCAAATGTGACTCTGTTTTCATAAAATATTTGCCCCCACTTTGCAGGATTATCTACCGATAAACGGATTAAGTATCGTATTTATTGAGTTCAACTTTGACCTGATTCATGTTTGAACTTAAGTGTGCTAATTTATAGGTCGGGACCCGAAAAGCACTTACGAAATATAAAGAGATTTAAAAAGAAAATGTTTATAAGAAACAATTTTAACGTTGTTTATGTTCTTATATTTTGGAGAAAATGTTGAAACTGTAACACAGGTTTCATATTTTTACCGGCCCTTCGGTTTTACCTGCGTGAATTCTTGTTTTTGAGAGAAAATGTTCATTGTTCTTGGTTCTAAAAAACTCTAAACCAAACTTCGTCCTAAGAAATCCAGCTTTGCTTGAGTTGTAAAATCTTAAACTTGCCCTATTTATTATGTGTTTCACGTTATTGATAAGAAAAAGGTTTGACTAAAAAAAAAGAGAGAGAGAGAGAAAACTAATATTAGAAAATTTTCACCAAAATCCTGCCTTTATCAAGTCACAATTTTATCTAGATTCAGGTTTCTCTTCAGAATACCTATAAAAATCCCTGGAGAGCTAATCATGAACCAAAGTGCTTCTTGAGCAATTTACTGTATGTATAGTCAGAATAGAAGTTTGAAACACAAGTTTAATGCGGCGTCATAAGGGAAGCCGAGAACAACCCGTTCGTTTGGCCACCATCCCCAACTCCGCAGGGTAACCAGCCAAACGGACGCCCCTATATCCAAAGCTTTCATTCGATTCAAGCGGAACTCTGTCTGAAGAGAACTCGATTGCATCGAAGTGCTTCCGCTGAGTTTCTTCGCACACACTCTTTGCGAAATTCACAAAGTTAGCCCGAATTTTTGCATACGGGTAACACAACCCACTTTTACCTGAATTTTGCCGAACAAACATACCGAATATGGTCGCGCTTTACCAGTGAAATGCTTTGCCAATAAATGGTGCAATCTCATTTACCAATCACGTTTGAACTCGCTATTAACTCCGTTTTGATAGTTAATTGCAAAACACTAAACCTGAATTAATTGACTTTATTAACAGCCCGTTTGTATTTTATTCGATTTGGAGTTTGTTCTTCCCTAATCGCAGCTTGTAAAAACTTCTTTAAGCATCCTCTTAACGGCTAAAGTTTGTACGTAAAACAAACTATCACCACAATGATTAAACGGTCGTAAAGTTTTATTTGCATTGACATCACAATGAGATTTTAAAGGGAAAAATCCGTTTTATAGTTTTCCTTATCGTTACTAAGTAAAGTTTTACCGTAAAAGTATAGGAGATCAACTAAAGTACTCATGTATTCTGTCCTGTCAATGGCTGTGGGTGTGTGGAGCGGGATATATTGTAAGTAATGCAGGAACCAGATTGCACTGGCTAAGCGCGCAATTACCGTACACCTGACACTTCATACTTAAACCTCTAACCTCTATTAAAGTTGTAAACCCTAAAATCCGCACCGCTTAATTTCTTTCTACGTTCGGGCTCCCTCGGAAAGTCGTTTGGGCAAAGTAATTGCTTATGAGTGGAAGCGGATAAACGAAACGAGTTTCACTCTGCGGGGCCTCGTAAAATGGACTCTGGGGCTTGCATTTAATTAATACGACTACTACAAGTACGTGAGAGCACATCTACTCAAATGGAATCATTCCTTTTGACCACCGAACTGACTTACCGTCGAAAAATTAGCCAAATTACCTTACGACTCAGCGTTCCAGAAACTAAAAGAACCAAAATGCATTTCGTAAAAGAACCTAGTGTACATACATGAGAACATTTTGGTTAAAAGAGATTAATTAACACAATGTTGGGGATATAACAGCACCGTTTCCACAGAAACAGTCCCTTTAATTAGTCAGGAAAGTACTTGAGACGGCCATTCGGAAGCAACGGGAAAGTTAAGGTCAATAGTCTTTAATTTAAAGTAAGAACAAAAGGGACAACAATAATAGGAGAGGCAAGAATAAGATTATAGTTCGAACTTTCATCCTTTATTAACAAAGTAGTTGAAAATGCAATTTATAGTTAACTATAAGATGCCATTATTTTAACGTCGTTTATGTAAAACAAAGTTTTCTAGAAGTATGCTAATTTTCAGACTAAGCTCTATCTCAGTGTCTATTTCTTGATCACGTATTTAGTCACGAAAATGTTTTCCTTTTTTCGTTTCAGTGGTGACAATTTGATAGACAAGTAGACTGATACTGAGCTAGAAAAAATCCAGCTCCAACATCAGATATTTTCCTAATGCTTTCGTGAAAATGAATAAATGGAGAAACAGACAGAAATACTTTCGCATTTATAATTTAGGTTACGCAGGTATACATTTCCATTCACCTTTCATGAGCGCTAAAGAAAGGCTTTTGTTTTTTTCCCTTTAATTCAAAAACACAAATCAAAACAATAAACCTTTTACACGAATTCTATGTAAATTCAACTCTATATAATTCCCAAGTTTTGTCTTGGGCCGTTGTCGGTATGCAAATTGCGAATTCATTAAATGATTGTACGTCCGTCCCCAGTTTTTCTTTATATTTTTTTCTTTCTTTTCATGCTTGTTAAGAGTCTCTTGTCCATTGCGTTTAATAGAACCGTTTAGATGTTCTCATAATGAAAAGTCTCATGTCTTATTTACATTTAATGTTTGAACGTAATAATCTTTGATGTTACGTTTGATGTCCTCTTATAATATTGGCACAACCTTATGTTCTATACTATATAATACTTAATATTGCTCAACATTGAATAGTTATTAAATGATATCATTATTTGCGAAGATACTTTTTGCTTGATTCTTTGAAATAAATTAAGGTCGAAGTAAATGTCACCTTACATTTTTTAATAATACGAGTATCTTCCACGAAAACTTCTTTTATTAATGTAATTTTATTTGTAGACTCTTTACGATGTATAATATTTCTGATAGCCACGTTATAAAACTTATTGTTTCCGAGAAAATAGTTGGGGAGCGCTATAATGTGTGGTGATAAATCATTATATGACGTATACTTGCATTTGTAGAGGCTCACAGGTGCCCTCCATTGCTATATATCACCGGACGGGACGCGGGGATCGTTTCCCCGTTACGAGCTTAATACTGCCCTTAATTCATCATAACTGTCTAAAATTAACCTTCTTGTAAGCACACTCATTCACAGAATACACTCGAGCAATAGTTAAAAGTAAAATGTTACATTATTCAATTTCAACATGAAAATAAAAATAAATACGAATATACTGAAGAAAAGAGCGTTCATTTTCTACTGTCATTCCATTAAACTCGTGTATTAAGAATGCAGGCAAAACGTGCGAAACGGGACGTAAGGAAAAATAAGAAATTGTTACTGAAAAGAGACAGGATAGTTTAAGCTGTGAATTGTAGTCAGACGAACACTAAATATGTAGGAAATTTGAAAATAGGAACCTAGTATAAGGTCTATTCTAGCAAATAATGATTTCAAATTGAAAAATTCCGTGCCGTTCAAATGTTGGAACTCGTTCAAAATGTCACATCACCCCGCGAAATTGCATCGCCAGACTAATTTGTATTCAAGTACACTCCACCCATATTTGTTCATAAGGCAGTGGGGAATGATGATAGACATTCGACAAACGCACGTCCTAAACGACATTTGACTGAAGACCTTACAAAAATTGGTGTAAATTACGAGGAAAAACTGTCCGTATCTTTTACATTTGAAATGTTTTGGGAATTCGTTTATACGGGAATTAGGAATGGAATTCTTTTCCGTTTTTTCAAATTGAAATTCTAATTTCGTATCGATAGGATAAGAGCCGTTAACCTTTATTATTTTTTTCTTTGTTACTTTTAAGAGATTATTTGAATGTGGAATCAAAATTGATAAAGATCAACTGTTCTTTTTGTTTACTTTGTCATAACAGTTTCTGTTAACATTGTACGAAAATGATTTCGTCAGCGATATTGGTGTGATAAAATTTTTCATCACAAGTTTATCTTAAAGAAAATAAAATTTAATAAAAGAAAATTCCTTTGCGAATTTCTGTGTTATTCGTTTCGTTAAGTTACTTGTCAGCCGTCAGTGTACGAGTCTACGTGGACATGCAGAAATTTAAAAAGCATTCTTTATGGGCTCCATGCTGGCAATGTAATTTTAGCTTTTTATTTGGATTTTAAAGAATACATACGTAATATGATGCTAGCCGTCCATTTTTGCATTTATTATTAAGGCTTTTTTGAAGTACAGTTCGTTTAAACGTCAAAAAATTTCGCTGTTAAAACTGTAAATGTATTTCCTGATATTATTCAGAAACTTCTGATCGGATATGCATGACGTTTTCGTTATTTGATGGCTGTTATTGTTTCTTTCGCCTCAAGTTTATACAAAAAGTATATAGAACTCAGCTAATACTTACCAGCGTATTAGTTAAACGACTTGTTTTCTGATAATCAAGTTTTATACGTTCTTTTCATGATACTATACTTTTTATAAGCATAAAGTTTGACAACAATGCAACTGGACTATTTTATCGGTGTGACAAAGAGGATCATGAAAGGTGAAGATATTTATGAGTGTCTAGATGCTTCAAAAGTCGTTAATATCACAATAATACTATCCAATATCCATCTATTCGTACATTAAATTCATTTTATTAAGAACTTAACCCCTCAACAAGGTTTTATTATTAGTTAAACACCTTTAATAAAACTATAGGCGTTAGTGGCCAATTAAATCTTAATGCCACTAATAAAGCAGGCGTCAAATGAAGGGTTTACAAGCAAGTTTAAAGGGTCATTAATACAATGAACTGCCACTATCCAGAATCTACTATCCATGGCCAAAATGGCCAATATTCTGATGATAAGGATCGTTATTGTTTGCTTCGGAAGCAAATAAAGTACGTGCTCCCGATAAGCGTAGTAACGACAAATTGACAGCTGTATACAAACTCCGACCGGTGTAGATTTCTGATAGTATTATGAACATGTGTGAATTATTTTAGTAGTGTTATTTTGACAGGTAGATGTGTTGTTGGTGGTGATTGTCTGCTACGTTAAAGGTTACGGGTTCGATTCTCAAGATAAGCATTTACGACTATGAACATGTATGTTTTGTCTTGACCTAGTTGATTTCCGACCACAGATCAGGGAGTCACCTTAGGACTTCCATGTTTCCGACGATTATAATCCTAATACTTCTTATTGCAATACAATTCCTGAGGTAATATAAAAAAACGAAAGTCAGGACATCTCTCCTTGAATTTTTTTCGTCTTAGACCAAACTCTAGTCCACGTGGATAAAGTTTCAGGGCGAAGTTTGTTTTCACATAATTATAAATTAAAGTCTGAACTTGTGTAACTCCTTGTTTATCTACTGGACTTAGTACTGATTGGACTTTCACATGTATATCACTAGTAGAAATAAGAAGTGTCTATGAAAGTTATAGGCCCACTGATTCTGTAAGAATGATATGAATGATACAGCTGACTTTGAAGCGTTGATGAAATCCGTTGGGGTTTGGTGAAGATATACAGAGCATCTGTAGGCTCTTAATTCGGCTAGTGTATTTTATTATTCAATAAGTATTTACTAATTAAAACCACACCCTTATCATGGTATCATAATAGTCGAAGTTCTTAATACTGTGATAAAGCGAACAGTTCAAGATTAATGCCTAATTATATTTCCCGCATGAACTAATAATACATAGAAGGCAACTACAATATGTAGCTATAAACAAACACAACAATGTTACTATAAAAATGAAATAAAACAGCTATAAAGTTGGTTATAATAGCTATATTTCAATGTTACGGCTCCCAAAGGGGCAGGCCCTCAGATTGAGACGCGCCGTGGACAAATCCCTAAACTTGAGACAACGATCCAGGCTTAACATAACACGAAATGTTATTGAATGGCTTTAAAGGTGTCGTGTTTGCTGTGACTTTTCTATACAAATATTATAAAGAGGTAAAAGTTGTCGGGGTGATCTCTCTGGATCTACTGTACTGATTTTGGACATTCTTTTACCAATAGAAAGTCACTATCGATTTTTTTTAATTATAGTGTTTAGTTCTGGTAATCTGAAAACATTTTCTAAGACATTCAAAATTTTTATCTCTTGGACCTTGGACCGAGGACCAGCGATTGTAAAAGACTGGTAATTGGTATGTATATTAGATTAAGGCATTTTATTTATAACTCTTTGTAATATATAATACTGTTCGTGTTTTAATTTCAATAAATAAATAAGACTTGTGGCGGCCGTAAAGGCAAATCTAACATTTAAGATTATCCACAGAACCTTGGTAGCTCAGTTGGCTTAGAGCGGGGCTACGGTTCAGCATATTCCTGGGTTCCCAGATGAGGTGAAAATTTTGATTACGACATTAGTAATTTTAGACGGGAATTGGAAATTTTAGAGGATTTGATTAGAAATTTTACACGGGTGATACCAAATAATAAGAAATATCGGAAACTCGAAATAAATAATATACATGGTAAATATCCTGTTAATCATAATAATTTGACGGGTGATACCGTAGAGCGCTGCTAGTCTATACTAATATTATAAAGAGGAAAGATTTGTTTGTTTGTTTGTAATGAATTGGCTCCGAAACTACTGGACCGATTTCAAAAATTCTTTCACTAATGGTAAGCTAATTTATCAGTGCGTGACATAGGCTATATTTTATCCCCGTAATCCCACGTGAACGGGAACTACGCGGGTAAAACCGCGGGGAGCTGCTAGTGAACAATAAACGGATATCCGTAATAGGTGTACATGAAACGCATTTTATAGACGTTCTCTTATGTTTGACCTACATACATAAATATATAGTTTTATGTCCATATTCCACTTCTAGTTTTTAGTGAGTTTTAGGTATCACTTTATTACGTATTTTGACGATGAAATGTGAAACTAAATTCGTTTGTGCTGCGTCTGTTTTGATTAATATGAGTATTTTGTGTATGTAAATATGAAAAAGTTGTATTAACTTTGTTAGTTAACAGTTAATTGGTTCATCAAAAGTTTATTTTACCCAAAGGGGTTACGTATAGATTGGTAGAGCATAAAAGTACATTATAATCTGTAATTTTACTCTAATACATTCTGTTTAATATATCTATGGTCGTAAAGAAAATATTTAGGTACCCACTAAAATGTAAAAAGAAAACAAGAACAAAAGTGTCGTTGATTTTTATTAAGCGAAATATTATGTTTCTATCTTTTTGGTCTAAGTTTATGAATGTTCCATAAAATGCATAGATAAAAATTAAAGTGCAATATTTTTTCTAAGCAATTGCTTAGAAAAAATATTGCAATTATTTATATTATAGTAATTACTAATTATTGATCTCTTCATAATTGATATCTGTTGGGGTGTAAACGCTTCTAAGTATGGTAAAGTAAGACCATGAAGTACTTATAATCTGAAAAGAAAGAAAGAAACAAGTATTGAAACCAAATCGTAAAATATTAATTATGTTTTATGGCACAAAACTGTTTTTTTAAAATTTTTAGTAAATCCGTAAACCCAAGCGGGTATAAGGTTAGGTAAGGCGACATTCCTTACTTTATTTATTTAAAGAAAACTTTGTTTAATTAAAGAAATTGAAACAGATTTACTTCTTATTTCTTCTATCTCATTCTTAACTCACACTGAAATATACAAAAACCAACAAATATTTCACAATTTAACTATCAAAATAATCTAATCTAATCTAATCTAATCGTTTAATTAAATTTGTTCGTTATAACTTGTATATTTACTAACTCCTGTATGTAAGTAATATAAACCTTAATTTTTACCTTACTAAAACTTCCATAACTTATCACCGAGAACTTATACGCGGTTAACCTTTTAGGTTTGAGGGCTCTGAAACAATAGAAACACAATTATATGACAGAAACATGTCAGACAAAGTAATAGTTTGGTAGAAACAACATTAATTAGGTTCTAACAAATATACGTAGGGTTGTCAAACTTAGTAGCCGGACAGATCAGCCAGTTTGGCCAGACATTTAAGTGAAAAGGCTGGACACAGGACTGCCTACATTATTTTTGTCTCAGTATTAATAAGTAAGGCGCCAAAAAACATTAAAAACAAGCTTATTCGTCTACACTAATATTATAGAGGCGATGATTTGATTGTGTATTTGTACGAATAGGCTCCTATTTTATTACCAGGCGTTTATTTTATCCCCGTATTCCCACGGGAACGGGAAATACGCGGGTGAAACCGCGTGGCGCTACTATTACCAATAACCATGTTGATTATGATATTCAACTCGCCTGCGTTCGGCTCGCTTTTTTTGAAATGCAAAAACCTAACAAATGCCAGACACTGAATATTTTGGCCGGACACACAATCAAAAAGTTTAATTATGTCCGGTTTTATCCGGACGCCTGGCAACCCTAAATACACGTACAACAACACCAACAAACACACAACTATCCAGTTATATTAGTCTAGACTCTAGTTTAGTTATCACCTACTCTGAAACGCGTATTATATTACAAAATAAATTTCCTAATTATAAGGTACGTGTGAACATCGTAACCCAGGTTTATATGGTAGTAGGTGTATATACGATAATGTAGGGTTTAATTAAGGTTTAGTGTAAGGTTGATTAAGTAGGATTTAGTAATTAAATTCTTCTAGATTCGGTTACTAATTTGATGAATAATAAAAGTTGTGATGTATATTTCTGGACAGTACCTCAGAGGGCTGAATGCAATTTAATTTTAACTGTCGTATTTGATTAATTGTAAAAGAAGCCCAAAGTAAAGTTATTTGAACAATACGTATAAACTACCGTAACTATAAAGAACCGTAATAAACTCGATATGTTACCTGGTGATTATAGCAAGAATAATCTTCTTAGAATTATGATCCATATTATACCATTTACAAATATACGCCATTTGTCCTATTTTCGAACTCTGCAATTGAAAAAATTAAAGGTTTATTTAAGTATATTAGAAAAAAATAGTTATTATTCTCTTTAATTAAATACTTGACAGATCAAATAAAAAACGGATTTAGAAATATTGGATAAATATTTAAAAATATTGCTTAAAGAAGGTTTGGTAAAAAAAATGAGTTTAATTGACAACTTCACATAAGTATAAGAAGCTTACCTCAGTGATAATATTTTCTCCAAACACACTCATCATCAATATTTGTATTAACACCGAAGCTAAAAACAATATACATCCAGGTATCTGTTTCATATCTCCCATCTGTAATCCAATGATATTACCAAGAAGTTTTGGACATGACACGTTGTGACGAAGTTTTTGTCTCTGAACGCCTAAATTACTGGTTATGACTAGTATCTTTTTAATAATATGTTTACTATAAAGATGTGTTACGTGAATAAATACATTTTCAACACACTTGCTCATAAAGGGGCTCTTATTTGTGCAAAAACAGTTGAATAATGACACGCTTGATTCACTAGTGAGTCATAGATTTTTTTTAAATTGTTTAGTTTTAAAAAAGCTTTCGATACCAAAAAAAAATCGTGTCCATACATTTTAAAAATCAAACTTCAACTATGTTGCCTTACTTTTGGTAGGTCTATGGTCGATTCCATTCATTCATTCATTCGATTTTTTTTTAATAAGTATATTCTTTTAGTCTTTGGCTGATCACCATTGTTGTGTTGGATGCGCGCGAATAGAAAAACTGTTTATTTATTAGCGAAAAATGATAAATTCTTCGCAAATGTGTTGAAAAACGTTGTATGGTACACGCGTGTATTGATGATTACTATCCTCGGCTACCTTCTGACCCTCGCCTGACGGCTCGGGCCTCAATAGCGCCTCGGAAGTAATCACCAACTTACCTCGCTTGTACCATAAATAACTATTATTTACAATACATATCATCATCATCATCATGGGCCATTAACATCTACGTGAGATGATTTTATGTAGCGTCCGTTGGAGTTGTAGGGTTTGAAACGCACAATACATATACGAGTAGTATTTCTGTTCTTATTTTTTCATGTTATAAACAGAATTTATGGAAAACAAATGGTCATTATTTTCCAATTTAACTTTTCATCAATCCATATTTCTATCCCATATTTCTACTAGTCACATCGAGATATTAGTAGAAAGGTCATGATATATTTATCTCAATCAAGATGCAAGTATAATTCTATGCTTTTCAGATACCACAATTATACATAATAAGCCCTACTTACTAATATTAGTGAGAAGAGAAAATGATTACTACTAATACCTATGTATTATTATCTGTCCGAAATTATATTTCCCAGTAATTTCCTCCGAATAAGCAATTAATAGACTTAAAATTAAAATAATTTGATCAAATGAGATATCAAATTCGTCAGGATTGAGCTAGATGTTTTAAAGGCTGTAATACAAAACCAATTCCAAAATTTACTTACCGTTAAATTAAATCCCAGTGCACATATTTCCATTGAACCAATTAGAACATTGAAAAGGTTAGCCGCTGTAAATATATCTTCTAAATCATCTGATAACCTGGAAAATATATTGTTTACCTTATTATAATGTCGTATATCCTTCCTAATCCTAACTAATATTATAAATGCGAAAGTAACTCTGTCTGTCTGTTACCTTTTCACGGCTAAACTACTGAACCGATTGACTTGAAATTTGGTACAGGGGTAGCTTATGGTCCGGGAAAGAACATAGGATACTTTTTATCCCGAATTTCCCACGGGAACGGGAGCTACGCGGGTGAAACCGCGGGGCACAGCTATCAATAATAAATTAGTAGGTAAAAAACAATAGGTAAGATTTTTTCCTTATTATATTTAAAAGTAATTATTAAACAAGTAATATCAAAAAAGATAAAACATATTAATCTCTTTTTAAATAAAAATGTTCAACATATTTCGATCATATAATTAATCAAAGTTCTGGCTCTAATTTCGTTATGGAAATGTATGAAAAGTAAGTAAAGGCGTAAGTAAAAAAAAGAGGCTTATAAGCTTCATTTAATAAGGCTCTTACTTCAGTATATATTGGTGATCTTTGACGATATCTCTAAGAAGATGAACATTTGATGCATTCAAATCTTTGATTCTTTCGCTGATGGTTGCAAAATTAGCACAAATATGTGTTGTTAGAACACAATACAAAACATCGACTGCGGTGAAGTATAACACGCAAAAGAAACCTGGAAACAGTTCAAAGAAAATGGTCATTAGATGCTGTTTGATAAGAATTTAAGAAGAGTTTTTTAAGAGTGCAAATTAGTTCAGAGTAGTGTTTTGTAGTGTTATAAAAAGTTATTAAAATTGTTATAAATCTATTTTTCGGAACACAAATACATGAAATACAACATGTACTTTAATAAAACAATTTAAAATGATAAACCTAATGCTATAGTGATCAAATAAGGTGATGCGGTGTAGATTTCCGATATTAATAAAATGTGTGATACACATGTGTGCGTAGTTTTTGATACTGGATATACAGATAGTATATTATGTAATATATTATATACTAATAATAGATAATATACTATATACTCTCCAAGCCGATTTCGGCTACGGCGACCTAGCTTCATTAAACATATAGTAAATCAGTTTCTTAATAAGGTGATAGAGTTAGATTATGTTATAATGTTATGCAATAGTTTTTGTTGTAACTTACCAGCATAACACGAATGTAAGTAAACCAGAGTCCAAGTTAACCAAGAATTAACTTCAAAAGGCAACCACACAGCGTAAGGCAACATGAACTCAAACTGATTGTGAGTTAGATAACTGTAGGACATTAATATAGGCGACGAAAAATTGTATACAGATATCAATACAGCATTTAATGCAAAGAAATATTTGATCAACATCTTCAGATAGAAGAAATTTTGACCAACAAGATTCTTTTTAGAGGAATCATTTTCGATAATAACATACAGTTTTTCAATGTTGTCAGTGAGGTCATAAATCTTACGGCGCTTCGAATAAACAGCTAAAAATTTTAATAATGACGACAGACCGATTCCAAGGCAAGGAGCCAACTGGGTTATCTCCAGCAAATTAACTTTATTTACTTTTGATATTATGAAAGCAGTTTCTTCTATAACCATGAAACTGTATGTAATGATAAATATATAATATTTAAAAGACACTTTGACATCACCAAAAGAAATACCGACTACCCTAAGATTTGTTTTAATTTGTTTGAAATATTCGTCGTATTTTGGTATTTCCATGATGGGTCAATGTTTAGCAAGTGTAAGAAGGAGCGGAAAGAAGACCACTGTTGATTTTATGGTGTGGAAGTGTTAATATGAGGTGACATGAAACTAATAGGGGTGTCATTTTCTACGTTAATCCCTACTAATATTATAAATGCGAAAGTAACTCTATCTGTCTGTCTGTTACATTTTCACGGCTAAACTACTGAACCGATTGACTTCAAATTTTGTACAGGGGTAGCTTATGATTCGGGAAAGAACATAGGCAGTGATTTTATCCCGAAATTACCACGGGATCGGGAACTACGCGGGTGAAACCGCAGGGCACAGCTAGTTTGTAATAAAATTATCGAAGTAATATTCCTTTTCAATTTACTATGAATATGCGACTAATATCTGATAGTCTATCTAGACTTTAACTGGTTAAGTTGTATACCTTAAACTTAGGTGCATGTAATTTTGAAAATTTCAAATATGTTTAGTGTGTCTCTTTATTTCTGTAATATGTGTAGCATATCAATTAAGGCGACACATTAGGTTTTGAATAAATAGTTACTTAAAAATGGCAGAAGTTAAGTAACTAAATAAATGTTTACCTTTCAGTTTCAATTAACAATACGTGTAGTTGAAAAATTCAACGATCGCTACAAAAGTTTGGTAAAATTGTTTGTAGTTTTTCATAGAGATACAACCCTAGTTCGTGACATTCAAAATTCACTTTGTATGTCTAAGTGACAACATGAAAATAGTTTCCAAATGAAGTCACACTCGTATTGAATTCGAATATTGGACTATTTTAAATTCCTTTTGATGTAGTGTTTTGAAACGTTTTCCTCAATTTTGTTTCAATCACTTTGAGGGTCACTTAAATATTTTATTTCTTTAATATGTAATGAATTTTGAAAGTATCTTTTAAGTGTATCGATAAAGAATAAGTATAAGTTTTATTTATTAGTTTTGAAGTGATTCTTAGAACTATATTGTACATTATTTATTTACTATAAAAATATTAATTCTTAGACGCGAATAACTAATATAGTTTTTATAGTTAACTAGCTGTGCCCCGCGGTTTTACCCGAGGCCCGATCCCGTGTGAATTTCGGGATAAAACGTAGCCTATGTTCTTTCCCGGACCATAAGCTACCCCTGTACCAAATTTCAAGTCAATCGGTTCAGTAGTTTAGCCGTGAAAAGGTAACAGACAGACAGACAGAGTTACTTTCGCATTTATAATATTAGTTAGGATAGGATAAGGTTATTGACTGTAAAATTTGTTCTTTTTCTCTTCTTTCTTTTTCTTCAGTACTTTTTTTAAATTTTCTTGATGAATGGAATTGTTTGATGAAGTGTCTGTCATACAATATCATGCATGAAAATAATCCCAATCGATCAAGACAACTGCTTTCAATAATCCTAATCCTAACTAATATTATAAATGCGTAAGTAACTCTGTGTCTGTCTGTCTGTTACCTTTTCACGACTAAACTACTGAACCGATTGACTTGAAATTTGGTACAGGGGTAGCTTATGGTCCGGGAAAGAACATAGGATACCGCGGGGCGCTGCTAGTGTAATATATACCTACTGATAACATTCAACTATCACTTGCTACATTTGACAAGTGTGCCTAGTGCGAGTTTTATTTTCGAAAAGTTAACTTTACGGTAACGCACTAGGCACACAGCACAATCGCAGGTGAATTACGTCAAAATATCTTCACTAAATTACATATTTTTTTGCAGATTTATATGGAAATAAAGAAATAACATTCTTAACATTCTAGAAATAACATTCTTAACATTCTAAGAAGTGTTTTTTCTTTGTTAAGCTGAATAAATATACCAAGACGTTGAATTAAGAGATAGGTGTAATCAGTATTTCGTTTGCGTAGATTATCTTATTAATAACACGTTGTAAGATTTCTGATATAAAACTGATTTTTGCTTAAGAATCTTTCTATTATAAGAGAAAGGTATAACGATAGTTACTGCAATTATATTTATTAATAAATAATTTGTTTGTAATTAAAAACCTACCAAATAAATTAAGCGTAAAGATATTAACTAATTGACTGAGATTTTAGGAATAAAAGATTATATTAATGCTTAAGTGTGTGACAAACGTGTATAATTCACAAATCCTTTTTTTAATAGTAACATAACATAATCATTCACTCCATCATCTCATTATAGCAACTGACCCCTAACTAAGTTCAAAACTTGTATCTAGGGTATCAGAAACTATGCACACACTCATTCACACACATACCCAGACCGAGACAAACATTTGTGCTTCACACAAATATTCACTCCGCACGGGAATCGAATCCGCAACCTTACCTTAAATAAATATACATTCACAATAATGTTCATGTTTATATTAATGACTAGGATTATAGTGAACTTTTACAGTATACATAGATAAATATTTCTTATCCTCAAATCAAAAACTATCATAATATTAATACAATTTGATTGACATCAATGAAGAATTTACATTATTTTCAAATTTATGTTCAATTTTCATTTTCATTTAGCTCGCTAGTAAACCGAGTTGGTTTACTAAGAAACAGACGATTTACAGTCAAAGTAAGTGCTTAACTGAATAGGATCCCGGTTCAACGGGTCCTGCTTTTGACGATTAAGTATTTATGTTGACGTTTTAATGCCAAATACCATGAAATGTTGACTTTTGGATTGCTTTCATATTTTTTTATAAATTATTTTAGTGAAAATAGCTTTACTGCATTTACTTTTATAGATTTTCGAAAACGTGGCAGTTGTAGACGTCAAATACTAACGTTTTGTCAAATCTGGTTAACCTAAATACCGAACTGAATTAAATATGAATCCAATTAAATCAAATATTTTATTGCGAAAACAGATGTTTACATGATGTTTTTAAGAAATAAAAAAAAACATTTTCAACACACTTGCTCATAAAGGGGCTCTTATTTGTGCAAAAACAGTTGAATAATGACACGTTTTATTCACTAGTGAGTTATAAATTGTTTTTTTAAATTGCTTTCATTTTAAAAAAGTTTCGATACCAAAAAAATTGTGTCCATACATTTTAAAAACAAACTTCAACTATGTTTCCTTACTTTTGGTAGGTCTATGGTCGATTCCATTCATTCATTCATTCGATTTTTTTTTAATAAGTATATTCTTTTAGTCTTTGGCCGATCACCATTGTTGTGTTGGATGCGTGCGAATAGAAAAACTGTTTATTTATTAGCGAAAAATGATAATTTCTTCGCAAATGTGTTGAAAAACGTTGTATGGTACACGCGTGTATTGATGATTACTATCCTCGGCTATCTTCAGACCCTCGCCTGACGGCTCGGGCCTCAATAGCGCCTCGGAAGTAATCACCAACTTACCTCGCTTGTACCATAAATAACTATTATTTAATGACTCGATTTGTTAACGGACAGACTGAAAGCCAGTGCTGTGTCGCACCAGCAGCGGCATCACAGCGGACACTGAGTCTGTTCCTCTACATCGTAAACTATTTTATATTATAACATTATTTTGTATTTTTTTATTTTGTATTAGATGTGGAAATAAATGGTTTTAAATGTTGTCAAAATACAATTTATTTAGCATGCAACATCAATAGTTTATGTGATAAATCATATTATAGAAATTAACATTGAACATAAATTATGAGATTAGATGAGACTTCATTTCTTCAACGTTCGAAAGAAGAAGAAATTAATCTCTAAAATACCATACTGGTTTAAAAGAAAATTCTCAGTTTACTTTTCATTTCAGTTCTATCTGATCAAGATATAAGCAAACACCACTTAGGTAATTGTAAGTCTGTAGGTCTGCAATGCAGAAAAGATTCCGCAAAGTGCTCAGGTGGGCCATCGCACAAACCCGTGAGTAATAGCACCTATAAAGAAACCAGTCGGTACATATCGGACTCGCATATTGCCAATTTAATGTCTTACTATTTTAGGTTTATGTAACTTGTAAGCATTTGAATATGACGTCATGTGCGAAAAGGGCTTGCATGATTGAATTTTGTGTAATTGTAGGTGGAAAGGTTCTGCACTTAATTAAATTTTTAGATCGTTAGAATTTTGATGGCGGAATTTTGAGTAAATAATAAAAAAATATGGATTGTATTACTTTATTTATTAACTTTACACAGACGAGTAATTGATACAATAATGAATACTGAATATCTAATTGATTATTTAGTTAAGCATACAATTGTAAGAATATTTTACTATAAACATACTTCGAGCAGATAATAAGAGATAATGTAGAAGTTCCAGAATGAAACCTTGTTTTGATTTAGTTTTCAACGAGAATGATTCTGTTGCCACAGTCAACGTTGTGTGGCCAATCACAGACGCCATGCTCAGGGTTGTAATGAAGATGAGGACTGCAGTCGAATACATGAGGTTCTCCGTTCCAGCATTTGTAGAACTGGTTGCAATATTCATGAGCAACTAGGATACCATCCGCTTCATCAGCTCTGCAGATGTCAGCGGCTTCACTAGGGTCAGCGTGGCCGTAATTTGGTTCCTTTATATCTTCCTCACCACTGCTTTCAATGTCTTCATCATGACTTTCAACGATTTCCCTCTCTCCACATTCCACATTGAAAGGCCAATCACAAGCCTTTTCTTCAATATTGTAAACAAGACCACGAGGACATTGTAGGCTAGTTGCAAGACCATTGCTGCAAATGTAGAACCAGTTACAGTAAGTATGGGGAAGCAACTCTCCGTTGAATTGGCTTCTTTTGCAGACTTCATCAGGATTGGAATGGTCAAAGTCTTCGTCTTCGTGGATTTCTGGCCTGATTCTTTCTTGGCACTCAGTATTTTCGGCCCAGTCACAATATCCCGCATCGATGTTGAAGAGAAGATTGTCAGGACAGCTGGATTCAACAGGTAAACCACCCCAGCATTGGTAGAATTTGTCGCAGTTCTCGTGAGCTATCAAAACGTACTCAGTGTTCACCTGTTGACATACCTCTGGTGCTAAACTAGGGTCACCATATACATGGATGTGGTTGTTTTCTTTCTCTTCATGCTCTTCTGGTTCATCTACAACAATAGGCCTTCCTTCACAGTCTACGTTCTTTACCCAATCACAGATTTGCTCTCTGACGTTAAATACAAGACCGCTTGGACAGTCCAGACTGACTGGGTGGCCGTTGACACACTGGTAGAATTTGTTGCAGATTTCATGAGGCAAGAGAGCAGGGATGGTGAAGTTCTTCGGACATCCATGTTCGTTGATTTCAATTTCAATTTCGATATGTTCTGCACTTGATGTCGCTAGTGCTAGTGCACTAACTAAGGCGATTAGAAGATCTGGAAACAAAAGAGTTAAATTAGAAAAAGAAAAGATACTTTTATAAAGATACTTTTCTGGTAAAAGATCTTTATAGGGGCCCATATTTCGCCGTGGACTTCTTTAGGTTGAGATGATGATGTTTATTGTACTGACAATATAGGAAACACATGAAAAAAGTTCAAGAAAATTGATTTAAAAATAATACTTTCTAAAGTAACTATTAATAATAAAGTTAAATATGAAATTGATACTCACACTTCATTATGAATATTTTTTATTTGTTTTTGTTTTCAATTATTAAATACTTCTATCTGTGAAAGTTGTTATTCTAATGAATATTGTTTAAGATACCCCTTATTTTATACTAGAAACTATTTTGTATCTCCTTATCTTAGAGATAAAAACATATTTATTTCAACTAGATTAGCAAGAATTTCTATCTTTTGATGCATTGCCGTTTCCGATAAATTAATTGCACTAATAATCAATCGAGTACTGTTATTGCGTTATTAATATGACTAATGTTGAATGGAAATAAAAAGAAAATAGAAATTTCAAGATTGCCCAACTAATTTTCAACCAACTAAAATAAGGAAGGATCTTTCTTTTTGGGTAAAAATCAAATTTATATCTTAAGTTAATTATAATAAAGTTCGTTTTTAAAAGACTATACAGGACAATATTAAAAGTATGGATTAAAGTCTGATGGCGCATAGCTGATATCCACAGAATTACTACTTCATAGATGTGACATAGAGCATGAAGAAATTTTACTAACATTGTAAATTCTTAGAGGTTTGTAAAGGTTTTCTAGAGATTGAAAACACAATTTAAACTTACTTAGGTACTTGTATGTTTCCCACACTTAGGCCTTCAGTTTCGGTCTTTTGTGCGTACTGTGATAGATTACTGGATAACTGGCCATACTAACTGCTAGACTTTTGAGGTCACTAACTACCCGTATCAACTGTCGATATCCGTTAGTAACAACTGGGATCGATGGCTTAGCGCGCCTTTCAAAGTACGAAGGTTTTTGAATTTAAACCAACATCGATAAACAGAATATGATAGTTTTATATACCCAACATTAGCTAGATCAAGTAAACAGTTTCATCCATCATTCACTTTGGGTATTCTATTGAAATATGATTCAGTGTTCGCTGACGGTGAATCTCATTGAGTCTGGCAAAGACGTCGGCTTATACCGCGATAATCTGCAGCGCAATATCAAAAGCGCTTGCTGGCATGTAGGTATTATGTAAATTTACCCGATAAGGGAACCATTCAGTTCCCAACCAATGTATAAAGTTTGTATATGCAGCACTATTATGTCTGGGTAGGCTTGAATCAACGTCTTCGTAACTGATCCTGTGGTTTGTTAGCGGTTTTAACATTATAATAACAAAAAGATTTTATGTTATACTAAAGGTTTTTATTTGGACGCGTAAATCCACGGTAAAAAGATGTCTTGTCTGATTCAGATAAGATAAAATTTTATGTACTTAAATGAGAACAATTTTGTCGAGTCTACGTAAGGAAAAAATCTTGTCTGTTTCAGTCAAGAAAAATCTAGTATTCACATGTTTTTTTTTTCTTATCTGAATGATACAAGAAAAATTCTTACCATCGACACGCATCAAGAGGCAATTTTCCGTTACAAAAATAAATTAATAAGATTGCCTTGTGGCAGGTCCCTATTTAAAATATAAATAAAAACCTTTCAAAGGCACTTAGCGAACTATTTGATAATATTAATAACAGACGTTGATACCTTAGTCTATACTAATATTATAAAGAAGTCAAGTTTGTGTGTCTGTTAAATTGTAAAGGCTAATCTCGGGATCTACTGAACCGATTTTAAATATTCTTTCACTAATGGGAAGCTATATTGTCAGCGAGTGACATAGGCTATAGTTTATCTCTAGCTCTTTATCGCTAGTATTCCCACGGGAATGGGAACTACGCGAGTGAAACCGCGGGTCGCTGCTAGTAGTTTATAATTAGCTAGGATTTCCTAGGAACCTGTATTGGGACTAAGGGGATCAACTCTTATGCACATTCAGTTATGAGGGTACATATAGCGCTCTAAAAGTTGGAAAATTGCATATATGACTGCCCCTTGGATATTTGGGAGCATAACCGTTATTTTATTAAATTCTATTGAAATGAAGAAGTTTCATAATATTGAACTCACATAAAATATGACAACTAGCTCTATAAAATTGGGGAAATTCCACAAAGTAGGGGTACTTTGTGGAATTTTCCTTAACAAACAGTATTGTTTTATTCCCAGTTATAATAATCTTTTGAAGGTATTAAAGTTTATTCTTATCTATTTGGTAGTTTTTCTGTGACAGAGTTTAAGAATTCAATTTGTAAATTATAGTTAGATTAGTAGGTTGACATAACAATTTTCCTATATTGGTTTTCGAAGTTTAAACTAGTTTATTTTGTAACTAAGAATTCTCTTTTTAAATTAATTCTTGAATGTTTCTTCAGAAAACATTTACTTATTTTTGTTCCATACTTTTTCTGACATCACCTTTAGTAAAGAACGATGAGATGTCAAGATTTTCTAAACACTTTTATAAAAGTATAACGTTTTCCTGTTTAATAAAATACTTCTCCATTAAATAAACTTTACGTTCAAAACAATGAGTTTATACTTTAGTGATTTTTTTATTAAATTGTTTTATGAAAATGTTATAAGAAGTATTTTTTACTTAAGGCTTGTTTGAAGTGTTTTCTATTTATTTACTTAGTACTTATGTTATGTATCATCAATTATGAGATTCCTTCTTTCTAATGCTAATAGTATGGTTCAGTCATATTTTCAAGGATACCAAATTAAATTAGGCATCCCTACTAATATTATAAATGCGAAAGTAACTCTGTCTGTCTGTTACCTGTTCACGGCTAAACTACTGAACCGATTGACTTGAAATTGTACAGGGGTAGCTTATGATCCGGGAAAGAACATAGGCTATTTTATCCCGAAACTCCCACGGAATCGGGAACTACGCGGGTGAAACCGCGGGGCACAGCTAGTAATTAATAAAAGAATATTCGATAAACATGACACATAAGTCATGTCTGCAAAACATATATGAATAGACTAGAATTATGACAGATTAGACTTGTTCTAAATTAGATGAAGTTTGAGAAGCTGTCTGCCAACCTTCAATAATGGAGAGGCATATAAAAAGTTAGATTATAAACACAATTAGCTATTGCTAAATGTTAAAAACCACTTACACCAATATTTTTAAACAAGCATTATTAAGATAAAGAAAAAATCAGATAAACCTAATAGATGTGCAATAAAACAATTGTATTTAGTTATTGATTTAAAGATAGTGTTAAGTGACAATAAAGTATTGTTTTAAGCAGATTATCTGTTAATATTGTTTCAATAAAGATAAGGTAATTTACAACTTATTGGAATTTTTATGCAAAAATTGTATTAGCGTTTAAAGATATTCTAGCGTTGTAATTTTGACAATTTTAAACTAGGTTTATAATTTACGGTTCAAACAAAATAAATCCCTTTATAGAGACTAGCGGCGCCCCGCGGTTTCACCCGCGTAGTTCCCGTTCCCGTAGGAATATGGGAATAAAATTATGCTAAAAACCTTCTCACTAAATTACTCTATCTAATAAAACAAACCGCATTAAAATCCGTTGCGTAGTTTTAAAGATCTAAGCATACATAGGGACATGGGGACATAGGGACAGAGAAAGCGACTTTGTTTTATACTATGTAGTGAAGAAACAAATGTCGATTATTATCAAAACAATAATATATTTTAAAAAATATGATATTTGAGGAGAAACAAAATTTAATGGTTAAACCAAGTGGATATATGTATAAGTTTTGTCATAAGTTTACTGGTAGTTGTTGGTTTAACCATAATTTGACCATTCATACTCATCACGTCAAAACAGTATCGTCATTAATGTGTCATCATTATTATCATTAAAGAATGAATCAATAACTGAATCATATCATACAAAATCTTATCTTGATTTTATATGCAGAACTGTATACTAGTATTATCTTTCAGGTTTTAAATAACATATTTATTTGTTTTAATTACAATAAAAAACTTCCGACTTTCTTCTAGTTATTTCTTGGGTTTCTATACTGTATCTCACATATAAACCTCTCAAAATATACACGTTTTTTGACGACCTCGATGGCAGAGTCGTCACCATGCCGGACTGCCATCCGTGAGGTTGCGGGTTCGATTCCAGTGCGGGGTGAATATTTGTGTGATCCACAAATGTTTATCTCGGTCTGGATGTGTGAATGAGTGTGTGCGTAGTTTCTGATGCCCTAGATACAAGCTTCGAGCTTAGTTAGGGATCAGTTACTATTGAGATGATATAGTAAATGTAGTGAATGATATTATATTGAGAGCTCCATTCAAATATTTTTGACATAATCATAACTATTAGTAAATTAGTATTGTTGTTTTTGAAAAAAATGTAGATCGGTTTTCTAAAAAACCGACTCGTAAATGTATGAAATGAAACATACTTACACATTTTCTAATTATTATTAAGTAAGTAAGTACTTATTTATTGAAAACGTCTAGTGCGTTTGATAAGGATGATTAAGATTTATTTGTAAGTAATAATCATATAAATTATTTTATAGATATGTATATTGTATTTGATAAATAAACAGCAATCTTATACTATTGCACAATATTAGATAAAATAGAAATTAATAGAAAGGTTAATGACAGTCAATGCAAAAGAACTAAAGAGTAATGACTTCCTTTTCATACGCGTATTAATAAAAAAGATATCTTGTCTGAAATCATACTTTCTATATCCATACTTGAAAACCCTATATACCCTATATTAGCCCTAATCTTCTTCATCAGTTTAACCGTGGATAGATTTCCAAGCTATACACCAAATATCTACACCATTTAGTGAATCTAGAAAATTTTAACTATGCGTGAAGTTTGAAATTTCGTAGTTGGTCAGAGACTCAGCAAGCGATAATTCATATTTAATATAATAACTAATATTATAAATGCGAAAGTAACTCTGTCTGTCTGTCTGTGTGTTACCTTTTCACGGCTAAACTACTGAACCGATTGACTTGAAATTTGGTACAGGGGTAGCTTATGATCCGGGAAAGAACATAGGCTATGTTTTATCCCAAAATTCCCACGGGACCGGGAACTACGCGGGTGAAACCGCGGGGCACAGATGGTATTTATTACCATCCATTTTTACTTCCGATAAACCTAAATTCGATAGCATCAAATTAGTCACAATATAATAAACTTATCAAATACAAATCCAACTCTTACTAAACTAAATTAAGTACATCTTTCACTGAAATTCAAGGAGTCAAACTTTAAATGCTTCTCACGGTGATTGACAGTGCTCATTTCTATGATAAATAGTTCACAGAAAGCGAAGCAAACATTATTAAAGTTGGATGGAGTATTTTAGAGAATAATATTTGATGTCTAGTACCTACAAGTTTGGTGATATTACCGGAGGTCGTTGTAAGAAAGTTTACCAACTCGGAGATCCCTTATCATAACTTCTAATCGAAAATATGTTGTTTGGCATCTATACTTACATATAGATGTTATGAACACTTGGTTCCATTTCTGGAGTTGTAATTTGGTACAGATGCATCACACGGGTTTCCTTGCGTAATTCCTTAAAATCCCTAAAACAAACTCTAGAGAAAATTTGCATTATCAGGTATTTTATTCTAAGTACCTTTGACTTAATTGATGGTGTTTGTATTAATTTAAAAATGAATTTAGTAATTGAAAATGTCAGGCTTTTTATACAAAAACCCAACGTCTTAAGATGAAGGATTTTTAATAGAAAAAATGTCCTCAAAAATATTTGTACCATCATTTCTATAGCTTTAGTTTCGCAGTTCAATGGTCCATAAATAATTTAGTTAACGAGCTCAAGTGATCCTTTACCTGATTCTCCGAAGACCAAACGGGAAAGTTTACAATCTGATCGCAGTAAAACTTATTCCCGGATGTTCTACAGGAGAGCATGCGAATGCAAGAATACTATCCGCCATATTGAAACTTCAACTCGAATCCCGAAAGCAAATACTGAGTGCCTACAAAAACTTGGACTAACGTGTTGTAAACATGGACAGGTGTGGAGTAGGTGTGGTTTGATGAAAGTTTTTTTATTAAATTTTAAATGATATGTCATTGATTTTCAGTAACATTTTTACTAGATTTTTTTTACTAGCATTTTATACACAGATTATACTACATATATTTTTACCTATATCAAAGATTTTATAATCAGTGTTATTCAAAACGACTAAATACCCAATTGTAACTCTTACACGACTAGAGAACATTGGACCATAAAATACTATTAGGAAAAGTTAAAATACCGAATTCATTTCAATTCACAAAAACGTCCGTCAAAATTATTTTTACAAGCATATATTATTTTAACATTATAAAAAATGAGCTACTCCACCACATTCCCTAACCCGAACAAGGGATTATTTCCTCGCCTAAAGGGAAAAAGAGTGCGAAAACTTTAATTAAACAAGTTTGGTGAGAATTGAGCTCGGGACTTTTGTAAACGGATAATCGAAGCCGTTGAATCCACCTGAGGACACAACTAAACATTGAATGGGGTTGACATTCTAAACGGCGACCAGCGTTTCTTAAACTGGCCTCTTCAGAAAGGATCACTTAAACAACTTGGTTGATCTTTCAACAAGTTTTCTTTATTCAGTTTGTTGTAAGTGCTTATGTATACATAGGATAGTATGTGCTATTTGGGTACTTAAAAAAGAAGTAAATTGTTCCTAAATATTGCGTACTGAATTTATGGTATTTAGCTATTTTATGGATTTTAATTTAATAAGCGTGAAGAAAGCAGAAAGAAGAAGCAGAAGCCGTCCGGTCTCGGTAGTCAATATCATCGGCTGTAGTTACGGGAACTAAGAGTTCTCAAAAGTCTTACAGATGGTTTGTCCATAAAAAATCCTAGCACTCACCACCAAATTAACCACAAAAATGAATTATAATACTTTAATAGCAAAAAACACGTTAAAAATATGTAAATTTTATTTCAATTTAAATATACGCTAAATAACCAATCCAAAAATATATTTGGAAGTCTCCAATATTTGCAAAAGGATTAAGAAATGCTGCTATGTTAACTGATGGTTTGCAAATGGCAGCCGTGTTGGAAACTCAAACTGATTTCCAACCTCACCGATAAAATTTTATAAAGTTCTCAAATACTGAACCAGTTCATTTTATGCATAACTTTGCCCTTTGCGAGGGTTAAAAGTATAATAATATTATTTCTGTTAACTCGGTTCGCTGGTAGAACATTTTGATAATAATTAGATATGAATATTATCTTTTTATGATTATTATTTTAGGAAATATTCTTTAAATAATACGACCCGCCTCTTGCCGAAGTTCAACCCTTGTTTGCTAATTTATATACAAAAATGTTCTTGAAGATTTTTCCAAAGAATTATGCCCAGATTATATTTATTTTAGAGGTTGTTGTTGTTGAACACTAATATTATAAAAGCGAAGTTTTTACTTATGTTTATTTTAAAGGGTTATGTATGTTTCTTAACCACATTCGAATATTAGAAGGAAGTAATTCGGATTCAATGCCTATTAAATTATTTATTTAAATTTCACGGTGTGTACGGAAGGAGCCTCCCCGAGTGGCGCATATAACAAGCATGCGCCCGGCGCACCCTGGGCAATGGTCTGCGGAGGGCAAGTCGGTAACGCAGACTAGCCGATCCTTCCACCACGACTCAACGGCAAATAACTTGCCGTGTGTGTCCCTACACCTGCACACGCGAGGACTTTTACAAGACCACTGATAGTGCAATATCGGTGGCCGAGTTCTGGTCCTCAAAAATATGAGTCGACACGCAAAGAAGAAGAAGATTTAAATTTCAATAGTAACCCACATAATTTTGTAGTCGTCATTTTTTCTATTAGATTTTAGATTATTTTCTTTTACAAAAAACAAGGATGATTTTTATACCAACCATACACGACACAAAATAAAAACAAATGCCCAAATCGATGCAGCCATACTAAAATGATGCGCGAATGTACAAACAATCAATCACTCTACCCGCATCTAGGGTATCAGAAACTACGCACACATATTCATATTATGATTATTATTTTAGGAAATATTCTTTAAATAATACGACCCGCCTCTTGCCGAAGTTCAACCCTTGTTTGCTAATTTATATACAAAAATGTTCTTGAAGATTTTTCCAAAGAATTATGCCCAGATTATATTTATTTTAGAGGTTGTTGTTGTTGAACACTAATATTATAAAAGCGAAGTTTTTACTTATGTTTATTTTAAAGGGTTATGTATGTTTCTTAACCACATTCGAATATTAGAAGGAAGTAATTCGGATTCAATGCCTATTAAATTATTTATTTAAATTTCACGGTGTGTACGGAAGGAGCCTCCCCGAGTGGCGCATATAACAAGCATGCGCCCGGCGCACCCTGGGCAATGGTCTGCGGAGGGCAAGTCGGTAACGCAGACTAGCCGATCCTTCCACCACGACTCAACGGCAAATAACTTGCCGTGTGTGTCCCTACACCTGCACACGCGAGGACTTTTACAAGACCACTGATAGTGCAATATCGGTGGCCGAGTTCTGGTCCTCAAAAATATGAGTCGACACGCAAAGAAGAAGAAGATTTAAATTTCAATAGTAACCCACATAATTTTGTAGTCGTCATTTTTTCTATTAGATTTTAGATTATTTTCTTTTACAAAAAACAAGGATGATTTTTATACCAACCATACACGACACAAAATAAAAACAAATGCCCAAATCGATGCAGCCATACTAAAATGATGCGCGAATGTACAAACAATCAATCACTCTACCCGCATCTAGGGTATCAGAAACTACGCACACATATTCATACACACCCGGACCCGATAAATATTCGTTGATCACATAAATATTAATCTCACATGGGAATTGGACCCTCAACCCTTTATTTTGTGGAGATCTGAACAAAAGAAATATATACGGTAATTGATTAGAATCGGCAATTCACTCACTCATTCATTCATCGTGTCACGTTGAAATTATTCCACTTTGCCCCACCAAGGCGCACCATGCATTGGGGCAAAGTGGAATGCCTTAAATTTTGTAGTGTAATTTGTCCCATTTCTTCTTTCCAAAAAGAAGGATATTTTGAAAGATATTGCATTTATATAAACAAATTACTATTTTTGGATCTAAGATTTTATAATGAAGTGGTAACATCTATAATAACGTGTAATGCTTCAGTTATCACCAACGTTTTAGCGAGAGTGTGAACTGATCAGAGTTTGTCAGAGTGTACTTATGACGTAACATCTAACGTAATTCTAACTTAGCGATGACATAACACTTACGAATTGCAAAAGATGAAGCTTTGAAATACGTAATAATTATTCAGAGACAACAATATCTTCAGACCGTCACAACCTACATGGTGATACTTAATACATAACATAACATAATCATTCACTACATAATCTCATTATAGTAACTGACGCTTAACTAAGTACGAAACTTGTATCTAGGGTATAAGAAACTACGCACACAGTCTTATAGATAATGTTGTGTGACTTGGCCGTTGAAGGGTACACATGTACACAAGGGTACAAAACTAGGTGCTCCATGACACTATTGCACCAATCTGTCGCCAGAACCGCTACCCATTGACGATAGAAAATTGCCACTTGAAAAACGTTAATTCAATATCCAGTCAATTGTAGGCTTGATAAAGCTGCGTATTTTGATAATGTTATAACATTACGTGTAAACAAAATTGACTTGTACCCACTACTAACGTTTTAAACAATGTTCAACGGCCAAGTCACACAACATTAACTATAATAATAAAGAAATCGCAGTAAGGAACCTTAGACTTGGTACCAGTTTGTCTAGATTTCATTACTTTTTAGAGATAAATAAGCAGCTCCATCGAGACTTGGCTAGTTTTTTACAGAATGTTTTTGGTGGGATTTCATTTATTTTTGTTGAAACGTGTTTATATTGATTTATTTTATTAGATTTTCTGATTTGACACATTTTTTTCTTTAGGAGTAGTATTTTATTATTAAGCGCCCTGCGGTTTCACACGCGTAGTTCCCGTTCGCGTTTCCGTGGGGATTTCGGGATAAAAAGTATCCTATGTGCTTCTCCTGGTTTTAAGCTACCTCCCCACAAATTGTCAGCCAAATCAGTTCAGCTGTTTTAGAATTATCATTCCCGTTCCCATTCCCGTGGGAATTTCGGGATTAAAAGTATCTTATGTCCCTCTCCTGGTTCTAAGCTACCTCCCCACCAATTTTCAGCCAAATCAGTTCAGCCGTTCTAGAGTTGTAAATTCCCGTTCCCATTCCCGTGAGAATTTCGGGATTAAAAGTATCTTATGTCCCTCTCCTGGTTCTAAGCTACCTCTCCACCAATTTTCAGCCAAATCAGTTAAGCCGTTCTAGAGTTATAAATTCCCGTTCGCATTCCCGTGGGAATTTCGGGATCAAAAGTATCTTATGTCCCTCTCCTGGTTCTAAGCTACCTCCCCACCAATTGTCAGCCAAATCAGTTCAGCCGTTCTTGAGTTATAAATTCCCGTACCCATTCCCGTGGGAATTTCGGGATTAAAAGTATTTTATGTCCCTTTCCTGGTTCTAAGCTACCTCCCCACCAATTTTCAGCCAAATCAGATCAGCCGTTCTTGAGTTATAAATTCCCGTTCCCATTCCCGTGGGAATTTCGGGATTAAAAGTATTCTGTGTTCTTCTCCTGGTTCTAAGCTACCTCTCCACCAATTTTCAGCCAAATCAGTTCAGCCGTTCTTGAGTTACAAATCCCCGTTTCCAATCCCGTGGTATTACGGGATTAAAGGTATCCTATGTCCTTTTCCTGGTTCTAAGCTACCTCCCCACCAATTTTCAGCCAAATCAGTTCAGCCGTACTTGAGTTACAATTCCCATTCCCGTTCCCGTATAATTCCCGTTCCCGTTGGATTATCCTAGTTTTTATAGTTTTCCCTTTATGTGGCCATTAAACCCTAACTCTGTACCAAATTTCAGCTCTCTAGGTTTATGGGAAGTACTAGTTCTATTTTGATGATCATGAGTGAGTGAGTGAGTGAGTGTCTGTCTTAAATACGAAACTTTGCTTTCGCTTAACTTCGGAACTAAATGACCTACAGACTTGAAATTTTATTTTAAGTATGTGATTGTATAGCTTACTGGATGACGAATGATATGAAGAATGACAGCGTTCTAGTCCTATCCAGAGGTTCTCAAATAGGGGCCTGAAAATGCGGCGAAATGGTTCCTGTAAAGGATGGTACGGCAGTGTTTGCTTCGCGCTCGACTTGGCGGGGGGCACTGCCGTGCCCCCAGATTTTTCGCATCTCGAATTTCAGGATAAAAAAAAGTATCCGACGTTATATTTAATTTATAATTTTAAGTGCTAAACATATTTCTAATACAAAAATATGGGACTTTTATTAAAGTTTTCTCCTAATATTCTAATTCCCTTCTTAAAGTAGAGATTTCCAAAATCCTTTTTAAAGGACGCTTTCCTATAAAATTTAACTAGGTTCTTTAACGTCAGACATACAAAATTTTCAAATATATTTGTAACTAGCTGTGCCGCGCGGTATTACCCGCGTGGAACCTTATCCCGTGAGAATTTTGGGATAGAAAGTATACTATGTGTTATTCCTAGGTATGAGGTACATCTGTACCAAATTTAATTAAAATCCATTCAGTAGTTTTTGCGTCAAAGAGGAACATCCACACATCTACACTCACAAACATTCGGCTTTATAATATTAGTAGGTACAAATAGTTGAAGATTGTACTTATTACATTTTCAGACTGCGTTCATTAACAGTCAAAAGTGTCTAGGGATCAAGCATTTTTATGCGGATTTCTTGAGATTGAGATGTGGCTTTGTAATAAATTTATGATTTTATAAATTTATATGGATCCTTTTTGGTGCATTTCATAATTTGAATCAGGAACTGTGAATCAAATTCGAGTAAAAGATGAAAATCAGCTGTCAATATTTTCCCTATAAAAACATACAACGCATTGAAGACATTATTAGTGCTACTGTTTCCCTACTACTGATTAAAACCAACGTTATTATGGAGCGGCGACGTCATTTAAGCAGGGAAGAAATGCTCAGAGCCGTGGGAATGATAGAAGCTGGTTCCCGGCAACGTACTGTGGCTTTAGCTCTGAATACAAGTCAGAGTGTTATCAGTCGACTTTGGACACGTTACCGAAGCACTGGTACCGTGGCTGAGCGCCATGGAGGACGGTATCGCTGCACCACACGGAGACAAGACCGATACATTCAAATCTTAACTCGAAGAGCTCCAACAATAACCGCCATGATGTTAGCCGTGCGGCTTCATCACTCTTCAGGGAACTTAATTAGCGACCAAACAGTCAGAAACCGCTTGCATGAAGTGAACCTTCATTCCCGAAGACCGCTACGGGTACCACCTATAGCAATGCACAATCGTAGGATTCGATATCAATGGGCTCTTGAACACAGAAATTGGGCAGAAGAACAATGGCGTTTCGTGTGCTTTTCTGATGAGTCTCGTTTTGGTATGAGACCGGATACAAGACGTATACGACACTGGAGAACCCCTGGACGCCAACAGCGATTAAAATCCTGCCAGGAAGTCCATCCTTATAGTGGTGGAACCATCATGGTATGGGCGGGTATTTGGATCGGCGGAAGAACTGAGTTGATTTGGATCAGAGGCAACCTCAACGCTCAAATTTATGCTGAGTCGATTGTATCAGACGTCATCGTTCCTCTACAAGTGCAAATCGGTCCCTTATTTCAGTTAATGCATGATAATGCACGACCGCACACCGCAAGAGTTGTAAGACAGACTCTCGCCGCAGCTAACATCAATGTCCTGCCCTGGCCTGCTCAGTCGCCAGACTTGAACCCGATTGAGCATGCATGGGATATGCTACAGAGAAGAGCTCTGCCGAATATGGAGGGTATCCAGTCGCAAGAAGACCTTTTTTTGTTGTTGCAACGAACATGGGCGGCCATTCCACAGCGTGATTTGGATGAACTCATTTTAAGTATGCCAAACCGATGTTCTTGTGTTGTTAGTGTTCGCGGTAGAAACACGGATTATTAATTGTTTAAGTTACCCAATAAAATTTTAAAGAAAACTGTTATTTCAGTCTTTTTTTCGAACTTTAATGTTAGTGGTTCAAATGTCAAAAATCCCTTTATTAGGAAAATGGCAAATTTCTTTATTAATGCAAAGGTGACTTGGTTTATCGTTACTGTGACAAACGAAAACACTTTATTTGATGAATCCTTAAAGAAAATTTTAATTAATATCAATCAGGAGAAAAGTTATTGCAAAAATATATGTTGATCCCTAGACACTTTTGATGTGTGTAGATAGAACAAATGATATTTTAGATAGGATTCTAGTAGGTGACGTTTTCGCAGAACCGACTTTAAATATTTTGGCTAGACATGTTATTGTTATAAAACACCAATAAATAGATCGTAAATCCGTTCTTAGTATTATTAAAAACATTTTAATTTTATCTTTATTATGTTTTCTTTAGATAAAGGTTATTTCCCATACTGACTAATAATAATAATTAACTTTCAGAACCATAAAGATTAGACACGTCCTGTTGTTTTTTATAATGCCATTGTTTCATAACGTTAGGAAAATTCCATTTTTATGTTTAAAAAAAGAACGCAAGGTTTAAAGAAAGCTATCTCCGGATAGCGGACACATAATACCTATCATATTATGTTGTCATCTAATCACTGCAGTATGTGACAACCGATAAAAAAATATACTTAGAATGGATAGAAAACATAAAAAATATGTTCATTCACACCAATTTTAGTTTTGGGCGAGAGTCGAATCCATCACCTTTCGCACAGCAGGCAGAGTCCCTATCAACCACACCATTCGATTGTAAATTACGATAAGTCCGTAAAGAATACAGTGTGACAATCTCAACCCTAAGTATTGCGTGGAATGGAGATCAGAATAAACGTTTATAGTGGCACTATAACTATAAAAAGCTAATAAATTTAAAAAGCCTCTTTGGAAGTCTACAGAAAATAAATGTTTGCCCCTGATTTAAATTAGATCTAGGTTGTCCTTACTGTTTAGTCGTATACAACAGTGGTTTGTTTAAACATTAAATAATAAAAAATATAGTCGAAAATGTTTCCCAAATTAAATGAAAGAGTATTATAAATTGCAAATAGGTAATTATCACAATTCTAAACTAAATAAAATCACGGTGTTAAGTTAGCCGTGGTTTTTTTTTCAAATGTTTTTTATTTCAATGTGGAGTATTCACGTCATGTTCACGTAAAAGAAATCTTATTAAAGTGTCCAATATCCTTACAATTTACAACAATTAAAAAAATATACACAACATAACAATTTAATAAAATACAACACACAAAAAAATACGGAACCTCAATTCAAAATACTCGCTATTTTTCAAATCATTTTCTCTACTAATTTAAAAATAGTGTCTAGTCTAGTATATCGTATTGCAACAAAGATATTGAGATACATTTTATATGATACCGTTGTTGGTGTCTGAGGTGAAGTGTCCGGACACATGTCGAGAAAATGTTCGGATGGAATTTGTTGTGGCTCGCATTCCCGCATCGCTTGCTAGACCAGACACTTAGTGTATGTGTAGTGTCAATAGACAACTGTTGTGTATAGGTATTATATTTATTTTATAAATGGTTTTGATTTATTTAATAATTAAGTTTAATATATTACTATATGAAGATTTTGTAATATGTTTTTCTCCTAAATCGTTTCCCATTACACAATCCAAATACTTATTGAATAATCGATTTTATATAAAAGTTTGCATTTTAAATTAAAATTATATAAGTATATTTGACAGGGACCGCTTAAAGAAAAGCATATTGTTCATTACATTCGCGTTATCATGCGTTTATCAATCGATTTCACCAGCCGTATAATATACATTCGTGGCCTGCAGTGCAATAGACATGCATGTATTTTCTTAAACCAAAGTTTAATCATCTCCCCAGACAATCAGACAAATCGAGTGAAAGCAGGACTTTTACTGCAAACGAAGTACTGTAAACATTGTTGTTTCATATTCCTGAACTAAATATCAATGTGAAAATGTATTTTTATAAAACAAATGGTCGAATATTAATCATGGTCGATTGTTGGCCGTTGGCTGTCACGCCCGGCTAGTGTCCACAACAATAGTGGTCACAGTCTACTCAAACAATGTAACGTCACCTTCATTCACACACACACCGACACAATTCAACGTGTGGGTGTCGAAAATCGCATGCGCGCAGCATCTCTACTTATTCCCCTATCTTCCAATCTCACAGCTATGGAACGGCATAATGTTTTGTTGTTGAATTCAACCTTATTTTAAAAGATATAGAGTTGAAATTTGTAGGTACGGGAGTACTGGAGCGTGGTTGTGATGTTAGACGGTACAGCAAAGAGCTTCCAGGATTCAGATTTTTTAGATGTGTCTCGTCTGTACGGAGGCTGGACGTATCGCGCGCGTTCAGAATACGCTCCCTTCGCGTCGTCGTAATAAAACTCTTTTACAATATTTTGTGGTGACAAAATTACGAGTGGTTCGTTCTGTGTATTTGTGTTGGATGTACTAATTAGAGTTGCTCTTTTGACGACTAATAAGTGAGTTACAACTTTATTTATTGTTTTTAATTAAGCATAAAGTTTGTTACTTCAGCCTTATTTATATTCAGCCAATAGTTACTGTTGACGAAGTTGTTGTTTTATACAAATAACTTTAAATTGTGGAAGTTGATTTAGGGTTTGTTTCTTTTGTAATCAAAACTGATTTAATTATTATTCGGAAATTTTCTATTTCTCTTTCAAATTGAGATAATTTTATTTGTAATTAATTACTTATAGGGTTTTTAACCCGGTTTTATTCATGTTTTAAATTTTTGACGTTTTGCATTCATTACTTACATAATCTATGGCTTGTCTTAATATTTTTTAAAACAATATTCTTCAAAGAACACGTTTACTTGCCAGTAGTCTGACAAAATAGATGTTTTTAACAAAAAAAAAACATGTATGGAAACTAATTCCTTTAGATCCTAATAGAGATCATAAGGTTTCCATCGCTTTCAGTGATGATATTAGTACAGTGAGGAGGAATAAGCGTAATCACCACTCTTGCTTATGGCGTGTTGGTGACCTTAAAACCTAGTCACGTTTCACGTTTTTTAAATCAATTATTATGATTATTTGGATAGTTATATTTTTTTGGTATTTTTATCTTCATCATCAGCTCATATAATGTCCCCAAGGGGCTCGAGCCTACCCTGAATTATAGTGATTAGGCCATAGTCAACCACGCTGGCCAAGTCCGGACTGGTCGACTTCACAACCTTACAATTTCTTCGCAGGTGTGTGCAGGTTTCCTCACGATGTTTTCCTTCACCGTAAGAACATCGAATTTTTATGTTATTAAGGGCCTATTTTATCAACTTCAAGTAACGTTACGAGTAATTACTCACATGTTTTGTCTTTGTCACTTGATATAAAGTAAGAGAGAGACAAAACTTGTTTTACTTGGTGAGTAACTTTCCTTGAAGGTCTTGTAATAGGCCCTTCAAGTAAAGGTACCTAGTCAATCTTTACTTTTCCTTTATACTCGTAAGTTCTTTGACATAATTGCTTCTTTGAGGCCCAAATTAAAGGAAAATTATTACTAGTCCTTATTATTGAACCAAAAACACAATTATTGAGAAGTATTTCTTTTAATAAATCATACCTTTCCACAAACGATTGCTATAAAGGTTGTCATAAAGAGAAAATACATCAAAGAAATTAGTTAATAATAATTTGTTGTTAATTTCGTTTCTACATAAACCGTTTACGTTTGTGTTAAATATAGTTTATCGATGTTTTATATGATGTGCTGAAAACATCAGAAATATTTAGGTTTTAAGATTATTTATATTTCATATACTAGCTGTACGTCACGGTTTTACACGCGTTTTCATCTATGTTCTATCTTAGTCATTGTAATCTAAATGATCAGTCAGTCAGTCAGCAACGGTTGCCTTTAACATAAAATATTTTCTCGTGGTTTTTCCAAAATTTTCATTAAATTTCAAACAACGAATAAAAAATAAAGAATTATCCGAATAGCTGCATTAGTTTGACGACCTCGATGGCAGAGTGGTCACCATGCCGGACTGCCATCCGTGAGGTTGCGGGTTCGATTCCCGTGCGGGGTGAATATTTATGTGAACCACAAATGTTTGTCTCGGTCTGGGTGTGGGTGTGAATGGGTGTGTGCGTAGTTTCTGATACCCTAGATACAAGTTTCGAACTTAGTTAGGGGTCAGTTACTATAATGAGATGATGTAGTGGATGTTTATGTTATGTTATGTAGTTTTGATGTTATGCATGAATATAATGTGTACTTACGTAAAGTCGGTAATACTTATGTAGTATATTTATAGATTTTCTGTGCACCGTAATTTTGCCCGCGTTATTCTCTTTTTTCATGAGTTTTACATGTATTTTAATATTGTATTTCGTATGTATATACCTGTATTAAATTACATATTCCCGTGAAATTTGTATGTAAGTATATAGATGAAATTTTTCATCGGAGATAGAAGCATTACATTGAAACGAAACCTTTTTATCATTTTATTCCTAGAAATTGTGTATCATACAATTTCGTATGAAAAAATCTATAAATCGGAACGCATTAAGCAGAAAGCAATTTATCATATTACTTCTTGTAGTGTACTATGTATAAGTTAAAGTCTTAATGGAAAAAACCTTTTAAAACAATTGAAATACAATTCGCTAATTGAAAAGCGTCATAAAAGTCCCTTGAGAATTAATTCCCATCATATTTTATTTAATTTTAATAATAACATTTAGTCATATGATCGCCCTATCTTTTAAGCGATTTTTTATACCTAAAGCAACTGGCTCTTGTCTAGGTTTATTGACTAGGGTATTAGAAATAGCAGAAACATTCATACACACCCAGGGATAAAGTCAAAGTCAAAGTCAAAAATCATTTATTAAATGAACGTCGAAATTTATTCTACCATTAAAAGATACACATTTGAGGATCACATAAATATTTACCATGCACGGGAATCGAACTCGCAACCCTTTAGCAGTCCAGCATGGTGGTCACTCTGATATCTATAAATATTTTTGTATCTATTTCGAAATTGAATTATCCCTACTAATATTATAAATGCGAAAGTAACTCTGTCTGTCTGTCCGTCTGTTACCCTTTCACGGCTAAACTACTGAACCGATTGACTTTAAATTTGGTACAGGGGTAGCTTATGTTCCGGGAAAGAACATAGGCTATGTTTTATCCCGAAATTCCTACAGGAACGGGAACTACGCTGGTGAAACCGCGGCGCACAGCTAGTCCTTAGATAAAATCACAATTTATTATTAACCATGTCTGAAACAGATGAACTAAGCTAAGCTACAGATTGAAAACTTTTATAATTAATTTATTACAAGATACTGTCTAAAAGGATTTATATTTTTACTAATTTCTTTTGGATGAAGTTTGGACTGTAATTTTATATTTTTAATATCATCCTTTCGCTTCGTAATAACTTAATTATACTGGGTGGCAACAACATTAACGCCACTTTGATATGGACTAATTGTATCCTGTGGTTTTTCCCGCTTTATTACCTCTTGAAATCTATACTAATATTATAAAGCTGAAGAGATTTGTTTGGTTTGGTTGAAGGTGCTAATCTTAGGTGATGATACTGCTTAGATTTATTTTATTAGGCTACCACTAAGAGAGGATTTTTAGAAATTCCCCCCTAGGGGAAAACTCGAATTATTCCACACGGTCGAAGTCGCAGGCGAAAGCTATTATAATAGATAATTCTATTCTATTCGACGACCTCGATGGCAGAGTGGTCACCATGCCGGACTGCCATTCGTGAGGTTGCGGGTTCGATTCCCGTGCGGGGTGAATATTTGTTCGAACCACAAATGTTTGTCTCGGTCTGGGTGTGTGTGTGAATAAGTGTGTGCGTAGTTTCTGATATCCTAGATACAAGCTTCGAGCTTAGTTAGGGGTCAGTTACTATAATGAGATGATGTAGTGAATGATTATGTTATGTTATTGGCACAGCTAGACAAAAAGTTACCTTTACCTTAAATTCATGATGATCGGTTGAGCAGTTTTGACGTAAAAGGCAAGCAAACAAATCCTCACTTATATTTAAAATGATTCATGAAAACGTTAGGTACATGCACCAAGTGATTTCGGGAGTTGTAATCCCTACAAATTGAAATTTACCATACAGGTGCGTTACAGGGTAAACGTATCTTATATGGGATCTTACGAGGATCCACTACGGGAGCGGTATATAGGAATCTTAGCGTCTATGATAGCCCGAAGTATAATCAATTAAAAACAAAACACGTACTCATAATTAATTATCTACAGCGGTAAAGGTATAATTTTATTTAAATTTGTTTTTATATACTTATAAAATAAAATAATTTGTCTTCTATAACTAAATAATTACTTTGTAATTAAAATTAAATGATAATTCGCATGGAAAATGGAAGTAAAATTTAGCATGTTTTACACTTAACTACGCATAATTACTTTCAGAGATAAGCTTTAATTTAAATGACCATGTTTTACATATAATACACATCAACACTTGTACTTCTATACTAATATTATAAAGAAGTAAAGTTTGTGTGTTTTAATTGTTAAATTGTAAGGGGTAATCTCGGAATCTACTAAAACCTGATTTTAAAAATTGTTTCACTAATGGGAAGCTATATTGTCAGCTAGGCTATAATCCCTGTATTCCCACGGGAATGGGAACTACGCGAGTGAAACCGCGGGGCGCTGCTAGTTGTTTAATAAAGGTTTAATATTATTATGTAAGTATCTACATATTTTTTAAAGTTAGCAAAGTATCAACGTGTATAATACCTTTCTAAGCTACAAGGTTTCACTCAAAGACCTCATTCACAGATGACTTTACTAACAGTAAGAAAAAATAAGCTTTAACTTCGCTAGTCTAATAAGTGTTGGTGACCTCAAACCCAAATCAAGTTTAGAATATAGTCAAAGTCAAAGTCAAAGTCAAAAATTCTTTATTCAGTTAAGACCTCAATGAGGCACTTATGAACGTCAGAATTGATTCTACCACAGCAAACACATATCGCTTGACCCGAGGATCGAAGCAGATTATACTTCCGACATATATGCTACATACATAGATACGTTACATATACACATATATACATGTTAATATGTATATAGTACCTATCCAATTTTCCGCATACGTACCCCCTGATTCGCCAACTATGCGCCGTCCAAGACACCTGTGTTTGCTACTTTCCCATTGTAAAAGTTCACTATAATTTGACTTTCTTCCTTATTGCTCTAGTTCTCGGCAACATAAGGGATTCCTGTTGAATATTTATATGCATTACATTTGCACGTGACTTGTATACATATGTGTATAAATAAGATGGTATTACAGTTAGTTTAGGGTGCTTCTGGATTTAGAATGCTAGGAATTACTTATAAGTACTTACTGTACAATAATAGTTATTTATGGTACAAGCGAGGTAAGTTGGTGATTACTTCCGAGGCGCTATTGAGGCCCGAGCCGTCAGGCGAGGGTCTGAAGATAACCGAGGATAGTAATCATCAATACACGCGTGTACCATACAACGTTTTTCAACGGGTGCGCCAAAGTTCACCTAAAATTTCAACTCCGATAATTGGAAATCCGAAAATTTTCTTCCTAACATTTTTTATCCTAACAATCGCAACTCCTAAAATTTTTGTCACTAATGTTTTAATTCCGAAACATTTGTGTCCCTATATTTTCTCAACATAACCATCGTTCATACTATTATTCAAAGTCATATCTTTTTTGTTTAGATTTATTTTTATTTATTATAATCAATATTATATACATAAATTTTTCGTAACTTTGTTTTTACATAACATGTAGGTATAACATATAACGCACGAGCCGAGCGAGCAAAACCAGAGTCCTTCTCCAATCATTCAGTCAAGTTCCAGTAACGAATCGGTCCTATTCCTAATTATTGGTTTAGGTTATGTTAGAACTGTGACCCCAACGCACGAGCCGAGCGAGCGTAGCGAGCGTGCCGCGGCAGCGGCCGGCGAAGTGCCAGAACCGAATTGGTCCTTTAGTTATGGTTATGGTAAACTCCCAGGCCATAAGCATAACCGTAAACGAGTCGTATAATAATCATTAAAACTATAAATATCATCTTCTACCCGTATATATTTTTTATTACACTTGGTAAATGTTTCTTTCTGAGCATGAGTGAAAATATTATGGTAAGTATGTTTAGGGATAAAAGCGTTATGATAAAAAACAGTAGGAGTTTAAATATATTTACATTAATGATGTTAGTAATTAAAATTTTAGGACACATCAGTGTTATGGGCATCGTCGGTAGCACTACAAATAGTATGAATTAAAACTTTAGGATGAAAAATTTTAGGAAGAATGATCATTCGGACTACAAATAGTTAGGAAAAACATTTTCGGGTAAAGAACTTTAGGTGAGCCAATATGGACCCTTTTTCAACACATTTGCGAAGAAATTATCATTTTTCGCTAATAAATAAACAGTTTTTCTATTCACGCGCATCCAACACAACAATGGTGATCGGCCAAAGACTAAAAGAATACACTTATTAAATAAAATCGAATGAATGAATGAATGGAATCGACCATAGACCTACCAAAAGTAAGGCAACATAGTTGAAGTTTGTTTTTAAAATGTATGGACACGATTTTTTTTGGTATCGAAACTTTTTAAAAAAAAAAATCTATGACTCACTAGTGAATCAAGCGTGTCATTATTCAACTGTTTTTGCACAAATAATAGCCCCTTTATGAGCAAGTGTGTTGAAAAAACTTAAAAAAATAGAAGGCCGCCAGTAGCGGGGCAAGGCCTAAACTACCGGTGGTTAGGGCTGCAGAGACAGGAACCTCCTCACGATACGTGCCGTGTCCAAAATTAAGTACTTACTTATTATTGTGATTTTGAAGTTATTTATTGACTTGATTTCGAAGAGATTTCGGGACATGTAGCATCCTATATCTATGTGTTATTTAGTCAAATAAGATGTCCCTACATCTTATTTCACAATACTGTGTTTTGGGTAATAATGTGTTTTATTAAAAAATAAAAACAATCTAAAATCTTTATTTTCAAATATTACATGTTGAAAATTATAAGGTTTGGGAACTCTTCTGGTAAGTTTAATAACCTAAGTTAGATGAGTCCCTCTTGTGTACGGCTTTTAAAAAATTGCATAGCTAATTATTTTATTTACAAAACTACAATAACAGAAACTCCCGACTGAAATCAAAGCTCAAAAACTTCGTATCTGATTTAGAAGTTCACAAAAATAATTTAGGTTTTGACAACTTGACGTGGTAACGAGGTAAACATATACAGGAACCGGTTTAACCCTTGTCAGAAGTTTTTCAATTATGTGAGCGCGATATCGTGTACCTAAATACTTGCAAACATATTTATTACAAGAAACTTTGGATAGAAACTTCATAAGTGTCTGTTAAAGGCTCTTGAGGCCGATGATATATTAGACAGACTAACTTTGAACCGTTTTTAAATTAAAGTTTCATTTAACTATGTTAATATGGTACTAAGTTAGACAGGTGAATTAACCAGTGATAACCCGGCAAAACGGGTGTGTCTTCTGTATACAAACTTCGAGAATGTTCTACATTCAACTATGAAGATCCAAAGTTACATGCATCGCATAGTTGGCATCAAAAGATGATTAACACATATAAATAATTAAACCTTTCTTGTACATTTTCAAAACTAAATATTTTTTAATACGAAAAGAAAACCACATTTCCTTAACTTTCCATTTATTAAACAAATGTTTCTGTCAAATACCAATGAAATATTCATATATTTCATTGGTATTTGACAGAAACATTCTTTCATCTTCCTAAAATGACAGAAACTCTCATGAGTTTCTGTCATTTTAGGAAGAGTTTTGCATCAAAGATTGATTGGTACAAACATGGTGCAGAATCTAATAAATTATATCTAGCTTTGAAGATTTCTGAATAATTACAAAAATGGAATGAAATTATATCGAATCATCTTAGATTCTTGTGATCCTTTTTCGTAGAAACACTTAACTTTTTCGCAAATTTAAATTACAAAGGAGAAAATAAACAATTTTACTGACACGACGCTTTTTGACAGAAAAAATATATATATTCGATTTATGTTTCTTTAATATTAACAAAATGGTTTCCTATGTAATAATTTACGATTAAAAAAAAACTCATTTTTTAAATCACTCTGTATCGTAATCCTATTGCAGAGCATATTTTTTCCCGTAACACTTATATTATGTCGAGACTGTTCTTCCCAATGTCATTAAATATTTCAAGATCCATAATATTTACATGACGCTGGTTTTCAGATATCTCATGCTCCTTAAGATTTTGGTTATTTTAGGCTTTATCTAACCAAATTTAATGTAAATTAGTTCAGTAGTTTTTGTGTGAAAAATAGCAACAAACATCCATCCATTCAAACTTTCGCGTTTATTAATATTAGTAGCATACGCTATGAATTACTTATTGTAAAACAATATCCTTTACCTACCTATAACGTATAGTATTTCGGTAACCAGGTTTGCTTACTGACCTCTATTCGCTCCTCGGAGACAGTCAATACTATCTGATCCGATACCTTAATCCAATGAGCAAACATTTAGGTTATATAGGTCAAAATATAAAACTGAGATGCGAAGTTGCATCGTAGAAATCTAGAATGACTACGACTATCTTGCACGGTGTACTATAAGAACTTGCAATTACTTTATCGCATATTCTTGCCGATTCTTCTCGGCTGATGTAATTTTCAAATCGTTGGTAGATTCAGATTCAACGTCTATAAGTGCCTCATTGAGGCCATAACTGAAAAAATGATTTATGATTTTGATTCGGGCAATGTTACGTTAAAGAAAAAGAAGACATACCTATTTCAGAAGTGTATATGCAAAACAATAACTAACGTTATGTAATTTTAAGTACTTAGCTACTCAATTCAGCGCAATACGTCAACGCGATTACAGAAACTTCAGAATTTTTTTACGATTATGTAACGGGTATACATTCAATGAATTCCGCCCACTAAACCGACTAGTAATACGCTTACCTATAAATACAAACAACTTATTAACCCATAACTTTTATTTCAACTGATCTTCTCTAAAGGTCAACCTAACCCTTCGAATGTTATCATAATAGTAATCTATTATCATAAATAGCAGGACCAAGGAAACTTGGTAGGTACCATTTTCTAAGAAACATTGATATAAATATTGTGATTTGTATCGAAGCCCAACTAGCTGGAATATTAAGAAGGTCTTACCTCTTTGTAAGTGAACCCTTTTAAATTGTTTCCCTTGAATACGTAAACAATATCAATTTTATTTTGAACGTTTCTTTGACCGTGGGTCTACGTCGAGTTATTATATTGTATTGGAGTACTCTCTCTGTTGTTTACAATGAATATGCTCTTATAATAATTATCAATGAATTTACTATAAGTGGAAGTAAGAGAAGTATCTCTCGTTCATTGGTAATTGGTTAATTGTTTCTCTGAATGGGGTCCATATTGGCTCACCTAAAGTTCTTTACCCGAAAATGTTTTTCCTAACTATTTGTAGTCCGAATGATCATTCTTCCTAAAAATTTTCATCCTAAAGTTTTAATTCATACTATTTGTAGTACTACTGACGATGCTCATAACACTGATGTGTCCGAAAATTTTAATTACTAACATCATTAATGTAAACATATTTAAACTCCTACTGTTTTTTATCATAACGCTTTTATCCCTAAACATACTTACCATAATATTTTCACTCATGCTCAGAAAGAAACATTTACCAAGTGTAATAAAAAATATATGTGGGTAGAAGATGATATTTATAGTTTTAATGATTATTATACGACTCGTTTACGGTTATGCTTATGGCCTGGGAGTTTACCATAACCATAACTAAAGGACCAATTCGGTTTTGGCACTTCGCCGGCCGCTGCCGCGGCACGCTCGCTACGCTCGCTCGGCTCGTGCGTTGGGGGTCACAGTTCTAACATAACCTAAACCAATAATTAGGAATAGGACCGATTCGTTACTGGAACTTGACTGAATGATTGGAGCAGGACTCTGGTTTTGCTCGCTCGGCTCGTGCATTATATGTTATACCTACATGTAATGTAAAAACAAAGTTACGAAAAATTTATGTATATAATATTGATTATAATAAATAAAAATAAATCTAAACAAAAAAGATATGACTTTGAATAATAGTATGAACGATGGTTATGTTGAGAAAATATAGGAAAACAAATAAAAGTGTAAAAGATGTTTATTGCTACTGACTTTATGCAGTTGAATGTTTCGGAATTAAAACATTAGTGACAAAGATTTTAGGAGTTGCGATTATTAGGATAAAAAATGTTAGGAAGAAAATTTTCGGATTTCCAATTATCGGAGTTGAAATTTTAGGTGAACTTTGGCGCACCCCTCTGAATGACTTCATAGTACCTACGTTCATTGAATTTTCAAAATATGTGAATGAAAACAATTTAAACTCAATAACTCTTATATCAAAATTGTTAACCGTATTATTTTCGGTAATTATTGTATTTATTTTTGGTCACCATGCCGGACTGTCATCCGCAAGGTTACGGGTTCGATTCCCGTGCGGGGTGAATATTTGTGCAAACCACAAATGTTTGTCTCGGTCTGGGTGTGTGTGTGTGAATGAGTGTGTGCGTAGTTTCTGATACCCATATAGAGTACCATAGACTACTTATCCTGACTGACTTATTATCCTTCGATTCCTTTAGAATATAAAATATTTCTATATCTTTATTTATTTAAAAGTATCTTAGACCTGTTATTTACCAAACAACCTAATTTCCAAAATACTTTAATCAAGGCAACATACATACAAATACATTGCATACATTAAAGTTAAACTTGGTAGAAAAGGCCTGACAATTTGACAGCGTCATCAAAATTGTAAGTAAACAAAGTAGGTAAACGCACTGAATACAAATTTAAAATAAAGTTGGTTCGGGATATTTGGTCCTGATAAAATGGTGGGCGAACTACGTAAAGGGACATGGGTCCATTATCCGTACGAATCAAGTTTTGCAATATTTATTAGATAGGGGATGCCTCGCAGTATAATTACTTTCGTAATACCCACGGTTTTTGGTCGAATTCAATTCTAGTTTGCAAGTTTTAGTTGAAAATTGTATTTTAGTTTTGAGTTAGATAGTTACTAGATTGTAATTTATATTGCTGTTTTATTAATGAGTTAAGTTTGTAATGAGGTTCTTGGGATTTTCTTACGTAATGTTGATAAGTTGCTTCTATAGTTTTTAATTTTGGAATTTATATTAAAAATTGTGAAGTGTGTAAAGTCGACCAACCCGCACTTGGCCAGCGAGGTTGTCTAAGGCCTTATCACTCTAATTCTGGGTAGGCTCGAGCCCCTCGGTGGGGACATATGTATATGAGCTGATGATATTAAAAATTAAGTTGGACACGAGGTTTTTATTTGATTTTATATGGATTTATATTATTATAGACAACGTTTGTATACACATCTTAGAAACCAAAAGAAGAAAGACAAAAAATAACGTAAAAAGAGATTCCTATTATTTGACAAAACCATTAAATCGTTTGAACGTCATTAATTAATCAGTAAGATATCAAATAATTAAAAGTTTTAAATAAGAAAAAAATCTAATACATTGTCCAATACTTCTAAAGCAAGATACATTCTAAAACAAACAAACGCGCAATCGCTAGCGTTTATATTATCCGGATTTAAATTTAGTATCGCCGGCACCGTAAACAGATGTCCCTAGACATAAAGAGTTAATTAACTAAGAATATCCCGTCTGGCGAAGGAATAACTCCCTTGGGAACTCGCGTTTCTTTTTATTCGGAATGTTACACCGAAACTTGATAGATGTTGTGGGACGAAAGATGTACGTATCGAGATTTTTGTGATACGGAGATAGACGGTGTAATTTTAGAAAGTATTTTGCCTTTTAAATGTAAGAAAATGTTAGTCTGCATAGTAAATACTTATAATTATATTTTATAGTCGAATCCCTCGATTATCGGTACGTACAAATATCCCGTATCAAACTAATCTTAAACAATAACGTACGTTTCGTTTAATACTAAAATTATATTTTTTGTCGCAACAATTTTGTTTATCATTTACTTACAAATTGAGTAATAATGCGATCATTTTTGCAGTCGACAAGAAAAGAAATATAAGTAAGTATTTTTATACCTTTTTAAATACACGTTGGGTAAACAATTTGTTACGGTATTAGAATAATAATTGAGCATTTAATTCATAACTTAATTTAAACTTTTGCATAACCTTATTTTTTTACATTTATATTCTCCTGAATAAAAACTAATTGAATTAAAAAAGTATTGAAGCGATCCGACAATTCAAATAAAATAAATATTTATTTCAAAAACATGTGTGCATTAACATTTGTTGTGTTAGGATTGTGAAGATATGAATATCCTCTGTATAAACGAATAGATACGATTTGTGGAATATTATTTTTACCGGACGCTTTTATTTTGATTCAATTCAGAGTGGAAAAAACCATTTTATAATCGCATTGCGCAAAATCCTTTCTTTTTTAACCTATTTTCCGTTATCATATTATAAGGATTTCCTTTGCTATTTATTATTATTTATAGAGTATTTTCTCACTTTTAATCCAAAACTTCACTAAGTCTCCAATGTAAAAATATATATAAAGTAAATAAAAATGTATTTTTTTTAAAGATTGCATGCCCATGAGGGGTAAAATAAAACTGTTGTCCATATTATATTTTAAGAAGACCTATATTTTGAGCAATTCTTATTCTTATTCTAAAATTGCCACTCAATTATCCAGTAAAAAAAACCTCATTAAATCCTAAAAGCGACATTAACAAATTAAATGAGGTTCGCTAAGTAATTGGTCTTAAGTAATCCATCAATAAGTAAAGTAATAAACATGACCGCATTGGCTGTAAGTAAAATAAAATTGTTCACGCTGGAGCTTCCATTTCTGTAATGGGATTCCACCTTAAATGACGGCTGAAAGCTTGAGATTCCTGACTCCAGCCCGGCTCAATGGACGAGTAAGAGAAAATGTTTTTATAGTCACTGTGACTGCTGCCTATAAAAATCTCAAGCCTTTCAACGAACGCAGAGAATTGTTATTTATTATAAAATGTTGCGCGGAATGTCATCCCTTTTCTTTTACTTAAGATATAATTTATTGTTATACGACAATTGTGGTGATTACGTCTATTCCCCTTCAGTGTGAAGACTGTTCTGTTATTATTAGTGAGAAAGGTTTTTCATCTGCAGTAGAATTGCAAAGGGGGTGTTGTGGGTCATAATAATTGAGAAGAAATTGTAGGTTTTGAAATATTTTAGGTGCACCAAAATATAATAATGTCTTATGGATCTTCAAATCTATACTCTATTTCTATACAAGTAGTAAAAAACTTAGAGATCGGTTTCGTAACATTTGAGACAAATTAATTTTGTGGATATTTTGTGAATTAACTTGATACAATTGATCTGATGTTGCAGTGGTGTTATGTTACATGGACATGATAATAAAACAAATTAACACATTTTTTTTTGTTTCAGGTGAAACTCAAATAAATGCGCGAATGCATAACAAACGAAGACTCCCAAAGAATAAGGTCACAAAGATAAAAAATTGCGCGCACTTACTGTCACATTTCGCTTAGTGTCGGAAGCTTCCTGAACAAAGTGCGTCTGTGATGTTGCCAGTTTCGCTTATAAAAGACGGCATTGCCGACAATTTGTGTAGATATGAGTATGGCCCATAAACGTGAGTTATTCAGCTTCCGCGGTACCAACATGTTGCTAACATTGTACACTGCGTTACTTCTCTGGAGAATAGACTGTGTCGTCGAGAGCACCAAAGGTAATTCCGCGTATATATTCAATGTAGTCGACATGTCACAACACTTTGTTTTATTTTATTTTATTTTATTTTATTTAATAAAGCTCACAAAGCAGGTTACAACTGTTTTAAACATAAAAAAAAACATACAAATATTTTGATCTAAATTGAAACCCTATATGTGAACATGACATGGCTAAATTAATATTGCAAGATTTAAATTAAATTTACCCTAGAAACATAAAAAAAAAACATATCAATAATTAGCATCTAGTTGTTGTAATACAATATTTATAAGTTTATTTTAACATTTTGCATAGACACTTTTTTAGTCTACTTATACTACCGTCGAAAATATCCATAGTATCGTTTTGAGTTCCTATAGAGGCAAGTTCATTGTACAGTCGACACATTCTGGTTAAAGGATTGTAATAAGATGTGTTGTTTACGTGGACTCTAAGTGAAAATACGGATGGATTACGCGATCTATAGTAGGTATTTATATTAAGAGATTGAAGCAAATTAGGACAGTCAATTGAAGAGTGAAGAATTTTATGTAAGTATACTATGTCTACTCTCTTCCTGCGCATATACAGAGGAGTGATATTAAACTTTTGGAGTCTCAATTCATATGATGACAATGCACGACCCAGTTTAAATCTATATGCCAATATTTTTAGAAATTTCCGTTGGACAGATTCAATTCTGTCGATGTGAATTTGATAATAAGGAGACCAGATTGGACAGCCATATTCTAGAATAGGTCTGATTAAGCTGTAGTAAAGGTAAGTTATACTAGCGGGTGATTTAAATTCCTTTGTAATCCTCGTTATAAATCCCAATAGTTGAAAGCTTTTTTTGACAATGTATTCGTAATGCTCGCGGAAACTAAGTTTAATATCAAAGTAAACTCCGAGATCTTTGATGATTGTCTTACGTTCAAGTGTGCTACCCGATATATCGTAATCAAATATAATTGGTCTCTGTTTATTTGTGAAAGAACAAACAAAGCATTTCTCAACATTGAGATACATGTGATTGCGAGTGCACCAGTGTGATATCGTTTTTAAATCGTCTTGTAGCTTATGGCAGTCATTAAGATTAGATATTTCATTATATACCTTTAAGTCATCAGCGTATAGCAAACAAGGGCATTTCAATTTTTGCGCCAGGTCGTTTATAAAAATAACAAAGAAAAGTGGACCCAAATGCGATCCCTGCGGCACACCGGATACAATAGTGATCGGGGAAGACACTTGACCTCTTATTGCTACAAGTTGACTTCTTTTCGACAAATAAGATTTAACCCACCGCAATAGATTTCCATGTATGCCGTAGCTAGCAAGTTTTTTGCATAGAATGGAATGGTCCACTTTATCAAATGCTTTACGGAAATCCGTATAAACTGTATCTACTTGGCCCAAAGAGTTGAAGCGCTGACATAAGTAGTGTTTATATACTAGTAAGTTTGTAGTCGTAGACCTATTTCTAACAAAACCATGCTGGTGAACCGATATAAAACGACTTAAATGTGAATAGACACAGTCATATACAACCGATTCGAAAAGCTTAGCAAAACAAGACAATATGCTTATGGGGCGATAGTTACTACAATTTGTTTTATCGCCAGTTTTAAAGATAGGTACAATGTGTGCAGTTTTCCAAAGGGTTGGAAAATATCCTTTGACTAATGATTTGTTGAACAAGAGACAAAGTGGCTTTGCGAGCTCAGGTTCAAATGATTTAACAAAAGCCGGAGGTATACCATCTGGACCTGACCTTTTATTACTGTCTAATGCTTTGATTTTTGCGGTTATTTCTTTTTCAGTAATTTGAATGAGGGATAAATAATCATTTGTGTAATTTGCTGGTAGTTCATCAACAGCAGTTAGATTTCATTCATGTTTTTCGTATACCGTTCCAAAATACTGTGAGAAGAGCTCGCATATTCCTCGCCAGTCATTGGAAGACTGCCCACCATAAGACATAATTTGTGGGATGGATACCGAACCCTTTTTATTATTCACGAAAGACCAGAAGTGTTTAATATCAGTCAACATAGCATTCTCAACTGAGGTTCTATACTTCTTGTAACATAGTTCTAAAAGGTGTTTACTTTTATATCGATAAGTGGAGTACTCATCGTAGTCTCTGGGATTACCATATAATTTGAAACGCTTATGAAATTTATCCTCTAGTGCCAAACATTTTCGAAGCTTTGTATTAAACCAAAAAGGATGATTTTTAGATCGGGGCTTTAAGACAGGAGTATTATTTTTAATAATTCTATTGAGGACTTTGTAAAATTCTTCCAAACAATGATCGACGCTTTCCGATAGCAATATTTGTTCCCAGTTAACTTTTTTTAGCTCATCTTTAGTGCTAGCTACATTGATTTTTTTAAAGTTAATTGTATTAATTGATTTTTTTAAAGATTTATGGACAGGTATCATGGTTATATCCATAACTAGTGGAGGATGGTGAGAATCAATGCGGCACAGAGGATCAGCACCATAAACTTGTAAGTTTTCTATGGTAGTCAATACTAAATCAAGGTATCGGTTGTTTTTATTAGGTATGTTGTTAATTTGGGAGAAGTTACACAGTGAGATAAGATCTACAAGCGCTTTTGATCGACTATCTTGAGGATCATTGGGAATCATAGCCAAGGGAATGTGAGAATGTGTCCAAGTAATTTCGCGTGTGTTAAAATCTCCTAATATGAGAAATTTGTCGTCATGACCACTGTTCAATACGATTTTCTGGATATTTTCGTAAAATTTGTTAACTAAATCTATGGATATATACGGCGGCAGATAGCACACACATACATGTATTTCAGGCAAATTAGTATTAGGTGAAACAATAGAGACCCATATATCTTCTAAATTAGATTCCCAGTCTGCCCGACGCACAATCTTAATGGATTTTTTTGAAGCTAATAGCACACCACCACCGTCCTTTTTATATTTCGAAGATATTATTGTAGTTTTGCGATCCCGACGAAATATAATGTATCTATCGTCTAAAAATTCTCCATCCATTATACTATCATTAAAATTTGTTTCAGTCAGGCAAACTAGGTCGTAATTACATAATAAGTTACTTAAATATAGATCATTAGTCTTAGATCTTATCCTGTTAACATTTTGGTAATAAATAGAAATCATTATAAGAGGATATTGATAACTAAGTAACCAGATCAATCTTACTCTACTTACAATTGTTAACATTTATTGAAAGTGTTTTTAAGAATTCACAGTCTTTTATCCGAATAGCGTTAGTGTTTTCGTCTTTACGTATAAAAACCTGGCCAAATTTCACCCACACGAACTTAAATTTATTTTCACGAGCAAATTGTCTAGCTGAAGCGTGAACTTGTTTCAGCTCCGGGGATATATGTTCAACTACATATACACGTCTAGATTCACCAGTGATTCCTAGATGATTAGGGTTCAGCATGTCTTTAGAATGCGATTTATTGTAGCGGTGTACAGCCGAAAGTACAAGATCTCTATGACGTGGTGAAGCTAAAGTTATTATTATATTCCTTGGTCGGTTGATATCAGGGTTTACTTTAGCAACGCGGCGGTATCCTTTGATGTCACTGTCCAAAATAGGTACAGAGATTGTCTCACATAGACTTTTAATTATGCTAAGAAGATTCTGACCACGGCCTTCAGGGACTCCTTGCATTTCAACATTGTGGTCTCGAGAAATCTTTTCCATTGTAGCTATTCTGGTATTAATACTTAACATATCTTTACGCATTTTCTCCTTCTCTAACGTTAGCTCTTTAATTTTATCGTCTCTTTCTTTGATTTTGTTTTTAATGTCGATTTGTTCAGCGCATATAAATTCTTTGTGTTGCATTGACGTGGATTTATTGTCTTCTAGATTGTAGTGCACGTTTCCTTCTATTAAACGGGTAGTTTCACAAAGATTCTCTCTTATTTAGATCGTCTATGTGTGCTTCGATATTTCTGGTTTAAATTAATGTTGCCTTCCTTCCAACAAAAAATCGAGAGTTTAAAATATATTATCATGATCATCAATTGCTTAAACTTTATAAAAGTTTAATTAGAGCTTTATGAGTTAATGAAGAAGAGGACTAATTTCAAAATAAACAGTATAACTTCAATTGGACGCACGGAAGTGAAATAAAGTACTGTGTTTTATAAATATTCAACTAGTTTCCCTTTAGTTGAAACATTCCAGTATTTTGCAACAGGAAAAACACAAATTTATAGGATTTACACCAAAAAGCGTTCGTTTGCCACTTGCATAATAGAAATGGAATAACAAGATACAAAAGTTTCGTAAGTTAACTTGCGGAAAAGTTCTCCTGTATTCCTGTTGCCACAATTAAGAAAATTTAAAGATTTTCGTGCTTGTTTACGTATGGTTTTCTTAGATAAAAGTTTTGTGATATAATTTTACAATTGTTTAATCTATCTAAATATCCCAATAATTTGAATAAAAAATCAACTATTATACTACAAAATATCTGAGCGTATTTCAATGATGTTTGATAAAGATATAGACTACGAAATAACAAAAAATTATAATCAGAATATCTTCGTCTTAGTCACGTAGTTTCAAAACAAAACTCAAAAAGTAAAACAAATTAAAATAAAAGCAAATTATGATGAAACTGCCCGGTCATCCAATCTCGGTACAAATAAATGTGTAATATCTCTTATGAAGATTGTTGGCTCCCAGATAAAATGGCGAAGAGGGGGTGAAACCTCTCGGATCTCAACTAGACTGCACATTCCACAAGATGGAAGCCATTGCTAACTCCAGTAAAATACAAAATATAAAGCAAAATAAGGTTTTGTACGCTCCAGTGTAAGCGAAACAAGTATTTCTTTGTATTTTAATAGTGAAACTATAATATTTGATTGAAAAGTAAATTTTGCTAAAATTTTCTGTTATACTTAGGGCCTATTTCACGATCGTCAAATATAGTTCCGAGTACGTACTCACAAGTTTTGTCGTTGTCACTTGATATAAAGTAAGAAAGAGACAAAACTAACTTTACTTGGTGAGTAACTTTACTTGAAGATCGTGAAATAGGCCCTTAATCTAAAAGAAAAACGGATAATGCTTTATTATAATATTTATAAAAACACAAAATATACAAATATAATTATGTAATTAAGTACCTAAGTAAATTATTTTACTTGGTTCCTATATTATAATAACTTGGCTTAATATTTATTTACCTTCAGACATTTCATTTTCATAAGATAGGTACTTTATTTAATCATTAGTAAGAGAGTTTTATTAAACTCTAAGTAAAAATGGAAAATATCAATAACTTATAAAAGTGTATCGAAAACCTTCCATAATTTGACCTTTAGATGCTTTTAAATGGTTTCTTTCTCAGACTTTATAACTAACTAGAAATTAATTAACAAAATTGTAGGTATCTATTTTCTATACAACCAATTTAGAGCATAGTCACCAAGAAAATAAGGTCGATTTTACCATAATCGTTTCGACACAAAAACAAACAAAGTTCATAAACTAAGAAAATAGAGGTTTATCTACGAAAAGGAAAAAAAACATTATCCTCACATAGAAACTAGCTTGAAAAATAATGAGTTCTTTTGTCGCCTTTGTTTTTCTTTATGATTCCCTGTTATTTTACTTACTTACGGCCATCAGTACGTATCTACGATATACACGGCTATTGTCCAAATCAATTAACCGTTATTTTTGTTCAATATCCACACTATATTTTCTTGATTAAAGATAGTTATTATACACCGACGACGTGGAAAATTGACGATGTTATTTTATCTTCACGTATATTTATTATAGAGCCCAGTCTATTGCTTATAGAAATAACATTTTGAACGCTAACTTATTTAACTTTGAAAAATAATAAGAATTATGTTCTTCAGAATTAATTAATTTAGAAGAAGAACGTAACTTTGTATTTGCTTTTGAACTTTTAATAAGCGTCTTTTTTAATATCAACAATTTTTCTGTCTTACGTAAGAAGTTGAAATTATTATTGTAAACAATTTTGTAGGTGAAGTTTAATTAATTTTACATGATGTTTTTGACGCATAATTTTCCAACACGTGCGGGGTTTATTATTGCGCAATAACATTAATCTCTTTTGTTCATTACTAATATTATAGAGGCGTGAGTGAGTTTAAGCTCACATGTAATCAACCGATTATTATAATGTTTTGCATAATTATTGTTCGCATGGAAATTTAAGGACATAGAAAAAGATATAGAGAATTTATTTGGATTTTTATTTCAAGATTCTTATGGACTATATGTCAAAATATGATTATCAAATTTTGGGAATAACCAACAAAATCATACATAGTAACTACCGGCTTAATTTATAACCTAACTCGAATTTTTTCTTGTACAGTCTCGGAATGAAAAGGTTCGTCACCTTAGAGTTGGTTTTCACTTGCACTAGTATTGCAAGCAACAATTATGCCAACATACAAATGTAAGAAACAGTGATGCTAACATTTGAATAAATAGAATGACGTTTGCTATCGAATAAGGTTTTGCTTGATTTTTCTATCCTTTTTTAAACACTGCCTTGAGCGCGCGGCATATATCTATATCTTTCAACTAAACTTTACTATTAATAGGTTTAAATTTAGAAAGTCATCTAACATGTATAGTATGTCGTCCCATAATAAGCAAGACTGTCCTCCATAGCGGAGAAAATAAAACCATCGGAGTCACGTAGCAAATAGCTAATTTTAGATAGCAGATGGATATCGGTGTAATAAGGATAGGGCGATGCAACAAACACACACACATAATTCTCTGTGTTTAATGTTACAAACAAGTATGTAATAATGTTTACTGTGGCCCGTGGTTTACTTGTGTAAATCTCGATGTTACGGTATTAGATTTAGGATTCAAAAGTATTAGGTATATCTGATTCTGGAGAATCTAAAAATTGTCTGGTCAATGAATTATACATCGTTTGTACACTTTATACCCACACTACATCAATCGCCTACTATCTCTAGCCTCTAAGGTTTGCTGGAAGAAAACTCGTAAAGGGTTAAGCTCTGTACATTCCTTTTCATCTTATATTTTATAATTATATTTCTGTGTACATATTATGATAATTGTCGAAATAGTTGAAACTGTCGACAACTATACACCCAAACATATGTTGTGCGTAAAAGAGTAAAAACATTATACATATTGCCATTTAAATAAGACATCCTATTGCTTTATATAATATTATTGTTATATAATCCTATCTTATAGGAATAAGGAAAACACACACACAAAAACCAAGTATTAAGAAAACATAATCTCAGGCAGATTTTGAAAAAACAATCTTTTTCCGTTTGAGTTACAGAGCTTGTTATAAGTACAAACAATTCAATACTTACATATCTCAAGAAAAAGGAAAGTTACAACCTCCAGCAATAAACTAAGTCTAAGATTTACTTCGTTTAAACACCGAAATCTTAAAACTTTTAGACAATTTATTATCAAAAGTTAGTTCTTTATTGAATTAGTGAAGTTGAAGTACCTAAATAAAGTTGTATTTGATTTTTCCTAATAACAGCATTTTTGGGAAAGAATTTTACTTATATTTTAATACTAGTGGCGCACCGCGATTTCGCCCGCGAAGTTCCCGGTCCCGTAAGAATGTAGAAATAAAATTATGCTAAAAATCTTCCTCTTGCATCATTCCATCTATTAAAAAACCGCTTCAAAATCCATTACGTAGTTTTAAAGATTTAAGCATACATAGGGACGGACAGACAGCGACATTGTTACTATTTAGTCATTGTTATAAGTTTTAGAATTTCTATTTATTAAGAGTTGTGTAGTATTAAGTTACGTGTTAGGTAAGATAGAGGACTCAGGTCAAATGAGTTGGATCCAACGCTATAAATTACGTCTTTATACCCAATATGTCTGCTCGTATATTTTGTGCTTCATTAGATTTTGTGTAACTTTAACATCTGGTTTATTAGTATTTATAATGTTACAATGTATACCTTGCGGCCTTACCTGCATTAATACGTATTTTCAACTAAGTACGAGTATATTTGATATCAGGAAATATATTTTACGAAACCGATTCTCCATGCAACGAGCTTTATATCAATCCCTCGCTCTATTTTCCTTTGAAAGATATACACAAAGAAACATATATTCGTAATAACAATGTTACATCCAGTTTAAAGATAGAAAAGTATCAAAAAGAAAATATAATCTGATAAAGTACATCTCCCTAAATAATACATTCATGTTATTCTAAATATATTTTTATGTGAGCCATAACTGTTGTCAACTGAAGTACGAGTATACGCAGAATGTCTGCAAAAACAATAGAATAATTCGGGATCGTAGCAATAATATCAAAGTGTGCGGAACCTTGAACACCGAATGGGAAAAACAATAAACACACCCCTTTATTGGCCAACGTGGGACAACAGTATGCCGTAAACTGGCGCGAGTAGTGGATACAAATCTGAATTGTGACGCAGACATAAAACATTCATGTTGTAGGGGCGCGGGTAGACCAGTCGCACGGCGCGAGAACACCCCGGGGACCGACAAAACGTAACGAACCGGCCTCCCACCATCCTTTTATGTCCCAGATACATTTTTCTAGAAGAGATGGGTCGCCTTGTCTTCGAATAGATTATTTATGTTGTCACACCGCGCCCTCTGCAAACGGGAAGGGTGCCCCTGATTGTTTGTTACCTGAATCCGGAACGAAACAAAATTAAAAAACATCTCCGGTCCCACAATACGATACTTTATCTCGAGTTTTCGCGTTTATTAAAACGAATTTTACCTCTAAAATGTTTCTTTATCGTATACAAAAGGCCATTAAATCAATCACGTTTTCAATGAAAGCGGTATTAGAGAGAAATCCGAGGAGTTTGCTTACCTTCGGCAAAAAAGTCGGTCTGCGGGCAAGGCTTTTCACTAATTCTGAATTTAAATGCATGAGATCGAATAGGTTCACGCAGTGAGTGGATCCCACGCCGAGTTTTCCGATTGCCAGTGCTTATGTATTTAAGAGAAAAATGGAACTTCAGGTTGTACTTCAACGTTTACAAAGGGATGTTATCAAAAGAATCTTTCGAGCAGATTTACGTGAGCGTTTACAGTCACCCTTTATTTATAAAGATCCCGTTATAAACCTCGTTTCAAAATGTGTATTGTTGTTTTCGTTTTTGATGTGGGGTTAGTTATTAAAGAGTAATTTATGGCCGGTGCGAAAGTAACAGATGTGTTGAGTGGTGGATTGATTCTGCGGCGTTTAAATGGAGGCGAACTGTCGTTGACATAAAGTGCCATTGTGGCCCACCCCTTGGGAGAGAACGCAAAAAAGAGCTCCTTCTAATTGTTTGCACATTTCACGTCTCCCTCCGGGCTGTATACTACGAAATCTCTCCTGTATGACTTAGGGAAGTGCTTACTCTTGACTTCGGTATCGATAACGAACAATTTATTTCTCGAGTAATGTATGGGAACATTATTTTAGGGGATAAAACTGTTAGAGTTATTTGTACCTATATTATTTTAAGTTTTATTATGTACTTAGTTATAATTAAAATTCACGAGTAACGTATAAAATTGTACCTTGCGAAGCTGAGGTAGATCACTACTAAGTAATGAGATCAATAGTTTATTTCCTCCTTGTTAAAAAATTGGAACTCTTTGACATTGTGTGTAGTTTCTAGATATCGATATATCGAGGTTCAAGATATCGATATATCAATTTTATCGACAAGTTCAACCCCCATCCCTATGGCACAACACACATGTGCGCGACTCGTCAACGCCCTTGTATTCCATTGTGTTTGTATTGCGCTGTTGTTGCAAGTGGCTATTTGTGGATGGTTTTATATGAGACCTTTAGATGAACTTTAGAACCACGTTATTGGTTTTTTTCGAATACACTTACAGATAGTTCGATTGTCAATGAAAGAGTGGTTTTTTGTAACTTTCTCATGTTTATTTTGTTAGTTTATTGTTTCAAAGGGTGGATTAAATCACGCCAAAAGTTGATTGTTACAAAGGCTTGAATAGAATTATAAGATTATGGATTTGATCACTATAAATTAAGCATTTTGTCCTACGTAAATCCTGATCCCTGGGAATTTTGGTATAAAATGAACCCCATGTGCTATTCTTGTTTATAAAGAACAGTTGTGCCTTTCATTATAATCGATCTAGTAGTTTTATTTGCAAGGGTATCAAATATCCATAGATCCATCCATACAAACTTCTGCATGTATAAGATGTAAGTAGACCGGTTTCCGCAATTAGACCTCTCTAGTTTGTCTTATGTAAGCAGAATAAGATTATTTGAGGGTCTACTTCCCATAACGATTGTTGATGATGTTATTACGACGACTGGAACCGAATGGCTTAATATGTCTTCCGAAGTACGAAGAGCAACTGCTAGTCATGATGATAAGATTAATCTAACTTGGCAAAGCCTTATTATTATACCATTACATAAGCGTCTCTAGACACCCTCAATGTAATTATAAACACGCAGCAAGACCGCAGGCAACAGCTAAAAATAAGCGAATAAAGATTAAACATTAATTTTAATAATAAATTCTAACATAAATAACATTTCTCGTGAAATTAACGAAATAAGTAAATATGAGGGGAAGATTTTTATTTCTTTACAAAGAAGCAAACGGAAAGTTTTTTACGGGCTGCTACAAAGTTTTGTGAATTTGGTACTCATTACTAACTCAACCTTCGTACTCTAAGCCGTGAAAATAAACGGCACAAAAATTACAAATTAGGTTATGTAATCATTTCGTGTTTGTACATATACTTTAGTACCTAACTCTTGGGGAAATTATGTCTGCTTTCACTTTCATGTTTATTTTTTAGTACGTTCGAGTTCTTAAAGTTAAGGATTTTGCCCTTACTACAAAAATGGTAGACATGAAACTTTGTTAATGAAATAAATGTGCTGATTATGTTACCTATATTATATGATGTGTGTGAAATCAGGTTTGTATATTTATCATTCTATCACTGAAAAACGCAGCGATAGTTTGATGTAATTTTTGCGTTGGAAACTTAATCATGAATTATGCAAAAACAATTGCACATCGTATAATGTGGTTGGGGTGCCACTGTCATCTGCTGAATAGGATAAAACAACATAAAACAAAGAATTGATACATTAGTAATATTTTTCTTTATAAGTCAGCTGCAAATCACAATTCGTACACAATACGAAACCTTGCCGATAAAACGTTCCATTTCTAGAATAGGTCTACGAAAATAGCGAAAACAAGATAGTACGAGAACAAAATATATCAGGAAAAACTAGATATTTTTTCACAGATATCGATATAATATTGGGTACAATTTAGATACAATCCCTGAATTGGGTCAAGGGACCCACGTGTGAGGTCCCGTGAAAGGGTTACCCTTTAAAGTATTTACTATAAACTATTTTATGAACCTTAGAGTGATCATCATGTGGTACCAATCAGAGATATTGGGATCGATTTTTGCGTGATGTAAAATGGTCGTCAAAGTATTTTTTTGGATGTGTGTACGTTTGCAATGACTACTCGTACTATAATAAATAATTAATTAATATTATATCATTAAGTTAAGATATTTTGTTTAACTAAATCGTTCGGTTATAGTTGGAGTAGTAACATCATCAACAGACGTTACAGGTATATGTCTTCAAAAGTCTAACAAAAAATAATATCGCAGCGCCGTAAAGAAAAGTCTGATTGCGGAAAACTCTCTACTTTGTATCTGTATATACACATATGAGATACCTTCACGACATTTTTAAGTAAATAAATAAAGAGACGATCGTATTTGTTACTCGGTGATCTAATAAAGATCCTCCTTCAGGACTCAACTATACTTCGTTATATATACATACTTATATATAAGATTATAGCTTGTAGAGGCTTGCAGAGCATGTTGAATTGTAACACATAATATGAGCCGAAGCATAAGTTTTAGTAAATAAATGAATACTTATGTAGCGGTAGTAAACTTATTACCTGTGTACAATTAAACGGTGTAAGGGAAGGTTCATATCTGACGGAACATGAACATGTAACGCCAGATCCGACAAATGTATAGAAAACAGTTGACCGTTTACACTCAATCGATTATACGTTAGTGCGGCCGATGATACGCTCGACGTATTTTACTTCAGATATGATGAACCTTCCCTAAATCGTAGTCTTACGGTCTTAGCAATCTCACTAATTTTGTAAGACAAATATTATAATTAACGTATTTGAAACCAACATTGCACTATCTTCTAAAAACTAATTAGGAACTAACGTTTTAGTTGATAACTACCATTTATGTTAAAATGGGGCTCATTATGTAAACAGACTATAACATTAAAATAAACAAACCATAAGTAATGAGAAACTACCGCTTTACCACGGGAGGTAATGTTTCAATAACAACATAAAATAATTGTAACTAAATTAGGAAATATGAATAAATTGAATTGAATTGAAAATTAATTTTAAGTTGAAACTGGGCCGATTACTAAAACTGGATAGTAAAAAAACTACAGTTTAAATTAAAACTGTGCTGATTACGTAAACAATAAAATGAACAAATATAATCATGCCGATACGCGTTAGGTTATCAATCAAATCGGATGAAAACAGTACAATAGGGGTATATCTCTACGTATCTATGGCGTCGGGATGATATCCCAGTGGTGTGAGAGTTATATCTACATAGAAGTGATATAGTAAAAGCGGTCGGAAGTCATTGGATTAGATAATGTCCATGACCGGATGAAATAGGGCCAAATACGAAAAGTAGGACTGCGGATTCGATGGGGATTTATTTTTACAATTTAGAAGGAATTTTCTGGAGTTTTTTAACCATTTCGGGATGATTTCCGTGGTTGGATTGGGAATGTATTATGGTGACGGATTCTATGGGTCTTGAGAATGATACCTGAATAAAAGAAGAATTTGTGCAAGTCTTTTAAGAAGTTTAAAAAGTCTTAAATGTTTCTTTTCATGGGCTAGTTATAGAGACTTAGATTTCGTGGTTTTATTTATACGCTAGTATTTTTAGCTAATCCCGATTGTGGCTGTCACCAAAATGGCTAGAAAGCTAATTTCGGTTAAACTAAATGTTAGGTTTTGGCCTCTTATTAACCCTAAAAAATTTTGATAATGTAAGTAAGACAAACGGAACGAGCGCCCCGTATTACTATTATCTTGTTATAAAGTTAAAAAATACCAATAATGTATTTATGAATAAGTAACAGAAATCTTGTCGAAGAAAACCTTTAATAGAAAACTTTCGCAATAAACAACTGTTACAAGAACTTTGGCAATATAATTTTGTAAAGTAAATGTTGAAGGAAAAACGTTAACATAACGTTTGTAGTAAAAGTTATAGTAGTAAAACAAATTAAATACTTATTGTAAGAGCAATAAGGTTCAATATTTGATATCAGATAAATCAATAGTTATTGATTTAATAAACTCCTTTATATGCAAGATCAAAGAGATAGGTATCGTTGAATTTATGAATATCTTAAGGAAGATGCATAATTTGTGATGGGCTAAGTCAATATTTTAGTTATTTCACGGAGCTTCAAGTAAAGTATTGGTCCGTGAGATCCCATGCAAGCTAAGTTTCTCTCTCACTGATGATATTATTATAGTTAGTATTAATCATGATACTGTGACAGGTTACAAAAACATAAATTTCTAAATTTTGATTTAGATTTGAACCTTGGACCGTGGGATGTTCTAAATTATTTAATGAAACACCAGCTGTACCAGTTATGTTTTGATAAAAAAGTATGCAAATTGGTACATATTAATATTTTAAATCATCGCACAGTATAAATCATAATAAAGTTCTAATGTCCCCATTAATAACTCACAATTAAATCCCAAAAATAAGAATGGTAACAACATAATCAAATAAGTAACTCGTATACGGCTAACATCACATACCGTAGGGCGAACCGTTTGTACGTCGATACAGCGAATCTGGAGTTCAACAGCCAATCCGTTTAGCGAGTAATAAATCACCCTCGGCCTTCCCCGACGCTCCCCTGTATCGAACCTATTATCAGGGGCATCCGTGCGTATTGTCAGTCTGTATATCCCCCTTCCAAGGTGCATCGCAGATGTGCACAGGACCCAATTTGATTACGTCATTCCCCTGGCACCCCCTGGCCCTATTAAACCATTGTTGCAGCTCCTTAATGAAACGTCTCAATATTATTTATGACACTGTATTGTTGCCTAATCCTCGATTGCAATTTTCGCTTCATTGTATGAATAAAGGCCATTACGATTGTTATTCATGAACGGATTATGCCAGGGTGTTTTATGTACAAAACGTATCTTAATTCGCAAATCATTATTAATTTTGTTTGCGAGTACGAGAGTTACTAAGAAGTTATTAATAATAAATTATTTACAAACCCCTTGCCGGAGAATTAGGATTAACTGAAAGCTACATTACATTATAATTATTTTATATCAACATTGATCAATAATAATCCTTTCTTCGTAAATATTATTTTATTATGTTATCATGTTTCGTTGGTAAATGTAAGAATTAAATTGGTAACCATTAAAAAGAATATAGGTTTTTCAGAGATGTTAACCTGTTCAAAATGTTGTTGAATTCTATATAATAATATTAAGTATTTATAAAAAGTATTTTTACGGTCCAAGGTAAAACGGCATATATTTTTCACTGGTGATATTCTTACATATTATTATTAGAGGAAGCAATCATATTATTAATCAAAACAGAATAATTCTAAACTACGTAATAATTCTATTTGAATGTAACTAACATTCAAAATATTAAATTAAGTAATGATACTATAGATACAATTTCATTCGATTTTTTCCTTCGATTACTTTAATTGTCCTTCATGAAAACATTGAAAATTACGTAATTAGAAAGCATTACGTTGTAGCCTGTCAAATGATAACTCACAACAAACTATAAACCCAAATTGACACAATACGTGATAATTTACCAACAGTAGATCTCCCGTTTCAGACATAATGGCAGAGAAATATTCGACATTATGTTGATGACGGTGTTAACATGTGATGTGTGTTTTGTACAGTTCATCTGGCCGGGCTTAGTGTGATCGCGTGCGTTCATTACGGGCAATATGGGCCGCAGGGTGATGTATGACTCTCATTGTCGCGAACTAACAACGGCCCATTTTGGCTAACGGCCCACGTTACAGGCCTATACTCTATACGGTACTACCACAAAGAATAGAGCTTCAATGCTTACTTTACATTAGGTAATATGTTCTTACACTTACATTGACTTCTTTGTCCCAGGGTAATGACACAAGTTTCAGAATTAATTAACGTTAACTATATTCAGTCCGTCTTTTGAAATTGTTTTACTGACAGTTCCTTTTTCTGTTTCAACAAAGTTTTACATTTAATTGGTACTTTTTATTCCAAGTTAGGATAATGAGTTGGTATTATATACTTAGTAACTTTTTATATAATTTAGTTATTAATGAGCGAGCCACGGCTTTGCTCGGTGTACTTTATATTATTTTTTTTAACTAGAAAAATAAATACATTATAAAACTATAAAAATGTTTAAATTCGCACAGGTTTCTAAATAATTGTACATGTCGCACAGACCTTGACAATATTGATGTTCTATAGAGATATTCGGTATCAAAAGCAATTTCATTCTAACGTATTTTTCCTTAAAAGACATAGTTCTTGGAAACCAAACCTACAAAATCTCGTGCTCACAAAATATTCTCTATTTTATCTGTGTTTTTAGAGAGCATCAGTAAAAAAGGTTTGGAATTTGTTGTACAATGAAAATGCTTTTAGTTTACTGAACTCCCAAATAAAATTGTTAGTGTAGCAACAAATCAGAAGTCTCTTTTAGTCTAAAATATAAACTATAATTAAATAAAAATTACACGAGTAGTAGTTTTAACTAATCATTGTGAACTTCTATTCACACTGACAGGGGACTGATTTCAAAACCACTTGAGCCACGCGTCACCACAGGTTTAGTAACAGCGGTTATTTCCGTAAAACATATTTCTACTGAAAAAGATTAAGGTATCAAGCTAAATATTTGGACAAGGGTTAAAGTAACCGTTATAAGATATTGCCCATTTCCGATATTGAGTAAGTGGCTTCTCATTATTTTTTCTCAACACGTATTGTGAGCTGACGTACGAGTAGAAAAGACGTGATTTATTTACCGATCCACGTGAATGACATTTACGCTATAGTTTTCTTATAAACTTGTTTACTTCGCTGTGTTTCCTTGTTTTTGTTGAGATGTGTTGTGCACGTTGGGAGGGTTAAATGGAGTGACAATAAAATCTAGTAGAGCATGTTTAGGGTTGAAGGGAACAGCTTCCTTAACACATTTGAATGAATTTAGGAGGTTTGGAATTAGACGGGCTTGTAACAAAAACTCTTACTTTGTTATGTGATTTTGGGTTAGATAACCTGTTTATTGGGCAAAGTTTAGTCATTATTTAGGTTTACGTACGTGGTTTATACGAGTATAAGTTAAGAAAATCTGATATTTAAAAATAGAATTCTAATACGCGTAAATCTCAGAACGACTGCACAAAATGTGTTGATTCTTTTTTGTTTTAGTCTTTATTTATTGTAATTCATATTCAGACCTTATTTTCACTTCATTAAAGTTAAATTTATATTCTCTTATTACTAACAAAAATATTGGATGAAGTCATAATAGATAATTTATTTTGCTTTTCAAAACTCACAATCAGACCTCATAAATGATCAGTAAAGAAAACTTGTACACGAAGATCATTAACAGAATAATCTTTAACTGAACATGCAGTAACTTTGTGACTTTCTAAATAATTTAAGCGAAACCCCAAACCTTCGGGTATGTAACGAGTTTCGTAAACTAATATTAGAAATTTATCGAGTTAGCAAATACGAGTGTAAGATACAAAAGGGATCTCTATTTGTGTTACAATATTATATATGTTTAAGTATTTATACCTATTTGAAGAGGATGTTAGTCTCTATGTCAATAGATCATCAATTTTGATTCAGTTTGTGTTGAGAGTAGTTTTGTTTTAAAGAAACACACACATCTTCAAAACTAAATCTTATGTTTTGGTTACCTATGTAGCCTTCGTTTGTTTACATCTTAACAAATCTCAGGCTTAAAGGTTAATAAAACACTACTACATAGTATGTAGTATAAATCAAAGTCGCTTCCCGCTGTCAGTCCCTATGTATGCTTAGATCTTTAAAACTACGCAACGGATTTTGATGCGGTTTTCTTTAATAGATTGTGTGATTCAAGAGGAAGGTATTTTTTTTGTATGGTCGTTTTTGGTATAATTTTATCCCCACATTCTTACGGGAGCGGGAACAACGTGGGTGAAACTGCGGGGTGCTGCTAGTAATAAGTCAATAAAAATCCCAAGAATTATGGATGGGAGATTATAAATACATCCCAATTTTATATATAAATCTGTTCCGAAATAACTTTGCTGGTTACCAGCTGTTATTTCCGTGATTCGAGGAATTACGAGATAAAATTGTTACTTATATCACATAACTTCTGTATCAAATCTTACCTGAACCATCCCAATAGTAAGAGGTAACAAATTTCCTCCGTCGTTCATGGTTTTACCCGTGTAAATCTCGATCTCGTGGGAATTCTGGGATAAAAAGTATCCTATGATGTGTTTCTAAGTATATTATTATGGGACATCTGCCCTATGTTACACTTAAACGTTTATATAGTAGTTTTTACTAGGAGGAGTAAAACAAATAACAATAAAATTAATACATTCACATTAATAACAATTAAATTAAAAATTTAAAAAACCCCCAACACAATTACTTTCAAACCCCCATAACTTTTAAACGGGTCAACCGATTTTCATCACAAGAACACTCAAAACTAAATTAAAATCGGTTCATCCGTTCGGGAGCTATGATGCCACAGACAGACAGATACACACACACACACACACACACACAGACACGTCAAACTTATAACACCACTCTTTTTGCGTCGGGGGTTAAAAAGAGAATAAGAAAAAATATCAAAATATATCGTTGAGCGTTTAACAAGTCTGAATAAGTAACTTTCAACCACACTCAACTTACAAAGTGTAGGTTGATTATAGAAGGCTTTGATAGATGGCCCGCTCATCGAATAATGGCCCATTCATTGGGCCTTCTCAAGGGAAACATTTACCTTTTCTATACCTACCTACTTAATTATGTGACCGTTCAATTTGTGAAAGCTGAAGTAATTTGTGATGTCATGTTGATATAAATCTTGGTGCTACATTAAGTGCCTACCGCTTGATGAAAATCGAAAGAAAATTGTCTTTGAGTTAGCGCTAATATTAGTTTCTTTAGTTCTTATTTATTTCCATTTATTTGTGTGTCTATGACTGCGTGTGTATAGTTTCTGATAAAATAGCCACCCGCTTTCGGTAAAATTAGAATCAGATAAATTTTGATAAAGTATTTTAATTCATTTTACTGTAAAATAATTGTACTTGTAAAATATTCAAGACTAGGAATTTCAGGGTCTTTGTAGTACCTAAGGGAAGGTTCATATCTGACGAAACATGTATAGAAAAACACTTGACCGTTCACACTCAACCGATTATACGTTAGTGCGTTGAGTGTGAACGTTACATTTGTCTGTTCTGGCGTTGCGCGACCGATAACACGCGACGCATTTTCCGTCAGATATGAACCTTCCCTTAAGAAGTTAGAACCTTAAAGCCCTCAATCCCACGAGGCCTTGAAAGACTGAATTGAATTCAATAGGTACCTATTTTATTTTGTGTTTAAAGAATGACTAAGTCGTAAGGCACCATTAGCACAAGGTGCCCACTGCCCAGGACACCGATAGCCTAAATACGGTTTTTGGGCTATTAGAAAAAAAGCAAGACTCATTTATCATTACATAGTATAAAACAAAGTCACTTTCTCTGTCCCTATGTATGCTTAGATCTTTAAAACTACGCAACGGATTTTGATACGGTTTGTTTTAATAGATAGAATGATTCAGTGGGGAGGTTTTTAGCATTTTTTTTCCCATATTCCTACGGAAACGAGGACTACGCGGGATAAACTGCGATACGCCGCTAGTTATTTTTAAAATTAAGATACGTAGGTTATTGTAATCACTATTAGCTCATAATAATGTTGACCTGGGGCTTAAGCCTACTCTGAATTAGGTGGTTAGGACATTATAAAGAAGATACAAATAACGAGATGAATATCTAAATACAATGTAAAGAGAATTTAATTTAATAAGTTACGTAATGCATGGTTAAATTCATTAAACAAATAAATTTTATGTTGCAGCAATAATTAAGATAAGAACACTGCAATTTCAACTGTAATTACGAAATACATAAAGATTGAAATTATTGTTAATTTAGTTTGTTTGCTTTCATTTATACAAAATGTTATTTGTAGAATATTTTCATAGGAAGATTATGGATTCAAAATTAAATGTTTGTTTGTTTGGTTTTTTTTTTCCTAGAGATAGACTTTAAATTTGGTAGAAAAAAAATCACACGAATATAGAAAGATTATAAGATATTTTAAGGTAGCGTGATTCAAGAGTAAGGTTTATAGCCCAAATCTTCCTAAATATAAATGCGGGTGAAAACTGCGACAAATCTAGTTGAAAATAAATTGATAAAAAAACCTAGACATACAATATAATGTACCATATCGTACTATTACTAAACCCAACTTTACATAAACAAGCTGTTCTATTTATCTATATTGTATCTAGATTCTAATCTGTATATGTATTACGAGTATACATATATATGTACGTACATTCTATGTACTGTAACTCAACACACCACGACTAGCTGAGGTATAGAGTTCCTACATGATAGACAGATTCTATTACCAACTTGATTGGTTTTCTAGATACTAGAGCGCCTGTCAAATGTTAAATAAACATTGATACCTTCAATTTTACAGTATATTTTTTTATCAAACCCAGTTTTTTAAATGAAAAGAAAGAACGTGCTAGCCACATAATAGAGTTTTTTTTTATTTTATTGATCCTATAACTATTTGGTAAGATCCGAAAATTTGCGTAAATATTAACATAAATCTATTATTTTGAAACTACTTATTAGGTAATAATAGACATTCATGATCATTTTTTAAGTCGGAGCAACTTTGGTTTGTTAGGTTTATTCCCGATAGCCACCACTTGTTTGGCTACCACTGGGGAATTGCGAAACATTTTTTTTCTCTTATTGGTGGACAGTGACATGGACTTTCAAACATTCTTGTTGGAAAATTGGCCAAAAGTAGTCCATAACGGGGACAAAAAGAAAAATCTCATGTCGAATAATAAATAAATATACCAACTAAATTTAACTTATCACTAACTATCAGCTATATCGTTTACATTTCACGCGGTCTCACTATGGAAAATAGAAACTTATCCGGTGATTGATGGCGGGTGTTTGGACACATCGAGACCGCTCTATTCATTTATACGCCATTAAATATGTCGTCGCTGTTTCGGCGTCTCACGGAACTGGGTTAAATGTTTCACTGACAGATTTTATAACCACAAAGACGAGGAAACGTGTGAAAGCATCTTAATTCCCCTGCGTTTTGGATTTGAATGGGTGATGAAGGGTTTTTGTGACATTAATTTTTATTTAGTAAACGTTTTTTTTGTTATTTCGGGATTGATTTCGTAAGTTTAAAAGTTTGTTCTTTTTTTAACAATGACAACTGTGGTGGTTCCTTAATTATGAGGCAACTTTCTTCAAGAGAAAAACAATATCAGAATCGAAGCAGTTTCACAAGAAAAAAAGAAGAGACTTTTTTTAAATAACCATTTGGATTTGTAGTTATTGAAAAAATCAACTGTCACTTTATATGCTTTTAAACGCGAGTAAGTATCCGGTTTCAGAATAACATTGTATTAATATTTAAATTCACCTTTTGTAACAAAAACAAATAAAAAATCCGTACGTAAATTACATAGAATCATTGATGTATGTTTCACCGGAATTGAACTCGCAGCCTTAGGATTACAAAGTGGGGTCACGGCCACAGGGGTATAACTCGTCTTTTCACCCCGAAATTCGCCTCTGCTTTATCTTTTGTTACGGATAGTTCTAAAGCATTGGAAAACCAATTTTGGAAGTTATTTAACTATACCCGAAACCACCGATCGGTATCAAACAAAAGCTTAAAACATTCAATAGAATTAAAATACTTACAAAGTAAACTATTATAATACCGCTGCAGAACTGAAGTATACCGCAGAGAAATAAATCGGAAACATTACTGTTTTCTTTGTTCATTGTTAGTTAGTATTGCTTTGTGAAAATACAAGGTATTGAAAGTGGATTTTAATAGTACTTGAAACACAGAATACAAAGGAATGTTTTAATCATTTTTACTACAAATTGAAGTAGTTTGATGAATACAATGTAATGAAATAAATTTATCTCTTATATGTGGATTGTTATTTGCTTTTGTAAATGCTTCTCGGTCTTAATTAAATTAAGTTTTATTCTCATTTGATATTTGTGAAAAATACGTAACATTAGGAATAAAGACATTTTCGAATATTTTTTGTATTTTTTATCCGAATATCCTTTGAGAGAAACATTAAAACAGTACAATTATAGTTAACATTTTTGTTTCAAGGTGGCTTACTAATGTTTCAAAATGAATTAATTCCCAAAGTAAGCACACACGTCGACAATAACAGTTAAAATATTTAGGAAAACAGTAAAACTACTTCAAACTCCAAACTAGTGAGTTAAACTATAAAATAGAGAAGTTTAAAAGCAATAAAATAAGAAACAACAATCAATGTACCTCAATAAATTGAAAGTCTCTTAATCAGGTAGGTGAAGGACTTACCTTCCACGTTTTAACACAGCAACCCCCTACGTAATAGGATCGTAAAAATTGTGAGAAACTTCTAGCAATCAGAGGTAAGATTAGATCGCGACCAACACTGAGCCTTATGCGGCCCTACACACTTTACCCGACTCCAATGAAACTCGGTCGATGACGATAAAAAGGGTCAACAATTTATAAAAAAGAAAAAGAAAAGGTAGCTCTTGTTACTTAAGTGCCTTTTTCTACGTTTTCTAAAGGAATATAATGTAGAATATTGATGTCTGTCAAAGCATGAATAATGAGATTATGTCGCGATGTAATGGGTCGTGAGAGCTAAGAGCAATTAATGCAGTTAATTACGAGTGTGTACTTGAAAGATTTATAATATGCTCATCCTATATTATTTTAGATTTATGATTATTTATATTAAAACTAGGTCGTCCTTTGGTCGTGTTATTCCCGTTTAGGCAAAGAACAGTGTTTCCGTTCTTTGCCTTCATCTAAATCTATAGTTTTTTTCGTGTTTGGTAACAGAAATATTACCATAGAAACATTTACGAGTATGTCTATAATAAAAAAATCTAGGTATTGATAAAAACAGTATCATAATTCCGTTTGATAGCTTAAAAGATCTATATACCATCCGTATACCATATACTACGAGTATATAGACAGCGGAAAGCAACTTTGTTATTCTATGTAAAGGAGAAGTAATAATAAGAGCATAATAAATCTCACTTATATCAACAAAACTCCACGTGCTCGAAGGAACCTTCCCCGTAGAATCTTTCAAACATACATTACAACGATACCGTAAGAATTTAGGGGCCAATAAATTGTGATAAAAACCATTTGAGCCTGATATGGAGTTTTAATTTGGGTAATATTTACCTTGCATCTTAAGGTAATTTTTAAAAAGTATTAATTTTATTATTAAGCTATATTAATTTAATCATTATAAGTTTTTAATTACTTATGTTTATGATTAAGACTTTTGACTGTGGAAAGATTTATTTTTGAAACACATTAATTTATAAAACCCGTATGAAAATTATGGTTGTTTACAAAACAAATAATTGCAGGTACTTATTATATTTCACGATTTCAAAAAGTTCAGCTTAATAATTAAATTTGAGGAATAAATATTAAGTTATGGCAACACGTAACTGCTAGTTTCAAAGTAATAATAATCCAGCAAAACTGTTTAATATTTCGTTTCAGCCCAAATTGAACGGATATTTGCTTTTCCTAACCGCCGTTAAATTTATCCACTTTGTAATTATAAATTCTATTTTTACCTCCATTTATTTCTTGATTCAAATTAGTCTATAGATTTTATTCAGTTAAATATTGAGATTTCTGTAACTTCTATTTATGAAACAATAGTGAAGGGAAAGGAAAGGAATAATTATGTAACATCCCACTGGGGCAAATATCTATGTATTTGATAATACAGTGAAGTAGAAATAGATATAAACAATACTAATCCTTGAAATAAAACACTTAAACGGATTCTTTACAGAACACGTGATCACAAAAGTCTTCTGTGATCACGGGTTCTGTAAAGAATCCGAAACGTCAGAAAATGTAAAACAAAATACAACCACGACAAAAATCCGTTTAAGTGTTTTATTTCAATGTGTAGTGTTCGTGTAAATCAAAGATATCAATATAATACTAATCCTAGTTATCATGCAAAAATATGTGTGTACTTATATAAAGAAATATATAAAAAAGCACGTAAAAAGTTATTCGTACAAAACCAGAGCAGTTGCTTGCATAATACAACGTAGAAAGTGTTTATCATAACGACCTATAATCTAAAATTTCTTTATTAACCAAACAAGTAAATTGCCAGGGAAGTTAGCTCGGAGGCAAAATTTATATTAGAATATTCAGTCAAATTTCCTTTCAACGTTACCCTTCAAATAGGTTTGTTTAAGAAGATAACTTTAGCGGATAATGTCTGTTAAAAGGCTCCATAAAAGAATTTATGTAAGAAGGTATTTTATGTTTAGTAAAAATGTATCAATAATTTCGGGATATAAGAAAATAAATCATTTATATTTTCGTCAACTCTTTTTGGTTTCTTTGATATATACAATGGTAAAACTTGGTCACCAGCATTGAGTAATCAAATAAACTTTGCAGAACAGTACTATCAAAAAAATAATATAGTAAGATAAATCACTAAAAGTTTTTTCTGAACTACAATAACGGATACTGCAACATGTATTGAATACCTATCCATTTTTTAGCTCTGACTATAATCATGGGCCTAAGAGATGTAGAAAACTCGAAAAGAAAATCCGATAGATGACGTTAGTAGTATCGATTTATAATTGAAGATTTCAAAAGGGCAATAAAATACTTTTTATCAAATTACTAACACATTCTTCATTTTCCAGTGGTCAAGAGCAGTATGCGTCATCAAACCACGTCGCCTCTAAGCCGGGTGGGGCCTACGGTGTCACTGCGAGACGCCGAACCAGACTTCCTAGGGCCTATAGAGAACGTCACCGTGGCTCTGGGCAGAGAAGCTGTACTCACATGTTCTGTATCGGATATTGGAGATTATAAGGTATGCTTGAATAGACAGGGTGGCCCATATAGATCGACTAGTGGGGGGGAAATCAGAAACTAGTATAAGACATACAATGATCTAATGCAAAGATTTGTTGTCAGTAATCCTATTTCAGACTTCCCCCCACTGACCGATCTATTTGGAACCAGGTATAGTTTGTGTAACAAGATAATTATTAGGGATATCGATTGAAGTGTTAGTTCATAGGAGAAATTGTGTTGTAGTTGATTTTAGTTAAAGATGTTTTTTTTGTGATAAACTAGCACTTGATTTAATTCTTCAGCGGTTCTATTTAACATAACATAATCATTGACTAGATCATCTCATTATAGTAAAGGACCCCTAATTAAGTTCGTAATGTATCTAGGGTATCAGAAACTACTATTTATTATTCTATATTGTAGACACTCTCTATATTACAACATTACAAGTATGTAAGCTTCTGAAAATTTCCTCTGTTACATCTACAACGAATCGGAAATTATGTTTTGTATATACTCACCATACTACGCTATAAATAGACTAACTTTGAATGTGAGGACAAAATACAATACTCAAGTCTGGATTTTAAGTTCTAAGTTTTTATATTCACATACTTAGGGCCTAACCTCTCTTTTGCGACTAACGGCTGCCGTAAAAGTCAATCTAGCATTCAAGGATTGCCTGTTACTGGGGCGTGAACCAGCGTAACTCAGTTTTGAGGATCATAATAAAAAGGAGTTAACAAATGTATTCTTTAAAATATATTTTAGAACTCTCTCATAGCCTTAACTTTTCTGCCTGCTGCTCAATCTGATGAGTCCTATCGTTTCTTGGAAGACCTTTGCGTTGGTCACTTAGTATATTACGTAAAGAGTTTAAGTCATCGGCAGCTGACTGCAAAAGTTATAACAAAGAAAAGTCTGCAGTCTATATATTTTTTTGTAAATACGTCGATTACACATCTACTGTGCATTTAATTAAATCTGCAATTTTAATTCGACATTTACGATACAGTAAACGATGCCGTATTCAGAAACAGCCTTTCATAATTACGAACACGACAAAATATACAACTCATTTCATGTTTAAAACGTTATACGCAACAAAATTACCATAAAGTTGTGTACAAAATTGTACCGCAGCGGAACAAATTTTCATAATCTTGTAACGTTAATTATCTGTCGATCAAACGTCGGCTCAATAAATATTTGGAGGTGATTAAAATTTCCGATAGTTATTTGACTCTCTTTCAGTCCAAAGTTAAGCCCCACTTCGAAACTGATTAATAGTTTCGAAAGTAGGATTGGCGCGGGTGTGTGGAAACACAGTTAATGTATTACCCATTATTTCTGGTAATAATTTGGAAAGTATTGGAAACTTCCGTGATTGGAAAATTGTTTACATTTCATTGGTTTCGTTGGGGTTCTGATTGCAAAAAATATAAATTGGTTCTTTGTGGGGAATCACATGTTTTCAAATTTAATAATAATCTAATTTTGATGCTGGCTCTACTTATTTGTTACTAGCTATGCTCCGCGGTTTTAACCCTATCCTGTAGAAACTGTATCCAGGCAATAAAATTATCTATAAACCAATTTTCACCCCAATCCTTACAAGTGTGACAGAGTAACAAACATACTATCAATTTTCGTCTTTATAATATTAGTGGTTTGATATGTACACGTAGACAAGTCTATATTAAATACAAATATTGAATACCATATCAGTCCCTCTGTTAAATTTAGTTATCAAATAGTATAACCGAATTAGCGTTTGCGAACAGCAGATAACAGACCGTATACCATATTTACATACATATGTCAGTTTCCTAGCCAGCTAATAACTCAAATTTAGATGTAGGTACAACAAACAGAAATCCTGTCACAATTAAGTTTTGAAGTAAAAAGTATGGTTGTACCTTTAAATGGGCAGTTTTTCGCAATAAAATCTGACTATTAATTTAGAAATCTTTAGGAAAATGTTAGCTACGATTTTTTGTAACACTTTTAAAGGTTCGAACAACTATCGATGATGTTAGTATCATGTTAGTACAACAGCCTGACAGATAGTTATGTGCCCTCCAAAGTATGGAAACGTTCATGATATGATGTCATCGTCAAAATTCACATCGGTAACAGCCATCTATCACTATTATGGCGCTGCGAGATATTGCGTAACTGGACAAATCCTCGATTCACGCTGTACAATATGGATACTTATTACAGCTCATAATTAGAAATATATATACTTACTGAAAGTTACTAAAGTGCTCATGTGTCTCAGTCCCATTTACTGGAGTGTCCAGCCTCTCCTGCACTCTTGAGGACCTCATGACCTGCCAACCCAACGCCATTGAGGTGGCCTCTCACTGGAGTCTCATAATTTAAGTCTTGTCCATCGACTCGCAGAAGAAGACCTACCTAGTTGATAAATAACATTAAATTAAAAATTTAAAGAACCCCCAACACAATTGCTTTCAAACCCCCATAACTTTTAAACGGGTTAACCGATTTTCATCAAACATGTCTCAGAACACTCGCACGTAAGTCCCCTTTAATACAAAAATAAATAAACTGAAATCGGTTCATACGTTCGGGAGCTATGATGCTACAGACAGACAGATACACACACACACAGACACGTCAAACTTATAACACCCCTCTTTTTGAGTCGGGGGTTAAAAATGGCTATAATTAAATGCATTGTTTTTAAAAGCCATCACGCTACAACTATTCAATTCAAACTCTTGCAACAAGTGCAGGTAACAAAGTAAAATAAGCAACAAAGTTATCGAAGTTAAATTAAGGTTTGAAGTAAACGAAGCTTTTTAATCTAGGCATTTAGCTAATGCGATCAGCTTGGATTTTATTCAACTTGCAGAGTTTCCCAGTTCGAGTTAACTAAGTACAAAATAAACGTTTTCTAAATTCCATGGCTAAGCGACTAAGCATACACTTGAAGTTGCGTGTTTTATTCCCGGTTTAAGATAATAAGGTACCTTTGAGCAGCTTAGCGAAGTTTCGCTTCCTTGAAACCGGAGTCTGTAGTATGAGCCTGTTATCTGACACCAGTCCTCAGCCTGAGCTTATTCAGTAAACTTAACTTAAAGGTCACTACGATTATACTTGAAGACGTTCAAGACTTGTTCTCTTCAAAACTTTACTAAAATATGTTCACTTGAAACACTTTGATGAAGTTAATAAATGTAACTTTTGAGAAGGATTTTTATATTGAAATATTGTATTGATCAGTATTTTTGTTAATTAATCCATTTATGAAACCATATTGGGAAGCAATTAGTATTTGAATGCAATTATATTTAATTCATTTTCACGTATTTTAATACTTTTCAATAAAAAAGTCGTTTTAAAGCAAGTATATTACCAATACTAGTAATACCGGAAAGAACTGAATCGATCTGTAAGATCCTCCTACAGCGCAAAGGCTTCATACTCTTTATAAGCTTTACTGTCCAAGTCATTCATTAGTTCACTCTATTCTCAGAAAAATATCAAGTGGGAAAAACTACGGGACGCGGCAATAAATTATATAAGATTTTCCTCAACAAACACAAGACAAAAAACAAGAAATTAATGACGTATTCAATACGAAACACTTGGAGAAATATTTATTTTACGATTCATGTATTTTTTGTGTGTAGTTGAGTGGTCGGTAAATAACCCCAGTTTATCGGGGATCCATTTAGTGTCCTAGCCCATGACAAACGAGCTTTTTTCCTTTCTGAAGCTATCGATCAACTAGAATGACGTTTTAGCTGTATCTTTTCCGGGCCCTCACTGACTTGCTAAAACATATTTAAATAGGAATTTGTAGTTTAACGCTGGTATTAACTGACTTTCAAAACAAAAGGAAAATGTTCTTATTTGGTTGTATTTTTATGTTAGTTATCGCACCATTCCGACAATTATGAACGGATAAGTTTTTTTTACCAGAAATGATATCAATTATTTTTTTTCCGATTTAGAATTATCACTATCAATGACCTCTACGTCTATATGAGACGATTCAAGCAGTATGTAGTCACTCTGAGAGAAACTTCCCACGGTGTCTAAGTAAATCGATACGAGAGTGATAAGTGGGTCTACACCTGGTACTAGTTGATTAAATAAATATCTGGAATAGCTGGGCCCCGCGGTTGCACTCGCGTAATTCACTACTGGTCCGCTCTTTTTGTTTGTAGCTTGATGTTTAATAAGCCTTTCGCCTTCCTCGATAATAACTATCATACACTTAAAGGTATTATCAATTTTATACGGGTAAAACGCTCAAATTGAATAATAATATTAAGTACTTACTAAACTTCCATCAAAGAAAGATTATTTATCCAAACAAAACTGTTATTTCATGATGAAGACAGTTTTGCCTTTTATTTCAGTTGCCACGAAGCGAACGTAGTTGCAAGTTTTAAACAAATTTCAACCTACTTTTAGTATAAATTCGACTTTATAGAGACGCTTCCATTTGAACATAAAGCAAATACGCCACTACTTTATTTAGTTTAAGTTTCACTATTTTAATAGTAAACTGTTTCTTATAGTGAAAACATAGTTACGATTTTAAGTAATGTTTTAATATACGAGTATTTTTTAATTTACCAATTCCGGTAAATTGCATACCGGTTGTTAATATTTTTTGGATTATGTATAAAAAAAGTTTACGTAAGTATACACCTTCCATACGCTGTACTGTACATATGTACATACTGTATACATGACGGGTATCCGAGAGCGGCTGAGAATCTGAACTGTCCAAAACATATGTTTTGGAGCGCAGCGGAGCCATCACTCTTCGCCTTACATTGTATTTTGATTGTAACCCTGTGTAATTTGAATGTTTCTACTATTTTCTATTAAGTTTATTACACCGTTTAATGTTTAGTTTTTTTTTTATTTGCATTATCTTGAATTAAAATTACACACAAAAAGAAACAAATATATCAAGTTAACCTTAAACTTAATAAGCACTCATCTAACATGGAAATCGCTATGGTATCAAATTCCGAGTTCGCTTATTATACGTATATGAGTAACCCAGTCCTGTATTAAACCGAATTGTATTTTCGTAAATGAATGAGCAAATTTCCCCATCTACTTGAATCTGAGCCGGGCCCTAACATCCCGGGCCCATCCATCCGTCAAATCATTTGCATCTTTGCGAAGCGTTATCTCATTAGGAACTCTTGATTTCTCTTATCCGTTACAAATCTTATAATAATTTTCAATGGTTTTGTAAAATTTTGGGGTTTGGAATTTTAAATTTTATTGCACCACAAATATGTCTGTAGTATTTTCAGAAAGAAACTGGCAATCGTTATATCTTTGAAAAACAAATTGATGCATTGACTGTTTGAGAGCTTTGACATCAATTAAAATTAAAACATAATGCTTATGTTTCGGTCGGACATTAGAAATTGAAATAAGTGCAAGTAACGACATTAATCGGCTTAAAGTTTTAATAGTGCTTAGTTATGACTTGGTTTTATAAAAAAAATCGATATAACAATGTGTTCGTTAAAATTAAACCAAACTATTGATAGTCAAGTGAGGCGTCAGTTATCAAACATCCGTACCGTTTACGTTTATTAAAATCAAAACTTATGAACAAACATTGGAACTCCTATTGTTTAACGCTCAAATAAACAGTGACAAACGACCATGAATTCATGTTTGTGGACATGAAAAACGACTACACTATTGGTTTTCATCAACGCGCCGGATTCGACCCGCGCTGACCTATTTCGATGTAAAAAGTTGAATAATAGTCCGAAATAAAGTCATATTTTACACATAACGTAGCATCATCATTCACTAATTTAGTCTAAACCCTAACTAGATGTATCTAAGGTATCAGAAACTACGCACACACATATTCATATACATACACATCCAGACCGAGACAAACAATTAATGTGGATCATACAATTTTTACCGCGCCTTGGACTTATACTTGCTACCGTCTGTTTGCCAGTCCGGCATGGACCATTTTGTCTTGGGTCGTTGTTAAATAAAGTAATATTTTGTAAAAAAAAGAACAAATGTTTGGCAAATAGCATTATGTTGGCTTCAAAATGCCAGTGGGTTGAATTTGGAGTCTCTTGTTAACTCTTCAAATCCTTTTAAAGCTCCAAAGCCTTGGAACTGAACACACAGATTGTATTTGGTTTTCTTTTGGAACTTTATTTACTCATTTGGTACGGATTGGTCTTTAGATATTTAACGATTTCCATATTTTATTTAAGTTAAGCCATCGTACGTTTTAGTAAAGTTTGATTTAGCTAGTGAACATTTACTTTGCATACTTTCTTATTTATTATTTAAGAACAAGGAAATAAAAAAATCAGTCTGTGTTTCTTGAAGATTCTTCTCGACTAATTTTTTTCCGAATCAATGCTTAGTCATCATATTTTTTCATAATTTGTAGTCTTTTTTTATTTTATAATCTATTCATTTAGGTTTCTGTATTTACCATGCCATATACAGAAAATCTTTTTTTACAAGTAAGTACGCAGACGCATCATATAAATTCTTTTGTCTCCCATAATATCTTCACGTATACTAGCTAAAAGATGGTAACCAACATTAAAATTCTCTTGTCATCGCAAAAATCCCGTTTGAAAAATTGCATGAAATTAACCTAGAGCTTTATTTCCCTTAGGTTGAAGTTCATAAGGCCTGCACGGATCGGTAGATCCGTATATTATGAAGTCATCAACTTTTTCCTTTACAAAGAGACTTGCTGTGCTTGCGATTCCACTCCCATGAGTTAAATCTGACTCGCTCATCATAATTTAAATCTTTGTCTGCGTATTATATGAAATTGTAATGTTTTATTTAATCTGCGCTTCTAAAAGTTGCTAGTGTTTATTTGTAATGATATATGATTTTGAGTTAAGATCTGAAGAGTAGTTTTAGTAGCATAGTTTATAGGTTGGCATAATATTATCAACTACGACTAAAATTCTACCGCATTAAAATATACGCTTATAATAAATTTTAGGTAAGTGTGCCTTTTAAAAATATCTTGATTTTCAACAAAGAAATTATGAATTAATGCATTAATAAATTGACCATAAAAATTACCTCATTATCACTTAAAATGTAGCAATCAAAGTAAAATATTCATTTACTTTAATAATTTAAACATGGTAATTCAATATTTTACTGTGAAAAAATGTAAGCCGATTCCTGGTACATATATCATGCAGAGAAATCACGGATTCGAATGTGAATTTGCGTAATGAATGCGCGCCCGGAGGCACTCTCTCGAACATTACTGAACTGTAAAGTAGCTTCAACATATTTTATATGGAACGATTGAAACAGTAAATAATAAAAAATGAACGACATTTTTTTATTTGATCTCATCAATGCTTCCACATTAATTTTATTGAGTTGTATGGGAAAGATAAACGTACATATTGAATATATGTGATTAGGCCGTGATAAGGCTTGACGGATTTCAATATTAAACATACGATGCAGACAGTTTAATTAATATTTCACAAGGATTATGCGTACGTACCGATTCACCCCATCCCCTTCCCTAACTCAGATCGCCCGTAAATTATTTTTCCTTTAATTTTTATAATATTCTCCTCCTATTCTAATGGGTTTCATCCTACTATTATTATTTTTTGTTTCAAAAATCATCGACCCTGGTCTAGACTAGTTTCACCCTCATACAATATATCTATCACATTCATAATTTACGTCGCACGGGAATCGAACCCGCAATCCAGATTCTGGTAGTCCATCATGACTTTGCTGATATCCTCGTTCAGTTTTCTATGTTCTCTACATCATGAAGTCTGGACTGATATGTTTTTTCTGAAACTCAAGATACAAGTAATAACTACTTTAAAGTGTTAATAGAGTAATTGTTAGCATCTATTAAGGTAAATTCTTAAAAATACTTATCTGGTTACCAAAACCAATATGCAGCGTTGTATTTCACACATCTATTTTTGATCTCGCATCACAAATTCAACATACATACCTCATAAATATGTATCACCCTACGTTTGAAAATCTATCGCCGGTACTTTACCACAACAAAATATTTAGTAACAAGAGTCCTATAAATATGCAAAAGCTAACAATGGAAATATTCAGGTCAAATATTGTTTTGTATGTTTGTTTAGACAAAAGCCATTGAGAACAATCAGAACCTATTTCGAAATACAAATTTAAGATGTTTGAAGTTCTCTTATTTAGCGTAACCTAGAACTTTGAAGGCTTCTCCACTGCTAAGGTTTACGGTAACGATGTTTTGTGATTTTATTTGAAGGTTAATAAACATTTTAGGTAAATAATCAACATAAAGAAGTTTAGAAGCGCTCAAAGGCAAGTGCAAGCCTTCGCTTACTTTCGATCTGTTTGGTTAAGCCACGGCACTTTGAGCAAAGTGATGGGTGGTCGTTACAAGTGTTTAAAACTCATTCAGAAAATTGCAGTTGTTCATCAATACAAATGTTTACGTTACTCGGTAGGAAATCAAACTCGTAACCTGTGATACATCAGCCAGTGACCTACTAGATCCTGCAGGGATCCCACTTCTTAATCTATCTCAATAATAATTCTTTAGCTAATAACAAAATTGTTTTTCCCATGAATAGACACGCATTCAGTAAAATAATGGTTATAGAGGTCAGATCTTTGATCGAATCCGACTTAATTCTTAAGTGCGGAAATAAATTAGAAGAATAAAAATGTCCCTTCTGTGGGAGAAAAAAATACAGGTTGTAATATTTAGCCTAAGTTGAGTAATGGTAATAACCATTCGTATGTATTAGCATTTATAGTAATATCTACTCTGAGTATAGTGCTGCCTATAACCACTTATTATCATCATAAGCATCTACCACGACTTTTAGACGAACATTGAAGCAAATAATATATTATGTTACATTTTACTTCGAACGATTTTTAAAGGATTATAAATCGTTATATTCTCTCTGATGATATTAATACAATGATGACGAATGAGCATAATAATCTTTGCCTATCGCACGTTGGTTATTCAAACTTGAGCTATGTCTGAATAATAATAAACATGAATAACATATCTCAAAAATGACCCAGCACCCCTACTTTACTAAGACTGCAGAGAAAAGATATACATTTAGAAATAGTACACGTTTTAATTAGACAATTTTGATTGTATTCTCTTTCACAGATAATATTGGTACTTAAGAAAGATTAATTTCGTCTTTAATTAGGAGAAAAAACGATAAGCATCGATACTTAACACCTCAGGGAAATCAAAATAATTAAGAATTAATTATAAAGACAAATCGTCGTAATAAAGATTAAATCGAAGCTTGATCTTAATTTATAGTATTTAACTTTGGATTATTAGCTGTCTCGTATAATTACCATTTTGGTTTTTCTCGAGGGAATTTAAGTATGAAAATATCTTGACTTTTTTGTCGATCCCATGGGAATTTCGAATTAATATTCTATGACCTAATAAGGACACTTGAAATAGAAAATTTCAATGCAAAATTTACGAAAATCTGTCAAGTAGTTAAGATGTGAAAGAGATTGACAAATAAACTAATTTCCGCATTTATAATTTTAGTTGAGACTTTAGAACATTTATCGGATGTAATGTATGAGTAGGTTGTAGGCATTCAAATTACCAATAATATTAGCCTGTTAAGCTTATTCTTTGGGGCAAAGACCTATCTCATTCCTGTTATTAATACAGTAAGATTACTAGTAACATTAATAATTCATGTAATATTCAACTAACATGATAAATATGAAAACCTTTTTGTTTTTGTAAAAGTTTTTATATGTTTGGGTATTTGTTACTCAGAGTCACATAATATGGCTGCACGGATTGAATGGAATTCTGGACACAGATAAGTTTATTACCTAGGTTTCATGCATAATAATTGTTTAGCTAAAAATAACATTTTTATGGGACTCAAATTATTATAATTAACGGGATATTTACCATGTATATTATTTGTTTCGAGTTTCCGATATTTCCCAGTTCATCCGTGATTATGGCGCTTGCAACAGCGTCGAAATATCGGAAACTCGAAACAAATAATATACATGGTAAATATCCCGTTAATTATAATAATTTGAGTGCTAATAACCATGATAACTATAAAAACTATATTTTTATGGGATTCAATGAGTGTTGTGACTTGGAGGCGGTAGAAGAAAAAATTACTGTATAGTAAATATGTACATACTGCTGTCTACGTTATAGGTACATTCCTACCATGGAATTATGAGGGGGAATCGTTTATTTATTTATTTAAAGAAAATGTAAATAAAATACCATCAAACTTAATCTTTAAGAACACAACGAAAGGACCACTCAGAGAGGCTTAGATTCAATATTGAATTAAATTTCGTACAAGCGTAAAGAAGGGCAATAATTTACGTTTTTTTTTCAGTCGAAATTCCAGTAATTCCTTATTCTTTACATTTGCAAATTTAACGTAATTTCGTTGATTTCAGGTTTGTTCAGCGAGGAATCACTTTTGTATTCCAACGATATTACAATTACTACATAAATCATTCAAAGGAATGTTTGTCACAACATTTTTTCTTTTGATTATGATGTGACATCCGTTTTGTTCTTCAACACACAAAAAACGTTTCGTTATTCCCTTAGATCTTCACCATGAACCGTTGTTATCTGGGGGCACGGCAGTGCCCCCCGCCAAGTCGAGCGCGAAGCAAACACTGCCGTACCATCCTTTACAGGAACCCTTTCGCCGCATTTTCAGACCCCTATTTAACAACCTCTGGATAAGCCCAGAACGCTGAAATTTTCGTCATCCAGTAAGCTATACAATCACATACTTAAAATAAAATTTCAAGTCTGTAGGTCATTTAGTTCCCAAGTTAAGCGAAAGCAAAGTTTCGCATTTTAGACACTCACTCACTCACTCACTCACTCACTCACTCACTCACTCACTCACTCATGATCATCAAAATAGAACTAGTACTTCCCATGAACCTAGAGAGCTGAAATTTGGTACAGAGTTAGGGTTTAATGGCCACATAAAGGGAAAACTATAAAAACTAGGATAATCGAACGGGAACGGGAATTATACGGGAATGGGAACGGGAATTGTAACTCAAGAACGGCTGATCTGATTTGGCTGAAAATTAGTGGGGAGGTAGCTTAAAACCAGGAAAAGGACATAGGATACTTTTAATCCCGAAATTCCCACGGGATTGGGAACGGGAATTAAAAAATCAAGAACGCCTGAATTGATTTGGCTGAAAATTGGTGGGGAGGTAGCTTAAAACCAGGAAAAGGACATAGGATACTTTTAATCCCGAAATTCCCACGGGATTGGAAACGGGAATTTAAAAATCAAGAACGCCTGAATTGATTTGGCTGAAAATTGGTGGGGAGGTAGCTTAGAACCAGGAGAAGCACATAGAATACTTTTAATCCCGAAATTCCCACGGGATTGGGAACGGGAATTTAAAAATCAAGAACGCCTGAATTGATTTGGCTGAAAATTGGTGGGGAGGTAGCTTAAAACCAGGAAAAGGACATAGGATACTTTTAATCCCGAAATTCCCACGGGATTGGGAACGAGAATTTAAAAATCAAGAACGGCTGAATTGATTTAGCTGAAAATTGGTGGGGAGGTAGCTTAGAACCAGGACAAGAACATAGAATACTTTAATCCCGAAAATCCCACGGGAATGGGAACGGGTATTTATTACTCAAGAACGGCTGAACTGATTTGGCTGAAAATTGGTGGGGAGATAGCTTAGAACCAGGAGAAGCACATAGAATACTTTTAATCCCGAAATTCCCACGGGATTGGGAACGGGAATTTATTACTCAAGAACGGCTGAATTGATTTGGCTGAAAATTGGTAGGGAGGTAGCTTTGAACTAGGAGAAGCACATAGAATACTTTTAATCCCGAAATTCCCACGGGAATGGGAACGGGAATTTATTACTCAAGAACGGCTGAACTGATTTGGCTGAAAATTGGTGGGGAGGTAGCTTAGAACCAGGAGAAGCACATGGAATACTTTTGATCCCGAAATTTCCACGGGAATGGGAACGGGAATTATAATTCTAAAACAGCTAAACTGATTTGGCTGACAATTTGTGGGGAGGTAGCTTAAAACTATTTATGTATAGATACTTTTTATCCCGAAATTCCCACTGAAACGCGAACGGGAACTACGCGGGTGAAACCGCGGGGCGCTTAATAATATAATACTACTCCTAAAAATAAGTGTGTCAAGAAAATCTAATAAAATAAATCAATATAAACAAGTTTTAACAAAAAGAAATGAAATCCCACCAAAAACATTCTGTAAAAAAACTAGCCAAGTCTCGATGGAGCTGCATGTTTAACTCTAAAAAGTAATGAAATCTAGACAGACTCGTGCCAAGTCTAAGGTTCCTTACTGCGATTTCTTTATTATTATAGTTAATGTTGTGTGACTTGGCCGTTGAAGGGTACACATGTATGTACACAAGGGTACAAAACTAGGTGCTCCATGACGCTATTGTACCAATCTTAAAAAATCCAGAACCTATCCATTGACGATAGAAAATTTGCTTAATTATAGCCACTTGAAAAATGTTGATTCAATATCCAGTCAATTGTAGGCTTGATAAAGCTGCGTATTTTAATAATGTTATAACATTACGTGTAAACAAAATTGACATGTACCCACTACTAACCTTTTAAACAATGTTCAACGGCCAAGTCACACAACATTAACTATAATAATAAAGAAATCGCAGTAAGGAACCTTAGACTTGGCACGAGTCTGTCTAGATTTCATTACTTTTTAGAGTTAAACATGCAGCTCCATCGAGACTTGGCTAGTTTTTTTACAGAATGTTTTTGGTGGGATATAAATATATATTTTTCCTATGAAATGAAATTAAGACTTTTGTAAGAGTTCCATACTTTAGGCATTTTGGGATTGCTTTGATATGGAAAAGGAATAATAAATGGGGTTTCATATGGGATCACTCTGTTTAATTAAAACATATGTTTTTTTGTTTCAATCACAGTAAAACAGGATTCTGATTAAGATAATTGATTTTGTAATATCTTAAAACTTTAAACTTTCTGCTCAGAACAAATTGTAATTAATTCTTCTCTAGAGGAATGAAATGGAAATCAAAGTGAGAAATTTTAAGGATGATTTAAACTGATTAGTGTCGAGGTTTGGAGAGGCATAAGTTTTTAAAAAACTATAGGTATTCCATAACATATATGTATAGGTATTCCATAGCCTTGCACAACGTCGACTTGTCATGTCGAGCATGTCTGTCTTCGTGTGTACTGTGTATTACAGGCTTAATTTCGGAGAGTGCGTAAAATCCGAACCTTTGGCCTTGGCCTTTAACCTTGGTCTTGGCTTTTGGCCTTTCTTCTTTCTTGAACGAAAATCCTAAATCCTAAATCCTAAATCCTAAATCCTAAATCCTAAATCCTAAATCCTAAATCCTAAATCCTAAATCCTAAATCCTAAATCCTAAATCCTAAATCCTAAATCCTAAATCCTAAATCCTAAACCCTAAACCCTAAACCCTAAATCCTAAATCCTAAATCCTAAATCCTAAATCCTAAATCCTAAATCCTAAATCCTAAATCCTAAATCCTAAATCCTAAATCCTAAATCCTAAATCCTAAATCCTAAATCCTAAATCCTAAATCCTAAATCCTAAATCCTAAATCCTAAATCCTAAATCCTAAATCCTAAATCCTAAATCCTAAATCCTAAATCCTAAATCCTAAACCCTAAACCCTAAACCCTAAACCCTAAATCCTAAATCCTAAATCCTAAATCCTAAATCCTAAATCCTAAATCCTAAATCCTAAAGCCTTTGGCCTTAGGCCTTGAAACAGTTAAAGTTCATCTGAATCCATCCAATCAATTTTGATTGATTTAAATATCGCAATACTTTAACTTTCTAATCTTTAAAATGTCCTTACGTTGCCGAAAAAGGTCGATATTAATGCAAAAAATATTTAAACCTATTTCTCTTCTCCAGGTTGCGTGGATACGAGCAGACGACCAAACCATCCTCACTCTTCACACTCGGCTGGTGACACACAGCTCCCGATACGCGGTCACCAATGACTCTCCCAGGTCCTGGCAGCTCCACATCAGGCCGCTGAAGGTGGAAGACAGAGGATGCTACATGTGCCAGATCAATACTAGCACTATGAAGAAACAGATTGGATGTGTGGATGTTTTAGGTAAGATTAAATGTTTTAGATCTCTACTGCATTATAAATTACATAGAATATCGAAAGTATTTTAGACTGCTGCGTTTGGCATGTTGAATGCTAGGTTCGAAGTCTCTCCTCCCTGTATCCTCCTTTTTTTCTTATTACTCCTGTCTTACCATGCTGTTACCCCTATAGCAAATCATCTCTTGCTTATTAATTTCCTTAAGTTTTCTTTAAATAAAATACTCTTCTTATTTGAACCGAACGTTATCAGAGCATAGCCAATTTTGCTTTATCAACACAGTCAAATTGAGTCAACTATTTCATTTTCGTTAGACCGCGGGCCCATACCGGGGCACAGTATGATGTGCTCGCGTGATTGAACGTCACCAGCCACAAAGAATGTTTGACTACAGTGTCACTATTATGTGTTTTTCACGCAGGTTGTCCATGTTCATACTGTTCGGTTTCACAGTATGGCATATGTGGGTTTGTTTCTTTTCACTAATAAAATCTGTACTCCGCTGTTTTATTCTGATTGATTTTCATTATAATATTAATAAACCTCCCTCTTAATTATCTCTTTTACTAAAATTGCGAAGTTTAAAAGGTAACGCACACACAGCGAGGTCGATTTAGTTTAAAAAGTACCCAATAAAATACAATAATTAAAATACAGTATTATCGATACTTTTTTGTAAATCACTTTTAAGAACTGACATAAAACAGAAAAAAAGCTAAGCTTATAAATATTCTACCAATTTAAAATATGTCAACAGAATTTTATCGCCATACCTTATTTAATATTAACGGAACATCTCCTTCTTCAGAACAGAAAGAACATAATTTTATTGTGTTGTCTACCAACAAACAATCTCGGAGACGGCTCTTGAATACTTCAAACAATTTTGTTAAATGACGGAACGACGTAACTACGACATAACTAACAACATATTTTTCATACAGTTCATTCACTTGTTTTTGTGTAGCTTTAATTAATGGGTGCTATAAAATAAATATCAATCTAAATGTTTATCTCGACGGGTGTGTATGAAAGAGTGTAGTGTATTTTCTGATACCCTAGATACAGGTTATGAACTTGTTTAGGAATCGTTTGCTAGATGAAGATAATAGATGGATTCTCCGAGTTGCTTGCCGATTTTTCTCAGCTGATGTAATTTCCGATGGTAGATTCACAATATTTAACGTTTTTATGTGCAACTTTAAGGCCCAAACTGAATAAAGTATTTTTGACTTTGATATTATGTTATGTAATTTTATGACCAAAGTAGTAATTTGGTAATCGTGTCGGATTATTTATTAATATAGGTTCCATTTCTATTCTAATTACCTAGAATGGTAAGGCACAGGAAAGAATGAGGATTATTTTTTAGTTTTATCGCTAGACAGGAAAGCATTAACAAGGATTAATTTCGCTCTCAGATTCAGATTTGTATAATATTCTAGATTTTTAGACAGCTTTAGGACTCAGATCTGTATAAAACTCCAATTTTTCGGACCATTATCATACTAAGAACGTTCTTAAAAAGCAAAGAGCCGACTGGATAAAGTATTGTTATAAAACAGTTACAATACCAATAAGTTTATTTATTGCGTTCATAAATGCCAATGTTCATATGCCAATTAGTCTGTTTATTGGCTCATCTATCTCTGATAGAAGTAATCATGAGTCATGAGGAAAACTAGTCGACCATTGGAACGAATATAATAGAAACGGGAAAGCCATTACAACCTAACGGAGGGGGTTGTTGCTAAACCATATGGCATCTCAGCGATATGTTCACAGAATCAAAGAGAAATGTCAAACATTATTGCTTTTATTCTATAAACGATGTTTTATTGCGTTTCTTTGTATACAAATAAATATTCAGACTGAATATGTTTGTAGTTGTGACTTGAAAGTATTCGATCGTGCTGACATATTGACATTTTGATACATGCCGGATTTAATTGCAGTCTGTTAAAATGAGCTGACGAAGTGAAAGATGAACAGCCAAAATATTACGGGATTATTATACGAGGTAAACAGACAAATAAATATTTGTATGATCCACATAAGATGCAATTAAATAATTAGGGGGTGCTTTAAATAAGAAATTATAAATTGAAACAATGATATACAGAAATATAAAGTGATGTACATTTTTCATGTTAACCCATCGATCTTTTAAAGTTCTAGATTCAGACTTAAAAAAGTTAAGTAATTTTAATAATAATAAGCGAGACTAGACTCAGATGGATTTAAGAAGGAAACCTGTGAATAAAAAATGTGGATTTAACGAAACCTATAAATTGAAAACGAAAGTCGGCAAGGCTTACAAAAGCTCTTTTATTGTTATTTTATGTATACGAATTAATTTATTCTTATTCTCTTTGTAAGACTGGACGTAATTAATTAAAGTTTTAGATAATAATATACTTCAAATAAGTAATTTGAAAAAAAACCTTCTCCAATTCAAACTTAACGTTTAGTTTGCGTAATATAGATATTAATTTCAAATAATAATTTGGTTTTATTTTTTTATTTACAAAAATAGTATCAAGTTCAGTACGGTTCACGCAACGGTCTCGGGATGAAATTTCCCCATTAAAAAAAAACTAAGACACCCCATTAGAACTAAATGAAGCATGATTTAACTATTAATTTCAAGTACCATTTTAGTTATAAATACTTTTTAATTTATTTTTCTAAAGGTGCTCCTTCACCGGGAGCATTCGCGTGTAATGTAACGTTACAGATTTGAGCATTACATCAGTGAAGGAGGAGAACCGAGCATTAATTGTAATGCTCTGTTCTCCTCCTTAAATAAGTTACAAGTGTAACTTATTAATTGCAAGTTGTAATTATTTCACGCGAATGCTCGTTAGTCAGGAAGGTATTATTGTAATGTAATGCTCAAAGACGAATCTATATCGTTACATTACACGCGAATGCTCTCGGTGAAGGAGCACCTTTACATTTTTAAACCAAATACTCCGTATAAGATACAATTGAAACAATCTTTAAGGTTGACTTAACCAGACTGTAATCCTTACCAAAAATATCCGAAAACTTTTTTATTTTTATCACTAATGTGCCAGCCAACTCAGCTATTGTTGACCTAATTGGCACTAAGCCCGAATTTATTCCCTATAACCTCTGTTCGAACGGAATCTCCTTTATTTGCTCAATACTTGGAAGTTTTGCAAGTGGTATTGATAAAATTTAATTTGTACCTTAAGTGTCAATACTTATAATTGATTTTAATTTGCCAGATGTTGTGATGATCTTTAACCAACTTTAGAATTATGGAAATAAACCTTTGCTTTGTAAATATGAGTAGATCCTAATATAATATTATAAACGCGAAGTTTGGATGGGAGTTTGTTACTCTTTCACACAAAAACTACTGAACCGATTTCGATGAAAATTGATACAGATGTTCCTTATAACTAGGAATAAAACATAAGATACAATATATCCCAATATCCAGAAGTAATTTCTGGTATCTAAGACACAGGTAACAAAACCCAGCAGTTACAAGAAAGTGAAATAGTGATTATGTTATGTTAATCTACTTTTGCGAACCATAAGTAAGACCAACTCCAGAAATTAGTTATAACGGAATAATAACATGAACATTCTACGAGTAATATAAAAGGTCACAATCAAACATAAAGGTAAAGTTTAACTAGATTCGAGTTATTAGTACGATGGTTAGTGTAGGTATAAATGACGCTCTATAAATGAGCTCTCGAATTGGGCACCCTTCGGAAAGTTGATCCAAACGTTAGCTAAACCTTTAACTAAACAAGAAGTCATTAGTTTTCACATCGTAACATTATCTTAACTCTTGGGTGTGGTTTTAATTCTGTTTTGTGAAGTGTTTGCTGGATTTATATTTAATGTTGTTAACTATTGATATTATGAGCATTTAATCCTACTAATATTATAAATGCGAAAGTATGTATGTATGGATGTATGGATGTTTGTTCCTCTTTCACGCAAAAACTACTGAATGGATTTTAATGAAATTTGGTACAGATGTTCCTCATATCTAGGAATAACACATAGGATACTTTTTATCCCAAAATTCCCACGGGATAAGGTTTCACGCGGGTAAAACCGCGGGGCACAGCTGGCATTATCATAAGCATGCACCCGGCACACTCGGGCAATGGTCTGCGGACGGCAAGTCGGTAACGCAGGCTAGCCGATCCTTCCGCCATGACTTGACGGGTCGACACGCAAAGAAGAATATTAATCTTTTCGACGTCTGCATTTTAAAGGCAGTTTTTTTTTGTTTAAAGTATGTGTGTAGTTTCTAATACTCTAAATACAGACGACCTAAATTGAAATAGATACAAATAGCTAAATAGAAATACATATCAGTAACAAGATAATAGAGGGTATAAAATTATTATATACTTATATAAAATTATGATCTTTCCCGATACTACCCGCGTAAATATACAGCTAATTTAAATATTGCTTTCCTCAATAAACGAGCAAAAAGAAATGTCTAATCGGATTAATAGTTGCAAGAGATTAGCACGTTCAAACAAAAAAATCGCTGCTTCATTATTAGTTTAAATTCTATCTGAAACAAATCCATACTTATATTTATTAATTTATCCCTACTATATAATATTTTAAATGCGAAAGTAACTCTGTCTGTCTGTCTGTCTGTTACCTTTTCACGGCTAAACTACTGAACCGATTGACTTGAACAGGAGTAGCTTATGATCCAGGAAAGAACATAGGCTATATTTTATCCAGAAATTCCCACAGGAACGGGAACTACGTGGGTGACACCGCGGGGCGCTGCTAGTACTGTATAAATACTCTGTTATAAAACCTGCAAAAACATCTGCTAATAGTTAGGTGTCACGTCTCAAAACCTATTGCATCGAGTGTTTTGTTCAAATGCCTTTCATTTCTGATTTATAGTCGGCACATTTCGTCCGTGATTCAGATACTGCCTTAAACTTCGTTGATTTATGTTGAACCTAAACCGTTTAATGTGACTGTTTAAAAATGAACCATAAAATGAAGAGTGTGCTTCTGACAACCAATGAGGGTCGAGGATTGGGTTGAGATTTCTTTGAATAGAATATTTTTTATTATACTTCAAAATGTTATATTAAACGTTCTGTATGGAGTTATCTTTTTGAACCGTTTAATGGATAAGGGTCGTAGTTTATCTATGTTTGAACTTAAAGTAGTCAAAATTAAAAGTCAGGTTTTCATATGTTGAATTGTGCTATTTAATTTTAAATCTGTCATGTTGTTGGTCGAAAATAAGAGGTCATTAAACAAGGTCTCAGTGGCCTAACTTTCCTCGAATTTATCATCGAGTTAACTGATACTTATTTAATGAATAGTTTGTACAAAAAGGTTTACGAAAATTTGGATAGTTAAAACTTAAAACTTCAAATCTATTTTCAAATTATTTTCAGGTATTATACCTACGAAAATAGATTTATCATTACAAGTTAGTATTTTTTTTGATAAAAATAAATTCGTATCGTTAGTTATCATTTACTTTTCACTTTTCTGGCTCATCATTTACTAAAAGTTTTTATAAGGTTTAGTTATTTATAGACATCGTTTAAGTTTACCATTAAACATTTTGCTAAGGATTCATCAAAACATTTAAGTGGCGTAATGCAATTTATCTTCAAAATACTTAGAAAATCACAATACTTTATCAGTGTTTTAACTTAGCTTCGTTTTTTAGTTAAATATGTATGAGATTTTTCTAACTTATTCTATAAATAAATTTGTGTTTAATCAAAAACAAGTGAAATTGAGTAAACAGTATGCACATCACGATCTTACTTAACGAAAATCGCGGGTTTTATGACATCTAGCTATTTCGGGGAACCGTATTGGTGGTCATTTCGTTTGTAACTTTCCTTTTATGTATGAAGTTGGACATGGCGACAAACTATACCTAAATGTAAAAGCATATAAATGAAGAAAGAACTATATAAATAATAAAATTTTCACCCTTTTATCTGAAGAACCAATAAAAGGAAAAAATAATTATGCACGAAGGTCAATTTTAGTGATACTTACAAACCAAGTCATTGTTATCAGCAGTAACGTTCACCTTTAGTGCCACTATCCCACACCTGGGCAAAGGCCTCCATTCCTGAGAATAAATCAGTTCGGATCGGATTTGCTAAGCTAATCCCACAATATTATTTTTGGTCTACCGCGACACCTATACGTTGTGCTAAGATCAAGCCATATAATAGATTGTTTTAAAGTGTAAGATGATTATTACAATGTAATGAATAGATTTAAGATGACTATTAAAGTGGTAATTGACGAGTCAGTTTAACTGATCAGTTGAACTGGCGATTCAAAAATGGTCGGCGATCACCGGAGCAATCCGGATTCCAGTGGGGAAATCTAGTTGGCCTAAAACTTTTGGAGTGACGCCACAGTTTTATGTCGTCAATGGCCACCCCTTAAGTCTTTTCAGTTATTCTAATCATACCCTTTTATTGCAGTGCCACCAAATATAGTAGACGAGGGTACCAGCAGTGATCTGGTGGCGAAAGAAGGTCAAGACGCTGGATTGTCGTGTAAAGCAGAAGGAAGACCTCTTCCACGCATCCTTTGGAGAAGAGAAGACGGCGCTAATATCCAGCTGAGGAATGAAGCGGGGGAATTAAGAAAAGGTACCGTTGAATATATTATTATTGTTGTACTAGTATCTAGAATAGGTACTTTTACCCTTCACTTTGTATTGGGACACCCTATTTCTTGTTCATCATCATCATCATAGGCCTTTAAATCTACATAAGATGATTTAGGTGGTGTCAGGTGATTGAACAATTTGTGATAGAACATTTCTGTTCATGGCTAAAGAGTCCTATGCGGGAGTGACAGCCGCGACCACATTTTCCACAAATGAAGGACCCCGGGGTTGTTACGGGGTTTGCGGCACGTTGATAACGTCTAGTCCGTTTGTCTTTTTTAGTAAAAATCTCATTATTTCTTGTTCACCTTCTCGTTTTCCTAATACTAGGTTGTCTAATTTATCCATTACTGGTAACAAAAGTACTTGTAGCTCTCAGGTGTCTAGTAGTTCATTGTCACTCAGATGACCTGTATTCTCGTTTGCCCCGTATACTCATCATAAAATAAGGTATTAGCAATACAATATCCTGTCACTAGCCAGTCATCATCTTCCCTTGAGTCCCACTACGTTGAGTCAATATTATGTTTCAATAATAGTTTTGTTCCAGCCAGCTATATAACGAATAAATAAAAAACAATATCTAGTTACTAAACTAGTTTTCCCTAAACGATTTTATATGTAAACAAATCGAGCTCGATTTAAAATGTTGTCTAACTTTAATTTTCACATGGAGGTTTGAGTTTTAAGCCGTATACATTGTATTTCCACCTGCCCGAACTAAGCTATCGCAGATCGAAACTTTTACGCTCATGCTCAGAATGAGGGTAGTTTGGTATTGGGGAACAGGTACAGAAAAAGAGGTTTAGTACTTTATGTTACAAGACTAGCTAGCTGTGCACCTCGGTTTCACCCGTGTATAACACAATCCCGTGAGAATCCTATCTTAGCGGATGCCTGCGTCTTAACATCTACCTGCATGCCAAACTTCAGCCCTATCCATCCAGTAGTTTGGGCTGTGCGTTGATAGATCACTATGTCAGTCAGTCAGTTACCTTTGAGTTATATGTATTTAGACAAGTCTTATTCCCAACTGGATTACCTATTAGCAACATCAAACTTTCACCCTATATTCGGGCGCTTAGGGGGTGAAATTTCATAAATCCTTCGTATCTACCTTTATTATGATAACTTTTATACAAAATTTCTTGTTTATAAACTCGGGTAGGCTTTGTGTTGTTATTAGTCAGTGTGTTAAAGTTTTAAGTACAAATTAATATTATCTTTAAAAGCTTGTTTGTTTGTTTTCATTCGTAGCCTTAGTTATTCTATTTTTTAAACATCATTAAGTATCAGGTAGTAGAAATCTCATTATTTTTTTGTATTTATAAAATAATAAATCTGATACATCAGGCATTACTGGCTGTAGATTTAAATAGTCGAAGATTTTTTAAATATTGATGTACAGTCTCGGAATAAAAAGGTTCGTCAATTTTCAAATTGATTCGCTCAATGTGTCGCGAGCTCATATCCAACAGCTATTGATTCTATAATCTTAATTTCTGAAATTTGTACATATAAATAGTGTTACAAATTGTTATTTAACATAACAGAAACATAAAAGTACATTGAAAACACGAGTAATACCTTACAACATAAATAAAACATACAAACCCTCCAATCCCCTCGAAAATATATTTCCTTACTGCGTTGTTTTGGATAAGTTTGTGTAAAAATACGGTTTTCCGGTGCATTATTTACACGATTTTTCGCTGGATTACAATGGTACGAATTTTATTATAGGTACGGTTTATTTATTATATTTGATGTAACAATCACGTTGCACTGTTATATGTGATTTAAGAAATTCTGTTTTGCTTTTAGCCAACCGAAAATTGAATTAACTTTGCATTTTAATATTGACAAAGTAAACTGTAGTCACTTTGTTTTTTTGATACAACGAGTGAAATCAGTTAAACGTTCTTTGCTATAAGATGATACAGTGATTGATTTATGTAGTGATATTAATTTCCAAATCAGGTTTATAAAATAGTGCCGCACATACTTTAATTGTGAAAATATTTAATTTATTATATAACTAATAATAAAAATTTAAACTAACCTATACCTTAAGATTCAAACCTAGGACATCTAGATCTATTGACCCAGATGTGTGCAATATAAATTGTTTTTTTAAGGGGGACGACTTTGACGACATAACTGAATGTTTCGATAGTAAAAATAGTTGGAACAGTTATAATATTGTTATTTTAGAGGCGAGATATCAATCTAGCTATAGCTAAGTGTTATTTCTGGAAAAAATCACTGTCTCCATTTTCACCAGAGTAGAGTTGAGCTGTCGCTAGAGCTCTTAACTATAATCCTGATGCTATTAAGAAATGATTAATATATATTTACGATAAATTACACTTATTAAAACACATACTAGTAAATCGATTGGCCACTGGTGGCATCAGAAAGAGAAAACTGGAAACATATGGGGGAGACCTTTGCTCAGCAGTAGGCCAACGTAGGTTAATATAAATAAATAAATAAACTTGTAAATTCACATATAAATATCAGAAAACCAAATGTAAATATCATTCGATCAAGTTGAGTTTAATTTCACGGTACAAATATTCAGCAAATTGACGAAACTACATGCACATAGCAAATGTATAAAACTAATAAATCTCAACGAACTTCATTAAAGTTAGCGTTTTAATACTGAGTAATGGAGGTTTTACTAGTAAATCATGTGTGGGGAATTCTCAGACATAGTGATAAAGTTTTAATAGTAATGAATTTTATTATTCTATTTATTTATTTCTAGAAAATGTAAATTCAGTTAAAATGTTAGTAAAAATGTATTAAAGAACCTTTATACCATATTTCATCATCAATGTCAGATTAACTTATAGCATGTAGTCATGATGTTAGGATGCTATTACGTGGCGTTTATTTTCAAGAGCGGTGCCTCGCTTTTTTGCATTAAGCCGTTGGTCACAGTAATAATAACTTCATCGTCAGATTAGTCAGAACCCTCAATTGTCTTATCAAAAATATCGCAGCACAGACGAAACAAAATAGAAAATCCAATTGCGGAAAAACTGCTCGCTTATGGGTTGTTGGGTACTACACATACATATGTACATACAAATCCTTAAAGCCATTTACCACCACTTATCTATCAGCGTACAAATAAATTCTTACAATTCCATAATTTACAAGCTTACAGCGTGAAAATGAATAGGTGCGCCACGCCCACTTCTTTCGTGACAGCCTTCGATATGAATATTCATAAAATAATTGTTTGTAACCGAGGACGAAATTGGGGGAAGCTGGAATCCGGTACGTTTTTGTAAATGGTTGTGACAGTCCCGATTTACTGCGACGACATTGCGGCGAAGGTACACTTGAACAGAGAATACCTACTTTAATTTCTTTTCCGAACTTCAATTTTCTTCAACGTTATTTTCTCTAAAAGAAAACTTTTGTTTGTTTACTCGGTTTGTTTTGTTTCAGCTACAATAGTATTGATACAATACGGGTATTGAATCTGGATAAGTTTAAGTTTCATTTTAATAAAGTTTTGCTTATAATTACAACACAGTCATGTCTTGGTTAGTAGACTACTGTTCATGTCTTATTCATACCAAACTTCTTCCGTCATAAACATCGAAAATTAATTACCATTGTTACAAAATTAGTAAAACCACACGATTGAAACAATAATTGTTAATCAATATTACATATTTTTAACTAATTATTGGCATGTGGTTATCTACATGCGTCAAAAAATTATTAAATTCTACGTAAAACATTAATAACATAGTATGTATCTGGCTATTTATTATTTAAATTTTGTGCACCAACACTTTTAATTGAATCATAATCAAAATTAATTATTTTAATGGTATAGGAAAAATTGACCGTACTCTGGCATAAGAATTAAAACTTTTGTGACTCTTTAGTTGCAGATATCACTCACCATCAGGTGACAAGTTTGATTGTTAGTCCAATAGACAATACATTTTTTTTGCTTCGTGAAATGATCATAATCATTCACTACATCATCTCATTATAGTAACTGACCCCTAACTAAGTATCTAGGGTATCAGAAACTACGCACACACAACATTCACACACACCCAGACAGAGACAAACATTTGTGGTTCACACAAGTATTCACCCTGAGCGAGAATCGTACCCGCAACCTTACGGATGGCAGTCCAGCATGGTAACCACTCTGCCATCGAGGTCGTCAAATATAAAGTCATTTACGTGGTTATTATGTCCTAAAAAACCTTTTTCTCTCCCCAGTGGACATGTACATGGGTCAGACGTTAAACCTGACGATGGTGGAGCGGAGACAGATGGGCGCGTACCTGTGCATCGCCTCCAATGACGTACCACCGTCAGTCAGCAAGAGGATCATGCTTAGTGTTAATTGTAAGTATGGGTGCGCCAAAGTTCACCTAAAATTTCAACTCCGATAATTGGAAATCCGAAAATTTTCTTCCTAACATTTTTTATCCTAACAATCGCAACTCCTAAAATCTTTGTCACTAATGTTTTAATTCCGAAACATTTGTTTTCCTATATTTTCTCAACATAACCATCGTTCATACTATTATTCAAAGTCATATCTTTTTTGTTTAGATTTATTTTTATTTATTATAATCAATATTATATACATAAATTTTTCGTAACTTTGTTTTTACATAACATGTAGGTATAACATATAACGCACGAGCCGAGCGAGCAAAACCAGAGTCCTGCTCCAATCATTCAGTCAAGTTCCAGTAACGAATCGGTCCTATTCCTAATTATTGGTTTAGGTTATGTTAGAACTGTGACCCCAACGCACGAGCCGAGCGAGCGTAGCGAGCGTGCCGCGGCAGCGGCCGGCGAAGTGCCAGAACCGAATTGGTCCTTTAGTTATGGTTATGGTAAACTCCCAGGCCATAAGCATAACCGTAAACGAGTCGTATAATAATCATTAAAACTATAAATATCATCTTCTACCCACATATATATTTTTATTACACTTGGTAAATGTTTCTTTCTGAGCATGAGTGAAAATATTATGGTAAGTATGTTTAGGGATAAAAGCGTTATGATAAAAAACAGTAGGAGTTTAAATATATTTACATTAAAGATGTTATGAATTAAAATTTTCGGAAAAATGAGTGTTATGAGCATCGTCGGTAGCACTACAAATAGTATGAATTAAAACTTTAGGATGAAAAATTTTAGGAAGAATGATCATTCGGACTACAAATAGTTAGGAAAAACATTTTCGGGTAAAGAACTTTAGGTGAGCCAATATGGACCCTGTAAGTATACATATTTATTTACTAATTTTTTTATAACCGCTGAAAATCATCGGAAGATGTCGGCATATGTCCACTAAGGACTAGGATAGGCTTATAATGACTTCATTTTTAACTATAGAACTCTTCATAAATATGTATTTGTTAAAAAGCTTTTTGGTTTCTTCTATCGCATCTAAAAGGTATGTAATGAATGGTATCATTCTGTTTTCTTGTGTGTATGCATTCCTCAATAAACAGTGTGTTTTGCACAATAAGTAAAGCAACCGTCTTGCGTTAAGTGTCCATGGATAGTGATAGTCATTTATCTTCAAGTTCCCCATCAAAGTAAAGTACAAATCTGTTAATATCTACTTAGATAAATTTGTGTATTTCCTTCAATCAATGTCTCTTTGAAATGCTTTCAAAACTCAAATCCACCAATATCGATAAACCTTTTTGATCTTTGAAATAAGTACGTCTATAAAATAGATATCAAACATTCCGACCCTCTGTATCTGTAGGTAAATGATACGGCTAAAATCCAGTAACTTTGATAATGAGAGTTGTACCGAGCAGGTATCGAACTAATCTGCCCATTGAAACATAACGGTGGAGGCAATTTCAAAGCAATCCTACAACCGCATGCGAATCATGTACGATTGAACTACCAGTAAGTACTGATTGAAGCCGGTTTGGTTATAAGTGAGAAGCCGCCGCTAACGCCCGATATTTAGGTCAAATTCTCATAGTTTGTAGTTATTGTTACATTTTCCATACTACGGATGTAAGAGAGGGTATTCATGGAAAATTCCCATATTCTAGGAATTCTATATTCCTTATTTTTACAACTACTACCTATACAATTGATAGCACTAGTATACTTTAAGTGAAAACATCCCGAATAGCATTTAGTTTAAAGTTTGAAATCAGAATAAAATAGAGTAAATAATGAAAGGTCAGTAATAAAATAAAGATCAATAACTCTATCATCCGATAATATATCATCCTATGTAGCAGTTGACCTGTAACTTGGTGTAGTACCTGTATCTGTCCACCAGACACTACGCATTAGATTTACGATTAGTTATACTTATAAGACTTATTAGCCGTCCGCATACCGAAGCAACAAATGCTTCCTGCAAATGTTCTCAAGCAACAATTTTCCCCATACATTAATCGTGAAGCAAATGCGTTTCGGTGTGCGTACTATGTAGGTAAATGTATGGGGGCAATAATTGTTGCTTGGAAGCATTTGCTTCTTCGATTTGTGGCCTGGTTATGAGTGCAAAAACAAGCCAAATATTCTTAATTATTTTCTCTCTCACAGTTGCTCCTTCAATATTAGTTGCAACCAAAGTGATCGGTGTACCGACAGGCGGAACAACGAAGCTGGAGTGTTTTGTTGAAGCGTACCCTCAAGCCATCAACTATTGGCTCAAGAGTGGACAAGAAATGATATTGTCTGGGTGAGTACAACACAATTATCTAAGACAATTATAGCCGAAAAAGATATGAATGAAAACTCTTTACTGCTTTTGCAAACAAAAATGTATACGAATGTGAACAAAAACAAAAACAGTTTTATTTGAATAGCTAACTATTAAGTAAAAATATCAGAGTTTTTTTTTATTTTTCATATGGATTTGTTGATTACTTCTGTAGATTAGATAGCCCTAAACCTTTTTTAACATCTAAATTCTTTGTGCGTGTTAGTAAATACTAAATAACATTTATCAACAATATTGATGAATAACTTCATATTAATTTACGATACAATAATAATTTACGTTAAACATGAACACAATTTTGATAACACTTCCAATACAATGTATTTAAAACAATGGTCAGCGTGTCAAATGTACTGAAAATTTGATACTAATACTTTAGTATCAAATTTTCAGTACATCAGTATTTCCGATTAATTTTACTACTAAATTGATGTATAAGCTGTCGATTGGATTGCATGGTTTAATTTATAAATCAAATTAAACATTAGATTAATCATAAATTGTGTGTGAATGAGTGTGTGCGTAGTTTCTGATACCCTAGATACAAGCTCTAAGCTTAGTTAGGGGTCAGTTACTATAATGAGATGATGTACTGAATGATAATGTTATAAAAAAAATTACAAAATTAATTTGATGACTCTTAAAAATCAAACAACGTGCCAGGGTGATAAATGTTTCTTTGAGACCTGTAATGGATAAAAGGTTTTAAATTTGAGTCTTCTCTATAAAACTTAAAGCAGAAAATCCTAAGCCTTGGTTCGATAGGTAAACCAATTTAAACGTCTAAGGCTAGTAACGTAACAGCTTGATATGGAAAAGACCTTATACTTTAACATCATGATTTAATTTCAACAAACGATATCTTATTTTAATGACTAACCTAATCTTAACGATAGATTTTGACAAAAAGTATTCAAATAGGTAATTCGAAAGATTGCTTTTGTTTTATGACAGATATTTACGTAATCTCAGGCCATTTTCAAGTTTATGAGGCATCAAATTCGTTGAAGGTTTGGCGCTGTTGTAGACGATGACTCTGTTAATTTTATTCCGAACAGAACGCTTCCGGAATTGGATTAAGTACGAGTATAATGTATTGACAAAGTTTGTTGGACTAAATTTTAGATTTCCAACAAAGGTTTTGTCTATTTTATTTGGTTTGCTTTTCATATTTTTGTTATTGTATTCGCGGATTAGGTTTGAAAGTTGAAACGAATGGACACAAATCGAATTAAGTGTTTTGTTTTCACCACTGGTTTGGATTAGTTGGGATACTGAAACAATACATTTGTTAGGTTTACTTTATAAATGAAATCTGTATTAAAAGCAAGCTTTTGTCAATGGCCAACGGTACCAACACTGATATATTGGGTGACGACAACAATACCTATATCAATGAATAGAGCCACTGGAAATGCTGGTTCATACGAATTATATAAACTATCACAAAAATGGGGTTAACTTATTAAAATAAAAGTCTTTTTAAAATTAAAGAATTAAGTATAGAAGAAAATTAAATACTTAAAAAAAACAAATATATGTATAAAATTAATTAATATAAATATAATTCATTACAATTTAACAGATATCTCTATGTCGTAGCAGTCATGCCTATTAATATCTTATTCAAATATCATTATTTTCTATAACCACATATTATTACTTCTTCTTCTATAGTGTCAATGGCCACAAAATAATACATATAAAAATAAAGTAAGACTAATTTTCCGGTCATTATTTTACTTTATTTCACTACTTATTCTTACTTCATTGTTTTAGGGGTAAACACGAAATATCAGAAGAACGTATATCCCAGTACCAAATGCGTACAATACTAGTTATATCGGAGTTTGAAACTCAAGATGCAGGCACGTACACTTGCATAGCAACTAACACTATGGGGAAGGCGGAAGGGACCCTAAGGCTTTATGGTAAGTCTTAGAAACTCACATCAAAATTTAATATAAGTTTGCACATGTATGTGAATTTGTCACGGGGGAAATGGGCTAAATAATAAACTGCAGTATACGACTGTTGTTTATGCGAGAGGAGTCTGAGGGAAAGTGCATTTGTTATGTAACGTGTTTCTGGTGCAATAGATGGTTGATATTATGACAATTTAAGAATCTTTCGTTGAATTTTGTTCAGAGTAGTCACCATGCCGGACTGCCATCCGTAAGGTTACGGGTTCGATTCCCGTGCGGGGTGAATAATTGTGTGATGATTGTGAATATTTATCTAGCTCTGGGTGTGTGTGTAAATGAATGTGTGCGTAGTTTCTGATACCCTAGATACAAACTTCGAGCTTAGTTAGGGGTCAGTTACTATAATGAGATGATGTAGTGAATGATTATGTATGTATAATATTTTTATTAAGTCTATACTAAATAAATTCTAGAGCGATGTATGTACTCTATTCTTTGAGAAATTACAAATCAAAAGTACTTTTTTATAATAATTTTCTTTTTGTAAATAAAAAGGTATTAAAGAAACGAAATCTCAATTAAACTCCGAAAAATTAATTAACATTCATAATTTATGGGCAGTAATCCCTCATGTACTATAACCAATATCCGGCGATTACGGTTGCAATTCAATTAATATATTAATTAAACAATATGACGACCTCGATGGCAAAGTGGTCACCATGCCGGACTGCCATCCATAAGGGTTCGATTCCCGTGCGGGGTAAATATTTGTGTGAACCACCTTTTTTTTCTCGGTCTGGGTGTGTGTTTGTGAGTGTGTGCGTAGTTTCTGATACCCTATATACAAGTTTCGCACTTAGGGGTCAGTTACTATAATGAGTGTAGTTAAATGTTATGTTTTTGACAGAAATTAAAATAACTACAACAACTACGACTACAACTACAAGCACGACTACGACTACAACGACGACAACTACAACTACACCAGCTCCAACTACAACAGAGCCGCCTCCGAGTAAGTTTTTGTTGTGTTTTCTTAGTTAATAAATAAAATAAAATAAAAATCATTTATTTCAGACTTTTTTTTTTTATGTTTTACTATAAAGGCCTATTTCACGATCTTCAAGTAAAGGTACTCACCAAGTAAAGTTAGTTTTGTGTCTTTCTTACTTTATGTCAAGTGCCAAAGACAAAATATGTGAGTACATACTCGGAACGTTACTTGAAGATGGTGAAATAGGCCCTAATTCTTATTCTTACTTAGGGTATTTTTATAGATTTTTGGTAATTTTATAACACATAGGCGTTTTATATGTGTGGTTGAACCAATTGTAAGAGGCATGAAGATACCTTATTAAAGATCACTGTCTGCTATGTTACGATACGATGCGAGACGTATCGCACTCATGATATTGAACAAGTATATTGAATATAGACGATTGGTTTATAAACTAATAGATATTATTTTTTTAATCCAAATTGTTTTGCTAATTGTGAAATTGAATGATAAATGAAAATATTTCACAGGGTTCGTGATACCGCTGCAGCCCGCTGAACAGAAATTTTATACGCCAGATGTTACAACATATGGTAATTATTATACAAATGAATATGACGTTATCCTATCTTTTTTCTATTCTTCAAAAAAATCTACTATATAAAAATAAGTCGGGTTTTCCTTCCTGACGCTATAACTTTAGAACGGCTAGACCCATTTGGCTATTTTTTTCTTTTGTAGTTTTCTAATACTCTGTAGAAAGTTCTAATGGAAAATCAACGGGAAAATTGGACCCGTGCGAAGCCGGGGCGGGCCGCTAGTATTTTATATATATTCGTTGATGATTGAGGAATTCAGACTGAAACTATATTTAAAACCTAGTACAGTTAAAGATCTATAATTCTAAACATTTAATCCATTTTTATTGGATAATTCGTAAAAAATATATATATTATTTATACATGTATTTGCTTTGTGTGTAAAACTTTCTATAATAATTTTCTATATGTAAACTTATAAACTAAACTACCTTGAACATTTTTATAGAACTTTTAAGTGCTTGTAACTCCTTAATTGGATGTGCCGTAGTCATGTCCTCATATTTCATTAATATAGTTTTTTTTTTTCTAGATACAATGCAAAATGTCATCGAACAGTCAGTCCTTGACAACAATTGGCTTCCGACGGCCGAATCAGGATCTACCAATCATCGAGCGTTACCTCTTCCAATTCTGACATTAATTTCATTATTGCCATACGTAAAAAACCTTATGTTTCTAAATTTAAAGTGTTGCCTCAATTTAGTTATGAATAAAAACATTTTTGAATTCGATATTCAAAATGTAAGGTGATAAGTTTTTTATATGAATCGGAGAATCAGTGTCAATTTAATTAAGAGGTTTACAGGTCGAAAAGAATATTATTTGCTCATTATTTTGTTCTTTAAATATTAAAAAGTATGTATTTGGTTTCAAAAGTGCAATTATTAAGTAAAATTAATATTAAAATGTTTTATTGCAGTTTTTTTAAATTAATATTGTAAATATGTTTGACTTTTATTTTGTAGTGTTTTGATGATCTCATTTGTTTTAAATAATATTACTTATTCATAGTTTTATAACGATAAACTTTAAAATGAAAGACATAACAGATGAAAACATAAATGTGCCAAAGATACTTTGCTAAATTATTAGATGTTCCCAATATTTTAAAGCCACATTATACGTACCTTTATTTGTAACAATCAAGACAGTTTAATAGAAAGAGATGGCCATTGACGAGTAAATTTAACTGATCAGTTGAACTGGCGTCCATCCAAAAATGTTCGTCAGTTACTGGAGCTATTCCAGATTCCACTGGGGAAATCTAGTTGGCCTAAAACTTTTGGAGTGACGCCACAGTTCTATACTGATCAGTTTAACTGACTCGGCGATGGCCAATTTAACCTTATTTCAGCAAACCATTAAAGAAATATGGAGGTGTATTGGTTTTTTGCCGATGATCCGTTGAGTTTTATCCAATTAATAACACAAAGGTAAAAAAATACATCATTATAATGTATTTTGTATGAAAGTTTATTTTATTTAATTTGCCTATGGATAAAAAGTATTAAAGGAACATCGTTATTGAAAATAAATTGAATATCATTTTTACGACGAATAAATGATAACACAGAATACTTAAATTCACTCCAGTGATTTTATACCGCGACCTAAACATACTCCATTGTAAATTGTAATAATAATAAAGCATATCAAAATTATATGTAAAGTAAATATAACTATGTAAATAAATAAAAATCTTAACTTATTAGTTAATAACCAATGAGTGAAATAAATAAAAGTTTAAAATTGTTTAGTGTTAGTAAGTTCAACGATTGCAGTAATATTATTTTGATGTTATTTTTTATACAAATATTGCTGGTGTCACATACATATTGTCTATGTCATAACATGGCAGAAATCAATTCGCAAGTAGTTGCGATCATAGAGTTAATACACATAGAGCAGGGAAAACATACGGCTGCCTGTAAGCGGAAACGTCCTATGGTTAGAAAGAGAGAGAGAAGATCGCGGTCCCCTATTATTTTACAGACATTTGAGTCGTTAAACGAATAACCGCGATCGCCTCTCTTTCTAACCGAGAGACAACTGGAGACCTGGCTCCCCTGCTCTATGTACTCGTATAATACCTCTATGATTGAGATACGTCTGTGCAATCATGATTTCAATAATATTTTGTGGAATCACTTTAATTTTAATTTTAAGACTTTTTTATTCAACCCACATCGTCCTACTGCTGGGCAAAGGTCTCCCCCAGACATCTCCAACTCTCCCGATCCTTCGCAGCTTCCCACCAGCTACTGGCGAAGGCGACGCAATCATCCCGCCAACGCATTCACGGCTGACCCCGACGAACGCCCTCCTTCGGGAACCCATACTGTTGTTATGTGGGCCCACTTCTCAGATTCCATACGACTTACGTATTTAAGACTTTAATGTAAAACAAATAACTAATTTTGTAATCAAGCGATCTTTACAACACACGATACAATTAAAATTTTACAGTTCATTCCTAAAACTGTTAAAAGAAATGTGTTAAAGACTTCGTTTTAATTTTTCGTCCATTAAAAAGACAATATGGGACACATTGACACATCATATTAAAAGCATAAATAAATTATTTGTGAATATAATAAATAAATCCATTGTATAAAAAACTTCCTTTTACAAATAGATTAATTCTTGAAAACTCAGCTATTATTGTGTTATAATAAGCGTTATATAGTTTTAGGATGTTATGTAAATAAAGCCAGTTAGTAATACAAAAACTCAGGTATATAATATTATATCAAAATGATTTATCTTATGTACCTGTAAGATATTAATGTAAATAATATGTATAGAATTAAATAAACGATTTATAATTAATTTTTGGTGTTTTATTTTACGTTTTAATTTTAACCATCGACAGCCATCTGCAATTACAAAATTCCAGGGTTCGATTCTTAAATTAAGGATCTCTTTCACGATCTTCAAGTAGAATTCCGAGTAAGTTACTCACCAGGTAAAGTGAGATATGTCTCTTTCTTACTTTATGTCAAGTGACGAAGACAAAACTTATGAGTAACTACTCAACAATTTACTTGAGGATGGTGAACGAGGCCCTAGGCAATGCAATTTTTTTAACATGTCTCAATTTTGAGATCACCAAACGTGGTTGATTCATAACCCAACACACGACGATATTAGTACATTTTCCACTGTACTAATATCGTCGGTGAGAGATTACGCATATTCACCGACGCCGTACCCAAATTAATGTAAATTAATCCCTATTCCCCTTGGTCACGACGTAACTTAGATACGACTGAACCAAATCGGAAAATTCTTGTTTATTGTCCTCATAGTCAGAACATGGTATGTCTGAAAATCATTTTTGGATATTGCGAAAAAAAAATAGATTCTCGAACTCTGAACCATATAGAATATGTATTGTATTATTTTATGATAAATTCGTTCTTGTCAAGACAAGTGTGTGAAAGAAAATATTGGAAAATCTATATAGGTAAAATTTTCCTTTTCCTAATCGAAGACCAATTTTCCCTTGCCTTTAGTGTCCTATAAAACAAATTAGAACACAAATGAATTCTAATTACTGACAAACTGAACAAAGGTAAGTAAATAATGTTCATTTTTTCTCGTTCAAAAGATAATCCTGGTGTTGTCTTATTTATTCGCCGTCAACATCAGCCGGTACGCACAACCTCTTTGTAATGCAAATGTAAGGACAAAACAATTTAAATGTTAATATATTTATCTGACGCCTAAATTCATTTATCTGACCATGTAAAAGAATAATTAAGGTACATTATCTCCAGTTCCGATCTTTTATTTACTGCCTTACATTGTTTTTGATAAGACATTCTCGTTTAATTATTTTTTTAGAAATGTAATGAAATTGCTCGTTCTGATTTCGCACAATGACCTTTCGATATAACAGAGGTAGAGCGATGCTGAAATTGTCACAGTTCGAAGACGGCCTTTCTTGAAAAGATACTTTACGAAAGGTCGTCACATAGATTTAGTTAAATTGAAGTTTGTTTTATTCAATCATTTTGAGGGTAGTACGCAGTGTGTAATACCCTCAAAATGCATGTGTGTACTACACACACTATTCATCCAAACACAAATCTTCCCATTCATAAATATCCCGTTAATCATAATAATTTGAGTGCTAATAACCATGATAACTATAAAAACTATAAAGAAGGATCTAAACATAAACCAAAAAACAAAAGACACCAACAAAACAAAATACTAATTATAACCAAGTGCCTCCAACAATGTGATAAACTTCAGCAATAATAAATCAATTGAAACAGAAATCACAAAAGGTGCTTCGAGTTGTATTGTTCACAAACACGGTGTTAGCTCCAATAAATCCATCTGGTAAGTGAGTCGGTCTCTTTGATCTAAGCAAATGAGGTGCCGGTTCAAGCACGAATAACTTATATGGAAACGAATACTAGATGATGCTTTGTTTATTGTTAATAGATATATTTGATATATCATCTTCCGTATGGAGGAAAAGACACTTCTTCTTGTGGTAAGTTCACTAAAACATGCACAATCTTTAAAATATACAAATAAATATAATATTTCGTATATTTCGTTCAGTTTTTTGGCATCTGATCAGTCAAATTTGATTCTCTTGTGAGTTCTGTGAACAGAGGCTCGCCCAGCGGTTGGGTCCATCCATACCCACGCGGACTGCGAGGTTTCGTGATTCAGCAATTGTATTGGTAAAGCTTTTGAGAAACGAATGTCGATAATTTAAATGTGCCCTCTGAAGCACAGACATTCTAATGTAATATAAAGCTTCGTTGGTAACGGCCACCCATCACTGTAATGACGTTAGCGACGTAGCTTAACCGTACAGATCGCAAGTGATCCGTAAGAAATGGACTGTGAGGGTTTCATTATGTCTTAAAATAAACATAAACAAAGACCGTTACAATAAACAACCAAATAGAAACTTATATAACCATTAAAACTATTACTTACAACAGTTACTTAATCTGTTTGAAAGGTATAAATAACAATTGTAATTACATTTATAACAACAGTTATTTTACGTTTAAAAGCGTTAACGAGAAACAATACATACCATTCATTAATTAAATTTGTGTGTATTCATTGTCTTACTAGCAAACGCTAAGCAAAACAAGAAAGTTTCACAAAGGCCCCTTCGAGGAAATTAATTTACTCCGGTGTCCTTTTCCGTAGAGGAATACGTTAGTAATTATTGGATTAAGGTAACTCAAAGAGAATTCTAGTTTGATGTTACAGAGACTAACTGGACCACCCTGATTATCTAGTTACGGTCATTAGCCGTTCATTTCATTACACCAAATGATTAGTTCAATTTAAAAATGCTGACGGTACTTTTGCTTTGTTACGGTTCAATGAAATTAGTAAACTGAGGAGAAATAGATGTGATTAAACGAGTTTCTAATACGTGTCGGTGATTTCAAAACTCAGCCATTAATAGCAAACATGCAACGATCGATTTGGAATTTAAATTCTTGCAGGTATACATGCTACTTTGACGACCTCGTTTGCAGAGTGGTCACCATGCCGGACTGCCATCCGTAAGGTTGCGGGTTCGATTCCCGCGCGGGGTGAATATTTGTGAGGACCACAAATGTTTGTCTCGGTCTGGGTGTGTGTGTGAATGAGTGTGTACGTAGTTTCTGATACCCTAGATACAAGTTTCAAACTTAGTTAGGGGTCAGTTACTGTAATGAGATGATGTAGTGAATGCTTATGTTATGTTACTTGACCATTGAGGTATTAATAACTGAATATCAACAGTAAGAGCGACAGAGCCTTTACCCTGCTATATAGGTTAGTCTGTCTCTTTGAATATGGATTAAGATACGACATTCTCTCTGGTCTCTAAATTCAAAATTCAAAAATTATTTATTCAATGAAGGCCTCAATGAGGCACTTATGAACGTCACTGAATCTACCACCGATTCTCTGGACTCTTTCTCTCACTGAGTCTCTGATAACATAAACAAAACTATAGTTCCAGCCTGTATTGCTATCTATTACTTATCTCTTTTTTAAATTAGTATATATATCAAACAAAAACTGATTTCGTATGTTTATCGCCCTCAAACTATGTCTTTTGTACAAAATTGAAATATAAATGGAAAATGTTGATAGCAAAAGTTCACAAATTGTAATATTCAAATCACGAATTGTTTACATTTATCCAAGTCTCAAGTAACGTTGTTTAAGACAAGAACTAAGCTTAGATTTTATCTTGAAACGCCACTCTACATATGTATACCTTTTATTATGTTTGTTCGTACGTCGCAGCGTCAGATACTAATGCTTTCCTTGTGGCAGACTTTTGGCAGCCATTTGCATTTATTAACATTCCTGTATTCAGATTTTGCTCAACATTTACAAAAATAAAGCAAAGTATATAACAGTACAGGGCAAAAGCCTCTCTTTTACTTATCATAATATTCTATTAGTAGTAAAATGGAACACGCGTTATCACTACATTTGCCTAATGAATGAGTGACAATATTTGCTATGAAAACCGAAAGTCTATCCTATATTATAACCCTGCAAAGTCTTCTATGTATTTTCTAGTAATTTCTCATCAAATTAGATTGTCTCCTAAATTAGTATCTGATGACATAATGCCTACTTAAATGTATTATTCTGAGAGCCCAATCGCATGATTGATATCTAAACATATCATAAGATATTAATAATGTAAGAGGAAACATAACACCTATGAGCGATAACTATGATTAATTGCGGCAATTATGCATTCCTGAGATGCCTTAAACAACGTACATATGTATTCATGCACATGTCTAATATTACGAGTATATGAAATGAAAGTTTGATTGAATGTTTGATATTTGATAGAAGCGCTCATGGCCCAGTGCTACCCGCGGATCACTTGTGATCTGTGCGGTTAAGCAACGTCTGGCACCGTCATGACTGTGATGGGTCATTACTAAAAATGACTTTTAATTTCATGAGCGTTTCCGTGCTTCGGAGGGCACGTAAAGCCGTCGGTCCCGGTTGTCGTACTAACATCATCGACAATCGTTACGGGTAGTTAGAGCCCTCAAAATTTAACATTTGGTTTAACCAAAAAATGTCGTATAGCCCTCTGGGTTGTGAAGGTCTGATGGCAGTCGCTTCACGTAAAATACTGATATTCCGCCAAATCTGGTTAAACTGAAAACCGACCCCAAATAAACAAGGGATAAAGGTTCGGAAAAGAAAAGACATCTAACAATGGCGGAGGCTTATGGTTAAAAGAGGGCATCCATGACAGGCTAAGATGATGATGATTGCTTCAATGTTTTAGATAGAGTAACATATTATTGTTACACAACATTCGCTAAAAAATAATAAGTATGTATTTAGTTATTTGGTGGAGTAAATTACTGGACTTATAACAATCACTCCGAGATAGACAGTAGTTAATACAAACATGTGTAACGATTTCCCAGAGTTTTTTTAAACAAATCCTCGAGTAATTAAAACCTACATCTTTTAGGTAGAACCTAAATTGTAATGCGTGACTTATCTTTTTGGCAGGCAATCTAAAAAGGTTCTGCCTATGTAAAGTTTACGGCGATGTATGGGCTTGTAGCCAAGTTGGTCTTATAGTTTTATCACCGCTCAAAGGGATTTTAACTTAAAGCTGATTTGAGGTGTTTTTGGAGAGGGCCAATGTTTTTATGGTAGTTATGTTTTGTAAGAGCTTAGACATGTAGCAAGACAGAGACATATTTGAATCTTTAAATAACATTACAAATACAATTGTTTTTGTTTTTTTTTAACATAGAGTTGACAAAATGTAACGGCTCAGGGGCCTAAGTCTGCAATTTGACATTATCGATCAGACAATATGGTGATATTGAGGCACCATAATGAGAGTGTCAGAAATTTGGTATTCTGCTAAAATTTATTCAATATGGCTATGGTGTCTCTGTGGTCTTTGTTGCATATAAAAATTTTGACAAATAAACGTCAGAATATTGTTTCCAAGACAACCATCTAAGTTTTATGGAGCCATTGAGTCAGCGGAATAGTTGTCACTAAGAGAATACCAAAATGACAACAAATGCCAAAAAAACGGCCATAATATTGATATTAAAACACATTTGAGTAGCATTATCACAGCTTAATAGTTTAGAGAATCGGGGCCCAGGATCCCACTGCACTAAAAATTACTTTTGTGTTGACATTCACTGACGATGAACATCTAGAAGAAAAAGTTCTAACCAAAAACACAATATTACAAGCAAAACATAAACCAAATACGTTGAAACACCGCTATAAGTTAAGTTATGATATAGCTTTATTGAGGGCAAGAGAGTTAAAGCCCATAGTTTATGTCATAAAACAACAGTTGCGCTATTTCCACTTTGTATTACTCTAGAGAATGACCATTGCGAAAAGAATGAGGTAATTAAGAATAAGCACTTGTTTAATTGGTGCTCGGGGCTGTTTTTCTCGAACCACTTTTAGTTTAGTGACTGGGAAACAAATTGAGAACGAATAGATATAGCGGTGTTACGGGAGGTCGTTTGCAAACATGTTCCACTTTGTCTAAATAATGTTAAAATCGTTCGGGTGCACTTGAAAGCCTCTGAATCGCTTTATAGCGCAGTCAACACCCGCAGCATCGCTTGCGAAACAAAATAAAATACTAACTATGACGTAACACATTATTATGTAAGTATATAGCTACGTTTTTAATGTTTTTTTTAAATAAATTATTATTAAAATTATAAAAATATCTATGAATTAATTTTATAGGCCATTACCAAAGTGTAGGCTTTATAGTACTGCTTTTCGTTTCTCTGGTTCGAAAGGGCATGTGGAGATAAAGAAGAATGTAGGTATTGGTTATAGCCCTGTTGCGTGAAGTATCATGAACATTAATAAAAATAATATTCAAAAGATGAATTATAATAACGTTCATAATAGTATTTACATTATGTCCAGTCCGCCGGTAACCTTCTAGGGGATTACATTTGAGTTTCTCTTGAACGATTTAAAATGAAATATTATTTCTTATTGCTTCCCTTTCCTTTTGTATTTAAGGGAAATCGTACCGGTTTACGTTTTAATTAACAAATACTTCGGTACTTTTGTTTTCATATTAATTTTACTGTAATTCCTCTTCTTTATTTTCGTTTCAAATATTAAATTAAATTAAAATAATGTAAACATTACTATTTATAGACCAATATCTACCTGGGAGATCAGTTTTGGTCAAATTTATTTTTGAAAGAGCACATTTTTTTTCAAGAAGTTTTTATTGAATTATTAGAAATGCAGAGTAAAAAATAAAATTTGCTTCAAATCACTAAATCCAAAATATAAACAAGAATTTGAATAATAAATCTTATATCAAAATAATTTTAGGCTAAATTCACATACGCGTGGACATGAGTACTTATGGTTAAGCATAGCGTGAAAAAAAATTTGGAAAATCCGGGGGAAACTGACCCACGAAGCTGGTACTCGTATATTTATAAAGAAAAGGGGCCTAAAGTTAATTGCGACCATTAATTTGATGATAATAAAAAAAGAAATGGCACAAATGTGGGATTACCCGTTGAATTATAAATACATATTACTACAGGTAAAGGTTGGTGGCATGCAATTTTGGCGAAGGCCGCGCGTCGATGGCTTTTGCATAAATAAATGACTGGCCACAGACCCTTCTCAACCCCGGTCCAAACAAATAGAACAATTATCCATCCCTTTTGTGGCTGCGAATATATTATTGATGTAAAAAGGTAAGTTTGTGCCCATAGGCGACATTCGGTGATCCCAACAAAACGGGCCGTTTTCAGCCAGCGTTCTATTAAATTGACTCCAATTTGCAGATTAACTGAACTCTGGTTTATTTTTGGGGTATTAGGCACTGTTTTATGAGATTAGCCCTTGATTTTATGGTTCAACATTATTTTGAAATTGGTAGTGTGTAAATATTACGTAAGTGCTTTTGGTTTTACATGGGCTTATGGGTATGGTATACATTCTAATTTCGCTTAGTAGCCTTCTACTGGTGTATATTTTGAATAATTAAATCAATGTCTGTTATTTTGCGGTATTCTAGTGAATAAACCAAGAATAAGTATACACATTTTCTAAGAAAAACCTGATTTCTTGTAATTTTCTTTTCGATACGTATACTTAATTAAGGAAATCTCATCTCTCATAAAGTTAAACGCGAAAGCTATTCGCGATTTGTACCTTCCAAGAAATACTCCATTTTGAAACATCAACAGTACTCATACTTGATTTCAATTTAATCAATATACCTACATACAGACACAGACAATAAAAAATCTGTTTCAAAATTTTCCTCTGATCATATTACGATCATATAATAAAGCCAGCCTCAATAAACTGTTACATATTTTAAAAAAGGAACCAAATATGTAAGAATCCAAGACATGTTCTCATAAACATCATACTTTATATGCGCCGAGGAACTCAAGTGCAGTCCATAAAATAATCCCCCGGGCTTTGTCAAGAGTTCTACTAAATTCCTTTCTTGTTTTAGTGCAAAGTACTTATTATAATATTAAACTGTATAAGATGTATCTACAAAGAAGTTTAGATAAACTGGCTTAGGGAACGTTCATATCTGACGGAACATGCATCGCGTATTTTTGGTCGCGTATCGCTAGAACAGACAAATGTATAGAAAAACACTTGACCTTTCACACTCAACCGATTATACATTAGTGCGTATAGTAGTGGTTTCTATACATTTGTCTGTTCTGGCGTTACGCGACCGATAATACGCGACGCGTTCCGTCAGATATGAACCTTCCCTTACGTACCTAATTAGGTGTAATGACGTATTTTATGATATAGATGCGTTACACCATAACCGTGAAGTGCCTAGTAATAAAAAACATTAGGCACTAAAGAAACAGTTGATTACTAAATTTTAATCACCTTTTCTAACAAATATGGGCAATTTATGATTACCTCAAAGTTACGGAATAAACAAAATATTTTTTTCCTCATTATTTTCTCAGAAACTCAAAGGGATTGATCTGTTTTAACGAATTTATGTAACAGAAAGGAGTTTTTGGTAATGACGGCTCAATTTTTTAAAACATTTTAGTCACAAAATAAAACTTTTAATTAAAAACAGAGCCGAGTCTCTGGTATTATGATTGGATTGTGATCCGACTTGAGAGTTGATATTTCTTTTAAGAGTTCAAAAATTAAAGACGGAACTGCCCGATAAACCTGTCTGTTTTGTTTAGTTGTGCCACGGATCATACAATTTTGTACTCAGTATGCATTGTGTTTATATTTTTATATGTTACATGTATTCGTATCTGCTCAAACTTAGATAACCAAAATATAATAATTACTTATCATAAGCAAAGACAAATTCAGATATGAAAATAAGGGCCTATTTCACGATCCACAAGTAAAGTTAGTTTTGTCTCTTTCTTACTTTATATCAAGTGACAAAGACAAAACTCATGAGCTACTCGGAACTTTACTTGAAGATGGGGAAATAGGTCCTAAGACTAATAAATATAGAACGATGCTTCTTAAAAAAAAAAAAAAAAAGTTAACACTCCGGGAGTGCCGGCAGAAGTGAAAACTTCAATATTAACGTTGTGTTTAATTATAAGTATAAAAGTACTATCATTTATGAGGTAGAATACAATGTTTGTTTCTTACTTCAGTTATCATAAACGTCACGTGATGCTGATCTTACGCTTTTTCGATCAGCATCACGTGACCCTGACGCGAGTTTCAAAGTTTTTACCCATACAAAAAAAGTGCTCAGCGCCGCTAAAGAAGTTTTCACTTCAAAAAACTTTAGCACGATGTTTAACAAACAGAAAGGTAACTTTTTTTTTTCATTCCTTAAAAATTTTATTTTGTTAAGATTTACCAAAATATACTTCAAAGGTTTTTATTCTCCTTTCACGATTATTTTACCCAACTGATCTAATTTTCGTATCGGTTTAGGCCAAAGTGATTATGTAAAAAGGCATGAAATTTTCTAGATCTTTTTAGACCCAAACTAAATATTATTTTGAACACCAATTTTACCACAACAAAAACAAAGTTAAATAGTTATTGGCTGTTGTTAGTCGTCCGTTAAAATTTATTTTATTCATCCGGTTACTGGACGACTAGACACTTCGAATAGAAATTATGGCATTTCAACTTCTATAAGTACCTATATCGAGGCAAATTATACTTCACTTAAATTATCTTTCCATAAGTTAGTGGCTTCAAAACATATAATCGTCATCATACACCTCAGTCCACTACTGAAAGCAAATAATTATTAATTCGTAAGAAAATCTGACAACACATAATAAAATTTTAATTAAACCCGCCGCATTAATGGACGCTACCGCAATTTCATTACGCTATTATTAAAATTACATTATTACATTCTTTTGTTTTGTATTGGTTACAAATATAATGACATTCCTTTAATAGTTTGATTCTGAATATGATATGTTTCTGATATCATTTAAAAAATCGAGGATGAAGGGTATTTAAATAATTCACACCATTTAGAGACTCTTTTGGCTTTACCAACAGCTATTAGACTACAATAACAGCGTCTAAAAAATACATCCTGAGATCCTAACACCATTCTTATTCATATCACTCAAGCAATAAAAGCTCATATCTAGTCGCAAAAAGGGGTGATTTTCGTCTGACTTTCTCAGAAGTCGTAAGGACCACAAAAAAGAAGCAACTACTAGTAAAGTGTCACAGGGTTGTAAGGAAAAATCGCAATATCATTTAGTCTGTAAAGAAATGGAAGTTTTTCATGTGTCACAGATGCATGTGATAAACGACCTCGCAGAGAGGACGCTGAATGAAACTCTGTTATTTAACAGTTTATATTAACATGACGGGTTTCGTTCAATCCAAGTTATTTCATTTATAAGTAAACTCTGAGTTGTTTATTTCAAATTGTTTCGGTTTAATCCAAGTTAAGTTCAAACTATTTATTGATGTCGTTTTCGAAGTTTTTTAAATTAGTACATTTTCAAGTGTTTTTTTCGTTTAAGGATACTTTAGAGATAGCAATTTTAACTCCTAAATAATATTATGTGAATCTAGTTAGTAGGTACAAGAATTTTAACAAACATAAAAAATGCAAAAGTAAAACTTTTTCAAAGAAAGTCTAGTAAAAACTCATAACGATGCTCATTGTTTACATTTTTGTAATATTTTCTCATACTTACAAATAAAATTAAAGTTTCGAGAGAAATAAGACATTGAGATTTAATATAAAATAAGTATTAAACTCTGTAATGAAACTAAAGTAAACATTATTAAAATATTGTAAGATACATTGATGTATGTTTTGCATAGATTTCATTTTAATAAAAATTATTAAAAAGAGCAAGTTTAATAAAATTTTAAAATAAATAAGAGTAATCGTTATTACTCTTATTTATTACAATAAATATTCGTTAAATAACAAACATAGTACATTTACCATGTTTGTTATGTAACGAATATTTATTGTAGAACATTAAATTTAATAAATACGTGCATTGTACAATTTAATATTATATCTATAAGGGCCTTGCACCATCTTCAAGTAACGTTCCGAGCTACTCACATGTTGTGTCTTTGTCAATTGATATAAAGTAAGATAGAGACAAAACTAACTTTACTTGGTGAGTAACTTTACTTGAAGGTCGTGAAATAGGCCCTAACTCTAGTAAAATCTATTTTAAAAAGATAATGAATATTAATTCTTTCTAAAATCTACATAAGTAAACTGAAGTGTTGATCCGTTCGAACATGAGCCTCGTCAGCCTTATTCTAGTGCATGACCTTTCAACATTTTCCGTATTTTGAACCGTTATAAACTAAAGTTAATAAATGTGGTATAGATAGTTTACATTGACGTACAGTATAATTCTAATAAGGGGTAGGCTAAAAATAAATTTTAAGCCTTTTTTACCATATTTTTATGTGTTAGTTACACTAAAATAAATAAAGTAACTAATAAGCTTCCATTATGATACGTATTTACAAAAATCAGTGTTGCAACAAAAGGAAAATAACAAACAAAAAACAATATTTTCCCACTTTGTAAATTACGAACAATATACGTTTTACCTTTGTAGGTTTTCGTAACAAAGAACGAACACAAACATACACAATATCCTTGGTACAGGAGCTAAAAACAATAGCGAATGAATAAATCAACACGAAGTGTATTTAGGTGCCAAAGTGAACCGCCGGCTCCATACCTAATACGGACTCAATGACAAATCACATTTTTTAACACATAAATTCGTCTCTAACCTTATCGATTACTTAAAACGAAACTGAGGCGTGTCCCAGTTAATTTATTTGTTTGATAACGAATCATTTCACTGAGCACATGGATCATTTATCTCTTTCGTCCCGCGAGCGTGACTGGACGATTTTCATTTTAATTCTACCAGAGGTTTTTAATATGAAGCTGAATAATAAAATATGACGTGACTTTCTTACGTCTCTGAAATATTTCACCGGATTTTTAATATAAACTAAGCGTACTTTTTGTGCGTATGTAAATAAAAGACGGCTAAAGATCATGGTTTTATTGCGAGTTCTCAGTTTTACCTGCATAAGTAATATAAGTATGTTTAATTGAATGTTTCATTTAGTTTTATTCAGAAATATTTATGCTATTGTAAATATATTTTAATACAGTAAGAATTTAATATAACATCAGAAATGTCGGAGTGGTCGCCGCATCTGACTGCCGTATTAAGACCTGTGGTTTAATTCGTAATTAGAAGTTAGTTAATAATAATAATATAAGCCCGCAGGGCACCTTTGAGGCGGGGTGTCGGGGAGTAGCGACCCCGCGGACCTGACGCGCTCCCGGGGGAGGTCACCATTCCTCACCTCCGCTCGCCTTCACTGGCCGGCGGAGTGAACACTGACGAGGAACAGGTCCCCCACCTCCGTGCTTGCCTTCACTGGCCGGCCGGAGTGGAGCCGCGAGAGCACTTTGGTGCTCGGAGAGTGAGAGGCGTTGCGTAAGTGGTGAGTTGGCTTAGCATGAAGCTGGACCCTCGGGCTCAGTGGATCGCGGTTTAAAACCCAGGGCGTCTTCTCCACTCTCAAAGCCGCTCGTTTCATGTTGCCCCCTTGTTGCGATTCGAGCGACTTGTTTGGGGGGCCCAGTTATAGAGCTGGCAAGTCTCCATCCGCCACTTTGTACATGTTTATAGCATTGTATCGGCGGGTGTCATAGTCCCCATAGTTCCCCAATATCCAGTCCATTAACATCCCATTCCCATAACCCAGTCGTAGTTTTCCATATATTTACAATAGTCCCAGCAGAACCGGGGACTGTCCTTGGATGCATTTTATAGTGTTATACAGGGATAGTCGCCGGATTGTGCATCCTTTACACAAGATTAAACATGTCAAAGGGCTTCCGTGTGTTGGCTTTGGCCCCATACTAGCCTTCCAAAAGACCGGGACTCCTTAATAGTCCCGTGAATGGAAAAGACATAACAAATAATAATAATAAAATATTTATTGAGGAACCAGAAACACATACAATTTCAAAAATAATAAACGATGGTACCTGCAGAAGTTAAGAAAAACTGTGTCGCAGACACCAACGCCCACCTCCAAGCATAGCGTTCCATTCAAAATTTACAATAAAATTAAGAAGTTAAATTTCTTAAACAAAGTAGGAAAATAACATTCTTAACAAAATTATTTAGTAATGCTTATTGTTACATGAATTTAATATAATTTAATTTATATATGAATTTAATAATGCTTATTATATAATATTAAAATTAAAATTAGTATATATATATATATATATTTGTCTACAATTTATATATATTAAAAGTGTACAATATTATTATTATTATGACGCCAAGCCACGTGTGTGTGTGTATGTGTTTGTGTAAGGGAGTGTGTGACTGTGTGTGTGCGCGTGAGTGAGTGTGTGTGAGTTTATGTGATGATATTTTTTATTTAAAACCACTAGTTCAATACGTGTAACTATTTCATGACCTTCAGGAGGTCCTCAGTGGAATCATAGGATAGAGTGGACAGCCATTCCAAACATTTCATTTTACATCTATGTAATGTAAGAGGGTAAATATTAATTTCTTTATTTATTTTATTATAAAGCAGGCAACTAACGAAATAGTAGTGACGACTCGCGAGGGAGGTACGTCTTGGTTCTATGTAACAAACTTTGTCACTTCTTCGTCTAGATGTTAAGAATTTTGGGTCAAATTTGAGCTCGGTGTGTTTACGGACAATTATATTTAAAATAAAGAGTTTTCTAATAGAGAGGACAGCACACATTGAGTAGAATTGTACAGTAGGAAAAATGAAGGGTTTGTTCAGGATGACTTTGAGTACTGCTCTCTGTGCTCTTTCTATTCTGAGCATAGTTGTTTTAGCTGAACCTCCCCAGGAAGAGATGCAGTATGACAGAATAGATTGTGCCAAGGCGAAATATACGGTTTTTAAAGAATCAATAGACAGAACACAGCGTAGATTTTTGAATACATATATAAGCTTACGGGTGCGTGAGACAATTGAGTCAGCATGCAGTTTCCAGCTTAGAGTGGAGTCAATGATTACTCTGAGGTATTTTATAGAGAAAGAGCTGGGGATTATAGGACAACTGCAAGAGCTATCAGAGTGACAGGTATGTGCACGGATGGAAAACAGAGGGGAAGGTAATGAATTGAGGCTTGGTGAAAACGGAACAAGATAACTTTTTTTAATGTTAAGAGTTAGAAGATTCAATCTGAACCAGTTCATTATAATTTTTAGAGCGTGTTCTGAATGTGTGCAGGCATCTTTCCAGTTTCGACCGTGAATGATGAGAGCTGTATCATCGGCATACATGAAAATTTTACAGTTGGGGAGCTGAAGTTCACAAAGTTGGTTGACGTAAATAAGAAACAAGGTAGGTCCTAGAACACTACCTTGGGGAACGCCAAAGGAAACCACCTCCTCTTCACTTTTGATCCCGTCAATCTGGACACATTGTGTCCGATTTTCTAAATAGCTACTATAAAGGCTCAGAACATTTTCCTTAAGCCTAAGTGCTCAAGTTTTTTTATAAGAATGGGGACAGAGACAGTGTCAAATGCCTTTGATAGGTCCAAGAATACGCCTAGGGTCTTTTGTTTTTGGTCTATAGACTTGACTAAGGTTTCTGTTAACATGAGTAAGGCATCATCTGTAGACCTACCTCTTCGGAAACCAAATTGATTAGGAGAAAGAAAATGTATTTTATTTAGAAAATCGACTAGTCTAGCGTTACGAATCTTTTCAAAGATTTTGGAGAAAACTGTTAGGACTGATATTGGTCGATAGTTTGTGACACTGCCTCTATCTCCACTCTTAAAAATGGGATGCACAACCGCTCTCTTAAATGCACGGGGGAACACACCTGAGGCTATTGATAAATTAAAAATGTGTTGTAGAATTGGAGAGATAATATATTTCGCGGATTTAATAATGGCACATGATATATTATCCCAGCCAACAGATGCTTTATTTTTGAGATTAGAAATCACAGCGTCTATCTCGTGAATATCTACATCTATAAGAGCCATAGAGTTTGAGAGGGATACTGTAGAAGAAAAACTGGGGTGGGGAGTAAGAGACGGAGAAGAAGCAATTTCCGTTGCTAAGTTTTTACCAACATTTGCGAAGAAGTGGTTTACTGCATTTACCGATGATACAGGACTCAGTTATACGAGTATACTGGCATACGTACTAATGAGATAAAAGAGTGACTTAATTATCCTAATTATAATAATATATCTGGATAGATCTGAGGTAAATATATTAATATAACAACAACAAACAACACTAGCTGTGTCCTGGGGCCTAAGTCTGCAATTTGACATTATTGATCAGACAATATGTTGATATTGAGGCACCATAACGAGAGTGTCAGAAATTTGGTATTCTGCTAAAATTTATTCATATGGCTATGGTGTCCAAGTGGTCTTTGTTGCATATTTTTTTTGTCAAATAAACGTCAGAATTCTGTTTCCATGACAACCATCTAAGTTTTAAGGAGCTATTGAGTCAGCTGAGTAGTTGTCACTAAGAGAATACCAAAATGACAAAAAAACGGCCATAATGTTGATATTAAAATACATTTGAGTAGCATTATCACAGCTTAATAGTTTAGAGAATCGGGGCCCTGTAGTTTTACTGGCATTAAGACCGGTCTTGTTGGAATTCAAGGAAGAGGTATCCTATCGTATTTATCAATCCGTGAATATACATATCTAATCAAAATGTAATTACGTAACAAAAATGTTTTTCAAAGATTTTCAATCTACTCGTTATTATGCCATAATTTCAATTATGTTTTCAAAACATACAGAAAACTTAAACAAGATTTGTTGTAAGCTTTTCAAAAGCTCGAAGTTATGGTTCGATGGATTACGTTAAGTTTGTTGAACACAAGTATGTTATGTATGTTTTGAATTATTACATAAAATAACTTGTTCATAATTTAAGCTTTCTTCACTCACACTCGCTTAACAGGAACTTGTTATGCTCACATCCTCTTCATAAGTTAATATTATGAGTACTTAACTTAAGATACTATAATAAAAGAGTTTTTTTTTTGTTTTTATCCTAGTACGTCATAGTATATTACACCAACTAAATAGTTTGGTAACTGAATCTCATATACCACTGCATAGTATAAAACAAAGTCGCTTTCTCTGGCCCTATGTCCCTATGTATGCTTAGATCATTAAAACTACGCAACGGATTTAGATGCGTTTTGTTTTAATAGATAGAGTGGTTCAGTGGGAAGGTTTTTAGCATTTTATCCCCATATTCCTAAGGGAACGGGAACTACGCTGGTGAAACCGCGGGGCGCCGCTAGTAGTGAATATTTAAAAAGAACGAAAAAACTTATACACTTTTTCATATCATTTATTGTTTCGCGTTTATCATTAAATACTAAGTTTCACTAAATAATCTAAAATTGTAATAAACCATACCTTAAAACACAAACCTTTGAAAACATTCTCAACTTAATCTTCAAGTAACCGTTTCGGTAACTCTTGAAAAACTTAAAACTTTTGTTAAACTTTTCTTCCTATTATTTATTTTTGATAAAAGTTGCTTCAGGCCACTTACCTTCCAACAATACCGGTTTACAGAAACCCCAAGACAATAGACGCAGTTATTTCATATTTTTCCTTCATCCGAATGTATATTTCGATTAAATAATGATGTATTGTATAGTTTACTCCAAGACTGACATACATACATACATTGCCAAAACAATTACAGACTAATATATTTAAAATAAAAACCATTTTATTTACAAAGACGTTAATCAAATATAAAACGATATAAACATTTAATTTTACTACAAAAACAATGTTTCAAATTACCTGTTTTATGTAACACTTTAAATGACAATGTTGTTCACTATAGCAGATTTCTTCGACGCCTCACCGAGGTAACGAGTACCGACGCTTATACAAGATTGTTTTATCTTTTCCTCCCGTGCCTGTTAAACAAAAACAGGCTTTATCTCAGTCTAAATGCCTTATCGCTACTCCCAACAATGTCTCGACATTTGTCAAGATTTCAACCACAATTTAACACTAATTCATCAGTTTCAACAATTTTGATGTTATTGTAACGTCTTAATCTGACTGTGGATAAATGTTTACACTACAATCTTACAATCTTTTTTTTTTATTTTACTAAAAAAAACAACTGACTTATAAATAAGAGGAGGTTATCATTTTGGTTGTATTTTTAGTATGTCTATTTCCTCATCTCTCCATCATTTTTTCGGATACATAGATTTTTTAATTCGCTATTTCAATTACTTACTAGAAACGTTGACGTTAAATAACAAAGTCGAAAAATAGCTAACTTAAATTACAAAATCAAAAGTAGGTTCCTATCCTAATAAATTAAAAGTTGGGCCAAGTACAAAACCTCAACTCATTAAAGTGTAAGAATGTCCTAAAGTAGAAACTCGAGTCTTAGGGTTTCAGTTGGTCGATTAAGGTACCCGGAGAGTGGACCTCGCAAGTCCTCCAGTCCACTTCCTATTAGGACACCCTCTTGCAGTTTGGAGAGCACTCGATTACTCGAAATCCCGGATTCTTACGCATCTCTGACTTTCAACACAGAGGACACTCACGTCCTTACTCGTCTTGTTATCCGTGGTCTCTGTTATGTTTTGATGGCGTCGGAAATAATTTACTTTGTGTTTTGAATTGTACTTACACTCAAAGGTAAGGGTTTCTGTTTGTTGTATTTGTTATGGGTTATGTCAACAGGTGTATTGGGTAAATGAGCTTTGTGTTTTTTGTTGAGTAGTTGTTTTTTTATTAGTGACAGAGTTGGAATATATTTCTTCTTTAATAATAAGTTCGTAGACGGATTGTATTTCTTTATTTATCTGAGGGTAAATCAAGCCTAGCGATTTTACAATGTGTGGCAATGTAATAATACCAATCAAAGCCTTAGGTCAGCGTAAGAAGAATTCAGGTATGATGACCATAACCACTCTTCCATTCGCATCGGATAAATAGTATTTTTAGAGCAAACATCATATTACATTACCTTTATTTACATCTCAACCGGCTTCTCACTAAACTAACCAGTCCAGTACATTACCCTCAATACACCCAGTTTAAATCAGATTATTCCACGAATTTGCGACCACGAAAGATCGCGGATAACGTCTTACCTTCACAAAATGTTCAAAAGATTAAGTTCTTGAATTTTCCAAACAATAGAACTTAGTGAAAAGCGGGACGCAACCGCGAGGCATTGTAACCGAAATATGTGGAGGCAGCTGTTTGGAAATTGTCAGCAATGCATGGAAGGCGTGAAATGTGAATGTTACAAAGATGTTGAATAACAATCTCGGATATAAATACATTTACACTACATTTTTATTGCTCGATCGCTTGTTTTGTTGAAAAATATATTGCGCTGCGTATTTATATTGCAATTTTGTAAATAAATACAAATATATGTTGATTTTTTAACCTACTAGATCACTGGTTACAATCTTACAGCGCACTAAAAATATAAAATATTATTTACTTGATTTACATTGTATATATTATGAAAATTTTAGTTTAAGCTATTATAAAAATCGTATGACCCAAATCAATGTTAAAGCATTTCTATGAACTAGAACTTTCAGTGTTGGCGGTTTTCATAGAATTAACTTAAAATTCATTTTGTTCATGTGTTTTGTTAAAGTTTAGCATGAAACCACTCCTACACTTCTGCGAACTAGGACTTCCAGCTATTTGTACTGTTTATACTCGCATATTATCGTCACCATTCTATAAAGTATTAGCAGCGCCCCTTTTCTCCCCCTGGGATTTGGAATTCCCATAAATCCTCTCTTAGTGGTAGCCTACTCCCCCCAACAAACACGCGCCAAATTTCAGGTCTCTACGACCAGTAGTTTCGGCTGTGCGTTGTGTGTCATTCAGTCAGTACATCACTCAGTAACGGAAGAGTTTTATATATATAGAAGATTAAAAATTCCTAGTCACAGCTAAATGTTCTAGATCTACGTATGAAATAATAAGTAATGTTATGTAGCAATGAGCTGGCCCTGTGCCCGTACGATTCGACGCGGCCGCACCATTCCGTTTCACACACAAACACTCTAATCATACATTAAACCTTACTGTTATTTCAACGCCTTTTCCGTTTGCTGTATTTTTTTAAATTTAACTCTCTTCAAAGCATAATATACTTAATGAAACAATAATAAGGTATAGAGAAGGGCGGGATTGAATGCAAAAGGTTTTGTATTCGGGTATTTTATTTGTTTTCAAATTGTATTAGACCGGCATAATAGTAAATTTTACTATTACTTACTTAAAAATGGCGGATGTTGAAATGCAACCTGTTTATTTATACAATCAGGGTTATAACTTTCTATAACGCTCAATTTTAGTAAAAATATACCAATGCAAATATGGCCCTAGTCCTAGTTCGAACTTTTCGTGTATAAAATCAATTAGGGAAAGTAATAATACAACTTCACAATACTCTACCTTCTCCAAACTGAATACCAACTAAAACAGTAGACCCTTTATCATCCCAAACTTGAACACTCCAACCAAAACGTTACAACAATCCTGAAATTAGTTAAAACCGTGAGTTCTATATTTTGTCTGATCTATAACATCTTAAAGCTGGATAAATGGCTTCTCTTAACTTTCTCTCCGATCCAGATGCTAACAATACCGACTAAAGAACACTCTCTAACTGCAATTTGTAAAACCAACGACAGTATAATCGCATCTCACTGTTGAAATGGAGATCGAGACGGCGGCAATTCGAAAATAGTTTGCTTTCACGAATTAGATCACAACTTCTACGCTGATTTTAAATGTAGATATTGCATTCGAAATGTTACGCTATTATCGTAGTTTTTAAAATGGCGGTTGGTAGTTTTTTAAAAGGAAATTCAAAGTTAAATTTCATGTTTTATTTTAGATAAAATTCAGTTTCCTTTATTTAGATATGGTAGTAGTATCAGCCTTAAAACCTACGACAGAACAAAGGGGTCTCTCTAAGTGATGATATTGGTACCGGTACCCCAGGGAGGCATATTTGACACTATAGCTTATACATTGAATTCGGATCCTCGGCTTGACAGGCAGTGAGTGTGTCTCTGTCTTAGAAATAAGTACCTACTTGCAATTTTATTACAAGAAATACTCAAATATATTCCAAGTCACTCCAATATCAGATAAAGCAAAAATCAAATCTTCCACACAAGTGTTATGGCTCTCGCACTTCACACAAAAAAGCCAACAAACTTGAAACCTCTTGAAACTTCTTTAGTTTTCTTAGGCTTCCATGTTGGTATTTGTTAAGAAAAGATTTATGAAAACTAACTTTTAGGCTTACAAAATAAGGTTCAAAATTGATCAGCTACATAATATGAGAGTACGTATATCTGTACTGTATTGTATTCTGTAAACATTAATTACTTAATGAGTAAAATGAATTATAATCCGACGCTCGCTGTCATCGGTACAGCGAAATAAATAAATTATGATGCACCAGGGATTGAGAATCAGAAAGTTTATTTTTCAGAGTCGGTTAATTCAATAATATAATAGTTATTCAATAATAAATACTTATTCTTTTGTCTATATAAGGAAAACAGTATTGACGAGTGTATGTTCGTGCAAAACGTTAATAGGCTGTATTTGGCATTTTTTTTGTTTTTGTAATTGTACTCATACGAAGTCTGGACCAGTCACTAATGAAATATATTCTATAAAAACTGAGTATTTCTGTTATTACTTAGAAATATACTTACAACCGAATCGAAAATATACTTATAAGTTTTTGAACTTAGCCTAAACCATCCCATATAAAAAAGATGTTTGTTTAGGATACTATTAATTCTTCCAACATAAAATTGTGTTTACGAATACATTACATAACTAAATTACTAGTTTATTCATAATAATGAACTAACACAAAGTTGTAGTTGTTATATCAAGTTGTTATCAGTGAATATTTGTGTGAACCACAAATGTTTATTTCCGTCTAGGTGTGTGTTGATGAGTGTGTGCGTAGTTTCTGATGCCCTTGATACAAATCACGAACTTAGGGGGCAGTTGCTATAAAAAGATGATGATGATGATGATGTAGTCAATGATGTTTTGTTTTAAGGTCCTAATTAGAAAATGGGGTGCATGGAAGGAGCCTCCCCGAGTGGCGTATATAACAAGCATGCGTCCGGCGCACCCTGGGCAATGGTCTACGGATGGCAAGTCGGTAACGCAGACAAGTCGGCTAGTCTGCGTTACCGACTTGCCGTCCGTTCCTTGCACCACGACTCAACGGCAAATAACCTGCCGGGCGTGTACCTACACCTGCACACGCGAGGACCTTTACATGGCCACTTATAGTGCCATATCGGTGAGTTCTGGTCCTCAAAAATATGAGTCGACACCCGTGGTCGACACGCTAAGAATTAGAATTAGAAAACTCTAATAATTGTTACAAAGTAATAAGTACGTAAAAAAAGATTCAAAAAGCAACATAGACCAAAGTGTTCTTATATAATCTACTCGTATACCAAACTAGTGTTTTACAACTTTCGACAAAGAAGTTTCTCTTGAAATTCGATTAAAGGGTACCCGCAAGACTTTTGCTTTAGAGTTCTTTGAGAAAAGTGGTAGTTATTTTCAAGTTATATCAACTTTTAGAGTAGGTACTCTGTTTACGGTGACGATGAAGTTGCATATTTTGGTTGACCTTTGAATTTCCCTTTTCTAGTGGGGAAGTTTCTGATTTTGATGATATAACATCTATATTTATTAACAGCTAAGTTTGCGTGGTTTTACTGGTACAGACATATTAATGTAACATAGTTTAGTTATATTACTCAGTGATGGATATTCACATAGTACTTATGTATCGAAGCACAATTTTTAGTACTTTCGAGTTTATACAATCAAAAGCAAACTTCAATACAAAACTAATAATAAATTAGTACTACATATAATAATACATAGTTTCGTTTCGATTTTCATTATTATTTTTTGTTTATAAATATTCGTTTAATTGTTTATAAATCGCGTACATAACAAATACATCATGCATTATTTCAGGAAGCAAAATTTAACATCACAATAAAACAAATATTGAATATTTGAACGACGATATTAATGTACAAATAATAAAATAAACTGTGTTTCAGTTCAAAATATCAACAAATGCAACTAAAACAGAATAATCTACTTAACTGTCAACTTAAATATTTACCGAATCAACAAATAACGGATATTTTTACACGTTGTCACTACATAGTATAAAACAAAGTCGCCTCTGCTGACTGTCTGTCCCTAATCTATGCTTACATCTTTAAAACTATGCAACGGATTTTGATGCGGTTTTCTTTAATAGATAGAGTGATTCAAGATAAAGGTATTTAGTGTAATTTTATTCCCACATTCTCAAGAGAAAGAGATTATAAAATGTTTAATATCTATAAGTAAATGTATGTTGCCTGTGTATAATATTCTTCAGTATTAACTGTGTCTATCGTTTGTGATTCTTGTAGCAATGTCGAAATAAAAAGTAGATTTGTCTCAACTTTATTCGGTATGGCGACGACGTCATTAATATGTAAATGGAACTATTGGAAATGCTAGTTCATAGAAGTACTTTAAGCTATCACAAAACATTACAATTTTATGTATTTCTACGAAATACTAAGGCGTAGGAAGTGCTAGTTTGATATTATAAAAAAATAATATTATTTAAATATTTTTTGTCCGCAAAAATGTGACAAATAAATATACTCACTTAACAATTATTATAGATTTGGCAAACTTCATGTTTTAGAGTTTAGTAAGATGTTGAAAGAATATTATACATAGTATGCTTTCTCAAGAGAAAAGTCAAAGTTTTTACTCAAATTAACTCAATTTTGGCACGGGATCATACGTACCAAATATCTGATTCAACTATTTAATAGTTAGACTGCGCCAAAACAAAGACTCAGGGAACAGATTTCTGAACACATTTTCATGAAACATGATAAGTACATGAAAGTATGATCGTTTGATCATAGCTACGGTAAACATGGATACCGAGTTTGTGTGTTAATTTAAAAAACCTCTGTCGAACAAGTTGTGTAGTGAGTAAGTAGTACGTCTGTTTGTCTAGAAGTTATGTAAAAAAATCCAATTCAATCCCAAAAATATTGGGTTAAAAATAATTGTCAATCTTCATAAATATTGCAATCTACATCACTTTGTGCACTTCAATAAATTGCGATCAAGCTGCAGTGGAATTCTGTCTAGTATTTAAGAATTTCAACAGCTGTTGTGTGGATCTACGTAGCTCAGTATCTTAGACTTATCATTAGCACAGTTTTGTCATAGGTTCAACTTCCAATAGAGGTTATTTTCAAAGCTCAATTAACGTATTATTACTTTTTATTTAAAATCACTAAAGAAACCATTTATGTACAAGAACCGTTTAATTTGAAGCAAAGTCGCGGCCGCATTTTGACCCAAAGTTTGAATAACGCTTACCGTCTGTAGTCAAAGCAGGAAACTCTTTCGTTGCAAGAAATTATTCATTACCCTTGCGGAGAGAGCCGACAATAAAAGCTCATGTTAACTCGACGCTCAAAGAACGCAAACAACATTAAACATTGTTTTAATAACCCTCAAACACTTTTCATTATAAATTCACTAACTTTTGTGTGGTGTTTTGTAACTTATTGTGTACTTTTTGAGGATATTTTATCACACATGAACAGAAATAAGTCAACAAGAACTAATTACTTATGTACTTAAAAGTATTTTGGAAATCTATACTTATATTACAAATAAAAATTATTTAATTAATTATTCATTTTGTATTGAATAGACTCCGAAACTTCTTCACCAAGTTTTACATACGAGTATAACTAGGAATAGAAATTTCAGTTTCTCACTAGCACGGGAGGTAATGTCTCGATAATTGCATTTAATATTATTAAATATAATATTTAATATTGTAACAAAAAGTTATAAATAAATTGAATTGAATGACTGCGAGGGTAAAACAACAGGATGCTGTTGTTACTCATTAACATTATTTTTAAAATCCCCTTAGTCTTTGTCATTTACATGATTCATATAAACATCATTGGGAACAAATCTTAAACCTGCATTCCATCACATATTGTACGAGCTCTTACGACGCATCTCAAGAACATGCGTATTAATTTGCAGCGCATATCCTGTGCCACATTACATCAAAGGGGAAAACAAGGAAAGAAACTAGAAAGACGTCTTACATTAAAACCGCATAGAAACAATGCGCGTTGCAGTTGTCTGCATAGCAAATTTGCATCGCAATGATACGAGTACGCACATTTCTGCTTTGGCCCTTATATGTATACATTCTAGCATATCTAGCCGTTTTATTAAAGAATGTCTTTTTCTCTGTCCTTTCTCACATAATGGGCATATGATAAAAGTGAGAAGAAATATTTTCGTATTCCACTTATTCCTATTAGCCGCCAATCCTGCATTCAAAATACAATACATACCTTTTTCTTCTTTATGCAAAATAATACTGAACTAAGAAAACTAATATAAAAAAGGATATACAAACAATTATTCATCTAAACCATTACAATATATGGCAGGAAATAACTCTTCGGCTGTCACATAAATTTAAAATCGTGTTCCAATTTCAGTTCAAATAAGTCTAGTATAAATATATTACTTATTTAAACTCGACACTTGAACAATAATCCATTGTAACCAACGTTATAAAATCACGTATTTTATCGTTAAAATAAATGAGATCGATAAGTTTTAAATTCGCACGATGTTTCGTTTGCACATAAAATCAAAATATCGCCGCGTCGGAAATTGGATTATAAATTTATCTGTTTTACTTTGTAATTTAAACATAATTATTTCAGTTCCTTGCAATGATACTGACAATAATGGTTTGTTCGAAACAATTCAAGGAAACATTTAGAAAATCTTACGTTCATTTAACACTTGGAGATGTTTTAGTGACTAACTTAAATAGGATTTCCTGTTAATTGTAATTAAATTGTTTCTTTTCTTGTATACTTTTTCGTAAACGTGTTTTCGATTTATTTACTGGTGTTGAATCAGTTTAATTTATTTTTTGCCAAAAACGTGGGCAGTCATTGTCTGGTACAATTACTACGCTTATTTCACGCAATTGTAAATCTTCAGTCAGCATTTTTTTAAAGTTACTTATAACATTTTAGAAAACGCACTGCCGGAGAACTGGCCTTGTGAATGGAATTATGGTGTTATTCCATACGGCTTCGATTTTTTTGCTATGAGTGAGTAGATATATTTTGACTATTTTAATAGCCACATATAGTAATAAATAATGGGTTGGAACCTAAAAGGATCTTACGAATAAGAAGATTTCGCTCAGTAGATTTAAGGGTCAGATACAAGGAAGAACACATTGACCAAAATTTGATTATCCAGGTGTATAAAAAAATATTAAATCCGAAATAAATGTCCTTTTTAAAAAGAAGTAAATATGACGAATGGTAAAATGAAAAACAAATAAATGACGAGTTAAATTATGGATATATGTATATGAACGCAAATATGTAGTTTGACAAGTGCAAATAAAACTTTTAAATATCTGTCTCCCAATAAACAGAAATAAAAAAGCGGGAAAGGAATTATTTATATATAAATATTTTCAACAAACTGTCATAGGTTTTAATTAATTAAAACGATACCCTTCTTACTTAAGTGTCTTTACTAATAATATAAATTGCTTAATGACATCAGAATATGTTTCTTCTCTTTCTGCATGTCTGATTATTGTTAAGAATAAAAGAGATAAAACATATTAACTATATGCCTTTGCTATTCATCATCTACACTAATATTATGAAGAGGAAAGATTTGATTGTTTGTTTGTATCGAATAGGCTCCGAAAGTACTGAACCTATTTAAAAAATTCTTTCACTAATGGAAAGCTAATTTATCAGTGCGTGACATAGGCTATATTTTATTCCCGTATTCCTACGGGAACGGGAACTACGTGGGTGAAACTGCGGGGCGCTACTAGTTTGTTAATATAGTGGATAGCGGTGTCATCATGTGGAACGTTGTCTATGTAAAATGTTCTAGTGACGTCATTCAGTGCTGTATTACGGCCGCTATATAACGGCACCGCTATCCTGGGAAACCTGAGCCTTAGGTTTTCAATTCCCCGTTTATTAATAAGGGTGTAAGATTTTCAATAAGCACTCCAAAACCATTTATCAACTTCAAAACCCCAAAAAATAGTCTACAACTTGAGTGATTAATTTCTAATAACTATTCCAATATTACAGGTCCTAAGAGATTAATGAGTCTTGTCCGTAAAGGTCTCAATTACCTCGAGAAACGATCTTGTTTATTGTTCATAGAACGTGATCCTGTAGAATTGGCTAAAAATTCACACATTACCACCTACTTATTCTTTAGTTATTCAGAAGTTTTAGAGAATTGCTGCCTAAAATTTTATGATCAATCTATGGGGAGGCGGGTAAGTATATTAATAAAATGGATTCTAGACAAAAGCCTTTTTGTTTGTAAATATATTCTCAGAAAAGATAGAAAATACCAATGAAAAATACATTTAAAATTTTTAGCATAGCTGGGAATTGAACTTGCTTTGCTGAAACATTTGCTGAAACAACACAAACTATAAATAATACGTGCATCTCTTTCGTACACATGGACACATTCACTGTCCTTTTCGTGGACGAGAAACTCGCCGATAGTTCATCGCTCACTCGCTCGCGGTGGGACCACTGCCTGTGCCAATTTATAGGTTTAGAGCAGAGTGCTACGGTTCGACATGAACTATAAAATTTAATATTCTAAATTCAAATATATTTCTTTACAGTTAGTACTAATAACGCCAATTTGCTCTCTACCCCCTGAAATCGGTCACGCGACTCTACACGGCATGGGATTAAACCACACCAAGGATGAAATGTTTCCAGAAATAAACGCAGTATCCGTGTTATTCCCAGCTAAATGTGTAGAAAGCAGTAACAAAGAAGTCGTTTTTATGACACCCTAATAATATCAAAGTAATAAGAATAATGAAGAAAGCATACGAGTACATTTTTATTGAGATTTGTCAGGAAATTGTAATTACTTAAATTATTCTAATTTTGTACTAAAAATAATGTATGTTTTTTTTTAAAGATGCAATGCCAACAAGAAAATCAAAAACTTTCCCTTATGATGTCTCAAATTTCTTGCGCACGTATTAATAATACAATTTGTGCATATTTTTATAGTAATGCTTACTATGTATACAGTTCGTTCCGTCAAATAAAAACAAAATAACGATGTAATTTTTCAAAAATTTAAGGTACACACATTAGTAAGAATACGCTGAATATAAACTTGTAGGTAACTTGACACATTCGCCTTCAACTAATTCACAATTTGTCTAGTAACGAGACTATTCATCGCAAAAAATTACGGCAAATTGGAAAATCACTGGGCTTCGTCTCGTCGAGAAAATTGCTCTTCCTTGACAGAGCTAGCAGGTTAGATACAAGGTAATCTCATTTTATTAGCTACAAAGGAATAAATATCACGTTTTATTATCGCCTCACTATATTTTCTACTGAAATTCTGCAAATTATGGTATTTCATGGTTTTGGAAATATAACTGGAAGGGAAATAGTGTAATTTCTTGTGGTTTTCAACAATACGTGATTCAAAAAGGTAAGATTAATATTTCAACTGAAATTAAGTGGAAAATTAACATAGAAACAACTGACCGTCTACTAGCAAAGTGTCCAACACCTTGATGACTATTCAAGTGTTAGTAGAATCAGAATTCGAGTCGAGTCATGAATAATTGCTATTTTCCAAACATGGCATGGGTTTGAAATCACCAATACTCATCACGCATGACTACACATACACCACATCTTGATATAAGTGAGAGAAAAGACTTTGGAAACTATCTCAGTGTTTCAATCACGCTCAGACATCCAAATCAAGACAAAAAATTGTAAAACCCAAAAATATTCCACAGCATAAATAGAAATCTTTACAAAGCAGGCCTTAACATAAAGTAAATAGTAGTAAAACAAGTGAGGTGGCCAGAATGTGTAATTTGAGACACATCCTTGTCGCCTTGCACTTGCAGCCAACTTTGTTCATTACCGGATAGGATGTCGTAAACTGTTTAACCTGATTACACACGGACCACGGATTTGTGGCCGTGTGCAAAGAATTTACGATAAAACTATTCGAACGACACATTACAGCTTATAATTAAGTTACTATAATAAGTTTCGTACATCGTACACCTTCTTCATATTAATGTGATTTACTGGAAATTAGGGACAAAACATTATCTATACTTATTTAAGATAATTGTAGCTGTCTACAAGTGTAGGTTTTTTGTGAATTAGAGGCAAACGAGACGGATTATCAAATGTAAGTAACTTCTCTCATCCAAAGACACGAAAAACTGAGAAGAACTCGAGGTGCGTTGCGGTCAAAGTAACAGACTTTTAGGGAGCAACTCTCCCTTCGTTCTCCTTTTCCTTCCTAAGGAGAAGGAGGGCAGAGTTGCTCTCCAGGCTTCTCTCTTAACTTACGACACGCCTGTGTAGCTTAGGGCCGATTTTTCCATCGCCAGATAACTTCGACGAATAACTTTGAAATTTTGACAGTTATTCCATACAAAATCTGTCAAACGTCAATTTTATTCGTCGAATAACAGTTATCTGGCGATGGAAAAATCGGCCCTTAAACTACTACTTGACGTGAATGTACGGTCAGCGTCAGTTAAGAGGTTGGTTGTCATACCAAACTAAGCATTACCAAGGGGGGGGTAACTTTTTATCTGAAGCTGAGTGTACTACCCTACTCGAACCAATCCGTGTTCGAACTATGATAATCACAGTTTTGTACTACCATTTTAATCCTTTGAAACGAATCAATCGGATCAATCCAAAAACACACTTCCACATTTGTAATATTCATTGCATTATGTATAATTTACATTCAGTTTCATGTAAAAACATTTTGTAGGTAGATGTATGTGGGTGGGTAGTTATATAAGATAACGATCTCGAACCTTCGAATAAAAACAAACGAGTATTACTACTTCTCAGTATTGTTTGAATTTATTAACACTTGTGCTCAGATACAGCGAAGGGACTACGGATATCCCTACTAATGTGATAGGAAGAAAATCTCTTGGCTGCATATAATTTTTAATAGACACGTCGTGGCGCCGTTTTCAAGCGGGAGTGGACTGATCTCCTTCTGAATCTGAAGCTGGAAAATGCACAAATGATAAGGAAATCAAGAGGCCGATTTTGATAAAAACAATAATGCATTTTTTTTTCAACCCACATCCCTTTGCTGGGCAAAGGTCTCCCCCAAACATCTGCATGATTGAATTAAAAATCAGAACGTATGAAAAGAACATATTTTTATTTTTACACCATTTCTGGGAAGTATCTTCTGGGTAGCAAATTCTGGGAAGTAACAACACAGGGCCAACTTTAGTGCTCATTATGAACAAAGTTACAAAGTAACTGTTAGTTTAAAAGTAAAACCATAGAAGAGAGGAATAACAAAACCTATTCCAATAATATTTTTTGCATTAACTTTGAACACCGATTCAGTTAATACAATTAATTTGTAAACAACTAACCGTGTCGGATCAGCGATCATGAGGATATCTATCGTTACAGTTTGTAAACACTAATACAATTATTACAAACAAGTCGAAAACTGGATGGAATTTTCCAATGCTAATATCAAAGTTTCATTTCCTATGTAAACATTTTAGGGGATAAGTTAAAAAGGGTATATTTTCTTGTATTCGTGCTTTCTATAATAAGGAACTGATGAATATTCTATGGCATAATCTGACTCTAGATTCTTGTTGGAGATCTCTGGTCTTTGTTTTGTACTAGTATCTTTAGGCCGATACTTTATCATCTCTAATTCTGCTTTGATTTGGGCATCGATTTGTAAAAATATCGGTCAACAAGATCCCAAGGTTTATCTCTAATGATAGTAGTACATTGAAAAGGAAAGAAGTCAGAATGTTATTCTAAAGATATTTTTTATAAAGCGCTTTTAAATTTGTATTTTTAAAGTGTTGTTAATACCATAAATCCCTAATACGTACAAATAAATAACTGTTAACAGTTTCCAATTATTCTGATTGCCAATAAAATTCTACAAAATACTTACACAAAAATATAAACAAACAAATACTAAATAAATCTTCACAAATCTCTGTGTCGCAGACCAACAGTTCATGTTTTACGTAAAACGCTTTTTACCAGCTACCAAATGAGGCAACGCGTGTAAAGGTTGGTCCAAATTGGATTCATCATTGATTCAAAGAGGTCAAACCGAAACGAATTCAGCCTGTGCTTGTGATTCGCAACCTTTACGTATTATGCATGCATAGGCGTTCTATCCTCCCTTTTGTCTAAAACCTCCCAACTTTTACAGTATTCACGCCAACATACAAAATTCCTAGAGTGTACTTCCTTCAATACAAAAGTTTTCGACCTTTTACAAATGAAAATCCAATTAAAGGTTTTAGAGGTTCCGTGTTTCAAAAGATTGAATTCCGATCGTAAAGTTCGAATATGCAAATTCTAAATATAAATTTTAAAAAAGTTGATCTTGTAACCAGCCTGTACTATTTTCTGCACAATAACTTTTTTATTTTGCTCGTTTATTCTATCTACAAACAAGAGTATTCCTATATAGGAATCTAACGGTAAACAATAAATAAAATTCGTTTTAACGATACGTAGAAAAAGCAATGTATTTGAAAATAAATCCAATCAGAACACACATACAAATTGAACAAATTAGAATAAAAAACCAGTGAAAAACTTTATGAAAGTAAAAATTAAAAATCAGTACAAACCAATTGCGCATTCAGCTCAGTCGATTCGCTGCCGTGTTGGCCAAACTAAAATTTATTTTGCACTCAAAAGGAAATGAGATTATGTTTCAATAACAAACCTATCACATGCAGCATGTACTCTGAATAAAAAGTAACAACCAGAAATACTGGTATTTTTGTAACGAAACGAACAATTCAGGTGGCTACTGTTAGGGTAATAACTCTGTAAACATAGATATATTTTAATAAGACAGTACTTCATCCTATTGTATAATTTGGGAAATTATTTGTAATGAAGCTGAAGCCGCATACTCACTGCAGTGAATGCAATAGAGAGAATGATTACATTTAGGGTGATTTTGGTGTGAAGTTTCGTACAAATGGCCCACGCGAGTTTGACACTTTTTTTTCGAGACTGGTGAATTTTGATCTCGTGTACAGTCTTAGATCAACTACAGCATTGCTTTCATACACAGAACACAAATCTATGAATGCAGTTTTTATTTTAACCAAAATCGGTGACATGGTTCCTAAGAACAGATCTTTCTTTGTATCTCTTATAGTTTCAGACTTCACTGACTATTTGGGCCACCCTGTATACAGTTTAGTGTGTTGTTTCTATGCCTAAAAAATTACAATCAAACACGACGCTTTAGGAAAACAATTCATAGGAAAAACAAGCACAGTGTACGTATATTTTTATTTCCCTTACAGTACATTTTCGAAGGCATCACCCGTATAACGCTATTGAGAATATCTTATTGACGCATGACTGTATTTTTTATCAGTTGCCACTCATACGGTATTTTGGTAACATACTTTGTACTATTGCGCATGAAACATGATTTTGGTTACAATTTATTTCAGCATAAATTCTAATTAAAAATGACAATTTATTTATTTGTTCGTACAAAATGTCTTTCTACAGATACGTTACATTTATATTATTACTAGCTGCGCCCCGCGGTTTCACACGCGTAGTTCCCGTTCCCATTCCCGTGGGAATTTCGGGATGAAAAATAGATGTTGGCCGATTCTCAGACCTACTGAATATGCTCACAAAATTTCATGAGAATCGGTCAAGCCGTTTCGGAGGAGTATGGCAACGAAAACTGTGACACGAGAATTTTATATATTAGATAATCAATCAAAAACTTTGGATTCGTTTTTAAGAATTTTGCACGCATGGAATCATAGTTGAAGTTTAAAGAACTAAACATATTTAGTACTTAGTATAATATGTATAATTGGGGGCAGAAGTTCTCTGCTTTGTAATACAAAAATGTCAAACTTATTACGCATCTGACAATAGAACAATATTCAGAAAATATATTCGTTGATTGATGAGGCCAAAAGAACTTCAACAACGATAAAACTTCATTTAATGAATCACGGTTGAATTTTAACCAATACGATGACCTAGCAGAACCCTACTCTTTAACCTGCGTAGCAATGATTAGAAGGATTAAGAAAAATAGCGCCTTTGTAATCTCACCAATGTTTACAATACATTAACACTACTAATGGAAAAGAAAATCCAACTAAGACTTACTTAAAAAAACTAAGTCATATCACTTGTCATACATAAATTAACACAAATTATGTAAATCCAGATATGTATTTGCGTAATCTCGTGCGTGAGTTCTGTTTGTGATGTTAATCCGAAGGAAGTCAGTACCATTTCGATTTACATACACCGAAATGATTTAACAACTAGATTGTTTGCATCTTGCATTGTTTTATACCAATCCGAGCTATTGTGTAAAACGACTATTCGGTACCGGTAATGGAAACTTGGTTTCGCAGCGTGAACAATACACGCCGCGTCGTAAATATACGAAAATATATTATTTTAGGTACCAAACGAACGTTACGTGACAGCCAAGTGTTTCTACATTCGTTGGTACAAAACAATTACATACCCTTGTGTTTTGTTGTTATTTTGTTTTAATTGTTTTATTCGTGGTTCTATAAGTGATCGCTATAGATATGTAAAGTTTAATAGTTAAAAATTGTTCTTTAAATATATTTTTTACTAAAAAAAAATGTTTATCTGTGTGATATGATATCTGACTATGGTTTTTTTTAACACATTTTGTTGAAAAAAGATATTTTATTTGATGTTAATTTTATTGTAATTTGTAATTTAAAAAAAATATTGTAATTTTTTTTAAAGATATTTTCGATTGCAATGCTAGTGTGCCCAAACACTGAAAATAACTTATTATGATGAAACATTATGTCTCTCCTATTCCATTTCTTCTACATTTGCAAGAATTCACGAGTACCTACTAATAAACTGAAAATACCTATGTTGAAAATCTTATTAAAAACATTTTTTACTAAATCATTTTATAGTAAAAAAGCTAACAATGTTCTTGATGTTGAAATGAAAACAAGTAAAAATCTATTTCAATAACAAACAACGATCCTTCATTACCAAAAAGCTCTATTCGGTAAACTTGTACACGGTTATACATAATATGGACATTACTACAGAAAAATATTTAATTATTGTCTACGGTGTATTTACCTTGTCTCGCAGAAAGAAGTCCGAAGTCCGTATCCTGGAGTCCAGTAGCTGTACCCGGTACTTTGAGTCCGGTAACCGTATCCCGGATTTGGAGTTTGGTAACTTTATCCACAATTCAAAGTCCGGTAATCGTATCCCGGAGTCCGGTTACCGTATAATTATTCTATAGTGTTAATAACCATGATTCAACATAGCTGTCATGTTTTAGTTTCTCGATTTTTTTTAAACAGTATTATACTTTCGTTTAAAGTAGGCATGTCCACGTTAATTTAAACGGATGAATTGTAACTTATGGTGAGAAAAATACGGCTGTCTTCCCGCCACCAAGATTAATAATCAAAAGCTTCGGACACGAGAAAAATATAAAATTATTTTTAATAAAATATTTCTCATTGTTTTAATGACGTTTACTATAGTTGGAAGACGTTGTGGTTTACTTATTTAATTTAAATATTAATTCGTTATTATTATTAGAAAATTTAAAATAATATAACAGTTAGAGCAATTTAAACAAAAGTATTTGACAAAGAAGCAATAATTGAAAACATCGTTTTAATGATTCGTTTACAAACACTACAGACGTCTTCCAATTCAATGATATTTTAAGTCAAAGTATTTCGTTCAGAGTTTAAAGTGGTAGTGCAAAACTGTGATAATCAAAATGAAGTTAATTATTTTCATTAGTGAACACTACTACGTAGGAGGCTTACGCTTCTTTTGACCCAAGAAGAGAACAAGTTCCACAAAATTAAATTATAAACCTCTCTTTAAGTTGTTACTCCGGGAATAAAATCAAAATGAACTTTAAAAATATGTTTCTTCGAAAATCATCTGAAAAATATCTTAAAGATTCTATAACAAAAAGAAATAAAACCTATATAAATTGAAAATGGATTTTAGTGGTAGGCAACGAACTTTTTATCTCGCTTGCGGTAATATTTCTCGTAAATCTTTAAAGCTAACGTCAACTTCACTTTGTCAAAACATAATACAATCTTTCAAACAGATTATAACGTCTGACAGACGTAATTCTTTGTAGGCACACTTCTAATTACACGCCAAAATTGAAACAGTAAAATTACAACATAAATAATTCCCTAATTGTTCGAAAGACCTCGTTTTCTCTCAAATTAATATAAACATTTCCCTCTAAAATTACATGCGAAACACTCAATGTACAAGGAAGTGTAAAACAATTATTATTTAACAAGCGTATTCGGCAAGTATCGAGTTCTAACAATATCGAATAAAATATGAGTTCGGTGAGGCAGTAACAATAAAAACTGTGAACAATAAGGGAGAACGTGGTTATTGTGAATATTTTTATCATTTTCATTAGACTCTCGACCCAAATGAAACATAACAGAAGAAATAAGTTTTGCGAGTGTTGCCATTGTCGGGTTTTCTGGCGAGTTTTAAGCTGGCCTCGGGGAGTATTTGTCATAGCGTAGCGGTCTTCCCGTAGACACTTGGTTAATTCTTTTGATCGTTACGTAGGCGACTTTCTCTATATAAAATCCCTTACCTTTCCCGGTTTATACCTATTGAATTTTCTTTATTTTTATTGTGTTTTCAACATATGTTTATTCTTATGTACTTTTCCCTTACCTTAAAACATTCACTAGAGCGAATATACCATTTCAAAATGTATAGTACAAAGAACTATGCTTCACAAATGAATTTATGTATATTGCTATTATTTAAGAAGTTTACGAGACTTATCTAGAATCTTTGTAACAGACCATTATCTACGTAAGAAACCTTTTTCGGTCTAGTTTCCGTATCTACGCACAGGACGCCATCTTGTTCTAATTGTTTGCCAAGACTGTACAAGTACGTACGTACAAAACTTTTTTCTACCCAATCGGTATTATATTAAAAATAATGGAACCATAAAGGGTAAAACAAAAAAGTTCTAAAGAGTTTTGTTCGAAAACAAAATTATGTATGTACATATCTGGAACTCTGGAACATACTATTAATATTAAGTTAGCGATTTATGTCAATCGATTCCAATCCTAGGGAAAATCACTTCGAGGAAATGCGGGTAGTATTGAATAGTGAAGAAACAATCTTGTTTACTCAAAATTCGTTTCATAGGAAATTGATTTATTGAACAGAACGTAATGTAATTAAGGTCGTTATTTCTTTGAAGTTAAAATTATGTTACTTTTTGTTACGTTTTGTATTGAATTGGTTTGTGTGTGGGTAGTTCTAAATTTTAAGGTGTTTTCTTATAGTACTATCGTCCGTGGTCAATAAAGAAGTCCAAAAAGTTACCTTTATCTTAATTATTATTGTTATAGATTTCGCCATACTAAACGCTAAAACCGAAGTCTTTCGGTTCGTATCCCGCCGATCTCCTGGATATGATGAGTGAGTGATGATGAGTCTATCGATTTCCAGTAATTTAGAAAACACAAACAAAATAATATAGTCAAATGATTAGAAAAAGAAAAAGTAACATCTACGTGTCAAGTCATTAAAAAAGCAAATCAAATTTAAATTTAGAACAGCACTTCCCGCTAATACAACCGAAAACTACTGACCACAACGAATGTTAATAACTCGACACTATTATTTAAGCCAGCCATCGCTTTAGTCTTTAATTGTGAAGAGTTACTGCGATATAAATCAAGTTAATCGTGGTCTGACGTCACTGGACAGGGCTCGGTTGGGGCCACTGGTGGATTACAATACATAACGTGAGTACATGGTATTACGAATACATTGGGCAGTATGTTACTTCCTTAACAATCGGCAGATGATTCTATGTTTTGAAATTTGAATTGTATTGTTGAATTTACAACAAACATTCTACTACAACTACAAACATTTAACCCGTTGGTAGTGTCACTGTAATCGAGTTTAATTACAAATAAAATTCGGTTGCTGAGGAAGACTAGGATTTGGATAAACCAAAATTATCGCAGAACGCACGAAGGAAAACTGGGAAGGTTTAATTTCAGTAAACAGCTGACTGCACGATACCAATTTACATAATCAAAACTTATCAGCTGCAACATTATTATGGTTATATTATGGTTCTTATTATTACCTTATTACGGTTTAATATAAATATAACAAGAAAGGCTATTTCATAATAATGGTCTCAAAATATTCAATCATGTCCCAGAACCTGGGACCCAAAATTTTATTACAAATACAAAGTTTATGTCATCACATTCACGTCTTAAATGAAAACTAAGCAAAATACGAATAGCCTGCTTAACTCTACGGCTATTCAAGTTATATTGTATTTCCACAAGTATTTCATTATGCAAACTCAGGTCTAAAGAGTCTCCGGGAATTTTCTCAAGAGATTTTATATCATCAGTTTGCCTTATAACTTTATAATTTAATCTTAACTCTTGACTTGTTATGATTATACTTATATAATCTTTAAAAACTTGTAAAAATACGCTACGAGGGTAACAATTTGTGTCAATATTAAATTGTGTAAGTTAAATTTAGTTTTTGTAAGCACGTCTTCTTGAATATTATTTTGAATTTTTCTTTGACGGTAATTTTGTTATTAAACGAAACTTACCATGCAGACACCTAGTTATGTAGACGTTACGATTTAGTCGAAATTAGTCGAATCCTCTCGACTAAATTCAGTCACATATGGTGACCTTCTTCAGAGTAAAATGATAGTGAATCGTTATCGTGCGTGTATTGAATCTTACTCTCTAGGTCATTATTTTTTTGCTGCGGTAGTCTACCGGCACTTTAGATAATTGTAAGTAAGGAAAGTGCATCAAGAAAAAACTTATTAAAACTTTCGGTTAAACCATGATACTCCCGATACCTCATTAACTTTAGTTTTAAACTCTTCTTCACTTATAGAATACCGTTCCAACACGATTTCGTCCAAACTAATTTGATAATCTTAACAATACTTATTTCATTTTAAGCTTTTTGGTGATCATGAGTGTTTCTCTGAACGACAGGCTGAAGAAATAATTAGTGAATTTGAAGTGGATATACTCGTAGAGATATAATCTAGGGATACCCATATTATATAGAAACACACTAAGTATAGATTACCTTTCACAGCCAGAAATCATTCCACTATTGGATTAAAAACAATGAACACCAAACCACAAACCCTAAAAAGAAATTAAGCAACGAAATGTTGAACATAATCGATATCGGGGTAATTGCGGATTGTACAAAAGCTGTTGTTTAATTTTAATGGCATTGCGGATATTGCATAAAACCGTACCAACGGTTACATTCAACGCTGCATATCGCACCACACATGTATACTGAAGAATGAAAATTAAATTGAAACTGCGAAAGCGAGAAATACAATGTACCTGCAAGCAATTAACGTTCTTAAGAGCACCTACTTTAAGTAGGATTTGAATAAAGTTCTGCGACAATTCTACGAGATGTTTAAAGCTCATCATGTTCGTATTGTATACACAGTATAAATAAATAAAAATACAATCTTTTGCAGAAATTTTCATCAAGATGAATCGAATGAGCTCAAACATGATTATGGTTTGACGATATAAACCTAGTTAGATAAGTTTCTCTTTCTAACTCTGCAGGTGGCCCTGATAGCAGCATCAGGTTTATTTCAATGGCGCCGGGATCTCAATGAGAGAAGTCTAAGATGTAGTCTGATTTGATCTAAATAAATACTTACATATTGACTGACACTGAAATTGAAATAGAAGATTGAAATAAAAATGTTATCCGAATTTTATTAACAAAGTTCTCTTAATCAAACCACAAATATTTTTTTCTTAATCAAAAAGTCTATCTTTGTTTACATCAAATATAGAACAGAGACAATGTAATGAATTCCAATTTTATTTAAATCTGTGAATCTGAATTCCTTGGGATCGTCAATTAAAATGCATCAGCGTGGATTCATTACTGGTTTTATTCGACTGTTGAACGTGATTCCAACCGATGACCTTTTACAATCTATACATTTTTATTTGCAACAAACTTCAATTATCTTTCTATTTAACTCTTTGTTGCTTCTGATCATTGGTTACATTTTAATTTAGTTTACTTTGTTGCAATAGCAGTAACAATAAAAATACAAGTACATTACATAATTACAGTTACATTACTATCACGACTATGTTAGCTCTAATAGTTTCTCGAACTTAAAAAAATACATACTTGTTACTAATAAGTAATTAATTAGATAAAGTTATTAAGGAACCTACACTACACGTGACCCGATCACACTTGGCCTAAGTATTTTTTGTTGGTAAATTAATAAATAATCTTATTTTTATTTTATTTTATTTATTACAAAATCCATCTTCATCGTGACTAGTAAGATGTCCGCGGCCGCTGTTGAACAAAAGCCTTATCCCCAAAAAGTCACAATGAATGAAACTGTATTCGTCATTCTACGCTCATAAAAGTCGTAAATAGAGCAACCGGTAAATACAAACGAATACGAATTTTAATTTGTACAAAAATATTCCTATAACCTATAAACCAATGTGGTTACAATTTTGGTAAAATATAAAGTCGTACACATAAACATGTTTATTCGTACCATTGAGCTCATATTTTATTAATACTTCATATGGGCCGTACAAATAAACTAAAAAAACCCAGAATTTATAACAATGAATGTAAAAGTTGGTATAAAAATGTCGTAATTCTGTACAAAAATGAAGGAGCACAGTTAAATCATAATATTCGTTTAAAAACTTAATGTTCGTTTTATTATTGTTGCAATTATTATACGTGTCGGGTTTTATTGGTCTGCGAGTGGAGGTTTTCATTGCCGCAGTAACGTGTGGTTCGAGCCTTATTTTTATACGAAAAATACAGATATAGGGAAAATAGAAATGGTTTATTGCCACCCAAATTATATTCCCAATATATTTGAATCGTTCGCGACGCGTTCATAAAGCTACGAGTAATAAATTTCGAATACATTTTGTATCTTCAAACATTGAAACTAGCTTATTCAAATGTTTGTTAAATTAATAAATGATTTCATGAGCATTTTCGTGCTTTGTAGGGTGCGTTATATTGTCTGTCTATGTTGTTACATCATCGACAATATTTACTGATAGAGAGCCCTCGACTATCTAACATTTTCATTACAGAAAATTATATTACGACTCTCAAAACATCTAATTTATTTATCAACGTACAGGACGTCTGTACCTATTAAATAATTATTTCAATACTGTTGAATAACGTTATTTTTAATGAACTAGAGTGTTCTTAATTTTCCTCTCCTTTTCAGATTCAGATTTTCAGAATTATTATTAATTTAAATGAACTAGGTATAGTTTGAATTTTCTAATCTCAAAAGACAAAAATCAAGTAACTCTTCTAGAACATTCTAATTCTTTAAGTTCCTCCTAAATGGGTCACTTTATGTTTATGTGATACTGAGATACGGACAAATAGGAATGTTTCTTTTTACTGTAACTTTTCTTTATACGTTGCAATTGTTTAACTGTTAAAACCTTTTTGCTGTAACGCCCATTAATACGAGAACAAGTATAAGAAAACTCTATGTATACTTCTAGAATTTTCTTATTGCACTTTTATATAAACAAATTAAAATATATTGATATGTATACTTCTAGAATTTTCTTATTTCACTTATTAATAAACTATTCATAAGATATTAACCTTTAAGTGGTAAAGTTCTCTAATTTGGACCGTTAAAGCGTTTTTTTAGTAAAAATGTAAATCCATAAAAATACATACACCAAGCAACCGTGTATCAATAACAAATATATACATACATATAATAGAAATAAATACGTTTCTAATATTTTCTTAGCTGTACAAAAACAAAGTAATATAAATCTCAATGACAATTTCTAATTTAACTAAGTAGGCACTCTAATAAAACAAAATTACGAATACAATTTGTATATTGAAGGATCTTTCATATATTTGGAATAACACAATTTAAATAATTTTGCGATTGAGTGTACTTGACGGGAGGGGAAATAAATTAGCTATCAGGAGCAAATTGAATCCTGCATTCATCCAGATTGTTACGTCTTGCCCCGGGCCGCGAGTTATGAGGAATCTACATAAACGTTCGTATTACGTCCCCAACACACCCCTAACCGAATAACTATGATCATTTAACATTTATAACGGATAAATCGCAAATATAGGTCGGTTACGAATGTATCTTCGGTTTGATTTTTTTATTTGGAAAAGGATGATATAGGTTGTTTATTTATATATTATTTATAAAGCTGTGTCCCACTGGTTATATTCATTTTCCGTTTTATCTGAGAGGCCTCTCCTAAGAAGTAGAACCTACAACTTCTTATTATAATTTATAATTATATACTATCCTGTTTTACCGACTCGATATCCAAATTCATCCTAAGCCGAAGCACCAATGGGCAGGTCTAGAGAACAACTGTTAAACAAGACCGTGAACTGCAAAGTTGTAGGAATGTAGGCCTCTTAGTAGGTGGCTCGATAACATCGCAGAGTTAGGCGACCGGTGGATGCAAATGGCAAAATGATGTTCATTCCGCCTTAGTTGGGGATTTCGTTCTATAGTGGATTACTTACAAAGTTGGTTATGTTTTTGGTGACAGAATGAAGATCTCAATATTCTCAATCTAGAAGAAGGCACTTATTACTGTTTATTTAAAAAAAAAATACTTATATCAATGAAACTTTTTGAAAATTTAATCGGTCATAAATATAAAACTAACTATTCAAACATCATAAGTACTTGGTTATAAATTTAAAACCACCTAATAGTAATAGATTTACTTTCTAAAATATGTAAAGGTAATTGAATTTTAAACTAGAACGAGTCTGTGTTTTAAAGTCTAATAAGACTTTGTCTTGTATACTTTACCTAATTTAGCTCCATAATAAAGTGTGTACTTAGCAAATCAATAATCAATACACTCTTAGCAAATTATAAAACAAATGATAAATATAGAAACAAACGTATCAAACAAGGTACATAAAAGTAATACTTACACAGCAATAATCGAAAAATGCGCTTTAAAACAAACCCGATCGTTCAAAGTTTGAAACTCTAGGATCGTTAATTAAAAGTACGGGACTGAATCATGAAAGGTAAGGAAAAATCGCTTACAGGGACTCACGCAAAATTGCATTCAATTGGCTCACTTGTTTTGCTTTAGTAAATCAACTAGTAGGAAGTTTGGATTCGGGGGCATAAGGCTGAGTTCGAAATTTGAAAAGGATTTTCTTTTACGTTTACATGTGAAGTTAGGCAGACTTTTTTTTAATTTAATTTACATTTTTAACGTTCGAACGTATAAAAGTTCTATTTTCAAAATTGATATCATTTTTAACTTCTAGTAAATGCATTACGCATGTTTTTACAAAATTAATTAATTTAAAAAGGCTCTGTTTAAAAAATATTTTAAAACCTAATCGAAAAACAAACAATACAAAAATGTTTGTATCGTTACACGTAAAATAACAGTTAATTTCCCCTTTATTAGGGAACCGAGAAAACTCTCCATTTAATGTTTTCATTAAATGCGAAAATCGAATTCGCGTGCCAAGAGGTACTTCTTGTGGAAAAAAGGAAATAATAATAAAAAATCGAGCGTATAAGTAAACAAATTTGAGTAAACCCAAAACTGGCGGGCCAAAGCCCATTTATGTATCTTTGAGCCTTTAACGAAAAAAGTTTCATAATAATTCCGTTTTAAGTAAAAAAGTAAACAAACTGAGTAAAGAAGGCAATCAAAAGTTGAATAAACAACTTTTTGACGCTTACGTGGAGAGAGCGGGCTTGTGAAAATATCTTTATGATGTTATGGTAAATCTCGTGGAGGCTCGAGCCCGAGCCCCGAGGCCCGAGGTGAACAGCCGCGCTTACCTAAATATGTTACGACATTTTACTCAAAAAATATCTTTTTGTTTCAATAAAACGTCATATTTACAATGTATACACGAGTTTACACGGCTCCGGTAACGCTTAGCGGATTTTACTACCATTTTATAAAGCTTCTTGGATGTTTAAACTGAATATTTTATACGTACTTTTCAACAATAAGTAAAATGTGTAATGGAGAATGGCTTTATAGTGATTGTGGCTTTCAATTTTACTGCGAATTAGAGTCGTATACATTACATTAATTAAAAATACATAAGTATATTGGATATTTTTGGTTTTTATATAATGGACAGCATTACACATGTCTCGTGTGGATAGACGTTACGTTAAGTTATTTAATTTAAGTAATACATATTTTAAACAATGTTTCAGTGACGAAAAAATATACAAATTACGAAATTTTAACAAATAAACTTAATTATCTTACATTAAATTGGAATTTCATTGTTAATTAACAATACCAAAATAAAATAAAACCATTTCATTTCGTAACTTCAGACGCTGTTATATGTATTCTACTCAAAATACCTGTAATTACATTCAGTTATATTGAATTTAATATAATGAAGAAAATTAAGATTAAATGTTTCATATTCTATTTTATTTGCACGAAAAAAATAAAATTATATTTATTAACGCGAAGCGTACAATCAAATACCAATTTGTAGCGAGAATAAAATTAAAGGGGCGAGCAAATAACCTCATTCAGTTTTAATGAGCAATCGTGACGAAAATATTTTTATAATTTCGCAAATCACAAGTCTCGGTCGGACCATTAAAAGTGCTCACGAATTGTCGCTTCCTTTTTGATTTATTAATTAAGATGTCCTTAATCAAAATGACGTGTACATATTTACTTGATAAAACGTTCGTTATTTAATTATGTACGACGTTTTTAGCTTAGCATTTATGCGAACTGAATATGCTTGTATGTCTTGTATGTGTATACATGGTGTTTCGGTATATTCTGTCATTTTTAACGCTTATAAATCCGCTTGTAAGTAATTATGTAATAATGTCATTGAGGTGCCCGTTACCAAAGTGGCTTTTAATTTCAAGAGCTTTTCCGTGCTTTGTATACACCCTTATTTTGAAATTGCGATACCTTATCTCACAGCTAATGTAAACGACGGGTGACAATATAATAGTGAAGTTATTTTTTTTCTTTTGCTTTTATTTAAAAAGTTATGATAAGTCAAAGATTTTCAAAATCCCGCCGAATTTTATTGTTATTCTACACCGAACGCTGCGATACACAGCTGAGCGCGGTCATCGACCCGAGCCGTCACAGAATACTTGATAGCTAGTGTGCCGTCTGGTAATACGACATTTATTTTGTATTTTTTAAAGATAAGTAATCGACTATCATTTTTGTTATTTTTATTGGATATATGGATTCAGTTACTGCTACAGATACTCTGATTTTAATAAGTCCCATATTTTCAAAATAGGGGTGTATACGCCGTAGATTTCGCTTGTCATTTTACTGTCCTCGGCTATCTTCAGACCCTCGCCTGACGGCTCGGGCCTCAATAGCGCCTCGGAAGTAATCACCAACTTACCTCGCTTGTACCATAAATAACTATTATACATAAAATCTATTAAATATTACTTCTAGTACCTAATATTCTAAGCTTTTTTGCTAATATAATTTAAAAACGTACTCCCAGACAGCCACAAGCCTCGATTAAAATATACACCAACGCTTTTCACTTAATTTTCACATAATCATTATTATTTTGTGAAAATGAAAATAGCTTTGAACAAAATAATATTCAATTTAAAACAAAACCCTTATAAGGATGCTGTTTGTGACATATTAATTAGTGTTCTCTTTACGATAAATTATTAAAATTTTGTTAATCATTATATCATATTTATCTTTATAAGTACAGTCGGCATCGAAAGTCGATTACCATGTTCTATTCACACCATTTTGTGTTGTGTGTTTATGTCTGTTTTAGAGACATTAATATAAAATGCTAAGATATGGAAAATTATGTTCCAATTTTAACTTAGATGATAGTGAAATATAGTATACTACGATTATATTGTAAAGTAGGTTTCCGCAATCAGTCCTGTCAAATTTGGGTCCTTTAAGTATGTTGTCATATTGGTAAGACTAACAAGAACTTTAAGTATGTATAGTATAATACTTATTTACAATCAAGTGATATTAATGATACTCGTACAAAATCTAGTAATATACATACTTTTTATTAATTTATTTCAAAATAATGGAATATACTCGTAATTTTGATCGAATATTTGAATGTATTAATTGACTTTTGCAGCTAACTGTACCTAAATTCTAAATTCCATTTCTAGTAATTTTAATTAGATCAGTATAAGTATACCGCTTCGTTTTAATTCTGCTTTTGAGTTAGACTTAGACACAGACAGACAAACTAATAAAACAAAAATCTTTGTCAGAATTAATATAAGTACCTGATTTATATTCGAAATTGAATAAAAAGCGGTTTTAGAGAAGCAAAATTATTTCTATAAGTTTTAAATATATGACTATCAAACTATAAAACAAAGTTACAATCGCTGTCTGGTTTTCCCTATCTTTAAAACTACGCAACGGATTTTAAACCGGTTTTATTTAATAGATAGAATGAAGAGGAAGGTTTTACAAAAATTCTATCTCCGCATTCCCACGGGTACGGGAAATACGTGGTAAAACCACGAGGCGATGCTAGTTTGTACATAAATGACCTTCACTCGGTAAAAAATCTAAACTTTACAATATAAAATACACGAGACTATCACAACTAAACGTCGAAACCAACGTTCTTCCGTGACAAATAGCATTCGAGTGATTAATTTGACGGCCGTAACTCAAATCAAAGTGGAATTTGTAAGAAATATTATTTTTAATAGTTGTGCATATGAAGTTTTGATATATCGCTTATGAAATATCCACATTGACCCTCTTCTTGTATAAATCACGGATGGATAGGATTACCTTCGGTGTATTTTATGTCGCATCTACAGAAGGGACCGTCGTATGTGAAATATGGTGTACTTAGACTAAGTAAGGCTCGAATGATGAATTATTTATCATTTCCATATAAGATATGACAAAGAAAATATTATTCTGGTTATATATCATGTGAAATTATGTCTTTGATGGTGTTTATGAGCCGCTATCACTCCACGTCGGGTCGGAGGTCATGTCGCTGACATGAGTGGAAATAAACTTTTATTTCCTTTATAATAATCTTTGGGGAGGCCGTTTCTTTTGGGGGAAATCAAAACAATCAAATTACTTTCATAGAGAATTGGAATGTATCAGTTTTGATTAACGATGAACGATTATAATTAAAATCTTTATTTTCCTTTCTTATTTCAGCACGCCCAAAAGACTATCTCTGTTGGCTAATTGTTAAAGATGTGTACATTTACAAGTACACGTACAATATATTATAGTAAAAGCATAAAGTAAGTACTTATGTCCTATTGCTTTCATAGTTTAATTATATTTTTATAATAACCCATTAAAAGTTTTACAGTATACGGCCAGACTGTTATTTCGGAATTAACATTATTATTTAATGACATAGTTTATTACAGTAAAAATACTTATTAGGTACAAAACTTGAAAAAACACAACCTAATACAAACGGTACATCACAAAAGTTCGCGCCTTTGTAGCACCCAAATTATCGTTCAAACTCGAACCCAGTAAGTACCACATAACAATAAAGAACTTACAAAACACACAACTTCGAAACAAAGGGAGAAAAAAACTAATTTCACAAATTAAAATTTCACCGTTTTAGACCTTTGCGTTTCTCAGTCAAAAATATTCGTTCACAGTTTTATAAAATGAATGAGTAATTAAATGATGAGGAAAGGTTTTGGTGAATAAATCTCTTTGGTCGACTCCCACGAGAGCGACCTTCCCCGTACTTCATTCAATTTTTATAATAATTTTAATTTATACTGACTGATAATATCCACAGGCTGACTTTTTGATATTCTTCATAAAATATGAAACTCAAAAATTTGAATATTTAGATATTATTACTGAATTAGAGAACGTAAAGAATACGATGAATACATTTTAATGGGTCCATATTGGCTCACCTAAAGTTCTTTACCCGAAAATGTTTTTCCTAACTATTTGTAGTCCGAATGATCATTCTTCCTAAAATTTTTCATCCTAAAGTTTTAATTCATACTATTTGTAGTGCTACCGACGATGCTCATAACACTCATTTTTCCGAAAATTTTAATTCATAAAATCTTTAATGTAAATAAGTTTAAACTCCTACTGTTTTTTATCATAACGCTTTTATCCCTAAACATACTTACCATTATATTTTCACTCATGCTCAGAAAGAAACATTTACCAAGTGTAATAAAAAATATATGTGGGTAGAAGATGATATTTATAGTTTTAATGATTATTATACGACTCGTTTACGGTTATGGTTATGGCCTGGGAGTTTACCATAACCATAACTAAAGGACCAATTCGGTTCTGGCACTTCGCCGGCCGCTGCCGCGGCACGCTCGCTACGCTCGCTCGGCTCGTGCGTTGGGGTCACAGTTCTAACATAACCTAAACCAATAATTAGGAATAGGACCGATTCGTTACTGGAACTTGACTGAATGATAGGAGCAGGACTCTGGTTTTGCTCGCTCGGCTCGTGCGTTATATGTTATACCTACATGTTATGTAAAAACAAAGTTACGAAAAATTTATGTATATAATATTGATTATAATAAATAAAAATAAATCTAAACAAAAAAGATATGACTTTGAATAATAGTATGAACGATGGTTATGTTGAGAAAATATAGGAAAACAAATGTTTCGGAATTAAAACATTAGTGACAAAGATTTTAGGAGTTGCGATTGTTAGGATAAAAAATGTTAGGAAGAAAATTTTCGGATTTCCAATTATCGGAGTTGAAATTTTAGGTGAACTTTGGCGCACCCCATTTTAATACGTTCTTTTTACGAAGAAATTCGAGAATAAGATTATAATCTTTTAGCTTCTTATTAACAAACGAGGAATAACAATGATATAGTAAATTCATCGTAATTTCATAAATTATTTCTTTCTTTATAATATGAGAAAATAGCCTTATGTATTAAAAAAATAAAATGTACTTTAATTAGATTTTGTGGTAAATATTCTTATTTTAATTGAAAATTTTATATCGAAATAGTATTATTACATGAATAAACAACAAAAACTAAGTCCCTAATAGTTCGAAAACAAACATAAAATAATTTTAATAAACGTTTCGTAAACGTTTCGACTGAGTAGTTAAACCAAACGGTTATTGTAGCACTACGGCTACTTATTACCAATTCCATTAAGGATATCGTTTGATATAGAACCGAACCTAGTATTGGTGCTAGTATTTGCTGAACTTATGCAACTTGTATGCCGATCAAGTTGGTATCAAACAACTAATAAGTAAATGCTATGCGTCTAACAAACCACAACTAGTGTTCGTTAAGATGCGGGCAGTTAAAACAGTGTTCCTTAGAACTGAACCGATCGATTTCCGTCCGAGGCACTTTGGAAACGATGAACTTAATAGAGTTTGTTTACAGTCTGTAGCGAATGTTTGTTGTTCCTGATGGGTATTTAAAATTGTAATACTGTTTACGTAGACCTTTTCAATAATATTTACATTTATCAAAATAACAAGGAAAGTTATTTATAGAAAAACAAACAGCTTTACTTCAACAGTAAAAGTTGTATGGGTAAAGTATTTAACAGTTTTTTTCTTGTTTCGAATCAAAAGCAAGCGAAACTATAAAACTGGTGGAGTAACACAAAAACATATTCATTGAAGTTTTCGTACAGATTGCCAGAAAACAGTGCGGAGCAACTCAACGGTTTTTATTTTTCTATTCTGTTTCCTCTTTTTACGGCCTTCCGCGTAACACCTCGCTCGCGATGAATAATGCTAAAAGTAACAAACAAAAGTATATATTCGTGGAAACAAAAACCTATCTGTAAAAACAATTTGAATTGAAATGGTGCCGTAACATGTGGTCGGTACACATTATTGCAGCCTCTAAGGCTTTCAAAGCTTTCAGTTGCCAAATACTCGCTCGCTACTCAATATTGCGAAACGAAGTTTGGCTAAAAATCGGTAAAATAGAACGGAAATGGGTAGCGATGTCACCAGTGCAATATAAGCAGAGTTGTGCTGTGCATAGCGTCGTTGGTAAACATTCAGAAGCAGACCTTAAAGTGCATCTTGTGGCGCTCTTTAGTAGCTTTATACCGTTCACTGGATTACGTTGTCATTTTTCAACGCTTTACGCTGATAAGGTTGGTGCATACTTTTTTAACATTTTGTTAGTGATAGCTTGTCATTATAATGTGCACAGATTGCTCTTTACTGTTGTATCGTTACTCTGAAAATATATGTACAATATTACTTAGCAATTAGCAAATTTTAAATTTTGAGATTTCTGCAAACAAATTGTATTGATATTTCTCGATCATGTCCTGTTTAAAAAAATCACGAAATCAGAATAGGTTGGTAGAACTATGATGCCACACACTGAGTACTTCCCACTGCTACGGTAAATAAAAACTACCGAAACCTAACAAATGTGTACGAGTATACCTATAGCGTATAAGTTTTAAATATTCACTTTATAAACCGCCGTAACAAACAATATATTAACTTAAAAAAATAACCTTCATATCTAACAAAAGTTACGGAAAAATATCACATAACTATAATGTGTACCAGCCCTTAAGTTGCAGTGAGCAGATTGGCCAATTCATTTCGTCCTGCCAGTAAATACTGGCTTAATTTAAAGCACTCCATCGCTTATGCAAAGCGAAAACGCAAATGCTGAACCTTTTCAAAGTATTTTCATTTACATTTTTTCTTGACATATTTTTATTTTGATAACATAATATTAAAGTGTCAAACACAAATATTTTAATCTGATTTCTAAGAAAGTTTTTATGACATCACTTAAGTAAAGTTTAAGAAGTTTTAAAGGTCTATTATATTTATTTAAAAATCTTTAGATTATAGTTGTATTGGATCGATTTTAATATGTACTCGTAATACCGTATACCTAAATAAAAAAAACTAGACCACATAGGCAATGTCTCAGACATTTTTAAATTGTATTGATATCTTTGATTTACACGAACACTACACATTGAAATAAAACACTTAAACGGATTTTTGTCGTGGTTGTATTTTGTTTTACATTTTCTGACGTTTCGGATTCTTTACAGAACCCGTGATCACAGAAGACTAAGATGGAAGACGTCTGTACAAAGTAATGTAAAAAGTTTACTACCTTCAATATTTTGAATATAATTTTAAGTACATTGTGAAATTACCATTTTTAATTGTTTTATTTTTTGTCTCCAAGATATAAAAAAATGTTTTAAATTTATTGTATTTTACTGACTTATATTATTTTATAAACGAGGCTGTTTGGTATTAGCAGGAGCAGGAAATTGCATTTGTTACACCGACAACATCACTGGTGGCTCTTGAAATTGATAGATAATTAGTAACACCTACCACCCGCTCTTTAAAATGATAGATTTGATAAATATTTTTTTATAAACCTATTTTTTATTACAACCTACCCGGATTTCCCAAAGCAATATTAAATCTTTTATCAAACGGACTAAAGAACAAAATCCTATATTTTTTAAATATAAGCTTTGGAGACATTTGATGTCCCAAAGATATCAATATTTAGGCACAATACGAATGTTAACAATAGACCAGTGGATGAAAGAGATATCAGCGAAAAAATATTGAACTTCTTTAATTTCGGAGAGAAATATCATGAAAAGAATAAACATGCTCACGATTTATATGTACTTATTTACTGAGAATATTGAGCCGTGACACAATCCTTGATATTACAGTTATACTAGCTATACATTGCAGCTTTACCTGGTGTAATGTTATTTTTTTTATTAAGTTGTCATAAGCCATGATTGAACCTGATTGAGAAACAAAAATCGAACCAAACATCTCTTCATTTGCCTCTTATTGTTAAAAAATATATATATGTAAAATTATTAACATAAATTCGTGTGGTTGAGATTAGGAATATGAAAGTAATATTCATATTTAAACCTATTAACAAGCTTTATATGAGTTTTAATGTTTATACCTATGTGCAAAAATAAATTTGTCCAAGACAAAATTTAGTGCAATTTCCATTTCTTTCACTTATAATATTCTCTAACAGACAAACTCTTGAATTTATTTACTCTGTATATATTTTAGTAGATTTGACATCACACACTACATTTGTGCAAAGCTTAGGAGCTTGTGCCACACAATGCTTTGAGTGCTTTACAGCTTTAAGAAAATTCTATTATGAAAGTAATAGTATTTATACGATCAAACAAAAATGTATTATGAATGAAATATGCAAAGTTTAACTAAGAGTTTGGGGGTCCATATTACTTATGAAAATTTACAGTTAGTAAGCATAAGTATATTGAAATATGTAATTTTATAAAATCCTACTAATATTGTAAATGCAAAAGTTTGTATGTTTGTTACTCTTTCACGCAATAACTACTGTATCGTTTTAGATTAAATTTGGTACAGATGTCCCTTATAACTAGTAATAACACAAAGGATACTTTTTATCCCGAAATTTCCATGGAATTGGGAATCACGTGGGTAAAACCGCGGGGCGCCGCTCTTGATAAATTTATAGTTTGAATAATAAAAAAACAATTTAACCTTAACTTCTCAGAACATTTAATTTATATTGAGTTTTGTTACAAAAACCATTCAAAACCCTATTGAAACTTTGTAAGTATCATAAAATAAATAAATAAAGCAGTTACTTGTTGAAAAACATTCAATTTCATCTTTAAAATCACTTAAGCTGAGGATTATTGAAAGATTTTGAGTCTAAAACTAAACTGTTGCAATATTAAACGTAAGATTGTGTCGTTAGACAAGACTATTTACTTAAACTTTTGTAACAAAGTATTGTAAATGTTGGTTGTGACGGATAAAATAACTGCATTCTTGTGGAATGCAATGTACTTCAGATAATGAATAATGTTTGTGATTCTATAGAAGATACCAATATCATGAAATCCTAATATTTTATACTCAAGTAGAACAACGGACGTGACTGCTTTTGAGAAAAAATGATTACTCTGAAGAATTAACATATCACCAGTTGTATTTCTTTAATCACTGACCTTTTCACTATAAAATGCTAGGTAATTTCGGTGATTTAAACACAAATTTACAGACTATAACACTACCGTAACAAGAAAACCAGTATCATTTAAGTGACAACATAAATATTAGGTAGTACTAGCACAGACTTACTCTCTCAACTCAAACATAAAATAATTTTACTTATTACTACATTCAATAAAAGCATAAAAGTCACGTCACCAAAAATAGTGCACAAACCTTTGGTACAAACGCATGATAAAGGATCTTCGTGTGACCCATTTACAAGGTAAGGGTACTATTTTAAAAATACTTTACAACATAGTACGCTAGATGGCGCCACCGACAGCTGCACAAAATTGAATTTGGGTTGCATTCAATGTCATTTTTTACCAGCAGGCGTGCTAGTACCGGCGACAAACGATTTTTTCCTTTCATATATTTATGTGACATCATAAATAACTATTTTATAGGATACGAAGTTCACATTCACTTGTTTTTTATTTGTTTTGAGGTCATTGATGTAGTAGAACAATTGTGTTAAACTTTGGTGTTATATAAGCTTTGTATATGTCTTTTAGAAAAGATGCTTAATCATTTATTTTAATGTTTCAGTTTTTTCAGTATTAGAAGCCATTCTGAGTCTCTCTCTCTTTTCCGAACCTTTGTCCCATGTCTATTTGGGGTCGGTTTTCAGTTTAACCAAATTTGGCGGAATGACAGTATTTTACGTGAAGCGTCTGCCATCAGGCCTTCACAACCCAGAGGGATATACGAAATTTTTTGGTTAAACCAAATGTTAGACTTTTGAGGGCTCTAACTATCCGTAACGACTGTCGAGGATGTTAGTACGACAGCCGGGACCGACGGCTTTACGTGCCCTCCGAAGCACGGAAACGCGATTCTGGGTCTTTATTTAATTCCGTTTGGTAAAGTTTATTTCACAATTGATTAATGTGTTAGTATGAAAAGGTAAATTAATATGTATACAATATTTTTAGAACTTCATTCACAACAATTTTGTAACTACGTAATTCACAATTTTCTATTTTAAATGTTTAAAATAAAACATCAATTAGAATATAAAGTATTTACAAGAAAGAAAGAATCAAAGTAAAGCTAAACAACGAACTCACTAAAGGATAGAGTTTTTAATATTTAATAGTATTGTTTTAAGATCCGTGAAAATGTTTTACAATTCTAAGTTATAAATTGAAAACAAATTTCTAGGATTTCTATTGTACTTCTTTGCTTTTGGTGTTGAAATAGAAACAAAGACTTTTGTATAAACTTTGGTCTTTACAAGTTTTTGTTACAAAGTCGGGAAGGTAACTGCGTATTTCAGAGAAAGTATTTTGAAGTGTTTTTCTTAATAAATTATTTGTTATTTACTTAATCACGTATTTTTTTGTATTTATTATAATTTCTAGCAAAACTTTGTTTTTCTGAAGTAATTTCAAATCCATGGTAAGAAAAACATTGAAGGATTTCAAAGAATGGATCGTAGTCTCGTAGTATCGTAGCCGTAGTATAAATACTACGAAACACTTTCGGTATCGTTTTAATAACAAAATGTTCTACGAGTATTGTTTTAAATCACCCGCCCTGGTTCATATTTTCCGTAGATATTCATAATTATTTTCAAGCCCTTGTCCTAGCCATTAAATGCAAAACACTACGTATATTATATGCCTACAAATATTATGACTTTTTTATTGATGACAAAAATAACAATTGTTCCAATAAAATCTATAACAAAAGAAAAATACAATCAGTTAGCAAACCATTTCTTCAGAAGCCGGCCATATGTGGCGGCCTTATGAGAGTGTGTACTTCAGTAAAAGTTGGTCTGACAACATGAAAAATGCATTTAGTTTGAGCTACAGACTGCGGGCGCCTATTGGAAGGCAAAGCCCATCTACGAACCTAAAGTTACAGTATTGGAAACGTCACTGGCTTTTGTACTGTATTTGTATACACTTCGCAAAGTTTGTGATTAAAATCGGATTTTGTTTAAGTATCAGGCCTCAAAACGAACACATTGATGTTTGTTATATGAGGCGTAATAAAGATTAGTTACATGAATATTACATTTTTTTATTTCAATAAGGTTTACAAATACATTTTAAAACAATATTGTTCATTTATCAATCACTCATTCACTACATCAACTCATATAGTAACAGACCCCTAAGTTCGTAACTTGTATCTAAGGTATCAGAAACTACGCACTCGAATTGTGGTTCCTACAAATATTCACACCGCCACGAGCGCGTGGTGACCGCTCTTCATGGTCGTCATAAGATAAATTAATAAGATAAAGTGAAGACATACAAAACTGGAAACTTATTGTAATTTACAAAAACCATTGAATAATAGCTGAACCAAGTTTCATAGAGCAGACAATGTCAGACTGAACAAGTTCACATCGATCTTATCCCATCTCTCGCGAAGTCACGTTTTCACATTCGCACGAGTTTTCAAGCGAAATGGTGTCGAAGAGTACACCCTTTACCTCTTATATCGGGGATTGTAAACCTTTTAACGTCCACGTGATAAACTACAACAAAACCAACTTAATCCTTGAACAAATTTAATTTGGATAACTAGACCTTTTTGAAGAAAGGTTTGGCTATATTGTAATTTGGTTTGGCTATGTTCGATTTAAAATTATCTTAATTTGCGAATTGCTTTTTTGTAAATTAATTAGTGTTGATAGATAATTTGACTGACTTTGTGAATTTTACTTAAATAAATTTATTTTTAAGTAATAGTTTGACAAAAAGCCTGTAATTATAAATTAGCATAAACTTAAGAAGACGAAATAAAAATTTAATTACTTTTGGCCCAAAATAAGTTTTTAAAACCACTTTTTCTCAGATTTGTTTTAATAGAAAAATTATATTAATTACTCTTACACCCACACATGACCAACGTAGTTGACTAAGGCCTAATCACCCTAAATTAGGGTAGGCTCACTCCCCGCGGTGTCACAATATGAGCTGATAATGACAGAATTATTACATCACAAAATCACATCATACCAATTAGTTAATCCCTTATATCTATGAGACATATTTGAGCTGATGATGAAAGAACTATTACATCAGATAATCTCACCATACCACTTATTTAATGCCTTATATCTATAAGACATATTTGAGCTGATGATGGGAGGTACATCACATCACAAAATCAACACCATACCACTAACTTAATCCCTTATAACTATGACGACAATTATTTGAGCTGATCATGGGAAAAACTATTACATCACTTACTACTTGAAAAGTAAGTTTGTTGCGTGCCTCAGGTTTAGCACCGCTGGCTAAGACCAACACGCGGGATAGGGAAATTGTTTTTATGGATTCGATATTCTTCAATTTCAATTCGTATTCGATCCGTTCCCATATTTGGCGAGAACCAATTTGCGTTTCAATGAGCGAACACACGAGCCGTGGTTTTCTAATGATTTATAAGTTGAAATAAAAAGTATTGGGATTATTATTCGTTGTCGATTACGGGTTTGAACACAATTGAAGACACTTGTAGGTTTGTGTTATTTATTTTGTTTGGATTTTATTGTAACTGATTCTTTTATCAGACTTAAAAAGGTTAGGTTAACTTATTAGCATGAGAACGTACTGTAGAGAAAGGCTTCTCTTTCCCTGATGATATAAGTACAGTGAGAACATGTATAATAATCGCGCTTGCCTAATACATGTTGGTAAGGCTAGAATTCTTATTTCTCATTTAGAAAACAAGCATGAATTTAACAAAAAAAAAATTTGATAAAAAAAAGTTAAGACACGTTGTCGCACAACAAAACCGTAAGCAAAACGATCTAATAACTACATCTTTACAACAATAAACAAAAACCTCTTAAACATTAATTAAGTTAACAACCAAACATATTCTTAAACGGACAAGCTATATAACCACTTACCTAGTACGAGTGAACCATTAAAACACACGCAATTAGCCTTTATGTACATACAAGTGTGATATTAAGTGATCAATTCCTCTGAAATAGGTAAAGTTGCACCATTGCTGGTTATAAGCGTTAGATAGATGACGTCACGAAGTATCTAAGGACAAGTTTCAAGTTCCACGACTAAATAATTGTCCATTTATTTGCTAAATTAGAAGGAAGTTAGTCGTAGATACTGCTGGCTTAACTACTAAGTCTTACTCTGTAACCGTTTAGTAATAAAGATAGTTAAAACTTTAGTTAATTGCTAACATGTTTTTGGATGGTATAACAGTTAATTTGACGGTTAAATAGGGTAGTTGTTAGTGAGTGAGTTAAGTTTGAATCCCGTTTAAGACAATAAATTGTGTGAATTAAAATAAATATGAACATGTCTGTCTTGTTTCTAAAAATACAGACAAATAACTCGTGTTCGAACGGTGATAATCATTGTTTAATTGCTCTACGACTTTCTTCCAGAAACTTTTACGTTTAGAATATTTGTAAAAATTATTGTAATATCAAAAGTTGAGAGCTAGATACATAGTGACCCAGTACAACATGCATTCAAAGTTTTGAACTTTCGGATTCGACGAATTTTGAGAATCTACAAAACCTACTACATATCTTAAAGGTTTATATTAAGAGTATTTGCAACACGGCAAAAATCCACTCCTCTCTCTTTTCCGAACCTTGAACCCATGTCTATTTGGGTCGGTTTTCAGTTTAACCAGATTTGACGGAATGTCAGTATGTTACGTGAAGCGACTGCCATCAGACCTTCACAACCCCGGGGGCTATACGACATTTTTTGGTTAAACCAAATGTTAGACTTTTGAGGGCTCTCACTACCCGTAACGACTGTCGAAGATGTTAGTACGACAACCGGGACCGACGGCTTTACGTGCCCGAAGCACAGAAACGCTCATGAAATTAAAAGTATTTTTAGTAATGACCCATCACAGTCATTACGGTGCCAGACGTTGCTTAACCGCACCGATCAAAAGTGATCCGCGGGTAGCACTGGGCCATAAACGCTTCAATCACGGCTAAAATCCACTCCGACGAGGGTGAAATAGGGGTGAGATTGTCATGTATTATTATTCTAGATGCTGGACATTGAGTAATGTTATGCAGAAGACTGCTTATATTGAACTTCACTATTAAATAAAAAATAAAATACATACGATTTTACCTGCAGACTAGGAGTATCAGATGTCCTATCAGTAATTAGTAGAAGCAGAGATTTAGTAGGAGTACAGTATTTAGTAGGGGCACGCGTATGTACTGACGTAAATGCAGGCTGCAAAAACTGCGAGCAAAAGCTGATTTCTTTATACTTGCCTTGGATAGAATTTGTTATTTACGATTGTTTTGAATACTAAACGTAAGACGATATAGTCACAATAAACAAAACAGTTTGAACACAACTCTCAGTTGAGACCCATGTGTGTTCAAGCGATAGATATTTGTTTTCTGGTCTAAGGCATTCGTATTTGTGCTTTATGTACTTTACAGCTCACAACCTAAACAACGTTTGATACAAGATCGAATCAGTTTATATGTAGACTAGCTTAACCGGTTGTTTTGTTATGCAAGTTTACTGTATAAAAGACAATAAATTTACTTATTTTTAGACGTACCTATTCGCAAAATAATTATAAAAATCAGCTAATCCATTTTGGAAGAGTTTGGTAACAAATTAAATTGAAAAAATAATTAGTTTTACATTGAGTATATTAGATACCCTAAAACAATATACCTTACCTAACTAATTCCACTAAATGATTCAGGAGTTTCCTAATTCAGTCATAATTAGTTCGCCATAACGAGTCGCAAACAAACCAGCTACATTTCTAAAACAAATAGAGGCTAAAGTACAATAGTTGAAATTATCGAGTGTTAAATTACCTAGGTAAATTTACATTTGAAACTAGTACGGACCGCAGACTCGTTAGCGCATGAAACCTAAAGGCGTATGATTACCTGACAATAATTTTATTATTACGCCAATACGATAAACCACAAACAATTTTGAATATTTTCTGCTTCAAAAACGTTTTATTGTTTAATAATCCTTTATGGATTTATGTCCGTTTTGTTATCATTGTTTGAGGAATGACCACAATATATTTATATTGTACTGGTATGTTCAAAATGAACCGGTATGCCATTGCTAACGAGGTCATATTTTATTCATAAATAAATTTTATGTTGTAATGTAATTGATTCGTTTATCACTAATTAATCACGATTTTTAATTAATTAGTTTGTTTAACAGAGCTTTATGGCTGTTTTATTGCAACGCGGTTTTAACTGTGTTAAACTTGGATTAAACAGTAAACTTGCAATAACAATAATGTATTAAAGGACTTACAATATTTTTGTTCAATTCGATCTTTTTTGTTTGTAATATTCGATAAATACATACATAAAAAGATTTTGTTGAAATTGGAACCTTAAAAAATTAACTAAACTTTAAAATCATGAGATGAACATAGTCCCATTGTCGAGCCTAAGTCTCCCTTTCCTATCTTTTAAAATCGTCACTCGATCGTTTTTCATTTGTAGATCTGTATTTTCTGATATTAGTAAAAGACACTTGACAATTAATGTACTCACTTAGTTCATTCAATCATTGTGTCATGTTCATCCATTCACTTGAACAATTAAATTAAAATTTCTCCTTCCAAAAGAAAGCCACCTCCACCGCACTACTTGAGGCTTCCATCAGATCTTGCAGAGTGCAGGTCGGGCACGCAGGACCGGAGCGGAGGTGCATGTCTTAAATGGGGGCTCCACACACGCACTGAACATTGGAGGCATAAATGTAACTCCATTTGGCGCGATTGAACCCCATTTGACTCACTTAGTTAAAAAACATTTATTTAGTAGTCAGACCATTTACGAAGATGTTAGATTGAGTCCCAAGTATAGGTCATTTTCACCCAGACATTCGACAGACATCCCCGCCCATTCACAATTAGTTTTACTCTACAAATATATAAAGTTTAATTAAAACATACTGAAAATAACAAATATTCATGTACTTGTTTCTAATTATTTTTCGATTAAAATGTATTTAAAAACTTTTGCTTGTAAATAAATCGAAATATAAGTTTAATATGTTTAAATAACATAACTAATTAGCTAGTTTTAATAGAGAGGGTGAATGTTTCAAGTATGTGAGGTACGTCGCTCTTGAAACCTTTGATGAAAACTAAAACTGCATTATTGTATTTTAAAGGGCAATAACCATAGTCAATTATATAGCCCGCTAATTTTGAAAGAAAAATTGCTTTTTTGCATACAAAATCATATTTTGTTTCAGCTTAAAGCAGTTTCAATACCTGGCTATGACGTTGTATTTTTAAGACTCCAATGATGTTTAGTTTTTTTCTTAATCAACCACGAGATAATAAAGTTTCGGGTTTTTTGATATACCATGACTGAAGAAATTGTTCAAGTATATTTTCCATTTTTAAACATATTTAATTTCATGAAAAATAACACAATTTTCCCATTAATAAACAGAATATTATTCAATGTATTTTCTTTACCGTATAGACTTAATAAGGCTAGTTGACGTCACATTGAGGCATTGAAGTCGCATTAATATTTCCCTTTCGAAGAAGTATTCACTGAAGTCTCGTAACGAGAAGCAAATACTATTAAAGATATTTTATTTAACTTTATATACTTATGGCAATATATTTCAATGACTATATTTTCTAGATCTCACTTATAGCTTCAATGGCGGTAGCGTATTAGCTGTTTATTATTTATGATAAATAAGCAATAATGAAAAAAAAACAATTACTTATTAGTTAAATTCAGATTTCATGGTTTTCAAATAAAAATATCCTTTAAGATTATTGTAAGTAGCTTGAATTTATAAATATAATATACCTACAGAAGAAAATATGTGTCAAGTAGACATAAAACTAAAACGGATTTTTGTCGTAGTTATTATTATTCCCCGATGCAAAAATAGGGGTGTTATAAGTTTGACGTGTCTGTGTGTGTGTATATGTGTGTGTGGCATCATAGCTCCCGAACGGATGAACCGATTTCAATTTAGTTTTCTTTTTTGTATTAAAGGGGACTTACGTGCTAGTGTTCTTAGACATGTTTGATGAAAATCAGTTAACCCGTTTAAAAGTTATAGGGATTTGAAAGTAATTGTGTTGGGGGTCTTTTAAATTTGTAATTTAATGTTTTTACTTTTACATTTTCTGACGTTTCATCTATTCTAGTCTTTTGAGGGGTCTAACCTCTAACCGCCCGTAACGACTGTTAATAATGAGAGTAGGACTTGTTTACTTTCCGAGGGTGGTCTTACTAATAAATACCCCAAGAATCAGATCAATCCCTTGAAGTATTCGTGATGTTAGTACGACAAACAAAAACAGAAATAATACACAAATACAATTAAGTTTTACTAATGAATATCCAAGTCGGGTACACAGAACTGAAATACATGCAAATGAAACATTAGCACGAATAACAAATAAACTCTGTACGTATAAACAAAACAAATAGTTTTAGTAGCAATACAGTAAAGCATAATGTTTCAGTTTGTATAGAAGTGTAAGATATGTGCTTGCCAAGAAACCCGGTGAGCTCATTAGTGACTCAACCAAGACTAACTTGCAACAATTATGTAAGTACTTGTCGAGTTATTACCGGTTCGTGTAATTGCGCAAAGGATTCTATAAATTCATGTTCTGAATTATGTTTAGATAAACTACGGTCTGCAATTTGTTTACGGTAATATCTTGTGGGATTTTTCGGGTGTAGCCTAAAATATGGTTTGAAATGGTTTCTATGTGTGAATTATTTATGATTTTTTGGTGACTGAAATATCAAATTTAAGAAAATTATATTTTCCAAGAGAATAAAAATTATGATTTTATTAATTAGATGATTAGATCTATGTAATTGGTATTCATTTGATTTGCTTTGATATTTCTCTGTGACTTGGTTTCTGTAGAAAAACTAATAAAGAAATACTTACTTTTCTACTCGCATTCTTTGATGAATGTATGAATTGCAACAATATGAATATGAATTTATGTAACAGACAAAGGCTTTCACCACAATCTCAGTACGCTGTGACTAGCTTTATCTCAACATCGCAATGCAAATGAAATGCTTCACTGGAAACATTACATCTGGGAAATAGTAAGATACTATTTAGGAACTACATTTGTCACTTTTATTTACATTTGTATAGTAATATAACATGTTTTAGTAGTAGTTATAGTCTAGCTGTGTAACTTTCCGTGTATTATACATATAAACAGTCCTCTTGAGCCACTCTATATGTAGTGATGATATAATAAACCCCAATTTTTAATATTAAACTAGGCCTTAAAGAGGTATTAGGGACTAGACACAATTCTTTAACTCCATTCAGCATTTGTCCATACAAAACAACGATTTTGTATGGAGACGCGTACGCACGCGTACGCATCCATTCAGCTGAATCGTCTCCATACAAAATCGTTGTTTTGTATGGACAAACGCTGAATGGAGCTGAATAAATGTGTCAAGTCCCTTAGCTTTAATTAATTGTTTATAACGCCCACTTATTTAAATTATTTCTGTTCTTACTCTTAACATGTAAAAATCAATTAACGAAACTGCTATCGATAAATAATCTTCTCTTAGTACTAAAATGAAATTAATTAACTAACATGTATAGGGTATTAGCCATAATATTGTTTGGACTGATAAGGGTCTAAAAAGCAATTTGACATCTTTGCAATTTGTAGCCCGACCACATAATCGAATTGGGTTACTTGTCTATCGACGTTTTAATTTTCCTACAAACGTGTTTTTATTGACTTACCTGTACATGATAAAATAGTATTTGTTTGATCAAAAAATATATAAATATATCAGTCTCGGTCAGTATGAATGAGTGTATGGATAGTTTTGACACTCTGGCTAGACAGGTGGATCTAGTAAGAGTTTATAATCTTACGGTAACTTTTAAATAATTTGTAGCTAAGATAAGTTCCATTTTTAAAAACAAATCTTTAAAACCATTTTAAGCCGTTGTCAGTTAAGGTTCCGCTCATTCTCAGAATACATTTTCCATTTTTCTATATACAATTTAAAAATTCCTTCTACTGCGATAAAAATATACAATATTTTCATGTTCAATATTGTATTTTTAATACATTCAGATAAGACTGGTGACGTAGAAAATATTCAAAGGTCACATAATGCATTCCCACGATATTTCCATGCCATAGATATCGAATATTCACCATAAAAGAGGCGAAAAGGAAAAGTTTGTGTCATGGTCGATTTGGTTCAATCATTTGGAAAATATTGGTGCCAAGTTAAAAAGGGGAACGCCTATTTAACGTGGTGAAAGACATTTAGTCCGCGTTGAACTTTGGTAGTTTCGTAATTTAAGAATATTTTTGGCGATATGATAAATGATTGAATTTGGTGCCTTGTTTTATCTAAAGATTAACGAAGTGTACAGAAACGGGATGTTTTGTATCCTTAATATTGTTATAATCTATTTAGGTATATAAAAGAAAGTCGTATTAGTTACACTTTTTACATATAAACCATAAACGGCTAAGAACCAGGAGAAGAACATTTTTATCCAGAAATTCCCACGGGAACGGGAACTACGCGAGAGAAACCGCGGGGCACAGCTAGTAATAGAAAAAAATAATATCATTTTCGCTTTTTTGTTCCATTGCATTTTAGTGATAGGAACACTTACTTACCAGGTATAAATCTCAAGTCATAAGCTTCAAGTCCTGGATTGAGCGAAGTGATATTTGTTGTTACTCGTATGTATTAAGTATTCTAATATACGAGTAGCTCAAGTTGATCACCACCAGGCATTAAACTGGTGTCTTAGGTTGGCAGGTTCGATTCTTGGCTCAAGTGATGCATGTTCGTTATTAAAACATGGCTCTGGTTTGAGACCACCAACATGCAATAGGTATTCTTATAGGGGGTCCATATTGGCTCACCTAAAGTTCTTTACCCAAAAATGTTTTTCCTAACTATTTGTAGTCCGAATGATCATTCTTCCTAAAAATTTTCATCCTAAAGTTTTAATTCATACTATTTGTAGTGCTACCGACGATGCTTATAACACTGATGTGTCCGAAAATTTTAATTACTAACATCGTTAATGTAAACATATTTAAACTCCTACTGTTTTTTATCATAACGCTTTTATCCCTAAACATACTTACCATAATATTTTCACTCATGCTCAGAAAGAAACATTTACCAAGTGTAATAAAAAATATATGTGGGTAGAAGATGATATTTATAGTTTTAATGATTATTATACGACTCGTTTACGGTTATGCTTATGGCCTGGGGAGTTTACCATAACCATAACTAAAGGACCAATTCGGTTCTGGCACTTCGCCGGCCGCTGCCGCGGCACGCTCGCTACGCTCGCTCGGCTCGTGCGTTGGGGTCACAGTTCTAACATAACCTAAACCAATAATTAGGAATAGGACCGATTCGTTACTGGAACTTGACTGAATGATTGGAGCAGGACTCTGGTTTTGCTCGCTCGGCTCGTGCGTTATATGTTATACCTACATGTTATGTAAAAACAAAGTTACGAAAAATTTATGTATATAATATTGATTATAATAAATAAAAATAAATCTTAACAAAAAAGATATGACTTTGAATAATAGTATGAACGATGGTTATGTTGAGAAAATATAGGAAAACAAATAAAAGTGTAAAAGATGTTTATTGCTACTGACTTTATGCAGTTGAATGTTTCGGAATTAAAACGTTAGTGACAAAGATTTTAGGAGTTGCGATTGTTAGGATAAAAAATGTTAGGAAGAAAATTTTCGGATTTCCAATTATCGGAGTTGAAATTTTAGGTGAACTTTGGCGCACCCTCTTATAGGTATTAGTCGTATTGTTTCCGCAAGTGCTAATACAAGTATTATTCGTAAGAGAAGCCTTCGTCCTACAATGAAATTTTATACGCTTATCTTTATTCACTTTTAAATTGATTTCGTCATGCTTGGATTTAGACTTATTCATACAACGATAAATTGATAAACTGGAGTAGATAATAAATTATAAAAGTTGCTAACTCTTTGATAAATGAACAGATGCAATTAAATAACTTTTGAATTGTATTTTCGAATGCTCGAGTTGAATAATTTATATTAAACAAACAAGATTTAATCAATCATTTATTTGCATACCAGTTGTTGCATAAATATCATGTCTGTGAATTCTGTAGAATCTTTGGGATAATGATTATGCTGTAGCCTTTTTTTGTAACCTTTTTATGGCGTGAAAACTCATTTCCAAAACATAATTCATTTTCTCATCCTAACTTTAATATTATAAATGCGAAAGTAACTCTGTCTGTCTGTCTGTCTGTTACCTTTTCACGGCTAAACTACTGAACCGATTGACTTGAAATTTGGAACAGGGGTAGCTTATGATCCGGGAAAGAACATAGTCTATGTTTTATCCCGAAATTCCCACGGGAACGGGGACTACGCGGGTGAAACCGTAGGGCGCTGCTAGTTTATAATATTTCTAGGATATACTGGGATTAGTTAGTTTTCCATTTATTACTCTTTTCCTTTTAAGTGTTTCCGTTTATCTTTAATAGACATTTAATATTAGAAAACTATTGTTTATTTGTATAGTTCATGTTGCTGGTGTTTCGCTAAATAAAAATATTGTGACTTTTAGAACAGCACAAGTTACAAAGATAAAGCTTGTAAAATAAAAACGTGTAACGAAACAAGATATAAGTAATCACAATTCTAAATAACTCACCAATTATATAATTTAACTTTCCATAAATCCAAAGTTGAAATTAATTTCACGTACAAAGATAAATTGCAGTTTGTTTTGTTCTTAATCAATTTACTCCGCAGTTTAGTTAACATAAATTGGCTGAGTAATCGCCGTTCTGACAGACCCAAAGGACTTCAGTTACGTTCCCGTTTGAGGTAAATCCTAATAATATTATAAATGCGAACGTTTGTATGTTTGTGAGTTTGGATGTTTGTTACTCTTTCACAAAAAACTACTGTATCGATTTAGATTAAATTTGGTACAGATGTTATTACTAGAAATAATACATAGGAAACTTTTTATCCCGAAATTCTCATGGGATTAGGATTCACGCGAGTAAAACCGCGGGGCGCAGTTAGTATTTAATATTTGTTTGATCCACAAACGTTTATCTCTTTAAAGATGCATATTTGACTTAGTCTGTGCTTAGTTTCTAATACCCTTGTTGGGGTGGAGCAAAACTGCTTTTATCACAGTTCGAACACGGGTTAGCTTCACTGTGGAACTAGGTAGTACACTCTCACAGAATGTTGGCGTGAAGTAGTAGCTCAAGCAACGGTGTTTTGCATGGTAAGTGGGATGTCAGGGATCCACCTCTCTCCTCCTTCTGACGTTATGTTATTTCTCTGTATTGTTGTATAATTAAAAGAGAGATGGTAAGTAATTTCTTTCTTGTAAAATTTATCCTTTACATTATAAACGCTGGTATGGTATGGTAACTTGGCTATACTAGGTTTTATGTTATAAAAATAGCCAAGATCTTACGAGAACCTCTTAAATAAGTAGACTTAACCTAGATATAAATCAGTTTCAATAAAGATATCATCATCATCAGCTCATATATGTCCCTACCGAGGGGCTCGCCTACCCTGAATTAGGTGTTAGGCCTTAGTCAACCACGCTGGCCAAGTGCGGGTTGGTCGACTTCACACACTACCTGAGAATTTCTTCCCAGATGTGTGTGTGTGTGTGTTGAAAACACATTGGTACGTGGCGGGACTGGTGGGGTTCGACCAGGCACCTTCCGATCGGAGGTCGAAGGCCTTAACCCCTGCGCCACCGACGTCAATAAAGATATACTTCAAATAAAGAGGTTCTCTATGAACAACTAAGATAAGACTTAAGTGCATAACTATAATAGGATACACTGATTAATTATGCCATGTTAAGTGTAAAACAATACTGGATAATAGTGTTGAGTTAGATTTTGTTATAGAACACAAAATGTTCTAATTGTTGGCACGGAGCGTGTTTTTAATGGATGGTTGTTTTAACGTGAAGCGTTAGGTTTGTTGCCAGCCCCAGTTCTTGGCAATACCGATGTCGAGCCGATATTATGTGAACAGAATTATTGTAAATCGTATTAACTGTCTAAATTGAATAGAGAGAGAATGGACACGTTGAGTTTTTTAATGATTAGGAAAATAGAGATAGTTTTTCTGTTTTTACAATTTTAACAGTTTAATTATTAACTAATAGCTGTGCCCCGCGGTTTCACCCGCGTAGTTCCCGTTCCTGTAGGAATTTCGGGATAAAACATATGCCTATGTTCTTTCCCGGAACATAAGCTACCCCTGTACCAAATTTCAAGCCAATCGGTTCAGTAGTTTAGCCGTGAAAAGGTAACAGACAGACAGAGTTACTTTCGCATTTATAATATTAGTAGGGAAGTAGGGATATTGTTTAGTAGTTCCTTTTCTTCTTCATTAAATATCAAAATAGTAAAGGTCATAACTGAAAATAGCTCATATAATCATCAGCTCATATGTCCCCACCGAGGGGCATGAGCCTACCCTGAATTAGGGTGATCAGTCTTAGTCAACCACGCTGGCCAAGTGCGGAGTACATATTCTGTTTAAATTGAGCTCTTAAATTAAGATTGTCATCATAACCAGAGTTAAACTGTCGTTTTTGAGTTAAGTTATATAAAACTCATACTGTATACGAGAATAGTTTGTTCAAACAAAAAGATTCAGATATTAGTAAAAATGTCATGTTACGTAACACCAAAACAACAAACATATTGACTTTAACAAAATTGATAGATTACCTTAAAAAAAGAAATATTGTAAACGTGTTTAAATCTGGACCCTATTTTAGAGAGAATAAGATATATATTAGACAGGTCGGTGATCGATCAACACATTTTTATTTTATTGTTCCAGTGAAGGAATCGTATACATTCTTTGTGTCAGATTTAACTGATCATACTTTACGCCAAAAGGGCCATTCACGGGCGTAACATAAAAATACATCGCCGAGGTTTTCCCTGTGATTTATAAAGGTCACAGATCAAAGAAATACTGTTTTTTACACAATTTACTGTGTTACGTTGAGAGATACATCACTGATCTATTTACTGGCTGAACCGATTTAAAGTTGTTTTATGTTTTTCTAGCTGTGCACTGTGGTTTTAGGTGCGCTAAATTTGACTTGATTGTAAAGAAGCACCTCAAAAATTACTACACCGATTTTGAAATTTGGAACAGATGATTCTTAGAACCAATAATAAAACAAAAAATACTTTTAATCCTAAAATTACAAAGGATTTGAGATTTATACGCGTCAGAATCTTTCTCTATAATCACTCTATAACTACATTAAAATCCCTTGCGTACATACATTTCAAAGACAGAAGTGACTTTTTATGCTATGTGAAGATACATATGTCACAAAAAAGCAATAACTTTGACGCTAACATTTTTAATTGAGTTTTCTAAATTAGACTTTGCTAGAACATTTCTGTGTTCTATAACGGGTGGCTACTGTTGATAACGCTCGGAGTAATTGGTACAAGCGCTAAATAATGTACTAAAATATTTTTACTCTACCATGTTTATAATTCTATATTACATATATTAAACTTATCGAAAATTAGACTTTGCATGGCTCGACCGTACCCTAATTATGGTGTTCGATAAGCCTTACCTACAATGGCCTATGGTGATAAGGCCTTGGTCAACCACACTAGCCAAGTGCGGGTTGTTCGACTTTAACTTCATAAATCCTACCAGCCCAACGCCATTGAGGTGGCCTCTCACTGGAGCCCCATAATTTAAGTCTTGTCCATCGACACGAATATAAAATCGAAAACATATCACGTGAACCAGCACCTCCCGAATTAAAGTCTAAGCTCTCTACGTCATCAACGTTCTAAAATTAAGATGACTTTTTATATTTGAAAGTTATTACAAAGGGTTCAACTCAAAGTGAACCATTTGGATAACTCTGGGCCGAAAGGCTTTACAATACGTGTCGAACGTGACAAAACGCCCAGAATTTTCGAGAACTTTCAACGCTCGTTTAATATTGATATTGGACGCCAATAATTCAATTGACAAAATCATTTGCTTTTACGTAAACGAAATCAGTTACATTTACATTAATTAATTATCAACACAATTATGAGAGTTGAGCTTCGAACTGGAATTAATTATTTTGACGAGCGAATGGTACTTAGTGATGGACATGCCGTTTGCTAAGGATTACAGGTTCGATTTCCACTCAAGACAAACTTTTGTGTTTAGGAAACCTATATGCTTTCTTATTCTTCGTCAAAGAACGTCATAATGACTATCTACGTGCCTTTCAGCACAATTCGTTCAGTGACATAACTTTGATAGGTCAGTCAGTCAGTAGCTGTTGCCTTTTTTTTGCATAGTAACCGAATCAACTACTGCTACCGTTACTAGAGAACTAAATTACATTTCTTGATACAACGCGAACACTAACACACATTCACATGAAACTACTTTAACGACTGCTATATTAAAAGTTCACAAAATCCTCAATCACGTCACACATTCGAATATAACAACTTTTTATGAAAAGTGTGAATACTTGACACCTACAAGTGTATATAATTGTGTTTGTTGAGTTTCCCGTCACATAGGTGGGGTCGCGTCGCTAACGATCAATCGGAGTGGCCCGCCTTCGTTCAACCCCCAGAAATTGAGTTAGTCTCGTCACTATTTCAATTTAAATGCTATACCTAATATCCAACCCTCGTGACAGATTGGCGCGACAACTCTCAATCTGATACTTGTCTTTTTAGAAGTTACTTGATTAGTTTTGGTTGGTGTTCATTATTGGAAGTGAATGGCAGTTTGTAGGTTTTTTTTATATTTAACATAACATAACATAATGATTCACTACATCATCTCATTACAGTAACTGACCCCTAACTAAGCTCGAAGCTTGTATCTAGGGTATCAGAAACTACGCACACACTCATTCACACACACACCCAGACCGAGACAAACATTTGTGATTCACACAAATATTCACGCCGCACGGGAATCGAACCCGCAACCTTACGGATGGCAGTCCGGCATGGTGACCACTCTGCCATCGAGGTCGTCCATTTAGAAAGAAAATGGTTATTAAAACATATAGTAGGAAACAAATAATCATAAATATATTTTCCCATGCAGAAACAAAGAAGAGAGTAATTTTTATATTACCTAAATAAAAATTTGAAAGAAGATGTAAATAGTAAAGTATAACATTTAATTGTTATCATTAATAATTCAACATTCTAGTACTACTTAATATTTCATTAATTTTTTTAATAAAAATACTTTATAAAGGAAAAAGTACAAAATAGTTACAAGGTAACGTTTAAAATGGCTGTCTGCGGACCTTGAAGCAATTTGATTTGATTTCTGAAAAGTGCCTCCCTTCATCACGATGAAAGTATTTATTTAAATGGACGACAATAAAAGCTATTTCATTGCACTGGTATCGTTGCTTTTAGACGTTTTATTCACGAAAGGAGTAACACAATAAATACTAATGTTATTAAGACTTTGTTTCAAAACAATATTTACTTAAAATGTTACTATTTTATTGCTAATTGAGTTTTCGAGGCACTTTAGTTTTATAGTCTCGAAGGTGGGATCTTAAGACCTATATAATAAAACTAGTCTTAGTGTCGGAGGTTTACGGATGTTGTTTAAAAACAAAATGTTATTACAAGATTATTTGGTTTTCTTTAGTACTATTTGGTTTTATATGGTTCAGATTAAAGAGAACTTATATTTTTGTAGTTTATGTTGTACTTGTAGCGCCCCGCGGTTTCACCCGCGTAGTTCCCGTTCCCGTGGGAATTTTGGGATAAATCATAGACTATGTTCTTTCCCGGACCATAAGGTACCCCTGTTTCAAATTTCAAGTCAATCGGTTCAGTAGTTTAGCCGTGAAAAGGTAACAGACAGACAGAGTTACTTTCGCATTTATAATATTAGTTAGGATATTAGTTAGGATGTGTTGCCTATTTTTGAAATATGGGTCGCATGATGATTTCCGTCACTGACTACTTACTTTTACCACGCATGAATTCTGTTTTCGATAGTTTAAAATTGAAAAATGTTTAAACGTTTTGATTTACTATAAATTCCCACTTACATATCTACATTTGTAAATAATCACACAAAACATCATTTAAAACGTACAGAATTGTAATTATGGTAACATAATTACTTACTTATTTGTTTATTGGGTGTACTTAATCCTTTTAATTTGGGTCTGCAATTTAACACTCCAATCCGGGTTAAACGAAACGTAAAATTACCCTGAAGATCAATTTTCTTAAGAATAATTGGCTGTCCACCCTAATTCGACGAATTATTTTTCAAAGTATCAAAATAAGATGTCTCTCACGACTTTAATCTTCTGTAAATTTTATTTTAAAAGAAAATAGGATATAATTTGTACATCGATATTCGAAGGCAATTGTAGGTGACTTACTAATCTATTATTACACATATTAAATCACTGAATTACGGTGAAATTTGGTTGAATCCCTAAACTAACATTGCAAGAAACTATAGCGAGCTCATCTTGTCTTCTAGTTAAGGACACCTTATGAGACCGAAAGTAGTCGAAAGATTCGACTAAAATCGGAATCACAAATCAATATCAGAACGACGTGCGTAAAATAATTTGGAATTATACAAATTGAAACTAAATACAATATTTCTTACTAAAACAAATAGATTTAACATTCTACGAAATCATTACAGCAAGTTTTAATACCATATTATGTTCGTTCAGAATTCGCTCACATAATTGAGTTTCAAAAAGTATACATATTACACGTGATTAATTAATTTCGTCATTCTACAATGAATTCAACAATTTCTACGGAATTCATGTTACGTGTATCCGCAGAGTAACTTTTAACGCAAAGTTGTAATAATTGTGTTACAAAATTTAAAACTGGTTCGTAATATAATGAAGTAATTTACTCTGAATATTACTTAGAGTGTAATGAGGTTATGTTATTATGTTTATGATGTCATTATTAGATATTGATCGTAGTTTAATAACTTATTCATAGTTTTAAATTAAGTTTTGATATTCGCGATATAACCATCCAAAAAATCAGGTTTGATTAAACTTTTTGTATGCTTTTCTAAAGGGGTTGAATTGCATGTGTATATGATTGCCAGGCCGAGATTTTATGTTAAATTCCTACTTTTATTATATGTATCTGTAATTGATCTTCTGTTTCATCTTCTTCATTACTAAAAGTTAAATTAGATACTTTTTATCTTTACTATCGTTACTACTTTTTAACCCCCGACCCAAAAAGAGGGGTGTTATAAGTTTGACGTGTCTGTGTGTATCTGTCTGTCTATGGCATCATAGCTCCCGAACGAATGAACCGATTTCAATTTAGTTTTTTTTGTGTAGTAAAGGGGACGTGCTAGTGTTCTTAGACATGTTTGATGAAAATCGGTTGACCCGTTTAAAAGTTATGGGGGTTTGAAAGTAATTACGTTGACAAACACAATTGTGTTGGGTTTTTTTTTAATTTTTAATTTATATCTAATATAATAGTATCTTTAAACCTGAAAACATTCAATATTGATAATTCTTTTTTGCTTCCATTTTTTGTACATCAAAAAGTAAAAACTTTAATATTACAATACATTGTCATACAATAAATAAACATACCCCTAACATAAAGAATAAGACAATTAATACGATCGGTAATAATGTACGAGTACTTACAATTTTCCTTTTGAATTAACGTCACGAAAATATTTCTATCCTTATAATCGAATCACATAATTCATTGAACAAATTTTATTGATGTCTTTTATACGAAATTGTGTACAATGTTATTCATTTACTTAGTTCAGTATTTGATTCAATCAACTCTTTTAATATTATATTTTTAGAACCCATTTAGCTGTAAAAACATATTAAGGCTTGGATTAATTGGCATTCTCATAGCTCAGTGCATAACCTAGAGTCGATTAGGTTAAAACATTTTAATAGTTTTGGATAATGGCTGTGTTTAAACCTTTCTATGTATTAACTATCCGCAGGGCTAATCGTGTATCAAACATTTATTACATCTACGTTGTGGCCGTGTCATAACTTTAAAATATGTAGTTATGTTTAACATGATTTTGTAATGACAGACATGGGCAAAATTGCCGTGCATCTTCTGGCTCATAAAAATTGTATAAAATATATAAGTGAATGGAGAAACTGCATTAAAGAGGGCCAAAAGACTCATGACAATGACTGGTTTAATAGGCTCGCAGTCAAAAGAGCCAAACGGCACGATAGTGACAATATTCCACCTGTCTCTTCACACGCCTGCACAAGGTGTGGACGCTGTTGCCGTTCCCGCATCGGTTTAACTAGTCACCGTAGGAGGTGTCGCTCAATATCACCACACACTGCTTAAATCATCTGTTACATATGTAAGGGCCTTTGATGATGATGATCATAAGTGAAAAAAAATATGTATACTTATACAAACAGTAAGTATTTATGATATTAGATACTTATAGCACAGAATCCCCGATAGATCAAGATTTAAACGAGTAAAACTTAGATTTGACCTAGAGTAAAATTTCAGATTACAGCTACCAAATACATATGAAAGTATAGATTATTTAAAAATAGTAATCAAATAAGTCGAATTTCAAAACTGAATAACAATATCAAGTGCTGCCATTATTATAAAAGTATACAATACAATAATAAGCAGACAATAATTTGTGATGTAAAGAGATTTCACGACAAATTGGAGGACCCTCAAGCGTTTGTGTGTGGAGTAGCAGTGGCGCAGTCCTATTGTGAACGACTCGCCGTATCGTTACTTTGTATTATTATAGATATTTTCAAAGTGGTTTACAGTTATAATGTTTACTGATACTTAGTATTTATTGTTTTTATATTTAGATTTTTAAAGCTATTAAGAACCTTGAAATATATTACTGTCATCTATATTTTTTTATTATTTTAAAATATAAAATTTTTCCGTTACTGATTGATGTACAGACTGACAGACTACGCACAGCCGAAACTACTGGTCGTAGAGAGCTGAAATTTGGCACGTGTTTGTTGGTGGGAGTAGGCTACTACTAAGAGAGGATATTTGGTAATCCCCCCCTTGGGAGAGAAAAGGGGGGTAAATTGAAGATTACGCGGGTGAAACCGCGGGGCGCTGCTAGTAATTATAGCTAACCTAAAGTGTCGCACTCCATAACAAAGGCCTGACTTCTTTCAGTTATAATTACTAATGTAAAATATTATTGAGGGTACTTTTTACTATATATGTATATGTATTTAGATTTCCCTTTAGAAGAAAAAAACAATGTAAATATCCTACTAATATTATAAAGGCGAAAGTTTGTATGTATGGATGTTTGTTACTCTTTCACGCAAAAACTACTGAATGGATTTTAATGAAACTTTACAATAATCTTGCTTATACATCAGAATAACACATAGGATACTTTTTATCCCAAAATTCCCACGGGAACGGGAACTACGCGGGTGAAGCCGCGGGGCGCTGCTAGTAATAAATAATCTTGAAACTAATTCGTTTGAAACTAAATGAAGATGTGTAATATACATACATACTCGTACATGTCTGTGATTTTATTTGTCTCCGAACACGAACAATACTCATTGTAATAAAATATATCAAAGAAATTACTTGTGAAATTCGTTTACAAATATTTATGCTAACAAAAATGTTATCCAATTCATTAAATTATGTAACCTAAGGCGATTAAAACTTTCAATAGAAATAAATACAAATCTTTTTCGTAAATTACTTAGCTTTAATACGTTTTTGTATAAAAACAAATTAAATAGAACGCCTAACATTTAGTGTTTAGCAATAACTGTATTTTACAATGGAATTAAAGGTAGAATGGCAGACTAAGCTTTACAATAATTAATAGCAATGTTTTGGGATAAGAATAATAGTGTTTTTATATTTAAATCTTTTTGCGATACAATTTTAAAAAGCTCCAGTTTCCAATCGGCCTGGACTTGTTTTAAGCCTTTACTTCAATATACCTACATTCATGTTTATTGAGTACAAGTGACGAAACGAGTAAGGTACTTAGTTACCTGATGGTAAGCAACACTCTTTGATGATTTGATGTTTTTCAACCCATAACCCACTACTTTCGAAGGCGTTACTTCTTCTGATGAATGTAAGACTGAAAGAACAACTCCATATTAGTCAAGACATTCAACTAAAAGCAATTAAAATCACTACATAGTATAAAACAAGGTCACTTTCTCTGTCCCTATGTCCCTATGTATGCTTATCTTTAAAACTTCGCAACGGATTTTGATGCGGTTTGTTTTAATAGATAGAGTGATTCAGTGGAAAGGTTTTTAGCATAATTTTATACGCCATATTCCTACGGGAACGGGAACTACGCGGGTGAAACCGCGGGGCGCCGCTATTATTTAATAAAAGTTCCATTCTTTATACAAAAGTAATTCAATTACTAATGAAAGTCTAGTGTAGAAAATGTGTTGAAAAAAAGAATAATGACTTTTATTTCATCAGAAACATTATGTAATTAACAAAAAATTCGCTTAACTTTTCTAACTTAAATGAGTGTTATTTTCAGGTGTCGAGCTGAACGTTACGTGAGTGGTTTGCTAAAGAAATCACGGCCGTCGAAGCGGGTAGGTACCATTTAAACAACTTTGTTGGACAATGGCGACCGCAACACTGGCCAAGTTATATTTTTATTCATTTTTCATTTTCAATTTTAAATTTATTAAAAGTGTTGGTTGAAATTGTAGTTTATTTGTTGCTCCTTTTATTTTTCGTTTTTAGTTACTACGGAGTGACTTTGTATTAAGTTTGTTCTTTTTTAGTGGTTTTGTTAGATATTATTCTCTTAAGGTAGTACCTGAGTCTCTCTTTCAATAGCTCGTATTACAAGAATTAACTACTCAAGCTTCTTGTTTTCTTCAAAGGCTTGGCTAGTTGTTAAATTAATCTTGAATATAATACTGATTGCAAAAAAATAAATTCAGTAGCAAGATTTGTCCTACATACTACAGGACAAGCTAAATTAAATCAACAAAAAGCAACAACATAAGATACAGCTAGAAACAACCTGTGTAAGAATATTGTGGAACTTAATATAGGTAGCAGTAAGGTAAGCTATATACTTGTAATACCGAAGAAATAGCGTTCAGGTACCCATATCATTCGAAGCGAGAGGTGGCGTCAACAGACGCTCCCGTGATTTTCATAATAAAAACGGCTCTCTAGCCCGGACAAAGGACCCACGCGAGAAATCCACCTTCTGAATACATAACCAGAAAATCCTTTATACACCAAAAATGATATTTTGTCTGTAAATATACGCTCCAGTAAGGCTTTGTGTATTAAACTTAGCCTAAGCTGACGGTTCCATCAGTTTTCATTTCACCAGGTTATTGTATACGCCGCTTAATGTTTTTCGATGCTGATACTTAATTTTAAGGAACTTTGTTAATTAAACATTTTCTTTTATGTTCTTTATTCAAAGTTGTTTTGTATAAATTGGTTTGTTACTTCGATATATACGCTCAAACGAGTATGTAGATCTATCTTATGATGTTTGAAATTAGAACACTCCTTACTACTTATATTCTTTCGATTAAAATACCAATCAGAACTTAGTTTTTAATTATAATCTCCATTCGGTCAAGAAGTTCCCAAAATTAAAAAAAAACTCCCTTTACAAAGTTTAAAACACAAATCTGTGCGAATCAGTGCGATGTAAAGCCGTCGGTGATGTGCTTCTCTTATTTTTTCGATTCCTGCTATGTTCCATCAAAGGCTACCTCTCTTTGACGAGACATAGCAGAGATGCTTTCTTAGCATCGCAAATCAAATCTGTGAGTTCGAGTTAGTTTACAGGTTTATAGGATCAAGTACTTCATCCAACAGTTTTCTATTTGATTACTAAGCCCAAAAAACTTGTCAGTAACAATCTAAAAGAAATTCATGTCCTTATTCTTATATATTTATAACGTATATTTAAGCCATTATTTTCTCCTATTTTTATTAAAAGAATACGAAACTATTTACAATTTTCTTCTAACGTTATTTCAATTCATTGATTTTCTAATAACGATTAAATACCTAGCCTTTTCAACCGTTCCTCTGCTTCAAATGAGTATTGACACCAAATTAAATGTTAATTCACGCGATCCTTCGACCGGTCATCCATTAAACCGTTTCATTTCATTGATTATGAATAGTGTTATTTAACAAATTTATTTATTTGAAAAATCAATCATGTGATATATTCTTTGATGTAATAATGAGAGCTAATCTCCGTGCGTCGATACGTTTTTTGTTGGACGAAGTTTTAGTACTAATATCATCGACAGGTACCTAGAACTTTAAAAAAATTAACAGTTCTTTGTACCGAAATGTCGTATTACCTTCTGGGATGTGGTATACAGTCGCAGTAGTAAAAAACCAACTACATTTAGACATGGGGGAAAAAAGTGTTAAATGAAATTTGGATAGGTTGACAATTTTACTTTTAAAGTCTCCATTGCACTAGACCAGACAAAAAATAGGTCCGTAAGTAAAAAGAAGTTTCCGCGAGAGTCTATACTTATACTGTCAAGAATCACTTTGTATTTTGTGCTTATACAGGCGCTTCTAGAAGCTACTTCCATGTTTTCTCTCTTTCTCTCTTTCATCTATCTCACTCTTTCTAATATACTCGTACAACCGCACTAAACTACATACACGCATTATTATAACGCACTACCAAAATCATCACTTGGACACTTTTCCCGTTTTATCTCAATCTATCAAGCGATAACACACAGTTCTGTAAAGATATTGTAGCTATCGCTTAGAACAGGATAAAAGCAGTAAGATGCAGGAAAATTAAGATGACAATATCACAATCATTATCTACTAATAACGATTAAATAAATATATTCCAGAACTACATTAAAAACTACTTCTCTTGCACAAAACTACATAATATATGATATTATTTTTCTCGTCATAAAATTTCCGATTAGTATTCTCGCACTGTCATCGAAGATATAGGCAATAACTATCTTTTTACTATCCCATTTCCGTTATTAACCATAATATTATCCGGGTACAATATAGTGTTTGTTAACAATTATAACCGTTATAAATATATAGTTATTAGTTATTTTATTACCTATATGTTTGGTTCGGTATTACGTCGGTAATACCGAATTTTAGTGACGTCGGTTTCGTATAATTTCGGTATTATTTTAACACACCATCGAAGCTTACTTTGAGAAAACAAATGAAATTACAATTGAATGCAGAAATTACAACCCACGTGATCTTTTAACCAAACCTTTTGACCAAAGACATTGCATCGGTAACGCCTACAATATTTTTAGATTACCGTATAACATGGAACTCGTTTCGTCATGTCCGTTCTTCTTTCCGTCATTTCCCCCTTACGTTTGAATATGGATTACCGTAGAGACAACTAACGCTGTTATTTTGCGTGAATTTACACGAATATGGCTCGTTTTCTTTTGTAAATAAATGTACCAAATACCTTAAACAAAAAACATAAAAAAAATGTAGTAAAAAAAGTCTTAAGTAACTGGACTTTTTATACTGATTCAGCAATAGGTTAACTTATAGAAAGCAACACTGTCCGTTTTAGATTTAGAACGGATAAACATCAAGTAAAACTTCATTTGGTAACTAGTACAATATAGAGTAAAAGAAGTTAATTTTCATTATAGTATAATGAACAAGTTCGGCTATACGGAACTGCAAATTGCAATTAACGTAGTGCTTTGAACTAATCTATAGCCTCGAATGTAGTTCGCATTCTATTCAAGTACATACCAGCTAAAGAGAACCTATTACACGATCGAACATTTGGATAATTTCCTGGGAATTCAACGGTCTTAGTTCAGTTTCGTTTGTTTTCTTTGATTAGGATTAATGTAAATTGATTTTGAATTGAGTTTTGGTGATATTAATTTGATATTACGCAAGAATTTCAAGAATTCTTTTGAATAAACTTTGTAAGAAAGCCTTAAAACAATTATTCAGAAATAAATTAATACTTCAAATGCTTTCGTACTGCGGTTATGTAACTGTGACTGTGTGTATGACCAATACTGTATTTGAATTTGTTTTAACTCATTAGTAGCACTAGTGTTGTACACTTAGTGTTTTAACTCATTAGTAGTTTTCTTTACACAAATTATTGTCGTGAATTAAGAAAACAGTCGTGAAGAAACTGGGTGTACGTACGGGAACCTGCAAAGAAATTTGTGTGAAGTTGATCCTGCACATGGCCTGTGGTCTAAGGCCTGATTGCCCTCATGCAGGGTAGGCTCAAACTTTGCAGTGGCGACGTATAGATAAGAAGAAAATATAAGAGCTGATAAAAGCAAGAATATACTTAGTTGCAGTTCATTTAACAAATATTACGTAATCAGTCGTCACCGCTAGTGACCACAAATTTAACAAACTTTCGTGTTTCCGCTAATCCCAAGTTGACACCCGCTTTCTATCCGAAAGTACCGCATAGTTAAATAACACTATTAAACATAATGTTTCTCTTTGAAACTCTTAATGATAAAACTTCATTAGCTAAGTTTTGTAAATGTGGTCTAGCCAGCTAGTAATGTGGGCAAAAAATTTAGACATGTCTAAAAATCTAAAACAATTTTGCGATAATCCTAGAATATTTTTTCATAATTCTTCTTTTAAATACCTACCTACTACATTGCCTACCAACATTTTTGTCAATCAACTTTTTCATTATTTTTTCACAGACACTTTTTTCTTTAATATAAAGAGCGATAAATGGACAAAGATTTATAAAATAACTAGCCGTATGTAAAAATAATAAATAGAATCCCGCGATTTTTATCTGCCTAAAACCGATCCCTAGGAGATTAAAATTTATACTGCGAAAAACACTAGCTACTAGCACAAAACAAACGGCAATTACTTTATGAGATTACTACTTAACAAATTGAATGTATCGGCCGCACATTTGTTATTAAAATTGGAAACTGCCATAGACTGTGTACGGACACAACCGATAATTGAAACATCAAACAAAGCAATCAATGAAATGAAAATATGTTCCCGCGAAAATAAAATTTGTACCAGACAACTTCTGAAATTGACTCGGTTCAATTTCATTCATGACGTATCAAATTCAACTACATACTGGGAATACGGGATAGTATACGAATAAAATGATTTTCTTGTTATATTTTGTTTTATTTTTTCGGAAATCCGGAAGCGACTTTATTGGTAAACAATGTCAGTTATATTTTTTCGATCACTGCATTAGATTATTATCAGACTGTCTGTTTGTACAGTTTCTGATATTAATATAGTAAACTCTGAATATGTTTGTTATTGTAATATGATGTCTATAATTATATGCAGTGTGTATTTTCACACACACTTTTATAATGTAGGCTGTTTTCCGTATTTAAACCCTTTTTAGTACTTTATGGGTGCTGTGAAATTTTCGGTCAATTCCATTCATAAACTTTTTTATGCCACAATTATTTACTTAATAAACATAGAATCTTTCCCAAACAATACCCAAGTATTTGGTTGAATTTTGACCACCACATATAAAAATGTAATATTAACTTGTTTTAGACCTAACAAACACAAAAGCGGTGTACTCTAAGCTCTTTATTCGAGTACAACAATTATTATGTCTGGCCCATACATAATCACAAAGCAGGCTAAGTATACATTTCCCTTACAAATCTCGGGTACGGAAATGCACGGCTTAATTTAAACATTCATACTACAAACGAGCCAAACAAACTCTTTGCGTTCCCATTCTTTGTTTTATAAAAGTTACACTTTCAATTGTGTACAGTATTAATAAATAAACATTATGTTTGTACGTAAAAGGGAAATTCAGTTTGTATTCGCTTCTGAGAGTAACTGTTTCCTTTTAAATGTATATCTGCGGTAGTACAACTTTACGTACGTCGGCGATGCTTTCAATATTGTATTGTGTTACTTTTAAGGTTCCGCACGCGGTTTGTTGAAACAGGTATAACGTATTCAATCACACCACCATCGTATCGCCTTTATATTTAATAAAATATATACCCTCATATCCCATTGATTCAAAAAGAAAATTAAAATAAAATACTGAAAATAAGTAAAGAAAATGCAAACCTTTTATAAGTCTTTCCTCGTATCGTAAGTATCTTCAGTCCCGGATTAACCCTTAATCAAATTCAGCAATTGCCTAGGGCACCACATTTGGGGGCGGGGGCACCAGAAAACTTCTTAGTTGACATAAGGATAGGGGGGAGGCAATGCCGTAGTTATGCTTGAAATGACAAATGCCCTACCTTGAATATAGATTACCTTTTTTTTCGTCCTCAAATTCTACAGGGGGTCTTGGATTGCTTTAGTAGGGCATCATGATGTCTTAATCCGTCACTGAGTATCTTCCATCGCCCATCGACAACTGCTGCAACTCTTAAGAGTCACAATACGTGTATAGGTACCACAATATGTTATAATTTTATCATTCTTAAAAACGAAATAAAACTATTCTGAGAATATTTATTTGTATCAAATACTTTTAATCATCCATAGTTTGTGTAATAAGTATTTATTTTATCTTACAGTTATTTATTACTTAGTATTATATAAAAGTCACATGTGTATTATTATATTTTATCACCTTATCATTCTGAAAACGAAATAAAAGTATTCTTGGAATATTTATTTGTATCAAATATGTACTTTAATCGGGTGCGCCAAAGTTCACCTAAAATTTCAACTCCGATAATTGGAAATCCGAAAATTTTCTTCCTAACATTTTTTATCCTAACAATCGCAACTCCTAAAATCTTTGTCACTAACGTTTTAATTCCGAAACATTCAACTGCATAAAGTCAGTAGCAATAAACATCTTTTACACTTTTATTTGTTTTCCTATATTTTCTCAACATAACCATCGTTCATACTATTATTCAAAGTCATATCTTTTTTGTTTAGATTTATTTTTATTTATTATAATCAATATTATATACATAAATTTTTCGTAACTTTGTTTTTACATAACATGTAGGTATAACATATAACGCACGAGCCGAGCGAGCAAAACCAGAGTCCTGCTCCAATCATTCAGTCAAGTTCCAGTAACGAATCGGTCCTATTCCTAATTATTGGTTTAGGTTATGTTAGAACTGTGACCCCAACGCATGAGCCGAGCGAGCGTAGCGAGCGTGCCGCGGCAGCGGCCGGCGAAGTGCCAGAACCGAATTGGTCCTTTAGTTATGGTTATGGTAAACTCCCAGGCCATAAGCATAACCGTAAACGAGTCGTATAATAATCATTAAAATTATAAATATCATCTTCTACCCACATATATTTTTTATTACACTTGGTAAATGTTTCTTTCTGAGCATGAGTGAAAATATTATGGTAAGTATGTTTAGGGATAAAAGCGTTATGATAAAAAACAGTAGGAGTTTAAATATGTTTACATTAAAGATGTTAGTAATTAAAATTTTCGGACACATCAGTGTTATGAGCATCGTCGGTAGCACTACAAATAGTATGAATTAAAACTTTAGGATGAAAATTTTTAGGAAGAATGATCATTCGGACTACAAATAGTTAGGAAAAACATTTTCGGGTAAAGAACTTTAGGTGAGCCAATATGGACCCACTTTAATCATCAATATTTGTTTATTATAGACATTTATTAATCTTCCAGTTACTTAGTAATTAATTAAAAATAGTTAAAATGATACTGAACACAAATAACTAAAACATAACTCATTCCCAACCACGTTAGATTCGTATTATTATTATTATTCTCTGAAACAAAACTATAAAGTTGCCGAGCTGTGAGATTCTCGGAATATAGGTGCTATTTCATGCTAACTTGTTTAAGCGTTTTTGAGTTACATATATTTACTACGTTAAATATATTTACTAAACATTGGAATACTAAATTTTAAATAAACTAATTAAAATTTACACATAGTGGTGATATAGGTATATACTTAATTGTATAAATGTATATTATTCTTAAATAGAGTAGTCAGCTGTAGCCACCACCCATGCCTGACTGTCAACTAAAGCTGAAGAGCAAAAAAGTGCGTCGTTAATTAGTTATGTCGGGATACTGTTATTAGTGTCTCAATATATGTATGTATTAAAATTTAAATTCAGAATACATTGAATAGTATGTATAAATTCATAATTGGATTAGTAATAAGCTTTTTAGCACACTTTTGAGTACTTAATCAGGATTAAAACTAAAAAATATTCTCATAAAAAAATTCGCTGCTAACCCGTAAAATTTCGAATTTTGCGAACTCATACGTGTCGAAACTCGTTGTCGAAAAGATTAGCTTTGCCAGTGAAATGGTCTGGCTAGGTAATCTTTTCTGATAGCTTATTGAACTCTTTATTACTCTAACTTACCTTCTTAGTTATAACACTTTCCTAACGACTCACATATAGAGAAAATATTCCAACTTATAGAGAAAATATTGGAAAATTGAATCTAAATCAGTCTTGATTGTCGTACTAAACTAACATTAGTGAAAATTGTATTTAGAACCTTCAAAATTAACAGTTTGTTTTACCCAAAATAAGTTGCGATATTGGCCATTGTCGAGTCAGTTTAACTGATCAGTCCATCCAAAAATGGTCTTCAATCACCGGAGCGATTCCAAATTCCAGTGGGGCAATCTAGTTGGCCTAAAACTTTTCGTGTACCGCCACAATTTTATGTCATCTTAATTGCGAAAAACTGATCATTACAAAACAATGCTCCTTCGATATTTATTTCTTTGTATTACATAAGTACCCAAATAATTACACATTAAAAAAAATTTCTTTGAACGAATTTCATTAGCTGTTATAATTTCATAATATTTGAAATATGAAAACCAAAATTTAAAAGCACGATGTTTCATACTTTTAATAAAATTATATTTTATATATAACACTTCTATAGTATATTTTTAGAAAAATAATTTCTGTAGATTTAAAAGTTCATAGACCACTAATTAAAATCAATTTAATTAATAAAATAACTTTGTAAAATAATTATTATTCATAGCGAGTCTGTAAATACATACTTATAATTAAATATCAATTTACTAACAACTAATTATGATTAAGGTCAATTAGAGACGTCTCTAGGTTAATTAATAATGTTTATAGCGTTAGAAAAATCTTAATTAATTTTAATACAAGTTAGGTAGGTAATTTAATAATCGGCGACCTCGACGGCAAAGTGGTCACCATGCCGGATTTGTGTGAACCACAAATGTTTGTCTGGGTCTGGGTGTGTGTGTGAATGAGTGTGTGAGTAGTTTCAGATACCCTAGATACAAGTTTCAAACTTAGTTAGGGGTCAGTTACTATAATAAGATGATGTAGTGATTGATTATATTATGTTATGTTATTTACGTACAAGTTGTATCTAATCAAAATATGTTTTACAACAGTGGAGTACAAAATTAAAAAAACTGGTATACAAAAGTGGTTGAAAATTAAAATATGCTTTCGATTTTATTATGTTTTCTGATAATTCTATTAATACATTGTAATTTTTTTTTTATTATATTCTAGCGTTTCTTAGAACCAGTCTCGGATTAACCCTTAATCAAATTAAGCAATTACCACGTCTGGGGGGGCACCAGAAAACAACAGAAGGGGCACCAGAACACAAGGATTAGGGGGCCCCAGGGCCGTAACTATGCTTGAAATGACAAATTCCCTAGTTTGTTGAACATAGCGAGCTCAGTGTTAGCTGACTTTTTTTTTCGTCCCAAAGGCTTGGATTACTTAGGGCATCATGAAGTCTTAATCCGTCACTGCTTAGATCAATACTTTTCTTTTATCTAAAACTAAAAGTTATAAACAACATAATAAAAAATTACGCAAAACACGTTGAGCTTTGTCCAGCCAGACTTTATATTCTAACACTAAAAACACAATTTGTGTCTTAAAAACTTGTCGGTAAGGCTTAAATTGGCATTAAACAATTCTGTATGTAGTTAGTTTATATGAAAAAATATAATTTGTATCTTAAAAACTTAGCAATAAGGTTCAAATTGGTATAACAATTCTCTCTGTAGTTAGTTTATATGAAGTGTAGGGTGCATTTGACAGTAAAATTGAATTAAACACTCTCGCGTCGCGCGCGCTATGAAGAGAGACAGTTTGACTTTCATTGGATCATTTTCAATTTACGTACGTATCATACACAGTAATATTAAGTAGATAATTTTAATGATTTGTATGTGTTTTAGTTAATTATTAATAACTAGCGGCCCGCCCCGGCTTTGCACGAGTCCAAATTTCCCGTTGATTTTCCGTGTTTTTTTTTACATAAGAACCTTCTCCTAATTATAACAAATTCGACAAAAAAAGAATTAGTGCAATCGGTCCAGCCATTCACGCGTGATGCCGTGACCAAGGAAAACGGGTTTCATTTTTATATATATATAGATAGCCTACAGTTTACATAGAGAATAGTCACCATGTAGGCCTGCTCACAGGGTGCGTATTTGATTTCCATGCGAGTTATTTGTATGATCTATAAATTGCTTATCACGGTCAAGCGTGATCAAGATCCTGTGTTTGAATTTAGTATTTTATGATCCGTGGTTTGAATTACTTCGTATTTTATTATATTAGTACGATTATTCATCTATCTTATTCCAAATATAAAATATCTTAGGTACCTCCAGTCCTGAAAATATCCTGCTAGTTGGAATTAGTACACAATATAGTTTGAGAGGTCCAAAAAGAAAAGGAAAAACGTATAAAGTGACATAAATGATACAGAAAATGTTATAACAATATAACAATTGTTTCAAAAGAAATTCGAACAAATATTATAATACAAAAGCAATGAAATATTAACAAAGTTTTAAAAGCGACAACATGTTTTCATTTTGGCCAACATTCTGTTGCGGACATTGATAGATAGTTGAAAATAACCGGTCATATCGCAAATATTTACAAAGTTTCAAGCAAACTGTGCTGTGACCCGGGCGATATCTATCGATTTTTGTACTTCTTCAAGACTACGAAGTTTCGAGTGGGTAGAATATAACAAAAGGATTTTCGTTAAATATTATTGGGTTATATTATTATCTTTTACTTCATAAGTGATATTATTATTGATCTTTTTAATGAACTAGATAAAATCTAGAAAAAAATAAAGTCTTGGCTTATTGCACTGCTTTGTCCAATGCTTATTGGATATTTGACACCCGAGCCATGTTTGAAAAATAGCAAATATGCATCGTTCGACCAAGGAATTGAACCTAGGATATTACTTCGCAAAGAATAATTTACAAGGTAAAGCAAGGATATCGAACCCATATTCCTTTGCTCGGTATTCCGATATGGTGACCACTATGCTTCTGGTAGTCAATGCATATTTTGTTAGAATAGATTGAAAACACCCGGACCAAAATAAACAGCTATAAATCAGTAGCTTCTTTGTTTTGGATGCATACAAATATTTGCCTTAGCGGAGATTCTATCCTGCAACCTTATGCAAAGCAGACAAACAATTAACTAAACTACTGGTTCTTCAAAATGATATGAGAAATTCAATTAAAATTTTTAGCAGTGTCTCGTGGTTTAACCTGCAAAAATCCCAATCCCGGGGGATTTTGGTGACAATATACTATGTATTAAGTATTCCAATTTACAAGGAACAACTGTACTTAATTTCATCTACAAAAGTAAATTGGAAGTCCATAGACTCACACCTGCCGCTATAAGCTGGTTAAATAACTTGGACATTGAAATCTGATCCTCGCAGGATTAATGCCAGACGCAATGATGATGATGATCAACAAGTAAATCGATTCAATAGTTTTGACGTGAAAAAGCAACAAAACATCCATTCATCCATCATCCCTCCTTACCAACTTTCGCATCCTAAGATACAACACAAAGCAGTATGAAAATTATTATGATTAACAGGATATTTACCATGTATATTATTTATTTCGAGTTTCCGATATTTCGACGCTGTTGCAAGCGCCATGATCACGGATGAACTGACCTAACTATAAAAACAAAGCATGAAACTTAGTGGAACGAGATTCTCTGCTCCATGATATTGTATTAATATAACTCATTACCCAAAAGGTCAAAGCTGGTCTAATATATCAACTCCATAGTACATAATACTTAACTAATATTGAAATACCACAACACTGTTATGTTTGTCACAAAGAGATATTAAATTTGCTTTGTCGAATATTTGGTAGTCTAATCAAATGGGATAATTACAATGTCATCGCAATACATACTGTGGTCTCTACTTGTTACTTATGGACATGCTAACCACATTGACCACTAATATAATATACAGTTGATTATACAACTAATTTTAGAACACAAAAATGTCTTAATATTTTATAGGTTCTATGTATTTCTAACTTAGTTAATGACTCTTGTCGAACCAAAATAAAAATAAACCTTTCATGAATAAACCTTTAATGTAAATACATTAATAATTAATAAAAGTTTTATTTTAGTTAATAAATTTAGCTGTTATTATTGGTACCCCTTTATCTTTCTCTCTAGTTTGTGCCTCAATATTACCTATTTAAAAGGTACCTCCTCTTTTTTTGAAGTCGGTTAAAAATACATTTTATATTGACACAAAACACTTAAACAAACAAAAGTGCACCACGACAAGGTAATGAGACCAACAATAGTTACAGGCTCGCCACCCGCCGCCGGACGCTCACATAGGAAACCAAATAAGGTTAATACAGTAGAGTTCGCTTCGAATTTCCATTCTCATTCCGTGGGCCTAATTGGATGTGGCAAGGATGTTTGTCAGTGGATACTGAATGAGTTGATTTTCATGACACCACGTCCGCGCTGGCTTTAATAGATTCCGATGTATTGTTTACTTGTCACTAACTAACCGAACTCGGCAAATAGGATGCGACAGGGACGGACTTGTGATCCAGCTATATTTGTAGCTATTCATGTTTGTGAGCATAAAGAAAATGTTTAAAGAAATACACGTGCCACAAAGTTTTACGGCTGCAATGTAGATGAAACATAACTTTTACGCTGCTCTAGAATTTTCTGTGAAAAAGAAATTTAGAGTAAAAAGTAAGGTAAAATATCGGCTTGTAAAACCCCACTGCAGAGCAAAGGATTTTCTTTCACTAATGATATGTTTTACATAACGTGTGATCGTCCCTCTGCTGGTGAGCTGGGCAAAGGTTTCCTTCAAATGATGATATTAGTACAGTGAAATAGAATAAGCGTAATCACTATACCTATCTAACCAATCAGCCGATCGAGGCACAATAATCATACAACGTCTTCCAGCTAAAATATACATATTAGCAGTAGTTTGTAGTACTCTTCACTTAAACAACAGATACACCATCTATAACCTATAGTTTGTAGTATAAACCACTTAAACAACAGTTACAATACAACGTATTTCCAAGGTAACATCGTACACAATAATATTGAAATTACTACGTATTAAATTCCCTTGATTACATCTTCGTCCGTCCCTGACGGCTCATATTCATAGCTAGACACTGGTTTAACTATCAGCTATTTATGTATGGGCAATGTGCAATCTGACAGTTGCTAGGTCGGTATGTGCTGATTAAACACTGTCCTGAATTAGTGCGGTCAACAATAGATTATAAACATAACTATAACTAAACTTATGTAGACAATTAGTTTAGTATTATATTGACTATGTGAAGTGGGCACTTGAGTCTTGGATTATGTGCATTGATAATACATTAATTGAATTATATTATTAGTTTTCTTTATTATATTAACTAAACTACAATTATTCTTGATTAGTATCTAACTGTCAAAACCCGCAAGACAAATCTTCTATCTTTCCCTCTGTTAATACAGTGATCACCAGCCTTACCCGATGCGTGTTGGTAATCCCAAACATGAGCTATGATTGAAAAATAGTAAACATGCATCGTGCTACCGTCGTGGCTTTAAGTAGTGTTCATATTGTTTAAAAAACTTTAGTCTAAACTTGTCTATTTAATCAAATTACTTCAAACTTCTCCTTCACAGACTTTAATTTGATATCATTAAGAAAAGTGCTCTAAAACATATTTAAGCACAACCAACTAAAGTTCGAAACACACAAACTAATTAACCGAAACAAGATCGGTATTCCGCATCCAAAGCGATTACGTCATTCTGACCGTCAATTTAGAACATTAGGTTAAAAAGTTAACAGAACGCTCTATGTCCCATATTACCATACTAACTTAAGTATATTTAATAAAAAATTCAAACCATAAATTGGTTTACACAAGTTAGAATTAGTCAGAGTGGCATTAATGATATTACTGAATTACGCAAAGCTAATTACTGACATGAAACTTCAAGTTTTAACAACATTCGCTTCGAGATACCGAGCATAAGTATACGTTGAATTAAAATTGTTTAATTTATCAAAATTTGCGAGCTCGTGGCGATGTGAGGGTAGTACGCTAAGAAACTTGAACTCTTTAAGTGTACGGCAAAGTGAAGACTTATTAACTTCAACTGTAATACACCGAAACTCATGCGCTCTTATTAATAAACGAGGAATAACAACTGTATAATTAATTCATGTTTACTCTCTTAATACATGTGTAGTCATTCTTATAAATAAAAGAGAGAAATTGTGTTTTAACTATATCATTGTTATTTTTCGTTTATTAATAAGAGAGATAAATAATGTGCCTTTTTCGACACGTTTCATTAAACTCAAGATAACTTTACTTCTACTCATAAAGTATCTTTTTTCATGATAATGTAACACGTACATTTTAAAAAGAAAATACATATATTTGTTTTTTATTATTAAATAAAGTATAACATATATCATACGTTAATATTTTTTACAACCAAAAGCTTTTATCTCATCATAAATATTGGTAAAATGCTCGAATTTTTTAAGTTTAAAACTTTTATGCTCATTACGTTTTGGTTTGTGTAAGTAAACTGTTACGTTACGATGTTTTTATGATTTCATCTTAAATTAATTGAAAAAGCATCGTAGTAATAAAAAGGTTTCACGTAGAACAAAGATATAACTAAGTATATAAGGTACTAGCTGTGTCCCGCGGTTTCGCTCACGTAGTTCCCGTTCCCGTAAGAATTTCGGGATAAAAAGTACCCTAAGTCCTCCTCCTGGTTCTTAGCTACCTCCCCACAATTTTCAGCCAAATCAGTTTAGCCGTTCTTGAGTTATAAATAGTGTAACTAATACGACTTTCTTTTATATACAGGGTTATTGGTTAAGTCGACCTATTCCCGTCAAGGGCGTGTAGTTTACATCGTTTCTGACTGATTTCACCATGAAACACCCTACCCTAAACCTAACCGTTTAAGAGATATTTCAATTTATTTGTTTTTATAAAAATCACCGGATCTTCGGCTATAAGCTTGGATATTTTCAAATGCGTATGTCTTATTATTACTATTACTTGATTTTTACGTTTATAATAAGGTGCTTTGTGACCCCAATAACCAATATTGTACCTAAAATAAATAAATAAGTAGTTATAGACGATTAAAACTTTTAAAAAATAATAACAATCAAAAAGTTTATTTTTCTTTCAAGGATATCTAGAAAAAAAGATATGGCACCTGTTTGGCAGATATGCCTAAAAATATCTACGTTTCATCGGCTATCCAACGAGCTATAACAACCTAGGGTTTTATCGAAATTTTGTACAAAACATGTAGTTTTATAGGCTACCGGGGAGGTTAAATAAAACAATAGGTCAGCATACAGAACAAGTTACTAAACTTTTAAGTACTACACACACCATTTTTGAGTCTAAATTTCATGTTCGACATGTCGGCCCCTGCATTGCACACATCTTCGCAATATTTTGCGAAGACCAGTTTTCACTACACCAGTAGTAATTTTGTTCTTATTTCATTGGCCGCATTAATGATTCTGTCTCTCAGTACTTCAATTAATGAAATTGGGTTGGGCTCACTGTACACGAGACTCTTTATGTACCCCCACGCATAAAAATCCATGAGGGTTAAGTCCAGACTTCTGGCTGACCAGGATATGGGCCCACTTCGTCCAATCGATTTGCCTGAATGTGTGGATGGGCATTATTTCCAATCATTCAATTGGGCCTTACTTTCTCCCCGACAATTTAAATGGGAAAAACTAAGAAAATTTCCTGCGAGAAGACTTAAATGACCTATTTGATGATTTGCCACTCAATTTTATTCAAGACATGTGGTTTCAGCATGATGGCTGCCCTGCCCATTTCAGGAGAAGTTTTATCCAAACAAATGGATTGGACGAAGTGGGCCTATACCCTGGCCAGCCAGAAGTCCGGACTTAACCCCCATGAATTTTTATGCGTGGGGGTAAATAAAGAGTCTCATGTACAGTGAGCTCAACCCAATTGCATCAATTGAAGTACTGAGAGACAGAATCATTAATGCGGCCAATGAAATAAGAACAAAATTACTACTGGTGTAGTGAAAACTGGTCTTCGCAAAATATTGCGAAGATGTGTGCAATGCAGGGGCCGACATGTCGAACATGAAATTTAGACTCAAAAATGGTGTGTGTAGTACATAAAAGTTTAGTAACTTGTTCTGTATGCTGACCTATTGTTTTATTTAACCTCCCCGGTAGCCTATAAAACTACATGTTTTGTACAAAATTTCGATAAAACCCTAGGTTGTTATAGCTCGTTGGATAGCCGATGAAACGTAGATATTTTTAGGCATATCTGCCAAACAGGTGCCATATCTTTTTTTCTAGATATCCTTGAAAGAAAAATAAACTTTTTGATTGTTATTATTTTTTAAAAGTTTTAATCGTCTATAACTACTTATTTATTTATTTTAGGTACAATATTGGTTATTGGGGTCACAAAGCACCTTATTATAAACGTAAAAATCAAGTAATAGTAATAATAAGACATACGCATTTGAAAATATCCAAGCTTATAGCCGAAGATCCGGTGATTTTTATAAAAACAAATAAATTGAAATATCTCTTAAACGGTTAGGTTTAGGGTAGGGTGTTTCATGGTGAAATCAGTCAGAAACGATGTAAACTACACGCCCTTGACGGGAATAGGTCGACTTAACCAATAACCCTGTATATAAAAGAAAGTCGTATTAGTTACACTATTTATAACTCAAGAACGGCTAAACTGATTTGGCTGAAAATTGTGGGGAGGTAGCTAAGAACCAGGAGGAGGACTTAGGGTACTTTTTATCCCGAAATTCTTACGGGAACGGGAACTACGTGAGCGAAACCGCGGGACACAGCTAGTACCTTATATACTTAGTTATATCTTTGTTCTACGTGAAACCTTTTTATTACTACGATGCTTTTTCAATTAATTTAAGATGAAATCATAAAAACATCGTAACGTAACAGTTTACTTACACAAACCAAAACGTAATGAGCATAAAAGTTTTAAACTTAAAAAATTCGAGCATTTTACCAATATTTATGATGAGATAAAAGCTTTTGGTTGTAAAAAATATTAACGTATGATATATGTTATACTTTATTTAATAATAAAAAACAAATATATGTATTTTCTTTTTAAAATGTACGTGTTACATTATCATGAAAAAAGATACTTTATGAGTAGAAGTAAAGTTATCTTGAGTTTAATGAAACGTGTCGAAAAAGGCACATTATTTATCTCTCTTATTAATAAACGAAAAATAACAATGATATAGTTAAAACACAATTTCTCTCTTTTATTTATAAGAATGACTACACATGTATTAAGAGAGTAAACATGAATTAATTATACAGTTGTTATTCCTCGTTTATTAATAAGAGCGCATGAGTTTCGGTGTATTACAGTTGAAGTTAATAAGTCTTCACTTTGCCGTACACTTAAAGAGTTCAAGTTTCTTAGCGTACTACCCTCACATCGCCACGAGCTCGCAAATTTTGATAAATTAAACAATTTTAATTCAACGTATACTTATGCTCGGTATCTCGAAGCGAATGTTGTTAAAACTTGAAGTTTCATGTCAGTAATTAGCTTTGCGTAATTCAGTAATATCATTAATGCCACTCTGACTAATTCTAACTTGTGTAAACCAATTTATGGTTTGAATTTTTTATTAAATATACTTAAGTTAGTATGGTAATATGGGACATAGAGCGTTCTGTTAACTTTTTAACCTAATGTTCTAAATTGACGGTCAGAATGACGTAATCGCTTTGGATGCGGAATACCGATCTTGTTTCGGTTAATTAGTTTGTGTGTTTCGAACTTTAGTTGGATGTGTTTAATATGTTTTAGAGCACTTTTCTTAATGATATCAAATTAAAGTCTGTGAAGGAGAAGTTTGAAGTAATTTGATTAAATAGACAAGTTTAGACTAAAGTTTTTTAAACAATATGAACACTACTTAAAGCCACGACGGTAGCACGATGCATGTTTACTATTTTTCAATCATAGCTCATGTTTGGGATTACCAACACGCATCGGGTAAGGCTGGTGATCACTGTATTAACAGAGGGAAAGATAGAAGATTTGTCTTGCGGGTTTTGACAGTTAGATACTAATCAAGAATAATTGTAGTTTAGTTAATATAATAAAGAAAACTAATAATATAATTCAATTAATGTATTATCAATGCACATAATCCAAGACTCAAGTGCCCACTTCACATAGTCAATATAATACTAAACTAATTGTCTACATAAGTTTAGTTATAGTTATGTTTATAATCTATTGTTGACCGCACTAATTCAGGACAGTGTTTAATCAGCACATACCGACCTAGCAACTGTCAGATTGCACATTGCCCATACATAAATAGCTGATAGTTAAACCAGTGTCTAGCTATGAATATGAGCCGTCAGGGACGGACGAAGATGTAATCAAGGGAATTTAATACGTAGTAATTTCAATATTATTGTGTACGATGTTACCTTGGAAATACGTTGTATTGTAACTGTTGTTTAAGTGGTTTATACTACAAACTATAGGTTATAGATGGTGTATCTGTTGTTTAAGTGAAGAGTACTACAAACTACTGCTAATATGTATATTTTAGCTGGAAGACGTTGTATGATTATTGTGCCTCGATCGGCTGATTGGTTAGATAGGTATAGTGATTACGCTTATTCTATTTCACTGTACTAATATCATCATTTGAAGGAAACCTTTGCCCAGCTCACCAGCAGAGGGACGATCACACGTTATGTAAAACATATCATTAGTGAAAGAAAATCCTTTGCTCTGCAGTGGGGTTTTACAAGCCGATATTTTACCTTACTTTTTACTCTAAATTTCTTTTTCACAGAAAATTCTAGAGCAGCGTAAAAGTTATGTTTCATCTACATTGCAGCCGTAAAACTTTGTGGCACGTGTATTTCTTTAAACATTTTCTTTATGCTCACAAACATGAATAGCTACAAATATAGCTGGATCACAAGTCCGTCCCTGTCGCATCCTATTTGCCGAGTTCGGTTAGTTAGTGACAAGTAAACAATACATCGGAATCTATTAAAGCCAGCGCGGACGTGGTGTCATGAAAATCAACTCATTCAGTATCCACTGACAAACATCCTTGCCACATCCAATTAGGCCCACGGAATGAGAATGGAAATTCGAAGCGAACTCTACTGTATTAACCTTATTTGGTTTCCTATGTGAGCGTCCGGCGGCGGGTGGCGAGCCTGTAACTATTGTTGGTCTCATTACCTTGTCGTGGTGCACTTTTGTTTGTTTAAGTGTTTTGTGTCAATATAAAATGTATTTTTAACCGACTTCAAAAAAAGAGGAGGTACCTTTTAAATAGGTAATATTGAGGCACAAACTAGAGAGAAAGATAAAGGGGTACCAATAATAACAGCTAAATTTATTAACTAAAATAAAACTTTTATTAATTATTAATGTATTTACATTAAAGGTTTATTCATGAAAGGTTTATTTTTATTTTGGTTCGACAAGAGTCATTAACTAAGTTAGAAATACATAGAACCTATAAAATATTAAGACATTTTTGTGTTCTAAAATTAGTTGTATAATCAACTGTATATTATATTAGTGGTCAATGTGGTTAGCATGTCCATAAGTAACAAGTAGAGACCACAGTATGTATTGCGATGACATTGTAATTATCCCATTTGATTAGACTACCAAATATTCGACAAAGCAAATTTAATATCTCTTTGTGACAAACATAACAGTGTTGTGGTATTTCAATATTAGTTAAGTATTATGTACTATGGAGTTGATATATTAGACCAGCTTTGACCTTTTGGGTAATGAGTTATATTAATACAATATCATGGAGCAGAGAATCTCGTTCCACTAAGTTTCATGCTTTGTTTTTATAGTTAGGTCAGTTCATCCGTGATCATGGCGCTTGCAACAGCGTCGAAATATCGGAAACTCGAAATAAATAATATACATGGTAAATATCCTGTTAATCATAATAATTTTCATACTGCTTTGTGTTGTATCTTAGGATGCGAAAGTTGGTAAGGAGGGATGATGGATGAATGGATGTTTTGTTGCTTTTTCACGTCAAAACTATTGAATCGATTTACTTGTTGATCATCATCATCATTGCGTCTGGCATTAATCCTGCGAGGATCAGATTTCAATGTCCAAGTTATTTAACCAGCTTATAGCGGCAGGTGTGAGTCTATGGACTTCCAATTTACTTTTGTAGATGAAATTAAGTACAGTTGTTCCTTGTAAATTGGAATACTTAATACATAGTATATTGTCACCAAAATCCCCCGGGATTGGGATTTTTGCAGGTTAAACCACGAGACACTGCTAAAAATTTTAATTGAATTTCTCATATCATTTTGAAGAACCAGTAGTTTAGTTAATTGTTTGTCTGCTTTGCATAAGGTTGCAGGATAGAATCTCCGCTAAGGCAAATATTTGTATGCATCCAAAACAAAGAAGCTACTGATTTATAGCTGTTTATTTTGGTCCGGGTGTTTTCAATCTATTCTAACAAAATATGCATTGACTACCAGAAGCATAGTGGTCACCATATCGGAATACCGAGCAAAGGAATATGGGTTCGATATCCTTGCTTTACCTTGTAAATTATTCTTTGCGAAGTAATATCCTAGGTTCAATTCCTTGGTCGAACGATGCATATTTGCTATTTTTCAAACATGGCTCGGGTGTCAAATATCCAATAAGCATTGGACAAAGCAGTGCAATAAGCCAAGACTTTATTTTTTTCTAGATTTTATCTAGTTCATTAAAAAGATCAATAATAATATCACTTATGAAGTAAAAGATAATAATATAACCCAATAATATTTAACGAAAATCCTTTTGTTATATTCTACCCACTCGAAACTTCGTAGTCTTGAAGAAGTACAAAAATCGATAGATATCGCCCGGGTCACAGCACAGTTTGCTTGAAACTTTGTAAATATTTGCGATATGACCGGTTATTTTCAACTATCTATCAATGTCCGCAACAGAATGTTGGCCAAAATGAAAACATGTTGTCGCTTTTAAAACTTTGTTAATATTTCATTGCTTTTGTATTATAATATTTGTTCGAATTTCTTTTGAAACAATTGTTATATTGTTATAACATTTTCTGTATCATTTATGTCACTTTATACGTTTTTCCTTTTCTTTTTGGACCTCTCAAACTATATTGTGTACTAATTCCAACTAGCAGGATATTTTCAGGACTGGAGGTACCTAAGATATTTTATATTTGGAATAAGATAGATGAATAATCGTACTAATATAATAAAATACGAAGTAATTCAAACCACGGATCATAAAATACTAAATTCAAACACAGGATCTTGATCACGCTTGACCGTGATAAGCAATTTATAGATCATACAAATAACTCGCATGGAAATCAAATACGCACCCTGTGAGCAGGCCTACATGGTGACTATTCTCTATGTAAACTGTAGGCTATCTATATATATATAAAAATGAAACCCGTTTTCCTTGGTCACGGCATCACGCGTGAATGGCTGGACCGATTGCACTAATTCTTTTTTTGTCGAATTTGTTATAATTAGGAGAAGGTTCAATAATTCTTTCACCATTAGAAAGCTACATTCACCCTGAATAACATAGGCTATATTTTATCCCCGTATTCCCACGGGAACGGGAACCACGCGGGTGAAACCGCGGGGCGCTGCTAGTAAATTATAAAACAAGTTGTTCAAGTCAGATTATACTTTGTACTGGAAAAACAAATGAAAATTTAAATAAAAATCAAATCAAATTTAAAGGTATTTATTAAGAACAACATAATAAAAAAACCTACTAACACAAAAAGATTTAACAAAACGTAATTTAATTAGAATCAAATGGTCAAAGTGAATAAGTAACACGCTTTATTAAACCGTGCGTCCATTTACTGTAAAACAATACCGAACAATTAAAGAGTATCAAATAAAATTCAATAGGAAACATTTGTTGGAAATCGCTAAACCTTAAGCCGTAAGGACCCAATTTGCATTTTATTAGCATGAGATCCGAATAAAAATGTGTTTATTCTGAAACGGAATAGACATGGTCCTCCCATAAAGAGATCGAGAGGCAAAACCGATAAAATACGAGTGTAATGTCCACATACAGGTTTCAAGTTAAATATCTACATATAGGAATCATACGTGCTATAATTGGTACTATTGAATTACTCAATATTCAATATAGCAAATATACACGCCTCAGGGTTGGTCTCCAAACCTATTCATAATGCAAGGCTTGTTAATGATATTGTAATGTATAAAATACAAATACGAGGTGCTCGTATACTGGTATTACTCTTAGTAGTAGTATTTGTATATTATCTATGACTAATAATTGAGTTTCAATAATGTAGTTCAAGTCCTGGGTCAAGCGATGCGTAATTGTTATTTTTCAAACATTTGGCTCTCATTTTGATATCTTTGATTTACACGAACACTACACATTGAAACACTTAAACGGACTTTTGTCGTGGTTGTACAATATATTAAAATTTATATTCAAGGTAATAAACTAATATTGAAGGTAGTAAACTTTTTACATTACTTTGTACATCCATCTTAGTCTTCTGTGATCACGGGTTCTGTAAAGAATCCGAAACGTCAGAAAATGTAAAACAAAATACAACCACGACAAAAATCCGTGTAAGTGTTTTATTTCAATTTGGCTCTAATATATAATAGATAATCTTATTAACACACGCATACAAAAATATAGTAACTTTACTAAAGAAAAGTTGAAATAGGTCTGATAAGAATAAAACCTACAAATCCAGGCCAACTTCAAGCTATTTACCCAGTCAAGTGATAAAGGATATTGGGCAAAACCTAGAGTCATGCATTATAGGCTTAGCCGAATCCAAATAAAATCATTCTCAGAATTTATGGCAACAAAACGCTTTTGGTATTGCATCAGTAAATAATATCTTTAGTTAAAAGGGATACGTTTTATTGGCACCCTTTCGTTTTATGCGACGATTATGTCATTTTTATGATCACTCTGTTGATATTTACGATTTTTTATTGACAAACAAATAGTATTACTTTTATATAAAAACTAAATTGTTATGCCTATGAAAATATAATGTGTTTGTAATTGAATAGGTATATTGAGGAGTCAGTTTAACTGATCAGTTGAATTGGCGTACATCCAAAAATGGTCGTAAATCACCGTAGCGATTCCAGATTTCAGTTGCGAAATCTAGTTGGCCTAAAACTTTTGGAGTGCCGCCGCCAAAGTTTTATCACTCGACTGATCAGTTCGACTGATTCGTCAATGGCCACCGTAACATAATATTGAAGTCTAAATTTGAAGCTCTCCTTTTTGAAAATCCGTTAAATACTTGTAAGTACGTACAATGTATGCCTGACATCCGTATTATTTAGTAACCAAAGCTTCACCAATATGAATCAAGTACTTTCTCTAATCAACAAAATCATAAACTTAACGTCAACTAATCAATTTTACCATCACGTATTCCAAATTTAATCTACCTGACAACGCAAACATGTCTCCACATTTCATTGAATACCCAAGACAATATTATAATTACATCAGTGTTATAACAATCATAGATCAATGTCGAAAAATGCGGTGAGTTTGAGGGTACCTTTGTAAATATTTGCGCGGAGTTTACAATTTGCGCGCCTATGAGACAATCTATCAACGTCACTGGAATACAGACATAGCAACGAACAGCTTGGAGACTATAACTTAACTTTAAGTAATTGAATTATTTAACGCAAATACGTTCGATAGATAGCGGTAAGAGTTGACAAGTTGAGAGGATATTTTTGAAGGAGTTTCAACGACTGCGTTAGAAAATTATTACGGCTTGTAAGCAATAATTGAATAATTACTACAGCCTTAGAGTAGAAAACCTACTACAGCTTTGGCGAGACTTTTACTTAAACAGTATAGTAGGTGGTAGATTCAGTGACGTTCATAAGTGCTTCATTGAGGCCTTAATTGAATAAATAATTTTTGAATTTTGAATTTTTGAAGTACCTTGATATTTTTTGTCGTATATAACGATTAATGACCATTATTTTCATATAACAGGAATAAAATAAAGCTTAGGAAACAGTCAGAAATCAACGAATTCCTCCAAAAACACTTATTTTATACACAAAGTTACTCAAACGTAATAAATGTAATAATTTTGGTTCGACGACAAAGCTGTAAATAAGAACCAATCAATAAATTCACATTTCAAACATTTGTGGATGTTAATAACAGTTGCTAAGATACTGAAATTGGGTACGTTATTACGTTCACATGCTCATTACTCCTGTCTGTTGGAGAGAAAATTTCGTAATGGCTCGTTTACTGGGTGTATTAATGTATACTGCCATTTTGTAGCTTAAATAATTAGAAAATTAATCAATCAATCATATCCTTATAGCTACTAATCGCTTACTAGATTATAACCTGTGTCTAGCTAACTAGATACTACGCACACATTAATACACACACAGCCTAATTCACGATATATGGAACCATGCATTAAAGTCAGAGTGGGCCACTAGTTTCATAAGAAAACATGTTTTATATATTTCTTTAAACATCGTTTATTTTTAAAAACATTTAAATTCACTAATATCTGCCAAGGCAAAACATTAAATTAATTAAAATCACTATGATCGGACATATAAATTGTAACAGAACTATATCCATTACATTTGTGCGAAGACGTTTGGCAAGTTTAGGTTCATTGGTCAAGCGTAATATATTGCTTACATGGTATTGTAATAGTCAAAGTCTGTCGTCGTAAAGTAAAACAGTTTACTGTCGTTTCACTGGTATTTGACATGTTCTGATATATTTAATTAACTTTATTAAAAGGTATTGTAAGAACTTTTGGTTCTGATGAAAAGGTTGTAATGTTGACAAAAATCCTTCTAGTGTCATCTATCTATCTTCTATATACTTATATATAAAACTCTTCCGTTACTGAGTGATGTACTGACTGACAGACAACGCAGAGCCGCCCCCCTAGGGGGAGAAAAGGGGGGTAAATTAAAAACTACGTGGGTGAAACTGCGGGGCGCTGCTAGTATAATATAATATTAGGGGTCTGGAACCTCCAATGTTCCCATCGATTTTACAGTTTCTTCTCCTAAAAATAGTCAAAACTGTAAACTTCTTGGTGCTTAAGTCAAAATAATTTATCACGTACTACGAGAAGAACATAATAAATATTCATTATTTATTTTAGTTACTTGAACTTATATTAAAGGTTAATTATAAAACTTTTCGAGACGTTTTTGGAGTCACAAAATTAAAACGACCGATACTATTAAAGTAATTGTTTATTCAATGCAGAACGTCGCAGCGTTGAGAGGATTTTTAAAGAGTAAATGAAAAAAGTTTCTCAAAGCTGACTCTAAAGCTCGTGGAAGCGTTTCAGAATTAATTGTAAACATTGGGTTTACAACTCTCCGACGTGTACTTGCATTTTCTAAAGGTTTACTCGGCGAAACTAAAACATCAAATATAGCGACCAGATTTAAATCAACTATTTTGTATGAAAATAATGTTATTAGAACTCCTTCCACCACGACCCAACGGCAAATAACTTGCCGTGCGTGTCCCTCAACCTGCACACGCGAGGACCTTTACAAGGCCACTGATAGTGCCATATCGGTGGCCAAGTTCTGGTCCTCAATAATATATTTGACACGCAAAGAAAGAAGAAGAAGAACTCCTTGAACTTCGCTGCATATTATTTGCGATGTGATGCGAGTTCTTACGAGGCCGCGTCTTCTTTTATTCTTCACCTTCAACGTAACATAGCTAGTTACAGTCTCTGCGACGGGTCGTGCGATCTGCAAAGTTTCAACAACTTAGATGATTTTTATTAGAGACAAGAATTCATATTATCAAATTAATTTGCCTGTAGATCTTGGTAGGTAATGAGATGTAACTTCTCTCTCGATAGCTGATTTTATATTAAAACAATAAAGGAAAATTTTAAAGCAATGTACTGAAATATTAATAAAAGCATGCATTTAATAAGTAAAAGCCCAATAAATTAGAAACAGACAACCGAATTACATTACAGTAGCAATGTACAAATTTTCCTATAGATTGAACTCACCTAAAATGAATTGTGTTCCCAGAAAAGTTATTGGCAATAAGAACACGTAATATATTCCAATATTTATGGCATAAGAAAATATGTAATCACATTTGTAGCAAAAAAAAGTTGATATATTACTTGGGAAGAGTAGTACATTGATTACGTAACGCTGACGTTCTTGAGGGTGTGACCGGCGGTAGACAGTTGGTATGTGACTGTATAATTTGTCTTGAAGCCAGCAGAGGAAGCATCGAGACGGTTACAAATGGCAGATTACTTGAGCAAGGGTACCTTAGCAAATGTACCATCTACTCTACTTGAGACGTTGTAACAAATGCCGCTTTGAAAGCGATATTATGCAACCATCTATCAAGGTGTTGATTTGTAATAGTTGCATGTTCGTTACTCAGCACTTAGTTTAATTGCTTTGACATATTAGTCGTGAATGATTTGCGATGCTGCTTTGTCATATTATAGCCTCATCAGTTGTAATGTTCAAGCTTAAATTAAAAGTTTCTTTGAAAGTATAAATATTATATGACGTTTGCCATTAAAACATATTTTTTGTTTAAGTAATACAGACATTTTAGTCGCTCAATATCACCACACACCGCTTAAATCATTTGTTACAGATGTAGAGACCTTTGATGATGATGATGATATGATTTATTAACTATTCAAACCCAAACCGACTTCAATATTTGCCCAACACATACATTAACCAATATGGCTGTCACAAAATCCAGGCGCAAGAAATTTAAAAATAAAATAAAAACTTGCACGCATAGTTAACAAAGCTGAATCCCTGGTCGTATTAACGCGCGTCCCCGGCGTGTGACCAAGAGTAAATTAGTCATAACAGGTAAATTGAAACGCGCGGAATGCCGCGCCGTACAGCCGAGTTATCAAATGTTAGCTCGGGAAACATACTCAATGAAACTTTGATTTGTACGAGTATATTTTGTTTTTCGAAAAGTGCATCGATAGATTTTGATAAGATTAAAAGTGTAGCAATAGATAAGATTTTAGGTTAATATGAGGGCTTTAACTCCCCGTAATGACTGTTGACGATGCTGAGATGGTCTTAACATGTATCCCGAAGCAAGTAAATGTTTATAAAATTAAAAGCCTTTTAAGTACGCATATCTTCAAGAGTACAGTTGAGGACACAAGTGGCAAAATGACTAACGGGACTGTCGAGATCGTTTCTCGTGCGAGGTAAATATTTGTGTGGTACACAACTGATTGATGGGTATCGGTATATGTTTACGAATGAGTACGTTGTTTCTCTACGTAGAAGTAAAAAGACTCTCTTAGGGATAGTTGCTATAATGAGACATTGTTTGACTGAGGTACCGATCAAATCCCAATTGTATTATTATTTGTTCTCAAGTACAAATAACAAATGCAAAATTTATTGTACGGTTTAGTGAATAAACCTCTGCAATCTAATTTGATTTGACACACTCTATTAAAATACACTATTAGGTATAGTGTTTTGTTTTTATTTATTTCTGCAGTTACGATCTTAAAGGCATGATTAAAAATCATGTTTTGGAAGTGCATTTTTTAATTAGTCTTATTTTACATGTCGTGTGTCGAATGACGTCAAATTACATAGCGACAATCTGCGTCTCCGTATGTTTTCATCTTAATGAAAGGTGGGACACCATTGCTGAAACATAGGTGCTATACACTCAACCTACGCAAATGGAGTGGTTGTTATTCAAATTTAATACACGTCAAGGGGGATATGTTTTTAAACACATTTTCTTGTTATACATAACAGATCGATTCATTTGTAATCCGATTACAAAGATCATAAAGTGACTTGAATAGATGTCGTCAAGAGAGATAAACATTTTATTGATAGCAAAAAATATCAAAGTTTACAGTAAGTTCTTAGAGGAATGAGTGACAATTAGATAAACAATCCAACTATTCTATAAAATTACAGTCGTGCCCGGGTTATCTAATATATAAAATTCTCGTGTCACAGTTTTCGTTGCCATACTCCTCCGAAACGGCTTGACCGATTCTCATGAAATTTTGTGAGCATATTCAATAGGTCTGAGAATCGGCCAACATCTATTTTTCATCCCGAAATTCCCACGGGAACGGGAACGGGAACTACGCGTGTGAAACCGCGGGGCGCAGCTAGTAAAATAATAAAATCTTGTCATTTTTTTAAACTCAGGCTGAATTATTTAGACGCGACGTGTTACATATAATGAATCTCTTATCTATACTAATATTATAAAGAAGTAAAGTTTGTGTGTTTGTATATTTGTTAAATTGTAAGGGGTAATCTCGGGATCTACTGAACCGATTTCAATTTTTTTTTCACTCATGGAAAGCTAATTTATCAGTGCGTGATATAGGCTATATTTTATCCCTGTATTCACACGGGAACGGGAACTACGCGGTCGAAACCGCGGGGCGCTGCTAGTTCATAATATAAGTATTGTGAAATAAAAAGTATTAAATGTTTGGAACTTTCATCCCAAAATGAGAAGACCTTTTGGGTTGAAAGTACATATTAAAACATAGTACATGTTATCAATTATGATACCCAGAAATAAGGTAAAATGTTCCTAATTGTGCCAAAATTGTGCCAAAATTTTCATGGAATCGGCAAAGTTAAAACCACATAGCACAGTTTAATTTAAAATTTGATCACAATCAAAATTCGGGCGATTCAAATATTGGTGATATCGTTTTTGGTAGTTTAATAATAATGTTCAATTGTGGTTTGTACGTTTATCTATTGTTTTGACATCCAACATTTAATATGGTTTTCGAATTAATTGTTTCAATTTAATTTAAGTTTATTTAAATGCTTTAAAATGTGTTTAAAATAACAAGTTTTCACATTTACTTAACCCCGGCCGATTCATAACATCAATTTAAATTATTGGCACAAAAAGTTCAAATCCAACTCATCACAAAAAATTTGAAATCTATTATCACATTTTTATAACACACAAAAGCATTAATAAAAAAAGAATCAACACCGTACGTACTTACAGAAAAACCTTTGAAACCAACAAACGTTTTGAACCACAATAGTATCTGAACCTTCACGAATACGTATATCTGACCGGCCAAGCGTGTGCCCGGTCATGAATAGTAAAGTTCCGTATCGTGTCAAAATTGGAGAAAGAAAGCGTAGGGCACAACTACTCTTTTTCTTTCTAATCGGTTTAAGTTTAAAATTTCTGTCTGTTCTCTGTTCAACAACATCATCACAATCCTTACTGATATTATAAATGCGAAAGTAACTCTGTCTGTCTGTTACCTTTTCACGGCCAAACTACTGAACCAATTGACTTGAAATTTGGTACGGGTAGCTTATATTCCGGGAAAGAACATAGACTATGTTTTATCCCGAAATTCTCACAGGATCGGGAACTACGCGGGTGAAACCGCGGGGCACAGCTAGTTAAATATATAAATTAAACTTACTAATAACATTCTCTGTGAGTTCTACATTCTCAGAAAATTTATACTCTCAAGGAAAAAACTAATATAAAGAACTAATTAAAGCCACTCTCTCAGGCAGAATACAGACACATTTTAAGCGAATATACTGGAGTAATCATTAGATAATATATCGTTCGACTTCGTTTGCAAATATAATCAAAACAGTATCAACAGTTTGCCTACAGACATACATAAAACAATAATAAAACAATTTTTACCAACTTCAACCATTTGCCAATTGATCCCTAGAACTATGTCGGTGCAAAGCCAATATTGTCGTTTAGCTTCACTGGTCACCACTATATAATATCACAAAGGCGTCACGTCCTTAGCTCAATAACTTGTTTACCGATTTAACTGGCCTCTCCAAACTTGTACTTGATTTCAGACGGCGTTCTACTTCCCTTCTAATCAGTGTTTGTATATTGATTCTCAAGTGGCTTTTTTGTGTTGTATATTTGATTTGATGAGCGTTTCTGTGTTTGAGGGCACGGTAAAGGTGACGAGTCAGTCGAACTGATCAATCACATTTTTTATGGAAGGTATTATTTACTTTCAAATGAGACATCTTTCATCTTCCTAGGACGTTTACATGGATAGCAATGACTAAATCAGTACAAGCACCCGCGCGTCGAGGTGAAAAAAACAAAATGGCTGCCATTTTGTAATGGAGGAAGCTAGTAAAAATTGGAATCGTGATTTGTCGTTAAAAAATACCATATTTTACCCCCTTAAAGTATCCGACATCGATGCCCGGACACCCTGTATATAAAACTGTGGCGTCACTCCAACTAGATTTCCCCACTGACTGACGTCACTCCGGTTTCTCAGTTAATTTCATGAATTAACTTATTATTATTGAAATATAGTTATTTTTTCCGTGGGCGTGGTGTTCGGCGTTACGCGTTGGATTTCCGTGGCGCGTCGTCATATCGCTCCGTTGATTGACGCTCATTTTTTAATCGACGCCAGTTCAACTGACCAGTTTGGCTAAGTCGTCAATGACCATCTTGCCTTCGGTCTCTAATGTGTCAGATGATGATGTAAGATGGTTGTCTCACATCATACGCGACGGCCAGTTAGTTTTAAGTCTTACCAAATAATATAGCAAGACGTAAAAAATTGCTAAATGAGAGAAGTCTTATTGAAGAAAACAATATTCAATAATATTATAACTCACGAACATAAATATTTATTACTTTATTATTCTGGTGAATTATCTCCTTCAAGATTTCCTTCATATAAATAAAGAACATTCAACACAAAAATCTCCTTACTCTATCAAGTTTCAAGTAGAAAGTCCAAACATAGCTCCTCAAAGTTGTACACGTGCAGTGTGTACACAGTAATAATGTTAAATTTCTTGCGGCAAATTATGGCACATTCATAGTTCAATTTATATAAAGTTACAAAGTTTCAAATTTGTACTCGCTGGGACACACGTGACTGGCCGAACGGAAACTCCGTATGAAATTATTTTAGAACGCTTTTAGAACAAAACGTATTACGGGAATTGAAAATTGTAATATTATAATTAATTTTCTATTTAATAAGCTTTACTTCATCAGTAGAATATGCTAAAATTAAGTAAAACATAAATAGAACTAGTAGTTAATTGAGAACTATAAAATAAACCAGTATTTTAACTGTAAATATTTGTAGTCGACATTTCCAAAGCTTTGATCCGTGCACTACAAACGCTACGAAACGCCTACGTTGCTACGTATAAGTTATGTAGCAATCTGTAGCACAAAGTTTCGTAGTAATTTTATTACTATGTATTTTAATTATTTAGTACTTTATCACCCTCATTTGCAGTTCTTCTAATGCGTTTATTTTAGCGTATAAAATAATATTCTTCATAACAATATATGTAAATAAAATTTAACACATTAACAAACCACCAAAATAACCAAAACAAAGTTTATTTCATTTCACAATTAGGGTAACCTCGTGAAATCTACAAGCAGTTTTATTGCGAGTGTATTTCTGTTTTGCTTATTTACCGCTTGCCTTGGGCGGTTGCTAAAATATGTGGTCATTTCATGGAGAGCCGAGCCAAATAGAAACCGACCCTGACTAACTATGGAGGCAGTTAACAGTCACGTTTATGTACTATTTACCTGCACTGTTTACTCAAAGTAAATATTACATTGCTTTATACATTATATTTATTGACGTGCTGAGTTCGCAAGTTTAAAATTTAGCCTTTCCTAAAACTGGATCTTAAAGCAGATAAGGATAAAAAGTCTAGTTATATCTAAAAATGAAATCTTATATCGAAACGATAAGGAAAACGATTGCAATAATTTTCGCATATCTATAAATATTGTACCTAAAATGACTAGAAATTAATGAAAATTACAAACGAAAATATTATCGTAGGACTATCAAGTAACCAATCATTTTATATCATCATTTCTTAAGACAAACACCATTCATACAGACATAGTACAACATCCCACATAACGTACTGAACTCTTAAGTACACAAAGTAATAACGATCATTCGTATCCAAATAAACAATAAGTTACTGTGACAGCGATCTCCCTGTTTACTACAATCGACCATTAAAACCCGCGTAACAATAATTATTACACAAGATAATGCACAACTATAACTTCCCCACAATATCCTAACCCTAATAACGTGTTAATCGCGATATTATTACCAGATAAACTATTCGGCATTAGCATGATAAATCTCAGTAACGTTTTACTACCTAATAATGTATTGTCAGTATTTCTGTTCGCATAACCGTTTATTACCCGTCCCTTAATCTAAATATTCATGAATATTTATAAATATGGCCGATACCAAGTATATCTGCCGATATAAACGGCCACATAAGGCCATCAATTATGTCGTTCGCGATCTAACCCTGTGTCCATCTGCGCGCCATTTGTAACCGTCACTACTACCTAAATGTACCAACATTCATTTACAATCTAAACAGAATTATAGTCCCTAAATCAATTGGCATAAGGTTCAAGAGCGCAGTAATATTAATTATGTAGTCGAACACGCAGAATCGTAATTCGACTGTGGTGACAAAACAATCATTAATTAGATTAGACGTTCGGCAAATCATTGGTCGGGACACCCGAAATGACTACGCGTTTGTTTTTCTGCTTCCTTCGGAATAATAAATGGCGTTTTGATTACGTTTTCGCCGTGTCTGTACTACTTATATATTCGATACAGCCTTCATAAGGTTCGCTAACAAACCAAGTCGAATTATTACGGTTTTATCTCCCCACAAAATGGATGTCCGTATAATTGTGTTGTAAGAAAGATGCATTCGCACGTTTGTATTGAAATAGATTTTTGTTTACTGCTTTGCAGGCATGGTATTCGTTTATTTTTATTCTTTTTAATTTCATATACTATTAGTAACATATTTTTATTAGTAACTGAATTACTATTTACCAAATAACATAGCTCTATCTTTCAAATAATGGACTTTTTCAACCTTAGTTATAATATTTTATGCTCTACAATGATGAATCTATAAATACAAGTTGTTATCCACTTACATACCTAATTGCTTTTTTTAAAACTGTTATCCAAAAAACATTTGAATTAAACCCCATTAATCAAATACCATTTAACCTAAATGCAAAAATATCATTCCGTTGTCAAAGAATATTTACAATGTTTAAAAGAGTACCATTTTAGCGTAATAAATGAATAAAATTCCCATCTTAAGCCAGGTATTAGCCACCTTCAAGGCACATTAATCTTCTTTCTTCGTTTTTCCTTGCATCGCTTCAGCATTGCTGCGAACACTGTAAACGACCAATAGTAAACTTGAACATAAATCATTGTCATACACTTTCTTAAAACGTGAAACGCTTTATCCGTTTAATTTTTATTGCATTCATATTGTAAACACTATAACCATTAATAACATGCAATGCGATTTAAATACATTTTATTTCAAGAAGAAAAAAACGTTCAAAATTGGAAGACAGATTCACAGGTCATTCACATTAGGTCACTGTGGCGTTAGGGATATTATAATAGTAATAATTAATGAAAATAATTCACAGAAACTTACTTTCCTGATGGAGAAGGCCTCGGGAACTTGAACTAACTTCAAATGAACATTAGAACGAACCTGCGACACGTACATTGTAATAAAATATAACATTTTCAAATAGTGTTTTATTGTTTCCAACCTCGTTGATAGACAACAAAAGCAACCACTCAAACAGGGTGAAACTAACGCCATTCCCAAAAGACAAGAAAATATACGAGTAGCAAAAGTGAGACGACACACAAGCATTACGACTACATTCTCGTCAGATACAAAAAACTCGATGGTTTTATTTGACAAAACTCTGTTGGTAACTCAATATCTGTCAGCGAAACTAGAATTTCCCACGGCGGAGGTGGGGAAATAAAATAAAACCCACAATGCCGAGGGAACAACACGATGCGGATGGTGGTGTACTGCGAGATATGATATAATGCGATACTAGCGGCGTCTCGCGGTTTCACCCGCGTGGTTCCCGTTCCAGTGGGAATACGGGGATAAAATATAGCCTTTGTTACTTAGGGTGAATATAATTTTCTAATGGTGAAAGAATTTTTGAAATCGGTCCACTACTTTTGAGTTTATTCGTTACATACAAAAGTACAAATCTTTCCTCTTTATAATATCATTATATTATATAGTGTAGATGTAGATAACTCGGAAAAAAATAGATTACCATGAATATAAAATTTTCTCGATAATTTCGTAAAATATAACGCTCACTTTGCAAGGTTTATTTACGTCTATCAACTTGTATTAGTATTTATAATAATAAATAAATTGTACTATTAAAGTTTTTCGTGTTGTGTTCCAGGTAGTTATTTGTCCATCAAAGAACCGGATGAACTGCACTGAATTGCAAGTATTATCCGAAATCATATTTAACAAACCCACGAGTTAGCTATAACATCGCTCGTTATGTGCTCATTCCTTAACTAATATTGCTAGCATTTTCCTCCCGGCTCGGTTTACGTTTCAATAGTTTAGGTATTGACAATTTTTTCCTGCTTTTGGGGGTGTGCGGTAAAATCGAAAAATATTTGCCACAAAAATCAAAAGTGATAACTCTCTGTGTATCTATTGCGTATTGCAGATGTAACACGTGTTTCAATTTTAGAATTTAGTTTTGTTTTCTTTATGCATTATGTACAGCCAGCAACAGAAGAATAAACACATTCAATTATGCAATGCATACTTTTTGAAGAATTTCCGAAATTTAAAACGTTTTTGATGTCATTATCTTTCTCTTTTTAATAAATACAATCAGAAAATATATATTGATTAAAGAAAACCATAAAAATTAAAAATATAATATTATAAAAATTGAATACGTTAACTTGGGTTAGCGTACATTCACAGCCATATTTGGCATTGTTAAATATAAACAATAGCTATAAGTATAAAAGTAATATTTCATGTAAAACCTTTTAAATAATTATTTAAAAAAGAACAGTCCTCTATCAATTTTATAAATCGAGAACATATTAACATAGTTATATTCATAAACGTATCACAGTATGGGATTGACGTTATCTCGTCACTTTGTCTGTCACTCAAATCCCATATCCAACGGGTCTAAATCAGTATTAGATAAACACTATTATTACAATTTAAATTTTGAGCGAATAATCCTTTGTAATTGTGAATCTTTTAGATTGTACTTAATGTATTTTATGATGATAAAAAAAATAAATTGATCACAATTTCTTTTTTGTGAAAAGCATTGTTTATATTACGTAGGTAACTTTATTCTAGCCAAATTGACGTAAGACACGTCGAATCGTCTGTCCTATAATTTTTGTACAATCTTATAAAAAATATGGGTTAGTCCCATTTTACTCCATTCCTTTGATATCGAAAATGAAAAAATGCATACATAAAATGCAGTCCCAGTTTTCTCCAGAGAATAATTTAAAAATAATATATTATTTTTCATATCCCGTTTTACTCCAATCGATACTAGAATAATTTATTGATTTTTATATTTCTTTGAATAATTTTATTTTTATGTTCCAAGGTACTCCACTACAATTAAAGGTACAATTTAAAAGAGAAGTAAAACAGGAAAAATCTAGCTAAATTCTATGTAACATATAAAATGTTTTCTAGTTAAAAATTACGGCACCCAAACACAGTTAACGAAATAACCACAAACTAGTTCGTTACACATAACAAAACGTCCACAGATAACATCGAAATGAGAACTCGTGTTTGAAATATATCAAAAAAATAACTAAAACAAATATCTAAAAATACTTGTGTCCAAAAGTTTTTCCAACAATTTTATAAAATAACCATTTGTTGTGTAAACTGTGAAGGTTTTTACAACCGCATTGTATGTACGATATGTTTTATTTCACAATGTTTGTGTTCAAAATGTTTTATAACCCGTTCACGTGTTGAAGCGAGGCATGCGGAGCAATCCACAACAAATGTGCGCCACAACACGTGTCTTATTAACCCCTTAAAACCTTGTTGGTAACTAATTACCATACCTGCTGCATATTACGCTGTAACCGTGTGACAGAGTATGGTCATTTTAGTGTTCGCAAAGTTGGATACTTAATTCTTATCGCTTATGATGACGCCGCTGGTAAATATTTTGAATGTTATTTTACGACAGTTAATCAAGGGATTGTCGTTTTAGTAGTGGTATCTGCCAGTAAGATCCTGTTGTGGGGTAATCAAATGGCCTCGAATTCACTATTGATATAGTAAAGTGAAAAGGAATGGGCATAATCATTACCTTGGTGGTACAAACATACTCAGCTTGACTCAGAAATTGGACTCAAGACCTCAGGCATTTTATATGATATTGCCCTATTTATAAATGTAATACGATTGTAATATAATCTTTTCCTAACACAAAGTCTTAATTATAGTATCAAAATATAAAGTAGTACCTCCGGGGTAGTAAGCCACCTTGGAACTAATCAGGTTTGTATGAGGGTATATATCGTTCGACACTCGTTCGGGAACAGTATTACACGTACTTCGCTAATTGAAAAGGGGACAAGTTTCAGGCACGAGCGAGGTAAGGTGACAACACTTTATCGACGTACCTCAGTGTAGTGTTAGCAACAAAAAATAATTAATACGTTCAAATTTTTCAAGCCTTTATGACTTGAAAAATGCATTTTATTTTTTATTTCAGTTGGGATTTCAACCCAGGATCGTTCATCGTTCAACTAAACCAATAGGGCTACCGAGGTATCGAGGTTAGAACAATAGGAGGAAACCTACGAAGAACCAGGAAACGCACCTCTGAATTGTCAGGTTATGTATGAAATCTGATCACCTTGACTGAGGCTTCGCGTATGGTGACACGCAGGTGACGCAGGCAATGCAGGGCAGAGCAGGCACGTGCGACGCAGACTTCTGTCTGTCTTGCTCCCTCTCGCGACGTTCCATGCTTTTACAAAATCTGCTCTGTTCTGCCCTGCGCAGCCTGCGTCGCCTGCGTGTCAACATACGCTTGCGCTCAGGGTAGGCTCAAGCCCGTGGATACATTATGATTATGATGATTGATAAAAATCATTTGTATACTTATAGAAATACTTACTTCAAAAATATTGCAATATTAAAAACGTTTTTGTCTTCTGTTGCTGACTGTACGTTACCTATATGGTTATTCGAGAGTGCATTAATGTATTTAATAAATATGCACACCTATCTTTCACTAGCAACTCGACTTTACGCAGTCATAAATTATAACCCAGTTGTGCATAAATGTGTAGACCTTTTGAAGTATAATGATTCTGTAAAGTAATACATTTATACACATAGGGAACCGTTCCTCACTGAGTCATCTATCAATATATCGTATAAACTACAGAAAGGATTACTTTGAACGACACTTTATGTATAATACATGCACTTACTTAGAATAAGATAATAATATGTAGTATGTATTATAGTACAGGTTCAGTAGAATTTTTTTTCCAATTTACTACTATCAAGCAAATTTCCGAGAGTAGTTTCATTTTGATGAGATGACCAACATTTGATTTTCAAAAAATCTCGATTGTGATACCGGGATTCTTCAAGAAAAGTTCCGAGTAATTACTCACAAGTTTTGTCTTTGTCACTTATCATAAAGTAAGAAAGAGACAAAACTAACTTGGTGAGTAACGTTACTTGAAGGTTATGAAATAGGCACTTAATGTTTTTATCAATTACCCCGCCCATTGGCAAAAACATATGAAAATCAGTTTTATATCTTGAGATTAACCTATAAAATCTGAAACTTTAATAAAGCGTCTTTTTCTTAAAATAACTTACCAAGTAAACATTTATTTTTATATCTAATACACATAATACATTTATTTTTAGATTGTAATTTGTTTTTCCCGTAAAAGCCACTCTAGCACAAGGATCAAACGTCCTAATTTATTTTAATAAAAAACGATATTTCGAATATAAAATACTAGCGGCGCCCCGCGGTTTCACCCGTGTAGTTCCCGTTTCCGTAAGGATATGGGGATAAAATTATGCTTAAAACCTTTCCACTGAATTATTATCTATTAAAACAAACCGCACCAAAATCCGTTGCGTAGTTTTAAGATCTAAGCATACATAGGGACATGGGGACATAGGGACGGAGAAAGCGACTTTGTTTTATACTATGTAGTGATAAATCCACGGTGTCTAAAAATAATATTGTAATAATATTGCGTAATTTAATTATTCTATTTTCAATATTTGAAAAATAACAATATTCTAGTGGTTGTGTTTTAAGGTCACCTCGAGAACATAGATAGCGCTAATGTTCTAAATTCAAAAATGTTTTAAACAGAATTTATTTTATTAATTAAGAATTAAGTTAATTAACTTAATCTCATATGTACCTACGTGAACAAAAACAAAGACCCGGGCTATAGTCGTAGTACAGGTTCCGTAGAACAATTTTCAATTTACTACTATCAAGCTAATTTTCCGTGAGTAGCTTCATTTTGATGAGACGTCCAACATTTGATTATCAAAAACTCTCGATTGTGGTAGCTAACTGGGATAGCAGGGATATAAAACTTTTGAGCGTAATACTGGAATAATAACCTACCGCTCATTTTGTAGGATAAAATAAATTATGTAAGCAGATACATTTGAACTAAATAACAGTAAAAATAAGTTCTCAAATTAAAACCCGATTACTGATATAAATAACGTAAAAGTTTTATCACAAAAAGTATAGCAAAACGATTTTAAAAATACAATATGTAAAAAAGTACAGCTACCTGGTATTAATAACTGTATTTAATCATAAAAAAATATTAAATTTGAAACATATTCCAGTCACATACAAAGTTCAATTTTGCAAATAACGTAAAAGTTTATAGATAACTGAATACTCTGGGAGTTCCCCAACTACACCTACGTGAACCGACTTGTTAAAAAATAGGTAGGATTTATTTTATTCTTGTTCTATTAAAGTTTCTAGGTCTGCGTTAGTGTATCTAGGTAACAGGAGTCACAGCGCATGACAATTTGAGACATACATGTATAGTAGTGTGGCGACATCTATACGCCACATAAGGAACTAAATACTAACGGCGACATCTGTCCGCCACTTAGGAACTAAAACTGAAGGGATAATATACGAGAGCCCAAGTAAGGCTGTCAGTATACGCAAACAGTCATCTACCAGCTCGCACTCTAGGTTCTCTCTCTCTCTCTAGGAGCTGGTTAATGATAACGTTATCATGAACCAGCATGGAGACTACGAATGGTGTGGGATAAGACGGATCTAAACCAGAATTCCTTCTACAGCGGTTAACAGAAATGCTAGTAGATGACTGTCTGCGTAAACTTTTGACAACCTCGATGGCAGAGTGGTCACCATGCCGGACTGCCATCCATAAGGTTGCGGGTTCAATTCCCGTGCGGGGTGAATATTTGGTGAACCACAGATGTTTGTCTAGGTCTGGGTGTATGTGAATGAGTGTGTGCGTAGTTGTTACCCTAGATACAAGTTTCGAACTTAGGGGTCAGTTACTACAATGAGATGATGGAGTGAATGATTAAACTACAAAAAAACCTGTTTTATTTTGAAGACTCACTATTACACCTAAACCATCTCCTCAACAAGACCAACATAATGATGCATCGTTTGTCAAAATCGGCTTAACCGTTTAGGCTTACCACTGACTCTAGTCATCAATCACAGGGCCTTTACGACTCGAGGCTACAACCTATAGTCCGAGCATTAACCTTTAAAAATACCAGCTAGATTCACAGCTTTACTTGGGTTTCATAGGAATCACTACATAGTATAAAACAAAGTCGCTTTCTACAGAGGACATAGGGACAGCCCTATGTCCTTATGTCCCATGTATGCTTAGATGTTTAAAACTACGCAACGGAATTTGATGCGGTTTGTTTGAATAGATAGAGTGATTCAGTAGGTTTTTATCCCCATATTCCTACGGGAACGGAACTACGCGGGTAAAACCGCGAGGCACAGCTAGTAAATAATAAATCCCGATTTCATAGGAATTTGAAGGAGCAATGGCTAAGGATCGAAAAGTAGTGAATTCGATCCCTACCTATTGCACTATTGACGTGAACCCACTCTAAACACAAGCATACTTAGCTTAGTTGGAGGAGCTAACAAGACATCTGCAATGTGCAAACTTCATTCATATCCATTCAGCCGTTTGAGATTGAAGCCATAACAAACATTCACATACATACACACATACATACATACATACACATAAACACACTTACACAATATACATAGTCTATTACACAATGTACATACACCTATATAAAACAATATTAGTGGTGAATAAATGTTTTAAAGCTACAATTTACATAACGGAATCGATTTGCCGAAAAAGGTACAATCGCAATCTGCAGAGATTAACGGAACTCATTGATTCGATGATGTTGGTCGTTGTGAATCCAATCTGAATCAAATTGTGCCTATCCATTTTACATCGAGTTGACTACTCGATATAGCTGTACAGTTTGCGAACAGTTCTCTTGTTAACAACTGATCGATACATGTAATTGATATGCAATTATTTGATTTACATTTTGGTGACCAAATAATATGAAAGTTACGTAAATACTTCGATTGTATTTGTATAATTTTAAATTTAAACTATTTAAAAAGGAAGGTCTATATTTTTATGTATTTTCTATACATATATATGTTTCCGATTATTTTTTAACAACCGACGCAAAAAGAAGGGTGTTATAAGTTTGACGTGTCTGTGTGTGTGTGTGTATCTGTCTGTCTGTGGCATCATAGCTCCCGAACGGATGAAGCGATTACAATTTAGTTTTTTTATTTTTGTATTAAAGGGGACTTACGTGAGAGTTCTTAGACATGTTAAATGAAAATCGATTGACCCATTTAAAAGTTATGGGGGTTTGAATGTAATTGTGTTGGGGGTATTTTAATTTTTTAATTTAATTGTTATTATTACATTTCTTGCCAACACACAAGACTATTTCTATGTTCATTAACCTCATTTTAATAAGTTTCTTAATGACAAAATAGAATGTAATAAGTATGAGAACATTCTACATAAAATTATTAAAAATATAAAGCCAAAATTCCGTACTATAAAATTGGTATTCGGTAAGAGTTCGAGCATACTTCGTATGGAAACGTAAAACCGATATCTGCGATCGTAAAATTCAAATCTTCACCGTATTGCAACACTCTTGAAGTTTTCTGTTTTCCTGTCGTGTGTTCATCGCTAAGTTTAGCTATTCAAACTATTTCTTACTTGGAACTTACTTACTATGTCAGATTTTGTGTATTTTTATATATAACTTCGGTATGTGTCTATGTATGTATTCATTTTGTACTTATATAACTTACTAGCTATACCCCGCGGTTTTACCCGCGTGGAACCTTATCCCGTGGGAATTTTGGGATAAAAAGTATCCTATGTGTTATTCTTAGGTATGAGGAACATCTGTACCAAATTTCATTAAAATCCATTCAGTTTTTGCGTGAAAGAGGAACAAACATCCACACATCCACACTCACAAACATTCGGTTTTATAATATTAGTAGGATTTGATTAAAAGTTCTAAACAAACCCGATTACCTAATTTAAAAATAAGTAGTTAAACAGATAAAGTTCTAAATTACATTACATTAATTTATGTTTAACATTTCAATGTAATAAATAAATAAGCTCTTGAAAACCTCAGATCCTATTTTCTAAAACAGATTTGTTACAAAGTAACCTTCTTAATAAACTTTTAACAATTAAATCTGAAAGTAAACATTAATTTTGATACTGTTCTTTGTTATCCTTTACACGTACAAATTTCTTTGAAGCCTTTCTGTTAAATTTAATTTACTCCTGTATAAACACAATACCCGCTTTCCTGGTACATTCAAAGGTCTTAATTAAATAATACACTTTTAAAATTGATGTTAAATTAATCCAAAAGATTCTCGAAAGAAATTCTCTTCGAAAGATTCGCTGTAAGAGATTCGTAGGTAAGGACCAATCCCACCTTCGCTATACCGATCCTTTCTATATCTTGTTCACTGACTAGAGAGTAACTGTGACAAATAAGATCTTGTTAGCTTCTCGGACCAACTTTGTACCGACTCTCTTAGCAGTTAATTGGATAGTGCTAGAAAAATCTAGATCTCGCATTTCTTATTATCAACCCCGCTACAAAAGAACTATTGAATCTAGTTTACGACAAATGTATTTGCGTGATTCGGTAAAGAGAAACATGATCTCTTTGTTGGAGAAAATCGAAAGAGATTGATCTAAAAACGCACGCAGTGACAATATAGAATGGTTTACAACAGCAGTATAAAATGTGGAACGACTGTTTTATATCGTATGCTTCTTGGATGTATACTTTCGAATAAAATCTTTGGTGTTGCCGTAAATTGGAATCTGAAATGAAATGAGCAAACAAAATTGCATATAAATATGTGAGCTTAATATTTACGAGTGTTTAAATGAAAGTATTAAAGTTGAATATGCACAAAGAGATATGTAATCATATTAAACTGAATTAAATAAAACTTGATAATTTATTCGTAATTTAAATGGCCACCATTAAGTTTAACAAAATATTTTAATTGAAATATTTTATCTACATATAATACTTGTAGGACACGTTGACCAGTAATAAAAAAACCAGCCCGAGTTTCTTGCCGATTCTTCTCGGCTGATGTAATTCCGAATCGGTGGTAGATTCAGTGACGTTCATAAGTGCCTCATTGAGGCCTCATTGAGGCCTCAATTGAATAAACGATTTTGGATTTGATTTGATTTACTATTATGTGCTTGTAATAAGTCAAACAGAAGCGTCTGTATATAACATCTACCTTTAAAGTGATATTAAGAGGGAAAGTAAGTTTGGGCATAAAAATCTCAGAAATTAATGAAATTTTGTCTCTATTAGTAAACTATGGGAAGGTTCATATCTGTGTTTTTCTATACATTTGTCGGTTCTGGCGTTACGCGACCGATAATACGCAACGCATGTTTCGTCAGATAAGAACCTTCCCATAGTTTACTAATAGAGACAAAATTTCATTAATTTCTGAGATTGCAGACGCATGTTCCGTAAGATATGAACCTTCCCTTAGTTACATTTTTATGGAATACGCAAGAAAGTATTCTAATATCCTTACGGCATATAAAATACAGACAAGACCACCGGATACAGTAACTTTTACATAAATATACACACTAAAATGTAATTAAGATAAAATGACCAAAATTCATTACATTGACAAATAAATTAATTCGTACTAAATGTTCACTTTTAATTACATTCCTCAAACGTTTGGTTGTCCGATAAAACAAACAAGTTTCTGATTTTAATTCAATTAATTCCAATTAGATACAAAACAATGAAATGGCCTCACAATCATCACCGCAAATTAAGAGGATTATACAATTTCACTATGTTTCCATTATCAGATTAAGTAGTGTATTAAAATAATTTAAATTAATTTAAATAATAATTACGGGTTTTTATTTGTAAAAAAATGAGTTGTTATAATTTGGCTTATTGCCAGTTGGTACACTTCTACTCCCAGTTCGTACACAATGTTTTTTTCATTCAAATTTCCATAGTTTAACTTCCTGTTTGTACACTTGGTTCCATAAGGTTCAAATTTTAACAGAAAAATGATACAATGAAATAAATGGTAGCCTATTCAACTATCAAATAGTATTCTTCTTTGTTTCACCTGAAAACCTGACCATTTTCAGAGTATTTATTCCTCTAGATACATCATATGCAAAACTATTTTCCAATGAAACATTGTAATAGTCAAAATAACTTTAGTCAGAATAATAGTATTTCACTGCTTTTAATTCTTAAGGCCTATTTCACGACCTTCAAGTAACATTACTCACCAAGTAGAGTTAGCTTTGTCTCTTTCTTGTTTATGTCAAGTGACAAAAACAAAACATGTAAATAGTTACTCAGAACGGTACTTGAAGATGGGCCCTTAATGTAGCGTTTTAATTTTTAATGACGAGCTTCAACAAGTTAATTTAGTAATGTAAGCTCTATGGCGGGGATTACCGCGTAATTTACATGTCTTAAAAAAGTCCCACGGGATTTCTTGGTCTTTGCTTCGTTAGCATTTCCCTTCGGCGGAGTGGTATCTTGGATACCGGTCGCCGGTTAGGGACCCGAAATTAATGAGCTATCCTGTCAATTACACAATCTGGGTCGGTGTTTCTGTGGTTTCATATTTCGTTCAGGTTTTAGTTGATTGTTTCGGAGATTAATTTTGAGAAAGTTGAATAAACTACTAAATAACATTAAATTAAAGATTTAAAAAACCCCCAACACAATTACTTTCAAACCCTCATAACTTTTAAACGGTTTAACCGATTTTCATCAAACATTTCTAAGAACACTCGCACGTAAGTCCCCTTTAATACAAAAAAAACTAAACTGAAATCGGTTCCGTTCGGGTGCTATGATGCCACAGACAGACAGATACACACACACACCCATACACACACACAGACAAGTCAAACTTATAACACCCCTCTTTTGCGACGGGGGTTAATTATTGTGTACTTTTAGATTGAGTTCTAAATAATGTACTTGGTAAATAATATAGGCTTAAAGATATTGTTCTTTAAGTCAGTAGTCTTAGTAACACTGAATGACTACATGGCAAAGGACATTTTATTAGAACCCTACGTGATTATCTCGCTTTCATAGTGCGAACGGTGATCCCAAATCCTAGACATGTCAGAAAACCGTCTATCGCTTGATTCTGGAATTGAAATGGAAGAACCTGTTAGGAAAGAACTTTTAAATATTATATTATCAAGGAGTTTTACACTATATTTGGTAATCCTAAAAGATAAATAAATAAAGTACTTGTTTTATTCAAATGACTGTGTTGAAAATTTCTGAACAAAAAGAACGACCATTCTTATTGACCAATATAATTATGATTATAGTATGTACTATTTGGGATATCTAGCTGTAACTAGCCAACCGTAATAGGATCTCATACTAGAATGTATCTTATTTTCCTGCTAATAGAATGTTAACTTCAGTGAACTATAAAATCATGTTTCGCAAGAACTTTGGTAGTTGTTTCGAAGTAAACAATAAATTACTATAACCGTATAATGATTACGATTCACATTTACTTGTTTAGTTTCCAAATTATACCTAAGAGTTACGCAAACATTTGTTAAGGATAATTGTGAACAACCCATTTATTAGTACCGAAGTTATAGGCCCATTAAAATTATATAATGTATGATTACGATTACGAGTACATAACCATTATTTAAAGCCACATCTTGAAATAGCTTTTCACTTCTCTGAACTCACTAAATCACCGTGTTTTATATCAAAAGTTTGCGCATAAAAGACACTCTATCAAGACTATCAGCTGACGTTTACTCAATATATTTAGGTAACAATATGCTCCAACACAAGGTCAAGCATAAATTTACTTCAGATATTATCTTAAGTACCGGACTTATGTTCAAAAAGGCACTTTATGCCGGAATTTTGTAAGTAATTGAAAAAGATTTTCTTTGGGAACATTAAATTAATATAAAAGTTGTTACGTGTGCGAGTTATCTCCGGCTGGAAGTCAAATAGATGTTGTTAATTCATGTTCTTTTGATGTGAGTGAAGCTGAGTGAGTTTGGTGCAAACGGGCGCGCGGATGTTTCGTCGACGCGCGGATTTACAATTTAGCTCCGACGAACTAATTGGATGCAGGTAACAATGTTTGCGCCCGGTCGCTCCGCCGACGTACGAGCGACACTGCAGCGGCACTGAACCTGCTCAATATAATTATATTACACTTTATGCATCGAAAAACCGTCAGGCACAATAATTGTCGCTGATATTTATAGATGAACATTGATTGGCGTTAATCATAACTGGGTTATCATTGACAAGGTTTTACATTTGATTCCTAACGGATTTATGGAACGGATTTTTTATGTTATAAGTACTTACATGTTTAGGTGTACACAATCAAATCATTAATTCTTAATCACACTGTCGTTCCCATGTATTTTTTTATTATAAATTCTCATTTCCCTAAAGTCTAAATAATTATACCTACAGAGATTACAACTTGAGACTCTAGTTAAATTAAGGATTGACCTTGTTAACGTAAACACTCATACTTACTGCCCTAAATATGAGTACGAAACGTTCCACATTTGAACACAGCTAGACAAGTATCTAATCCAATGAAATGAGTTACACTATGTCAGTCCAGGTTGGTCTCTTATGAATAGATGTCGCACTAACTTGCGGGTACAGTGTTACCTCGCTCATCCTCTTAGATTGCCCACCGCACTGACTAATTCAATACTAATACCAACCATTCCTCAGATTAAATAACTTGGATAAGGTATCGTAGCTGAGGTTACACGGAGTATGTTTCATATCGAAGTATTAACTGTTATGTAATCTGTGCTATTAATAATTTTGGAATACTTGTGGAGCTGATTTTTCAATGTGCATTGCATTGGATTCATAAAGAGGCCTTTGCTAAGCAGAAAAGGAAAAGAGCAGTGAATTGCATTTCAAAGAAAATTGAGAACAATGCGTATCTGCCATACCATTCAAAATATCTTTTTTCCTTGCCGTGGTTGAGTAATTTATTCAAAACTTTGTCTAAAAATAAAACATTACATTTATATATTATATTCAGAACACATTCGATATCTTACAAAGGAATAAATTCAATAAATGAAAGTACACACATCAAAAGTGTCTAGGGATCAAGCATTTTTATGCGGATTTCTTGAGATTGAGATGTGGCTTTGTAATAAATTTATGATTTTATAAATTTATATGGATCCTTTTTGGTGCATTTCATAATTTGAATCAGGAACTGTGAATCAAATTCGAGTAAAAGATGAAAATCAGCTGTCAATATTTTCCCTATAAAAACATACAACGCATTGAAGACATTATTAGTGCTACTGTTTCCCTACTACTGATTAAAACCAACGTTATTATGGAGCGGCGACGTCATTTAAGCAGGGAAGAAATGCTCAGAGCCGTGGGAATGATAGAAGCTGGTTCCCGGCAACGTACTGTGGCTTTAGCTCTGAATACAAGTCAGAGTGTTATCAGTCGACTTTGGACACGTTACCGAAGCACTGGTACCGTGGCTGAGCGCCATGGAGGACGGTATCGCTGCACCACACGGAGACAAGACCGATACATTCAAATCTTAACTCGAAGAGCTCCAACAATAACCGCCATGATGTTAGCCGTGCGGCTTCATCACTCTTCAGGGAACTTAATTAGCGACCAAACAGTCAGAAACCGCTTGCATGAAGTGAACCTTCATTCCCGAAGACCGCTACGGGTACCACCTATAGCAATGCACAATCGTAGGATTCGATATCAATGGGCTCTTGAACACAGAAATTGGGCAGAAGAACAATGGCGTTTCGTGTGCTTTTCTGATGAGTCTCGTTTTGGTATGAGACCGGATACAAGACGTATACGACACTGGAGAACCCCTGGACGCCAACAGCGATTAAAATCCTGCCAGGAAGTCCATCCTTATAGTGGTGGAACCATCATGGTATGGGCGGGTATTTGGATCGGCGGAAGAACTGAATTGATTTGGATCAGAGGCAACCTCAACGCTCAAATTTATGCTGAGACGATTGTATCAGACGTCATCGTTCCTCTACAAGTGCAAATCGGTCCCTTATTTCAGTTAATGCATGATAATGCACGACCGCACACCGCAAGAGTTGTAAGACAGACTCTCGCCGCAGCTAACATCAATGTCCTGCCCTGGCCTGCTCAGTCGCCAGACTTGAACCCGATTGAGCATGCATGGGATATGCTACAGAGAAGAGCTCTGCCGAATATGGAGGGTATCCAGTCTCAAGAAGACCTTTTTTTGTTGTTGCAACGAACATGGGCGGCCATTCCACAGCGTGATTTGGATGAACTCATTTTGAGTATGCCAAACCGATGTTCTTGTGTTGTTAGTGTTCGCGGTAGAAACACGGATTATTAATTGTTTAAGTTACCCAATAAAATTTTAAAGAAAACTGTTATTTCAGTCTTTTTTTCGAACTTTAATGTTAGTGGTTCAAATGTCAAAAATCCCTTTATTAGGAAAATGGCAAATTTCTTTATTAATGCAAAGGTGACTTGGTTTATCGTTACTGTGACAAACGAAAACACTTTATTTGATGAATCCTTAAAGAAAATTTTTATTAATATCAATCAGGAGAAAAGTTATTGCAAAAATATATGTTGATCCCTAGACACTTTTGATGTGTGTATTATCATAACTAGATATCGTTAAAACTAAAGTTGGTATAATTAATTAATTTTTTTCATTTTGTAAACATAATCTAACTTGGGCCGAAGACAGCTCACTACCCAAAGTTTGACTTGTAATTTGCATACATTACCAAGTTTTTGCTATATTCAATACTAAGAAGGTTGAGCGAGTGCTTAGCCGAAACTTGTAATGAATTTCTTGAAGTTTACCATCGAAAAAAATAATAGTGCTTATAATAGTTGTACTGAATTTTTAAACACACTAATATAAAAATGTGAACTACTTACTACTCTATATTTAGATTGGAAGACAGGGGTCTGTGAAGTTAGCATCTCACCAAAAAACTTTATAATTACAGTGCAGCAGTGACCCAAACTACTTAGAAAGAAGTGTGATCTAGTTATTTATTTTGTACTAGCGGCGCCCCGCGGTTTCACCCGCGTAGTTCCCGTTCCCGGAGGAATATAAGGATAAAATTATGTTAAAAACCTTCCTACTGAATCACTCTATCTATTAAAATAAACCGCATCAAAATCCCTTGCGTAGTTTTAAAGATCTAAGCATACATAAGGACATAAGGACATAGGGACAGAGAAAGCGACTTTGTTTTATACATTTACAAAACCGGGATAAAAAGACTATTACTCAATCACGTCACAATATTTCAATAAATTAGTTGCTAACTAAGTGAAGACACGTCCAAACGATAAGTTCAAAATTACTTGTCATCTAAATTTAGCCTAAAGTATAAAGTACGTATCCTAAACTTTAAACTGTATCTTTCAATTGAATTCAAACAACTAACAATAAACAAAATGGTCACGCAACTGGATTCAAATTTAAACTTAGTCGCCATGACGGTCGAGGCGATGGGAAGTTTCACAAACTAATTTGTTTTGTAAGAATTCTGAACATCTATTCCTAACAATATTGTTGGTCAGTCCGTTGTAAATGGAAAATAGAGTTGGACTGAGTTTCTTAGTACTGTGCTGCGCAATGTTATCTACATTGATATCAATCGTACTAACCATAAAATGTAATTCAAAATTCAAAAAATATTTATTCAATTAAGGCCTCAATGAGGCACTTATGAACTTAGAACTTATGAACCTAGAATACTTAGGTCACTGAATCTACCACCGATTCGGAATTACATCAGCCAAGAAGAATCGGCAAGAAACTCAGGCTGGTATTTTTTTAAATAAAATGAAATACAAATGTCTCTAACTAATGTCAACAATAAAAAACATGTTAAAAGGTATATAAAAAAATCTATAAATATAGTAGTAAAATAATTACAAAGGTCAAAAACTAAAAATAGCATATTAATAACATTCAATATTATCGGTCATAGTTAGTAGCTCAATTGATCAAAGTAACGCTCTTGTGGTTGGCAACTGTTACAAATCCCATCTGACGAAAAATTTAAAATAAAAATGTATCTCTCCATTTGCACTCTCGTATAAATACCAAGCTTAACCACTAATAACAACGTGATATTTATGCTAATTGCAATAAAAATAAATCAATAAATGTAATTGAATTTCTCACAACTTATATCAAGGAGGAGTTTAGCTCTATAAAACTATTTAAATTATAACTCTATCTTGAAAGAAATGAATGCAACCAACCATTAGTAAATAAAAATTAAATTACCGTGTCATATAAATTCAATATATTTCTTTACAATATCATCCTGCATAAGTACCGTTTTCACGTCAGAAACCTTTTAAATCGTAAACATGAACACTGCAAGAAAAACCGACCCCAGCCAACCAAGTGGATGAAATAATGAACTTTTTAGATTTATGTTTTTACAAACAGCCAGTACCGAAGGCGTAGAAACGAACCAACTTCCAAACTTTATAAAGATGTTATTCTTAGAGTCTGACTCGAGTTTTTTTTTCAATGTAACCGCTGAATATTGATGTGGGTACATACTTTTTGAATAAGCAATTGAATATCATTGAAGAATTATTTACCATTACTTAGAAATGAAGCTCATCAAATAAACTGCGTGATTTTGAAAAAAAGTCATAGAACGAAGATACATTTGAATGAATGAATTTAATTTTGAAACATCTAAGTATCAAAATTATATAAACTTACACGCTATATCATTTTTTGTAGATTAAAATCCATTATCATTGAGTGCATTTTTATTTTAACCTTGAGTATAATACAAAGTACAATAAATAAAAACCATAGACATATCACTGGTTATAATTAATTAATTACTACGTTAGATACAATAGTAAAAAGAAAAGTGCTTATTAGCCTAGTCTGTACAAATTGAAGTGCAAGGTATTGCAATAGAGCATTACTAAGTACCTAAGCGCATTGCTCTTCAAAGAACTACACTACTACCAAGACTTTATTTATTTGTTTGTCGTTATGTCGCATCGAGACGGACCAACTGATTGATGAAGTTTCCTGTGTGAAAATATTCGATAGAAGATAGTCTCCAGAATGACAGAGGTTATTTTTCATCCCAATATTTCTGCCAGATAAAAGAGGTCATAGCTACAAAAAAGTAAAAGTATTTAAACAAAACTACTACTACAGTTTTAGTTTTTATTTTCATTTAATAACATAATATAATCATTTACTACATCATCTCATTATAGTAACTGACCCCTAACTAAGCTCGAAGCTTGAATCTAGGGTATCAGAAACTACGCACACACTCATTTACACACACACCCAGACCGAGATAAACATTTGTGGTTCACACAAATATTCACCCGCCCGGGAATCAAACGCGAAACCTTACGGACGGCAGTCCGGCATGGTGACCACTCTGCCATTGAGGTCGTCAATTTCTGGATTTAGAATTTGATCACTGGAAATGAAAACTGATGCGTCATTTATAATGTACAAAGAAATAAAATAAAAGTACACTACACACTGAGAGAGAAGCATTCATTCTGCAGTAAAACATTACGGGCCGATAATTTACTTTTTCTGTACTAATAGGTGTAATCTGCTAGACAAATAAATAATTAATAAATATTTTTTTATTGATCATTAAAGTGAATACAATATTTAAACATTACATTACAGGTTTTACATATGGTTTGGGTAAGTACGTTGTTCTCTGAAGGTGGGTGAGGCGCCTTTTCCTAGATAGGTTAAAATAACAGTTCTGATCCCTTTACAGTTGGGCATATTTTGTACAAAAGCCTTTAGAGATCTTGCGAAGAGATCTTACAAGACGATACAATTTTGCTTGCTTTCTTATGTTCAAAAGAACGTTCAATCGTGTAACTCATCTGTGAGTTAGTGATGTCAAAGCATAGACCACTACAGCGATATAATTCAGTAAATAAGTAGTCAGTTTTGAACAGATGTCTGTAGTAAGCAATTATTTGCAGACTCTCGTAACACACTGCTAGTGGTTGCCATAATGGATCCCTGTTCGTGTACTGATATTTCTATAAGATCATAACGTATTGCACCTATAGAAGGCGACAATATAAGTGAAACAATTGGAAGTGGTAGTTTGTAGGAGTAGTTTTTGGTAATGTGTAAACCAAAACTGGAAGTATTTCTATGAACAAGGTTAATAGAAATACTTTCAGTTTTAGTCTAAAAAGTTGAGGTTTGTTCCCGTTTCGGTACCCATGAATTTAAAGCCTACAAAAAAATTCAATTGCGTTAGTTACTCGTATAAACATCAACAAGAATATATTTAATAAAAGGAAGACCAAATGTTGTACAGTTAAATATTTCTATTTTTTCCTTTATACCTATAAAGATTATATGAATACTCAATGTTAAGTCCACAATATTAATAAAACGCCCTTCGACTTTAAGAACATTTAAACTAAAAAAACATTCATTAACACAAACACGTATACAGTAATTAAATAGATTAAATAAGAAGGTTATTAAAAGTCCTCAAAATGTATTTTATCTTAACTATCACTAAGTACATAGTATAAAACAAAGTCGCTTCCCGCCGTCTGTCCCTATGTATGCTTAGATCTTTAAAACTACGTAACGGATTTTGATGCGGTTTTTTTAATAGATAGAGTGATTCAAGAGGACGGTTTAAACATAATTTCATCTCTAGCAGCGCCTCGCGGTTTCACCTCGCAGTTTTTAATTTACCCCCCTTTTTTCCCCTAGTGGGGAATTTCCAAAAATCCTGTCTTAGTTCCAAATTTCAGCTGTCTACGACCAGTAGTTTCGGCTGTGCGTTGTCTGTCAGTCAGTACATCACTCCGTAACGGAAGAGTTTTATATATATAGATTCTCACGAGAGCGGGAACTACGCGGGTAAAACCGTGGATCGCTGTTAGTAAAGTATACAATTAAAAGCTAAGATTTATACGGGTGTGATAAGAGTATTGTCTCTAGGTAGTATCTCGGAAGGTGTTTAGTGTCACGTCTCGAGACGGTTATCATCTGTGCTATCTCCACTGATTTATTACTCCCCTGAATTTAATTAGGGCTGTCAAATATTTGGAAAATATTACGATATCAACCAACCAATCACTTCAGTTTTACATTTTATAGAATGAAAATAAAGCAAAAAGATCAGAGTAAATTAAAAGTTGAATTTGTATATTTTTAGTAAGTAAAATAGCGTTTTAAAAATATCAATGACAATGAATCAAGTTAAATAAAATAACCAATACTGGGTACATAAAAAAAACTTATTTGCAAAGTTGCCAGCAATAAAAACTCATTCAAATAAAAATAATACATATAAACATTAAAACAGCGCTTTTTCACGGATAATTTCGCAACTAAATTTGTGTATAACGCGATAAAACCGAAATTATTCAATTATTAAAAATAAGTATAGCAATACGAAAAAGGAATGGTGGCAATATTATTGGTGTTGGCACCGCGCCACGATGATATGAACTTTTATATTTCAAGCGAAAAAAATAATGTAGCGAAAAATATTTAACGCGAAATGTACCACATACATAAAGTATAGCGTTTAAGCACTCGGTGAATCGAAGTTGCTTACTTAGGCAAATGCTCTCGTCTATCATAAATCAACGGAAACTGGGTAAATGCACAACATCTTAAACTAGGGAAATTTAAAGAACATTTGCTGTCTGAAGTTAAATTTCTCAGTATTTATAAATATACTAACTTGACCGTATTACTGGTAGTATAAAGTGTCAAAAATATCGCTAGAAGGATCCTAATTTGAGAGGAAAACTGTCAACGTACGAATGCCCACATACCTACATTAAGTATATATAACTCAAAGGTGACTGACAGACTGACTGACATAGTTATCTATCAACGCACAGCCCAAACCACTGGACGGATCCGGCTGAAATTTGGCATGCAGGTAGATGTTATGACGTAAGCATCCGCTAACAAAGGATTCCCACGGGATTGTGATATACGCGGGTGAAACCGCGGGGCACAGCTAGTAGTATAATATGTGTAAGTACCTAGAATACATACAAGGACTAACTAGATTTCCCGCTTGATTCGCTTTTGAGATTACCGATGCACAATCATGCGTGATGATTACGCCTATTCCTCCTCACTGTAACAAATTAATACAATTAGTAAGAAGGCCTTTGTCCTGCAGTCATATGTAACGATTTCCGCTTATCAAAATTATCGAATTTTAATTATTGACCTCCGTAAATGTTTGGTCACGGATTATAAAATACTAACGCAGTTTGGTGAAGGTTTGCTATCTTAGACTTTAATTGTATTCTTAGGGAAGGTTCCGAAGGTTTCCGATTATACGTTAGTGCATTGAGTGTGAACGGTCAAGTGTTTTTCTATACATTTGTCTGTTCTGGCGTTACGCGACCGATAATAAGCGACGCATGTTCCGTCAGATATGAACCTTCCCTTACTGTTTGTTTTTTCTACAATCTTAAATTGTTTTTTTAAACTCGCTAGTTGTACACAGTTTCACCTGTTACATTTTATTATACTTTTTCATACAGTCTTTTGATGGGAAGGACATTAAAATTCACGTTTTAAATTCAAAAGATTTTAAGTATGCACAGTCACGATGCGGATGCTTTCTTTTATATTAGAATATTAGAAAATTCATCTCAAAAACCTTCTCGTGCTAAATATCTCCTACCGTTCTAAACAACATTTTTTGAAATTTTAATGAAACTATTCCACCATTCAACCTTAACGAACTTTATTACTATATTTATTGTTTACTAGCAACCCTGTTTTGTATCACGTCATCCGTGAATATGATCTAATCATTGCATTGTGCTCACCGCTGCTCTAAATTGTTATATACAACAATGTTATGGAGTCCCAAATTAATAATGTTAATTACGACATCGTTTTGCGCAACGCAATTTATATTGTGTTAAACAATTATTATCTGAACGACATCATGTAACACATGATTTATTGCACCGTTTTAAGGTTTTATCGCTTTATTAAAACTGTTTAGATGCACCTTGTAAATAACGGGTAGCAATCACGATAACGATAAATTAATGTTTGTTTGTGTTGTCCACACACACTTTGTGAAACTAGTTCAAGGAGTTGTTATAACATTTTTACACTTTTTAAGGTTTAAGAAATGCTATCATTAACTTGCTGTATTGCTTAGGCTACATCATAGCGAATCATCTAGATACATACATATTATTCTATACTGAGATCTCGCCCGCACAAGTCGTTTACGCGGTTGATGTTTTTATAGTTAGTATAGCTCACATAGATCACGAGACGAGATTCTCTCTAAGCTCTATGGCAGCCATTAGAGATATCTATGGAAACAATATTCAACTGTCTAACTTTATATCATTTTATCCCTCTCCCCAGGTAATAATATTACCGCACTCCAAAGAACAAAATAACACTTAACGAAGACAATAATACCAAAACTATTTTCATTTCAAAACCAAATATAACTGACAAACAAACATATCGAAGCTTATACCAATCTATTGTTGAAACTAAAAGGAAAACAAACCAGTAAATTCATTTGAACAAAAACACTTACCAACTACTATTTTGTACCGCAGCTGAAATAATAGTGTGTTCCAGTCTGTTCTCTGTAGAAAGATGAATAGGCGTCCTTTGTTTCAGTTTGCTCCCATTAACCCAGCCTTTAAGATACGTAGGGTCACTTGTCCGTCCGTCACAAACTAATCCACAACGCAGCTAATACCAATAACTTCCTCTAACTAAATTGGGGTTGAGATGTACAAATTGATTTGCAAAGTTTAACGGGATCGAACCTTTTTTAGCAGCATTTAGGTGAAGATTAGAAACCTCTTTCCAATTTGGTGAATTTAAAGCACCCAATAGTGGTTACAGCTATTTAATTTAGAGAACGAATGTTATGTAAATCCTTTCTAATTGGAGTCTCTTTTGTTTTCTTTTACTTATTTTTTTCTTTATATTCGATAGGTAAACTTAAAAGCGAAACCTTATTTCAATACAAATTAAGATTCAAATTGTGGAATCTTTTCCAAGATTTTGTTGATACTACTCGTTTGAACTTGTAAATAGTTTCATTTATTGTAATATAATTTCATCGTCACTTTTCTAAAAGAACATAAGTACAACAACTTTTTCAACTAAAAAAACAAGCTACCCGAAAAAGTACAGTTCATTAGCCTCAAAAGAATATTTTCTTTTTCGACATGTCAAATTCATTACCAACTTTTCTAATAACACCAGTAAAATAAAGTGGATCGGCGAAGTCCTCACATTCGGTTTCATTTTCGTTTACGAATCGTAAGAATCGTTTATGACAGTATCACAAATGCATTTTTCGTGTCCTGAAAAAGTGCCGCTAGAGTGTTTACCTCACGGGATTTTCAAACGAATTCCCCTGACACATTGTCGAAAAGAATATCGGTATTTAACAATATACTGGTGAACATGAACAACGTGCTTTTGTTACCAGTTACATGTTTATAAAGTTTAAAAACCTTTATAGCTTTACTGTGGAGGTTTTTCTTTTTTGTTATGTTTTGTATTTCGAAATGTTTTTTTTTTTTTGTTATTTGTTTCAGTATTGACCACCTCAATTTGTAAGTTGTAAAAAAGCACCTTCAATCAAAGTAAATAATACGAAAATAAAAAGTTTTTTTAATACCTGGATCAACCTATGGCGTTGTTATTCCTTTTTTAATTATGAGGGTTTTTTTTTTGGGGTCCCACTTTTATCTCTTTTTAATAATTTAAATAATACATTCCATCAGTTAAACACAAGACTATTAAAAATGTAAAAAAAAATAAACAGTCATATTCTTATTTCTCCATGTGTCATACTCTTGAATAAAATACCTAAGCGATGGGTAAATTTCACTGTTTTCCGACTTAATACTTTCCTTTTTTCCATGGATCGTATTTCTGATGAGTTCTCAGAATATATGTGTTTTTTTGTTATTGTAATGATCATTATTCTGTATGGTATAACAGCATCTTGTGATGACATGTTCGGGTTGACGATGATGATGCATATTATAGAGATTGAAAACTGGTTATGTTTGGCTTTTTACTGTCCGATACTTTACTTTTCATTTAATAATAAAAAAATTAAAATTAAACAATAAGTAAGTACTTAAAACTTTTTACAATATTATAAGAGACATTTTTATGGTACAAATACAAAATTTTTAGTACACGAGTGTAAAATGCCAGACAGTCTTAGCAAGTATATTTTGTTAATACCTACATCATAATATTTTAAGACTTCATAAACTATTCCAGAATAAGAATTCATTCCACTTTTAGTTCTTAAATTAGCATTTAGAATAGTGGAAAGCTAGAAAAGTGTCGCGAGAGGAAATTTGAACGAACTCGAGTTAAAATATAAAATTCATAAGTTTTATTATGGTTAATGTAACAGGGTTGATTCATAAATAATGGGCTAATGAAGTTATATAAGAAATGCAAAATAAATAATTGGTACAAACAATACATAATAAGAATCGAACTTAAGTGAAATAGCCTTTTATAGAACACTAGCTGTGCCCGCGACTTCGTTCGCGTTCTGGCAACAATAATCCTATTAGGTGATACTTGGCCTTGAATTTTAAATGTAGGCATAAACGGGCCGTTGGGTATTTGTTGAGCCCCAAAAGAAGTCATTTGAAATGCACTGTTAAAAGCGCGAATATTATCTAAAAATGATTAGAAAGTGTATATTCTCCTAATAGTAATGATTTGAAAGGTTCCGGTGGATCTTCAAATAGGGATAAGTTCACTTTTCCACCAGAACAACAAAATCCAGCAGACTCATTTCTCCATTTCAAGGCAAGGTGTTTCTATAATTCTTATTCGTAATTTAAGTCCTAAACTGTGCAATGGTTCTCGATTAAAGGTCATAAATCTACAACGTAACATAATTGAAGCAGAAATTTTAACCGGTTGTGGTGTCGAAGAAACCGTCTTGATACCAAGAATACCACTCATCCCTAACAATTTTCCATTCCAATTCAAGCGCACCCAATTCCCAGTCGTGGCGTGTTTTGCTATGACGATAAATAAATCCCAGGGTCAGACACTAAAGGCCGCTGGTGTCGACCTAAGGTCTAATTGTTTTTAGCATGGCCAACTATATGTGGCCTGCTCACAGGTCAGTAATTTATTTATTTATGTTAGCCCCAGAAGGCAAAACCATCAATGTAGTTTATAGAGAAATTCTTTGAATATGAACTATCATATAACAAAGTTTTGTACATGATGCAAGCACTCAAAGACAGTGAACAATAATTTAAAAGCATTTATTTTTTGTCCAAAAGTATTTATAGATGGATATCACAATTTTTACTTGATTTAACAAAAAGAAGGTTGAATGCACCTATATATTTAAAACTCAATACTGCCAACCTTTGTGTAAAGAATATCATAAATTTTAGGACCTTTGCACACTGCCTATTTTTCACTCTCACGTAGATACCGTGACGGATTATACTCGATAAAAAAAAATGACCAATCTCCATCGTGTTGTTTTACGTTTACCTACTTTGACATTAGCAGAATTGCGTAGTTATGGCAGCAGTAGCCAAAAACTATTTTGTTTATTGAATTAATACCTTGACGGCGCTGTAGATATTTTTTTGATGTCTGATGCACCATTTTGAGAACTTTAGTATATTACGATCTAATCTCCTCGGTAGCTCAATTGGATGGAGCAGTGCTACGGTTCAGCATGGTTCCGGGTTCAAGTTCTAGCTAAGGCGAAAATTTACAATGCATTTTTCTAAAAGGCTAATAAGTTATTTTAATTAAACTTAAACTATTAATAAAATATTTATGTTAATAATGTATCCATCAGCAGTTTTCTTATTGTTTTTTATTATGGGAAAGACACTCTGTTGATGTTTCTTTAACATAGTATGCACGTACACTGCACTTTAATATTACGTCTATACTATTTTTTTTTACGCCTGAAAATCCGCTATGTGCATATGCCCTTTAAGCGTTCGATATTGAAGTATTCTACATTCTATATTGGGGAGTAAGGGGAGAACGGTACCACCAACTTAACCGACCCAATTGTCAACCTCACCTGCACGCACCGTATGGTGGCGGTGGCCAATCGGCCGCCGTGGTACTCCCTGCCAGACAACAGACGAGGCAATGGCGACCGAGCAATGGCGGTATACCCATACCCCCAGCTGGGAAACTGGCTGGAAGAGGCTACAGCAAGCCTTGGGGCCTAAATAGTCCCTAAAATGTCTGGAATCGTAGAAGAGTTAAAATTAAAATGGAAGCGAGGTTAAAAACATTATTACCCCAGGAGGGTACCGGTACATCCGGAGAATCCCTCCCTTCGGGCTGCCCCATCGTATCTGGGGGGGGCATAATTTCGCCAACATATGAGAACATCAATAATCCGAATAATTTAAAACAAACAAACACTACCAACAATAACAACACGAATTTACGAGTGCCAGTCCAACAAATATTCCATAAGGCAATGTTTGAAAATAGACCTCGGGCTAACTCACTTAATGACATATCGGTTCTAATTACATCTAAACACCTGGACCATAGTAACAAAACAGACAACACACAAGATAGAGATAAAACAAATTGGGAAGAAGTCACGGGAAAGAAAAGACTACGGAATAGCCCTGAGGGCTCCAAAGGATCTGCAAAGCAAGCTAAACTATCCAAATACTGGTTATCACAAAATCAACCAATACCAACTAGTAACAGTTTTGACCCACTTGTAAATGATGAACAAACACACCAACCAGACACTGAGAAGAGAGAGAAACCTATCAGGCCTCCGCCAATATTTGTGGATAAAGTGGAGAATATACAACCACTTATTAATTTACTCAATGACTATGTGGAAGAAAATTACGAAATCAAGGTACTTAACAACGAGCAAGTTAAAATACAACCCAAAACACCTGATGCGTATAGAGAAATTGTCAAACAACTAGAAATAAAAAATACAGAGTTCTACACTAATAATATCCTCCCAGATCTTCAGTCAGGGTTCAGACGGGGCAGAGGTACCACAACGGCATTACTTGATGTTACCGATAATATCTTAGCGGCTCAAGATCAAGGTTTGTGCACTATTCTTGTCCTATTGGACTTTTCAAGAGCATTTGACTCTATAAATATTAGTTTATTACTATCCAAGCTAACATATTATGGTTTTAATGCCAGTACTGTTAAGTGGTTTAATAGCTACCTAAGTGGACGCTATCAATATGTTGAAATTAACAAACCTGATGGAACAAAGCTTGTCTCAGATGTAAAACCTGTTATCAGGGGCGTACCGCAGGGGTCCATCTTAGGGCCTCTACTTTTTATTTTGTATAGTGCAGATGTTCACAAGTCTATTAAATATTGTAAATACCACATATATGCTGATGACATCCAGATATACATATCTTTTAAGCCAGATTCCATTAATGTTGCAGTAGATAGACTCAATAGTGATTTAAACAATATTTACTCTTGGTCTCAGCAAAATAGCTTGTTATTGAACCCATACAAGACAAAATACATGGTTTTTGGTGGAAAGCAAAATATCTCAAGGTTGTTGATTCCACCTATTTATATCAACAGTGAAATAATAGATAAAGTAAATGAAGCCAGAAATTTGGGTCTAGATATAGATACAGATCTGCGTTTTGAAAAGTATATAGCCAAAACGGTCCAGAATTGTTTTTACAGACTAAAACTACTATATAACATCAGGCAATACATAAGTGAGGATATGCGCATAAGACTTGTAGAATCTCTTGTACTTTCAAAACTAAATTATGCAGATATAGTGGTTGGACCTAGACTGTTGGCTAAAACTAAACAGCTATTACAAAGAGTGCAGAATGCATGTGCAAGGTATTGCTTTATAATTCCACCGAGAACTCATGTCACTCCTTATCTTAATAAAAACTCAATGCTGAAGATGATGCATAGACGCAAACTTCACCTCGCCTGTCTTATGTTTGGAGTTGTCAAATATCAATCTCCAACATACCTCTTTGATAAATTGTCTATTCCAACTAGTTGTAGGTGGCCAAGACGTAAGTGCTCTTTTCAGATCTCAACTCACAAGCACAGCTCAGTAACTTTTAGGGGTAGTTTCCGCTATGCTGCAACAAAATGTTGGAATAACATCCCTCCTCCAATAAAAGATGTAGAAAATATCCATCATTTCAGAAAAAAACTGAAGTGTTTTCTGATCGACATACAAAAGAAACATGAAAATTTGGCTCTTGAAACCTCTATAATATAAATTAGTATGTAATGAAAAATATGTGTAGTGTAAAGTTGTATTGTTCCCTTTGTTAATGCTTTTGTTTACCTTGTGTCATGTTGACCACATTTGTTCATGTTGTTACTGTAGTGCAGAGGCCAGCAACTTGTCATGGCGGAGCTGTAGATAGACCAAAGTAAGCCAATGTATTATTATTCTTGTATCTGTATTATTATTCTTGTTGTATTCTATATAAAATTCCTAACAGTTTTGTTAAACTTGCCTCCTGTTTTGCTCCGACGCTCTGCTGTTGCTGTATACTTCACTTATTAGTTTACATATTGCATTGTAGTGCCAGATCACCATAATGACGGCGGGCCTGAGTACGAATACAATCAATTACTTAATGTTACTATTATTCTTTTTTGTTATTAATTGTGTATTTATATACTTATGTAAATCTTACCTCCGGATTTGTCCCGTCGCACAGTTGTTTGTGAACATTCGAGATTAAGTACTTACATCAATTCACAATTAAATTTTGTTTTTGCTTTGCTATTATACTAAATATAATATTCACTTTCTTTTGCTTTGCATAAAATTGCATAATGTAAAAATAATTGGGCTAATGTTCTTAATGAAGATTGTTTGTAGCGTCCTTTTATTTAACACTTGGCTGTGATTTGATTTCACTTTTTTATGTTTGCTTGATTGATTCATTCCTAGTATATAATTGTTGTCAAACGAATCAATCATCTGCATAGAAAATTTATATTAGTTTGGTGTTGACGGGTTGGACCACAGACAATATTGTTATTTTAATTTGTTCACTCCCATGGGCAGTGTGGAAGAACAGTGTTGCGGCCTGCTATGCAGGTTGTAACGTTTGCTGAACACTGCCCCTTTTTTCATTATTTATATGTAACATGTTGTAAAATTAAGTTTCATTGTTTCTTGTTATGAAAAATAAAGATTTTTATTATTATTATATTATTACACATACAAGCCCAAACAAGAAAGAAGCTTTAAAGTGATCCTCAAAAACATTCACCCATCGACCGATTTAAATGACATTAAACTTGAATTATCTGAATTGGGACATAACTGCGTGAATATCTGGAACATAAGACAACGTAAAACAAAAAAACCTCTGCCATTATTTGTTGTTGAATTAAAACCTCATGAAAATAATAAACATGTGTACGAAATCAAGTCCTTGTTAAAATGTAGAATAACATTTGAGCCCCCTCGCCCTGTGCGGGATATACCCCAATGTGCTAAGTGCCAACAATACGGACATACAAGAGCCTATTGCCGACGAAATCCAAAATGCGTCAAGTGCGCCGGGGATCACCTAACCACGGACTGCACACGAAAAACAAGATCTGATCAAGTTAAGTGCGTCCTATGTGAAGGAAATCATCCCGCTAATTATAAAGGATGTCAAGTTTACAGGGAGCTCCAAAAAGTTAATCTATCAGGCAAATCAACTACAGCTACCAATAAACGCAAGCTAGTCAGGCCTGATTATGCCAAACAAAATAAAACACACGAAGGTGGACTCCAGAAAACCCAAAGCCACAAAACTTATAAAGATGCACTAACTATGGAAACAAACAAAACCGACAAACAAAATCAAAATTACACCACAATTGTTGAAGATGGAAATAAGGACTTAATAATAATGCTAAAACAAATGATTCAACAACTTACTAACATGACAAACCTACTTATGACACTCACGACAAAATTGACAAATTCGATTCCATAAAAATTGCCCTTTGGAATGCCAACGGGCTGTCACAACATACCCTTGAGGTTAAATCATATCTTGAGACACAAAAGATAGACATACTATTAGTCACAGAGACGCACTTCACGCAGAAGACTCACTTTAACATTCCGAAATACAAAATATACCACTCAATGCACCCTGATGGAACTGCACATGGTGGAAGTGCAGTACTAATAAGAAATAATATCAAACACCATGAAAAAGACCACTACTGTACGGAAGGAATTCAGAGTACAAACGTCGTCATTGAAGACTGGTCTGGACCATTCACAATTTCGGCTGTATACAGTCCACCAAAGCATCAGCTGAAACAGGGAGATTATGAAAAGTTCTTCTCTACGCTAGGGCATAGATTTATAGCCGGTGGTGACTATAATGCCAAGCATCAATACTGGGGCTCACGGACCACAACGACAAAAGGAAGACAACTGCTAATGACTATAGACAAATTAAAACTTGGTGTGGTTTCGGCTGGAGAACCTACTTACTGGCCTACAGACAGGACTAAAATACCAGACCTGCTAGACTTCTACATTACTAAAGGCATATCAAATAACTATCTTACAAGTAAAACGAGCACGGATCTCTCCTCCGACCATTCACCAGTAGAACTAACTTTAAAAAGGACAATAGCAGAAACACCTAAGCCATGCAAGCTACACACAACTAAAACAAATTGGGAACTCTTCAGACATCTATTAGTAGAACGTCTGGATTTAAAAGTCCCTTTGAAGACTGACAAAGAAATCTCAGAAGCTGTTGAACACTTCAACAACTGCATCCAGCAATCTGCTTGGTATGCCACCCCAGTTTTTAGAGATTCACAACGTAAACAAGATTGCTCTAAATCCACTCGCGAATTGTTGGCCGAGAAACGAAAAGCTAGAAAAAAGTGGCAAATCACACGCTTTCCAGATGACAAAAAACATCTTAACTACTTGCAGACGCAACTTAAAACAATTCTGCAATATAATGAAGACAAATCCATCCAAACGTCTTTAGAGAGTATGGATGCTACAAAAGAAACGAATTATTCATTATGGAAAGTTACTAAAAATCTTAAACGTCCCGTGTCGAACCAACCGCCTATCCGTAAAGGAAACTGCGAATGGGCTTCAAGTGATGCAGATAAAGCTGCTACATTCGCTGAACACTTGTCACTCGTTTTTCAACCAAATCCAGATATGGGCTCTTCAAAATCTCACGAGGTATTACAATTATTAGATCAAACCCATCAACTAGAACCCCCGATTACGAAGTTTACAAAGCAAGAAGTAAAAGCAGCCATTAAATCTATAGATCCTAAAAAAGCCCCGGGATATGATCTCATTACAGGTAAAATTCTAAGTGAACTACCAAAGCAAGGCATACAATTTCTCACCTTCCTGTATAATGCTATCATACAAAGAAGCACATTTCCACCACAATGGAAAGTAGCCCAAGTGATCATGGTTGCCAAACCCGGTAAGAATCCCGTCGAGGCACAATCATATAGACCGATAAGTTTGCTCCCAATACCATCAAAGGTCATGGAAATACTTATTCTACGTAGATTGACCCCGTTAGTACTCGAGAAGAAGCTATTACCTGACCATCAATTTGGTTTTCGCCAGAGACACGGTACTGTCGAACAAGTTCACAGAATAGTAGCACATATTAATAAAACATTTGAGTTAAAACAGTACAGTGCTGCAGCCTTCCTGGACATATCGCAAGCGTTCGACCGCGTGTGGCATGACGGCCTGCTGTACAAAATAAAAAAAGATCTTCCTATTAACTTCTATAATGTAATAAAATCGTACTTAAGCGATAGACACTTTTTTGTAAAACAGGCGGAAGAGATAACGTCCTTAAAAACTATTCAAGCTGGAGTTCCGCAAGGTAGTGTGATGGGCCCAACGCTGTACTTGCTCTTCACAGCCGACCTACCAACGATCGACGGGGTAGTCACTGGCACGTTCGCTGATGATACAGCCATTCTCACGGCAGACAGCTCACCGGAAGTTGCTTCACAAAAGCTACAAACAAGCCTCGATCATATATCCAGATGGCTCAAAGACTGGCGTATCAAGGCAAACGAGACAAAATCCATTCAAGTGACCTTCACCAATCGACAAGGATCATGTCCCCCTGTCACTCTAAACGACATTCCATTACCACAAGAAGATCACGTAAAGTATCTTGGAATATATCTTGACAGACGACTTACCTGGAAAAAACACATATTTACGAAGCGGCTGGCTATGAGTCAACAACTGCGCACAATGCACTGGCTACTAAACCGAAAATCGCATCTCTCTCTCACCAACAAATTGCTACTTTACAAATGCATAATAAAGCCTGTATGGACTTATGGGCTTCAACTGTGGGGTTCAGCTGCAAAATCCAACGTTGAAATAATTCAGAGATTTCAGTCAAAAGTTTTAAGACTAATAACAAATTCACCATGGTATGTCTCGAATAACAGACTACATCACGACCTACATATGAGAACAGTTAATGAGGAAATCACAGAAAGGACAAAGGCGTATAAGATGCGTATTGCAGGTCATCCGAATAAGCTGGCTGTAAACTTGATGGACAGCCAAATGGTCGCAAGGAGGCTAAAAAGAAAGATACCACAGGATCTTATAATATAAAGAAAAACCAACGAGTTACTAATAAACGAAGTGGTCACTGGACAGCTATCGTGCAAATCATCGACGCATTACAGAAGTATCGCTGAATATCCAGAGATGATAGATTGCGATTCAATAATCTTATTAAAAAAAAAAAAAAAAAAAAAAAAATTCTACATTCTGTCAAATTTGATATCTATGAAACATTATTATACAAAATCCAAAATGTAGTATTTTTGTCAGCAATGTTTTCTCGTCAAAAGGAAGCGAAGTGTTGATAAATATATTTTTTGATTGAAATCAGAGGACCGAAGAACAACAAAGACTATACGATTCCTCCTAAATTTTAAAGAACATCTCAATAACTTAGAACTAACTAAGGTGGTAAGTTGCGCGATATAAACGGATATTACCCAAGCGATGTCGTAGGCGGAGTATTGTTTATTAAATTCAAAACAACAAAATAGATTTTTATTGATAACTTTTCTTCTCGTTATCCAAATGAGATGAAACAAAGCCTATATATTGCCCCAAATTAAGCTTAATCCATATGTGGAAACGCCATAAAAATCCATTCAGTACTTTCTGAGATTATCGCGAACAGACAGACAGACAGACAGACAGGAAAGAAAGTCGAAAATTGTTTTTTTGTGTTCCTTTGACCTTCATTTATCCCCCCCTATCAGTTTTAGGTAAATTTATTTAATGTACAGACACGGTGGTTCTACTGTTTTATTATTAGTATAGATTAGCAGCGCCCCGAGGTTTCACCTGCGTAGAAAAACTATCCTATGTTCTTTTCCGGACCATAAGCTACCCCTGTACCAAATTTCAAGTCAATCGGTTCAGTAGTTTAGCCGTGAAAAGGTAACAGACAGACAGACAGATAGACAAACAGAGTTACTTTCGCATTTACAATATTAGTTATTAGTTATATTAGTAACTAGCAGTACTCCGCGGTTTCACCCGCGTAGTTCCCGTTCCCGTGGGAATTTCAGGATAAAAAGTATATGTTCTTTCCCGGACCATAAGCTACCCCTGTACCAAAAAGTCAATCGGTTCAGTAGTTTAGCCATGAAAAGGTAACAGACAGACAGACAGATAGACAGACAGAGTTACTTTCGCATTTACAATATTAGTTATTAGTTATATTAGTAAGAACTAGTAAGGAAGAAAAAATAAAATTTTTGCATAGATACTTAAGTAATTATAATATCAATGACTAGGGTAGACTTCCGAACGAAGCATGGAAACCAAGATATTAAAAGCCACTTTGATACTGGCCAGTCCAAAGTTTAACAGAATAGGAAAACAAAAGAAACTAGTTTTTGGAAACAGACAAAAGAATAACTAAGATGTTATCTGTTAAAAAAGTTTCGAAGTTCAGGTTCAAAGTTAACTTACCGTTAAGATTCCATCTTGTAGACCCCAGAAAGACTTGTAAATTGCTAAAAACAACGACTTAACAACAAAAGGAAACAGTTTATTTAAGTACTAAAGTTATTTTGTATTCTTATTCAAAAGAAAACACCGACATCTTGCTTGAATTCATATGAAAAGTTTTGATATCTACCTACAAAGTTTTAAAAGTCTTTCCTCTCAAAATTGACAACTGTTATTACACAAGTACACATAGACATTTTATTTACATTATCATTTTATTAATCACAACATAGTATAATACAAAGTCGCTTTCCCTGTCCCTATGTATGCTTAGATCTTTAAAACTACGCAACGGATTTTGATGCGGTTTTTTTAAATAGATAGAGTGATTCAGTGGGAAGGTTTTTAGCATAATTTTATCCCCATATTTCTACGGGAACGGGAACTACGCGGGTGAAACCGCGGGGTGCCGCTAGTTTACGTATAAAGTGATTCAAGAAGAAGATGGATATGTATCATAAAATTTGATCAAATCCGAGGAACACAGCTAGTAAATAAATAGAGTAAACACCAACATTTAAATGAAAAAGTGGACTTTCTTGAAGCACAATATTCGTGATCCGCATTTCCTCTGCGTGCTTGAGCTAATAAAAAGAAGGTATTCAAAGGAAATGCCTACTTTAAGACGAAATATACTACTGAGTTGCTTCACGGAACACATTCAAGTCCTTTTAAATAAAAGTTGCCTTTTATCACTGACTAAAACGTCCGTATCTCAGAGCCTTCTAAATGGACAAAGGAATGCCGGGGATTGACGACAGTCAAGTGCTTTCTCAAACACTTATCCCGCACTTTACAATTTAATGTTATTGTGTAATATATAAATGTATTTCAATGTCTTAATATTAGTAGCGGGTAGCGGGTGGATGCGGAAACTGAGGACCTAGTGTGGTGGCTCGGCATGGGGAAGGCTTATCTCCAGCAATGGATGACTACGGGCTGACGATGGTGATGATGATGATGACATATTAGTAAGTACATAAAAAATTAAGTACTTACCTATATCTTTACTTCAATAGTTATTGAGTTCTTGCAAATACCTTGGTCGGACTATTGTTATGTATAGGTACCTGCCTGTCAAACGTGCGTGTGAAGCCTTTGATTCAATTCCTGGATTTAGCATTGCATGTTTGTTATTTCCCAAACATGCGTTCGACAAGCGTGTTGATTACACCTGTTACACTGTATCGATATAATCAATAAGGAATAGGTAAGGACCCAGTACTACCTTATACTTCAGTGATACTAGTATGTACACATTCTAAGTTTATGGTAACTTTAATCCACTAAGTACTTACTCAATATGGTAGTAAGTATTTGAAAAGATTTAGGTGTAAGTACTTATTATTGTCGATGATTTTTCTTAATTATGTGTTGCACTAGATATCTTATTGTGTATTACTACATTTAATAACTTTTTTAATAAATATAATCAAATAAATTTAATAAACTTAATAAAATTCTGTGAAAAATCACCTTCAAAATTTAATTTCGTTATTATTAAATTCATTCTTTGGAAAGTGATTCAAATAACCAGGAGGAAAGTATTCTCCTAATTTCAAGATAAAACACGCTCCGCTAAGTGTACAACAAAGTTAATTTGATAAAAAATATCTAATTTAAACAGATTTCAGATTTTGTGGAGGTAATATTTAATTTCTTTTTATATTCCAAAAAAATAAAATTATCTCTGAAATATCTTGTCATTGAACGGTGGTTGATGGGTCCCAGACGTATAGATGCTAAGTATCAATTCAATCTATCTTCATTAAACACTAAACGACTTAGCACCAAAAGGGATTTCCAATGGCAGCCCAACAAAAACTTTACCAAACGAGCGACATGAAATTCTCCTCAATTAAGCAGTTGACAGCAAGCGGAGTGATTAGACGCCTCTAATTACATCCAGTGACGCGTTTAACGTGCCCCATGCTACTTGTGGGAAGTTAACTCACATTAACATACTGTCAAAGATCTGCCAAATACCGACGTCCACTCAAATAAGTCTTATGACGATGTAACAAAGTGTATTTTACTTTGAGAAATTAAAGCCCGTCTTGTTTGGTGTTGGTCCCTTGTGAAGATCTATCGCATTAGGTACCGTGAAATTGCTTGCATTCATGTTTAGCACATAGATGTAGTGACATTATGTAACCTACGGATGTTAGGACGTTGATCAATACAATCTTCCAATACAATAGAGATTCAAACTCGTTTAATAAGACGTACACAATGGAGTTGGTTTGCATTAACATGTAGAACATTGGCTCAAACAGATACTTAGTCAATGATTTAACTTATTAAACAACGTTTTTCTCTTCGATAGAATAGAAAAGTGGTTGTTTTTTTTCTGCCCGTGCTGATTCCTTATATCAATTACGTTTATTTTATGAAATGATAATAAACATAGTTTTTTTTTTATTTCTATACAAGAGTAGGTAAATTATTGTAGTGTGCAAGGCGCGGTTGGAAATCATGGAGTTGTGTTAATATCTTCTGCAAGCAAGTGAAGTTACAGATCATGTAGGTACTTATTTTTATTTTTAACCGACTTCCAAAAAAACAGGAGGAGGTTCTCTATTCGACGCGTATATTTTTTTTTTTTTTGTGTGTTTGTTACGCGATTTCTTTGTAATCATGAATGGAGCATTTTAAAATTCTTGTTCCATTAGAAAGCGGATATTCGCGAAGTGGTCCCATGTCAAGGAAATCAGGATCTGATGATGGGATCCAGGATAAATCGAGCAAAAACCCGCAACAATGTAGGTTGGGGTGTCGATTGACATTATTAAAAGTAAAACTACCTGTGACCCGTGGTTTTGCTCGCGATATTCTTGATACCATAAGAATTTCTGGATGAAATTTTTTTGGCTGTATTCTTTCGTATTTAAATCAAATGCTGTTCACAATTCATGGGTTTTAGATATAAAAATGTCCTGTTTTTTTATTCGTTAACACACACTGAAATAAACCCGAACCTACAACATTTTTTAAAAATGTTTTTTTATACTATTATAGGTACCTATTACACATATATCTTCAGTGCATTTTCATAAATCTTTATTAAAAAAAATATTATTTAGATATTACAAACAAACACTGCACCTGATTAGTTTGTATAGATATTTTAATTAATAAATAGACAGTATAAACGTCATCCTCTATTTTCGTTTTTATTTTGACTTTGGTTAATTTTCTAAAAAGTTCTTATACCCGGTTATAAAGAAGTTTTGTAATAAAATGATGGTTTAATTGGGACATATTGGGATGATGAAGTTAAAAAGAATTAGGTAATAAAATGCAGGGTTGTGTTAGATTATAATGAATCATGTGTAACATCAGCTCATGGGACAGGATTCAAGCGGTACCCGTTGAGGTTGAACTGCTCGACACTTATAGAGCAGCGAAGAAATACCTGCAAGAAGCTATTGCCCTCGCAACTCTCGCAGCAATCGTGCGAAACGACCTCTCCTTGCCAAATGAAGTCTCTGCTATGGTGAGCAAGGAGAGGTCTTGGATTGGAGTGTCCACCTTTTGTGAGGTCGTACTCTCGCAAAAAGAAGCTGCGGAGAGAGAGCGCGAAGCCCTCTCCACTAACACTATCCGCAGCAGAAGGTTGGGCAGACAGAGGCGGGACTACCACTTTGCAACCGCTATACGCCCGAACTGCGGCAGTGATCCCCGGGGGGAGATCCACTGCCGCCATATAGGCCTCGAGGTGGCGCGCGGTACTTTCGGAAGGGGGTAACTCAACATCTGTCACCTAGAGCTACATTCTAGCTCGGAGGAGAAACCCTTAACAGGGTAGAGGCGCTGTCGGGATCGTAGTAGCGTGCAGCCGCGTTTCTTCCGGTTTCGGCCATAAGCGCAGAGGTGGCACACAGAGGGGTTTTAGTCGGTAAGCGCGTCGCCGCTCCATCTTTGCGGCGTGGAGTCCGACATACCCCGTCGTTTCCCTGGACAGAGGAAAGACGTAAAGTCTTAATCCCACAAAAAAAGGATTCAAGTGATCCACGAGTCAAAAGCTTTTCTGGAGGAAAATTTAGGCGTCATTTGTAGAGGGAGACTTGCTTCCCACTAAAAAATTTAAAATAATGTTAATTTAAAAAAATAAGAAACCGACTTCAGCACTAAAAAGTAATAAAATAATTTAAAATAAACGATATTATTAATACATATTTACAATTTATAACTAGTTACTTTTGGAGTCGGTGACAGCCAAAACCTTCATTAATATTATAGGCGCGTCTCGTGCTATCTTATAAGGAAAAAAAACTATCCTGGGCTGGCACTGACTCCAAAAGTAACTAATTATAAATTGTAAATATGTATTAATAATATCGTTTATTTTAAATTATTTTATTACTTTTTAGTGCTAAAGTCGGTTTCTTATTTTTTTAAATTAACTTTATTTATTAAGTATATTATATGGGTTGTAAAGGTCTGATGGCAGTCGCTTCACGTAAAATACTGACATTCCGCCAAATCTGGTTTAACTGAAAAACCGATTCCAAATAGACGTGGGACAATGGTTCGGAAAAGAGAACATATATTATAATAAAGTGTAAATATTATACAAGTAGAAGGTAGATTATAGATAGCTAAGTAACCAGGCGTTAGTCGTTTTCTGTTCATTAAAGCGGTTCATTAGCTACTGAAAGCGGTATGCGGTTTTCAGATACCCCACATTAAAGCCAGGCTCAAGCCGGCAGACTAGACTTACGGAAGTATTAGTTAGAGGGAACACTATCTAGCCGGCGCAGTTGCAACCCCAGGTTTAACTGAACCAAACTGTAGTTAAACCTTTCGATTCGCCGTCAGTTAGGTACATACTTTATTATTTACTAATAGCTTTTGACGGTACTTAGTTGTTACTTATATGAAGGACGTAATGTAAGCTGATTACGTTATGAAATACAAGCGAACCAATTTATTGATTAGGTACCTACTTAAATAATAAGTCCTATTTATTCGTTCTGTACATGTACGTAGCGCATCCTGTATGTAGCTGGGGTTGAAATATTCTAGTTTGATACTAAGTACTAATACTCGTTGTTATAAGGGACATCTGAGCGAAATTTCATATCTACTAAACTATCCAGTAGTTTTAGCGTAAAGAAATAAGAAACATCCATCCAATTTTCACATATTACCTCTAATACTATGCACACTATGTAATTCAAATCCTCTCTACCGTCCGCTCGGCAAACAATTTGTAATTATCAGTGTCCGATCTCAGTGAACTAGTTACAAATAAGAGCATCAAGTAGGGAAGCAGCAAGTTTGTCACGAGGCCACTTGGCCGCCGGACGTGCGTAATGTCCATAGATCGGGACCGTGATTCCTACTAATTAATCAGCCGAAGCCGATACAAACCGCCACATCGTTCAACGTACCACCGAACCATCCAACGTTTTATCTGCGGAGATTTCGTTGGTTACAAATACCTACGCACAAATAAGCAATTTACAATTCCAATCCACAGAGAGCCTACCTATTCATCATTTAGATTTATAGTCCTTTATCTAGCCGATCTGCTTTCTTGTTTAATTAATGGAAGTAAGAAAATTTCGTCGCGTAAATTCGACCATGTTTTCGGGGTTAGGTTTCGCTCCCCTGACAGTTTGGTGACAGTGCTTCGACCCTTGTAGCGTTCGATAATAATGAATTAATGTGCCTGTAATCGATGTACTATTTACAATATTCTTTATTTAAACAATCTTAAAAGTAATTAACTAGTAAAGGTATTTAAAATACTAACTCTACCTACTTACAAAAGTACCTATAAGTACCTAAATGCTTACCTACTAATGTTTTTTAACAAAAACTAAACTAACACTAAACGTTAATTTACAGAATTAACTTGAGGAAGTCATTTGATTACATCGGTAAATAAAACTTCAGAGATAACATTAACATTACATAGAGATACTCAGACTACTCTATCAGGCCAAATCACATACCTACACACACGTAGAGCACATGAGCTCTCCATTTACAGCGCAAGTTAATAAAAACGGAACCCCGCTATTAAGGCACCGATTATTTTACTTAACTTCCTACTAAACGAGGATATTTTGTGACGCCTTGCCAAGGTAGATAAGTAATAAAAAGGCGGAAAGTTTGGAAGCGGCGAAACCGACCAAGTTTCCAATTTCCATTAAATATCATTATCCCTACGACACGGTACGGCCGGAAACTCCTTGCTACCTCATAAACGGGAAAACTTGTAATCACAAATAGGTGTGATGATTTGTTTTGAAGGGGACTTTGATAGGCCCTTCGACTTTACAAACTTTTTACACTTGACATTTTCTTGGAAGTTTCTTTCTCGGTTAATCTCGATGTAAATGAAAAAATATTTTTTGGGATAAGAAGCCGGAAATTTTGTATACAACTTAAACGGAATAAAATATTAAAGGCTAATCCATCTTCGTCCTCAAATGTTATGTAATAGAGTTATAAATTATTTATTTGATCACTTACTTTAGGACTTCAAAGCGAACGTATTTATGTCCTATTGATACCTAGATCACGATTTACTTGAATTTCAGCCTGAACATGTGTACCAAATATTTGTACTTTATATGCTGTGAGTATAATCTTTGGAACCCTAACTTTATACTAAATCTTGAATATTATTTCGGAAAAACCAGACCAAGGCCAGACAAAACAAAGTCGCTGACGACCTAGCTTCGCTCGCGACACAGACAGCCAATAAGCCGCTACTTTAGTCGTATTTATCTCGTGTCAAAACTAAGGGCCTATTTCACCATTTTCAAGTAAAGTTCTGAGTAATTACTCACATGTTTTGTCTTTGTCACTTGATATAAAGTAAGAAAGAGACAATTGTGAGTACTTGGTGAGTAAATTTACTTGAAGGTCGCGAAATAAACCCTTAGTACTCATATAAAAAGTAATTTCATTTGGTTATCAGATCGGTGAAGGTCTATGTTCTACGGTTCCTAGACGAACCACGTGGATTTTCCATTACTTCACACCAACGTTGTCCAGACAATAAGGAACACAGTGAATTATTTTATTACTAGCGGCGCCCCACGGTTTCACCCGCGTAGTTCCCGTTCCCGTAGGAATATGGGGATAAAATTATGCTAAAAACCTTCCCACTGAATCACTCTATCTATATAATAAATCAAACAAAATCCGTTGCGAAGTTTTAAAAATCTAAGCCTACATAGGGACAGAGAAATCGACTTTGTTTTATACTATGTAGTGAGTTTAAAAAAAAACTGTGTTTCCGTCATTCTCAAGTTATTGTTACCGTGACGTGTGATAAGGATTTTGTATATCAACAAATGCCAAGTTATGTACTACTTTACTGTGAACGAGGATTTTTGTACTGATGTGGGTATTTCGCTTATCAAAACTAAATATACGTGACATTAAAATAAAACACATAAATCATTTTAATTCTCTTATATTTTGACAAAATAGAAATGCTTATTAAATGCTCACTTAGCCAACAAATTACATAACATAGCACTTAGAAATGCGCAACAATAATTAATCAAAACGTTTATACAAGTTAGCGGTGTGCGCCGACTATAATAGATAACATTATGATAAGTTTGAACAACATTTTGTATTACTTACAACATGACGAAATAACAATTGTTAAGTTGCGTCTAGACTATATAACAAAACATGTTATATAACATAATTATTTAACATTTTTATAACGTAAACGTGTTATATAACATCTTTTTATAACATGTTACAAAATCTAGACCCTCCTTTATATTTAACTTGTTTGTGAACATTTATTTAAATATCTAATTAATTTGTTCGAAGTAACGCACTTCACAAACGAAAGCACACGCTCGCATTTAAGAATGTAATTATTTTTTTAATCACAAATTATAAACTTAGCTCCGCGAGCGACTAACCTAAAATATGTAATAAGAAAAAACACAAAAATGCATTTTAAAAATAAATAATTACAAATTGTAAAACAATTTTTAACAAAATAAATAAACAGTTGAAGAATACCGATTTATAATCACAATATTAATTCACTTTTAGAAAAATACAATCGAAGAAACTTATGAAAATTCTGACAAATTCAAATTTTTTACTTAGTATAAAAAATGTGACTATAACACCTATATTTTCTTTTTATAACATATGGGACAATCGAGCAGAACGATATAGTTAACCAGACACCTGCAATTCAAAAGAGTCGTAAGTGTGTTGCCTGCCTTAGAATAACAACGCCGCCACGCTAGCCTAGCGTGTGAGTTATTCCAAATTCGAGGCATGTTTAAAAAATAATAACTAAATTAATAAATACACCATTCGACCAAGGATGAGAATGTACCTATTATTATATTACGATAAACATTCTGTATACAATTGACATTAATCATTTCATTGTATCAGTATTTTTAATTTCATTATAATACATAAATAACTTTTACATTATATTTACGGCGTTCGATTTATAATATTTAAGACAAAACGTTTTCTATGCAGACGTTTGCGCTAAGGAACGGAACGTCAAATTTTATAGTTTATGGACAATACGTTATGTACGGCGATGTGTCGCGTCGTACTCACGTAAGAGGTATGACTAATTTGTCTTTATACGTGCATAATTCAAAACATTATTTGTAGTTATTTTATATTATACAACAGTCTTCTTAAAATTTAAAAAACTTTACGCTTAGATATTTTTAACGCAACGGATTTTAATGTGGTTTCAAGAAGGAATAGTGATTCTAAGAGAAGGTCTGTGTGTATGCACGTACAACACATATCGACTGCTTAAAAAACGATAAGCCTTTTTCTATTAAAGTATTCAATAATTTAACTTGTTTAGCCATTGACAAATTATATGCGTTTTTATCTAAATAAGTTGAGTGTTAAAATTAAAATTGCGTTGTATTAAACACCCTGTATAAAAGTTTTTTGTTACTAAGGTCGCTAACAAACATTCTACTTTCAGCAGCGCGACCAAGCGATTTCAAACGCGATATCGCTTGGAGCGATTTTATTATTTTCGATCGCTCTTGAGCACTTTTTAAGGGATTAGACACATTTATTCAGCTCCATTCAGCGTACGCATTAATTTAGCTGAATGGATGCGTACGCGTCTCCATACAAAATCGTTGTTTTGTATGGACAAACGCTGAATGGAGCTGAATAAATGTGTCTAGTCCCTAACTACTCAAATCGCACGAACTTTATGTTGGTTTCTGCCGCGTTAAAGCGGTTTTTTGGGCGTTCTTCTATGACTCTATGTTATAGGGGGCAAACAAGCTGACGGGTCACCAGATGGTAAGCTATGAATCAGTTTAACGTTATATAACCATGCATGTAATTTTTCTTTTTAACGGTGGATATTACAAAAGTCAAAAGTACCTTGCCAACCTATAACGGGGAAATTTATACTTTTGCGGTTTTTTTAGTAGCGCGACTAAAAGTAGCATGTATGCTGGTAACCTAGGTATTTCTGTAACCAATTTCTGAAAACAACCACCCTCTAGCTAGGGAATCATAAGCGTACGTTTGGCCATTTTTATAATACATATTATTTAAATTCTATTTACAATTTAGCACATTATTTCTTTTGTATGTACAGTTTTAGTATACAATAAATACATATGTAAAATTTTGCTAATTAACATGTGACTTTGTAATTTATTTTGATAGTTGTATGAAACAAAAAACAACTCAAAATAAAGAACATAAATGGTGAATATTGGGACTATTATAAACTTTATTTCATATTTTACATATGTATAAGGAACTGATTCAACTATTTACATTAATAATATTTTATACATTTCATTGTGCGTAACTTTGTATGAAGAAACGTTGTACATAATATAATATGAAGCTAATTTGTGCAGTAATTTTACATACTAAAGTAAAAATCAATAAGCCACATTTGTTTAAGAACCCAGCAAAGAGTAAAATCTCAATGTAAATTCATACGTATCTAGAGGCAATAAGATACATTTTGCAATGTCATAAAGAAAATTTTGATCCCCTCGATCTCATCTATCATCTACATAAGTAATTTAATCTGTACCTTATTACAACTGTATACGAATAAATTTACTGCACTTAAAGGTACGATATGGTCACTGGTCATAATGTATTCAATTCTATACTTTATTGTAAACAGCATAAAGTACTTTTTACAGATTTAATTACTCATTTCATAGTAATGCATTCAATTCTGTGCTCTATAGGAATGCCTATCTAATACATGGCACTATGTAAAATAATGTTGTACTATTTTACAATATGAAACAATCTTAATTGATCGCGAGTAAGCGTTCTAAATGAACGAAATATACATTAAATCATATAATAGGTACAACAAAAGGCACAGATTATACAGGTCATTTACAACGCAGCAAATACTCTCTCTAGATAAAATGAAAATACCTACTAATTTAAAGCCTGCTTTTTCTACACACGCAAAATGTGTAAAGCGACTTAGGATGAGGGCAAACGAGCGATTTTGTGAATTCCTAATGTATATTTGAAAAATAAATAAAAGATAATGATTTTCTTATGAATTTGTGATCTTATAATGTTGTGTGGGACCATTCGATTCGCTTTTACATATTTTTATGTATATTTTTCTTAATATCCTAAATTGTTCGTCAATTTGGATATATAGTAACTGAACATATCCGATATGAAGATGAAATTCATTAATTTGAATTATAATTTTATAACTATTATAACTAGTTCGTTCCAAAAATTGTATATTTGAATTGATAATTAAAAACTCTATACCTATTTAGCACCTATTAATTTAATAGTTTAAGTACTAACAATATTATAAAAACGTGCCTTACTTTTTCGTATTAAAATTATCACAAAAACTTTTGTAAATGAAATTATGACAATTGACTTCAAATGGCAGCTATATGTTTTTGTTCCCGATTGATGGCGCTGTTTGTATTTGCGTAACGTATATAGAGTCGTTGTGACTCAATATAGTGCCACAATCTTTTCTGTGCCGGTGACAGCGTCGCTCTAATCGCGCCTTTTGGTTGTGAAAATGTATAGGAATGACCGGATGACATTATAGTCAAAATTATCATACCAAGTTTTCTGTGCCGGTATTGGCGTCGCTGTAATCACATCTTTTGGTTGTCAGATGATTTTCAGTGTATTCAAAATTTATCCAAATGACATTATAGTCAACATGACAATAGGAGCTTCCAATTTTGACCGCCGGTACAGAAAATATTGTGGCACATTAACAAAAATAAACTACAGATTACATTATTCTAGTAATTTACCATTTCTAGTAATTTACCAACTGTACATAAAATATTTCATTTAACTACAGATTACATAAATGAAATATTTTATGTACAGTTGGTAAATTACTAGAAAGTACCACCTCATCTTATCTGCATTACACTTTTTTGCCTAATCAGAGTTGATAACTTTATTGATAGCACGATTACCGAGCTTATGTATTATAGTGCCTACAAATTTATCCGAGCCGGCGGGAAAAAATGGAACTAATGCTGTCATTTCGTTTGAAATGTCAATGTATACATACATATTTTTAGAGGCCCCGAGACGGTCAAACGATTTGAATCAAACACGTAAATTTTGGTTTGAGTCAAAACATTTTGTTCGACTAACCGGTCAAACAAGTTGTGTAAACGATTTTAGATTTGATCGTGTACACAATTTACGTGTTTGACTCAAATCGTTTGATCGTCTCGGGGCCCCTTTAGAATGGCAACTATCTGATAGACAAAAATTTGTGACGCTGCCACCGTGTCAGACAGATATGTTGGTAGTACTATGCAAAACGAAGTAAATAAATCGTGGCATCACTCAATGAAAATAATAGTCTAGCATATAAATATACAATATGACTTCACAGCCACACTAGCGCCATCTGCATTTATACTTGCCATTGAAAACTTATAAAATTTGAACTAAAAATCTAAAATAATACTTTCGAAATCAGATATTTTTCATCAAACCATTTAAATTTAAGGCAAAATCAGCGTTATCTTAAATAAATAAAGTGGTACAAATCACTATGATTCGCTGACCCATTTCTGGTGTAGCATTTTGAGATGTTCATACGCTCTTTTAGTTATATTTAACCTCGGTTCTATTTCTAAGAGACCTCGTTCACCTATTAAACTGAGACCGGCCAGACCTAAATAAGTATGCATAGGGTCTGTGCATGTGTCTGGCCACTTAGAAAACCCTCCTACCACAATATCTTGAGTTTCATACACATACCTCCTGTTACAACTATAGTTTGTAAAATGTAACATATCTAAGATCTTTAGCGACGCACCTACCCAGAAACTGTAACATGTGTCGACAGGTTTGTTCGGCCTGCCTTGGAATCCGTCTATTTGTCGGAACAGCAGCCATCTTTTCAAGCCTTCTATTTGCGTTTCGGATAACTTGTCGAGTTGGTTTGTCAAGCTGAGTGTAGCAAGTGCACAGAATGTTGTACCGCCGTGAGATTCTAGTTCGGGACATTGTGCTATACCGTAATCGTAGCCCTGGAAAAAATATATAAAACAATAATTAAAAAACGGTCATTTAATACAGGTGCTCACATTTTAGTGGTTATTGAGTAATATATATAGGGTTTCAAACACGCAAGATTTTCAGTAGCCTATTTATGGCCTCGATAGATCAGTTGTTAAGATGGCTACGGTTTGGCACTGTCCTGGGTCGAAACGCCAGCTGAGGTAAAATTGATAGTCTAAGGGCCTATTTCACCATCTTCCAGTATACGTTCCGAGTAGGTACTCACATGTCTTTGTCTTTGTCATTTGATATAAAGTAAGAAAGAGACAAACTAACTTTACTTGGTGAGTTATGATACACTATATACGTTACTTGATGGTCGTGAAATAGGCCTTGAGTAGAAACTTTATGAAAGAGACATAGTATATCTAATATATAAAATTCTCGTGTCACAGTTTTCGTTGCCACTCCTCCGAAACGGCTTGACCGATTCTCATGAAATTTTGTGAGCATATTCAGTAGGTCTGAGAATCTGCCAACATCTATTTTTCATCCCGAAATTCCTACGGGAACGGGAACGGGAACTACGCGTGTGAAACCGCGGGGCGCAGCCAGTTATTTATAATAATACTTACTATAGAATTAATAATATAATTGGTTGCTCTCTCCACGTTGAACCCGGACCAGTCGTCGAGTATGTAACTGATACACGCAGCGCAGTACACGAAACGCATGTCCGATTCACAACCCGATAACGTCGCTGAGAAGTTACCCTCTGGTGTCTGCAGTACTTTTACTCCTGTAACAATTATGGACCTTTATCAATATGAACCTTTACATAATAACATACGGTCGGATTGTTAAGATGGTCTCAGGTTATCGATTCATTTTATTTGAGCATTTCTGTGGATGGTTAAAGAGGCCTGCGGGAGAGAAAGTTGTAGTTTTCAAGTTCAAAACTATGGTATGGTAAACCATAGACAATAAAACATGACGTCACAGTTTTATGCACAGATTCTGAATTATGTCTGATTTTATAGGCATCGTAAGACAGTCAAATTAATTATAGCCTTTCTAAGAGTTATTAGAATAATGGGACATCTATTTATTCTATGCACCCCTGAACAAAGTCATACCATAATTCCCCTATGATCCCTATCCAATCAAGCTATCAGCACAATAATTCACCTTCAACAAGCGCTTTCCTGTTGATTCTTGAAAGGTCATCGCCCAAAGACAGCAGTATACACAAGCCAGTATACGTCATAGCGAGGTGCCCGCACCGGTAGTGACTGTTCTCAGGGCTTAGCTCCATATTTATTGTGGACGAACCTTGGAAACCGCACATGGACATGTCTCCATCTGGAATTTGGAAATTGTTGTTAATTTATTGTTAGTACAAATATATTTTTATAAGAGGATACGGCTAGAACAGAAAGATTTGGGAATTTCTTTGCCCGGCAGTGAGACAACACAAGGCTATTTATATCTATACTAATATTATAAAGAGGTAAAGTTTGTGTTTTTGTATATTTGTTAAATTGTAAAGGGTAATCTCGGGATCTACTGAACCGATTTCAAAAATTCTTTTACTCATGGAAAGCTAATTTATCAGTATCATGTATTCACACGGGAACGGGAACTACGCGGGTGAAACCGCAGGCGCTGCTAGTTTATTAAAAAAAATAAGTTAATTATAAAAGTAGTTAACTTTTAACTTATGAACAATACATACGTATACCAAAAATTCCTCAGCAAAGGTATATAATGCTAGCTGCATATCCCCTTCGCATGACAACGGATATCCTGATACAATTGGGAACGTGAGTCAATTGATTGTGTGATACGAGTACATATTACGACTACCGCGAGAAAATAGGAACCACACTGTATTTAGTGCAAAGATTCGGCTTGTCCTAGATTTAGAACAGAAAAAGTATGAGCGGAATATCAATAATGTGATTATCAAATATGACGACCTCGATGGCAGAGTGGTGACCATGCCGGACTGCCATCCGTAAGGTTGCGGGTTCGATTCCCGTGCGGGTGAATATTTGTGTGAACTACAATTGTTTGTCTCGGCGTGGGTGTGTTTTAATGAGTGTGTGCATAGTTTCTGATACCCTAGATACAAGTTTCGAACATAGTTAGGGGTCAGTTACTATAATCAGATGATGTAGTGAATGATTTATGTGTAAGATATTTTTAGTTGTTTACGTCATTGTTTACATAAAATTGATTGCTAAGTCTAGCCGGTACGATCGGCTGATCGAAAGGCGAAAGGTCGTATGAGTTCGATCCCAACCCATTGCACTATTGATGGTATATATTTAGCGTAGTGAAAGGGGTAAACAAGGCTATTTACTTGCTTCTTTATAAAAAAAACTAGCAGCGCCTCGCTTCGCCCGCGTAGTTCCCGTTCCAATGGGAATTTCAGGATAAAAAGTATCCTATGTGTTATTCTGATGTTTAAGCTACATTATTGTAAAGTTTCATTAAAATCCATTCAGTAGTTTTTGCGTGAAAGAGGAACAAACATCCACACTCACAAGCATTCGGTTTTATAATATTAGTAGGATGATTTTTCTACTTTTGTATAATACATTCCGTACATTCATTGTCATCTCTTTCTATTTTCAACGATTGTTTATTAAATAATACAACAATATTATCGGTGGGTGGCAGATTGTTGATACATCTCCCACTTGAAATGTATACATTAATATGCAAGATACATGAATGCATACTACGAGTGATAATGTATTTGTATTTTGCCTGCACTATTCAATAAACTGTTTAAAACAATCATGTGACAGTGTCAACTTTTAACCGCATAATCGAAGGTCGACAGATAAAAAGATAATAAGTAATTAAAAAGTAGTTACTTAAATAAACTATCGAAGAGAAAGATGTCTTCCACTAACGTAATGTTCAAATTAAAAATTTAAAAAACGCCCAACACAATTACTTTCAAACCCCCATAACTTTTAAACGGGTCAACCGATTTCATCAAACATGTCTAAGAACATTCGCACGTAAGTCCCCTTTAATACAAAAGAACTAAATTGAAATCGGTTCATCCGTTCGGGAGCTATGATGCCACAGACAGACAGATACACACAAACACAGATACGTCAAACTTATAACACCCCTCTTTTTGCGTCGGGGGTTAATTAAATTACGTATCTTTTAATGTATCTAACCTATGTAAAAGGTAAACTTTATACCCATATAGTAATTCATGCCATTAATAAATGTCATAGCCATTATCTAATTAATTATTTATTATTATCCTTGTTTTTGCGATGTCCCGAGAATTACTTATTTAAGAATTAAAATTCAGTTCATCAAAACATTTCATGATGCATCATTACGCATTAAACATCCTTATCCTTACTATATAATATTATAAATGCGAAAGTAGTAAGTCTGTCTGTCTGTTACCTTTTCACGGCTAAACTACTGAACCGATTGACTTAAAATTTGGTATAGGGTTAGCTTATGGTCCGGGAAAGGACATAGGCTACGTTCTATCCCGAAATTCACACGGAATCGAAAACTACGCGGGTGAAACTGCGGGGCATAGCTAGTTCATAATAAAGGTCTTATAAACAGGTCGCTTGTTTTATTTACTTAAATATCTTTATTGTATCAAAAGTATGAATAAATGGCTTCGTTAAGAAACACAATCATAGAAATAATACTATTTATTTTGAAACTACTGATAAAACTAATTTATTATTTACATTTATTATGGTCAATAAGATTAAAACATGGTAGCAATTAAAAACTTTAAGTGTATTACAATTTGTAAAGATAAGAAGTTAACTATCATACTTTTTATTTCGTGGTTTTATTAGTATTTATTTTGTTTAATACTAGTTAAACATACACACTGAATGTGAGTCAAAATAAATAACAAGGAGCTACATGCAGTAGTTACTCGTTATCTTCACGTAGGTTCTATATAAGTAGGTAACTAATACTATATTTAGTACGCATTATGTACACAAACATACGTTTGACTAATATTTAATTAAATATAGTTACTCAATTCTGAAAGTGACAAGGTTGTATTAAAATAGGACTGTATGAAATCGTTCTGTAAAAAAGCATTAGACCCCTAATCTTTCTCTCCCTCTCTCTCTCTATTTATAATATTTTATTAGTGCGTGTGTGGGTGTTTGCGTGCGTGCGTGCGTGCGTGTGTGAGTGAGCGCGTACGTGCGTGCGTGTGTGTGTTTGTGCGTGTGCATGAGTATCGAGATTCGAGTGCATGGTATGAATGTCTCAAACAAACAATATTTAAATAAGTCTTTATCAACTCAATTCGACTATTAAACACATAGTTTCAATTCAGAAATAAGTTTGATATTTCAAAACATGTTTTACACAGTTAATTTATTCATGATTGAACTTTCAAGAGTAAAAGATATAATTTAAATAGTTTGACATTGGAATAAATAAATAACATTTCATTTCATTCACTTTGTTATTATTTAACCTTCATTTATTATTTACAATATATTTGCTCTGTAATATTTGTTTTGAGTTTTAATAAGTTGGAATTAATTGTTAAGCTAGTACTCAATGTAAGAAACATTGATGAGAAATTAATACAACAGGTTTATAATGTGCAATATAATGTTTGTATAATGTGCTGTATGTTTATATATGAATCATGCAAAAACTATAGTCCGATTTAGACGTAATTACGTACTTAAAACCCGAAATAGCATATAGGATATTTTTATCCAGAAATTACAACGCGAGACGCCGGTAAAACCGTGGGGCACCGTTAGTTAATCAATAAAAATTGAAAATCATAAATAGGATTAAGGAAAGATGCAGGAAAAATCATAGGGTAAGAGAGATATTCAATCGATCAAACCAACTTTTAAAGTATTAATACCTGATATTAATATTTAAATTAAAGAACCAGGTAATACATACTAAGCAGTACCAAATACACATACAGTAGTACTTATAACATATTAGTAATGTAAAGTTCCCAAGCCTAGCTCAAAGTTGTGTTATCAAGTTACAACAATAGGCCCTGATAATACACCACAATCTGGTTTGTTTAACAGGAAACTGATTTGTTTCAATAAAATTGTATTGTAAATGTATTTACTTCCATTTAATATACTTTTTAATTAGCAATATATTATTATGATACATTTATAATCTTATCAAAAACTGCTCAGCTATTATGATGTATGTTGTAATGTAGGATTGATTGGTTTCTGTTCTTTTTATTAATCTATATTGTCCCGTTGTTGGGCAAAGATATGATCCAAATCCTTACATATTTCCCTATCACCTAAGTGGCACCACTTTTAGTTATAGGGATTGTACAATCAAAATACTAAAGTCACACATCCTAACTAATATTATAAATGCGAAAGTAACTCTGTCTGTCTCTCTGTTACCTTTTCACGGCTAAACTACTGAAGATTGACTTGAAATTTGGAACAGGGGTAGCTTATGATCCGGGAAAGAACATAAGCTATGTTATACCGAAATTCCCACGGGAACGGGAACAACGCAGGTAAAACCGCAGGGTGCTGCTAGTAGAATATAAGTGTAGGACACTAAATACAAGATTTATAGAGCACTGAAAATAGGAGCATTAGCCAAATTATAGCTTCCCTTACCATAGATAAAAAAATACTTAAATCAAAAAAGTTACCTTCTTTACTAGGATGAACCTGCAGTCTGTATATCCATTCAATAATCCTAGACCTCATATCCAATGTCATTGAAGAAATAGCACCGAGCACATCCAGCCCCGATACCGCAAAGTAAGCTATTGTTACTCTGAAAATAGATTTATAGTATTGAAATTAATTATGAAGCTATTGGAGAACAACTATGTAGGATTAAAGTTGAAAAATATTAAATATACAATTTTACAATTTCAATTGAACAAAAAAAAATTGTGTGCCTTTTTGAAACTAACCAGATAAATATTAAACACATAATTCATTTAGTATTATGCACTATCATTGAACAGGAATTTGTGAACACTTAATTTTAAAAAACAACTTTCACAAACTCTAAATAATTTCCAATTAGTGGTGAATCATAATTATGAATAAGTATAAGTTTATGATAGCCAAAACTTAACATTATAAGTACTGATTCATTTGTTAATTCAAGTTTTTTTGTTTATATTATGTGTGCACTATGATTATTTACAAGACTAATTTAATATCTGGTATAATATCACACTGTATTATTGATGTAAACAATAACATAATATACAAGTTTTAAGTAAATATCTCTATTTTATTGAGTAAATACTTAAATAATAATAAATAAGTACCTGGTAGTATCATGGGATGAAAGTGAAGATGGTAACACATTTAAAAACCTCTTAAAATACTTCACATGCTGCCGGTGAGCCATATCCTGGTTTTCCTCATTATTCATCATTTTTAGCACAATATTTATAACTCAGATTTATTTTAATAACTAACCTAACCTGATTTTCAGATTCATATAAAAATTTATAACGTAAGTGACGAACAATTCTAAATGAATTATAAGATTTATTACAATTTAAACTAATTAATTTAGGGGATCTAATAATTTTATTTCCTATATTGTTTCGATGAAACCACCTCACTCAACAGATTTTAATTCAATGATTGACAAAAAAATTCACCTCTCACTTTTGTACTCAATCAATCAAAGTCAAAGTGACAGAACTGACTTCTACTGTGACTATCAATTCCGTCACTGTCTTTGTCAAAACATAAGATATGTCAAAGTACTATAGACAAATTTTGCGTTTTGTTAGTGATGTAAGCCAATATCAATCATCAATAAAAAATAAAAACAATCATTGCATCAACCAAAACGAAATTAATTTTTTTTTTGTTTTATTTACCTGATATTAGGGTTTTTTTTTAATAGAAGTAAATAAAAATGATATATTAATGAAAAAACGTTAGTTCTTACACTAATTTATTTTTAAATGTTGTTTTAATGATTTTACATACTATACTAAAAAAAGCAAGTAATATCTACGAAAAATAACTATATTATCATGGCTTATACCAAACCAAAAGCTGGATATGACTCACAGCCTAATTTAGTTTTTGCAATCGAATCAAACGTTTCCAACTCTAACCAACCCGACGCACATCTCTATTATTATAGTCTATCAAACAACTATTGTTGATGGTCTTTTTCATGGCTGACGTTCGAAGGATCAGATAGCAGTCATGAAGGTTCTCATATTATTTTTTGTTTACTTACATTTAAATGGCATAAAATATAAATGTGATGTGAATCTGCGAATATCAAGTTATTTGTTAACATATCCGTTTCAGACATAACTTGAACGATTTCCGAGAAGATGTTTGATTTCAAAACCTTGTTGTGACAGTGAAACTTTCATGCCGTAAATAAAATTCGTGGTGTTATTACCTTTTAAATGGAAAAACATACGTTTCAGACTAATTTCGTATCTATGTGCTAAAATGTCATAGGCGTTACTTAGTTATTTTTGTAAGTATTTACATTCCTAACCTTAAATTTTGTATTTGTAGTTGAACGTCTCTTACCCGGCAACGGGATGTCAGAAGTTGTTCGAAGTAGTAGACGAGCACAAGCTCCGTATCTTCTACGAGAAGCGTATGGGCGCTGAAGTGGAAGCCGATCTACTAGGAGACGAATGGAAGGGTTACGTACTCCGTGTCGCTGGTGGTAACGACAAGCAAGGGTTTCCCATGAAGCAGGGAGTCCTTACCAACAGTAAGTGTTCATCAGAAAGTATTTCTAATAAAAAACCTCATCGAAAAATAGTAAGACAGTATCCTATCTGTAAACAAAGAGAAGGTGTATTCTTCTTATGGATAATAAAAATAGTGGATGTATTAGAGGTTAGGAATGTACTTAAATTTGTCATATCATCAATTAAACTCTGCCTCTGCGAAATATAGCAGAAAATCGCCGACATACGCCCTAAAATACGTTATAGTTATTGACATCAATATCATCAACAGCCTGTATTTGGGGGGCACATTGGCGCGAGTCGGAAGAGGCCTATGTCCAGCAGTGGACAAATACAGGCTGTTGACATTGATATGTAACAGTAAAAACAAAAATAACTCTTACTTATTATTCGGTTTTGTTTATTCCAGGTCGTGTCCGCTTGTTAATGTCAAAAGGCCACTCCTGCTACAGACCCCGCCGTGACGGTGAAAGGAAACGCAAGTCTGTCCGTGGTTGCATTGTTGATGCTAACCTCTCTGTATTGGCTCTTGTTATCGTCCGTAAGGGCTCTCAGGTAAGAAAAGTAGAATTTTATTGTGACTATTGAATTGATTGTGTTTGTTTATATGTATCATACTTATATTTTAAAGGGATAAATGAATGTGTACATGTTTGTTACTTCTTCACTCTCACTGTTTGAATGGATTTGGAAGTAATTTGACATTCAAACAGTATGTTACTTGGATAGGATGCTATTCATCCTGATATTCTCACAGCTATTTTGATGAATCACTCTTTGTTATCTATTATTATTAAGAATATCTATCAATTTTGATGATATGTTTGGCTAAATTATAAACATTTTAAAAGGAAATCCATCTCTTATGTAAACATCCCTGTTCTTACTGTTTCCCAGATCTTCAAATCTGGGTAATTATATGCGGCAGGGTATATTAAATTTTGCAAGCACTGTGAAGCTGAATTAATATTCTGATTCTTTTACTTGTAAAATACATTCAAATATTTCATTTTATTCTCATTGAACTCTGAATTCTTTATCAACTTCAAGCATCATTTTAACTTGTAGAAGTACTACTTACATCATAAAAGGTGACACGGTGACGTACGCCTTCCTATCGTGCGCCCATCATAAAAGTACATTGATAGTAAAATACTAACAAGTTTACTATAGTTTTACGAAATTCTTAATTTTTTTTTTCCATGTTTTAGGAAATTCCCGGCTTAACCGACGGCAATGTCCCCCGTCGTCTCGGACCCAAGCGTGCGTCCAAGATCCGCAAGCTGTTCAACTTGAGCAAAGAGGATGATGTCCGTCGCTATGTTGTCAAACGTCTGCTCCCCGCTAAGGAGGGCAAGGAGAACGCTAAACCCAGATATAAGGTAATGTTTCAAATGAAAATGCACAATTAGTCATTACTTTTTGACAAAAAGTTATCATATAACAAAACATAATCAATAATTCTCAGATTTTCATATAGATTTACCATAATTAATTCAAGATAAATTGTATTAAGTAATAGTACCCTGATTTAAATATTGTTACCGAGTGTCATATGACTTGGAAACAGCAGCATCAGGGCATATCATAATGGCGCCGAGCAGAAGATTCAGGCATCCTATGTCTGTCTACTTTTACAGTGTGCTAGACAATTTTTTATAACATACACCAGTTTTGAGTTTTAATCACTTTATCTTGCCTTGTTTGTGGGTTATCCTCATAGGCCTTACATGTATCTATTGTACTACAATGACTGAATTGCTTGGACCTGAAAAAACCTTACACAACAGCCCTGTATATTAGGTCTCTGTATACACACTAATATTGTTATTACGAAAGTAATCATTTATTACGCTTCACGTAAACCACTGAACCGAATTTGATGATATTTTCCAGAGACAAACTCGAGCTTGGAAAAGGCCATAAGCCTTTATCCCGAATTTCCGCATGAAAGCTTCAGTGCCACTGAAACTACTAAGAGTCCAGTACTTATTATTTTGTACATTCACAGGCCCCCAAGATCCAAAGGCTAGTGACCCCTGAAGTGCTGCAGCGCAGACGTCACCGTCTCGCCCTCAAGAAGAAGCGTCTCGCCAAGCGCAAGGCTTCCGAGGCCGATTACGCTAAGCTTCTCGCTCAGAGGAAGAAGGAATCTAAGGTAAATATTTATTTTTAAATACACTATTGGTTGGTACACTACCATGCCACGTGAGTAGATAAACTGAACAGAGACGACGAGAGAATATATTTAAAATTGTAACTTTAGTATTTGACAACCCTACCCTACTATATTTTGTTGGTTATCAAAACCTATTTGAGCTGAGTATGAAGCTTTGTCTCAGTGTCGTTTATTTACTAATGTGACCATAACCATGTTCTCTTGATTTAAAATACTTTATTTTCAAACAAATACAGTTAATATCAAACAACCATATCATAGTTTATGGAAGTCTTATTAACTGTGATATTATGGTGCTGACACTTACCCCTTGATTTATGTTATTATAAATTAAGATATTATGTACAGTGACACTATGTTCATTATAAATTACAATTAAATGTAAAATGAATTATATTTAATTCAAATTGTTAATAAATTATTACTTGTTAACAGGTGCGTCGCCAAGAAGAACTTAAACGTAGGCGTTCAGCTTCAATGCGCGATTCCAAGAGTTCCAACACAAGTGCTCCCCAAAAGTAATTTTACTTTACAATAAAAAAATGTAAAACCTATTGAATCTTTAATTTCTAGTTAAACTATTATAATTACCTATTTACCCACAATAACATATCACGCAAATCTTAATCGGACAAGGCCATTTTTCCATACAAAGGGGTGCAATGTTACACTGTAACATAACCACCCAATAATCATGACCATAACTACCCATACCATACTGATTTAATATTGATTGTCAAAGGCTTTGTATTGAAGGACATCAAAAATTCTACTATGGATCACAAAATCTATCTATCGAGTATTTGTCGTACAATCGCGCTGCGAAATGGCAACCGAACTCGATCTGAGCGATATTAAATTTTCCCGAGCCCACGGAAAATGAAATAGATTCGTAAGATAGTTAGGTGAGATCCCTAAGCCTTATTTTTTATCGGAAATATCTGCTAAATGAAGTGTGTGTGGAGAAAGTTTTGTAAAACAAAGACATTTATAATTTGAAAACAATTTAATAAAAGTGTAAGTATAATATTAATAAATTAAACCCAAAAATAAAACATCACTGAAATATTCACCAAATTCCATCCAAAACTTTAAATTAGATCCCATTATGCTTAATTTATCCGTTATTTTTTTGGTAATTTCAACAGGCCCAAGCCCACATATCTCGCCATCACGCGAAGATAAGATGGATTTAATTGTTTTCTCTTCTTCACTAAAGATTTTAGAAGGTTCTCAGATGACTCGTCGAATGGAATCTGGTAATCCGAGGCCTGGAAACGAGTAAATGTTTGTTTTAAACGTAACGTTCGGCGTTCCAACGTAACATTCAATGCAGTAGCAGCAGATCGAAAATAAGATGGTGGGATGAGTTCCATCTAAGTTCCATCAAAATTGGTTCACTTTTATTTATGGAGGACCTTCCCTCCATACTCGCAGTTAAGATTGAGACGAATGGGAGGGGGGGGGGGGAGGAGGAATAACGGGAGTGGGACACTTCAGGTCAACTTTAGGTACTTAACTGTTTTTTTTCACTAATTTACGCAGAATCAAAAACACTAACCGTATTTTTAGCGATCCAAATCAATTCTTCAAGTAAGACATCCTGATTTTCTAAGGAAGCTGGTAAATACGATATTCCTTCATACTGGTGTAAAAAAAAGACAAAAATTAGAAAAAAATAAATACAAAATAGACATGTCGAGAGTAAAGCACAACCTGATGACGCGCTTCGCGGTATGATTCGTGCACGAAAACATGTGAATGAGTGACTTACCTTAGAAACTTTATTAACATATTCCTTCTCAATAACTTCGATTTCCATATCTAATTCTATTGATCGGGTTATTCTGTTCATTGCAATACCTTGCAGCAACACCGATCTAAATAGCAACAAATTCGGCGTATCCTTCTTGTTCATTAACAATAGAACCAATAACGCTTGCCTTGGACTTATTTGGGATGTCCACTTCTTCATCTGTAAACGAAACATCATTCTTATTATGCCTTTGCTTCTTAAGGTTTTTCCTATCTGATGGGAAATCCATAAGCGCAATTAAGAGAATATTTTGGTGCGATCAAATGTAGTCTTTTAATCTCGAGATCAATTTCAAAATCTGAAACCCTTCTTATAAAGTTAATTAAGAAAATCATAATAGCATATTACTAACCTCTCCAATACAAGACAAAATTTTATGACCACTGTAACTATCAAATACTCCAGACAATTTCACGGTTCCAAGTACAACAAAGAAATCATCCAAATTAGTAATTTTACTAATAGGCATATGTTTATTTTCTTTCGGAGTTTTACAAGATTTACTTGTCTTATGATGTTTTACAAATACGTATTTTTTATATCTTTTGTTCACCTTAAATTTAGTCTGGGGTACGCTGGTCGTTTTCACTGTAGGAGCATCAATCACTTCAGTAATTTTGTTTTGAATGGAATACCCATTTTTGTAAGTAATCATATTGTTATTCAAAATGTTTGGAATGTTCCTTATATTTTCTAACGATGTTTCATCAAGTTTGTTAATATTGACTATAATATTTGTTTGTAGACCTTGCCAATCAGTTACAAACACATTTATAGTGACAGGTTTCGTAAGAATAGGCAATTCAATGTTATTGAATGTTTTGGATAATGAAATATTCCTAAAGTTCTGCAGCATACTCCAAAAGTTGAAGCTCTTCTGAACTGGCACAATCCTTCTTTCAGACATGGGATACACTTGTAAAGCAGTACAAGTATTCGGAGTTTTCACAAGCCCACATTGGGAGATAGCATCATTCATTATCTTCTGCATATAAATAGACTCAATTGACTTAACATTAACGTTGAAAAGATGACTCCTGTTCAAATTAGGTAATAAGTCACAAGCAGAATAAGTATAATTTACTGACATTACAAAACGGCACCGTATGGCTCGATTATTTCTCCTTGAGTTCTGATAATGTCCACTCAGCATGCGTTTCAATTCCGGTGACATGTAATTAGAAAATATAGAACTATTGCTACATACATAATTAGTAACTTCAATACTGCTAGTTTCTTTTATCGTGCTCAATTGGATCACAGATTTTTCAATTTGTGGTGACGAAAGTGATAATCGATCATTAGTGTCCGTTAGACTACATATCAACTTAGGTAAAATACTGCAAATCTCAGCAGGCAGCATTGAGTTCTTGATGATCGTCTTGCATTTGAAGATTTTTGTATGACTATCGGAAATATCTACTGGTATCAACGAGGTATTTTTGCTGGTGTTTATCAATGGATCATTTGGTACATTAATATCAAAATGAACCAAAATTTTGTTGTTACTGGTTTTTATAGATATTTCATCCAAAGTCATGGATTTGATTTCAAATTTCGGTAGCATATTATCATTATCAAATCCAGGTATCATTACAAATGGATCGTATTTCTTCTTAATAACAATCTTTGATATAGATTGCATTGGATCATTTTTCTTCATAAGATCTTGTTTTGTAACAATAGTTTGAGTTTCGATTTCTTTGAAATCTGTAAATAAGATATTTATTTAAATGTTCTAATAAGTAAAAGTATATCTAATAAGCAAGGCCCAATTAGACCGAGGATTGTTGAACATCACTTGCTTTGCTACGCTCTGAGAATCTCACTCTGAAACTCGTTAGAGCAGATATTTTGTTCTTGTTGTTATAAGTACATCAGAGAAGTAACAATATTATAATATAGAAAATAATATTCGTAAAATATCGGGAATATTATGTTCAAAGTTGACACCATCTACATTGATAAATTTACGGAATCAACAATCGACTTACGTGCAGCAGATGGTTTTTTAGTGTTATTGTCAATCGTATAATAAACACCACTCTTTATCTTCTTAATAACATTTTCGATCAAATCACTAGCCCACTTAGATTTAGGTTTACGCAGCCTTTCGTGAGGTAAGATCGGATTATTTCTGACTTTTACTGGACTAAATATCCTGGATGTCCTAGGTGCAACGCTATTGACTTTTGTATTAGTGCTCACATCAATTTTAACTGATTGTTTTTTCTCAATACTGTCCACTTTTCTAACAGCTTTTCCATCATGTAAGTTTTGATGAGAACTTTTATACAATAGTCTGAGCATTTTGTCTTTAAATAGGCATATAGGTTTATTTTTCTCCGAAGATAATTTATCATTTTGTTCTTCATTAGGCAAAGGTAAAGATTTCGGCAACCTATTTTTAAAGTTATATTTTAGCTCTTTATTGTATTTCTTTTCTTTTGGTGGAAGAGGCTTTTTGATTTGCCCAGTCTCAAACGCTTGTATCAATTTTGGTGAACTAATATCAATCTCATCTTTGGTCGTAACAGTTTCATCTTCCTTAGTTTGCTCTGGGTCGTTCCATTGAATCATAAAAGGCCAAATTTGATCTCCTAAACCTTTGAACTGGGTAAAATTCGGATTTATGACCTCGTAACTAGAACTCAGTTGATCTTTTCCCAATATAACAATCGGGAAATTCAGTTTAGAAACACGTCGTTGTATATCAAATCTCGTTAGCTTTGGAGTAACGGGTGACGCTGATTTGACTTTAGGTGGCACTGGGGTGGTGCTATACGGGGTACTATCATTTAACTTTTTGCCATTATTCACAATGACCTTTGTTATTCCCTTGACTTGTATACCTGAGTCATTCGAGGAATTTTTGACTAAATTGTACATTGCTGGAATAATTATATGAAAACTAAATTGTTTAGTTAATCTTAAGAGATGTAAAAAATAAACTACGGAAATAATGAAAATTAACTTCAGACTTAAAAACATTCAAAAAGAGAAAAGTTACTAAATTAGGCTTTGAAGTAAGTATCAAATAAACGTCTTACCCAAATTAGATTGATTTACTGCTATGTGAGGTGGTTCTAATTTATTTGAACTTGAATAACTGGTTACCAAATCGGTATTTGTTCCAAAGTTGTCATTGGAAATATTTGTGGAATTGTCCATGATTTCAGTTTTATTTACTACTGCTGGAGTAACAAATGACGGAGACACTAAATGAGCAGGGTTATAACAATTTTCAATAACATCACCCCCTGGCTTTATCGATCGTAATTTTTTATTTTGATATTGACCATTAATTGACTTTAAACCGGTTGTTACGTTGTTCTTTTTGCTCGGTTTGTTTAAACTATTTCTATTTTTATTGCCAAGCTTTGATAATTGTTTTCCCTTAATCGTTGCTTTTTCAATTTGTTTACACATATTGTTACCCAAACTATGTTCTCTGTCTATTACAGTTATTCTATCGAAACTAGAAGTCTGCGACTGACTACCTAGAGTTCCATTATCTACTTCAATACTAGATATATATGCAAATTCTTCAGTGCAACACGTCTCTACCACCCTGTAATTAAAATTGTTTGATATAATTCTTAAATAAAACTTATCAATTTTAAGTAGTATTCTGATACTAGAGTTGCTCGTGATATTCCTATTTCGGGGTCAGTTTCACTAATATGACGATAGAAATATTTTTATTATCATCGTCAAAATAAACTTTTATGTAACTACCTAGATATTTACCTCATATCTTTTCGATTGTTCCGACGTCTTAGGCATTTCTTTTTCCTTGGGCTAAAATTGCTGCTTTCATCTGTCATAGGAGGCGAAGGGCGAAACTGAAATCTATTAATGTTTCTCAAAACAGTCCAAACATTGTGGGAGTCAACGTTTTCTTCGGTGACTTTACCAACGGCAGATTTTTTGCCACGACGACCCATATTAGAAATAATTTCCGTCGAACTACAATCTAAGTCAATATTTAATTGTGAACAATAATGAGCATCCCTATCGTAAAAATCAAAATTATTGCTTTTACGACGATTTTTCGTATGTCTCACAACTGCCCGTTTCTTTGTCTTACTGAAATCTTCATTTGGATTCAAATATTCACAGTCATTTAAATCGCTGACTGTACATGTTTGTGGCCTTGGAGTTGGATTATTAGGAAGAGTCAGTACAGATTTTTTTACTTTCTTGTTTTTCTTATGTAGCGTTTTAAACTCATCAGAACTTGCCTTGTAGAGACTTACAGCTAATGGAAAAGATGATGTAAACTTTGGTGCTTTTTTATGTAATAAAGTTTTTTCAGTCAAATGGGATATTAAATGAATGTCTTCAGAAAGGTATGGTGAAATATTGTTATTTTTTAATTTTCCAAATCTAGTTCTAGCAACAGCGCCTTCAGCACAGTTTATTTTAATCATCTGATGTGAGGATATCAAGCCAGCTTTGGAGTTAATTGATGAAGGTTTTGTCTGTGGAGTGGTTTCATAAGACCCATCATAAGGGAAGGAATTTATTTCCATAGCTCAAACTTTACAGTATAATCTGAAATGTAACAGTGAAACACGTAAATAACGGGTTTGTGAGTGCTTGTATTGAGCGTGTATCATAATAAATTATATTTTGCTTACCATATAAATGATTAAATACTATCTAGATTCACGATAATTTCGACTGGACAGGCCTAAAAATTATTAGCCCTATCGCTACATCGATATAATTCTAATAATGTAGAATTTATTGTCAACTAAAAATATTTTTATGTCATCGACTAAAATAAAATATTGGTGCTGATGACGTCTGTTGTATGTTTTTACTTTTTATTTCAAAATTATTTTTATGTGACTTAGACCATTATTACCAGCCAGTTTTGATTTCTATTGTAAGAAGTTTACAGTCATGCGAAGCAGGGCGAAGCATATTTAATACAGAGTAGAACTATATTAAAATGAAAATACACCAAATTATTTACTGTATTGTGAAGAATAAGTCTTGCTGGAAATATTGAAATAACCGCGTAAATTAATATCCAATGGCAATTCTAGAATAATTGTATTTAATTGGTTTTTATATCTGAATTTATGTACTTTCTGTTTGTATGCCTGTTTTAAAATAAAAAAATATTTATTTTAAAAATAAAAAATAAAATTGCAAGGTCGCAGGGCGGGGCCCGGAAAAAAGAAAGTGACATTATTCAATTCAATTCTTGATTTTATGTTAATACCTAGTTGCTTTCAATGTTAAGCAGTGTTGGTCAGTCACTGTCAATCAAACCAAACGTCAACGTCAATCAAACAACACTTTCCTTCTCTTCGTCAAGTCAATCATAATCATAATGTTTTGATCGATTGTTGTTATTATTTCTAATTAAATTTATTCTTGAAAAAGAAACAATTTAAAAATGTCTGATAAACAGGAAATAATACAATATGTGCCGTTTATGTCTTTCGTTCATCCTTCCTTTTGGCATGCGCTTACGGAGTTGAAATTAGATGTTGATAAGCTAAACGATACGACTAAACAAATTTATGGACGATTTACATACAGAGATGATATTGGAGCAGTTTTTGAGGTCGACAGCACCTCATTTAACAAGTATGTAGTCTAACATTTATAGCATTAACAGACGCTATGGCCTTTTGCGCAGCTTCTTACAATACAATCAATAACTATTATACTTAGGTACTTATTTACTTTTTAAATTGGTATCATCCCTACTGTATTAATTTTATCAATGAGATAAGGCTTCACTCGGCAGTGGGGTCTTACAGGCCAATATTTAACTATAATAATGTTACTATGTACATAAAAGTAAATATGTATATGACTGTAGAACCAACTAAATGTTTTTATTATTCCATTTGTATAAAACAATGAACTCATAATTATTTATAAACTCTTCTATCAATGTAATGATTTCATATATGAATAAGTAACAAATGTCCATATCCAAACAAATTTTCGCTTATAAATTATAATTAGGCTTTATATTATAGACCTTAAAAATTCTCATGTTATTGTCACTTTCCAGAAATCCAGAATCAGAATACATGTACATAAATGTAAAAGGCACAATAATGAACAAAAATACAATAGAAGACTTCAAAAGTATTGATAAAGCGAGTTTATTGAATTCTGTTGGAGAAATGATTTGGGCAAACATCAAAAGCAAGGACTGGATAGACGAACCTATTAATTTGTTGAACTTCTTTATATTGTCTTTTGCTGTAAGTATTAACTTGAATTTTTAATTATAATTAACTAGGATTAACACTAACTAGAAGAAGAACACTAGTTAATCATAATTAAAAATCCAAATTCACAAATCCAGCGCCCCGAAGTTTCACACGCGTGTTCCCGTTTCCATGGGAACAGGGGGATTAAAATATAGCCTATGTTACCCAATGATAAATTAGCTTTCCATTAGTGAAAGAATTTTTGAATTCGGTTTAGTAGTAGCTTATTTGTTACAAACAAACAATCAAATCTTTCCTCTTTATAATATTAGTGTAGAGCACATGTGTGTAGTTTAAGGTAAAACTGCTGTACATCATGTTAATTGAATATACTCATAAACAAAGAGAATTGTTACAATATTTCAACGATTTTTATTTTTTGCAGGATCTCAAAAAGTTCCATTACTACTACTGGTTTGCATTCCCCGCTCCGAGTCAACCAATAATCCACATCAAAGACAAAAGTGTTAACATCACAACACATTTTAATAATAAAAACCTCGAACAGCTTACACAGAGCTATAAATCCTTAGATACAGCTCAGAAAAGCTTCTTTATTGTTATCAAAGATGATGATAATATTCAAATCAAATCATTGAGCGAAGTTCTTGATCGAAATAAGATAGTTCAAGAGGAAATTTCTGTTAATATTCTTAATACATATTTTGTATTCACCGATCCTAGTAGCGGATGTAACCCAGGATGGCCTTTGAGATTGTTTCTAGCAGCTCTGTTAGAACATTGCCCGTTTTTAGCTAACACTGATGTCAAAGTGATTGGATTGAGGTATAAGCTTAATGGAGGATTGGAAGGAAGTCTTGTATATAATGTTGTGTTGCCAAAGGTGAGATTATATATACAATAACAAATATTGATACAATCCAACAAGATTTAGCATCTTATGTAAATAACTTATGTAAGCTACTGATCCCAAAGTTTATTACATGTATCTAGGAGATGCAGCTTTAAAAACTTAGCATGTCTAGAAACGCTCACACTTATTTAATCGAGAATCGAACCTGCAATTGCCTTTGGGTGATCAAGTATTAATTAATATTAAACTTTACAGTTTGATTCAAATGCTACATTAAATTGGGTGGGATGGGAGAGGAATGATAAAGGCAACTTTGGTCCTCGACTCGCTAATATGGCCGCGTCTATGGATCCCGTTATGTGAGTAAAATACTTAAAATTTCTTAAAGTTAGAAAATATTTCCAAAAATGAGGAAGTTTCAACTCAATTGTAGGATGTTTTTTAATTTCAATGGCCTCGCGTATCATCCTGGGCAGATATCGGTTTATCCTAATTTCAATAGGAAGAGGGTTGGAAGCTACCACCTGCTTGGGATCCTATCATCAACAAATTAAAACCCAAAGCACGTCCAACAACTGCAAGACTGCAAGATACTGTCAGTTCTGTATGCGTGAATAGGAACGTTTCAAACTGAAGAAAAATTTTTGTATTGATTTTAAAGTGCATTGTAATTTATTTTATTTAAAAAATGATATAAAAAATAATTCCAGACCGAGTTTCTTGCAGATTCTTCTCGGCTGATGTATTTCCGAATCTGTGGTAAATTCACAATGTATTTAAAATTATATTCAAAATATTGAAGGTAGTAAACTTTTTTACATTACTTTGTACAGACGTCTTCCATCTTAGTCTTCTGTGATCACGGGTTCTGTAAAGAATCCGAAACGTCAGAAAATGTAAAACAAAATACAACCACGACAAAAATCCGTTTAAGTGTTTTATTTCAATGTGTAGTGTTCGTGTAAATCAAAGATATCAATACATAGTTTTTCATTTGATAGCATATTATAAACAAATCATTATTTACCTCCAGACATTTGGCAATAATAAATAAATGATTACATACATACCCATATAATGTAAATGTATTTTCTTCAGATTAGCAGACACATCATCAGACCTCAACATAAAGCTGATGAAATGGCGACTGGTCCCCGATATTGATATCGACGTGATGAAGAGTACCAAGTGCTTGTTACTTGGGGCCGGCACTCTTGGGTGTCATGTGGCTAGGGGGTTATTGGTAACAATAGTTTTTTACCATAATATATTTAAATTCGTAGCTTAGCTATATAAAAGGACTTGGTGGTCACTACTATACAGTTGCTAATCATACTTACATACATAGATGTCCAAATTCTCTCATCACTCTATGCCTGCATAGCTCAAGGTCTATTCCATTCATAAGTGATTAATATTTGTTATTTCCCTAACATAGCTGAAAGGAACTACTTACTGTACATTTCCCAAAACTACTAGTTTATTTTATTTCTAGACAGAATTGAAATTTGATTCTAGTTTGATGTCAATTTTCAAAAGGTCTATCAAAGTGTATATATTTTTAACCCTTGATTATATTTATTTTTTTCCAGGCCTGGGGCTTCAGACATATAACATTACTGGACAGCGGCAAAGTGTCATACTCCAACCCAACTCGACAAGTGCTGTTCAATTACCAAGACTGCCTCAACGGAGGTCGGAAGAAGGCGGAAGCTGCTGCTGACAATTTGAGGAATATACTACCGACTGTTGTATGTTATACAAATCACATATATTCAATTTAATATTTATTAAACCGACTTCAAAAAGAAGAGGTTCTCAGTGCGATAGGAACCTGGCGGCCATTTTGTTTTTGTGGCTCGACGGTATCTATAGTGATATTTTCCGAACAGATAGTTGGAAAAAGTCATATTACATACTTCATTATGTAATATAACTTTTTCCAACTATCTAACTAAACACATACCAGCACCATCTGTTCCCTAACGCAGCCAAGTTATAAATTTTGACTGATATTATATTCTTCAGTTCCCACTTAAAGCCAAACTACTCATCATAATACCTAAGTATATTAAATCAATTTCAGAAATCAAAAGGTATAGTAGCCCATATACCGATGCCGGGCCATCCTATAGGAGAATCCCTAAAGGAAGAAACTGTGAACAATGTGAAGATACTGACAGAGGCTATAGAAGAACATGACGTCATATTCCTGCTATTGGACACGAGAGAAGCAAGATGGCTTCCTACACTGATTGCAGCGCATTATGGAAAGGTGGAATTAACGTATTTATTTTTATTAGTTGAAATGTTTTTAGAGCACACATGATAACATAATTATTGCATATAAGTATTCGTAGTACCTATGAAATATAAACTTAAAATCTAGTATGCCATCTATAAAGGGGCGGACCCCAGCTACATATAATATAGTGCCTAGAGCTACAAAGACGGGAACATCCTAACGATGGGTGCCATGTCCAATAATACTCTCTGTATCTGTCGTAAAAAAAAATTAATAACCATAAATTAAATATCCACAGATAACAATAAACGCAGCTCTTGGGTTTGACAGTTACCTAGTAATGAGACACGGAGTAGGTCTGACTCCGACTGACGTCAACGTGAACAAGGAATACTTGGCGGGCGGACAGCTGGGGTGCTACTTCTGTAATGACGTCACCGCACCTGGCAATGTGAGTACAATATACTACCGGGTGAAATTTGCGATTAACTCTGAAAGGAGTCTCATACCTACTTAAATTGTTGCTATAAGGATCAAATTCTGGAAAGCAATTAATGACATATATCTGAGATAAAGGAATAAAACAATAATTCTTGTCCAATTAATTGTATAATTACGTTTTCGATTTCTAAAGATATTTTTTGTATGAATTGCAGTCAGTAAAAGATCGTACGTTAGATCAACAATGTACAGTGACGAGGTCCGGAGTGGCAGCAATCGCCGGCGCGTTGGCTGTTGAAATACTCGTTGGGTTATTACAACACCCCCTAAAGTAAGTCCTACTTCCTATCCTACTAATAATGTATCAACTACTGTAACTGTAACTCTTCATGCATCAGTCTTAGGACTCGTAGCGTCAGTCACGTGACTCGTAGCATCAGTCACGAGACTCGTAGCGTCAGTCTCGGGTCTCGTAGCATCAGTCATGAGATTCGTAGCGTCAGTTTTGGGACTCGTAGCATCAGTTACGAGACTCGTAGCATCAGTTTTGGGTCTCGTAGCATCTGTCATGAGACTCGTAGCGTCAGTTTTGAGAGTCGTAGCGTCAGTCACGAGACTCGTAGCATCAGTCACGAGACTTGTAGCATTAAACTCGGTTCTCGTAGCATCAGTCTCGGTTCTCGTAGCATCAGTCTCGGGACTCGTAGCATTAGTCGCGATACTCGTAGCGTCAAGTCTCGGGTCTCGTAGCATCAGTCATGAGACTCGTAGCATCAGTTACGAGACTCGTAGCGTCAGTCTCGGGACTCGTAGCGTCAGTCAAGGTTCTCCTAGCTTCATTCTCGGGATTCGTAGCATCAGTCACGATACTCGTAGCGTCAGTCTCGGGTCTCGTAGCATCAGTCATGAGACTCGTAGCATCAGTTTTGGGACTCGTAGCGTCAGTCTCGGGACTCGTAGCATCAGTCTCGGTTCTCGTAGCATCAGTCACGAGACTCGTAGCATCAGTCACGAGACTCGTAGCATCAGTCATGAGACTCGTAGCATCGGTCACGATACTCGTAGCGTCAGTCTCGGGTCTCGTAGCATCAGTCATGAGATTCGTAGCGTCAGTTTTGGGACTCGTAGCATCAGTTACGAGACTTGTAGCATCAGTCACTAGACTCGTAGCATCAGTCATGATACTCGTAGCGTCAGTTTTGGGACTCGTAGCATCAGTTACGAGACTCATAGAATCAGTCACGATACTCGTAGCGTCAGTCTCGGGTCTCGTAGCATCAGTCATGAAATTCGTAGCGTCATTTTGGGATCGTAGCATCAGTCATGAGTTTCGTAGCGTCAGTTTTGGGACTCGTAGCATCAGTTACGAGACTCGTAGCATCAGTCACTAGACTCGTAGCGTCAGTTTCAGGACTCGTAGCATCAGTCTCGGTTTTCGTAGCATCAGTCTTGGGAGTCGTAGCGTCAGTTTTGGGACTCGTAGCGTCAGTCTTGGGACTCGTAGCATCAGTCACGAGACTCGTAGCATCAGTTTTGGGACTCGTAGCGTCAGTCTCGGGACTCGTAGCATCAGTCTCGGTTCTCGTAGCATCAGTCACGAGACTCGTAGCATCAGTCACGAGACTCGTAGCATCAGTTACGAGACTCGTAGCATCAGTCACTAGACTCGTAGCATCAGTCATGATACTCGTAGCGTCAGTTTTGGGACTCGTAGCATCAGTTACGAGACTCATAGAATCAGTCACGATACTCGTAGCGTCAGTCTCGGGTCTCGTAGCATCAGTCATGAAATTCGTAGCGTCATTTTGGGATCGTAGCATCAGTCATGAGTTTCGTAGCGTCAGTTTTGGGACTCGTAGCATCAGTTACGAGACTCGTAGCATCAGTCACTAGACTCGTAGCGTCAGTTTCAGGACTCGTAGCATCAGTCTCGGTTTTCGTAGCATCAGTCTTGGGAGTCGTAGCGTCAGTTTTGGGACTCGTAGCGTCAGTCTTGGGACTCGTAGCATCAGTCACGAGACTCGTAGCATCAGTTTTGGGACTCGTAGCGTCAGTCTCGGGACTCGTAGCATCAGTCTCGGTTCTCGTAGCATCAGTCACGAGACTCGTAGCATCAGTCACGAGACTCGTAGCATCAGTTACGAGACTCGTAGCATCAGTCACTAGACTCGTAGCATCAGTCATGATACTCGTAGCGTCAGTTTTGGGACTCGTAGCATCAGTTACGAGACTCATAGAATCAGTCACGATACTCGTAGCGTCAGTCTCGGGTCTCGTAGCATCAGTCATGAAATTCGTAGCGTCATTTTGGGATCGTAGCATCAGTCATGAGATTCGTAGCGTCAGTTTTGGGACTCGTATCATCAGTTACGAGACTCGTAGCATCAGTCACTAGACTCGTAGCATCAGTCTCGGTTTTCGTAGCATCAGTCTTGGGAGTCGTAGCGTCAGTTTTGGGACTCGTAGCGTCAGTCTTGGGACTCGTAGCATCAGTCACGAGACTCGTAGCATCAGTTTTGGGACTCATAGCGTCAGTCTCGGGACTCGTAGCATCAGTCTCGGTTCTCGTAGCATCAGTCACGAGACTCGTAGCATCAGTCACGAGACTCGTAGCATCAGTTACGAGACTCGTAGCATCAGTCACTAGACTCGTAGCATCAGTCATGATACTCGTATTGTCAGTTTTGGGACTCGTATCATCAGTTACGAGACTCGTAGCATCAGTCACTAGACTCGTAGCATCAGTCTCGGTTTTCGTAGCATCAGTCTTGGGAGTCGTAGCGTCAGTTTTGGGACTCGTAGCGTCAGTCTTGGGACTCGTAGCATCAGTCACGAGACTAGTAGCATTTACGAGACTCGTAGCGTCAGTCTCGGGACTCGTAGCATCAGTCACAATACTCGTAGCGTCAGTCTCGGGTCTAGTAGCGTCAGTCTCGGGTCTCGTAGCGTCAGTTTTGGGACTCGTAGCGTCAGTCTCGGGACTCGTAGCATCAGTCTCGGTTCTCGTAGCATCAGTCACGATACTCGTAGCTTCAGTCTCGGGTTTCGTAGCATCAGTCTCGGTTCTCGTAGCATCAGTCTTGGGACTCGTAGCATCAGTCACGAGACTCGTAGCATCAGTCACGAGACTCGTAGCATCAGTCATGAGACTCGTAGCATCAGTCACGAGACTCGTAGCATCAGTCATGATACTCGTAGCGTCAGTCTCGGGTCTCGTAGCGTCAGTTTTGGGACTCGTAGCGTCAGTCTCGGGACTCGTAGCATCAGTCTCGGTTCTCGTAGCATCAGTCACGATACTCGTAGCGTCAGTCTCGGGTCTCGTAGCATCAGTCACGAGACTCGTAGCATCAGTCGCAAGACTAGTAGCATCAGTTAAGAGTTTCGTAGCGTTAATTTTGGGACTCGTAGCATCAGTTACGAGACTCGTAGCGTCAGTCTCGGTTCTCGTAGCAGCAGTCTTGGGACTCGTAGCATCAGTCACGATACTCGTAGCGTCAGTCTCGGGTCTCGTAGCATCAGTCATGAGACTCGTAGCGTTAGTTTTGAGACTCGTAGCATCAGTTACGAGACTCGTAGCGTCAGTCTCGGGTCTCGTAGCATCAGTCTCGGTTCTCGTAGCATCAGTCTTGGGACTCGTAGCATCAGTTACGAGACTCGTAGCGTCAGTCTCGCGTCTCGTAGCATCAGTCATGAGACTCGTAGCGTCAGTTTTGGGACTCGTAGCGTCAGTCTCGGGTCTCGTAGCATTAGTCATGAGATTCTTAGCGAAAGTTTTGGGACTCGCAGCATCAGTTACGAGACTCGTAGCTTCAGTCACGAGACTCGAAGCATCAGTTACGAGACTCGTAGCATCAGTCACGAGACTCGTAGCATCAGTCACGAGACTCGTAGCATCAGTCACAAGACTCGTAGTATCAGTTACGAGTTTTGTAGCGTTAGTTTTGGGACTCGTAGCATCAGTTACGAGACTCGTAGCGTCAGTCTCGGGTCTCGTAGCATCATTCTCGGTTCTCGTAGCATCAGTCTCGGGACTCGTAGCGTCAGTCTCGGGTCTCGTAGCATCAGTCATGAGACTCGTAGCGTCAGTCTCGGGTCTCGTAGCATCAGTCATGAGACTCGTAGCGTCAGTCTCGGGTCTCGTAGCATCAGTCATGAGATTCGTAGCGTCAGTTTTGGGACTCGTAGCATCAGTTACGAGACTCGTAGCGTCAGTCTCGGGTCTCGTAGCATCAGTCATGAGACTCGTAGCGTCAGTCTCGGGACTCGTAGCATCAGTCTCGGTTCTCGTAGCATCAGTCTTGAGACTTGTAGCATTAGTCACGAGATTCGTAGCATCAGTCACAATACTCGTAGCTTCAGTCTCGGGATTCGTAGCGTCAATCACGAAACTCGTAGCTTCAGTCACGAGACTTTTTGCATCAGCCACGACATCTGTCTGTCCAGCGTCTATCACGGGACTCTTAGCATCAGTCATGAGATTCGTAGATCCGTCATGAGACTCGTAGCGTCGATCACAGGTCTCGTAGCATCAGTCACTTTATCAACTAAAAATGTATCTTGCTTCCAGTGTAAACGCACCAGCATTATACAACATAAGCGATACAGACATCCCATCTGAACTACAAGGAGTCTTAGGACCTATACCTCATTCCATAAGAGGTTTCCTACACTCGTACCAAAGTGTAACACCAACGTGTGCGAAGTTCAAGCAATGTATCGCATGTTCAGATGTTGTCATAAACAAGTATAGAGAAGAAGGCATTGAGTTCTTGATGAATGTATTCAATAGTGGAAACTACTTGGAGGATGTTACTGGACTGTCCGAACTGCACTTGACTGCGGAGATGTCTGAAGTAAGTTGGGTTTGGTTTTGTGTTATTCATCCTACATTTGTCACTTTACTTCCTCGTATATTCTGATGTATATTACAGGTTCTATGGGTATTAACCTAGTCAGAAACCAGTTGTTGATGAGAGTGAAAAGAATACAAAAATACACAAAATGTCCCCCAATATCTCATGAACATTTTAACAGTGTTTTAATGTATACAATTTTGTAATTAATGTCTCTATATTTTCCATTTCAGATCCTCACGTTTTCAGACGAGGATAGCGAAGATTGAAATAGTAATTTTAAGAATAACTTTTGTGCCAGTCTACGCTTGAGCCGTGGTGCTTATAGTATTTCAACATTATAAAAACATAGCTTTGCATTTATAAATTTTTATTGGAAGGTTCTAGGTCTTGCAATGAAATTGTATGACATTCCAGTAAGCACAATAATCAATGTATTCTATAGGTACCTACCAAATTATAAATACTATAATACCAATAATACCAATTATAGGTACCAAATAAATAAGAAAGTTATATCGGAGACTGTTTTTTTTATTTTGTTACCAACTTGTTTTTATTTTTTTCCCTATAAACTTTACAAAATTGCTTTTTGATAAGGCACGTATGTATGTATGTACCTCTATATGTGTGTATGTGTTTTTTAATTAAAAAATAGCAACACAAAATAATACACGAGAACATACTAATGATAATCTTTATTGATTTCCCATCATACAAAAATAAAGCCCGAAATAACACTAAACAACGTTTTATTGTACATATTACTATTACCAAATATTTTGAAGAAATTTCTACAACTGTTCGTGAATTTGGATGGTACATAAAAATACTTATAACAACTATTTCTATTTAAAAATACAGATTTAAGTTTGTAGTTAGTTTAATTTTCTTAACTAAATGATTTTAAACATAAAACACATGATAAGCACGAAATAACATAAAGACAAAACTTATTACTAAGCTTTTATATTATTTTTGCGAAGAACGGGCAACAGATTGGTCACCGACTTTACTTATATTAAAGTAAGATAGTTTAGTAAGATTCTAGGCAATTCAGAAACAATCTAAACTGAAAATATAAAATTTTGACATAATTACATTGGACTAGAATCAATAAATCTGATGGAAAAACAATAAAAATATTCTGAAACTGCTTTTAACGATTATGACTTATAAGAACCTAGTACAGATAACCAATGAAGAAAAAAGAACCATGATAGTCGCGTGTATAAACTTTTACTAATTGCCTAAGTTCTGTCAATGAAAAAATATAATAGAAAATAAATCTAAAATGCGACATTGGATGTTTTATCGCGTACTTTTCAATTAGCACTAGTGAATTTTTTCTATAGATTGGAAACGAAAATATACGATTTGAAGATCTTTGTTTAACGAAAAAAGTTAAGCATTTGTCACTGTAGTATCAGGGCTGTCCTCTCGTCTTACACATTCCCAGTGTATTTGACAAACATTTTGAATAAGTTGCAATAGAATTTACCTGCCATCGCAATGGCGTGTAGCATCATGTAGATCAAAACATGTATTTTCGTCTCTGAACCTACAAAATGATAAGATCGCGTTCATGTTAAGGATAGTCGTCTACGGTAACGTCGATAGGTGCAATAAATTTGTCAATCGGTTATTCACTATGGCTGTCGAAATCTGCGAGTGCTTATCGATAGCGTCACGACCTCACACGTCGTCGTTTTCGAACATTCTATTAATATTCCTATCCCTGTAATAACATTAACGTTTCGCTCACGCTTCACAATCCGCGAAAGTACGCTTCGCGCGTGACAATCCGCTCGGAGTCCCCGCGGAGAGCGAGTCGGTCGGTCGCCGGCGGCGCGTCGGTGTCAGCCGTGTGCCGTCCCGCGCTCAGTACTGGCTGCAGCGCGCGCGGAAGCCCTGGTACGACGAGTCCTGCGACAGCAGCCCGTCCGGCTGCGACGGGCAGTCCGGCGCCGCCGACTCCTGGCTGAAGTCGGGCTGCGACGCGCCCTGCGACAGCGACAGCGGCGGCTGCTGCGACAGCGGCTCCTGCGACAGGCGCGGCGGGCGGCGGCGCGCGGCCGGCCGGCGCTGGGCGGCGAACGCGGCGGGCGGCACGGCGGCGTGCGGCGCGCCGCGCTCGCGCACGAACGCCAGCGGGTCGCGCAGCGCGCGCGCGCGGTCGTACACCGAGCCCGGCACCAGCGCCTCGCGCGCGTCGAACATCGACGTGGACATGAAGTGCGACCCGGGGTTGGCCGCATTCACCAGCTTCTTGGGCTTCGCGAACTGGATGGCCGACTCCTTCAGGTTGGAGAGCGGGCCCTCGGTGAGCACGCGCCGCTCCTTGTAGAAGGCGAGCAGGTGGTTCCACAGTGGCTGCTTGCTGAGCACCTTGGGGTTGCCGACCACGATGAGCCCGTACTTGGCGCGCGTCAGCGCCACGTTGAGTCGGCGCGGGTCGCTGAGGAAGCCGATGCCCTGGTGCTCGTTGGAGCGCACGCACGACATGATGATGATGTCCTTCTCGCGGCCCTGGAACGCGTCCACGCTCGCCACCTCGATCTCCTGGTACAGCTTCGCGTGGAGGCTGCCCTGGTACTGCATGTGCTGCACGAGGTACGAGCGCTGGCCCTCGTACGGGGTGATGATCCCGATCTGTTCCGGCCGGACGCCCGCCTTCAGGAATCGGGTCGTCAGCTTCTCGACGTTGGCGGCCTCAGTTCGGTTCAGGTACGAGGTGCCGGAGCCCGCGATCTCCTCCTGGCCCTGCGTGACGTAGAAGAACATCGGGCGGTCGGGGCGCGGCCACGGGAAGTCAATCTTGTGCAGGCGGCGCTCCTCGGCGCTCACGCCGTTCTGCAGGGAGCCCTCGTAGAAGAAGTCGGACGGGAACCGCGACAACTCCGGGTGCATCCGGTACTGGACCTCGAGGCGGAAGGGCCGGATGCCGAGCACGACGAGCCGCTCGAACAGGCTCTGGCTGAGGCCGGCCTTGGCCGCCTTCTTGCACATGACGACGGGCCCGAGCTGGCAGTGGTCGCCCACGAGGATGAGCTGGCGCGCGCCGAGCACCACGGGCACCATGCACTCGGGCTCCGTGGACTGCATGCCCTCGTCGATGAGGATGGACTGGAAGCGCATGCGCGCCACGCGCGGGTCGCCGGCGCCCACGCACGTGGTGCACACCACGTCGGCCGCGTCCAGCAGGCGGCGCTCGGCGGCGCGGCGCAGCGCGCGGTAGCGGCGCTCGTCGGCCGCCGACAGCTCGCCCGCCTCCTCCTTGAGCCGCGTCAGCTTGCGCAGCTCGCTGTCGGCCGAGCCCAGCGCGCGCGCCTGCTCGTGCAGCGCCAGGAACGACACCGACGACTCCATCGCCTCCCGGGACTTGGCACACAGTCGCACCACCTTCAGCCCGGTGCGGTGTATTTTCTCGGTGAGTTGGTCGACGGCGGTGTTGGAGGGCGCGCACACGAGCACGGGGCCCCCGTTCTGCCGGACCAGTTGGTACACGATGGTGGCGGACGTGACGGTTTTTCCGGTCCCGGGTGGTCCTTGAATCAGCGACAGCGGACGTTGAAGGGCGTGTTTTACCGCGTAAACCTGTTAATGAAATATATTGGGATGAGTGACAAATATGACTTAATTGTTTCATTTCTTCTTAAATCCACCCACGAATATATTACCTGAGACCGATTGAGATCCGGCAAGTTAGGCGCGCTGAAATGCTTCGGCAGATGAACGCGGAACAGAACCTCTTCCACTTCGTGACCCAACAACCGGCGATAGATATAGCCGGACACGGATGAATCGTCGACGGCGAATTTTCTTAGAGCCAGTTGCATTCTGAAACCATTACAATATATAACTAAGACCTCGAGAAAATAACAGTACTAAAGTTTACAATAGAATTAAAACACACCTGTCAAAAGAAGTACTTTTCCATATGAAATCAACCACGAAGTTCGATGTACAATCGAGCGGTGCGCCTGCGCCGCTTTTCAGTTCAAGTCCAACGTCATCACCATAGTTGTCGGGGACTTTGATCACGTGGCCTACGCCAGACCATGCCTTGTGGAGCTCACCAACATATCTAAATGTATATAAAAACTAACATTACAAAGAATCATACTGGTACATATTATAAAGAGGCACAATCAATTTTCGCTTTTATCTATTGAATAGGCTCGAAAACTACGAAAACCACCAATTTAAATAAAATTTGGTACATTTGTTCCTTCTATGCAAGATAACATAGGGCACTTTTTATCCCAAATTTACTACTGAAGTGGGGTGTACATAAGTAAAACCGCAGGGCACTGCTAGTAACTAATATAAAGGTTCTTATAAGACTTAGTGCCCTTCAACTTCCTTTAATGAGTTCAAAACGTGATAGCTTAAATAGTGTAAACAAAACATTTACCTCAATCTGAGCTCGTCTCCATGCATGAGTTTCATATCACTGTCCGTCTTAGCGAGAGTGAAGTAAGCAATAGTCTTCTTATTGAGTCCTACATCCCAACGCACTTCAATCCCTTCTTGAGTTTGTGATTCTTTCAGTCTCTTGTCGTAGTCAGCCTCGAGTTTCACCAGCGGAGCGAAGATGTTTTGGTATTGGTAACCATCTTCGTATCTGTAATGTAACATGAATATTATAATTTTTCATGTTTAGGAGTGTTAATTGTGATTTTATTATTGGTTAGTAACTACAGTGGCAATGCCATTAAGCTGTATAATTTTATTGCATTTGGATAATTAAAATTCCCAATAATTGAAAATGTTAAGAAATGTGATTTCATAGATTCTTAATTAATTTGGTATTATTTTTCTAAATTTGGAATTACGTTTCTTTTTAAATTCAATTATTTTGGCGGATATTTTGAAAAAACAAAAATAATCATATATTAATCATTACATAAGAAAAAAAACTTAAAACTAGGAACAGAAATACATGTAGCAATGGGAGCCGTCTTCAGCTTTAGCTGTACTGAGACCGAGATCTCAGTACAGCGCTGGTTTTCAGACGGATTGATTTTGATCCTATTCAATTCAACCTGATAATCCCATGCCTACCAAACACAAAAAAAGTCATAAAAGTTAGTCTAGTTAGACATTGGTATCAATCAAACATGGTATACAACACGAAAACTTTATTTAGTAGTAGTACTTATATACGAGTAAATATATAAATACCTTAAGAGCACTTGATGAGGCTCCTCATCAACTCCTGGCTTCTCCAAGTCCTGGAATGTAGCATCAACATTGTCCCGCCAAAGTTCTTCGAGCCGACCGATTTGCTGTGGTGTCACTTGACGGGCTCGCATTTGCTCTGCTTCTGATGGAACTTTCACCAGCCAAGACAGGAACGCTCTGTCGGCTGAAATAAAAAAAATCATTTGAATAATGTTGGTAACTGATATTTTTAGTTACATTTTTTTTATTCTATACTAATATACGCAGTTTCATTTCATATTTACTACAAATTGCCATTCTAGTTATTGATAACATTTAACTAATAAGTTAACCATATTATGTATATTACTTTTAAATCTTTTGCTCTCAATATACTTTCAAATATTATTGTTATTAATTGAGGGAGACCAGGAGATCCATAACACAAGGTTTTACTTAGTTTGGACTCCTGTCCCTAGTCTTTGTGATACTATGTTTCTGATTATGTATTTGTATTATTGGGATAATAAAGACATTTTGTATTTGTATTGTAATTATTTTTCATAAGCAAATGTGATTTTAATAAACATTTTAATGGTGAATAAAAGTGCAGGGAGCTGATTATTAGAATCTTTTTTTTATCTATACTGTATTTGTCAGTTTTATGCTGGTTAATAGAAAAATCTTTGTGTCTATTACCTATCAATGGTTTCCACTGCTCCTGGTCCCAGTTCATATCTTTCAGGGAGCTTTGAGCTGCACATGGTTGGCTGAAATTAAATAAAAATATTTTCATACTCAATAAAGAAATCTATCAATATTTAAATGATATGTTTATTGTTTAGTCCTAGGTAAGACTGATTCTTGTTTTAGATTTTGCCTTATTTAAGAATTGAAGCTGGATCCTGATGCTTAACATGTACATTCCATTCCTACATTATGTGGATCAGTACTTTAGTACTGATTATGTGGATCAGTACTTTAGTACTGATCCACATAATCAGTTCAATCATCATCTCACAGTAAACAAATAAAAATCTTACACTATCAAATTTCATTATTGTAAACAAAATGAATTGCCATTTAATTTTTTTCTTGTTGGACATTTGGGAAATATATATAACTATTTATTAAACAAGGTACATAAATCTAAATATCAAACATTGAAAGTACACTTTATATCAATGCAATTGATAATAAGGCCAATGAACTTTACCTAATGTGTAACCCAACGGGATATTTGAATGTTCAATTAAAATAATTAGGGCACATAGCTACTACACATATTGTATTCAAATAAATTAAATACATACATTCCATATTTGGAGAGATTTCTTTATTTATTTTATTTATTTATTTATTTATTAAGGACTTCAGTGAAAATTACATTCATCTTAAAACTATTGAAATGCACAGAATACAGATCTAAATGCAAATTCTTTAGAAGCCACAACATGCTCTAAATAGACAAAATTATAAAATAAAAAGAAAATGTACTTAAACTAAACTACACATAACGTTTTACGTTAACATTAACGTTTCTTTACATGTGATTCAATACATTCTTTTTGTTTGTACATGTTCTAATATTAACCAGGAATAAAACTTAGGACATTTTATACCAAAATTACCACACAAAGGGCAATACATACAATACAACATACAAGGCAAGTAAAATCGCAGAGCGCTGCTAGTGACTGTAAAATATACCTACTAACATTATTAGGGATTACAAAGGGATTTAAAAACACATTGAATATCAAAATAAACTTACCGACAGAGCAGCACAACTACAGAATCAGCCTTAGCTGGTATGAAACCAAGGACAAAGACATTCCGAGCCCCGCATGAGTAGCACTCCAGTAATGTTTCACCAAGTGGACCATCGCGGTGTAGAGCAGCTTCCTTATGTTTAGCTCTCACTAGGTGGTTGATTATGTGAGACCCAGAGGTATTGCCTCGTCCATTGCAGAACCTAGCAACAAAAAGACGTGATATGTGTTTGTTTATATTGGACTTCGATTTGAGAAGATGTAAACACTTATTAGTTAAGCCAGATCTCAGATATCAGAGATCACAGAGGTAGAGAATTAGTCATTTACACAGTAATATTTTGACACCAAACTAGGTTTCAAGGTCATTTCACTATGTCATTTGTTATATTGATATTATTGAGTTTTATTATCAGTCTTACCACTTGTTACAGATGTTACACATGACAACGGTTGCTGGGTCGTGGATACCACAGTATTTGCACGCATGGTCAGGAAGTTCTTTGCTACTGTACAAAGCTTCATCTTCCTCCTCAAATTGTAACTCTGCTATAGCATTTGTTACGCTGGAAACCTTCGATGTGAGATCCGAACGACTTATCCCATTTACCTGACGAATAAAACATTATTTTTCAGAATAAATCCAATTAGTTTAGCTTGCTTCACAGATTGTTATATGATGATTCATAGGTTATAAGACAAAATAACAAATAATGTTTGCGAACCTGATTGGAAGTTGTAAGACCATGGTCATGCTGGGAAGCTTGTGTCTGACTTTGAGATGGAAGTGTGAAGTCAGTAAACTCAAATTCAGAGCCTTGTGTGTCAGCACCGATAAGATCAGCTTCTTCAGTATCCAAAAACGTGAGCGTTTGAGAGCTTGGTCCGTAAGCGTCCACGCTCATTTTTTAGACTAATTATTACAGGGTTTAAAACATAAACGTGTCAAAAAGAAAAATCTAGCACGATTTATCGCACTTTCCATAACAGCCACGCATTAAAAATATCAAACGACATGCGAAGAAGAATGATGAAAAATCGCCATGTTAGCACATGGTTTGTTTCCGTTTACAATCTATCTTGTCATTGGTGAATTACGTAGACACTTTTAATCTGACCAATGAAATGCAAGTATTATTAACGTTTGCTTTGTGTATCACAGAACAGACCAATGAAAACTAGGAAAGAAAACACTTGATTAAACTGAAACGTCATTTGTTATGCATTTGTTACGTTATTTTAAGTTGTCATCTCCGAATTTGTAATTTTATCTGTGGTGACATAAAATGCATAGAAAATCCAGGGCTGAACTATCCCAAGCCCAAGGTCCCATCTTGGGTTCAACGTTAGTGATATTAAGCCCTAGAGCCTAGCCCTATCTACGATTTTACGACGGATCGAATCAGGACAAAAATATTATAAGAAATCATTGTCAAAGTAATCTAGAATCTACATTATCTCTTTAGGATCTGAATACTACATATTTCCTTTTTTCAGGGCAGACACATTATAATTAATATTATTGAATTTGTATTTTTTTTTTATTGTTCAAGATCCCATGGAACAATAGAACGGACTTTAAAAAAATACTCCATCACAATGTCGCCTTGTTGGATTTTTGAGCAAAAACTCTCGCGTTATTTTGTATTTTCGATGTAATTTGATTAAGGAGTATTTTTATACAACGATAAATGTCGTATAGCCCTCTGGGTTGTGAAGGTCTGATGGCAGTCGCTTCACGTAAAATACTGACATTCCGCCAAATCTGGTTAAAATGTCGTATAGCCCTCTGGGTTGTGAAGGTCTGATGGCAGTCGCTTCACGTAAAATACTGACATTCCGCCAAATCTGGTTAAAACTGAAAACCGACCCCAAATAGACATGGGATAAAGGTTCGGAAAAGAAAGGAAAAGAAAGATAAACTGAATTCATTTTGTATTAGCTTACGCTATAATAATGATACTGTGAAAATTTTACTAAAGATACTAATATAATGCGGGTGTCTGTATGTTTTTTTTTTTTATTTTGACTTGACTGTGGGGTGATGAAAAGAGGCAAGTAATTGTGAACATATAACGGTGTGAACATATAGGTATGACTTGATATGCATTTTAGCGTATTTGAAATTCAATAAACACCTACATATTCACATTAAGCCATAAATTTAGATTTATTAGATACTAACTTCCTAGAAAGTAAGCAGTTGGAGACCCGTAAAAGAAAAATCTACCAAGTCTATATTTATTTCGTTATTATTTAAATAGATAGGTATTAAGTAAGTGAGTACTTATTTAAACTCATTTTTTCTTTCTGTCTTTTTGTTTCAGGCTTGGCCAAGGTTGTTAAGTAGGCTTTCGTTGGTAGATTCCCCTGAAGCCGGGTGTTATCTGGTTGGCTTATAAGTAGGTTAGTAAACTACTCGTACGGGCCATCCTGTATTTACTATATAGGGTGGCCCAAATACTAAAGACAAACACAATCGATTTCTAGATAGAAATAATGAACGTAATGTTGTCAAAACATCCGGGTTCGATACCCGTAGTAAGTAAAATAGTATTTTTTCTAAATATAAGAATGCAGTTTTTGTTTTTACTAAAATTGATGAAATGGTTCCTAAGAACAGATCTTTGTATCTCTTATAGTTTTATACTTCCCTCCCCCCACTTCACCGTATTTGGACCACCATGTATAGGCTAGGTTATATGTAAGTATTTGGATACTTTATTACTTTTTATTGGTCTTTGATGGACAGGATATCGCGCAATAACATTTAACGATAAGTGATTTCTGCGAATTCGTTTCATTTCACCATCTGTTTTAAATAGGGTATGTAGTTCATGACTTCTTTTATGCTGTAATTTTTATTTAACATTTAATGTTAACTCCTTAGAATGTACTTTATAGATTTTTATGGAGTATCGAGCTGTTTTCCGCGGTTTAACCCTATCAATCAAGACCAGTAGCTCAAATCAACTCTTCAGCTTTATAAGATGCGCAAATTGCTTCTGTAAAGATATCTCACATGGGAATGTTACATAGAATAAGTTTTATTATTAGTATTATAAGTGAAGATATTGTTGAAGTGTCTAACTAAATAAATAAATAAATAAATTGCGCAATCCTGTTTGAGATATGTAGATACAAAATTTTAGTTGAAATAACAATCAGATGCACAGTTAGGCCACAGTTATAATTAACCATGATTTAACCCACAACATGTCACGTGCACACATCCAATTAAGGGACATCACAGTTGAGAGAATGCCCGTTTCATAATGATGACATATCAAATTACTTTCTGTTGCCCTACAGTTGACTCCGAAAACAATCAATTGATGCAAAATATTTTGATTGATGAACGGGACAACCTTCAACGTTATTACGCTTCAAAACCCTTAGGGATCGTTTGAGATGAGTAATGTGGGTACTGTTCGACTCGGTGCGAAGTAATGTAATTATTTACTTGCAATGATTTCATTAGTTGAGCCGTAAATTATGTCGCAGCAGGAGTAGCACGAGGCAATTGACGACAATTGGTGCGTAGCGGCGCCAACACTGATGTCACCGGGGACATCTCTTCAGCTTTATACTTTTTATGACCAACGCTTTTAAGTTCAATGCTGGTCTTCTACGTACTATTAATTTTCATACAAAACATAACAAGCAATGTTTTGAAATAGTCACATTAATTTTGTAGTGTCTTCATTTTGTTAGTACTTTATAGCCAATCAACCCTAATTGTTTAAGTGGATAAGGGTATATTTATGTTGGAATATTCATGAAATCGTTTACGATGTTGCACAATGTTTGGGTTCATGTAACGTTTACTATTCATTGAACTTCATTGACAATGTACTGACTTCCTGCGTTTAGGGTCATTCGTATGTAAATTTGAAGTGAAACTTACTGTAATGTATTATTGTATGTTTCGTATTATCTTGCATTTACCGAGATTGACGCAACGAAGCACATAATCTGTTCACGATATACTCGTACTTATTCGAATACCCTCCTGCTTCCTGAGTCCCGAGTGTGTATCTATTCTAGATCTAGACATCAAAACACACGATGTCGTTGGACAAAATAAGTAATATAATATGTAACTTTAAGTAACTTACCTTTATGTAATATATTAGGTAGGTATATGGAAGTACTTACTCCTAAGTATATAATACTTGTGTAAGTAATTAAGTACTTACATGCTTTCACACCTGTTCATCCCTTAGATAATTATGTTCCATAATGTTTAGTTACTGTTATTATGTTACCATCTCTTGTTATATTATTAAGTTGAGTAAATGTTTATGCTTTAAAAGCCCAAACAGTTATTATCTGTGTAAACTCACTCATAAGTAAATAGATTAAAGACGTGATTGATTGAAGATTGGGTAGGAATGTGACAAGGCATTAGGAAACCATAAAACAAATATTTTAAGTTCTTATATTTTTTAAACGAATGTAGTATAAAATATTAATTAAATTGTTAAATTAAACAAGTATAAGGGCACACACGTATTGATTAAACCTTCGTAGTATTGATAAACACAGTCATCGGGTAACGCTTTGAATCCAGATGTGAATTGGCGCCTATTTACCTGTCATCACATATTGTTTGCGTATACTTTATTGTACTTATATACTTAGATAATTATTTAAAACGTGCCGCAGTGCCGTAGTTTTGTCTTTACGTATCTACCTACAAGTGCGAGTAAGTATATAATAAGTACGACACGAGTAAATATATCATTTAAATAATTAGGTATACAATATTGACTGTTTACGTTAAAAGGCGGAAGTTGGTTGTTATAAATTACGTAATAGTTATCTACTAAGGTTTATGCGTAGTGTTTAAAGTTTAAGTCTACTATCACATTATAATTAAAAATATATTTACCTTTTCCCTATTTGGTATCTAAACAAGTATTGATTGAAAGGTTCGAAGCTCTTTTTGCGAAAAGCACGTCGAGCTCAGTGTCGTAGCTAGGGGGGCGGCCCGCCCCTGAACATCATTTTTTTATAGTTCCACCTATAAAAAAACTGCTACTTATAAAATAATCTAGTAACTACAATAAATATGTAGAGATTCCATTACTTGCCTAGTAGTCTCGTTCTTCTTGGGATTTCTACGGCACCCTTCTCTGCTTAAAAGTTTTGATTGAGTTTGGAGGTGACTTCTATACAAAATCCGCCCCAGGTGCCATCACGCTAGCTACGCCATTGGTCGAGCTATGTTATACTTACCGATATTCATTTTATGATTCACAACATTCAGACTACAGTACCCCACCAAACCAGCCTAATGAAGGCTAATTTTAAGTGGTATAATAGTAGTATAATACCACATAAAATTAACAGTAGGACGTTAACAAATACTGCCGGACAAACTCGGTCTAGAGTCTAGACGTACTGTTCGTATTTACCTAGACTAAATTAAGAACAATTTACGAGTTAGTTGTTTTATGTTTGTAGACAAATTGGTTCACGGCTCATTGGGTGGTAACTACGGGTTTCTGCATGCGTTAACTCTAGATACAATCTTGATGCACTAACCTAAATACCTGAACACAATCTGGATTGAAACAATTAGTTTTAATAAGCTCGAGGAGTTTATGTTTGTTATCGCATTCACCATAATAATTGTAATGTTAATAAAGATAGAATTAGTAATTAACGTGTACTGCAAATTATTGGACGGCTTAAACGTATATTCTATAGAAAAGACCTCCTTTAAGTTCCAGGTACTTAAGTATCTAGGTGCTTAGGTAAGTATATACACCACTATTTTGAAAATATGGGACTTATTAAAATCAGAATATCTGTAGCAGTAACTGAATCCATATATCCAATAAAAATATCAAAAATGATAGTCGATTACTTATCTTTAAAAAATACCAAATAAATGTCGTATTACCAGACGGCACACTAGCTATCAAGTATTCTGTGACGGCTCGGGTCGATGACCGCGCTCAGCTGTGTATCGCAGCGTTCGGTATAGAATAACAATAAAATTCGGCGGGATTTTGAAAATCTTTGACTTATCATAACTTTTTAAATAAAAGCAAAAGAAAAAAATTAACTTCACTATTATATTGTCACCCGTCGTTTACATTAGCTGTGAGATAAGGTATCGCAATTTCAAAATAAGGGCGAGTTTCGATAACTCGCTTCATTAGTCTTGAAGTGGTGCTCGAACAAACAAACAGACTATAAGTTTATACAATAGATACTACAATACCAAACAATACCGAATTAACCAGCTGAGATATGACCTCGGTAGCTCAGTGGCTTAGAGCGGTGGACTAGTCCTGTGGTCCGAGGTTCAAATTCCTGCTGAATAATGTATTTACAGACCTTTATTTACTTAAGTAAGATTAGGTACTTAGATGTCTTTATCACAGTATAACACATTACATACGTAGATATTATACATATAGGTATGTACTTATAATTCGTGGTGATATCAATTGAATACGAAATAATTCTAAGAATCAATGAGGTATTAATAAAATCCGGTACATATAATGTATGCACATAATTATGTAAGGATACAATAGATAGGAATAACTCTCAAACCAACCGTATCAATCTATGCGATTATGATATTAAAATGAGATGAGATGTATGAGAATTGACAGAATATTTTATTCAGAACTTAAATCTGTGCAAATTTAGTCTTAAATAATAATTGGATTGCTTAAAAATCGTTTATTTTCCAATTTTTTTAAGTAAGAAGCAACAGCACAGAATTGTAAAGCCATATTCAACTCATTCTAGAAAAAAAAAAGAATATGCAGAAGAAGTTTCGTCCTCCGTCGCTCGTATACTTACTAATTGCAAAAAAAAACTCGTAAGTAAGTATATTATAAGTAATGTAAAAGTTTGTAACTATGTTGATAGTTCAATCACATTACATAAGAATATTGTTATACTTGTGTATACTTGTCTTAAATATAAAACTTGTTAAGTATATAAAAGCATTGCGTCAAAATACACAATCTGATATAGAGTTGCAATTATATACTGTATAATAAAGTTTTTTTTGTAGCCAACAAGCTTATATCTTGTCCATATAAGCTCTGAGTATACCATAAACGACTAGAGGCATTGGGTGTCCTCACTGAATAATAATGTAATTGTACTTTACAATTCATTAATGAATGACGTGGGAATAGTCCAAATTAATCCTTATGACGTAATATAATTCAATTTGTAACTTCGTGATCTCCATTTGGGCGCCATGTTAACAGAATGTATTGCCCAAAATGATGTTACATATGTACTTAGTCTAATAACCGAGCCCTTATATGCAATCTGACAATTATGTATGCACATTCCATGTTTGGGATCCAATTGAAATGGTAACTCTAATTGGTACATTATTATCTATGCAATGCGCTTTAGATATGTGATTGTATCCAACTGAGATCCGAGCGTCCGTGCGTGCTCGTTATCCGCATAGTGTCGCATCGAATTCAAGTTCAAAGAATTAGTAAATTTAGTAAATGTCAGAAGCTCTTTTTATGGCAAACGAGCAAGTCAATCCTTTGTTGAGTTACAAGTGCATTGCCAACATTATGGGATGACATGAAATTAGTAGAAGGAGGATGAGATGAGAGGATTATTCTCGAAATTTCTCACTCAACATGTGAAAAGTAATTTGAGTCAAGTACCTACAACTTCAAGCCCATATTCTATGAAATGGTCTCTCCTCATAAGATGCGTTCTTCATAGAAATCTAAGAAATTCAATTATTAAATCCATCGTAAGTGGTGAGTCACCTAGCTTCCATATCATTGGTCATTGTTTTTAAGACCTGTCATTTTAAATCATGAGCTATTCATTATTTAAAACATGTATCACATAATGCTCATCGTTTCCTGGATAGATTTGCTGGACAGCAATCAAATGTAAGCCAAATAAATGTAAAGTATAAAGTTAGGATATAAAGGGATAGTGATCTATTGAAAGTACAAAAGACCCAACTTCAAATCATAAATACGTACACTTTAAAAAGTGATGATAGGGTTTTTGAATGGGGCTAAATTACACAATCATATAAACAATCACTCTATCATCAGCATATACCAACTGCAATGACCATAGGTTTGTACCTGTGACTATGGTAGGGTATCATAAACTATGCACACACACATTCATACACGCACCTAGACCAAGACATTCGTGGATCAATCGGTAGAAAGCCCACCTGACGTAAATATTCTAAATGCGGAAAAGTTTGTCTACAAGTAAACATAAATACGTACATGTAAGGGTTATCGTATCTGACGATGGACACGAACTCTTATGGTGGCCTTTCGTCATGTGACGGTACCGACCTTCACCGTCTGCAGGCCGGTCATTCACGCACCTTCCTAATTTTAGACACGTGTGAATGAGACACGTCTTTACCAACATCTGGACACCTTTCATTAAACTAATTGTTGCACATGCAGTACATTAATTACAGATACAATATAGGTCAAAACGAATGTTATTTATTGGTTAAATGTTCCTGTCGCTTTGGTTCTATGTCTGGCCAAACGTTTGTGCAAAGATGTTTTTTTGCTTTAAATGATGGTAGAGTCCTGCACGCCTACGTAATGATACCTAGGTGATGCATCTTTTTTCATTATTTAAGTTTTAAATAAGTTAGTACTATATTTTATTTATTTTTCTGAAAATTAAATAGTTTTATTAAGCTAAGCTTTTGCTTTTTAAGCTGATATTTAAGTAAGTATTCTTTAATGGAAAACGGTAGCATAACTTTCGGAGTTCTCTCCAGACACGGGGCATGGAATTCAATGCGTTTTCCCTAGTAATTTTCTGTTCCGTGACGATTTTAACACTATAATCTACATCTAACGTACAATATTATCTACATGTCAAACCGATCCACATCATTTCTATACATATCGAATAGTAAACCATGTTAGTGAACTGCAAAAGGTCATAATAAGAGACAACAAAAACTTTTTATTCAATTAATTCAATTGTAACGTATACTAATATAACGTAGGTAATTGAAATGTGAGTAGGCAGACGCCTTGTGAATGAATCTATTGGGTCGGTACCATTCGATGGTCTGACCTTATTGCCGGTCAATATACACCCTTATTTTGAAATTGCGATACCTTATCTCACAGCTAATGTAAACCACGGGTGACAATATAATAGTGAAGTTAGTTTTTTTCTTTTGCTTTTATTTAAAAAGTTATGATAAGTCAAAGATTTTCAAAATCCCGCCGAATTTTATTGTTATTCTACAACGAACAACAGGCGAACGCTGCGATACACAGCTGAGCGCGGTCATCGACCCGAGCCGTCACAGAATACCTGATAGCTAGTGTGCCGTCTGGTAATACGACATTTATTTTGTATTTTTTAAAGATAAGTAATCGACTATCATTTTTGATATTTTTATTGGATATATGGATTCAGTTACTGCTACAGAGATTCTGATTTTAATAAGTCCCATATTTTCAAAATAGGGGTGTATTTCTGAACTGGTAACATTGTCTCGTTTTATGACTGAGTATGAGTGCATTTATATAGGTAGGTATTCGTTTTAGACTGTTGTGTACAAATGGGTATTGCATAGATTTGTGTATTAGTTAAGTAGCTAAGTTTAACTGGTATAAAATTGGGTTCTAAAATCTTGATTAGAAAACTGTCTGGTTTCGCAGAACATGTAGTCTCTTCAAGCATTAATCGTTTTGACAAAACTTTATGTATTTAAGAAGCAAACGTTATTAAAGAATACTATTTATTAGAGCCAAATTAGAAAAGGTCAAAAGGCCATATTGCGGAAAAACTGCCCACGTATGTATTAATCTAGGTTTACAAGACAGCAAAGCTCTAAAAGCTAATTTATAACTACTAATTCTCTAAATTAACATTATTTCTCTATTAGAGCGTTTGAGACTACAAAAGGTAATAATTCTTCCAGTTGTTATGTAATTGCTAATATGTGCAGTATAGCAGACATATGTATTTCCATACTAACAAAATAAATGCGATAGTAACTCTGTCTGTTTGTCTGTTTGAATTTATTCCATAACAAAAGTGTCGAACCGATTTTACTTTATGAAAAGACTGTTTTTTCTGTTTACCTATTTGAATTTTTACATTTTTTTCAACACACTTGCTCATAAAGGGGCTCTTATTTGTGTTGTACAGTTGAATAATGACATGTTTTATTCACTAGTGAGTTATAGATTTTTTTTTTAATTGCTTTGGTTTTAAAAAGTTTCGATACCAAAAAAAATGGGGTCCATACATTTTAAAAACAAACTTCAACTATGTTGCCTTACTTTTGGTCGGTCTATGGTCGATTCCATTCATTCATTCATTCGATTTTTTTTAATAAGTATATTTTTTTAGTCTTTGGCCGATCACTATTGTTGTGTTGGATGCGCGCGAATAGAAAAACTGCTTATTTATTAGCGAAAAATGATATTTTATGATTAATTTCTTCGCAAGTGTGTTGAAAAACGTTGTATGGTACACGCGTGTATTGATGATTACTATCCTCGGCTATCTTCAGACCCTCACCTGACGGCTCGGGCCTCAATAGCGCCTCGGAAGTAATCACCAACTTACCTCGCTTGTACCATAAATAACTATTAACCCCCGACGCAAAAAGAGGGGTGTTATAAGTTTGACGTGTGTGTGTGTGTGTGTGTGTGTGTGTGTGTGTGTGTGTGAGTGTGTGTGTGTGTGTGTGTGTGTGTGTATTTGTCTGTGTGTATTTGTCTGTCTGTGGCATCATAGCTCCCGAACGGATGAACCGATTTCAATTTAGTTTTTTTTGTATTTAAGGGGAATTACGTGCGAGTGTTCTTATACATGTTTGATGAAAATCGGTTAACCCATTTAAAAGTTATGGGGGTTTGAAAGTAATTGTATTGGGGTTTTTTTTATTTTTTATTGGTAATTATACTACAATGGTTTATTTAGCTTGATGTCTCTAACGCATAGTAGGCTAGAGCTCCTCGAACTCGGGCCGAAAATCTCTTCTTTCACACGATAGCTTATTCTATGACGGGAATAGGCATTACTTAGCTATCAATTCTAGGTCAGCGTGATGTATTGTTCTTGTTAAGTCCTTCAGTTGGAAGAAAAGGTACTCTCAAACTGCTTAAAGAATAGAATACTAACCTTAATTTGCATAAAGTGCATGTTTACAAAAGATGCTACATACAATATTGAGCTTGTCTCCGCGGGCGAGAAAATATGAAGTAGTAAGTTCATTAGAATTATAATTAGGATTTATGCGTTCTCTAAACGTCATCGTTTGTAGTGAGTAAAACTGCAGGACACAGGTAATATGCTCAGTTATTGTTGGTGATAAGTGAGTGAAACCGCAGAACACAGCTAAGTAGTGTGGTAGTAGGAGCCATTGATCTGGCTCGCCGACCCACGCCCAATAACGACTATTACACGCTCCATTACTTTCAAATTACTCTTTACCTCGAGGTACCCTGTCGCGATGTCAAATCGTAGCGGACATCGCACAGACGTGAACAACTAAAATTAATATACTAGCTAAATGCGTAACAAATACTCACACGTTAATAACCATGACCAATAAATAATTTTGTACCCGAGCGTACTCGTACATACTTTGTAAACATATGGGCTAATTAATATCAGTCGCCGTTTCTGTCCTTACAATACAAGCCCTACGAGTCTTTTGTGTATCGAATATAAATTACAACAAAATTGAGTTTCGTCAAGACCACACACGTCAATTAAATTGACTTAGTGATTGTGAATTTAAAATACCTTGTAGTTACTATATAATACTTTTAAACGTACTCATTTGCTTCTTTTGCTGCCAATATGTATTATGTAACTATTTTTATATTGTTAATGTATACTCTATTTATTACTTATTTGTTATGTGTATCTCCATCAACAATGGTTAGCGATTTTCGTAGTGGCCTAAGCTCAAAGTCTCAGAAAGTCGTTGCGAGTGGTAAGGACTCACACAAATCTAACAGTTGATATCTACGCAGTCAAAAAGAACCCAAACCTCTCCCTTATTGGGGAACACTAATAAGCCAAATAACACATTAAATCCTAGACAATTAGACCTAAAATCACTGTAATTACCAAAACAGCAGATTACACAACAAAGCGACAAAGCGTTGGCGTTCAGCGTCAAATGCATAATGTTTTAATGAGTGTAATTGCACTTGCATTTTAACAACCATGAAATTAGCTCAGTGATTTATTTATTAAGGTCATTCGGGAACAATTCAGTATTGTCGACGCTAAATGAAAGTAAGATCTTGAAAGTCATCGTTGTAGAAAATTACATGCAACGATTCATTTTAACGTTCAATTGAACCATTGTTCTTGACTTTACTAAGTATTATAATTTGGTTTTGTCAGTTCATAGTAAATATGTAAGCATAACAAATATAAAGGATTATTTGGTAAGTAGACCAACGTTAAAAACTTTTAAATTTAGTCGTTTACGAATTTACGACGTTTCAAACTTTTGTAGTTGCTTCAAACCCTGATGAAGTTAACAAACTACTCTTAAAATGCTTTCTTCTCATAATAAGAACAAGAGAGGCCCTTTCATTTAATACCAGCCGTATCTAGAATCAATGAAAGTATGAATGTCTCCGATAAATTAGTAATTGAAAGCAGTTATCGATTAAACATCAATACGTTACTCGATTAGCGACATTGATTCAATTGTTTCGAAATGTCAATCAAACGAATGAATTTATTAAACAAAAGGTTAAATTAACATATTGGTAGGGTTAAAGGTCACCATTGACGAGTCAGTTGAACTGATCAGTCCAGACATAAAACTGTGCATCACTCTAAAAGTTTTAGACCAACTAGATTTTCCCACTGGAATATAGAATCGCTCTGGGGTGATTGACGACCATTTTTTGATGGACATGGATGGAAGGCAATGGCGACCTTAATGTATGGATCGCTTTCGGTACAAGTCAAATATATGGAGTTGTACAAATTACTCAGGAAGACGAGACAGTATTAAAGGAAGTTGAGTCAGTCTCATAAACGTTCAAATACGTTGTTTAGTGTTACGACGAGGAATACTAAGTACTAGTCTGCGGAAAGCGGTCACTTTTGTTGAATGATTGACAATTGGTTGATCTTGAAATAGACAAGAGTTCTACAAATTATACTGTACCAAGTATTTTTATGCTATAAATAGGAATTGGTTAAGGGTAAATACATGCATATGACGTCGTATGTCGCAACTTATACACCCTTATTTTGAAATGATGGGACTTATTAAAATCAGAATATCTGTAGCAGTAACTGAATCCATATATCCAATAAAAATTTCAAAATTGATAGTCGATTACTTATCTTTAAAAAATACTAAATAAATGTCGTATTACCAGACGGCATACTAGCTATCAAGTATTCTGTGACGGCTAGGGTCGATGACCGCGCTCAGCTGTGTATCGCAGCGTTCGCCTGTTGTTCGGTGTAGAATAACAATAAAATTCGGTGAGATTTTGAAAATCTTTGACTTATCATAACTTTTTAAATAAAAGCAAAAGAAAAAAACTAATTTCACTAATATATTGTCACCCGTCGTTTATATTAGCTGTGTGATTAAGTATCTCGAATTCAAAATAGGGGTGTATATCTGCAACTTACACCAAATTAGGAACAAAAAGTTATTCATAGAGTGTTAGAATCAATACAGCATCATATTCACTACCTGATCTCATTATAGTAACTGACCCCTAACTAAGTTTGAAACTTGTATCTAGGGTATCCGAAACTAGGCACACATACACACCCAGACCGAGACAAACATTTGTGGTTCTCACAAATATTCACCCCGCACGGGAATCGAACCCGCAACCTTACGGATGGCAGTCCGGCATGGTGACCACTCTGCCATCGAGGTCGTCAAATACTTAATATTTATGTACTTATTATTTAAATAGATTGTTAGGTATATTCTTACTAATATAACATTTATTTATCACAATCATTACTTTTATAGGTACTACATGAATGTCTAGCTTACATGAACTCTAAAATTGTACTCACCATTAAAAGTCCAAGGTATGCCAGTAAAAGTAGTAAATACCTACCATAAGTACCTTTAATATCAATACTAAAATATGAATTAACTGTAGGTATGCCTTTAAAAGCATAATTATGGTAATGCAATTTACACTATAGCCTGTTAAGTAAGTAATAAAATAAATAGACCGTTAGTATATATTACATTAACTTATAAAATCTGAACTTAAAGAAAGCAGATATGTGCTTAGCTTTAATTATTATGAAGGTACTTGCAGCGCCCCGCGGTTTTACTCGCGTAGTACCCGCTCCCGTGAAAATGCGTAGCTCGTAGTGTCATACAATCTCGGCACAATTCACCATCGTGTGTTAAAAAATTAAGTTACAGCGCCATCTATTGGTAGGATTTGTGACTACAAAAAGTTACAATAAAACATACGATTAGGTATTTATACACAATCCCATGGGAATTTCGGGATAAAAAGTATCAGAACATCTGTACCAAATTTAATCAAAATCGATACAGTAGTTTTTGCGTGAAAGTGGAACAAACATCCAAACTCACAAACATCCAAACATACAAAATAATATTAGTAGGATTAATGAATGCTGTATTTCAATTTGTTATTGCGTGTATGCAACGCTTCTCTTCTTCTCTCAGTGCCTCTCCAACTAGTGAAGGTTGGCAGTCAGCTCCGCATATTTCTCGCGATCTCTCGCCAGACTGAACAGTTCTGCGGCACTCCGTATTCCTGTCCATTCCCGGAGGTATACACTTGAGAGCAAAGAAATCGCACACCTGCTCAATTTTCGTTTCATGGTTGATTTTTTTTTAAAATGCTTGTTTTTTAATTTCTGTTTATATACTGAATTAAAGTGCACACTGTCAGCTTTCAGATAACACCTTAAGCTAATCCATAACCCTTAAATTCATTACAGTAAAGCCAAAAGAAAAATTGGATCGGAAATCACTCGTTTCAGGTAGTGCTAGTTGAGCGACTTAGAGCGGGTATAAAAAGTGAAGGGTTGGGTGAAACTTCATCATCTGTATATCAAATCGTAGCTTGGAAAGTCAGCTATAGAACACGTCCACATCCGAAACAAGAAAATGGATACCTCACCAGAAATATCAGGTCAAGTGGTTGTGCTAATTGAACCTGGCCATAACCAGATTCAAATAGCCAGGCAGTTGAATTTAAGCCAATACACTGTTCTGCGAGTATATCAGCGTTATTGAGAGAGTGGTAGCTTTAGTCGCCGACGGGGTTCTGGCCAAAAACGTACAGCATCGGAGCATGATGACCATTTTTTTGTGACCTCGTCATTAAAAAATCGCCGGTTGAATGCTGTTAAGCTCTGTCAGCAAGTCCAGGAAGTGAGAGAAGTTGAAATTATCCCGTGGACAGTTAGAAGAAGACTAGCCAAAGCAGGTCTGATAGCGCACAGATCAGCTATCGCTCCAGAATTGACCACAGGTCACCGACAAGCACAACTACAGTTTGCCCGAGAACATTTGATTAGAGCGATACGCCGTACGAGACGCTTTCTGAGAAGCAACACAGGGCGAATCACTCATTTGGTCTTTGGTAGCCTCCTTTATGTCCGTCGTTGCCATGGAGATATCCTACACTCGTCTGAGTACAGTACCGCTGTCCATTGGTCCATCGTCCTATCCAAATGTTCTGTAGCGAATTGTGGTCGTGCTTGTCGGTGACCTGTGGTCAATTCTGGAGCGATAGCTGATCTGTGCGCTATCAGTCCTGCTTCGGCTAGTCTTCTTCTAACTGTCCACGGGATAATTTCAACTCCTCTCACTTCCTGGAGTTGCTGACAGAGCTTAACAGCATTCAACCGGCGATTTTTTAATGACGAGGTCACAAAAAAATGGTCATCACGCTCCGATGCTGTACATTTTTGACCAGAACCCCGTCGGCGACTAAAGCTACTACTCTCTCAATAACGCTGATATACTCGCAGAACAGTGCATTGGCTTAAATTCAACTGCCTGGCTATTTGAATCTGGTTATGGCCAGGTTCAATTAGCGCAACCACTTGACCTGATATTTCTGGTGAGGTATCCATTTTCTTGTTTCGGATGTGGACGTGTTCTATAGCTGACTTTCCAAGCTACGATTTGATATACAGATGATGAAGTTTCACCCAACCCTTCACTTTTTATACCCGCTCTAAGTCGCTCAACTAGCACTACCTGAAACGAGTGATTTCCGATCCAATTTTTCTTTTGGCTTTACTGTAATGAATTTAAGGGTTAGGGATTAGCTTAAGGTGTTATCTGAAAGCTGACAGTGTGCACTTTAATTCAGTATATAAACGGAAATAAAAAAACAAGCATTTTAAAAAAAAAACAACCTTGAAACGAAAATTGAGCAGGTGTGCGATTTCTTTGCTCTCAAGTGTAGGTACATTATGAATGCAGTGACACAGATGAAGTTTCGTAATTGCGTACTTACTCGTACCTTCTAAGCTCGGTGTAACTAGATTGTTATAACATTCATTTGTATAATTAAATGATGTGTACAACGCTGTTGTAATAGCAAACACTTTTTCATTATATGTATTTAATTTTTGTCAAATGAAATCCAGAAGAATATTAAACCTAAAAAAACACGTAAAATCAAAAAAGCTTTTGCCTTGACTGGTTCTTAAGACCCTAATTAAAATGGGATAAATGTTCGGAAGAAGAAGAAAACTAGAAAAATAAGTAAGTACTTACTCCTACGATATCTCATCTCATATGACGGTATTTTTGTCTAATCATGCGTATGTTAATGCAATTTTCATTACCCATAGCTTTATCTTAAAAAGCCAATGGTAGTCGTCATACAATTAATCACTATTCCATCTTAAATCAGTACGTACGTAATATTAATTAAAAAGTATGTATTTACATGAGTGTATATGTATGTTTACTTGCTACATGTAAGTAATTGTATTTAAGAGCGATGGATCATGTAGATAACTATTTAAAGCTGCTGACCGATGGTTTTATTTCTTAGAAGTAAAACAGTGATCCTTGTTCAGTTTCAGTGTTCACAACTGTAAGTAAAACATGTTTTCATACATATTCTGCGAACTTGACCTTCTCGTCTATACTAATATTAAAAAGCTGATGAGTTTGTTTGTTTAAACGCGTTAATCTTAAGAACTACTGGTCCGATTTTGAAAAATCTTTCAGTGTTGGATAGCCCTTTTATCAAGGATGAATATAGATATACATATACATTTCGATAGGACCAATAATCTCTGAGTTATAGCGGGTTAAACCGTGGGACACAGCTAGTCTTTTTAAAGAGTGGGTTTAAAAACGATTGGCTTGTTGAAGTTGATAGAGTTATCAATATAATTGACCATACATCTCTTCCCACGTTGAATGCATTTAAAAGACTTTATTTTCCGAAAATTTAAGTGGATAATAGTTATTTGAGTATTGAACTTGACTAACTGATTTCAATGTTTGTTTAAAACTAATAAAAATAATGAAAATTGCTTGCTGCAGCCTTGTATCCTTGCATGCATCAGATTAGAAACAGTACAGTGTTAGTCAGTAACAGTGTTTGTTATCAGTTATCAAAGAAGAATATAATGATTTATGTCATTAGTAGAGTTGTATTATATTGTCAATCCAGGGGTAAATCATAGCAAAATTAAATATGGATAATACACGAAACTACTACTACTACTTTCAAGAAATAACTAGTATTAGCAGCGCCCCGCGGTTTCACCCGCGTAGTTCCAGTTCTCGTGGGAATTTCGGGATAAAAATCCTATGTTCTTCCCCGGACTATAAGCTACCCCTGTACCAAATTTCAAGTCAATCGGGTCAGTAGTTTAGCCGTGAAAAGGTAACAGACAGACAGAGTTACTTTCGCATTTATAATATTAGTAAGGAAGTAAGGATTCAACTATATACCACATAAAACAACCAGACTAAACAGTAAAGTTTTATTTAAATACAACAGGAAGCTTTTCAATAACAACATAAACTACGCACTTTTTATAATATAAATGAAGCAAATACTGCAATATATTACGTTCAGCTTCCTTATATACTTGGCTTTTAGTTTTCAAAGTAAACCGAGAGTTAACTGTACAACTCGTACAATACTCAATCATTTTTCGTTACACAGTTTAAAAGGGACGGGAACCAATGCGTTTGGATGCGTGCTCCGAATGTAAACATGAAAAATTTAAATCTAAACCAATATTATAAAGCGGAAGAGTTTGTTTGTTTGTTTGAACGCACTAATCTTAGAAACTACCAGTCCGATTTGAAAATTCTTTCAATGTTAGATAGCCCGTTTATCGAGGAAGAGTCTATCTTTAATAAAAACACGCTACGGCCAATAGAAGCGGAGTTAACACGGGTTAAACCGCGGGGCGTCGCTAGTGTTTATACAAACACCATTATAACAAAGTATATAGCACTGTACAAATATAATTCTAAAGGCCATCGGAATAAGGTACATAACAAATAATCTTTCAGCGACTGAAATATTGAGTGTAAAAGCTCGTCGCGTTTACGGAACCAAATACGAGTGTACGCACATAGCGAAGGTTAATATTGAAAAGCAATATATTGCTTGGATTGTTTATGAATTGTAAATATTTATTATTTATTGTTAATAATATTTATAAATTGTAAAATATAAGACGTAGTTGTTAAGTGGTGCCAAGAAAATTTGTACTTTAAATTGACCTACAATAAAAAGTTCTACAGTGTGGTGTGACCGTTATCTAGGTGTACTGTACATATTTTTTTATCACCATTTGATGCGTTTCCTACGGATCTTTTGTCATACTAACACCATCGACAGTTACTACGAGAAGTTAAAGCCGCCATTGTTGAACCAAAATATCCCACAAAAAGAACCCAAATTGAAGAAATCTCATTGCGGTAAACTGCCCGCTTACAAGTGCAATGACCAACAATACTTTAAAAATTTCCTTTTAATTAGTTAAGAATTGAAAGCTTCATTATAAGAAGTGCGCAAACATTTGATTAAGTGCGAAACTCATGATATCACTGCCACAAACTAATTAGACGTATTATTTAGCAAGATTAGTAGGTAACAATAATTAGCACATTCAAATGGAACAGACTATTAATCAAAGTTCATTGTGGATCGTACAGACAAAATCTCATGTGTTTTATAATCTGCTAAATAGTAAATGAGTTTTATGAATTTACGATTGTATGTGTTGTGGTTACCTGTTTACCGCAATAGGTATCTGTGTCGATTCATTATCCATTGTAGACTGCTAGGCGCTTTGCGGGGCCTCTTCAAAGTGTATTAACACTAGAACGGATATTGAACTACATACTACATAGTAACAAATAGTCTGCTAAGTAATTTCAGATTAACTGGAACAAAGAGAATTTATTACTTATATTTTTTTCTAAAGTAAAGGATTTATTGTGTTTGCGTTTTATAATAAAGTTGTTCCAGGACTAGTGGTCACAAAATTTATTGACATTTTTAATTCAAATTCGGCAGAAATGCTACACGTTCCGAGAATCAGTGAGGAAAATTTAAAAGAAACTAAAACAGCTTTAACATTACTTTTTATTATTTAATTATATAATTATTCATCTAAATAAGAAGGAAAACGAAATATATATCCACCAAAACGAATAACTCAGACGGATAAGCTTACTGACCCAGCTTCGATCAAAACTTATTCGTACGCGGAAGGATTTCAGAAGCGTTACCTAAAGAAAAGTAGAACGTCTAGATTCGAGAAAGCGTTCTATAAACAAAGTCAATTGGTCTAAACTAGTGAATTTTTATTTTGATACGATGAGATCATTAGGTGAATGCCCGATGGCTGGGTCTTTTCGACAATATAGGTCATTGAAGCTTTTATGCCCGAGTCCATGACATTAGATGTTTTATACTTTTCCAATATATTTTAAACTGTGATACGGTTTTTCTAGCCTGGTCTTCTTCCTGTATTAGAATAGGAATGTTAAAGTTTTATGTACAGTAGCGATAGAATGTATGATGAATAGCATTTTATACATTTGACGTTATTTATAAATTGGGGCAATCTCACCCAAAAGGAAAACGAGAGGAGAGATCGAAGGCAGGCCTTTTTCTAGGACTGTATGTTTTTTAAGCTATTGTACCTAGCTTAATTGATTTTGTTTGAACTTTTACAGTTCTTAGGATAGGCCCTAAGAACTGTAAAAGTTCAAACAAAATCACGATCTTCAAGTAAAGTTCCGAGTATGTAATCACAAATTTTGTCTTTGTCACTTGACATAGTTGTGTAAGAAAGAGACAAGACTCCCTTTACTTGGAGTATCTGTAGGTACTTGAAGATCGTGAAATATGGCCCTTAGTAATTATATTAATGTAGTCGTACATACAACTGTATGTAAGTATTAACTACGAGTATAATATGTTTTTTATTTAAAACCATTGATTATTATTCATTTACTTACATAGTAATGTAATGATGAAAGTTTTAACTATATTTTTATTTTCATCGGCGTACAATAAGTACCAATATATTTACATCTGCGTAGCAAAGCGGAAGAATTTGAACATCGCAAGAGAAATAAAGTTTTATTTTTTAAATCGAAGACTCATACTATCGGAAAGCCTGAGAGATATGAGTCAGTATCTGATCTCATAAATATCGTTGAAAATGTTGGCACGAGGCGTCGACAGTAAATAATAAGTAGAGTAATTCAGGCTTGTTATTACGTGGAGAGAGACACGTGACAAGATCTCTTAAAACTAAATTATATCATTAACGTAACTGTTAATAGCACGAGTACTCTTACAAAATAATAATTTAGCATCTGTTTTGTGTATAAATTCTTAGACGACAGTATTTATATTGGAACGGAAGTTAAATTTAATTCTGCCAGTGACAAGACTCAATCTACACCGAAATTACGACTGAGAAATAAAAATAACAACGAATTCTAGTGTTTGTTCTTTGAGGTTTGAATTGTTGTGTTATTTAAGAGTTTCATAAATCTTTTCAATGTGTTGTTTTTCTAAACTGAATATGCTGACTTGGGTCAGTGGACTTTATATTTCCGATATCGTATCATATTTGAAGCGCTCATAGCCCATCGCTCGGATTACTTGCGATCTGTACGAAATCAAATATATTGAAGGGTCGTTACCAAAGTAGGCTTTTAATATCATAAGCGAGCTTTGGAAGGCACAATAAGCCATAAAAAATGTTTAATCATTTTCTAGATTATGTTTGTGTTCAAAATACTTATATTAATCCTCTATAAATCTAGTTAATATAACCGGCCACAATTAAACACGGGACAAGGTTCAAATGAAGAAGTATTGTGTTTGTAAATTAGCTATAATTTCGTAGATTAAAATAATTGCTTTAACAATGTTAGCAGTCTGACGAATCATATCGTTAGTCTTTCCTTGTGATAGGTTTATTGTCGAAAAAAGATTACCTTGATTTTTAGTACATTGCCAGTTTAGTCGTTCACCATTGATTTGATTGGCTTGACGCCAAAAATAATAATCATTAAAGTACTCGGGATGTAAACCGGGATACAAGTACAGAAAATTTAAATTTAGTTTTCATTTAATTATGAAACTAAGGAGTTGGGAGTTTTACACGGTTTAATACAAACATTGTACTTCATTTGAGATTTATATTAAAGGTAGGTATACAGCGTTTTTTTACTATGTAATTAATAGATTAGTCATTTAACCTAAGCTAATTAATATTGTTAATAATTTATTTTTATTCTTTATCTTTTCTTCTCCTTTACTATATATCTTCTTGGTATAAATTCGACTGTACAACAATAAAAATCAATTAACATCATTCCTCAAGTAACTTTCCACGAATCATCAAACCAGTTCAAATTACGATATCAAGCAAAACAAAACCCTAGATTTTTAATCTGTAAACGTTCAACACTCAATCGTTAATAAATTCGAATGGATGAATTAAGATTGACTAAATTGGTATCGTCTTTAAGTGGTCGGTCCATTATCGTGACTATGAGGTCTTGATCGATAGCTTGTCATCAATTTGCCTGATTGTTATAATTGATAGGCGCCATGATGGTCTCGACGACGTTGAATGCACTCTGATACCGTAACACATTTTGATTATTACTGATTTTTTTATTAGATTATCGGACAAAGTTCTACTATAGTATTATTAGGACTACTGTAATATAATAATATAGGATAATAGGAGGACTTTGTGAACTTTGTGTGGAGGTATAATAGTAACACTTTGTATGTGTATTACTGATTTTTTTATTAGATTATTGGACAAAGTTCTACTATATATTCTACTATATATTATTAAGACTACTGTAATATAATAATATAGGATAATAGGAGGACTTTGTGAACTTTGTATGGAGGTATAATAGTAACACTTTGTATGTGTATTACTGATTTTTTTATTAGATTATCGGACACAGTCCTAATATTAGAGGACTACTGTAATATCATAGTAGGATAATAGGAGGACTTTGTATTTCCAATTAAATGTTTCTTTCCTTTTTTCTGATCGGCAAATCAATCTGATCATACTTACTGTTTTTTCTTATAATATTATCGGACAAAGTCCTACTATAATATAAGTAGGACTACTTTAATATAATAGTAGGATAATAGAAGGACTTTGTGGACTTTGTGTGTCCAATTAATTGTTTCCCTCTTTCTAACAGGTAAATCAATCTGACTAATGACTAACAACGTAACCAGGATGATCATTTTGAGGAAATGTATAATTATTATACAAATATGTAATTACATAATGTTTGCGTAAAATCCCAAATTGCTATTTTATATTTATTTTTCCATTAGATTTGAAATGGTTGTAACTAAATTACCGAATATCCTGTTTTGTAATATTTTAGCCTTTGTTTAATTAACGACTTTGATTTCCAATTTGATGACAGATGCCTAGTAAAAGAATGAATAAAATTAATATAATTCTTACAATTAAAGGCATCATCACCATTCTTGCATAATGCGTGTTGCTCATCTCAAAACTGTTGCATGTTCGGGAAAAAGCAAGCATGCCACGGTTAACCGTCAGTGTTTATTTTTATAGAAAAGAAAATAGAGAGACGTAAAATATATATACCAATCCCTATTCACTACACTAATATCATCAGTGAGAGAGTCTTAACAAACCGATACCACTATGACTACCGCAATCTTTTCTTTATTTACGACCAACATATTAAAACACTCCATCTTTCACCAGCATTTACAAGTTAGTCAAAAAACCCGTTGAATAATGTTGATTGAATACGTCGCGTCTACACGAGTAAAGTAGAGATAGTAACGATTCATATAAATAGTTGACACAGTTCGAAAACCGTCTGCGAACTCCGTTTATGAAGTGGCGCCCGTCTAACCAATCTGTAAATCATAGTATTTGGCACACCGCCGTCGGTCGATTACCGAAATGCGAAATTTGAAGACACAATTAGATTACGTGGTTCTTACTCACTTTTGCCCGATACACCAATTGCCTAGAACGAAACGAATAGACCTCATTGTGAGAACACTTACCGTAAGTTGACCCATTCGCTATTTATACGGTAATCATGTTCGCGCCTCTCCCTCCAAAACCCTGATCATGACAGAACAAAATACGTTAAGTTTGGAATAAAAGGAAGATGGGCTTACAGTAGAATCATCTTGGAGGAGCTAACAGGATGGAGTTGGTTTCCGTCAGTGAAAAACAAAAAACAGTAGCTTTTATTCATAGATTGTTTAAAAATGAACTTTCTATTTCAATTTTATTTATTTAACTTTTATTTGAAAGAATCTATTTATAAATTTAATGTTACATGACTCAATTACAAAATAAATTGGTTAAAATATTAAATAAAAGGATTTACCCTAATACGCAAGTAAATAAATGTATAATCCCAATAATAAAACCATAAAGGAAATAGTTAAGTAAAGATGAAAATTATGACAAATTGATTTATGTATAGCGCGTTTATAGTAGTAGCGCTATGCCTCCGACTTTGCTCATAGAGCGTCATATAACTTTGGGAATAATAAATAAAATCAAATTACAATACATTAAAAGGTCAGATGGTGGTTACACCACATCTGGCGGAACGTCAGTATTTTACGTGGAGCGACTGCGATCAAAACGTAAAGAGAACAGGAATAACGTGATTACAACCAAAGTGGTGGTGGATATTTTCTATCCTCAGAAACTTCGGAACGGTCGCACCAATTGGGGTTCTTTTTTCATTTGTGTTAAAATTATTTGGAAAAACCAAATGAAAATTTCACTTGCACGAGACCAGAGCGCCTCGTTAGCTTAAAATATACCTAAGCTGCATAGAATTCAAAATTCAGTCTAATCTTGTAACATCAAAGTACTAAGTTTCTGTATTTAGTCGTTAGATATATCTGTCTGTGTTAGTTGTAGACGCCGGGACGCGTTAGTCGGGATGAAACGCTAGAACAGAATTAGCAGTGCAATAACCGAGGGGCATATATCATACAGTTTACTATGACACGAGACATATCGTGCCAACAGAAGGTATAATTTTTAATACAAATGGATATCGCGTTTATTGTCTTCAATAAGGCTTATGACGCGGAACTAGATGGAAATAGGTTACGCCATGACTCAGACCAATGAATCCTATTAAACTAGTATTAATATTGCCAATGCGAAAGCTCTGTTTCGCTGTTCACGGCTGAACTGATTTAATTTTTAAGTTCGGATTTTTTTGGCATTTAGATACACATGGAAGGACTGTTTGAAATTGCTGTGATTGCATATACATACACAGATCATATAACAAAAATTTAAAATTTTAATAACCCCCAACACAATTACTTTCAAACCCCCATAACTTTTAAACGGGTCAACCGATTTTCATAAAAAATGTCTAAGAACACTTGCACGTAAGTCCCCTTTAATACAAAAAAAACTAAATTGAAATCGGTTCATCCGGTATCTGTCTGTCTGTGGCATCATAGCTCCCGAGCTATGATGCCACAGATACACACACACACATATACACACACACACACAGAGACACGTCAAACTTATAACACCCCTCTTTTTGCGTCGGGGGTTAATAAACTTATTTTTAATGAAATAGCAGGCATACAATTAGACGAGTCACCTGATAGTAATTAGCTTGGAGGAAAGGAGCAGAATGAAAGCAGCCAAGAGTGTGTTGCCAACTTGCACAACAGGATATTAGGAGGTGAGAAGGAAGAGGAACGATTGATTATCTTGCTTGATTTTCTTTAAATTAATCAGAACAGTACACATTACATGCAGCTAGACAATAACAAATTAAAAGATTAAATAAACATTATTTTAAATGTATTCCATTTTTTAAAGTAAATAAAATTCAAGTGCCAAATTAAACTGCATTATAGTAACGATCTCGGTTACAATTAGGAGAGTCATTATCAGCAATAAAAATAATACATTTTAGTGAAAGTATTTAAAAAAACATGACGGACATACTGCCAAGAAACTGTGAACAAAATATTATATTTGTGTTTGTGTAGTAATTTGTAAAACGAAGTGTTTGTGACATTTCAAGCTCGATATACCGATTAGTCAAGTTTCATTTGTTAGTTTTAAATGGTGTTGAAATTCCCGCTCTTGCCAGATGAATTTGTTCATTGACATTTGCCAGACAAAAAACTTTAGGCAAAATTGGACGAGGTTGCTTTGAGGTCCTTAAACTTTAGTTCTATATATAAGCTATAATTTTCTTTTTAAAAATAAAACATAATTTACCTAAAGATATTTTTAATATCTAGGTGTTAACATAAATGAATGTCATAGAATTTAAATTCATACTACGCTTACTTACATCCTTTTTTTGGTACAAGGTCAATATTTTTTCATTAAATAATGCTAAAGTATGCCCTAAAAATCAAACACCCTGAATACTCCGAAATCTCATCCAAAGCTTACATAATCTAATTTAAAAATTAAAATAACAATACAGTACACATTCTCTTCGAATGAAGTACACAACAACATTACGGACAGATTTAATTAGCACCTATTATACAATTATATACTATTATATTTATATCTAATTTATATTCGGCGTGTGGTCCGTTTTGGTTGTCAACTCGCTGTCGGATAATATCATTTGTCGCCTGACCTAATGCTAGTTGTCAGTGATCTTATCAACATCGGACCACTGTATCGAATACGTTCTAATCCCTATTCTTAGTATTGTTTTAATACTCGTATATATTCATGATGGTATTATCTGTTTCGCGCCTATTGTTTTTGTTATCATGTTGAGTAAGTTTGTTTTGGTTATAAGGAATTATTCTCTTTTTGAACTCTACTATAACTCTATGTTGTTCTTTCTTTGTTTACTCTTTGCTTTTATAAATACTTAACTTATAATTATCTAATATTAAGTTTTTGTAAGTACTATCTTACTTTGATAAATAACCTTTATTGTTAACATTAAATTTGTTATGCCTGACAAGGGCTACTAAGTTTTAAGTGCCTGTATATTATGTTAACAACTTTATGTATGTACACTTAGTAATGCAAATAAAGTTTATGATTATGATTACTCAATTCTTTCTGAAATGTCTTGACGTTTTAGGACGAAAGACGTAGTTTTACTTATGACATTTCTCGTTACAAAAACTACTAACAGTTTGTTGTGGCTCCAAAAGCGATGCCATGACTATCATCATAGCGGAGTTTGAGTTACATATCCCTGGTTATTCCTGGTTGTATGGAACATCTGTAACACCTCAAACATAACGTAATCATTCACTACATCATCTCATTTTAAGTAGTAACTGACCCCTAAGCTCGAAGCTTGTATCTAGGGTATCAGAAACTACACACACACTCACTGAGTCAGACATTTATGGTTCACACAAATATTCACCCTGCACGGGAATCGAACCCGCAACCTTACGGATGTTAGTCCGGCATGGTGACCACTCTGCCATCGAGGTCGTCAACAGTTCACTAGTTTTCGCGAGATGCTCGTACAAACATACAATTAGAAAAACATTTTAATAACTGTTGTTTTGGCTTCTGATGCTGTAATAAAGACTCCCCATTTCTCATATTAGTTTCTCTTCCAGTCTGTTACAATTTAATTATACTCGTATAGAATTAATGTACCTTAAACGTGGCTTCACACAGCTGTTATGACAGTTCTCAGTAGTAACAGCTTTGTATCTAAAAACATTCGCTCATTTTGTGGAGAATGATAGTCATAACATTAGATCACTGGGCATTCGCAGTTGGTGAAGCCACTTCAAACAAACCACGGGCTAACTGGTACTGGCACAAGAACATCTAGCCTAATTCAGGTCAGGCTTAGAATATTAAACCATCGACTATGTAAAAGTACCAGTTCGAATGGGTGCAAATTACTTTTTCATCCCACTAGCTCGGAAAGTATGTTTTTAATCCTCGATATCTGGGGGTAAAATTCGATTTTAATCTCAAGAGTGGAAAGTATCGGGGTCGCTGTGACAGGCCGTACAGGACCCAAGGCATTTTCGATAACTGGGAGTAAAAGTCGTTTTTGCGCTCTAGAGGTTAAAATAAATTTGAATTTAGAACATCGTGTGCAATAATAATGTGATGATGATTTGGATTCACAAACTATCATGCAACTTTTTTTTTATTTAAAATTCAAACTCGGAACCTTCTTGGTGTACAAGACTTACTTATTTTTTAATTTGCTTTGCGCGTGATATTTTCTTTTCATTTATATTGTGATTGTTTTATGTTTCCATTTAGCAATTTCCTCGCTGAGGGGGGATGAAAAATAATGTGTTGCACTCGAGTGCAAATTTTTTTTAACCTTGTGCTTCTTTGAGTCCCTCGCTAACGCTCAGGATTCTTATTTTGAATCCCTCGCTGCGCTCGTGATTCAATTTTAGAATCCTTCGCTGGCAACTTTGCACTCTTGTATAACAAATAACTATTATACAAACCGAAAATTGTCCTGAAAATTACTAACAGAATACAGCTTTTAAATAAATGCAGCCTTTTTCATGTAGAAGAAGAAAGTACTGAAGCTGTTTTGTAGTATTGTACTACACGTATTAGTTTAAGGTCGTTCTATTTATCTTAAAAATCCCATAACTAGTACTTGTTAGTCTATTTGCTTTGTTTTATTACCCAAGACTGTATAAAAAGATCACTGTTATTAAAACGTTCAAGCAAGGTCCATCCTTAATCCCGTAATTTAATGTGTCATTTATATTATAAATCGTAGTTAAAACTATTATTAAAACACATTAGTAATCGAAGGTCTTCACAGTAGCCCAACACAAGTTATATACACTTTATTTATGTATCAAAATAAACCTTAAACGATTTTTATTAGATTTATCGGTACGAACGTTCGGTTTTATCTCACGTTGTAAAACTAATATACGACTGAATATTGGTTCCAAATGTTTACAAATGGGAAACCATAGAGTACTACTAACGTTATCTTGGAACTAACGGCGTAGGACTGTAATTAATAAAATGTTTTAAATTAAACTTCTCATCAAACCTCAGCTGAACCTGTAAATATTCCTAAGTTCGAAACTGACTTCAAAAAAGATTATCCGAGTACTTTCTCAGCCTTAAAATCATTAAACGATATAATTTGCTTGAAAATATCATTTTTTAATTACCTAATTAAACATACTTTGGCGTAAAATTACTAGAGAATACGACTATCACAAAAAGAAAATGAATTCAGGAACTACCCATGTAACACAATAACGACATTCTTTAATCAAATTAAAATTAAAAATAGAACAACTGCTCCTTTTTTTACTATTTTTATTTCTCTATTTAAATATCGAACAATAGTGATGTACATACAGGTCCTAATCCTGATATCCCGAGTGTCGATAAATCAGTCCCAAGTGATGACATCATTGTCTGAACATCGACCTTCCAGTTAATGGCGTATACATTTTCATGGTAAGTACTGACTTCAGAACTAGGTCGGGAGGACTTCTCCGCAATCACTATAATAGTTTATGGGAACATTACGTTAGCAATTTATAACGATACATAAACTAATTTGTGAATTAGATTGTCCTTTTCAATCAAATATTTTGAAATGATTGTGTTATTTGTGTATTGGTTTTGGTCGCGTAATTCATGGTTTTTGTGGTGGGAATTTCGGAATAAAACTATTGTGGGTTTTCTCAGTTATTAGGAATATCTGACTAAACACTACATAAAAATTTAGAAACACTTTTAATGCTCTGTAAGTTTTCGAAGTACATAATACAATAAAAATCTCTAAAAAAATAATAATCATCTTCGAAAACATAATTTCTTTCACGAACTAATTTCGTCTGTAAGACTGAGAATATATTAAAAATAGTAAACAATTGCGAAAACACAAAATTCTTTGAATATTCTCTCGTTCAGTAACGGGTTAAAGAAGTCACACGACAACTGTCAACTAGGGATGTTCGGGATAAATAATATCGATATTAAGTCGGTAGAGCCAGCAAAAAAATGTTTAATCACATTTATTATTCCGAAACATATTTGATATTTTTGTACGAGTATTATAATGTCAATCAATATTTTTAGTTATAAAAATGTATAATAGGTATTTTAAATTTAGGTACAACATTTTGAAAATCAAAATATAATTGCGAAAAAGTGTTTATACATAACTAGCAGCGCCCCGCGGTTTCACCCGCATAGTTCCCGTTCCCGTAGGAATATGGGGATAGAATTATGCTAAAAACCTTCCCACTGAATCACTCTATCTATTAAAGTAAACTGCATCAAAATCCGTTGCGTAGTTTTAAAGATCTAAGCATAGGTACATAGGGACATAAGGACATAGGGACAGAGAAAGCGACTTTGTTTTATACTATGTAGTGATATATATGAATCAATATTTTTCAAATTATATATTTATTATAGATACGTCAGTATACCCAAATTAAATTCATCGATAAATTACTTATTTTCCGCAAATTGAATACCCAATATGCTTATCTGTCTGAAGGGAAAAAGGTAAACGCTCTTGTATTATATTTGTAAAACACACAACAGAATAACAAATAGGTGTGAAAATAACTATGTACCTATCAACTTATTTAGTTATGTATTTTTTCTTAATGATATTTAAAAAAGCGTATGTAATATATTTGCAAGTCAGTGTAGCTTAAACGAATGTAGAGATCTTCTTTTTGCTGTATGTAGGAAAATTGTATGCAAGCGACCGCTCGGTATTTAAAATTGGAAGAGTTGAGGATCGCCGGCAATCGGGTGCGCGCGCGCCAGTCAGTGGCCCGCAAGTCGCCGTGTCGTGCGCTCCGCTCACTGAGCCGCTCTGCCCCACGCCGAACGCATTTTCCGAACGCACTTCATCGACCTTCTACAACACTCACTACTTAGTCCTACCATCTAAATATCGATAAATTTACACACAAAAATACTATTAGTTGCAATAAAAATATAATCCGTTTTATAGTTAATATAAACACGTGTTTTATATAAATAAATTGGCGCGAACTGTGTAGTCGATTCACGTTTTTCACTACGAGTGAATAATAATTAAGGTGCGAAGTCGCCGATAGAAAATTCACTTTTACCGATGAGGATAGTCTCGTCTGCGCTGCGTCTACATTTACCAGGTGGCCGGGAAAATGCATCATTGATTCGAGTAAGTACACAGCACTTTATATTTAAATTTACTTATAAGTATGTATTCATAAAAATAGAATCTATATACTACTTGATAAAATTATCTTAATTCATTTTTATTATATCTGTCACATCAAGTCATACAAAAATTGTGTTAAAATGCTATTGAAAAATCTTACTTAAATATATTTTAAAACATGGAAATCGTCAGCTATTTTATATTCAAATTCATTTATGTAATTTCAATAATAGCGGGAATTTTAACGAAACAATTCGTAAGTTGTTTTCTTCAAATGATTCTATTTTAATTGAACAAACTAGTTGTGTCCACTGATTGTCTATTAAGCAATTATCTACTTTTTATTTGTACGCTTACAAAATCTATATATTTAACCCAAATAAGTTTTCGATACCACTTGAATCAATTAAACTAGATATTAACACGGTTTAAGTACATCACTAGAAATAGTAAATAGCTAAAATTAATCTTTTATATTATCGTAATGGTTGTTTCAATGTTCCTAATATTAATGTAGGAAGTATTTTATAGATAAATTATATAGGTATATTTGTTACGAAGATTCGTTTAATTATACCTAGTCGTTTCTTTAAATAAGAAAACTGTATCCATACAGTTTATGATAATTTATAAATTGAAATAAAACATTAAAATAATAATAACTTAACATGAATTAATTAAATTAAATAAATAATAAGTTTGACATTGTATAACCTATATTATTATACTTTCGTATCTCATGTAAAATGGAATAAACAATTTTAATAACTCCGTTGAAATAATTATACTAGTAAAAACGTTTATAGTAAGTAAATTATCATTTTTGTGTACGTAATTATTTTTGCAATAAAATCTATTTAAGGAAGTAAGAAGAAGCCTTCGAGTCTTTAAACGCATTTAACCTTAAAAGGACGTTAACCGGCTCTATTTAAACGTTATAATAAAAATAAATCAATCATAGATCGTGGGTCAGAGTAGCAATTAAAATAAATAGCATTCTTATATAATACCGGTGTCAACGTCAACCTATGACATTTGACACTCACGACGACTCATATAGAATAATTTAATAATATAATACATACAAGCAACGCCCCACGGATTTACCCACATATTTTCCAAATTCGTGGGGATTTTTTGGATAAAAAGTAGCTTATATTTTATTCCGGGTTATAAGGAATATTTGTGCCAATTTTCAACTAAATCGATATATTTTTTTAGCCTATTCAACCCGAATAAAAAATCAAATTCCTCTTTATATTAGTTCAGATAAGTGTTATTATCCTGCCGAATTTCAAATTAAAACTTTTGATCACAAACTAAATAATTATAGACTAGAGTGTATACAGGTTTTTTGTTCCATAGTGACGATATCGAAATTCAAATCTGAGATATAAATCAGATTAGTTATGGTTGTTGAAAGCTATGATTTATGTTGTAAAAAATAAATTATTATAATATAATACTGGCCAGCGATAACGCGGACCTAATGTAGATCGCGAGATCAGATAGGTATACCTCTTCCGAAAGAATTGGCCTTATTCCTAAGACTGGCCTTATTCCTAAGACCAATTCTTTTAATGAGGTATATTCATACCTCCTTTATTTCCATAAAGGAAATATGAAAAGAGGGTTTAGAAAAGCCCTGCGTTTAAATCCTAGCTGATGTGAACATTTTTAACGTACAATATAAAGAGGTTTTAACAGAATTCTTACACTAAAGATGAATAGATACTACATAGCCATGCTTGCTAATACTAGGTCTGTATAAGGTGATATTACATTTAGCCAGAAATAGTAAGTGTAAAATTGTATAAGATGAATGGCCACAGGGTCTTACCGTTTCAGAAGTGTTAATTTCTGCTTTTGTCATTGGTTAGCACAAATGTTTTTCGCCATGAATTAGGTAAATACGTTCCAAAGGCCTTGTCTACTGTGAATTACAACTAATTAAAACTCCTACGTTTGTACTCGTACGTTGTAAAATTGGTCCAAAACTCGAAATTTTAACGTGATTTTTAACAATACTTAAGTGTTATCATCTACTACAGATTTCACAAAAGTTTTCCGTCGCAAAAAGTTATAAATGTTAGGCAATTTTTCATCATTAATATGTACCATTATTCTATTGTCCAGTAGTCTTTATTATTAGTCATGTCATTGGCCCAAATCGTCGTCTATATATCAATTAAATAGTCGTTGTTAATTTTCGCGCTAGCCTCGTGAGAACTGCCACTTAATATGTATGGGGTCGTGGTGTCAATGGAGGTGATGTAGCCCTTTGATATACAAACATACATAGTATTCAATTTATGTTTGTGAATTAGATATTAAACTACTTGTCGTAATAATTGTAACAAGTTTCAACCACGCTTTTATTATAGAACAGCTGTGATCTGCGGTTTCATCTGCATAAAATTTTATTATAGATATAAACCTTCTTCTTGAATCACTCAATCTACTGATGAAAACCGCATTAAAATCCGTTGACTATTTTAAAATATAAAAGGGACATACGGTCAAGCAATAAGGATGTAGTAAGGTATGATAGTTTTCAAGAGATCAAAGCGAAATACTTATTAAACTTTTCTAATTCTTTAAACGTATCTGAAGGTTGCGATTGCAAAATATATTGAAGTTTATATTACCTTTCAATTACACGAGCCACGATAGTAGATGTAAAACATTAGAGATTACGTCAGTGAAATGAGTTAAATGGACTGAAGCAATAAATGTAGCCCTCGCCGTGAACTCGCCGATACACGGCCCGGCTGGAGGCCATGCCAATAATAAAATATCTGTTCCATATATCTGTTTACAGACAAAAGCCATCACCAACAACAAACAGAACACGAAAAAGAGTTTTGTTAAAACATTATTTTAATAACAATAAAAATTGGGGAGTTAACGGACTTATTGAACGTTTCTGTTTAATAAACAGAACGAACATTTTAATTACCATCTGTAAAGTTTCATTTTCATTCCGATAAATTGAATAAACATACGAAAATCTGTTGCGATTGCGATAGTGTTCGTGCGGATTTTATTTTGATCCTTCAATCTTTTTGCTTGTGCCATATTCCTTTGAGAGTCTGGGAATGTTGAACCATTATACTGGATTGATCTCACTAAATAGAAACAAACGACTGCCCGTGGCTAAATTTGTAGTTTTCTTTGGACTATGTTTTGATTGCTTACCCACGAAGCTGGTTTTGATATATAAAACGATTTGCTTTCTATTTCTGATATTAAATGTGCTATTTATTTTTTCTATTGTTGTATTTTTACTAATAATTTTCGAGAAAACGCGTAGTTAACTTGAATAATAATTAAGAAGACTTCAACATCTGTTACTAACGTTAACGTAGATGTTTTCGGGCATGTGAATTATTTAGTAAAATTATAACCAAAGATTTGTAAGTAAATGAAATAAACTATAGAATTATTTATTTATCACGATAAAAGTAGTAAACTACATATTACCTTCAATAAAATCCATTCGATACAAAGTAAGTCCCATATTGACCATAAGCATTGTATAAATTAAATACCAAACACAATTATCAGGTAATTTAATACCAAAGCTCTTATCGGGTCGATTAACGTAAAATTGTATAAGACAGGACCAAGTAAAGAGACTAGAAGCAGTTATACAAACGTGTTCCCGTGTTTTCTCTCTGGATAATGCCTCTTGAGCAAAGCTTTCGTACAGTCTAGGCCTGCTATGGCCATGACCCTCTGTTTTAATTTTTCCAATTATTTTATTTAGTAATAAAGAAAATATATCATTTTTTCATATGGAGAGGTACCGGACTGTATGAAAACAAAAATCAATTTTGCCCTGAAAGCATTATCTAGGGTGGAAACACTGGAATACGTTTGTATAGAGAACTATTTCTAGATTCTTAACATGTAAAATAGTATATGACAAGACTAAGTTAATAATTTTGAAGTTAGAACGCCGGTAATGATGCGGGGCACAGCATTGAATGTTAATCTACGGTCGATGTACATTCATGAACTTGCGTTGTGGCCTTCATGCATGTCGAACCATCTCATTGTTAAGGACTCGGCCATTGTTACTGATACACTATTTGTATTTAAACACTTATTGTTAATCCTATCTTATTGATTGACTAGTCTTTCGTATGTGGCTTTGCTTGAATATTTCCGATTGGATTTGATACTTCGAAATTCGTCTTTTTAGTTTTTAATTTACTTCGTAGCTCTGTCTACAAAAATGACGGATGCTCTTTCCAATTTTCACCCTCATTTTTCATCATCTTAGAGGTCAAAATTCTTTCTCAATGCCCACCTTATAATATGTAAAGAATGTACATGCAAATTTTACGGTTCTAGCCCAAGTAGTTATGTAGATTCATTTGAGCTTTTAACTAAAAGTATGCTAGTCATAGTTGACTCTACATTTAAATTTGATCGAGGAGAAAATTGAGGATGTCTGTTGTCGTAAACTCGTGTCTGACTTCTAAATACTTGAATTAACCTGAAATTTAAGTGCGTTGTACATATAAGAAAGGCTAGGTACACGTGTAATAAAACATTAGTATAGGTAGTATCTACTTATTTGCCTATCTATACACCCATTCAAAGTTTACAAGGTGTAATGAAACGATAGGCGTCTACAACGAGGAACATTTCCTTTTAGATATTGCACTTTGTATGTTCAAACTGAATCGATTAAGCTGTACAGGTAATAATTAATCATTTGTATTCAATTACGTGCGAAAATGAAGCCTACATAATGCTTTGAAAAATCTTGTATTCACCAGAGAGATAGTTCAGTAGTTTTTATTCATTAGTGTGGTCGTATTGGTAGACGTTTAAAATATACCAGGGTTTCTTAACTTTTTGGACATTTTTTTTTGCTATCTAACACCATATAGCAATGATTTCCAACTACAGTTCTAGTTAATTCAAGAAACCAAATCCACAACTTTGTATAACATTTAGGTCGTACATGATTGAATTAGAATAAAATCGAGTTCAGTTCTAAATCTGTTTTACGGCCCCAATGTTAGTTAAAATTGTCTTAGGATATGGCCTTAAAACTGTTCCTTAAACCGCTGGTATCAAATTTTCCGGGGCTGACACATTGCCCCAATTTCCAGAGTTCAATAAAACATTTCCTCGTCTGGTTGGTTTCCCTGAACTTGCAAGCGTACGATCGACACGAACTGTACGCCGAAAATAGATCGCAGATCCAACATACATCATGCTGTGAATAATAAAACTGTAGGTATTTATTGCTACCATTTGTACCCTAGGTAACAGTATTCAGTATATTTAGATTATGTATCGTTAAATATTTAGATATCCTATAGTATTATATTAATAATATTTGTATATGCACATCAATGTATTTGTAATCACCTTGTTAAATCGCATTTAACGATTTCGTTGTAATTTGTAAAGTTTGCGGGGGCGAAAAATAGATCAAAATATATCATCACAAAAATCGTTTTCTCTATTTTCCGAGCAGGGTTTTATCATTCAAAAACGTAAAACAATTAAAAAATACGATATTATTTCTTATTCATTTTCCTTATGGATTCTGTTAATTCCTAATTCATAGTATTAAAATAATAGTTTTAAACAGAAACTATTAAAATAAAGTATCTGCTTGTTTTTCCCTCATATTTTTAGCGGTGAACTTTACCCGTATGCATAGTTTTATATTAATATTTAATAAGACCTTTATTTGGTGTAATTTGGGTATGACGAAGTTATTTATAAAGTGTTGAATAATGATACAAAAAGTCCGGAATAAATGTACCTAATTAGATTGTTTTTAAGTTCATTATCCTACTGATATTATGATGCGTTTTGTGAGAATATACAGATTATTGGTACTCTTTCACACAAAATCTATTGGATGATTTATAACAATACCTTGAATAAATATTTCTCAATTACAAAACCCAAATAAATAAGAACGATATATCGAATAATTATTTCTTATAAACAAAATATGTGTATCTTCTTATTTCAAAAATTAACGCGGGAAATACCGCGCGGCGTTGGTATAAATATAAATGAATTTGCACACACATATTACGAACCTACAGATGTAGTAATAGCATCTTTATTTTCGTCGAAAGCAAGTAATGACGCTCGGGCGTTGCTTAGTCGTAAAAATTTAACTGTTGGCCTACAACTACATACAAACAAAATTAGTATAGAGCTGTGCTCCGCGGTTTATCCCGCGAAATTACGTTATTTGGGGTCCCGCATCTTGTGGCTAATTTAAAAAAATATAATAACCTCTGTAATAAAATAAACTTTTTCTATTGATATCATGGAGGTAAATAAAAAATAGTCATCTTTAAAAATCGCCATATTAGGTTCTATAAATAAGGAAAATATTTTTTTATATTTTGTCTCATTTATTTTCCTTATTCATACTCACTTTCCGACTTATCCAAAAGTTTTATTCATATTTTTAGTACCTACGTAAGTAATTCTGCAACAGAGTTAACTAGGTATCAGTAAATATTTTTAAATTGAAAATAAACAAATTGTTATTATCGAGCATGTTTTTAATAAAACTGAGCAATTTGGAAATACCATTGAGTTAATTGTTCACCTATCAAACTATATTATCGTATATTTTTATACTAATGAGGTATTTTAAATTAATCATCAATATTTTAATGATTACGTATATTAATCTCATAAATGCGTTTACTGTCTGTCTGTTACACTTTCAAGGGTTTCACGAGTAAACCACTGGACCGATTTAGATGAATTTTAGTACTGAGATAGATAACTACTTGGGAAAGGATATAGGCTACTTTATATCTCAAATTTCCCAAAGAATAAGTTACTGCATGGGTAAAACTGCTAGGCACTGCTAGTTAATGAAGTTCGCTTTTACTCTGAGGCTAAAGTTTATCGTTACTGGAATGTAAAAGACATTGTTTTTATATAATATTTTTATAATTAGCTATAATATCTAGTTGTTTATATAACTGTTGATGTAAAAGTAGAGGTTTTTACGAGTAAGTTCTCCATACATTGACCTGTTGATAAGGGACTTGATCTTGTTATTAGTCGCAGTGAACCTTGAGATAGCAAATTTCGACCACTATATATTAATTTGTTCACTAATTTGATTAGCAAAATTTTTAAATATACTCGTAGATAACATTATGTTACTAACGATTTGTAGAATTATTATTTTCATTTTAATTAAACGTTCGTTCTTTTATCTTATTTGAATTTGGAATCGTTGATTTAAATTTTATTTTATTCGAACTTTGATTTTAGAATCTTCTTATTAAAAAGTAAAATGATATTTAAATTTAAACAAAATAGTAATTCGATTTTTAAATTTATAATAAATTAAACCTATGTATTTTGTTTTTTTTTCTCTTTTAAACAACAACGTTTTTGCGTGCCTGTAAGTTGTAGAGTTTCTTTCCAATTTGTGTAAAAGCACATAAGAGTGTTAACAATTTTTTAAATAGTCAGTTAGCAGTAAGATACATAATCTAATATATGTATGTGTGAATGTTCTAATTCCATATATTTTGTTATGCAGCGCGTCTATTTGACCATGACCGTTTGATTTTTAACAAATGACAATTAAATAAAAATACTGGTTCACCTACCGGATCCAAATTTTACTTAAATGCATTAATTATTTATAATAGTAATTTTGTAGAAAATCATTAAATTTTATTAATTTAATAAAATTCATTATTACATTATTAACTTTTTGTTGGGTTATGTTTTTTAAGATTCGAATTTTAAATATCATTTTTACTGATTTTATTTGAATGTAGTATCTCTCGAATCTTTTAATAATTATATTTTTTGTTCTCTAGAATATTGATAAAGTAAAGTAGTTGGTAGAGACCCTACCTATTATGTCAAAGATTACGAATTCGATTCCCATTCAAGTATATTTGAGTGCACAAATATACATCGCGGGTTTTCTTATATTTTGAGTATGTAAACCAACCTTCATTCAATACAAAGAGTAATTAGAGCACCCACAAAACTTTCTTCCGTAGGTCTTAGTAAAGTTAGATTCTAAACTCATAAGTAATCTAAAGATAAAACACCTAGATAAATCAAACTAATAAAGCGTTATAATATATCATACTGTATTGAAAATAATAATAATGAATTTAATAGTTAAGATATAAATAAATAACGCCTACGATGTTTCAAAGCATGCCATAGACCAATATCAATAGTACGTTACATTTCATGGTTTTCTCTTACAATCAGGAGACAGATTTATGTATCCTTAATCCAACCTACGCTAAAGTCTAGATTCAAACGATTCTTTATTCAATTTTATTTTACCACAGACGATTTCGCTTTAGTTTTTAATTATTTTACTTTTTAAAACATCCTCTTCGGTTTATTAAAACAGTTACTCTTGTTAATAAACATAGAATGATAAGTTTACAAATCTATGCTTTTCTATTGCATTCGTAAACACTTATCAATAAATAGATATAAACGTGTTACAGAAAACTACTATTCCGATTAATAAAATACTATTTTTCATTACAAATTCGTTAAGTGCGGAAGTTCTACACTTCAGGCGAATGATATTTTCGTGCTACTCTCTAGGGGATATATTTGAGCTTTGTTTTGTATTTTGTAATTAATAGTTTTTTATGGTACAAGCGAGTAAAGTTGGTGATTACTTTCGAGGCGCTATTGAGGCCCGAGCCGTCAGGCGAGGGTCTGAATATAGCCGAAGATAGTAATCATCAATACACGCGTGTACCATACAACGTTTTTTTTTAAATTAAGAAATACAATTTACTGCAGATATACATAGAGAGCAGTAGTGCTTTACTCAATAAGTCAAAAACAACTTCTGAACTATCTATAAACAACCTGGAGACAAGAACTTCACTTTTAGAGGTGTTAAACCGATGTTCAGTATATGGAGTGTTAATAAATTGTTACCTGCATATCGTTGGCAAGTTATATAACCACAAGCAGACAGACGTTTCATTCATGAAACCAAATGCATATATTGTATGTAAACGGTAATATGAACGGTAAATATGTTAATAAGTTAGTCACTTGTATACAATTTGCATCAAGTGCGGAACTAGTGTCGGGTTGCAGATTCTAACAAGCTAATGCGTCCTGTACCGCGAAAAGGTTGACTAGGACTACTTGTGATGCCTTAGGCTGCTTTGTTTTATATTATACTAGCAGCGCCCCGTGGTTTAACCCGCGTAGTTCCCGTTCCCGTGGAAATATAGGGATATAATATAGCCTATGTCACGCACTGATAAATTAGCTTTCCATTAGTAAAAGATTTTTTAAAATCGGTTCAGTAGTTTCGGAGCATATTCGTTACAAACAAACAATCAAATCTTCCTCTTTATAATATTAGTGTAGATTTATGAAAACATATGATTAATTTTGCCACAGAATTAAAATAATAATCAAACACAGATTGGAAATACGAAATGAATCGGTGTTTAAAAAAATGAAAATAAATACGAGTACTTACTACTAATAAACTTTCTTGCCTCGTCTTCGTATGGAATTCAAATTTATTGAATGATTTTATTAAAAATTAAAGGTAGCATATTCTATTGTTTCATAAAGGCAGGATAAATGTAAAAGACAAAATAAATCTGCCTTGATGCCTATGCTAGTTTATATTTCTCTTAAAATATTTTTGTTTGTATAACATTTTACAACATTAAAAACAAAAGAAAAACAGTAACATTATCTATTGCCATGCGGAAAAACAGGAAATGACTCGATTTAATTATTCAAATACTTTTATATATATTTTGTTAACCTCAATTAACCTCTCTTCTCGTCTCAATTAACGTCTTTGAAAATTAAACAACAAACAAAAGCATAAAGAAATTGTGTCTTACAGAGGGCATAGCTAATAAATATTACTATTTCAAGAGACAATAACTCCTCAAACAGACATTACACCCGTTCTAGTTTAAGATTTAAAAGAGATTCAAAAGAATGTTTGAATAGCTTCGCAGCAAGACAAATGCGATCATTACGTCTACTTGATAGTGTTAATTTAAATTCCTTTAAAGTTTAAACTACCGTCAAAACGATTGTAACTTACCATGATTGAAACAATGTAGTGCTCCGTACTGTTGAGTATTTTTATAGCTTTTGTAATAAGACCATTAACCGAGGTGCGTAAATAAATGAAGGTAATGAAAGGTTAACGTAACCGTGGTAACGTTTGCATATAATTAATCAAGATTTATGTAAAATTAACAAGAGAATCTGTTTTACTTTATCATCTGTGTTAGGTAACAAATACTGGTTGCTAATATTGATAATATAAACGCGAATTTGTGTGTTGTTACAAAACTGCTGTAGAGTCAATCTCATTCAAGATTTTCAACAGCTGGGATTGGCCTCTCTGTAGCTCAATTGGTTTAGAGCATAGGTTCGGTTTGGTCCTAGGTTCAAATCCCATTTTTGGTTAAAATAGGTCATAAAGAATCTACTTATTTTATCTCTCTATTTCCCTGACAAAGTGTTTGTAAAATGTTATGATGATCAGTCGAATAGCTTACATTGTAACAAACAAATAAACAAGCTTTTGCAGTCAATATGGGATAAATATTTAGTTATAATTCAAATCAGTTAAACGTGTTATTTATAGTAGAAGAAAATGTTTTATGTAAAACACGTAACAAATTAACATATGCAATCCTCGTGTGATAACATTTAACCCATATTGTTTTGCTAGTCATCTTGAAATATTTATAAAAACCGGCATTTTGAATTCAGTACAGGTTGGTATAACAATATTACGAGTTTCTTAGAAAATTGACTATTATCTTAATTAATTTTGTAGGATCTAAAACGTTTGCTATGAATGTCATTGCATATATTAATCTACACTAATAATAATTAATAAACTCAAAAACTACTATACCGATTTCAAAAAATCTTTCATTTTTAGAAACCTACATTCACCCTGAGTAACGCAGGCTATATTTTATCCTGGTGGAAACGGAAAACGCAGGTGAAATCGTGAGGCATTGCTAGTAGTAGTTGATAAGGAATTACTCGGAATTTTGAAAACTCTTTTTCCGAAATGTTTAAGTATTCTTTAGTTCTTAGTTAAGTATTGAGTTACCTACCATACAAGTAAAACCGCGGTAGAATAAACAGTACCAGTTACATAATAGGTTTCAAGTCAGCAAAATCTCGTGTTGAAATCGGTCAGTTCTAAATACACTGACCTTCAATACAATTTAAAAGGATGAGTGTAATCGCAATTTATTAATTTACTATATTGATTGATTTCCAAAATATTACCATCATATTTCAATCACAAACCGATAGTTTTAAAAAGCTTTGTGAAACAGCGATATTAATAAATAAAACACATACTTGTATTGTTTGTTGGAGCAGCCATTATTCATTTTATTTTACTACTCATGTCTTGTAAATAGGTCGGCGACGTCACAATAAACTAGGTTCATTAACACCTACGGTTTACGATGATTTCGAGATAATCTTAATTTTAAAACAGACGGTAAAGCTAGAGTGATTCACTATTAGGTCTCCTCAATATTTGAACATCATTTGCAATGCAACCTGAATAAAAAGATCAATATCGGTACATAACGAATACAATGGAACATTATACTGAATTTACCGATAGGTGCAAGGATTTGTAATGAACCATAGAAGCGAATCCTGCACTTTGAAATGGCAACAAATGTAGGAGGTATTTACCAACATTCTGTTAAATCACACACTAACCAGTGTCGCTAACGCTAGTAAAAATGTATGCTAATCAATTTGTCACAAAAAGTATACTCTACGGAAGCTGGTATTTTCTTCCCTTAGCTAGTATGTCGAATTAAGACTGTTTTTGAGAGCCCACAGTTGTTTTATGACACGTCTATATTATAACAGGTCATCGGATAAGTCTAACACAGCCGCATTTGAATTGCATAGGTACATAAACATGCGATCCTAAAAAGTTTTTCTACGAATCTTGCGGTCAGTGGAATCGATGAGAAGCAATGACATTGCTTGCAGTTCGGATTTCATTCACGTCTATTTAATACATCTTATTATCGAATCAATATTTTTATGTCAGCTTAAGTCATTCAACTCTGGATACAATTACCTATCCTTAGCCAAAATGCTTGGCAACAATTATAGTGTAGAATTTTTATGAAAAACAAACATTATAATATCTGGCGCATGCAAATAGAATTTGAAATGTATGTTTGGATGAAGAATAAAAATAAGTGTCCTATTAGTGTAGCAATAAAGTGTCTTGAGAAAAATGTTGTAATAATAGCATAGTGAAAGAACCTATGTTAGTAAATACTAGATACTTACATAAAGATGAATACCTAATAATAACTTTTTAAATAAAACCAAAAGAAAAAAACTAACTTCACTATTATATTGTCACCCGTCGTTTACATTAGCTGTGTGATTAAGTATCTCGAATTCAAAATAGGGGTGTATATATATAGAAACTAAAAGAAGACAAAAAGGTCCTTAGCCCAGAGAGCTTAGAAGAAAAATGTATTCTGTTTATTTTGATAAAGAAACCAAAGGTCTCTGATTCGATCCCGGACTCAAGCCAAGCTATTTTTCAAATGTCTCGGGTTAAAGACCTCCAACACACATTAGACAAGTGTGTAGATTACGCCTATCTCCGCACGCTGTACTCTAATGTGAAAATAAGGCCTTGGCCTTTTAGTTAACGTAATCAGTGTTTGCCTTATAGTGGGAACTTAAAGGGCGATGATTTAGTCTTCTTTATTTCATCTAATTCATTCGTGTAGATGTTCGTATGTATTAGAGACATGTAAGACATGTGCCCCGTAGTTTACCTGCATAGAGCCCAATCCCGTGGGAATTTTGGGATAAAAAGTATTCAAGTACTATTCCTGATTTTATGGAACATTTTTACCAAATTCCATCAAAATCCGTTTAGTAGTTTTTACGTAAAAGAGTAAGAAACGTCAATCCATTCCTCAAAAACTTTCGCATTTATAACTACTCGTACTAGGAAGTAGGATAAAATGCAAAACCAACATTGACAAGTTGTCTTTTATAATGCACAATAGCATGAATATTTCATAAGAATAATTCACATGGAAAGTGTCAATTCAATCTGTAAAGTAGCACTCCTTGCCTTGACACTGAGTCATAAGTGTCCTAGTGAGATGAATGGTTGTCGATTGATTTCTTTGAGTTATAACTGTCATAATTTTGTATACTTACAGCACAGCTTGCAGATAGCCTTGTATGTGTACATATGTACCTACCTAATATGTATGAATTTATTTATTTATTTTATATATGATATGAACTTGTAAAAGGGCAGTTTTCCGCAATTAGAACTATCTAAGATTTTCTTTGCCAGAATTTTGAGGGCTCTATCTACACGTAGAAATTAAAAGTAAAGATGTTGGTTTCACAACCGGGACTGCTGATAGAAGTACGGAAACATCATCACTACATAGTATAAAACAAAGTCGCTTTCTCTGTCCCTATCTCCCTATGTATGCTTAGATCTTTAAAACTACGCAAAGGATTTTTATGCGATTTGTTTTAATAGATAGAGTGATTCAGTGGGAAGGTGTTTAGCATAATTTTATCCCAATATTCCTACGGGGACGGGAACTACGCGGGTGAAACCGCGGGTCACCGCTAATGAATTTATAAACCACTTCGGTAGCTGGTGAGATACTGAGTGTAATCTAGCAATATTGAACTCTATTACATATGTTTATTTTGCAAAATTTTCGCACATCGGTTAAGGATTGCGTTTTACCTATGGTGTAATATGTGACAAGTTTTATACGTGTTAGTAGTATCAGACGTTGATAAAGTGGCACAATCGTGATAAGACAATCACCTGTCAGAGAAGACATTATCAGAGTACACCGATTTAGTGGGCAAAGTGACGTCAAATGTCAATACAGACGGTTGAACGCAGACTGTAGTTTTTGTATGCAAATGTAGGCCGTATGTACTCATATCATCTTCGCTAACAATAAGATTATTAAGCAGGTAAAGGATATGATGATATGTACAGTTCTGTCACACATAGATACTATGCTGCATTACGCTACGAATAAATCTTTTCTTAGGCGAGTTTCAAGGACATATTGGGTCGCGAAGTTTTACATAAAATATATTAAAACAAATAACTTGAATATACTGGCCTTTAAACTGCCGATAGGCACATTAATGCAAGAGGCAGTTTCGGTAGCATTTTTAGTAAAGAAAAAACGGATAAACAGACAGAGATGGCAATGCATTTGTTTAAATAGATTAAATATAGTAAGGTGATTAAAATAAGTACGGACTAACTCAAGAGATTACCTTAATAAGTCTACAGTTTAACATGTTGAATCAAAGTTTTAAACTAACTACGTCAAACATCGTCATCAACTTTAACCAAACTCGGTATTAAGAATTGATAAGATAAAACATTTTGCTTGTAAAATAAGTACTTTATGGTTATAATTATATTATTATAATTTGTAAAAACCATTTTCACACGGCCTCATTAAATGAAAACTTTATTATTAGATACTCAGAGCGTTTACGACGAACTTTACAGCTAGAATGTAACTCTTAAAGGTTAGTCTCACTTTTGATTTCGTCATTGAAAATTAATTAAATATTTGTCAATAATAATTAACATTTTGACCTCTTTTACGATCTTTTTAGTAAATGCTCTTTTATAGAAAAGAACCAAAAATGAACAATTTAAAAAAAAAGAATATTTTAAAGTCCGAGATTTGTAACACAAATTGAATGCATATTTATCCGTTGTAGAACTAGTGTGTAAAGTTTCATAAACGGCAATAATTTGAGCTTGGCGGGTGTAACCGGCGCTACCGGTCCCGACAATGCTGTTTGCAGACAAAGCCGTGTCGGTGCGCGCGAGACGATGACGGATGCCGGCGCGGGCGCAACTCGCGACGCGCATTGTGCGCCTTCCCTCACCGCTGCACCGCTAACATTCCACAAATAGATGAAATAAACAATGGACGTTGACTAATTGAACTACACCGATTGACTAAACCCATCTTATCTTTATTTTCTAATCCGGAAGTAAATGCTTTTCCTTTTAAAGTAACTTGTTATGCAAATAATGTATTTGCTTGTCATAATTTTTATGTTGGGCATGTTAGTGTATTTATAACTTGAATTATATGCATGTATATTGTACCTAATTATAAAAATGAAGTGTCTCTTTTAATGTCAACATTGCAGCTTATTAAGTGCATTTTAAAGTACATATTTACGACAATTAGTATTCAAAAATAAGATATAAACATCAAAATGTAAAGTAGATGATTATCGAATCGTTAATTTCAGTTTTGGTCACAACAAACTCGTGTTTAAGGAATTTTATTGATATCAAACCATCTACATTCATTTCGGTATCGAGGAAACTGTCGAAATGTCAATAAGTGTAATTATAATGTATTTAAAAAAAAAATTATAGTGAGAGCCATATTTAAATTTACATACCTTAATTCATTCAAAATTTTAAACTCGGTACAATACTTTTTATAAGACATCTCGTGTTAAAAGTCTATGGTGTATCTGATAAGTTCTAGTAGCACCCAACGGATAGCCTGATTTTGATTAAATTTCTTTTGTTTAAAAGTTCCTGTCAATGTCTATGATTAAAGAAGTTTTACTAAAGTTAGCAATCACTATGTCATATTTATTTTTACCCACCATGATATAAAATCTTTATCTAACTTTGAGATTGAACTTTCCAAATGATTATATGGCCTTAACAACAGTTTAAATCTCCATTATCTATTGTTTGATTTAGCGAGTGGAAGAGATTCAGTCTAGGTCATACGTCATTATTAGCCTAGGTACGATTAGGGTCAACACCAAGATTAGATGTTCATACAGACGTTATCTTACTGATAACGGTGATATTACGTGGTACTGGGAAACCTGAGAGTTGTAAAGATTAATTTATTTATACAATAGTGGTGTGATGCCTTATATTTATAGTTTTTAGTTGTCATTTAAAAAGTTTGAGATGGTGATAGTTTTTTGGTTAAGTTTAACCTTCAAAGTACATATATTTTATTTAACAAACATTCTACGAATGAAGTTGAATGGATAGTAGAGTTGTGATGTTAGGATTTGTAGAGTAAGGGCATGTAGGTAGAGTCAAAAACTTAGCTCTACATGAGTTCTTTTTTCGACAGTGCTAGCCTAATAGATATGGTCTAGTCATGGCAAAATCTTACATGAAAATGTTTTTGATATTGACAACATAACACATAGTAATTATATTGATATCTTTGATTTACACGAACACTACACATTGAAATAAAACACTTAAACGGATTTTTGTCGTGGTTGTGTTTTGTTTTACATTTTCTGACATTTCGGATTCTTTACAGAACCCGTGATCACAGAAGACTGAGTCTTCGGTGTTTTATTTCAATACATAGGTTATTAAAGTATCGCAAAACAACCACCAACCTTCGATTTTAATTAAAATTAGCAAATGTTACAGATCGTGTTCATAAGGCATACGATCCTTTCTAACAATAGTTGGTATCATCGTATGATCGTAAAGTGACAATAATTTGCACAGGTGTAACCAAATGATACGGTACATACGATTAGTTCAGCTGGTTTGGCACGGGCGTAAGTATTTTACGAAAATTGACACTTACGCGCTGCCTGCCGATAGCCACGTTGTTGCTATTTGTTTTAAATGTTTATTGATTTTGTATAGTTGTTTTGGTTGGACGATAGATTGAAGCGGTTATTGTTCATAATGCATTTATTTCTGTTTTTTTGTGTAAATTTAGATTTTATTATAAATTTTATCTTAATTTTAATTATTATAATTCTATTGAACCTCCTCCTCTCTCTTAATTGCTGCGCCCTATTCACAGGGTCCATGTATATATTATTGTGAAATATAATATTATGTGGATGCAATAAATAAATGTGTCTTTAAACCCTTTCATGAGATTCGTATCATTTTTTTTTTCATTTAAAAGACTGCTTGTTCCAACTCGTAGTCACACAAAAGAAAACCAACGAAAGAAAAAAAAAACACAAGAAACATCAAAATTAAACTAGACAACCAGTTAAATCAAAACCTATTAACCTAAATTATCATTCGATAAATCTAAACAAATGTCATCTTTCGTCTTCCATCCAGCAGTTACGTATAACCCAACAAATAACTCGAACATTTCATATTTACGACAAGCAGACATTTCTTGAAATTATCGAATAAAAGAGTGTTTAATTATTTCCGCTCTAACTAATTACCACGTGCCGTCCCGTCGAGTAAACCTTTCGAAGACAGGCGCCGTTCACATTTGGCCCTTCCAAAGGTAGTCGAACAAAAACAAACAAATAGAAAGAAACCGAAATTACTGGCGCCTGTGTTATCGTCACCGGGACGAGGTCCCTTCGTACATTCTGAGAACACGTTCCAAGTTATTAAGGAAAGGGATCGTTTTATTGTTTCTATTTACATTATCTGTACTTTTATTGGTTATGGTTGCATCTGGAGTGAGTCATCATTTTTTTAATGTTTGTAATTATTTTAATTATTTTTATTAACGTCAATACTACTTAAGTGTTTCACGGGGTTTTACGTATTGCAAACAGTATCTAAGGTATCACAAAACAAAGGAAATAATCATTCACCCATATCAGGATTACAAATCTTTTTTCCTTATATTATTAAGTATTTATCCGCAATATCAGCATGCTATTAACTTAGTCATAAAAGTGCTTAGTTACAGCAACTGACAAATGTATGTAGTTTTCGTAAAATATTAAAATGAATTCAACCTAGATAGAAACTTTCCTATCTAAAAACAGGTCAAAAATAATTATAGTTGCATTTCTGCATGGTACACTGTTTACCTAATAGGTTAAAATTGCAAATAATGTCAGTAGCTGTCACTCATTCTTGTTTTGTCGCGATTCCGATGAAGAAAGCGTCCCCATATACGGTCACAGCACTCTTTAATATAACTAGTTTTTTGGTATCAATCAACTATCATATTAAAAGATTTATAACAACGGTATCATTTTAACTTTACGTATGTTTTACTCTTAATTGAACAGTTTTCACTAATTAAACCTCTTTAATTTAAGTCTCCTTTCTTATTTGAGTCCTTTGTGCGTGAGGTTTTTGTTTTTTGGTTCGATTTTTAAAGGCTCTATCTATCCGTAACAACTGTCAATGATGTTAGTTCGACAACCGGGACCAACGGCTTAACATGCCCTCCGAATATTAAACTTTTAATTAATAAATTAGCTACACAAATTTGATATCAGTGTGTGTTATTATAATAGCGGTTTTAGCAGCAGACGTTTGACAAACGTATGTAGTTAGGTATATAATGAACATACGAGATAATACGTTAATGAACAATTATGTAATATGGTTTCATTCTCAGATAGAGATAGTGCTCTGACTCAACGGACGCGTAAACTGTGCTCTACGCAGACGCGCTAACTTGTAATTTAACTAAAAATTATTTAACTTATACTTAGAATTAGTTAATATTCAGTATTTATTTATTTAAAAATAATAATTTAATTTCGTTTTATAAAAAGGTATAATTATTTTTTTTGTAAAAGGTAAGTTTGCATTAATAATTTTATGAATAAGTATATTTTTACGACGTGCAGAGTTATTATTACGTTAAAATATAGTTTTAAATTTAGTAAGCACATTGATTATAAGATAAAAACAGTTTTTCCGTAACCTTGAAACACATTAATCTACACTTAAAATTATAATTCGATGTTAATTGATGCAAAATGATATGACTTGATGTGACAGGTGATCGAACGCAAAAAAATATGGCTGACTAATAACACTATTAAATAAAACTTTTCTTGTTTACAGGTCGTTTACAATGACATTACGGGAGTTTCGAAGACGAATAATGTATTCATTATCGATAACCAACTATAAGCACAAAACGTCGTAAGCGACATTGAATTATACTACTTTATAGAACTCTTAAAAAAGTCTTTATAGACTCGTGCAAACACAGTGACTTGAACATGTATGTGAGTGACAATCGGGTGCATAAAAAAATGGGTGTTAGGTGTATATTTTTTAAACTATTACTGTTCCAAACTTTGGTGGCGTGGTGCGGGGCAAAACATGTGACGATAAACGTGAACTCTCCCGTCGAACATGGAGGGTTACAGGAAGAAATCCAGGATAGCATAAGGAACCTTATACACAGTGGTAAGCTATATATTTTTAGTTATTCTTTATAAATAATATGTATTTTTGAGCATCTATTTGACATTTTTTTTTATTCTGTTTGAAATTTAACAACTAACATTCGTCCGACAAACCAGTGTTTTTCAAAAAAAATCTTGAGAACGTTTTAAACAGTCCTCTTTTCACCAAACTTTTTATTACTCTACATCCCCTTTATAGAGAAGCTTGAAGAGAATGTTAGGAAGCAGATTGTTCGGAATAAACCATAAAAATAGGCAATCATTTTAATCGATTTAGATTTTTAATATTTAAACACATGGATATTAAATTACTACATGTTAAGATGTCTAATCTAAGTTATCTCAACCATATTTGACAAGGGTTCGCGCCTCAAATTCATTAACATTCAACTTATTGATATAATCAAATGCATCTTTTGCCGATGTTACAAAATTTGAAACGTTCATAATTGCATTTCAGATTTTGTATGTCTTTTTTGGGAATGATATGGTAACTGTCAGTTTGGTAATTCTGAGCGACGCGTGGTTGCTTTAAAAGAAATAAATGAGACAAAATTAAGATTTAGTATCCCAAGAAACGCGTTTCAAATTATGTTGTTCATTTGATCTTATTAAAAAGAACTCATGAAATCTTTGCAGAGCTTAAATGCCTAGAGTTTGGCAAAAAAGCTTTTGTTATTACGATTTAAACTTCCACATTTTATAAAACCATACTTTTTTCTTTCTTTTGTACCAGTAATATGAATGAAATAATCGACTTTTTATTGTCTGTTACTTAAAATAAAATTATCGATATCTCGATTAAATCGTTAAGTAGGTAACGAATTATTGCTACGTTGCTAATTATAGTTTTTGTATAATAATAACCGTAGTCCACATTTAGTTACGCAAGGACATGTAACGTAATGTACTTAATTATGATTTCATATCAACATGAGACCTCCCATGAATACTTTTTACGTATAAAATTATTAAAAAAATATTGGTGTTACCTACCGCAAGTACTTCATTGTCAAAATATAAAATTACCTAGTGCTGTAAGGTGTTTTGTTACTATAATTATTTACAAGTAACTGGTTTTCTTTTAAGTAGAACAAATGTGTCAACTCCTTTTGAATGGTATTATGTATAGATGCTGGATGATTGATTTATGGGCCCATAAACTTAATTGTAATTTTACGATGTCTCTATCTCTAAAGAGAAAGGTCACGACGAAAGTCATAGAAATGTATGACCTTGATTGACGTATGCTTATAGAAAATGAATTTCAAGTAAATTGTATGTAGCAAGAGGATCTAAAGCTAAAGCTTCTTTTAGAATGTTGCTTGTCTCTCAGTATTGAAATAATGTTTCATTATTTTTTATTACACAGTACACTTTCATTATTAGCATTCAACAGTAATTTGAGTAATATTCGCTTCGGGTAGCAATAAGAGAACTTCACTAACGGCCGGGAATCGGGATGCCAAAAATAGTATCGTGTGGATAACGTAGATTGAGCCGAACAGAAAACGTCAAAATGAACCATAAACCTAATAAAACCAATAACCGTAAAGTCTGTAAACTGGCAATCTGAGGCGGCTCCAGATTTACGAAACAAACCTCCTTGCTGTACCACTGGAAGGTCATCGACCCTCACATCTAAATTAGTATTCGCCAATCTCGTACTAAATAGCACTTGTATTGTAAGGCCGACTTTAATTGATATCGTAACAGAGTTAATGTTTGATAAGCATATCGTAAAAGTTCTTAATTATAACCGAAATTTATCTCAGGAAAGTGTAAAGTATAACGATCTTGATTCTGTTATCTTATTGTTAAATATTTACCCGACGAATCTTATCTGGTGGTGCGAAAAGGTGCGAATCTGTTGGTCTTGGTGACGTGTGCTCTGACGTAGAGCTGTCATCTGTCAGGTGAGATCACGGAGATATACACACGAAATTAATTCAATATTAATCTGTGGCGATGCCTAATTGATTTTCGAAGGTTTCAAACATCAAATGCGTTCGTATTTTAAATGGATGCTCTAAAGCGAACAAAAGAAAAATAATGTAGCAATGCCACAAACCAGCCAGTCTTTAAAAAATAATTACAAAATGTCAGTTTAAAACATAATAGCAATATAAGTTCTAATTATTTCCCTCGGGTCAGATAAATTTGTGGTACTATAACTAATATTGAATCACGCATCTTGAAGGCCCTAATTAAATAGCATCATGAATGAGATAAACATGTGAGTAGTAATATTAGTAAGAAAGTAAATAATAGTTACGCATCTTATTGATGTTAGAGACAGGAAACTCGCAATAACGTTTACACTTGTCACATCATATTATAATGTTTTAGTTTGCTTACACTGATTATGTGTAATTTAGGGTGATGCAACACTTTTATCGCTTTATTTACTTTAGTACCAGTATCATGTGTGTATATCTAATTTTGTTACTAGACGTTCATTTTCCTGTTTTTTCTTATAGTATCTCGCGTCTAAGCCTTCAGTATCTCGCTGTTAACTAAACGTTGAATATTCGTAATTACTAACCTGAACTTGCAATCATCAATCATAACAGTTTTATTCTTCAAAACGGCATCTAATCCTTTGAAATTCCAACGTAATCGTTCCGAACCTCCTTGACCGGACCGGACCCCAAATAATGAAGATGACAGACGCAGTATAACGTCAATAAGTCGTAAGACGTGAAAATTACAAGACTGGTTCCCATCCGGCACATACATACAGATAAATAATTAATTCTATTAGATTAGGTACTTATTATAACCGCAGGAGGTCTCTACCGACCAACATAAAGACAACAAAACAAAATGTTATTACCGAGTTGTATGTCGAAATTACCATTACAGAAATGCTTTTATAGCGCTGTTGTAAAGCCCACACATTCTGATTTGTTTGTGGATATGCCAAACAATTTGTTAACATTTCAATTAACTTTCTGAACGTATTCAATATATTTTATGTACAGTCACGACAACAAGTTTCTTTTTTGTTTTTTGTCATTAGCGAGAGACAGGACTAAAATGTTTTTGTATTTTGTTTTAATTGAATCGATAAAAGTTTTTTTTTTTCGGTGAATAATGAAGGTGTATTTATCAAATGATATTTGTCTAGTTAACCACCTACTCAGACATGTAGTTTGACGAGAAGAGGTCGGTGTCTTGTGCCGTGGGGCGGTGCTCGAAGCCTCGCAGTAATAGCTAGTAATTGGTGCCTAGCCTCAGAACAACTCAAATATTCGTTTCACCCACGCGTGCCTTCACAAAAAACGCTGTTTGATTTTGGTGGACAGATTTTTTGATTGACATTTCAAATGGTTTGTGTAATTTAACGTTTTTCTAGTTCAATGAAGCCGAACTGTGGTTGTGATAAATGTGACGGGTTGTTATAAATTGGGTTTAAAGTAATCTACAACTTTATACAATTTATTAATTGTGTTAATCTCGGATCATTATTTATTTACGAAAGTATCTACGAAAGACAGTTAACTAAAATTGGTCCACAATTAATAGTTATCATTGTTGAATTAACTGGCATTAACGTCTCTTTCATAGAAAACTACTTGTTTACGTCAACCTATATAAAATCAATAAAACCAAACGCACCTAATCTTCGCTTGAAACAGTTTCCCACCACTTTTTACTTCACGGAACTGTTAATCGTCTTGGAATTGAATTATTGCTGTTTTTACTGTGATTAAATTCATATGTATGAGTTCGTTGAGCGTTTAGACAAATATAGAGTGAGAAAAACACGAGTTGCAAGTGGACCCTGTGTGGCCATACCCGTCGGAGTGTCGTGTGACTAGCGCCGCTGACACAGCACACTAATTTCATATGAAATTGTACATATGATGAATGATAAACTAGGAATTATGATTATCTATGAAAATAGAACTTAATACCAGGAACTAAACACGTAATCCCGCTTGTTGCTATCGAAGTTTAGAACGATTCAATTGAATTATGTGTAAATAATACGACATTTCCCACCGAATGTACTGGCCGCATGTAAATAAATGTTAAACTTGTTAGTGCAAGTATATTCGTAGTTACTTAGTTGATTAGAAAGTTTAAATACGTACGAGTTAGCATATACTAACGTTTATAATATTTGGGGTAGCTATTTATTTTTATTTATTTAAAAAATATCATCTTACAGAAAAACTTTAGCAACATTTAGTTGCTCTAGAACAATACATAAAATCACTTCTCCAGAAATACGCACTCTAATAACAAAGAAAGACCTCATCGAATTGAATCAATTTTATTGAGTAAAACACGTAGTATTTTAGTTTTCCATTTATACTTGAGATATAGATATAAGTATGTAAACGAATCAAACATAAAAACTTTTAAAATAAAAAAAGACCATGTAGGTACTTAGGTAGAGTATCTCTAGAAGGCAATTCTACATATACAATACAATTTTCGAATCAAACCCCAGTATTCAACATCAAATTATTAAAACTGTACGAGCATTAGAAGTTACGCTTCCACTACCGTCACGTACGCATCACGATAATTTATTAGGAGATTGTTTGTGTATAATTAAGGCGATAATGAATGGTACATAGCGTTATTATGTGAGTCGGGCGCCGGGCAGTGAGTGACGAGTGGCGCCGGCGGCGGGGGCTAGGGCGCAGGGCGTGACATTGACCCTCACATCTCAGCTCTTTAAACTCACGTCACGTTACGGAGTTGTTGTAAAAAGTCTCTTGAGTTTTATTGTTGAGCTTTATGGTAGCAAACAACGATGGCCGTAAGGGATCTTATTTAGATGAATTATGTCACTCTAGATTCTCTATAACATTTATGTTTTTGAAAATGGAATACTTACAATACCTACAATATTTGTAAGCCTGAGAGTCAGAATAACTATGTAACTATGTGACTTTTGTATCTACACTCGTAGATCTACAAACTAATAGATCATTTCATTTTAATGAATAAATAATAATAATTTGTATCACATGTAAATAGACTAAGTAATTTAAAAAACGATAGGACATTTATTTAACAATAGTTATTTATGGTACAAGCGAGGTAAGTTGGTGATTACTTCCGAGGCGCTATTGAGGCCCGAGCCGTCAGGCGAGGGTCTGAAGATAGCCAAGGATAGTAATCATCAATACTCGCGTGTACCATACAACGTTTTTCAACACATTTGCGAAGAAATTATCATTTTTCGCTAATAAATAAACAGGTTTTCTATTCGCGCGCATCCAACACAACAATGGTGATCGGCCAAAGACTAAAAGAATATACTTATTAAAAAAAAATACAAATTATTTTTTCAACACACTTTGTGGTAAATAGATAAAGTAATTTAAAAAACGATAGGACATTTATTTAATAAAATATTTTTTTTTGTTGCCGACTGTACTTAATCTTACAAAGCCGTATAAAATGTATACGAGTCAGTTAGCCTACAGAATTGAGAAACAATAGTCAATTAAGTTTATACTACACTTAATACATTCATACTTATCAAAAACATAATGAATTACTACTTACATAGATTTCTGTTTATATAAAATAATTTATTTTCAGTACTTACACAACGTTTATAGCTTTTTTGGATTTGTAAACGCATTTTTTATGAGTAATTCTCAGATTTAAATGACGACTTGTCACAATTTTTTGTGGTTAAACTTTTACATGTCATATTTTTTTTATAGTCTTATTTTTTTCGTATTAGGTGTAAAAAATATAAAATGTTTTGTGAAATAAGAATTAGCTATACTATTAATAAGACGGTAAATTTAGGGCTAGCCAGGGATTTGCTTTGACGAGTCTAATACAAATACAATGTTACTGGCATCGAGTTTAGTAAAAACCAGCTAATTTTCATCAGAATTTGAACGAGATTTTTATTATAATCAGAGATAAATGTATTCTTAAAAAAACTGTAATCAAACAATATCATATTGCCGATATGGTGCGATAGTACCTTGCATCATAGTTGGCCACGCGCGCATACATACACATTACATATTTATTTATTTACTTCAATCAGCGTTTAGAAACATCAGGTCAATATTGTATTTGCATTTTGTTTCCGCAATTCCTGGAAAGCACCGTCATAATAACTATATTACTGCATATTTGCAACTTTCTGCAATCACACTACAAAAAAACTAGGTTTATAACTATATCCAAAATTATACAATCGTATATCAAATAAGTTTTTAATTATGTTCTTAATGTAATCTTTATGATGGACGTATCTCTAAGATAAGAGGTTATCTTTTCATCTTACTTAGAGGCTGGTTTAAGAGGATTTACTTACTTAATATTTAATAAGAACTAGGTAAATGCAATATATTCGCAAATGGATCATGTTTATGTACGCCGTGTGGCCTAGTAAATTAATGAGGTTGTATTTTTACAGATTTTGTGTTAGTTATATGTTTTCTTTAAGAAAATAGTATTTTTAATGACTTGGCGGTTTTGTGCACTTGCCTGCCATGCCTAAGATCCCAGGTCTAAGTTTCAAATCCTGAGTCAAACCAAGAGTTGAAGATTGGTGATGATTATTATTTTTTAAAATTGCAAACGTCACCAACACACATTAAACAAGGCGTAGTGATAACAATTATTCCAAATGAAAGATAATTTTATTAATATTAATTTTTTTATTTTATTTTTTTAAATATTTCCTAAAGTAGATCGTAACAGTAGATAGGTAAATTAACCTCGGTAACTAATTATAAAAAGTCAGGCAGAACACGAGTTAATTGGAATTTGCTTATGATATAATAATAAATAATAACACCTAGTTACTAAGTATTCTGGGAAATGGTCTAGATAACACATCTAATACACAGCGTAATGAAAATGAGAACATTTGAAACGTATTTAGTGATCTAATTAGATTTTTATTATGAAACAATATCAAAGTACTTAAAAATTATGGAAAAAAAAATTAAAGATAGCTATAAATAGATATAATTTACATAACTGTACTCCGTGGATTTGAATTGATTGAAACAATTAACATAAAAATATTGAATTGAAATTGATTTACTCACGTCAAAGAAACATCAATATCCAAGGAAGGGAATTTTAAGTTAAAATTAAGCAAATTTAGGACATAACATTTACATTATGAGCATAGGATTAAATGTTTATTACTAGAAATGTTCTACCAATATTTATTTGGGGTTATCCACGTTCAATAAGCTACGATAAAAATAGTAATTATTATGTTATTTTTGTAAAATTATCTTAATTACAAACATTTTATTGATACGTAAACGATTAAAATTCATTGTTGTTATAAATAAACATAATTTGTGGTTCAGCTCGAGTTACATAAGAGCACAAAACTTATGATCTTTTGGGTGGTCCCAAACTCTGATTAGATAAGCGATATTAGCTTACGAAAACTACGTATTTAATAAAAAAAATAAACATTTAAAACTCTGCTATAGAAAAAACAGACAATAAAAACTTTATTCAATCTTTATGTCATCGAGTTTAAAAGATGGGACCTAAAATAAGTCCTCGTGACATATTTATTATTTCTCTTGTTAGAACCATTTATGAATATTTAGAATAATCCATAATTTTAAGAGTATGACATTCAAGATCATTTCAATTTCAAAGTCAGACGTTGAAACTTTACTGTATTACACAAACGTATCTAAGTTTCTTTAACATTTGAAAAACTCGTACGCTTATTTAAAGACTAGGTATCGTTTGCAACGTTAAAATCCCATAATATTCCATTGTTAGGTAAAGTCCAAAAATCATATAAATTGCATACAATATTCTAAAACAGTCAATTTCTTCAAGTACTTATTCAATCTTTTCTTTGTCCACCAGGTATCTACTCGCACAAACACCTGGACTCCTCGCAAGTGCAGGTGACGAGGCCAGTGAAAGTGTCACACGACGGCGAGTTAGTCTCGCTGGTTGTAGACCATGCTCACGAACACGGCCATGCGAGAGCTCGCAGAGACCTGCACAACAAAGAACATGAGATGCCCCACTCCCTGCATTATAACCTCACTGTAGATGGCCGACAACTCAGGCTGGATTTACGGTAAGTTGTCTTTATATCTAGAGGTTTATGTTGGTCGAAGCATCTTTGGTGTAGTCTATACCTATTTGGAATCAATCTAAATATACAGGCTGGAGGTAGAGATCAAGGTGATTTCATTACTAATAAGTAGTAGGTAAGGGTGAAGATGATGTCAAAACACTCCTCTATACGAGTCTGTAATCAACAGTGAGAGATATAAATTGATGAAGAATATCAGTGTGAAAGAAAGACAGATCATAGTTTTCTGTCACATTGAGAAAATTAGATGACTTTTTCGATTTAGCTAACCAATTTCTCAATAAAGGTATCTTTGCAAAAAATAAACTGTTTGTACAAAAATCGTGTCTCGATATCGATAACATGTCTCGAGGTAAAACTAACACCAAAATATTTTTTTACTTTAAATCGACTAATTAGTAACAACTAATTAATTGTGTAATTGATAGCGTGGGTCCAATTTGTATGATAATGCCAATATACTTAGTGCTCCACAATTTTCAATGTGAACGAATTATAATTTTGTATAAAACCTTGCCTTATTCAGACATTCAATAAAATTGTTACTACGATGAACCTTCTAAAAAGGAATCACAAGCATCTTACTGACGTAAATGTACCCAGTTGCATCGATATAACCACGAACAATAAAAGCACCGTATAATAAAGAGTACTAGCATATAAAGGTACAAATATTATTAGTGTGAACTATGTTGCATTCATGCGTTGCATATTACTTGCAAAACACCAATAAAACACCCACATCGAGTTAAACTTCAATAAAATTTTGGACACGAACGTAAATAATTTTCCTCAACATTAACTCTAGGCATACTTAAATTATCGTAAAATGTAGATAGCTGTTGCGAGGACTGTTAACGACACTACGAATTACCGAAAGGACCATTTGAATTTAATAACGTACTTACGAAGTTAACCTATTAAATGTAACATGTTTGTTTATTCAAAAGGAATTCTAAATTTATCTACTAAATTAGCGGCGCCCCGCGGTTTCACCCGCGTAGCTCCCGATCCCGTAGGAATATGGGGATAAAATTATGCTAAAAGCCTTCCCACTGAATCACTCTATCTATAAAAAAACCGCATCAAAATCCGTTGCGTAGTTTTAAAGATCTAAGCATACATAGGGACATAAGGACATAGGGACAGAGAAAGCGACTTTGTTTTATACTATGTAGTGATAATATTTTAGCTGTGCCCCGTGGTTTTACCCGCATAGTCCCCGATCCCATGGGAAGATCCCAGGCCTATGTCCTTCTCCGGACCATAAGCCACCCCTGCACCAAATTTCAAGTCAATCGGTCCAGTAGTTCACGCGTGATGCCATGACCAAGGGAAATAGGGATTCATTTTTATACATAGAGATTAACTCTATTCTTCTTCAATGTACTCAATGCACTAGCTTTTCTTATATTACAGTCGGTCTATTTGATAAAGTTCACGCCATATACAGACCTACAGACATACATCTCGACCTTAGAATTTATCCAAATCTCGACAGATAGATCAAACTTATAACCTTTAGCCTTGGAGGTTAAAATAGTCAAATACTTCTTAAAATAAAAAGATAAAATTCGATGAAATATTTGATTTATTACGTACGTAGCTACAAGTTATTTTATTCTTTGTAAGCTAACAATAGAACTCTTTGTAACCGAACAGATGATACCTATTTATTTAAAACATAAGATTTTAATTACCCGTGTCTGTCACTATTGACCCGTTGAGTGTATGTTTATGTATAACAGATAAAATTTACTATAGTAACAATGATTTAGTGCTACGGTATGTTGTGTAATAGTGTACGTTAATTTGTAGAATAGGAAATCTAAATAATCTATTCATGTTTTTGTTTTATTAATACAAAAACGTGTTCGTTTGTACCTTGTTTTTACTTCAGCAAATGACAGAGTAGTCACTCTTCCAAATTAAGAGTTCCGAGTTCGATTCCTGCGCAAGGTAAAAATTGTCGGGTGCATCAAGTATTTTTATATTTGGTCTGATTGGCTAAAAGTATACATTATTTATAACGCAAATTGTTTCAAATTAAAAATAAGAGTATGTAAACTCTTTCCTAAATTAAAACAAATAGAAATGTAGTCGTAATAAACTAAATCATACGACACTTATATAATCTTATTTAACTTAACTGTAAGACCAAACTACTTATACAACATACGTTTGTGTTTTCTCTTATTCACGTTGTAGATAACGCCCGTGTACCTCGGAGATAAGAGTTTTGAAGTTCATGAACTTGTTACCAAAAAGAGCATTGATCGCTAACTTTGTCTACATGATATAGCTTTAATTATTGTAGAAATTAGTTGTTGATAACCCAAACATTAATGAAAAACGTCTCGGTCTAGTCATTAGATCAGACTCTAGTGACATCTGTATCTGTCTGCATAGAGCCTAGTCTAAGACATAGAATGAACTCTTGGTCAAGTACCAACTATTCCTACATGGCACGAGTTTAAGATCACCAACATGCAGTAAGCAAGCTGAGTGACTATTCTTATTCTTTTTATAGTTATCATGGTTATTGGCACTCAAATTATTATAATTAACGGGATACTTATGTATACTCAGATCATCCGTGATCATGGCGCTTGCAACAGCGTCGAAATATCGGAAACTCGAAACAAATAATATACAAGGCAAATATCCCGTTAATTATAATAATTTAGAGTATTCTTATTCTCATATCATCAGTGAATGGCCTTTTCTGATAAGCATACGTGTGCCTATCGCTCTGTAAGTAACTCGACTGACATAGTTTTTTTCTCATATCTCGAATCGACCTTCGCAAATATTTGAACTTGGCTCCGTATCTATCACGTTTTGGGGCACATCTCACTCTTTATCACTCGTTTGCTACTAATGCCTTGTATTGTTTTATCTTATACTAGCAGGCGCACCGCGGTTACACCCGCGTAGTTCCCGTGAGAACGCGGAGGTACAATTTAAAATTGTACTAAACACCTTCCTCTTGAATCACTTTATCTATTAAAGAAAACCGCAACAAAATCAGTTGCATAATTTTAAAGATATAAGCATACATAGGGACAGACAGCGGGAAGAGACTTAGTTGTAAATTGTGTAGTGATATTTTAAGATGCACTTGAAAACTGTATTGTAGATAGTTAATACAATGGCTTCCAAACAGTAAGCTACTTATCGTGACGTTTTTAATATTGCATCGTGTTATTAAATAAAATAAATCAAATATAGTGTTATTGAACTTTTAAATGATGTCTGTTCATTAAACGCCCACGTCTGGCACAATTCAATGAGGTCTACAAAAAACTTTATGAACTGTATAAACTTAATCAATCATAATTTAATATTAGGTACCGGAAAGTTCTCGAAAACTATTGTCGTTAGACTCATCATTAAAGTGATTGTCACCAATTTATTGTTACATCATCATTTTAATTCTGATTTGGTTATAAAAATAATCTAATTTATTTTTTGTTAAATAAAATCGAATTTGAACTGATTCTTCGTTAGGAACAATTTTGCAATACACACTGGCTTTTTTCGAATAAAAGAAACATCAGAAAAAAAATGATTAACACTGAGCGAAATTGAGGATTGTTTTTTAAATTACATAATTATGTTCTTTTCAGCTTTATTTTCGAAAATAAATGATCAGCATTCGTTGAAAAGTTACAGTTAAATAAAATCGGAATACTCACACATTTTCATGTAAATATTAAATCTGCTAATAACTATCTAACCTTGAGACATACTGACATAATTTTGTATACACTTTTAGCAAATAAATCTTATTAAATATCTCTGTTGTTCCCATTATAATGTCTCTGATATTAAAATAATCATACATTGGTCGTTGGTGCCAACAGTTATAATCACATTAGTGTAATTTTACGTTTTGAAACAAAGGGAATAATGTTTGCTGGGACTTTTCTCGGTAAGTCATTATTCTTCATGTTTATTAGTTATTCATGAGTTTTATTAAAATCACTTTTATTTCCTTGTGTAACACAATGCGATGTTTGGTGGTGGTCGAATTTCGGCCGTAAATAACATATATCAATACTTTTATGCGGTTAAATTATGTTGGGTTTCTGAAGGAGGGCGTCGACAGTTGTTGGTGGGAGACTGCGAAGGATAGGGATGGTTGGAAACGTTTAGGGGTTGCCCAACAGTGGGACAATATAAAAAGATTAAAAAGAATATTGCAACTCTATATGTATTACCTGTATCGAGAAAAAGTAGTTAAAGTTATAATTTATGCGTAAAATTGACAATGTATGATTTAAATCGCCCATTATTGTATTAGATACGAAATATTAATTTAGTACACGATGTTGGCCGCCCGCCTAATTCACTGCACGCACTACTTACTGGAGATAATAAATTTTGTTTGATATTTCCGTTATATTTTTTTTTTTAGTATAACTGGAGCCGACCGGATAACGTAGAGATTAAATGTGTACAGTAGTAGTAAAGAAAAATATAATTCTATTTAAAATATACTTAGTTTTGTTACAAAGACTATTAGTAGTACCATTCATAACTTTCATATCATAAGTCAAGAATGACTCGACCATTTTACGTATAATTTAGTACATATTCTCTCATGACCAGGAATTGCATAAACTTAGACTTTTATCCCGGAAACCGTATGGGATCGAAATTGGATCGGAAATTACGCGACGAAACCTTGGCAGTTTGCAATAAACACAAAATAATAAAAATGTTATTTGAGTGTTGTAAGAATTTAAATGAAAATTTAATAACTAAACGTTAGGAAGTCAAAACATTAGTAATTTATTCAAATGACACGCAATAAATCAAGCTCGCGCATATTTTATTGTGTTTAGAATAAATGTTAACAGTATTCCTAATCTAGCTTTACAGCTTTATCTGGTTAGATATAATGAGTTCCTAAACTGGAAGGTACTGCGGCATTCTCGGACCGAATACTTAGACATAATAAATTTACAAATGACAACACAGTTTGTACAAATATAAATTTAACTGGTTTTATTGTTGACAATTCAAATTAAAAAACATCCATTTTTGGTATTCTCATTTTAGTTACTGGAATTGTTTTTTGAATATTTAAATTTCGCCTATTAATTTCACAAAGTGATTACAATCTGTTATCATTAGTTTTAGCTGTTCGGTCATTAAATATGTTGATAGATGCATAGAGATACAGTATACTGCATGGATACAGTGTCTTATTTTAGTGATGAGATCATATTTTATGGTTGAACTCAATGGTTTATCTCTAATAATTTAATGTGGACGATACGGATGATCAAAGGCAGTCGTACGGAAGCTCGGCGCGTTTTCGTCTGCAATAGTTTCGCGGAAGTCGTCCTATGCGAACACAATATTACTAAGAAGCCATCCGTGCACTTTTTATTCATACGCACTACATTTCATTAATCCATACTGTAAGTATACGAGTACTACATTGATTGCACATTAAATGCGTGAGTGTTAAATGAATTGGACATGTAATGTATGGTAAGTTATCTACTTGGCTATTGCGGTGTATGGCCAGTTTCAACAGATCGGCCTACAGATTCTATTAATTATCTATCCATCCTAGCGAGTAAGTTGAGTGTATTTAATAAAGCTTACTTACAACAAAATAAACTTTATAATCCATACTTCTATACTAATATTTTAAAGAAGTAAGGTTTGTGTGTTTGTTAAATTGTAAGGGGTAATCTCGGGATCTACTGAACCGATTTAAAAAAATCTTTCACTAATGGGAAGCTATATTGTCAGCGAGTGACATAGGCTAGTATTCCCACGGGAATGGGAACTACGCGAGTGAAACTGCGGCGCGCTGCTAGTACAACATAATTTGAAACTAGCTAAGGGAAAAGTCCCAATTATCGTCAGGTTTTGCACTTGGCCAACTTTGCAGCTATACCACGTTGTAGTATATTTAGTTACAACGATCAAATTTTGTAACAAGATAACTGATTTATCACTTTTATCGGTAAATATATTTTTAACACTGATTAAAAATAATTAAGTAATGATATTTTAGAAATTATCTAAAAACACCCATTTGTACCAGTATCCGTCAGATTTGTCCTAGCTATCGTCAAAATGTCCTAGAGTTCGTCAATTTTCGGTGCTAATTTGAACTCTACGCCAATGGATTTAAAGTAGTCATTTTCAATCATATTTCTTGTGATGCAGTAACTCAACTAAAGGTAATGCCTGTTGAATGAAAATTAAAATTCAAAACTGCAGGCAAAGCTCAACTAATTTTGTTAAAACTACATTTTGGTACATAAAGTTACACACGGAGCCAAAACTGGACACCCATAGTGAGGTTAGTTCTCCAATTTAAAGTCGCTCAGCAAGCTATGGAGAGAGCTACGAGTATGCTTGGACTTTATTTGAAAGATCACATTCGGAATGAAGTAATCCGACAGATAAACAAAGTGACCGACATAGCTCCAAGAATTAAGTCGCTGAAGTGGCAGTGGGCTAGCCACATCTGCAGAAGAACCAACAACCGTTGGGGTAAACGAGTTCTTGAGTGGAGATCGCGTCTAGGCAAGCGTTGTGTAGGGTAGGACGCCCATCAGCGAGGTGGGGTGATGTCATCCGCAAAGTTGCTGGTAGCGGATGGATGACATTAGCTGAGCTCAATGGTCAAGCCTGGGCTAACCTATGTTCAGCAGTGGACGAGAGCAGGTTGATGATGACATAAAATTGTCACACACCTACCTATCTATATTTATTTTAAAAATCTGTGTAATGTATGAATTATATATATTGCGTAGAACATTCAACACCATATAAGTCGTTTTTTGCCCTTTCATCTCAAATATTATTACTCGTAGATCCTAGAGACAGAGTAAGTCTCTGAAATACCAACAGTGTCTTCAAAGTGTTTGCAGACGGGTTAGCTGACGATTCTGAAGAAACTATGAGAAAATACAACGAACGCCAATCCTCAGAGGTGCGGAATTACGGAAGTAAGGTCTACTGATATAGTTATGTCTGACTTACGAGTAATATACTTGAGATGAAAGGCTGGTAATACACAGAAAAGCTGGTCCACCAACTAAAAGTCGCTCAGAGAGCTACGAGAGGGCTATACTCGGAGTTTCTCTGAAAGATCGCATTCGCAATGAAGTGATCAGACAGAGAACCAAAGTCACCGACATAGCTCAAAAAATTAGCTCTCTGAAGTGGCAGTGGGCTGGCCACATCTGTAGGACAACCGATGGCCGTTGGAGCAGACGAGTTCTCGAGTAGAAACCGCGGTTCGGCAAACGTCGTAGTAGGACGTCCTGTGGCTAGGTGGAGCGATGATCTGAGCAGGGTAGCCGGGAGAGAGTGGATGCGACGTGCTGCCGACAGGGCACATTGGCGCGAATTGGAAGAGGTTTATGTCCAGCAGTGGACTAATACAGGTTGTTGATGTTGATGATGATATTTGAGATGAAAGGGCCAAAAACGACTTTACGACTTTACTGGTTCTACGCGTTTGATTTATACACAGATTTTTTAATAACTAAATGTGAAATTATATGTAAGTACCTACCAAATTTATATTTTTTACAAAATCAGTTGAGATATCCTGCACCTGCAGTTTTTCTTTCTGCTTTAGTTTTCTGTCAGAATATTTATTTTCATTTATCAGGCATTGCCAACTTTGTTGTGTTTCTGCATCACAAGAAATATGATTGAAAATTACTACTTTAAATCTATTGTCATAGAGTTCAAATTAGCACCGAAAATTGACGAGCTCTAGGACACTTTGACGATGACTGGGACAAATCTGACGGATACTGGTACATTTGGGTTTTAGAATGTACTAATAGCTGACACACTCGAAATAAAATATCAATATGAATAAATAGCACGATTTAATGGATAATATAGAGAGATAATTAATTTCACTATTATAAAAAAATAATCACTCATACAAAGGGCCGCCCAATCTTGCAAAATGTAACATCGAACGTAGTGACCTAGACTACAGATTCAGTGGTTAAATCTCACAAAATTCACGAAATCTCGAATTTTCAATTTCCATCGCTCATTTCTCCAAAACAATAGCAGTTATTAACACATACTGCTATTGTAATGATAGCAAAGATTACCATAAAGATGCTGTAATTCAAATTTTATATGAATATATTGGTTGAATTAAAATATGAATATTTTTCTATAATCTGACGAGTAGTGGGACACTGTCGACATTACGTGCCTTTCCCTTATGACCTAAGTAGTTCAATGAAACGGGGCATATATGACCTATGTTTAATCTATTTGATAGAAAGATGAGGACCTAATGGCGAAGTGGTCAGTATGCCAGACTGCCAGATAAGGGGTGGTAGTTTCAATTCCAGAGCGAAGTAAGTATTTGTGTGATCTACAAATGATTATCTCGGTCTGATTGTGTGTATGTTTTGCTGCCATAGACACTGGTAATAAACCTAGTTAAGATGGATTGATTATAAGAAAAAAGGAGTTAATGCTATATTTTCGAGCGTTCACATTATTTCACAATCTTTAACTACGAAAATTATAAAAATCGCGAAAGTTATAATATACATACCTATATTAAACGAATACTTATTTAACTTGAACATTAACCGTTATTTTCCAAAACCGAAAGTACAAAAATAACCATACCTAATGTAAATTAACCATCTGACCAAAATCTACGTGTTATAAGAAATGACATGATTACATTAATTCAAGTTATCTGAAATTAAGGTGCGGGCATGGCCTTGTCGATTTTCTTTTTAAAGTCACCAGGTTCATACATTTTTAATGGGTTTGGGACAAAAAGTAGACAGTTTGAAAGTTGCAGTATGGTCTCCGAAGTTCAATTCATACATATTTATGTGGCAATTATTGTAATACAATGAACGATGAATATTGCAAGGATTGCGCAACGTGAACCCATAACGGGGGAGTGTGCAATCGATAAAGCATATGACGGTTTTTCAATGAACATCGTGGTAGGGAAATGGGATACTGTTAAAATATCGAAAGAATTTTAACAACGTGGACCAGCCTTAACTAGTCTTTAAACTCTATCATCAGCATCATCAGCGATTTTTGGGCTCTAACTACCTATGAATACTGTCGATAATGTTTTTTCTTACGACAATTGTAACAGACTGTACTAAAACTTCGTTTTCATTTGAACCTGACACTGTAATGAAACAAATTAAACTTTTAATTTAAGTACATAAGTACAGTTTTAACTTAAAAAAAGGCAGAATTATGCGAGTACCTACGAATTATCTAATCTACGCGGGGCTCTCCCTCAACTAAAGCTTAAAAAAAAAAGAACATTTTAAAACTCCTTTCCCTCTCTACGTATAAGAATAGATGCAAAACTCATCGATGTACAATTTTAATCGGTAATGCAAGGCTAAGGTTATTCAAGACTAAGACTGTTTATACTACAAACATCAACCATCAAATGTTAGGAAAATGTTAACGATAGAGCAGTTATTACGTTATCACATTAATGAATTTAATGATAACAAGTTGTTAGTAGTTACATAAAAAGAAAGAGTTCTATAATTTGCCATTTACATGCAACTGAGCAACCTTATCAAATTACAGGCTTAAAGGTACTTTGTGGAGCAAATCGATAGTAATTTACACTTGGTAATAATCGGTTATAATTTAACAGATACATCGAGTTCGCTGTTGATTAACATACATTTATGAACATATTTGGTAGTCGTACTTAAGTTAAACGTTTTACACCGCGTTCTGTATAATCTGTTATCCTTAATAGATACTTGGTTCAATAAAAGACTGAATTCAAAACATTGTGATCTTAAATAAGACGGTGAGAGTAGGTACCTAGTTTTTTTAGGGATTACTCCGTTTTGTTATTATTACGACGATAAAGAAAATCATAATTACATCTTACATTAGATCGATTTTTTCTACCAATATTTCTAAAAGTACAAAATATTGTCAAGGAGGTAACTGAGACTAACAGAGTTCAAGTACCTTAAAACCTACTTTTTATAAAAGAAAGTATTCAATAAAAAAGAAACGATTAAATAAATTTCGGGAACCGAATCCTTTATCGGTTGAGGATATCATTCGCATATTACTTTTATTTTTATTGGTGGCCAGTAATCGAATAATCCGATCGATGCAGTGTTGCTCTCTAATGGTCGTCGCTAGTGGCCAGTAAATTGGGACCATCGATAATAAATTTTCACGATTGGCAACATCGGCGTCAACTCTTGCGCATAAAGAGTCGTTAGGTTCAAAATAATTTACATACCAATCTTAGTAATTGCTTTGAAGTAAATTACTTAATTTTTGTATTAAAATATTTTTATGTAATTTTAATAAAGGTTTTTAAAAGCGTGTTATTATTTTTAAATGTGCAGGATATTCAACTGTCAAAGGAAGGAAGTCATTAATGATTTTAAGTATTTAAATTTTAAACATATTCGGATAAGTATCTGGTTTATTAATGCGTGAAATCTTTTAAGAATCAAATTGCTCGCTCAGAAATGTTTGAGATTTTATGTTTGTAAAAATTTGTACAACATCCAAATTAAAGAGGTTTACTTAACAAAAACTTCAAGTTACTGATACCTTTTCTTATCAAGCCTATTGCATATGTAGCAAACCTTTTGTAAAACACGCAGTATCATCGTTTCCCAAGCTAAGAATAAAAAAATAGCAACCAAACTCAATTTACTTTCATATCTGTTTTTTCTTTTTAAATATTCTAGTTTTTTTTTCTTCACACCTCGTACTTGTCCAACGACTATACATAATCACATTTATAAGTACATATAGATATACAAAAGCAAGTTCAAGCTCAAGGAACGTAAGAGGTTGTAATAAAATAAAGGTTTTGCACTGCAGGGCGCCGAAACCACAGGGCTCCATTCAGAAAACTATGCACGGTATAAATAGAAGATTATATTACTGGCTGGAAATATTTTACTTAAAAAAATATTCAAAATGAATTGCTCTTTCGTACGTACTTGTACTTACTTGTAGATAGATAGATAGAAATACTTTATTGTACATACACCCACACAAAGAAAAAAAACAGAAATACATTTACATTGTACTTGTAAGCGGGCATTTTCTGCACCTCGACCTTGCACCCTTAGACCTCTCAATTCGTACGTACTTATCGAGTGTTGTGTTGGATATTTTTCAAGCAAAGCACCAACATACGATGAGAAAGCTTGGTGATCAGCCATTTTCCTTACACTAAAATATTCTATACTAGCAGCGCCCCGCGGTTTCATCCGCGTAAATATAATATAGCCTATGACACTCCGGGATAATCTGGCTTTCCAATAGTGAAAGAATTTTTGAAATCAGACCAGTAGTTTCGGAGCCTATTCATTACAAACAAACAAACAATCAAATCTTTCCTCTTTATAATATTAGTTCAGTTTTTTTAGCATATTGCGTAACAAAGGAAAAGGACAAATCCTATGTTTTCCAAGTATGTATATTATGTCTCATAACGTCATAACATAACGTTGCAGTTCACTAGTACTTACTCAGATACAAAAGCATAAGTTACTTCAATTTGTGATGACTTCTTAAAAGTACTTAAACTTACTTTTAATTTTTTTTTATAACTAAGCTCGTTTCCTAAGGTACAGTTTTTAAACACCCTCTAGTATAAGGTGCGATATTCGATACGACCGAGCGAAATGACTCGAAACAATGCCTTGTATAGTTTTTTGTTATTTTTAGAACAGGAATATACTGTAAGGGAACTTATCTTATAAGTTAAACCTTTAGTTTAACTCACCACTTTAAATTATCTTTCAAATATTTAGTTTTGTTCAAGCAAACAGTGAGTTATAGTTTTAGTCTTTTACAAAAGAGTTAGAATGATATATAGAATGTTATAGATACTTATAATTACTTATTATAAAAATTGTGTTACACCCTAATTCATAAATTTAAAAATGTAAAATACGGGAAGTTGCGAGCCAACCCCAACACAAGTATTTTATATAACTTACTGGGGTTGACTCATTTAAATTTTAAGGAGAATTTTTGATTAGAAATAAACAATTTTTAATTTTAATAGAATGTAACTTTTTAAAGAACTAAAGTATGGCCATGCTCTAATATTTGATCGTGTCAAGAAGAAAGACAAGAACCCAAAATCTTTTAATTCCAAGTCGATATGCTTTGTCAAAGGGTACTTACTTATGTCAATATTGATGTTTAATTTAAGTTTAAAAAATATTTTCTATTTGTTATCCGATCAAAATGAATTGTAGTTGCGACCGTAAACCATAAAAACATGGCGTCACTTTTTTATCAAATTCCAAATTGAAATATCACTTTTTTAACAAAAAATGCTTCAATCGAAATAATAAGTGACTGTCAGTTACACAATCAAGACTTCATTTCTTTTTAAATGTATTTCGTGACTTTTCCTTACAAAAAGCCAAGAAAAACTGTTTTGTTAGCATTGTTATGCTTTTATGATATTGAATGGATTCTTTTCAATCGGCGAAAGTTGATTTTGTTATTTAATACATTTAGTAACTATTAAGATGGCCATTGACGAGTCAGTTTAACTGATCAGTTGAACTGACGTCCATCCAAAAATGGTCATCAATCACCATAGCGATTCCAGATTCCAGTGGGGAAGTCTAGTTGGTCTAAAACTTTTGAAGTGACACCTCAGCTAAGTCTGGACTGATCAGTTCAACTGACTCGTCAATGGCCACCTTAAAAGTCTTTAAAAAGCACGTTTAACGTTGCACAACATCTATTTATTTAAAAGTATTTTGCATATTAATTGGTATTTATCTTGATACCTTTTGAACTTTAAAAAATCATATAAGGCAATAGGTAGTTAATGAATGTCTATTTAAGATACACCCATCACTTTCTGTATATGGCCAAAATGAAATAATCTAACGCCTCTGATGTGATTAAACCTTAATAAAGGAATATTTACTGTTTTACTTCAAAAAAAAATTGCCTGCGAAATAAATAATCATTTAAAATCTATTATAAAGTTTAAGAAATATTTTTTTAATAAACATCGGCATCAAATCTTATAGGAACTTTACTCCAATAACATGTACTAATCATAGTAGCCAATTAAATATTCTTAAAAAGGTGCTAAAAGAAAAGCATAAAACATTAGAAAATTCTAGAGCATCACTATCCATAAATGAACAGAATGAATTGCCCCTTCTTGGAAAATCATCTGTAGAAAATTAATTAGTAAGAATGTTATTATAAATTCCTATCCATGTCATAAAACTGAAGACAAGACATTACATATCCATGTTGGAATTTCTGAAACTACTGGTATGATTCTATTTGAAAATCTAGCCACAATTATTTCTACCTGTTATAGGCTATATTTTATCCTGACTTATCGTGGTGGTAAAGGGGATAAAACCAGCGGTAGTCTTAAAACTTAAAGCAATTCCTGTATGTGTAAGTTTATTGATGTAAAATTATTTCGTCTATTTAACTGCTCTAATGGCACTTTTCCGGACTGTCAAACAACGTTTGCGGGTTCAATTTCGTGCAAGGTAAAAAATCGTAATCTCAATTTTTTTGGGTCAGTGTATGAATAAGTGGGCATCCTAGTCTTGTACCTAGTTTGGGGTCAGTTGCTATATAAAGATGATAGGCTGATCTCGGAAACGCGTCTAATGGTGGCCATTCAGTCAGTTTAAATGATCAGTTGAACTGGCGTCCATCCAAAAATGTTCAAGCGATTCCAGATTCCAGTGGGGAAATCTAGTTAGCCGAAAACTTTTGGAGTGCAGTGGCGAGGGGTCCATACAAGACGATTCCTACCGTCTTCCCTTTTGAAAACAGACCAACTTACACTACTAAACTCTAAATTATCTAACACTCATACTTCAACTAAATATTAACGACACCTACTTACTTATAACCATATATTTAAAAAAAACTAACTGTTTTTAAATAAATCAAATTAAAATAATTATTAATTCACGAAAAGAATGCATAGCGTAATACCTATTCATCGTATAAGAAACGATCTAACTACCTCATACTGAAACAAAATCATTATAATCATTAAATGCTAGGAGTTACGGTTCAAAATCGCTTGGAGTAAAACGTTTTCCCTTGCAGGTCTAGCGCCATACAAAAGCGTATTCACAACTACATACAATGAACCGTTCCGATACAAAATTCACGCACACATTGACACAAATTCGCACAAATTCACGCCCAAAAATAAGACGCTCGGCCACCGTCTTGCTACTAGATACTATTAATTATTCTGTGCCAGCCAAGGATCAGACCAGAGAAAGAGAGAGAAAGAGAACACGGCTGTTGACGTTTTGCAAAGCGTATTCGCGAATGTCAAGTGTCATGCATGTCATGCCATTTAAGTTTTCGCGCGTTGAAAATATCAGTTTGTTTTTGTTATGTTGATTTTTACGATTTTACATGATAATTTTATTTACGCGACTTATTGTTTTATGTAGTATTTATATACAGAAAGTTGTTATTACGTGTACCTCAATTATAAATTTGATATAATTAGTGAGTTAAATACCTAAATTCGATATTATTGGTTTTCGTGTTGTGAAGTGTGAAAGTTAAAATAAAACAAAACAAAAGTTTATTGCATATTGAGCAATTGTTGCTTATTGGATAACCTGCTAGGTGAGAATAATTTATCTAGTAAATTGGACTTAAAATACTACTTGAAAGTAGGGTGATTTCTTGATAAGTAATTATATAATCTTTTTAGATTGATTTCAACTAAAGGTTATCAAACGACCTGTATGAAAGTATACTCGTATTGTTCTTAAAACTGCACAGTTTTTTTAAATTGAATATGTTAGTCTATTGAAATAGGTTCAACTTGTACAACTGAACTTTTATACCAAAGTGCATGCATAATTATGATGATTGCAACATATTTTTAGTTGCATTTTTTAGTTTAAATTTAAATTACATTATAACTATTAGACACATAAAAATATGAATGAATTAAAATGTAGTGAAATATAATTTATTTAAATAATAAAATAAGTAAAGAGGCAGAATTAAAACTAATAAATGAAACATATTTCATTTATTGTATATGTGGCACTGGAGGTCCTCCAGTGCCACCCATAGGTAGAAGTGAGTTAAATTAGTTATTAATATTTAGTTCAGTTAAATAAAGGAGGCAGCAACTTCAGAAAGTATACAAATTACCTAATTGTATAATTTTATGAGATCTGTCTCCGGTTTAATTTTTTAAATTTCTTTTTTATATTTAAATGATAACGGGGTATATAGCATAAAGTGTTTTGTTTCCTTCATTTGTTATTTTAGATTCAAAAGTATATAAGTCCATTGGAATTTGTGTGTTTATCTTTATGTAACCAACAAATAACAATACAGCTGAACCAATTTTGATGGGCTTTTTACATAGCAAATGGTCAATATAATACACAGTAACTTTTGTGTTAAAATTAACATAGATCAGCAAGAAACATATTTCTTGAGTAAAGTCACGGAAAAAAGTTTGTCATCAGTCTCATCCAAAATTAAGTAGGCGTCGTTTTTTTTTTTGGATCGTCTTCCCTTTCGGATAATTTCACCCCTCGCCACTAACGTACAGTATTATGTCTGGACTAATCAGTTCAACTGACCCGTCAATGGCCACCTTGTTTTTTTTTGTATTAAAATACCCATCAACTCAAGATATAATACGTGAAAACGCGCATGTCCTCTCGTACTCACAAATGTGGGCTAGACATGTTTACTTCGGCTAATTGCGGTAATGAGGCATCTGTGTGTACAGTGGTGAGCTACTCGATGTATTTGCTAGCTCACTCAGCCTTACCTTGGTTACCGTTTAAAACAATATAATCTTAAAGGTAGTGAAGCCTAACTACTTTATTAAAAACTAGTAGGTCCCCGCGGTTTCACCCGCGTAGTTCCCGTTCCCGTGGGATTACGGGGATAAAATATAGCCTATGTCACGCACTGATAAATTAGCTTTCCATTACTGAAAGAATTTTTGAAATCGGTCCAGTAGTTTCGGAGCCTATTCATTACAAACAAACAAACAAATCTTTCCTCTTTATAATATTAGTATAGATAAATGAATGTGCCCATAAGATCAAAATTGTATTTACTTTCATAAAATACAAATCAGAGTAAGAGTAGAATTATGAACTGAGATTTACATACAATGAGGACGTAAATAATTAATCCAAACATGAAATCTTAAGAAAAAACGCGTTTTATTTTTCCTTAAAAATATCAAACGAAAAATGTTATAAGTACTATTACTCTATTAGGTAATTTCCTACAAACTTCAGAGAAAAGCGCAATCAGATCAAAACTAGATCCTTAACATTGAAGACGACCATGTTAGCAAATACCATACTATGTTAAGAAAAACTCCCACAAAGGTCTTTGCTAAAACCTTGCGAAGTCGCCTACAGTTCACAGTAGTCACACGACGATACCATTTTGAGAAATAATTCATTACTTATACTTAACACATTGTGGCATTCCACAATTGTTGAGTATCTAAGGTCGTTCGATAAGTCTTGACCATGTGTTGTCGCAAAATCAACTTTTTATGGTAACTGACGCCATCGCCATAGTGGAAAGATTCCTTGGCCGATATGTGCATAACCGCAAGTTCGATTTATTACCAATCGTTGCATTCTTTCGAAGCTAACCTGTAACAAAATGAAATTTGGGAATTCTTAGAACTCATTTTAAATTATCGTTTTCCTGTGAGCATTAAATATATTAATCTGACAAATAGATACATAAAACGGAAATACCGAACATTATTAAATTAATATTATAAATGCGCAAATCAATCTGTCATATAATTATGTCCGAAGATTTATGTAGTTACAGCACAGAATACATAAGTTAAAATAAAAAATAAAGTAAACTTGTAGAAACTATGTTCTAATCTTATTATAAATCTGTATTTGAATAATGATTCTGATTAATACTAAAGTAATAAACAACCAAAGTGTTGAAACAAGAATTTAAGCGTTAACAAGGAAATTGCGTGCCTATCGCATTCTTGTTTTATTTGCAAAACATTTTCTAAATTATATTGGCGCGCGAAGGAATCCGTAGCTTGTAGGACTTAGGCAAAGACTTCACAGTAAACTAGGGATATTTTTATAATGAGGTGTGCCTTCCGGCAGATAATTTAAATGATACCGCGGTGATCTGAGATAAATATCTCAACACAAATGTTACTAAACTGGAAATACTTAGATTGTAACGTACGGAAACGTATCGTATTGTTCTTGCAACTATGTGGTTTTTTCGCAAACTATCGATGATGTTTAAAATGTTTAGATCTGGGAAATAGATCTACTTAGCGATCGTACAAGTATAACCCTGTTATCTAACTAATTATACGTGAACTCGGTGTATGTTTTCATTCTTAACTGAAATATGATTTCCTGTCTTCCAGGCCATCAGTAACGTTCATAACTCCAGCGATGGTGGTAGAGCGACACACGGCGAGTGGACGCACACGGGAGCGACCGCGGCACGACGCCACTTCTTGCCACTTCACCGGCTCTGTTAGGGGACAACCGGCTTCTGCTGTTGCTATTTCGGCCTGCGATGGACTCGTAAGTTTATTAGATAGATATCTAAGGTTTTTAGCTTAGTATAAGGGGTAAACCCTAGACCCAGCCCAGTACACGCCATGTATCTAGGGAAGCCTTAGAACTTGATGTCGTCGGGTATCTACGCTAGATCCAAGTATCTATGATATCTATCCTAAGGTATCTACCCGACCGATCTAGGGTATCTACCTGACGTGTGCTAAAAAGAAATATTCGTAGATCACACAAGAATTTATAAAAGGTGTAGTTTGTATACTCGTATGTTTGTGTATGAATGTGTAAAACTGAAAACTGTACGCTTAGCATCAACGGATTTGACTAATTGGAACTCGTAGTCATTCATTGCTTGGATTAACATATAGGATACCTTTAATCTTTAAAATCCCACGGTATCTGAATTGCCTAGGGGCGTAGCTACTGTAGTAATAAATTCCTCAGACACATTACTTAAACACACAAAAGCAAAACCAAAAATAACAACACACAAAACATTTATTATCTTTTTCGTAACTCCGTTTCTTCTTTTGTAATACCAAGAAAATTCTTTTAAATAACTAAAGGCGCCAATTCGTTATCCTTATTAAGCATCGCTATTTAATTAATTTCGAGACACTGAAGTCCTTTTCTTTATCTGATGTTTCACGCGAATTACAATACAAAATCAAAAACATGAAATATAATTCATCACAAGCAGAATTCAAACTTTTTATGTCTACCATTGTAGATCGTTAATTTTATTGTCAGTTATAAATAAACGAATAGTAAGATAAATCACATAAGATTGTTTCCTGCGCAAGGCCACAGATAAAATATAATAGGCACCAAATGTTGATGAGTTCCAGGTACCTCCGTAGACGACCTGACGCGTATCTTTAACATCTCTGTAGAAGTCTTAATTATGGCTTGTTTGTTTGTATTAGTTTCTTCCAAATATATGATTTTTGTTCATTCTAAATTAATTTGTTTATATATAATGGTATTATGTTCTAGCTTGGTCAAAAGATGTGTATTTACTGGAATAAAAAAGGAACTTAGATATTTTTTGTGGCTACTTCAATAAATGTTATCGATATTTAAAATCAATTTCTATTTATAATAGACAATTGATTTCTTTTGTTTGCTCTCTGTATCTATGCGTAAAACAATCTTCTCCTCAAATCGCAAATATCAATGCGAATCACTTTAAAATTGAAAGCTATGACGATCCAAACGTAAATATTGATCTTAATTGTAAACTTTCACATGAAAGTCACATCAAATATGATTTGCTAAATCAATAAAGAATTGCTTTATTCACAAGTTTGAATATAATAACTAATTCTTTTAAAAACTTCAATTGATTTATAGTGTGAATTGTGAGTACCTCGCATACAAATCAAATAATATTTATTGACTCACATTTAATTATCTCATTCGCTCGTAGCCGCGCCTTCGTATTCAATTAAACCGAATACTATTCTTGAATAACTAATTTATACATATATCTTCACTTTTCAACATCGAATTTGGTGGGGCAGTATTAGGTTTCTATACAAATCTCTTTAAAATACGTACAAATGGGTAAATATAATCCTTGCTGTCTATTAAACATACTTGAAAGTTTCGGGACCAAGAGTAGCATAATGTTCTTTGTCAAGAAACATTTGTGTTCTGGCCAAATTGTCGTCGAGGTTACGTTTGTGAGCCATATCTATAATATTGCTGAGGAAAAAATATATATCCTACTTGTAATTATACTCACACAACCAATCCAAAAATAAATTATCATAAAATGGTGAATCGTAATCATTTAATAAAAAATCGCAATGTTGATTAAATTAATAAATGTTATTGTTATTTTATAGTATCAATTAATAAAATTTTATATTCAAAATTATTAGTTTTTGCAATCTCCATTTATATAATATTAAAACAACCTTGAAGTAGGTAACAAGAAATAAAATTATTTCCAAACATTAGCATTAAAAATTATACATATAATTACTTGTCCTGACTGACTGATTCATCAACGTAGAGTCCAAATTGCAAGCCGTAGTAAGTTACAAGCTGGCCTTTTTTAAATATTTAGAAAACGCAAAAAATACAAGCTGGAATATCTTAAATAATGTATTCTGAAAATGATGATTAATAGTTATTTATGGTACAAGCGAGGTAAGTTGGTGATTACTTCCGAGGCGCTATTGAGGCCCGAGCCGTCAGGCGAGGGTCTGAAGATAGCCGAGGATAGTAATCATCAATACAACGCGTGTACCATACAACGTTTTTCAACACATTTGCGAAGAAATTATCATTTTTCGCTAAAAAATAAACAGTTTTTCTATTCGCGCGCATCCAACACAACAATGGTGATCGGCCATAGATTAAAAGAATATACTCATTAAAAAAATAATCGAATGAATGAATGAATGGAATCGACCATAGACCTACCAAAAGTAAGGCAACATAGTTGAAGTTTGTTTTTAAAATGTATGGACACGATTTTTTTTGGTATCGAAACTTTTTTAAAACTAAACAATTAAAAAAAAAATCTTAACTCACTAGTGAATCAAGCGTATCATTATTCAACTGTTTTTGCACAAATAAGAGCCCCTTTATGAGCAAGTGTGTTGAAAAAAATATGTTTCTATGAAAATCGTTCATTTTTAGACTACAAAAACTATTCAAATTCGATTAGAGTTATAGTTTTTTACTGAAATGACGATTAAAAAGCGAAACCGCGTACAAGAAACTAGTATAAAAATTAACAAAAAGTTTGTATGAAAGTAGGCGTGCTCTTTGGTGGGTTTAGCATTTAATAATATTTATTTTGACATCGTATACTAATTAGTTTTGATTACGGTGGCGGGTGATCGATCATTGTGTATTAATTTGCATAAGTTTGAATAATTATAGTGTCATAAATTAACGTTTATATAACCTGGTTGCTTCAGATAATAATTATAATCAAGCCATCTGTTTTGTGGTCTAGCAACACTAGTGTGTAAGTGTTAACAACCTCTGCTAATCTATGTTTCCTTTGCTAAAATAAACGTTCATCATTAGAAGACATTAAAATAAACTTAGGGAGACTTATATGTATAAATATTCTTTGGAGCTTAATAAACATACATGTAACTAACCAAAAAAAGTAAATAAATACTACTATTTTAATATTTAGTTAGTTGTTCTTTGCTCCAAACTGGGGTCCATGTTGACGTTAATTTTTAAACTAATTTTAACTATCATATCATACAAAATTGTGTGGTTTTTCGCGGTCTCATAGTTGGTTGACGATTTGACACAATATTCAAACCACATTCAAACATTGTAGTTTCTCCATCTAAACTATACTTCCTAACTAACACATGACTATTAAAATTGATACAAAATTCCTTTATTAATTTAAGTATCCTTATTCCCAAATGACGTCCGTCAACAATTAAGCGTCTAATCGAGCCTCTCATTAAAAAAAACTTTACGAACATTTTAAAGCAAAAAAGAACATCATGTATAGTTTTAATTCTTCACATAAACGTATTTTATCGCAATTTAAGATGTAACTATAATTTTATAGATATTTTTTATATGAATATAAAAATAAACATTAGTTAAACTACGACATAATAGTAAAATAATGTTATTTTTTTGTGTCGGCACTTAAAATTATAGGCACGATTGTATATTTCTTGACATTAACGTAACAATGTTGAAAAAACTTTATAGTTTAAAAAATGTATGTAGATATATCTAGATTGGATCGATGTTTAACAAAAAGTAGAAATAAAAACAATCTAATTACGCGGTAGAGTGAAGCGGGGGCGTCGAATAGATAAATTACTTCAAGATATATAATGTACACGTTTAATGACCAGAATTAAATTATAGAGTACATTTGAAAAAACACAAGTTTAATTGAAATCGTACGTAAGTTATTGTCATGTTAATTATAATTTAAGTCAAATAATAAACAAACTTATAAAAGCTTTACTATTTTTTGTATTAATTTACTTTTGAAGCTACATATAGTGTTACTCGTAAGTAGACCTAACATACGTTGACAGTAGTTAGTGGTGATCATGACAATACGATTTTGGTAGTACCCTGTATATTACTCGTATTCATATTAAAAAAATTGTCCAAATTCAGGATTCTAGAAAAAATATTACAAATTATTAAGTAAATAGTAAAAAATTGTGTAACACTGCTATGACGTAAATAGACTTGTATTTAAATACATAGTTACTTAAATTAGTCAATGAATTTTATGTCCGATTGTGTGTTCATTAAATATTTTTTTGTTTCACTAAAATACATAATTTGTACAATTACGATTCTACTTAAATTCATTCATGATCATTTTCCTTGTTTTACAACTTAATTGCGTAGACACCGGATGTTTCTCATTATATCCAAATATATTTTTTAACTGTTTCTTAAAACTTGTTAGCTTTAAAGCTTAATATCCATTTTTCTATTATTATGTATTTTGAGTGAAGAACAAAGTCCGTTATTTCTTTACCCTTGTCCGTCGGTTTCACCCATTTTAACCGCGATCTCGTCGGTATTTTAAAGGTTTTTTTTAAATAATCTTTATAACATTCGCTTTCTGCGAGTTAAAGTCTAATCAGGGATTAGCCGTAACAGACAGACAGATAAACCTTTTAAAAATAGTATTTTTAAAGTAACGCAGGTATTAACTTTCATATGCTATGCTATGCTATTACAAACAAACACTTAAATTTTACTTTGTATAGATTTTACATCTGCCATTCACGGAATGTTTGATAAATTATCGTATTAAAAAATAATGAATACCTTGGTCTGTTGTCGATTGCCCCGTTGATTATGTTAAACAACATTTTTCTAGACTTTAATTGAAAAAGGCGGGCTTCAAACCGAGGTATCCTGTGGTTATCAGCATTAAGGTTTCGATAATGGAGGTGCATTCAATTTAGTTCGTTATTTTGAATATTGAATTTAATGAATAGTATGCAACCTCTTTTTTCGTTACTTTTTGATCCAGTAGTCAATTGAGATTCCTTCATAATTTATGTTTTACGGTAGTGTTTTGTTCTTTTTTCAATCACCTTTAAATTACTTATAGTTATCAACTAATATTAAAGTCATCAAATTTAATATGTTTATACCGCGGGTTTATCCGTGTAAATCAGCCTATGTTGCTCCATGATAATGTAGCTTTCCATTCAAGAATAATCTGGATAGATCCAGTAGTTGTTGAGTAGCTAATTCATTACTCTTTACAATGTTAATAAGAGGTTAATATAGACTCATAAAATTAATATTGAAACTCCGATATTTCAACACTATTGCAAGCGTTTTAATCACGAAGAAACCTTTAAATTTATAGTACATAATATAGATTTTATACGTATGTTATATAAAGTTCATATTAGTTCACATAAAATGTATTTTGGTACATCAAATAGTAATGTAAACAGACAGTTGAAACATCAATGAGGCCGACCTCTCTGGCCACTCGACCGGCTGTAGCTGGCCATCAAGTGGGCACATCCGTGCCGTACCATTCACTTTCTACGCACCTTCAATCGGTATCACTAATGAAATTGAAAGTATTATCTAAAATATAACAGGTATTAGTAGGAGTTATGTATTATAATAATAAATTATAGTGTTATAGTTGTATAGGTATAGTTCTTATTGGACGCTTTAGAGGTTTTATCGCAAATGATCTTGCTAAGGTAGAAATTTTAAGTTTGATTTCAAGGATAAGCTCGCTCTCCATGTTTTAAACTTCATGTATGCATTTTTTCACAACTTTGAGATTACTGACAGGCAATTGGCAAGTGTAATTTGCTATTACGCCTAGTCTAGCATAGATTTCCTTACTTATAGATAGAGGTTTCTTTCAAGTAGTAGAGTCATCCAGGATTGGTACAAACTTTCCTCTTACATCATTAACTCATTCAGGAACAATTACAACTTACACAATCATTGAATAAAATCTCAACCAAAATTTAAAATTAATTACGTACAACACACGAACATAAATAAGACAGATTACAAAGGTGTTAAAATGAATAAGTAAATGTAACTCGGCGATGCGACCGCGTGCAATGAGCTATTAAATTAAAATTATCATTAATCAATTTAATAGGTTGATAAAATTGCGTTGTGTGAACGTCTGTCGGTGTATGTCGGTATATGTCGGCATTGTCGGCCTTCTGTGCCACAAGGCCGGCGACATACAGACTGGACCGATCAGAGATACCTCATTAACTATTTCTTACTCCTAACAACTGAAATCATATACATACTAATTTATACCACACTGATAGGTTACTACATAACCAACTGGTTATGTTATAAAAAATAACCACGTAGTTTTTTTAATGTATTTTTAAATTATAATATAATTTGCCTTGTATAAAATTGATATTAATAGATACAAACTACGTAGGTTATTGGTGATAAAAATCTGAGTATCCTATATATCGGTTAAATAAATTGAACGGGTAACTTCTGCGTTTTTCAGCATCTTCAAAAGACAGAAAACTAATACTTACTTAAGACATATTTTACACATGCGGATTACTTATCACTAGCTACAAACAGCCTGCCTAGTTAACATAAGGAGGACGTACAAAATTAAAAGTAAAAGTTGAGTTGGACAAAATTGAAACGCAAAAATAAGCAGTAAGTAGTTGAAATGAGAAGGAAAAGAAACGACTACAGTTTAGATTCAGAGTACATTGTCATTAAACTCAAACACTGTTTTAATAGTGCTTGAATGAAATGTAACCTAGTTCTTGCTTTAATTAACCAAAATAGTAAAAATGGGCTATTTATAATAGCCATTGCGCGCTAAGCCTATCATTTATCAATTATAAATCATTGTGTAATCATGGGAATGGTATATAGAGCCGCCTCTGGGCTGTTATCAATCAATTTATCTAAACTGACCACAGATTACTACATAGTTAGTGCTGAGTACAAATAACACGGATTTGTTGACCCACTAGTCGCCCGACCGGTTTGGGGCCTGTAGATCAACTGTAGATGTAGTCAATGGATGATACGATACGCCATTTAATAATCGTTTGCATAATATTTTGTATGTAGATACCAAACGTGAACTTAGCGTACACTTTTCTATCCACTCAGTTTTAATATTATAATGGAAGCATAATAAATTATGTATTTCAATCGATTTGAATCTGCAATAAATTATTTGCGGATGTAGGTATCAAGGTCAACAATCAACAAGTGATATAAAATGTTTCAGTGGTAAATCTAACGCTTGTATTGATCTAAGTTTGACAGTGATATATTTCAACCAATTAGCTATGTTCACTCGGCAGGAAATCCATCTCAATGTCTCGAAACGTTAACAAGCATTTATAATTTCAACTTATATCGCGGTATAAATTATTGAATAAAGTCGGTACTAAATTTACCGTTTTCCATAGAAATATTAATGTCCTTCTAACAATTTCCTGTTATTTTCCAACAGGCGGGACACTTACGAACAGAACAAGGAGAATATTGGATTGAACCCTCAAATCAAATCCCAACAGACAGCTCAGAAGGCAGACCACACATTATATTCAGAAGGTCAGCTGTAGACAAAGTAGAAGCTTTCCACAGAGCAAAAAGAGAACTAGAACACAGAAACATAAATCAACAAAGACCGTACAACAAAGAAAACACAAAAAGAAACGAAGAAAGAAAAAGAAATCGACTTGAAAAGGATCGAAAAAGAAGATTGTTTTTGGAAAGAAGAATGAAAAGATTAGAAGCTATGAGAAAAAACCCTATCGAATATAGAAGAAACCAATCGAAACTTCGAATGGAAGAAAGAAGAAAAATAGAAAATTCGCGAAGTAATTCTTTTGAGCATAGCAAGTCTTTTGAACAGTCTCTTGAAACAAGACGAAATGGTAAGAACAGAAATAGAGACCCGAGAATGCGACGCATTAGAAACAGAAGACGCAGAAGGAGATCGCCAAAAAATTGTGCAACTAAAGAGCCGCCTTATCAGTGGAAAACTAAAACGATCGATGAAAGTTTTAAGGTAGGTTACATAAAGACTAATAAATAAGTAAATTAGTAAGATAATGAAATTGAAATTATAATATTTGTTATTTTTAGAACCAGCAACGAGCCCATCACAATCGGTTAAATCGCCGCACACAATTCGACGGAACCAAGCGATCGACCCGCTCTGTCAGTAAACCGAGGCACGTTGAAGTACTCCTAGTTGCTGATAAGTCGATGACCGATTTCCACAACAATCAAGGAAACTTGGAAACCTATCTACTCACTATTATGAACATGGTAAGAACTATTCAGTTGGTTAGACTTCGTATCTAGTTGGTAAGTGGTCTGACTCTGGATTAATATTTGCGAATTTCAATAGGTTTCGTCACTGTACATGGATCCGTCAATCGGCAACTACATCAAAGTGGTCGTTGTAAAGATCATTCTCGTTGAAGAGATTGACGCTGCGCCTGAATTGGAGGTGTCGACGAACGCCGATTCCACTCTCGCCTCGTTCTGCCGCTGGCAACAGAGACTGAACCCAGAAGATGACGCGAACCCTCACCATCACGACGTCGCCATTCTCGTAACGAGGAAAGACATCTGTAGCCAACACAACGTCCCTTGTAGGTATGAATATAATTTTATTATTTTATACTTAAGTCAACGTACACCTATCTAGTTTCCGGCCACCTATGAGGTCAGATTTGATGAATGTTATTTGAATTTTTAAGTATCTTAATCATAAAAACCATCGCCTGCAATAAAAGTTACCACACAGTTTTATAACATCATCTACATAAACCTTGACTTCGAGAATCGCATAACATTATCCCCGTGAAAACGGTTGACGTTTGTCGTGCCGCATGCCGTGTGGGTCAGTAGCCGACGCAACTCGATCCGTCCAATCGGTCACACACATCACCGTGACACACGACGCGACAACACAAAAATCACAAAGGCTGCATGCAAACAAATCTATATATTTTCTTTGCACCGTTACGAGACAAGGTCAATGGCAGCAGCTCAGGCGTCTGTGGGTAAGGTAAACAGAATCGCGATGAGTAACCGGTGCACAAATAGAACACTTTCGCATTTGATTGTCGGCACCTGGGGTGTGTTAGCGCCCCGGTCAGTTCGCAACCGATTCATACTCGTTCGTATCATTTACTAAAAGAAATATTATTTCAGCAGTTATTTCAATTGAAATAAATCTTGCGACTTCCAAAATTAAACGCACTTTAGTCAATCAGTATTAACACTTTAAGCGTGTCGTAATCTCTTTGTGTTTAGTCTATGAGTTTGATATTTAGTTTATATTAACGAGTGATCTTCGGAATGGCACTCGAATCCTCTGTAGGCACCGCTATGTCTGATCACGCAATTCGCACCTAAAGTAAATAAACACATTACACAATGAACACACCGCTCGGTGCGTCGTACACTTTGGGCACCACTTGAACATAACAATGTGCCTGTTCCAGTAGCCGATAAATAGATAAAGCAGATAAATGTGTTTAAATATACTTACCTACATAATACATACATGTACTATCACAGACATTTTTGAGGAAATATATCCGTTTCATAAATGTTTAATTAATTCAAAGTTAAGTAAGTGTACAGATAAATTACATACACATTTAAATAATTGCAACTCAATAATTAAAAGTCATTTTTATAGACAGAAATGTTAATCGAATCATTAAAATTAATTCGTTAAATTCATGCAATGAATTGCCGGAAGAGTGCAGTCCAACATCATTTATCATATCAATGATAATTACTAGTGGCATTGCCTAAAATGTTATGAATGTGAAGTAATTGATGTTTACATCATTATCGGTTTTTATTCATATTTGCGTATCGCTAACGGCGACGTCCGAACTCAATCGTCCCTTCAAACATACCGACATTAAGGCCAAGGATGTTCTGTATGCACAAATTGGACATTCATTATTTTAACAAAAACCTATAACCATATAACGTTATATAATTACTTGTGATTTTTTTGGACATGTGAAGTTTTTTTTGTAATATTGCACAACGAATCCGTGTCGATCTCGCTTACAAGGTGCTGATTTACCATCGGTAAGATGAAAGACAGTCGCGCAGATGAAATCAAAACATTAACTGACTTCACAGAACAAGCCATTAAAATACTTTATTAATATAGATTTTCCAAATAAGAAGGTAGAAACGACTTTTATTTATAATTTTTGCGAATAATTTTCGTTTAAACGAGGTTCTTGCATAATTATTTAACGGAAATATCTCGGATATTCAAAAGCGCACCGCACAGAATGTTGTTTAATTTTTTAAATCTTTCATTGAGGTTATCGGTTATGTATGTATGTGTATACTTGTGTGCAGTTAACAAAATATTTTAGTTTAAACACAACGTGGAGCGGTCTTAAAGTTTCACCCGATTACTGTGAAGATGAACAGATATCCAGAGTTACGTAACATCCTGGATGTAGGTACACTTCGATGCAGATGGTTTTTACGTTTATGTACACATCAATCGTTATTTCTTGCAGTTTTTTATGAGCACTTCCACATTGTATAAGAAAAACCTAATCTCACTAAATCCACTTATTTTTATCAGAACAAGATATCTTCTTGTTCCAATTCTAGAATACATAAATCACATTTCTGTTACTATGCAGTTTATATGATGCAATTTTGTTGTACGTCAGCCGCTGTCAAAATGTACAAAGATAATGTACTAAGTAAAGATTTCCACCGGTTTCTACATGCATTTAGTCATGTACACGTTTATAAGGAAATGTTGTTGCTATGTTAAACAATCGAATACATAATTATGTACATGTCAGGCTATCGATATAAATCGGCAGCGAGTGATAATTGTAGTAGTTGATACCGAGACAGGTATAATGAATTAAACGGTTAAAAACAGTGATTGTATGGATTGCAATGCGGAAGGCTGTATTCGGTATAAACGAGTAGTCGAATGTTCTCGGAAGGCGGCGATCAAAAGACAATGAGCGCGTCGCATGTAACGGTGTCGATGCGAGGCTCGCCCGCCCTCGGGGCTCGCAGGGACCGCAACGCATGCATTATGCATCGAAACGCATAAAAATTGCAATCATCAATATGTAAACATCTATGAATATTATTCGTGAGGCCCGTTTTTAATCGCTTCCGCGAACGAGAGCCGGTCCGCTGTCCTAAATACGTACCTGTAGTAACCTGCCGTACACACATAACTTAATACATTATTGACATTTTATTATTTCGTATCCGCGTAACTAATGGTGACCCGTCCTCGACCCCACGGGTTCAGTTAAATAAACATGTCAGTTATTCAAATAACTACTAATGAGACCCTAGTGTGAAGTAAACTGAATAGATTCGTGTCCGTGTATTAAGTAGCTTTTAAATATTGTGTTAAGAAAACAATTGCTTAAACTGCGTTGAACTATTGACCTAGCTGTGACTATGCCACTTGAGATGCTTCGATATAATGAGATATTAACAGTCTTTTCTCGCATATTTATAGTGAAATATTTTTTATTCACAACTAATTACGTAGTCTATATAAAACAAAAAAGTTATTTGAATATATCTAGTAATAAATATCTAACACAGGATCTTTCAATATCACTGATCAGATCAACGGAGATATTAAGAGATACTACATACTTGAATTGGGTAACAGTTATCGCGACGCCAAACAGTCTCACGACTCCGACGCGAGTAACACCAGACATTACGAGATTTTATTTACTGATTAATATTGGCTAATCTTACTATGTATATATGTACTATCATAGAAGTACTGTATTTCCGAACCTTAACCCAAATTTGATTGGGGTCGGTTTATAGTGTAACCAGATTTGGCAGAATCTGATGGCAGCCGCTCCACGTAAAATACTGATATTTTCAGTGGAGCGAGTACCACCAGGCCTTCCCAATTCCCGATAAGACATTTTTGGGGACTCTAACTACCCGTAATGGCTGTCTATTATATAGCATAGCATTTTATCATATAAATAAGTACTTCACTATTATTGTTATATTATTACACTGTTCTAATACAAAAAATTGCGTCTCATTTAAAACATCACATGTTAAAACAAATTGATTTAGTAGTTTCGTTATTGGTGCCGAATAAATATTTAAAGTTATTATAAAAAATTCATCGTTATCCGTAACGCAACTATATAATAATTAAATAAATAACGTTAATATATATTTTAGCATATGATTTAACATAAAAACGTATTTTTAACTAAAATTATGTTTAATGTTTCATAAAAGTGCGATTCCGACTCTGGTGCGAAGAGTTCCGTATAAATAAACGGTTTGGGAGTTCCCCTTATTTTATTCTTTTATTACAATTTGTTGCTAGTTTTTATTTGTGAAATAGTGACAACAAAAATATTTAATCTGTGATAACCTGATAACAACTGTCTAGTTAGACCGGTTCATGAGCAACAATACAGCCTAGTGCATAATATTAAGTCCATGGCTAGGTGACTGACAGACAGATAGACGGAATACAGTATATTTATTAATTTCCTATACGACACACTTGCTTTTTTGCCTTTTTTTGATGAGATTTAGAACTGTTCGTACGCGAGCCCGACTCCAAGGTATTCCGTTTTTATCCTTTGCTTGCGGAACCGTAAAAACATTACGTGGCATCTTCACGGCAGAAGCGAGTGACACGCACGTTTGACCCAATACCAAGTAATTATCCGACTGAATCGGTATTGTAAACTGTTCAAAAAATGTTTATCTGTATTCACAAAGCTTTCTCTGGACTTTTGAACGCGCCGCCCGTGACTCGCAGGCTTTTAAGCTACAACAGATTCTTATGTATGCACATAATTAGCCTTCTCAATTTAGATTCCAGCTATTGTCGGTAAGTTTGTGCGTTTGTTTGACTTCATTAATTGGTAATTAGCCTGTAAAACAACTGGGTATTTTTCTTTATATACTAAAATAAACTTTAAATAAGTTTTAATTAAAGTTAAAGTAACGAATTTAATTAAATTTCTAGGGTTAATTCGAAACAATTTATATGTTACGCAATGGCGACGAATACAATATAGAGCTAATCCATTCGTCTAGCTATAATCCTAATCCTAACTAATATTATAAATGCGAAAATAACTCTGTCTGTCTCTCTGTCTGTTACCATTTCACGGCTAAACTACTGAACCGATTGACTTGAAATTTGGTACAGGGGTAGCTTATGTTCCGGGGAAGAACATAGGCTATCTGTTTTATCCCGAAATTCCTACAGGAACGGGAACTACGCGGGTAAAACCGCGGGGCATAGCTAGTCTTTTAATAAAAATAAGCAAATAATTCTTTAATTAAGATAATTATTTTAAAGTAAAAACATATTTCACAGATGTTTATTAAAACTTAATATTATTCAAGCAAGTTGATTAAAATAATCATAACCTAAAGTAAATAGATATTTAATTAGAATTATATTATGTATACTATTTTAATATGTAAATGTCTCATATTTAAAAGTTTTTATTATATATTAGATAATTTATTTTAAATATCACACGAATATAGTAGCTAATAAACTGTGTATAGTTTTAAAATAAAGATAAGAAATTGAATTTCATTAACTTAAAATAACTATTGTTTTGATTTTAATTGAATAAAACATATAAAATTGTTAGAAAATCAGTAATTATGTTAGATAATAAACATCGCGTACAAAAGACATCAACGGGATACTTTATTTCTATAATTTTGTATAATTTAATATCAATAAAGTAACATTACACATTAAAATTTAAATAATTATATTTTACTACTCCTTGAAAGAGTAATTTAGAACTATAAATAATGAAATGCATGCATATTAAAATGTTACTGAACATAAAATAACTGTCTCTGACGACTGATTATAAATTGTAGTTAGTATGTAATGAACTTTTATATTATTATAGGAACTCACAAATACAACTCCTCTAAATAGAGTTCATTACATTAAACGCTACTGCTAGGTAGGTATTACCAGTAGAGTCTAAGGAATTCATTTTCTGACACTACATTTCCCGATACACAACTGGGATTAAAGAATCTACTTGATACCTTTACCTTATAGCTTACCGGTAAGGACAATATTTATATTACTGTATTATTTATTTACTATTTCATTAAAATCTGTCATACCTCCAGATGACTTCTAATATAGAATATGTTAGAAGTTGCTGAAAAAAGATATGCTGAAAAGAGATATGATTGAAATCATATCTTTTTTGTACCATATCGAACACTGCTGGGCAAAGCTCTCTCTCTCTCATAAAGTGATAAAATTACCGTCCAAAAGAGTCACTTAAAGATAACTTTTACTGTGCGATAAATATTTACTTGAATGTTTTTACGGCGCGTATAGAGTATTAAATTTATTAGTTGGGCATTTATATTGGTTTTCATCGGCTTCCGTATAGCTCTGAGTGTGAGTCAGAGCAGGGTATTATTAGAGAACTATTCCCGATCTCGGAATCACAGAATACATAACACTGAGAAAAGACACGACATTTGTAGTATTTGAAACAAATATTAGTCATCTAAACTAGTTGTAGGTGTTTTCTATTCTAAATAATCTATACAAATATTATAAAGAAGTAAAGTTTGTGTGTTTGCATATTTGTAAAATTGTTAGGGGTAATCTCGGGATCTACTGAACCGATTTCAAAAATTCTTTCACTCATGGAAAGCTAATTTATCAGTGCGTGACATAGGCATTAGGCATTTTATCCCTGTATTCATACGGGAACGGGAACAACGCGGGTGAAACCGCTGGGCGCTGCTAGTAATAATATAAAGAGGAAAAATTTGTTTGTAACGAATAGGCTCCGAAAATACTGAACCGATTTCAAAAATTCTTTCACCATTAGAAAGTTACATTCACCCTGAGAATCTTGGCTATAATTTTATCCCTGTATTCCCACGGGAATAGGAACTACGCGAGTGAAACCGTGGGGCGCTTCTAGTTAACAATATTTATATTATATTTAATTGTTATCACGTCTTGAAAATGGCTGCATCGATTCGTATGTCTCCTGCGGAATACAATACAACAGACTTTTAAAATCTTATTTAAAGACACATTAATAAATATAATTAAACAATTTAAATAAAGTTCAGCTTTTATATCTTTCACGAATATGTTAAACAAAATCAATTACGATTGAGTAAGACAATTTTCTTTTAACAATAATTATCTTACTGACAAAAGTGATTTGTTTGTACAGAGTACATACATATTACATAATTACAGCGACAAGTCAATTGTAACTCAATTTGCGGCCTATAATCAGTGTTATTCGTGTACTACATTAAGTTAGCCACTGACGAGTCAGTTTAACTGATCAGTTGAACTGGCGTCCATCAAAAAATGGTCGTAAATCACCGGAGCGATTCCAGATTCCAGTAGAGAAATCTAGTTGGAATAAAACTTTTGGAGTGAAGCCACAGTTTTATGTCTGAACTGATCAGTTCAACTGACCCGTCAATGACCACCTTTACGTTCTCGTCCCAACAACTGGCTTTAATTATATCGCACCACTCGGCACTCCCATTTTCTACTCACTAGTTTCAATACTACGTAATTCTACGCTCAGCCTCTTAATACTACCTTACACATTATCAGAAAAGTTGCTATAATTGGTACATTGAAAAATGTTTACAGACAGACAGAAGTATCTTTATAGTAAACTAGCTGTGCCCCGCGGTTTCACCCGCGTAGGTTCCGATCCCGTCAGAATTTCGGGATAAAACATAGCCTATGTCCTTTCCCGGACCATAAGCTACCCCTGTACCAAATTTCAAGTCAATCGGTTCAGTAGTTTAGCCGTGATAAGGTAACAGACAGACAGAGTTACTTTCGCATTTATAATATTAGTTAGGATCTTCTTATAACAGTTTCTTTTTATCTTTCTTTTCTTTCTTTCTAAATATTTTTTTATTATTTAGACCTCTCTCATTTAGGTTGCTCCCTTTAATCTCTAAGCTGCCTTCCTCAAATTGTCCCAAGAACAAGTACTTAGCTATTTTAAGTCTTCGTAAGCTCTTTACGTCTATATTTATTGTTCACGTAAATCGAATCAATCATTATTAAAATTACGCGTCAACAAAGGTCGATTCAGAAAATATCCATCAAAGTTTTTGTTATAAAACTATAATCAATTGATTTTAACTGATTGATTGTATTATTTTTTATAATAAAGGTTTTCTGCATTGTCTAATACCAACTACCTAATTGCATTAAATGTAAACTTGTATGTTCTCGATAAATTACAAATTATTTTTATTTCCTTTACGCTAATAAAAGGTCAATTCGCAAAATGTCTATCAATGTTTTTGTCCTAAAATTAATATTTAGTAAAAAAGTTTACGGATAGATAGATTGATTGATGTTTTATATTATAACAAAAAGAATTGATGCACTATCTGTTATTCCCTTTTTTCTTAAGCTAATTGACCCCTCTCTACAAAAAATAACCTTTTATTTATAAATATTCAATTAGGTTTCTTACATATAATTTTTGCGGAACAAATAATTCAATTATGTTAAAAAGTTGTAAGTTGCTCATAACATTGAAAAGTTAGTAGGTAACTAATCAAAAAATTAGGCAACAATATAAAGGCCTGGAAGTGCTTATTTATTACTACTTTTAACTATCATAAACAACATTGAAGCTAAATATAAGTTAGATATTTCTTTGTACTATCCTCCAGCGCTTTCATTTGTCATAATGTTATCGCTACCCTATATACCCTTATTATAATAAATAGCCAATAAGTACTCAAAAATAAACAATTTAAAATTAGATGACGCTATTATCTATTTATATACCTGCAAGTATATAAATAGCTTGTCAAACCAAACATTGATGGTCAAGTAAACACACAGTGATGTATAACAAGCTTCTGCAATTAAACGGTCATTAGTATCCGACTCTCTATAAAAGTTGCTAATTGATACTTTATATAGAACGTATACGTGCTTTATATAGAACGTGTACTTTATAAAGTCGAGTTCCCGTGTGACAGATACAAGAACATCTTAGAATACTGACTACTTATAAACAGACGATACATGGGAGTATGCACGGCCTAAGTATGCACTAGATAATTAGATTTCTCTAATTATACGTATACGTTTGCGAATGATTAGGTGTTGTCGTATTTGTTTTAATTGTGTTGTTTTTATAAATAACGCATTTTTTAAATACCTAGTTTATTTTCCTAAATATGATTTGCTCGTGATGATTTGATGATTTTACCAAAAATGCCCTAGGACGCTAAAAGCACCTTAATTAAAGAAGAAAACAGCCCATTTCTATCAATTGGTTTAACCAAAAATATCATAACACCCACAAAAGACCTTATTTGTCTTGGAAATTGATCTATTTATAACTAAAATTTCCACCAATAACTAACATTATTTTCCTATTCACAGCACTCTGGGAGTAGCGCACGTGGCGGGGATGTGCAAGCCGGACAGAAGTTGTTCCGTGAACGAAGACAACGGCATCATGTTAGCGCACACCATCACACACGAGTTGGGACATAAGTGAGTAATTTTACATTAGACAAACATAGTTTCTTTTTATCCATAAAAAGTTAAAGACTAAACTATTCTTATAGGTATACGTTTTTTCGTTTCGTTTATTTATGAAGCAGCTTTTTAGGAACTTGGGAGTGCTTTTCCAAAAGTTGAATTTATTTTTCTTTCATATATTGCTCCTTGCATCTCTTTAATGATGAAAATGAAACAACTAGGTTTATCGTAAAGCGATCTCTACCAAACAACTTTAGCTTATTGTTTCAGTTTTTAGTATCTACCTAAAATTCAATTTAAAGCCTTTACAGGTGAAATTTTCTTTAAACCTAAGGCTGTGTTGTGTTTTGATAGAAAAAATGATATACCATGATAAAATTGTTTCCCACGAACTGGTTAAACTAACTTACCATAACAATATAACATAATGAAAAACTGTAAAGCTTTTACTGAAAGGCATATTGAAACCACAATAAATCTGATATTTTTTCTCATGTACGGTATCGTTTGAATGGCATATTGCCAATACATAAAGATTACAAATGATTTAATGTATTGCTCTGTATTTGGTCTGTATGAGTACGTAATATCATATGCAAAATTATATTTCGCGTACGACTAATCAAGCTGCATGAATACCTACTCGAGTGTCATTGAACCATAGCCATTATGTAATACATGAGCGGATTATGTTACTCACTAGGTGTGTCACGGGGGTTTGTTTGTTAATCACGATTTTTTCGTTTGGGAATTTTGGTATATAATGTCATTTATGGTATTTCTGGTTATAAGTGTTATCTGTGTTTAATATCTTCTAAATAGGTCTTTTAGTTTTTGCTTGATGTGTGTACAAACAAACAGATATACAGACATTTGTATTTGTATTCAAAATCTTTAATGTACAGACAATCACCTTATTCAATTATATTATACTATGTAGTTCCTACTAGATGATTTAATACATTTATATATGGTAACATTATTTAAATAAACGTTTTATGAATGTAAATCTTTAAGTCCTTCAATCAAATTGTAACTCGCTACTTAACTACGGATTAGTTGATTATTATAGTAAACAGTAAATTATATAATTTGATTTCATATGTTAATCCTTGGACTCATCATTTAGACGCAATTAAATTATAAAATAAAAACCGTTATAGATCACGATCACGACTTTAATCTTAAAATAATTTAAAGCTACTCTGAAGGAAAAATCTCTACATAGGTGGTCGTAAATGGATAACATATTTGACAGACTACCTTTTGCAACTTTTCAAAGCCTTTTCAAAGCCTAAATCACTGTATGCAGCAAAACTATGATTTTTTCCATTATTATATTCAGTGATTTCACTAATAATATAGTTTTTTGGAATCCGTATGTTAAAGAGAGAAGAAATGTGTCATGTCTTGAGCTACAGCTACAGCAACAATAAATTAGGACATAACACATCGTTAACACGAGCAAAAACCCAGGAAAAGCACTACTAATAAAATACATAAAGTATGTACTTTATTACACAATATGTTGAAATCGACTTGCAAAATCAACCTGAACAAAAGTGCGCCTATAAAACATTAATAGATTCAAATAAATCGTTTTATATGCCATACGACCACATTATAATTTATTGTCAAATTGACACTCACACAAAATAAACCCGCAGTTGATAGCTTTGAGTAAATTATTATAAAGTCACTTGGAAACAAGTGTGGTGCAAGTATTGATAGATAAATAGGTTATTTAATTACTACATGTATTAGATTAGACCGCTGCGATCCATAGTTTATACGACGCGGTATATTCAGTCAGACACAAACACGAGCCAAAACACTATAAAACTCGTTTAATGATTGTAATTACACTAAAATAATCCCCGCACGCGAATATAACGGTACTTGGACATAGTATTTCAGTGAAAAATAAATATTGGCACTGTTACGTGACCTTAGCTGACCTATTGAGTCCCACGCAATCACCATTATCTGACATAAAAATCTTTAAATATACAATAAGTACTGTATCAAACGTGCAACCGATAAATGTTATAAAAATACAAATAATAAATTATAGATGTTATCTTCTATGATACACAATAGTCCTCATACTGTCTATGTATGTAGGTAGGTATGATATTAATTGTATATGTATCCTAAATGGGTCCATATTGGCTCACCTAAAGTTCTTTACCCGAAAATGTTTTTCCTAACTATTTGTAGTCCGAATGATCATTCTTCCTAAAATTTTTCATCCTAAAGTTTTAATTCATACTATTTGTAGTGCTACCGACGATGCTCATAACACTCATTTTTCCGAAAATTTTAATTCATAACATCTTTAATGTAAATATATTTAAACTCCTACTGTTTTTTATCATAACGCTTTTATCCCTAAACATACTTACCATCTTATTTTCACTCATGCTCAGAAAGAAACATTTACCAAGTGTAATAAAAAATATATGTGGGTAGAAGATGATATTTATAGTTTTAATTATTATACGACTCGTTTAAGGTTATGCTTATGGCCTGGGAGTTTACCATAACCATAACTAAAGGACCAATTCGGTTCTGGCACTTCGCCGGCCGCTGCCGCGGCACGCTCGCTACGCTCGCTCGGCTCGTGCGTTGGGGTCACAGTTCTAACATAACCTAAACCAATAATTAGGAATAGGACCGATTCGTTACTGGAACTTGACTGAATGATTGGAGCAGGACTCTCGTTTTGCTCGCTCGGCTCGTGCGTTATATGTTATACCTACATGTTATGTAAAAACAAAGTTACGAAAAATTTATGTATATAATATTGATTATAATAAATAAAAATAAATCTAAACAAAAAAGATATGACTTTGAATAATAGTATGAACGATGGTTATGTTGAGAAAATATAGGAAAACAAATGTTTCGGAATTAAAACATTAGTGACAAAGATTTTAGGAGTTGCGATTGTTAGGATAAAAAATGTTAGGAAGAAAATTTTCGGATTTCCAATTATCGGAGTTGAAATTTTAGGTGAACTTTGGCGCACCCATCCTAAATACGTCCGTTCGATATAAATTGGCCGATATAATAAATCGCGTACCTCAAACAGAGCTGTATGTTTGTATTATTTTGGTAATAAGTGTTAGTTTTATTTGGCAACGGTTGCCTAGCGCTTCGATTATCGGTACTGTACTGAGTCATGTTTCCAAGCCGAGATTATCGCAAGGACGTTGCTTTCAAGATAGAAAATTATGAAACACTAATAACATTTAGTTAGTTGCAGCTCGTTGCGTTGTTATCGTAGAACATGTATAGGAAAAGGGATAGGTCTCGATATCAACAAGTAATAGAGTCGTTAAAGGTGACGTAAAGACCTAAGAATAGTTTAAATGCTTTCAATTGTAAATGGTTTAATGTCCTTAGCTATTGATAGAAAGCTTTGTATCCGGATTATCGTATGAATACTCGTACAAATAAAAAGTTCATTCTCAACTAAAATGGAAGAAGAAGGAAGCAGTAAAATAGAGGTTTATATTCCCAAAAAGTATGCTTTCATTACACTGATCTACGGCGACGTTGTCCAAACAAGTGTAGCTTGGAAAGTGAAACCTATATTACGAGCATTAATGGCCACAATTTTTGGCTCACTAGGCTATAGATAGTACCTACTAGGCTATCAGTACTTTTCAGACACAGACTTTACCTAATTAAACCCTAAATTATAGAACAGTGAATAAATGATAGAGCGAATGAATGAACAATTAATATTTGTGTGTCTTGGTGCATGTGATAGATTAGATATAGCAATAGATTAAGGGGAGCTATCAGTAAACGTGCCGTCTAGTTATGTTAGACAACGCCCACAAAAAGACAATAGTATCATAAACACAAGTTATGTAAGTGCAACCACCGCCCGCGACCAATGACCTAGACAATGAACACATGAATGCATCAATACGTCGTTGGTAGCGAGCGATGCACTCACACTATCAGCCCACACATACTCATTATTTTTTTCATTTTCTTATCTTAAACAAAGAATAAGGAACGAGTTAATAATAATACGAAACAATTTGTTGGCGACAACATTGATAGGCGCGCTGGCGCTTGGCTTATATGAATGAAACACGTTGAACGCAGCCATTATTATTATAGCCAATACGACATATTCATCATCATCATCAGCTCATATAATGTCCCCACCGAGGGGCACGAGCCTACCCTGAATTAGGAAATATTACAGAATAATATAAATACTTTAGTAATTGACTAAAATACTATAAAATATATTCCTTACAAAGTATTTAAATGCAAACAATTATATTTTATTAAGCAAAATTAATTTAAATGTCTAATATTTAAATTTTATTATCATTTAGTAGAAGGTTTGCTTTCGAGTTTGTCTATTACAAACAAACGTGCAAAAGTCAAATCTTTTCTCTCTGATGTAGATACATAAAGATTTATCAAAGTGTAATTATCTTAATCTGGTTTTCGTTTTCTTTTAGCAAAACTATCATAAAATCACCAATTTAAGCAATAAACAACTTTTACTCTTCGATTAATCGGATGTTTTTGATTAGTTGATTAATTAGCTCTTAATTAAGTAACGTCCATTTATTTAAATTTTCAAATTAAACTTTATAAAACTACCGTTACTTTGTAATAAAAACTGTAGGTATTTGTATATAAGTATTAATAAATTATTGCTAAATAATGGCTTTTAGTATTTAATTAACTCCAGACGCGAAAAAAGAATTGATTGTAAGTTTATCGGGTGTATGTCTGCCTGTGGCTTATCTGTCTGTATAAGTATGTACTTAGTAGTTTTATTCCATGAATCGACATTTCCTAATTAAGAGCTTGTTAAATAATAATAATAATAAGCCCGCAGGGCACCTTTGAGGCGGGGTGTCGGGGAGTAGCGACCCCGCGGACCTGACGCGCTCCCGGGGGAGGTCACCATTCCTCACCTCCGCTCGCCTTCACTGGCCGGCGGAGTGAACACTGACGAGGAACAGGTCCCCCACCTCCGTGCTTGCCTTCATTGGCCGGCCGGAGTGGAGCCCGCGAGAGCACTTTGGTGCTCGGAGAGTGAGGGGCGTTGCGTAAGTGGTGAGTTGGCTTAGCATGAAGCTGGACCCTCGGGCTCAGTGGAACGCGGTTTAAAACCCAGGGCGTCTGCTCCACTCTCAAAGCCGCTCGTTTCATGTTGCCCCCTTGTTGCGACTTGAGCGACTTGTTTGGGGGGCCCAGTTATAGAGCTGGCAAGTCTCCATCCGCCACTTCGTACATGTTTATAGCATTGTATCGGCGGGTGTCATAGTCCCCATAGTTCCCCAATATCCAGTCCATTAAACATCTCATTCCCATAACCCAGTCGTAGTTTTCCATATATTTGCAATAGTACCAGCAGAACCGGGGACTGTCCTTGGATGCATTTTATAGTGTTATACAGGGATAGTCGCCGGATTGTGCATCCTTTACACAAGATTAAATATGTCAAAGGGCTTCCGTGTGTTGGCTTTGGCCCCATACTAGCCTTCCAAAAGACCGGGACTCCTTAATAGTCCCGTGAATGGAAAAGACATGACAATAATAATAATAAGCCCCCTAAAACCCAACCACACGTCCTGATCGACCATCTGATCACGTGGGGGGCGGACACATGTACAATAAGTTACTGGCATGGCTAACGTGGCACTGGTAAACCCTTTTTAAATATGGAGAGTCGTAATAAATGCAAGTATAGTTTAAGGTCGCTTCCCGGGGGTCGCCGGGGCACATCCGGTGCCGGCGCTGGATGTCTCAGCCATGCGAACACCGGCGGCGGGAGTAGGCTGGCACCCGCGCAACAAATATCATCCTCAGACACGGCAGACACACTGTCTCTGTTTTCATCAGCACCCTCTACCATCTCATTATATCAATCACCTTCATCATCATCTTCATCACCGCAATCACCATCATCTAATTCCATACAGTCGGGGGATGTTGCACGTGAGACCGCATTAGTCTCTGACACCGTGCCCACCACCAGTACTGACAAAACACGTAGAAAATGGACATCACAAATGAACGAATTCATACTACGTACTTACCTTCAATTAACATCTATGGAAACTGACACTAAAGTTTATCTTTCACCTTTACACACAAAATTCATTGAAAATTTTCCAAACATGCAGGTTACCAGACAGAGATTAGGCGATCAACGCAGGGCAATAGTACGCAATAAACTTCTTCCACAAAAAACAATAGAAACTATTTATGCAGACGTTAGAAAAGAACTTGAAACACTTCACTCAGACATTCAACAACAACGCACACACCTTACACAACAACAAGTATCAGAACCAGGACGGCGATTAAAATGGACCAATGAATATAACGAGACAATCATTAGAATTTATTATAGAATCACCCATTTAGAAACTAACAAGACAGCCTATCGAAAACAGTTACATCAAGAATTCGTGAACATATTTCCTCATCTATCTCATGTATCCGAACAGAGAGTAGCTGATCAAAGGCGACTCATAATAAATAGTAAATTCATTACCGACGAAAAACTTAGAGCTATCAAAGAACAGGTTGCTACTGAGTTACAGTTCAATCCAAGTGAAGTGGAGATCGAAGACAATAGAAACGACGATGTGCCATCAAACTATGAAACCACATCACATCTTGCGAATGACACAGTACTTAACACAGCAGTTACTCACCTACATGAAATTAATTCTATAGAACCCGTAAGAACGGACGAGCGAAACGACGAAATAGAAGAAAATTTTGCAATAGCACTACAATTCTTTATCAATATTAACCCAACCGAGAGACCATTCATTCCAAAACAAAAAACTTCAAAGAAATTCGCTTCTTCAATAGCCTACATCAACAATAAAATATTACCCTATAAAATTAATGACGAGACAGACTACAATACCCTACAAACCATCATATATTGTGCCGCTTGGGCAGCCGCAAAATACAACGGTACGAAACTAGAAATTCCACCTACAGCACGCGCAACTTACAGAAATACGAAACCCAAATGGCAAAGACGACTAGAATCAAAAATCACAGAACTTAGAGCAAAAATAGGTAGACTGACACAGTATATTAACGGAAATAGAAATAATAATTTATTACGTCACATTAACAACATATTCAAACAAAACAAGATACATACAATTCATGAAGAAGAAAATACACAAGTAACTCAATTTCTCGATACCCTTAAGCAGAAGTTAACCGTCGCTAGTAGTCGTTTAGTTAGATACATAAATTGTACACTAAGGAAGACCCAGAATTCTCAATTCATTAATAATGAAAGAAAGTTCTATCAAAACATGAAAACTAGTACTACAAATCAAATGAACCGCAATGCAGAAACGATTACTCCTGAACCCGATCAATTGCGAGAATTCTGGGCTAATATATGGGAGAACCCCGTTACACACAACACAAATGCAGAGTGGATTACGGCTGAAATGTCCCGAACAGGCAATATAGATACCATGCCATTTGAACAAATTCCAATAGATATATTTAGGAAGGTTATTAATAAGTTGCATAACTGGAAGACTGCAGGATCTGATCACATCCATAATTACTGGTATAAAAAGTTTACTTCTATCCATCCATATATATTTAAACATTTAAATAATTTCATTCAAAATCCCCAACAAATGCCCCATTATATCACAACTGGCGTTACCTTTCTCTTACCTAAAGATTTAAATAACACAGGTGATCCTGCTAAGTACCGACCAATTACTTGTTTACAGACTATTTACAAAATTTTAACCGCTTGCATTGCTGAACTAATCTACACGCACATTCACACACACAATCTTTTAGCAGAACAACAGAAAGGTTGCAGGAAACTAAGTCAAGGTTGTAAAGAACAAGTTACAATTGACTCGATAATAATGAAGAACGTTCAGAAACGGAAAGAAGATTTATTCAGTATGTATATAGACTACAGGAAGGCATTCGATTCGGTCCCACACTCATGGCTTACACAAATTTTAGAGATCTACAAAGTGCACCCACAATTAATAACATTTTTAAACACAACAATGACTAAATGGAACACTAACTTAAGGCTAAATACAAATAATAATACAATTACTACTGATCCGATTAAAATACAAAGAGGAATATTCCAAGGAGACACACTTAGTCCGTTATGGTTTTGTCTAGCTTTAAACCCGTTGTCAAATATACTAAACTCTACTGATGCTGGATATAAACTTAATTACGAAACATTAAACTTAATTAATCAAGCACAACAACCACAATCACACACAGTCAGTCATCTCTTATATATGGATGATATTAAATTATATGCACGCACACAATCCAGCTTAGAACAAATAGTACAACTTACCGAACAATACTCTATAGATATTAAAATGGAATTTGGGATTGACAAATGTAAAATAAATTCAGTTAAAGCAGGTCAGATTCATAACCATCACTACACTCTACAAACAGGAGATACAATACAACCATTAGGAGAAAACAATTCATATAAGTATTTAGGTTTTGATCAATCGACTCAAATTCATTTAAAGGACACAAAACTAAAGATCATCCAAGAATTTAAACACCGCCTAAACTCCATACTAAAAACTCAACTTCAATCCAAAAACACAATTAAAGCGATCAATACGTATGCCATCCCAGTACTTACTTACTCTTTCGGAATAATTAACTGGTTCAAAAGTGATTTAAAAAACTTACAGCGCAACATAAATGTTTTGATGACTTCTCATAGAAAACATCACCCACGAGCATGCATACAGAGACAAACGCTCCCACGAACCGAAGGCGGCCGAGGAATCATCGACATTCAAAATTTACACAATAGCCAAATCAGTAATTTGAGAAAATATTTCCATAATAAGTCCTCTTCATCACAATTACACAAAGCTATAGCGCATAATGATAAAAAACTGACTCCACTAAACCTTACCGACCAAAATACACAGCCCAATGAAAATCAAACCACTAATCAATCCAAAATAGCCGATTGGACCCGTAAATCGCTTCATGGTAGACACCGACAGGATTTAAGCCAACCTAATGTCGACAAAGCTGCGTCGAACACCTGGCTTACCCGAGGTGAACTCTTCCCGGAAACCGAAGGATTCATGATAGCCATACAGGATCAAGTAATAGAAACTCGCAATTACCGAAAGCATATTATGAAAATTTCAAACCTACCAACTGACATATGCAGACGATGTAATAGCGCTTCTGAAACAATACAGCACATAACAGGATCTTGCAAATCAATAGTTCAAACCGACTACAAACACCGTCACGACCAGGTTGCAAACATAATCCATCAGAAATTAGCGTTAAAATACCACCTCATATCAACTGCCACTCCATACTACAAATACACACCAGAAACAGTAATTGACACACAGACACACAAACTCTACTTCGATAGAGCCATACTCACAGATCGCACTACGCACTATAATAGACCGGACATCACCCTCGTAGACAAAGTAAAGAAGACTGCCATGTTAATAGATATCGCCATACCTAACACTCACAATTTGCAAACCACAATAGCAGAAAAACTTTCAAAATATACCGACCTCAAAGATGAGATAACACGAATGTGGCGTCTTAATAGTGTAACAATAGTCCCGATTGTCCTTTCCAGCACAGGCGTTATCCCTACTCAACTTCACCAGTCCCTACAAACAATCAATTTACCCAATTACACATACATCTCACTTCAAAAAGCTGTCATACTTAATACATGCAGGATAGTACGGAAGTTCCTTCAAGTAACGCCATCAAATAGTGACCCGTTATCCACTACCATTACCACCTCTACTGATCATCACCATCGACCCACTTGATATGCACTTGGCTTCGGCCCGTGCCTATCAATAACACCGGCATTTATGCCGAGATTTAAAAATAAACAAAGATAAATAATAATAAATATTTTATTTTTCAAGAGGTACAACAAAAAAAATACAAAAAATACAAAGTACATTTTTTTTTTTTTTTAAATCGATTATTACTTTGATTCTTTTTTAGGTTTAAATTATTTGAAAGGTACCACCATCGAGAATTATATCTTATCATATTATACTTGCAATCAAATGTCTTAAATTTTATTTTTATTAGGGCCGATTTTTCCATCGCCAGATAACTTTGATTCGACGAATAAAATTGACGTTTGACAGATTTTGTATGAAATAAGTGTCAAAATTTCAAAGTTATTCGTCGAATAAAGTTATCTGGCGATGGAAAAATTGGCCCTTAAAATCATTAAATGGTATTTCGAAAAAAAAGGCTATTTCATTAACATTTTTTTAATTAAACATAAATTATATTTTAAAAATTATGTCCTAGTTTCGGCCTATACCATGATACGGAGAAAATTGGGTGCCATCGCCGCGAGGGGTCTACGCTGCACATCATGACACCGATTTTCGAAGCTGATACGGTCCAGGTGGCGTGGTCGAGGTGCAGCAAGCGGGATGTTACTAACTTTTTGGAGTGAGTAATGTTTTATATTGATTACTTTTTAATTTGGTTTATTTTTACTGAGTTGTAAGAGACTGGGATCACCGAAATGCAATAATTACTTATAATTATAGGTCTTTTTTATAACACCAACAAGCATTTAACTAAAGTAGTGATTACCCCTATATCTGATTATTTTGAGAAATGACTCTGAAATTCAATTTTAAACAGAAACCATATAGACAATTGATTTAAATTAAATGGTAGCTAAACTGTACAAATATAATCGCAGACTATTTAATCCATACTTTAAATCCAATGTCACCGCAAACAGTCCTTTAAAAAAAGATAAAGCCGCTAAAAATAAAATAAAATACAAAACACGAAATAAAAACACATGATAAGTATTTGGTAAGATTAAAGAAAATTTGTAACGACAGCATGTCGGTGTCGGTACATTCACTGAGTGTGTAAATCTTATTATTATTGACCTGACCTGAACTTAACAGTTTAACAAATGACTTCTCAGTATCACCAGATACTCATCGAGTCTCATAACATTGCAAATGCTTTTAAAACCACTTGTTCCGATAATTTGGGAGTAAATATCATTGGTTATTTATTCATTTTTAAGTTGCAATTGGTTTTTAAAGTAATTTTACGAAGCTTAACGTTTACGAAGTGTTATAGAAAGTTTTCTTGTACTTTTGTTTTCATTAGCTATGTATTTTTTAATGAATGAATAGCAGCCTGCCCCGGTTTTACATGGGTTGAACTGTCCAATATTTTCGTCCATATAAATATTACCAAAAAAGGAGGTTTAGTTTTTATTTAATTTGATTATATTTCCAAACGATATCTGAAACACGGTAAATACAATTAATAACGTTTCTTTATTTAGAAAGTTAATCAACATCAATTTGTACAACGAAATCATAAATTTATTTTTATACCATACCTATTCCTAGATCCATTAGCCATCAGTACCAAAAATTGATTAAACATCGATCTATCTATCAATATTTTTATATCAATACCATATACAGACAACGATTTGTCATAATAAGTATCTACCTAATGATATGTGTGATGACAAGATATTTAAATCGATTGATAGAGTCGTATCAACCAAGTTTAATGATAAATATACCCATAACTATTCATATTTATATGACAGCTTTATGAAACTTGTATTTTAAACTAAAATTAAACATATTTTATAGTTTTGAATATTTCATAATCATTTAACTATTTTTTAATATTTTATGGTAAATTTATTGCTGCTGTATTAGTAAATTTAAGTATGTCTAGTTAAAATTTAATATCTATTTTACTCAATTTGTTAAACATAGAAAATTACTAATTTTGATATTTTCTTTCTAGCGCTGGCCTCGGAGAATGTTTGAGCGATCGACCATCACAGGAAGAATACTACGTTTATCCCGAAGTGCCTGCTGGTAAATATTGTTTTAGTTATTGTATTATTTCGTAAGGCTTCGTTCATTATATGCACGTAATTCTAGTACCAATTATATTGTTTCTAGATACCTACATTGGTTTGAATGAAGACCAGTTTCCAAGCCAACCTATCACCTTTAACATTTTGCAAAATAATAATCATGTATATTTAATTTAGCGGTAGTTATTATGTTAATTATAGTTTTTATATTTAAACAAGCAATATTCTAGCAAGTAATTGCTATTAAATTATATATTTTATTATTGTAACCGACAGAATATAAAAGTAAATATAGATCTTATTGAACAGCTGAACCTATAAAACATACGATTTACTTTTCTCTCTTGCCTATGTGATAGGTACTAGTGGGAATATTTATATGTAGAAACTAAAGCAGTGTGGATTATTAATACGAATATTTTAATTACCTCCCTAAGTATAAGTTTACGATATTGTCAATACAACTAAGTTTTGTTTTTACTTGAAAAACTAGTGTTCGTAATCATAATTTGCCTACTGTAAAAAAATCTGAAAGACCAGACTGATTGAGTCAATCTCTGCAAATTTAGTTTTGATAATAAAATTCTTACATTGTACGGTCCTAAAACATTTTTTGCGAATCGAACTTACGACCTCTCAATAACCATGGCGAGCCATTGTCTATTGCCACTTACAAAAATATTCAATCGCCAGGTGTAATGTACGACGCGGCATCACAATGTCATTTACAATTTGGAGCAGAGGCAGTGATCTGTGCCAACCCTCCGGACCTCTGTGAGCACCTGTGGTGTGTCGTCGAAGACAAGTGCAAGACGATGCTGCAGCCAGCGGCGGCTGGCACCACTTGTGGACAAGATATGGTGAGCAGTGGATTCTTAAGAATTTTGATTTTTTCCTGCATATTAGTTCAATAATGAATAGTCTGCTATTACAACTTGTTTTTTACACAATGATCATCTTCTTTCAAGCCATTTTCTACCAATTAAGTGTCTCCATCATATTTTTCTTTAATCAGTTGGCTGCTTCTTTCTTTTAACGGTCAATATTTCACTCCTTTTGCGGTCTTCTCTCAAGGATTTTCGTTGCACAATACCCTGTAATTGAACAATACAAACACCTACCCTTTATTTCAAGCAAGATTCTACTTTTATCAAGATCAATGAGGTTTATGACACGGTAATGATTTAAAGGCAACTAAAACAATGACGCTAACAATTTCATTGCTCTCTTTGTGCCCAGTGGTGTCAAAACCAAACATGCGTACCTCGGAGTCCTTCACCAGCGCCAATCGACGGAGGTTGGAGCGATTGGAGTGAGTGGAGTGAATGTTCGCGGACCTGCGGCGCGGGAGTCTCCACACAGTCCCGGGAGTGCAACAACCCGCCACCGAATAATAATGGAGCTTATTGTATTGGTGATAGGAGTCGGTGAGTAAACAATGAGATTAATCAATTACCTGTAGAGTCAAAGGAAATTTTACTTTCCCGTCACGCTACTCTTCATGGCTAGCTTAATATTGTAGTCTTACAATGATCAAGTTAAAATCACGAAATTTTTCAGTTGTGATTGAAAAACTTGATGGACGTGTTTTTTAGAAAGTAATACGCTAGAACAATTTTATGTCCATTCACCCTATGGCATATAGTTTGCACTCTAACCCATTTAGTATTTCTCATTGTACTTACGGGAATACCGTAAAAGCGCCTATTATGGGTCCAGACAATATGTATAAAATTCCATAGACATGCTGAAGATTCCGAACAGGTTTATATTAGGTACTTATAGCATAATTTAAACCATAAAGTTCGCCAAGATTAGTTTACATTAAGCTAAACATTTACAGATACAAAGTATGCAACACCGATCCGTGTCCTATCAGCGAGCCATCGTTCAGAGAGGTGCAATGTTCTAAACACAACAACATGACCTATAATAATGAAACGATCACGGAGTGGGTGCCGTACTTCGATCAAGGTTTGTGATACTGATAAATTAGTTTAAAATTATAAAAAGAGTGAAATATTTTCAGAGTTGATATACTTATTTGAGTATATATTGAGTTATGTACCAGCTTATGTGATTTTCTTTATTCAAATATCAGTTTCAAAGTCTGAACAGTTTTGGACGTGTTATTAAAAAATTAGAAATGTCTTGAACAAAGAATAATGTCTAAATAATTTAATTGCAGACAAACCGTGCGACTTGCAATGTAATGCGAAGGACAAAGACCTGGAAATGTTGGGAGGATTCGTCGCCGACGGCACTCCCTGTAAACAGACTATTGGCGCTAGAGATATGTGTATTGCAGGTTTGTTGGAAAAGATTAAGTTTCCCTTGTTTATCCCTAGTTTATTTGAATCTCTTGGAACTTGGACAAGGCCCTTAACAATTTAGATCAAAATATTTCGAAGATCTTTATGAAACATGCAATTTTGCAAAAGGTGGGAGTCACGTTCTGAGCGAATAAGCTCTTCTATAATCCATTCATTTGGCGGTGAGACAAAATGTAAACAAACCATGAAAAAGGTTATTTTGTATGTCATGTTTTATCAATAATACATAGAGTACTCCCTACTGACTACTTGATATTTAATTAATCTTTGAAATATAGAATATATAACATACTAGCATTAGCCCTCAACTTCGTTCGCGTGTAATCATTATTTTAACACGCGACTTCATTTATGTAGAAGGTGAAAAAATAGTTATTCTGTGCCGCCGTGCACTAGCCGGGTCGCCTTGTCGTAGTAACTATTTAGTAATCTGTGGCCTTGATCATAAATTTGCTGTAATGTTATTTTAAAACTAAGATATCTTCTAAGATACTTATTGAAATCAAATCATGTAAAAGGCAAATGTCTTTTAGATTAAATACTTTTGCAATGTAAGCGCAAAAAATGTGTTTTTTACGACATCACATTAGAAACTCCTAGATTTATCGGTGTTTCTCTACAATATCATGCATGTATTATACATATAAACTTTCCTCTGGTATCACTCTATTAAAAAAACCGCTACAAAATCCGTTGCGTAGTTTTAAAGATTTAAGCATACATAGGGACGGACAGACAGCGACAGCGACTTTGTTTTATAAGTACTATTTAGTAACCATAGATGAAAGATTGGTTGGATACCGCGATACCTGATGAGATACATATATTATTAATAGTTACTCGCATGTTCACACTGCCAGCGAGTAACTATTATGATCACGGATGAACAGTTCAGTTCATCCGTGATCATGGCGCTTGCAACAGCGTAGAAATATTGGAAACTCGAAATCACTACCTTTGAGCAATTGGTAGGGAATAAGACACTTTGGCCATAAAATACCTGGAAATTTAATGAAATACCGATAATGCGTCTCGGAGATTTTTTGTCGAAGCATATACAACAGCCCGAATCAAATGATTGACATGCGTTACGCGCGTTTTTTAAAATATGCAAAATTAAATGTATTTTTTTATAATCTAACTGAGATATTTTCTTAATTTTTTTGCGGAAGAACATTCTACAGAGTCTTAGAAAACTACAAAAGAAAAAGCCAAATCGGTCTAGCCGTTCGCAAGTTATGACGTGATAACGGCAAACGGGTTTCATTTTTATATATATAGACTAGCGGCGCCCTACGGTTTCACCCGCGTAGTTCTCGTTCCCGTAAGAATATGGGGATAAAATATGCTAAAGACCTTCCCACTGAATCACTCTATCTATTAAAATAAACCGCATCAAAATCCGTTGCGTAGTTATAAAGATCTAAGCATACATAGGGACATCAGGACATAGGGACATAGAAAGGACATACTTTGTTGTATACTGTTTTTGATGATTACACGAAATTTGTTTCTTGAATTATTTTTACACAGTTTCACCACGCAAACTGACATTTTACTACGTATTATGTTCAAAATTTAATAAAACATTAGGAACATACGCCTCACAGACAGCTTGCAGTGTGACTGGCTTGGATACGCCGGGTATGTACGTGTAGTATTTGTTGCCGCATTTGACTACGTCGGCGATACCTACCAAACACAGCGAAACCAATTCATCATCTAAGGTAGTAATAGTAATGACGATGATAATTGACATTACTAAAACCTAAAAATGCTGTGAATCTCAAACTATGGATACATTTTAATACTACTAAATGAAGGTGAACAGTCATTTTAAGTAATGAAAGTAAAATTAATAGTTTTCGTATTTAGCCGGATTGTACCCGTCATTTTTACTCTTGATCAACTTGTTGACGTGAGTGTTTTCTTCCCGATTATACACCCTTATTTTGAAATTGCGATACCTTATCTCACAGCTAATGTAAACGACGGGTGACAATATAATAGTGAAGTTAGTTTTTTTCTTTTGCTTTTATTTAAAAAGTTATGATAAGTCAAAGATTTTCAAAATCCCGCCGAATTTTATTGTTATTCTACACCGAACGCTGCGATACACAGCTGAGCGCGGTCATCGACCCGAGCCGTCACAGAATACTTGATAGCTAGTGTGCCGTCTGGTAATACGACATTTATTTGGTATTTTTTAAAGATAAGTAATCGACTTTCATTTTTGATATTTTTATTGGATATATGGATTCAGTTACTGCTACAGATATTCTGATTTTAATAAGTCCCATATTTTCAAAATAGGGGTGTATAGTAAAGTATATTGTAAATTTTTGATAATTCTTTGTTTAAAGTAATTATTGTATTATGTTTTATATTCAGTTATCGTTAAATTTCTGTTAGCTGAACGTTGATTTTGATGAAAATAAGTGAACCTGGTTCAAACAGCGCTTGCACTTTTACTTCGCCGAAGATCCAAACATACACCAAGGTGTTATTAATATACTTATTTAAATATGTAAAAGAGACTTGGCCAAAGATTCGTATCCCTACAAAAATTCTATTGTATATAACGACTTCACGAGCCTCCGTTTACCGATTTCTAAAAGAAAAAAAGGAAAATCCATGTTGGAGCTCTTCTTCTGAGGATCACCAATAAATAGTTGTTTATTTATTTTGTAGTAAAACAATTCAGGTGCTAACATGAATTGTTTTTACTTGTACTCAACTCATTCTGTTTATTACCTTTTTATTGATTTTTACACTAAACTAAATTACTTATAGACGACTTATCAAAGATGCCTACTTAGTCTTATTTTACTTTCATATTTATAACTCTAAAAAAACTATATATTTTTCGCCTAAATGAGCTAAAAGTTTGACAACCAGTATTTCTTTGTTTACATTTTGTCTCACGGCCAAATGAACAGACTATAGGCGAGAACACTCCATCTGCAAGCAAGTTACAGTCCAGCCCAAAACCCAAAACCCAAACAACCAATCAAACCCTTAACCAGAAAGTTAATTCATAAACCCTTGTTGCTTCCAGGTGTGTGCTACAAGGTCGGTTGTGACTGGATTGTGGGATCTGAAGCGACAGAGGACGCGTGTGGAGTGTGCGGTGGAGACGGCTCTGCTTGTAAGACCGTCCTCGGGAGCTACTCCAAGGATACCACTAAACAATCTGGATTGGATGAGGTAAGGTTCAGGTTTATTTTTTAAAGTAAAACTTACTTATATGATATTCTTCTTAAATCCTCTAAATAAACTCTCCCTATCTAAAAAAAAACTGTATTAAAACTCGCTTTTCAACACCTAACTGGTTTTTTTTCTTCTTTTTTTACTGTAATTTGTAAAGGAAATAATTAGAAAATTAACGATAATACTCGATTGTTTAACAGGTTGCTGTAATACCAGCGGGTTCAAGAAATGTGAAAATACAGGAGAAAGTTAGTCCTGGAAACTATATTTCGATTGGAAGTGCCAGATCGAGGAAAATGTATTTAACTGGAGCTCGGTAATTTATTTTTTATTTACCATAATTTATACTCTATGTAGAAAGCCATAAGGTCTAATTTACACAATGTTTTGTAGAAATACGACACGAGTGGATTACTTCGTAGCTGGAGCTCAAGCTACTTACGAAAGGGATCGGGATTGGGAGAAAGTCCGGATTCCAGGACCGATAGCTGAAGATATCAAAGTTTATGTAAGTGCCTACTTAGTTATGTTATTATAGGAAAACTTATAAGTAAGGTGAAGACAATAAGTCACCCTGTATAATTCATAATTTTACATTAGTTACAAAAATATTATACCGGATTGCCCGACAGAAAGATGCAGGGTCAATTCCCGTACATAGTAAATATTTAATGTACTTCACGCACGACGTTGTGTCTGATATCCTCGATACAGATCTAAACTTAAGAATTCAGTTGTTATGTAAAAATTATAGAGGGATTGATAGTTATTATGACTGCTATATGACGATGAAAAGAATGATTTAGATTGATCAAGTTTACTAATTAATAACTTTGTTACTCTAGCAACGTCTCTACCACGGCAGCAAGCACCGTAACCCGGGCGTAACGTATCAATACACCGTCGACGCCAAACGGATCCGACGTCAGTTCCACTACAGGGTGTCCGAATGGTCGCCTTGTTCTGTGACGTGTGGTGACGGGTACATGAGACGACATCTGGAGTGCGTTGATCATCATCAACGTGAGTGTTCAGACAGATTTATGTTTAGTAAACAATTAAAATAGGCGCCTAATTTCAAATTGTATAATGAATGACTGATTGGTGATTATTAAAGTCCAGTAAAATAAGGTCTGAAATCATCATCATCACCAGCTCATATAATTTCGCAACTGAGGGGCTCGAGCCAAGGGTGATTAGGCCTTAGTCAACCACGCTGGCCAAGTGCGGGTTGGTCGTGATTTATTTAATCGTGAGGAAACCTGCAACCTGCACAACACCTGGGACGAAATTCTAAGGTTGTGTGTGAAGGTCTGAAATAATAATTAAAATTAACATTGAACTTGGCATTTTTGATAGGTACCTTATGTAATTTTAATGATACAAAAAACAATATGAAGAGTTTGATACACGTTTTAGTCTACCCCCAAGGTGCCACCTTGAAGGTGGACTGCAAAATTAAAAGCTACTTCTGTGCCAATATCTAAGCCAACACAAAAGTTACCAGGAACATTTTGAGAGCGTGTGTTTAAAATTGTTAAGATCCTAGCTATCCTACATTTGGGTGGTGAAGACAGCGATATCCTTATAATAATCTTGTCGATGTATGTACAGGTGTGGTAGAACAGTCGCAGTGCTACAACATCGAGACGCCGCGGCAGGAGGCGCTGATGCAGCAGTGCCGCATGCCGCCGTGCGCGCACACGCACTGGTGGGTCGGCAGCTGGAACCACTGCTCTAAGTCTTGTCATATGCCGGTCAGTATACCTTAACAAAGGATCCAAACTGAAAGTCTAAAAACAGCTCAATTACATATACCTACTACTAACTATGAAACACCCTCGCATGGTTTTCGGTTACACAACATATTGAATTTGAAATACTATATTTAACTGTAACTTATATAATAACAAAAATCATTTTTATTTCGTAACATTCCTACCTACCTACAACCACCTTTGTCCCCTTTTGTACCACTTTAGGGGTAGTATTTTCAAAAAACATTTTAGAGCTTTTAAAATTATTTTCCCGCATGCAAATCCGTGAGTCAACTTTAATTGATAAAATAAAAACATATTATTGTTACAGGGCGAAGAAGCAACGAAATCACGAAGCGTATACTGCGTCAACAAACAATCGCACGCCGTGGTCGACGAGACGCAATGCGACATCACGATCAAACCAATAAGCGAGATCAAATGCGCTGACGTACCCGCGTGTTAAATAACTAAATAATTCAGAAATTAACAATTTCTCATATGAAAATGTAATTAAACTATGCAATATTGCATAAAACCTGGGCTCGTGTCCTGGGGCCATACATATGAACAAATGATTTCCAAATCAAACGAGCATTTACGATTATGATAACTCCAGAGACGAGTTGAATGAAGTGTAATGAATGTTACTGACGTTTCGAATGCGGTTGAACTGTTATGACTGAGTTTGTGACTTGTAATGTTAAAAAGCCCATCGAATAGACAGTACTGTACCAGTAACGAGTACAATAACGTTCTGTTGTGAACGCGAATCTCTAAGTACATTGTAAACGCTCTAACGACCCGGTCGATACTGCCATACTATATAAGTACCTACTAGATTTAACATAGTCCCAGCTTAGATGTCTAATAAATACTTTAAAATGTAACATCAGTATTAAAATGGTGTATGTATTTCTTTATTTACAAATTATCTTGTTTATGTAGATAGGATACTATAAATTTATTTTGGACCAAAAATATTTTAGAAAAAAATCAAATTCACGTGGCCATATTTTTTTTAAACTGCCAATATGACACTTGTACCTTAAGATATTTAGTTTTATATGTTCATTTTAATAATCATTCATTGTACAAAGTTAATTATTGATCATACGTATGCATTGTAACCGTTATTCATATATTTTTTTATATCTGTTAGAAATTATTAAATGTAAAACCAGCTAGTCAAATCCTTAGGAATTTGTATTACCGGGCGACAGTACGTTCGCTTTTCTGAAGTTTTGTCGGTATTACAATATACTTACATATATTTTAAACTATAATTATTTACCTAACATTCTTTATTAAATAGATAAACGTATGTACAACAATATGTCGTTAGTTTACAATTAAAAAACATGTTCTGAACGTTTCTTTGCATAATTATAATATTAGTAATTAGTATTTCTTATTTATCTCGTACCTACCATAGTTTTAGGATAATATTGTATTAAGTATACTAGCTTGCCCGCGGCTTCGTTCGCGTGGACTTTAACATTTGTACAGTTTCCCTTTTTATGAAATGTTATTTACATGTAATTTTGTTTTAAGAAATCACAATACAATAAATTTCTCTATATAAAATACCTTTATTATTCAACTTTCACACCCTATTTTATCCCTTTGGGGGTGGCATTTAATTTCATTCCGAAACTTCAGCGAATTTGAAAAAGGAACAAAACCCAGATGAAGTAATTTTCCTTTACTCTAATTTTTAAATTTAATCATTTTAAGTCCCGTAGTTCTACTAGATGACAATTCACTTAGAAAATTAAATGTAAATAACATTTCACAACCTAATGTTTCAGTTCTAAGATACTGCGGCGAGAACATGTCAAGTCAATTGATACACAATTTTAATTCTAGCTTTTCAACTAACGCTAAACTAAGCTATTAAAATGTAATTACTTATGTAAGGTTGAATATCGATTATAATTGTGTATTCTTAGATATGGCAATAAAATAATGCGTTGTTTTTAAATGTCGTTTTTGTAATAAAACCTTATTTTATGTTGCCTTTTCACATGGTAACACCGAAAAGCTTATACGGTTACTGAAAAAAATACGGAGATATTTATTTATATTTTTTCTTTACTCATGGTAACCCCGAAAAACTTATACGGATGCCCAAAAAAATATGCAGATTTTATATCGAGTCAATGTGGCGAGTGACGTCACGTTTGAGTACATTTTATACAGAATATTGAGGCCCTGCTCCCCAGTTTTAAAGCGCATTTTAAGCGTTTTTTTTATCGCAGAGAAAGGAAAACAAAGTTAATTAACAAAACAATAATAAATAAAACATCATTTTCAGACATTTACTTTGTATTAAAATACGTTTGAGGATCGTGACGAACAAAACTTATACAAGTAAATAAATGATGAAAAATAATCACTAAAATAAGAGATCATCATAAACAATTTAGATTAAATTGACTTAAAATAAACGTTTAAAGTACAGGAACGGAAGAAATACATCGACTTTTATGAATAAAACACCTATAAAATTATTTGAGATAAATAATTAAATATATAACTATTCGTTCTATGTTCAATGACGTCATACAAAGTTCAAAGTGACGTCACTATTGTGTATGAACTGCGACACCAATATAAAATATAAACATACACTTTACTCATTTACGAAATATACTATACAAATATTTACTATTAAATATAAGTACATAATAAGAAAAAAAAACTTTTCAATTACTCTTTGTGACCAATTTACTCTATGAATTGACAGAATTTCAATTTAAGAATAAACTTAAAAAAAAAAGAATTTTAAAATGGCTGCCTTCTTTTCAATTGAAAAGGAATGTGATAAATGTATTATAAAATAAACAGTCTTATTATTGAAATCAAGTTAATCATCTACAGATCTAAATAGACATTTAAACTCTTAATTTTGTAATTAATATTTGTATAAAACGTATCTACTTTTATCTTAAAGTTAACCTGCAGTACCGGAACTGGAGTCTTTTGAGAGAATCGCTTCAGATGACACATCAAATCTTATGTTTTTCTTTTTTATAGCGCTTTTCTGAAATTTAAAAATAAACAAAAGTTTATTCAAAAGAAACTACCAGAATATTATGTTTGAAGGACATAATAATAATAATTGTTATTTAAATATACATATACATATACATACACAAAAACTGTCTGTACAACTCTGCAAAAAGGTGAATGACGCTACGAGGCTGACAAAAAGAGTGACTGAGTGAGTGACTGACCGATACTACGACTCTCATGACTTGACACTACCAGGTCAAGTGACGAGCCTACTGACGTGCCTGATGGTACGAGTCCTGTGCGTCATGTTACAAGTACCGCGACTAACGCAACGAGTCCCGTAACTGATGCTACAAGTCCCGTGACTGATGCTACAAGTCCCGTAACTGATGCTACGAGTCCCGTGACTGACGCTACGAGTCCCGTGACTGATGCTACGTGACCCGTGACTGATGCGACGAGTTCCGTGACTGACGCTACGAGTCCCGTGACTGACGCTACGAGTCCCGTGACTGATGCTACGAGTCCCGTGACTGACGCTACGAGTCCCGTGACTGATGCTACGAGTCCCGTGAAAGACGCTACGAGTCCCGTGACTGATGCTACGAGTCCCGTGACTGAAGCTACGAATCCCGCGACTGACGCTACGAGTCCCGTGACTGATGCTGCGAGTCCCGTGACTGATGCTACGAGTCCCGTGACTGAAGCTACGAATCCCGCGACTGACGCTACGAGTCCCGTGACTGATGCTGCGAGACCCGTTACTGAAGCTACGAGTCCCTTGACTGACGCTACGAGTCCCTTGACTGACGCTTCGAGTCCCGTGACTGATGCTACGAGTCCCGGGACTGATGCTACGAGTCCCGCGACTGACTCTACGAGTCCCGTGACTGATGCTGCGAGACCCGTTACTGACGCTACGAGTCCCTTGACTGACGCTACGAGTCCCTTGACTGACGCTTCGAGTCCCGTGACTGATGCTACGAGTCCCGGGACTGATGCTACGAGTCCCGCGACTGACGCTACGAGTCCCGTGATTGACGCTACGAGTCCCGTGATTTATGCTATGAGTCAAGATTAAACATTTTTTTATTACCTTATCCTTATTGGTTCTGGGGTCTGTATTCTTAGATCGTTCTTTTTCCAAATCTGTATGAAGTGTTGCCAACTCTGCTGTTAATTCTGCTTGCACTGATCTCAACTTTTCAACTTCTACTAGTACTTCTGCTTTGTCTTTCACTGAGATTAGAGAAAAATATATTAATATTGATATATGAAATATTAAAACACACCATCCATCAAATATTGTTCTGAAAATTAAGAAAACATCACATCACTCTTTAATCTGGTTCAGTCTGGCTGTGGCTATGAATGTGTGAATGTAGTTTCTGATAAACTGGTTACAGGTAATAAAACCTAGTTAGCTGTAAGAACTATAAAGTGATTTATAATGTTAATTAAATCTTGTTGCTAACCATAAAACAACATAACTTACTCTCTCCTTGGCCGAGTATGTTACACAACTTTTTATTTCTACTTTTGACTGTAAGAAGTTCCTGCTTGAGTGATATAACTTCTTGTTTCAATGTTGCAATTTCCATGTCTTTCTTCTCAAGTGCATTCAGATATTGTACCTTTGATATAACTTCATCAGACGCTGATAGCCTGTTTCGAACTCTGGCATTTATTTTATCTTTTATAAGTTCATCTTTAGTTTCTTTGTTAACTCTTTCAAAGAATTTTGTGTCACTAGCTGGTGATTTGGTCTCCTCGCCCGAATCAGTGTCTTGGTGATCTGAAATAAATAATTTTGTTAGTGTAAAGATAATTATTTGCCGAAAATTAGAACTGCGTTTCACTGACAGACTTCCATCTGAGTCCATAGAAGTGCTTGTATATAATTTTCCATTGTAAGCAAAAAGGTATCATTAATTGGCCTGTTCTGCTCACAGTGGAAGGAGGCATAACAGGATGTTTATATTGAAATAATAGTATTATTAAGCCCAGTAATAACTTACATTTAGTGTCATCACCATTCATCATATCATTGAACTGTTCAAGGCTCATTACATTTTTCTTCTTCTGTTTCTTATTTTTGTTCTTTGATGTTTGTTCTTCAAGTTTTTTTTCTTTTTCAGTTTGTTTTTTTATTTGTTTGTAGACATCTTTCTTTTCTTCGTAATCAAGCTTCGATAGTAGTATTGCCTGAAAAGACAAGATACATTAGTAAATTAATATTGGTTTAGCTGTATTTAGCTGTACCTTGCAGTTTTAACTCTAATATCAACATTCTTGTCTCTTTCATGATTTCACTTTTGTTTTTACCCCACCAAGTAAGTTTTAAGGAAAAGGAAATATGAAAAGATAGGACTTCTATTGGATAATACTATACAATATTAGTTTAAGCTACAATTGGTACAGAATTTACGGAAACAGGATTTTACAGGATATTTGTTAGTTTTAAAACATTATTTTAGTGGAGTTTTTAAGGTTTGTTTTCTCTTTATACATTACTAGTTCTCTCTATTGGTCTTATATCTTTACAAATATTTATTTATAAACTTGATAACAAATAAATACTCTGTTTAAGTATAATAAAGTTAAATGAACAAAGAAGTGGGGACAAGACAAGACAAACTAAAAACATAAGAATCCACTGTGTAGTGTGATGTCACCTGCTGTAATTCAGTTTCAAAGTTTCCATCAACAAGTTGCTCATCTTTCTGCTTCCATTCCTCCCACTGCTCTGATGGAATGGCATGTACTTTTGATTTCTTCTTTTTAGGTAGTGGCTGCATAGAAAATTAAGTAATATTTAAAGTAGAAATACAAAAGTAATGGTACTAAACAGGGCCGTAACTACGCTGTACTGAATTAATTGGAGTACAGTTCAGAAACTGTATTTTATTGTGTTAAATCAGTACATAGATTAAAACAAAGTCACTGTTTGTTTGTCCCTATGTATCCTTAAATCTTTAACACTATGTAACAGATTTTGAAGAGCAGCTTTTTTAAAATATAGATTGATTCAAGAGAAAGATTTTTAGCATAATTTTATCCCTGGATTCTCACGGGAGCGGGAACTACGCGGGTGAAACCTCAAGGCGCCGCTCGTAAATAGATAAACAAAATTATTGTTGGTATTCAAATAAATAAATGGGTACCTGAGATTTGTTATTGGTAGGCTTTACTGTTTTCTTAACAGGTTCTGCTTTTTTAACGTTAACAGCGTCCTTCTTTGTTCCTTTCTGCCCGCTGTTTGCGGGAGATTCGTCGTCTTCGATCTTCAGCCCAGCGAAACGAGATTGAACAACAAGTGCAGCCATGTTTCTAATAAACGATCTATACAAATACAATAAAATCAATCGTACCTAATTATACTCAATAAAATAAAACATTTATACAACATATTATAAATATTAATTGCGATTGATGAGAAATAAGTTCGTAAATATCCAGTTACATCTTACAATAAGAAATAAATATTAATTTTGTAAAAAAAATAATATTAATATTCCCGGCAATCGATACTTACGAGTCAATTTATACTCAGAATTATTTATTACAAATAAGATAATTCAGTTAGTTATCAATGAGATTTCAATTGGAATTTAATTCTAAACAGAATAGAAAAATACGGCAAAAATCGACAATACATCAACAGAATTTGACGGTTGACGACGGAACGGACGGACGGAAGACCGGACCGGACCGGACGAACCAACGGATTGGCTGACCGAATAAAGGTAAAGGCGGTTTTGGGCATAGAGGGTTTTGGGATCCCGAAAAAATCTATGTTGGGGAGGGGACCATTCGTATGGGAATGTATCACTATCAATAAGAATGTTTGATCGCGGATTTGTACGATTGAAATCCGCGAGAACTTGCCGCAGCAGTAGAAATTGGCGAGATTGCGGTGCACCGTAAATGTAAATGTGCTTGTGGACGAGGTGCGAACTCTTTGTTTGTCGCGGAACAAAATACCGACTCCAAAGCCAGGTTGCTTAATCTGTGTGTAGCCCTTATCCGTCCACTTTTGGCTTTCAGTGTCAAAGTCAGTCAGATGTTAGCAATCAACAGATGACAGCAATTTCCAGCTGAGTGGGCCAGCGAGTGCTGCGGGCGGGAAAAAAATTATAATAACAAACTTTGTTAAAACTTAGATATTTTTTATTAATTTAAAATGAAACTACAGTGCCAAGTAGAAGTTATTAATAGAGTACATAGTGGCTTAAATATAAGAAGCAATGGTAAATATATTAAATCAACTTTAGCCATTGGAAAAGAACCGAAGAGTGAAACTGAATATTTTATATTGCACTTTTCTACTGTAAACAAAACGGGGACTAAATACCGTGTAAAGTTTATAAAACAAGTGTTCGTTAAGTGTTTGAATGACGGTAAAAGTACGATCCGATTTGAGGAACCTCCACATGATTTGTGTATAAAAAGTGAAGCGATACAGTTGAAATGTTTCATGCGCTTACTGAAGTCTTGTATAACAGGAGACACAAAGGATGTTCAATTGGCTCAATTATCTAGTCTTAGTGTTACTGCAAAAGATAATGCACCTACAAAGTTGGTAATACATGACCGAAGCGAGTTCCCTACAAAAGGTCTCCCGAGAACATTAAAGTCACTTACTATAAGCCGCCTCAAATTATGCAACTTCCGTAGAGAAATATTGATGTTAAAAAACCTTACATATCTGGATATGAGTAATAATGAAATAGAAAAACTGCCCGCTGAATTTGGTAAGCTCTCTTTATTATTCAACTTTAATTAATACATTTTTTCTGTGCTTAATACTCTATTTCAATTGTAGGGAGGATGCCTAATTTAAATGAATTGTATTTATCAAATAATAAATTGGGGAACAAAGATGAAATCGATTACAAATGGCTTTTAGGACCACAGGTAAGTAATAATGATTTCATGTGTGGAACATTGATTATGCAAACTACTAATTACTAACCGTTTAAAAAAATACAAATCATTTAAAAATTACTTTCAGATCACAAAAACGCTTAAGCTTCTAGATTTAAGTGGTAACAATTTGAAATATCTTCCGAAAGCTATTTGGAAGTTACAAAGACTGGTTACGTTGAAAGTCGATAACAATGAACTGAATAAACTACCGACTACACTTGGAAGGATTAACAGTTTGAGGTAAGACAGACAGACAGACGGATTTATCACTAGAATACATTTTACAACATCAATCTAACATCAAAAGCTCTTAATATTATGCCTTTGTGGCTGGCATGTGTCAAGCAAGACATCATAGGATAGATTCTCTATATGACCAATGATTTTTTGATATTTTTGTCTAAGATTTGTGGTCACCATTTAGCAAACATGGTGATTACTTCTATCCCTTTAAATATTTTCACTTTAAACATCGGTAACAATTTATTTGCGATTTACTCTATTTTGTCTCACTGTACTAATACAAAAACCAGTAACTTTCGTAGGTGCGTTTCAAACCCTACAACTCCAACGGACGCTACATAAAATCATCTCACGTAGATGTTAATGGCCCATGATGATGACTAATACAAAATTTGTCCCATTCCAATGGGGTCTTACAGGCCAATACTTTCATTATATACCAATGATATTTCAACATTTAGGCTTACACCCCTATTTTGAAATGATGGGACTTATTAAAATCAGAATATCTGTAGCAGTAACTGAATCCATATATCCAATAAAAATATCAAAAATGATAGTCGATTACTTATCTTTAAAAAATACTTAATAAATGCCGTATTACCAGACGGCACACTAGCTATCAAGTATTCTGTGACGGCTCGGGTCGATGACCGCGCTCAGCTGTGTATCGCAGCGTTCGGTGTAGAATAACAATAAAATTCGGCGGGATTTTGAAAAACTTTGACTTATCATAACTTTTTAAATAAAAGCAAAAGAAAAAAACTAACTTCACTATTATATTGTCACCCGTCGTTTACATTAGCTGTGTGATTAAGTATCTCGAATTCAAAATAGGGGTGTATATAACTTTACCAACGTATACTCAATCATATTGTGCATTTTCGATGTTCTACATTACATCCCTTGTATTTGATTTATTAATATATTTCAAGTATGTACTTAATACTATTATACTCATCATATTATTTAAATTTATATTAAAATAACATCAATCTCTATAAATTACTAATTGAATAAGTATATTTAACTACAACATAATTAAGTACTTAACTGAAAACATATTTAAAAAATATACATCTGCTGAGATTAATATTTGTATAAATTAATTTATATGTATTTGTAAAAGTTGCCTTTATGGTAGTAAAATGAATGTATGTATAGTTTATTATAAGATATGAAAATATATTCCTGTTTTTTTTACAGATACCTAACAATATCACAAAACAATTTGGAAACACTGCCGTGTGGACTGCTTCAATGTAGATTAGAATCTATAGATCTTTCATCTAACAAGTTCAATGCAATTGAAAATCAAGGACATCACAAAGATTCACCATGGGACTTTTACATTGGTAGCTTAGTACACTTATCTGCAAAAGTAGTTTTAAAACAAAGACTGTATTATGCTCCAAATATAATACCATGGACATTAGTCGAGTTTTTAGACAATGCCAATATGTGTGTCTGTGGTGCGCCAGTAGTCAACAATACATATTATTTAAATAAAGAATTTGAACTGAAAGATTACTTCAGATCTGTTGTATTTGATAATAATAGGGATAGTTATGTTAGTTTCGAGTGTTACTTTTGTTCACCAAAGTGTTTTAATAAAAAGTTATGAGATTTGTGTGTTGCAGCATGTATTGTAAAAGACGCTTAATTATATTTTAAGGTTTGTGTTTTGTACAATATATTGAATATGTTTTTAAACTGCAGTGGGCTTGTTTGGCCGAGCCAAGATCTTAGAAAGGTGGTCAGAATTGCTGAGTTACTATTTTACTTAGTGTTCTCTCATTTTTGACTCAAATAATATGCTTTCACATTTAACTGTGACAGGATGTTTAAGGACATGCACAGAATTGTGACCATCTTACAAAGATCTTCATTAAGCTGACACACCCAGCTTGTTAGGTTAATCACACCCGCTTTAGTGCATCACGAATTAGAATATAAAAAAACATGGTGACTAGATAATACATGTTAATAGTGTAAGTTAAAATCGCATTTGCATTTTTATATAAGACTGGTTCTATGTAAACAACAAAATAAAATGATGTAACTTATTGTACTTATTTTTTAATAATTCTAACAATAAATGATGATAATTTATAAACATATTGTTCTTATTATTTACAAAACATCGTCACAACAAACTACAGTACAACATCAATATGTAGACAAATAGAATTTGATATTAATATATATAAAAGATCTTATTTTAATCCTCTAATCCGTTTAAGGTCCAATTCGTATCTTGGATAACTGGAGCTATCCTTATATGAGGTTCTGAAACAAATGAAATCAAATATAAATGATGATGCTTTCTTAATCGATTTCGGCCTTAGCGACTATTTGTTGTTTTTTTTCTTTTTTTTTAATATGTTGCTAGGAGCGGCAGTAAGTACAAACATAAGATTTTAGTTTATGGCAACTGCTAAATGGCATGTATTATTATCATTGAGAGATAAATGCTTTTTTTCCTATTATATCACTTTACAATTGGTCACTTTAATATGACTTATAACTAATGTAAGTTATCATTGAAGTTGTGTATGCCTAACACTAAATACAAGATCAGATTCCTAAATATAAGTATTAAAATATAGTATTACCCAAAGAAGCCAATCCTTGGGGTATAACACTGCTTCCCTCTGGAACATTTTGTGCGGCGATTAGTGCGTTCGTTGAGTCGATGATTAGCGCATTAGTCCAAATGTCTTTGAAACTGTCTTTCATTTCCTTTAGTAGTTTTTGTAGAGATCTCTGTAAAAAGAACATTAACATATTATTTTACATCTAGGTAGATGGGAAAACAAAAAAAGTAAAGCTTGGTCCTGGGCAAAAAACAGCATTTATTAGGCAGCCCGACAACGTTATAACGACATAATGTCCAAGCGATTCCTTTATTTCAAAATATCTAGATTTGTAATTCGATATCAAAACAGTTGCATTTAAACTGATCACACCTATTTAGGCGCCTCAAATGTATACCAAAGCAAACATTATATCAGTTACCTGTAGCGTCAAAGCATCATTATCACGACCGAGACAACTCAAAGCGAGTACAACCTCCTTCACTTGCGTTCTCAATTCAAATGAAGATGTGACCAGACTGTGTAGCGCCATTACCAACGCGACATCTTCGTATTGGGAGCCTTCTTTGAGTGAGGCTACCTTACGCTCATGTTTTCGTCTGTTCTTACTTGAGCGGAATGAACGTCTGTTGAAAATAAATACGAATATTTACTATTTTTTTCTTTATGATAATTGTAGTATCAAAAAATTAGAAAGAAACACAGCTTTGTTAACAAAATATATGCGTTCAAATAAGTCAACAATTATTAGGCCCTCTGTGTGTGCTGTTATACATACTACCTGTAACATCTTAATCACTGGCTCTCAAAAGTCTAGCTAAAATAACACTACAGCACGCATAAAGGAAAAGACCCCAATCAAAGAGGTCTAATTGCGGAAAACAGTATACTTGATACATACAGAGGCCCTACCACTAAATACTATCTTATAGATACTTACGTAGATCCTCTAGAAGACGAAGCGATTGTACTGCCAGCATCTGAGTACAAATCGCAGTCCTTCCCGTAGTAATCGTAATGTTCCACCGCAGCCTTCGACTTGTTCTCTCTGACTACTTGCAATCTATTCTTGTGGCTAACAAACATATTCCAATTGTTTTCAATAAGCTCCAGATTTTTATTGTATTCTTCCAGTACTGCTGGTAGTAGTTTTTCGTCTGTAATTAAAAATAATTACTAAGTATTGTATAGGTATGTTGCCTTTGTCTTTATATTGAAAAAAGATATACATCACGTATAATTCTGTAAATGGCGTCCTCACATGTAGCAACTGTTTTAAAACATTCACTGGATCACTGCTAAAATTGGGTACCTTAGTCATGTGAGGATGCATCCAACCAGTAACTCATAACCCTATAATAGGGTTATGAGAAGACGGAAGACAGAAGACGGTCGCCGTTGCCGAAATCGGCATGGAATGCATCATCATCATCAATGAAAAAGTATTTAAGAAAATATCAGGGACATATTTAATTATCTTAATACAAATATCACAACATTTATTCTCCATTTCGATGTAGAAGTAGGATAATATAATAAAATATATCTCTCCTACCTACTTAGGTATATATTGACTGTATAGTTTCACACTATCTAAATGTTTATCATACCTTTTAAGTTTTCTTTCTTATGCTGAGCACAGAGTCGCAAAGCTGTTTTGTACTGGCCACATTCTATAGCAAATGAAATAGCTTCTTCACTGTCGTCGCTGAATTGCTGCAGTATCATCATTGCTTCCTCATGTCGTTTTTCTTCTTTCAGTAGTTTTATTAATTCCCTGGATTAAAATTTTGGATCAAAATATAAAGAATAGAATTTATTTCACTTCAAACAAAAAATGTGTTGTGGAGGTGTACATTGATATAGAATTGAAAGTTAAAATTTTCTCACAAAGTACAAGGATAATACATAAGAAACTCAATAAAAGTAACAAAACACTTACCAACATAATGTCTTGAAATCCTCCTTGGACCATGACTGTGCTAGCTTCAATGCCAGTTCCCATTCAAGAGCTTCTTTATAACACTCAATAGCCTTATCTACATTATTCGCCCTCTCGTAAATAATACCAGCTTGTGTGTAATGTTTCTTCAATTTCAAGTATTGAGCGTAATCATCTGAAATCTGTTTATATATTTCTTCTTTTCGCGTGAACAAAGCTAAAGCTTCTTTGTAAAGACTGTGGTATTTAACGAATGACTTTAACTCGTCGTGTTTCGAAGGACCACATTCAACTAAACATTTCACGGCTTTATCGAATCTCTTCAGATGTTTGTTTATAGAAAACTTCTTATAATCTTCATCCATGACATTCAATTCGTTCAGCATCGGTATGTATTCTTTTGGATCCTTCTGAGACTTGTTTGCTACTAAGAGTACTAAATCGAAGTCGTACATGCCTAATGCTACGTTGAATAGGCGATTTATATCGACCATGTATAGCAAGTATTTGAGAGCTTCATCTGAGCCTACAGGTAACTTTATACCTGCAGATTCTTGCGCTTTAAGCTCTTTAATAATAAGCAAAGCTTCTTCTAATTCCTCCACAGTGTTCTTCTTAACAAATGTCGTGATCAAAGGCAGGACCTTGCAGCTACTATCTGTCCTTTTATTCAAATTATCTCTAACAATGTCACATATTTTAACAATTTTGGTATCAATACCATTGACTCCCTGGTCAGATCTATTAGTGTAACTGCTTGCATACATTGTCTTGGTAACATCATAGTTCTCTAAATCAGACAAAAACAAATTCAACCATGATACATTCTTGATTGATTCCAAGAATATATGAATATTTTTTATAAACTTTTCAGGATCATGGTCATAGATTAAGTTTAGATTGATTCTTTGCTTCCTCATTAGATCGAAAGCTTCATAATATTTAAGATCGCTAAGCAATTCTCCAATTATTTTGAGGGAAAGTGGTCTTGGTTGGATAGCTTCGAGGTTTCCTCTGGGCATTTGGAATACAGTCCTTGTGTCACAAGGTATAGCAATAACTAGCTTAGCACCCCTTTCAATTTTCCTCTTGTACACTTTGTTAGATTCCTTCCTTTGGAACTCTTTGACAGCATCAATTCCAGCCTCAGTGAGCTCAACACACAGCATGAAATGTTGCAGAGTAGTTATCATAAGAAAATGAGTATGTACAAAGAATGAACTAACACTGTTCATAACAGATACATCATCAATATACAAGTTTCCTTTATGTGAAATTCCAATAACATGTAAATTGTCCTCTACATAGAAAGCATCAAATCTTGGACAAGCATAAGGGAATGAAACTTCTAAGGGGTTTATAGTACCACCAAGTGTGTACTGAATTATATGACCATTTGAAAGTTGGAGATATGACTTTGTCTGATCAGTTCTATGTGGTTGAATTCGTGTGACAGCTTTTGGCATTGAAAATGTATCTTTCACATCCAACTTATCAGTTTCCAAACTAAACTCAACCAGAGTATAAATGTCTATACTATCCATCATAATACAGATCAATGTGTTCGAATTAATCCAGCAGAAATTGTAAAATTGCAGAGGAAAATCTTGTTCAGGGAATTGTATAACATTTTTCACTTTGTATCCTAGAGGAAACTTCTGTGTCTGCTCATAGAAGATAAGTTTATCATTTGATGTAAGAGCACAGAATGTGTTAGTGCTTACGTCTTGATCAGTATGTTTGGTCGGAGCAAAATGGACCATATTGACTGTGGCCTCAAGGGTTATTTCTAAAGCAGCCATTGGTGGTGGTACAAGTGTTTGCTTAAACCCAGTTACCAACAACTTGTTGCCATCAATAACAGCAACAAGTCCGTCATCTTCTGCATTTTTCCCTTTACTATGATCAACATTCCATACCCATGTGTAACAATAATGGAAGCCATTTTGCAAGAACACATGTAACTTCTTAGAGTGAGATATATCAAAATCAGTGTCCCACATAATCTTGTTAATTCTCTGATCTTTGTTGAATGCTAATGTCTGTTTAAGATACCAGTGATAATTTCCTGATGTGTACAAAAGTAATTTTTGTGTGTTTATATGTGAATCGTAAATTTGTAATGTCAATATTTCAGAATCTGAATTCCATGCTATGTCCTCAACATGTGTAGTCAGGTTGAAGTTGAGATTAAATTCTCCATGTTTCAAGCCATTTTTCTCAAAGAATGATACAATGTATTTATCTGGTAGTCTTTGTGTGGTTGCAATGAGATTACCACTTGGACGCCATGCCAGAATAGATTCCAATCCCTGTTGTTTCTCACTGGTATATTGCAAATGGCCTTCTCTATCAAATACTTTGAACCTCCGGAGACCATCCAAAGCTAAACCAATGGCAAATAAATGGCCATCGCCTCTCCAAGTTATTTTTACTTTGTTGTCAACTTTGACATCTGAAAATTGCAAGTTTATGAGCCATTAGTTAGAGCTCAGGACCATGCATTAAATAAAATAATCAAATTCTAATTTTATTATTATCTACTCACCAGCACAAACTTCATTTTTCACTTTAGCTGCTTCTTTACCCTCGGAGCCATGAAACTGTGTTTCCTTTTTACCCCAACCTACAGTAATGAACTGCTTATCACCAAACTCTTCATTCAATAAACTGACTTCACGGACTATGTCAAATGAACATGACAAAAGAACCAAGTTCATATCTCTTGTTATTAGTGCAAGTAACTCTTGGTCTGGACTCCATTCCATTGCCTGTAACATGAATTCTTGATGAATCAACACTTACAGAATTCAGGAGTAATAAATAGCTAAAACAATACATGAAAAAATGGCGCATTTAATTAAGTTTTAATTCCATGTCAACATCTGAGTAGCGTGAAATCTTTAATTTGCAATGAATTTGAACAAAAGATATGAAATGCTAAATATCTTACCACCAAACCGCTTTCAAACACTCCAGTAAGATCGCATATGGATCCTGCCTCGCTAAGCGTAAACAGTTCTCCATTTTCAAGTCCTATATTCAATATATTCTGGAGGGACAAATAAGTTATATTCAAAGGTTTATTATGTGGCGAAGAAATCTTTGATAAATCCTTTCTCCACTTAATTTCGCCGGTTTCTTCATAGTTCCTTACTACGAGGTTATTTGTGCAGACGTATAGAGCTTTAGTGGAACTTTCTTCATCGTGACCGCGACATATTATGTACTTATCTTCTGAACTTATTTTAAGTTTCTGCTGGTCTATGTTCCAAATATTTAAGTTCCTCATTGTTCAAATTGTATGAAAACATCAAAAATGTGCTCACATATACAAAAACACAACCACCGCCGCAACCACAAAATCAATCGATAATCAATTGACATTGACAGTATGGATGCATGCTTGAGTAATGACACATGACACTGATACAATATGACAGTACATTTGACTTTGACATAATAGAAGGCTATGTCGTTGCTAGCGAAATTGCGATGACGGCCCGCAGGAGCCAGAATTAAATGTTGAAGTTTAATTTATTAATAAGATGGCGCTGTAGTCGCTAAAACTCGTTACTTTAAAGAGCTAAGATATGAGGTAAGAAGCTTCAGTAATCCACTTTATGTTGACCTTAGAATATTATTTGATTTAGGTATCCCTCTTTTGTTCTTGTAGACTTTATATAGCGGCAACACGAGGCAACCCTTTCAACTGCTGGACCTATTATGCCTCTGCCTACGATTCTGCTCACATGATTTTCGGTTGCTTAAAGCACCAGTAAATTCTTAACTTTCAGGATAAAAAGAACAAGTTCAGTGATTATGTTGTGTATTGAATAAGTCAGAGTATCTTATTACCGCAGCTTTACCTACCCAATTTACCACTCACTGTAATAAGTACTTACTTCAGACTTACTTTTGTAATTACAAGCAGGGTTACCAAGTGAAACATCAGAATTCATTGCATATTATTCTTTTTTATATTTTTTTCATCAGTTTAAATGGAAAATACAATTTCATTTATTTATAATGTTGTCATTTATTGTAAACAAATATATTATAAAAGATTTACATATTACTATCAAAACAAAATATTCACAAAATGGCAGACTAACTAAACAATTACTTAGCTGTTTCTTGAAGCATGCTAACAATTGCATCGTTTTGAGCTAAACAACAAGGAGAAAGTTTGGCACTGATCCCATAATTCAAATTAACATGAAGATGGCATAAATGCATATTGCAGCAACACTATCTGTCCATTTAAGATAAGTTAGTCTGTGTATCCAGATTTGAATAGGTACCTTTTATAACGATACTCTTCACAACCTCTCTTCAGCTCATGTATATTGTATGTTCTAATACTGACTAACTAATATACCTTCCGAATACGCAAACATAAGTAATTACGCATCACCAAAGCTTCCAACGATAATAGGGCAACGCCAAAGAGAGCCTTCATCTGACTATTGAATCTGTGGTAACTTGACAGTTTATCTAATCTGCTGCCTCATTAAAATCGAAATTCATATTATTGACTTAATTAAAAAAAAAACAACAAACTCTGGCTCCTTTCATAACAATACAAATTCCATTGAATGGATAAAATCAACTCAATTTAAAACATTCAAACAAATCATCATCAAATTAAAAAGTACCTCTTCACATTTCTGCATTACCCTGCCATAACAAACTCATATTATACACTTAGGACAGACGATAAACAAAAAAGCAATGGAAGAGGACATGAGCAAAAGAAATCACAAAATATATAGAAAACATTCGACATTGTGTAAGGTGGACCGATGAGTGTGCTCCGTGGATGTCACTTGGCTTACATATTTATACAAATTATAACGGAGTGGCCAACAAGCTTTACTTTCCACTGTTACAAAAAATGCCGAAAAGAAAAGTATAATTAATAAATTGTACCTATACTTTGTTTATAATCTAATTTTTTTTTACATTTTAATAATTTAAAAACAACCAGTACTTGGTCGAGAAATTTATATCCATTTTTTTTGTGTATTTTATATTTTGATGAAATATTTATAAGCTAATTAACGTGAGCCGATGTCAGGATTCATAGCTAGTCGTCGTTCGCTCGAACCGGCTGGCAAGTATCGGTCTCCTGTCCGCCCGACTCGAGCTCGTATAAACGCATCTATACACATTAACTCTACCGCATCGTCTATACATCTTGACTCAATAATAATATTATATAATGCACTGATATTTCGAGGGGCACAAGGAATATCGCAGCATTGTTTCGTGACGCACTCGGCGCCTACGTTCGCCCCCACGCGTTCGCGCGACGCTCAACATACACTCTACTTTATATATGAAATATTAATTTATGTATCGTTTCATATAAATTTTACAAATTTAAACATAAAAAATAAACTACATTTATACCTCTTAAATCGTCTAAATTTCTAATTGGTACTCTATTTACAAGTCGTTATATTCAAATTGTTCTGTGAGTCGACAGTCTTGCGTGATAGTCGTCGGGATCGAACGCGGGGCGGCGACCTCCTATATATCAATTTAACTGTACACCAAATTTATAATAACACTTTCTTTTGATCAGTTAACGCAAACTCATAGATTTACATCTAAATATAATATAGGTAAGGACCATCACGTCACGCCCGCCTTAAGCCGCTATAATATCAGCTATGTTAAGTAATATAACGTGTTCATTTTGCACATGACAAAAATGCCACTCGATAATAATTATACACAAACTGTAAATAAAATAGGCCCAAATTCATTGTTACGGTTCAAACGTGGGGTTAACACAACCATACCGATACATTACAATAATATATGTATATACATAATATAAATACATTATTTTATTACAATCAATAAAAATTGGCAAACGTAACATACAAAACAACCATTGTGGCTTGTTTGTCATGCCGCAAACAACAAACATATCTGGGAATTAGTATTTCTAATATATTACTAACTAGGATAAAAGAAAGAAATGTTGACATCACTATATACTATTATATCTTCTATACTGTACAAATGGACTATATGATATTTTATTGAGATATTTTTTCCTTTGTATAAACATGACAAAATACAAATATATCTGTCCAATTTACTAAATAACTTATTCGGTAACAATCGAGCAACGTTTTGACATTATAATTACTCCCTTTGTGACATTATATATATAATAAGATATTATTTAGAATATTACGTTATTAAAGGGACACCTTATTATGTATTAAATGGTCTGGTAGTTGTAAATATATTCTCACATCGTTCCGCCAGTTAGACGCGATGACAATCCAACTTGTTACGAACGGAACAAATGTTAAGAAACAATTTCCTTATCGATAAATCAATGCCTGTAAAAATATATTTCTTTTATCATACTTTTTATACACTATTCAAATAATAGGTGCATAGATGAACAGTGCTAGATCAACGGTTTCGACAAATGGAATGCATCTTTCACAATACCCACTTCAATAATCAACAACTTCCACAATAATATTTAACACGAGTATCTCCCCTCGTGATTAAATAAAATTCTCACAATAAACAGTTATTACGAATTAGTTTCAAACAATTGATAGCACTTAGACTAGTGGTAACAATAACATTTTAAAATTGTTTGTTCTTATATTATTTATTGATTTATAATAATTTATTACTGGCGTAAAATAAAGGGGCAAGCGAAACGAGAGTACGTTCTGTTATTAATTGATATAATCTTGTGCGAATTTCCACTTTATATTTAGCGACTGCATTAATTTAGTGCAGTTTTGTAAAAGTGCATTTAAAATGCAAGCTCAAAATGCTTTAAAATAAATGATACGTTTCAAATAGTCGATATCTGTTGTTTGTTTGAACACCTGCGTGTTGGTTTGTTATGCACACGGATATATCTATTAATCCTATTAATTGAATCATAGTTTTGCAAAGTAAAATGGCAATAGAAATCTTTGTATTATTATTCCTTTAGGCATTTGCAATACGTTAAATTCATATAGTGACACTGTAATAAATAAAAATAAATAATGAAAATAAATTAAACCAAAGATGAAAATTTAATATTCTAATATCATGACCATAATAATTATAATATTGAGCATTACAATGAGTAAAATAAAAGCTTTAATACGACATACTGTTCTCGTGAGCAACAAATGGGCATTTAATATTTTGAATTGACCAAATAACTTGACATTAATAATGAAAACCTAGTGCTTTTATATATACATAAAACAATTGACCGTTATAATGAAAAAAACTAATAGCAATGCTTTATGACAATGTTAATTGACGAACAAATCAACCGAATAACATCATTCAACAAGGTTTCGTAAACCTAACGCGAGATGTCACGTTTAACACTACAATGTATACGAATTAAATAACAAATATTATGTATAACATACATAAGGCGAAATCAAAGACAAAGGACGATGGTGTACCAACAGATAAATAATAGATTTGCACATAAAATCATTTTGCATTCATTTTAATTAGAAATCAGAATTACTTAACGCTAAATCATTTATATATGGACGTTACTCACAGGACATAATAATGCAAGACGGAACTCACATTTGGACCAGAGAGGGGATGCTTGAAAAGCGATTTAAAAAACCTAAGTTAATTTTGGATTTTTTATACAAAAATCTGGCCCGAATGTATACTAAGATTACAAAAAAATTATTGTGTTTTTGGAGGGTATTACCAAACAGGACCAGAATAACCTTATGTTCTAGTGGATGTTCAACACTGGCCGGTTGTTGCTAACATTGAAGAAGTTTTTATTTTGGCAAAAGATTTTTTTAAATAAATTATTTTCGGGGCATTTCGTAAAACTGTCCGCGCATCACTGAACGTGTCGTGTTAGTGTAGCAAAAATTCTAAAACTACAATATAAATTTTTACGTAAGAATTTATTTTGTGACTGATATGAGTTACTTTTTAAAGGACGTCGTTTCGCCGTTATTCTTATAAAGATGTTTTGGACAGTACCACGACACGTTCACAATGCGTACCTATACGATATGTACCTCTTTTTAAAATGAAATAAACTTTGAAAATATTACACTACCCATAACAAAATTTTAACAAGAACACGATTTTTAATATTGTTTTTAAATATTTCAACTACTATGTACAACATGCAAGCTGGGCAAGACGAATAAATAAAATGAACGTCCAACATCGATCATTCATACGTATTATGGATGGATTGTTTAGAAGCAAAAGGGACGATGTTGGGCTAACAATGGTTACGACACACCAAAATTTGTTACATATTTGTTACTAAAGGCCAATTAGTCATTCAAATTGACTTATCATTCGATTGATGTTCATTGATATCGATAAAAAAGATCACAAAAATTGAACATTTTCTCGTCGAATTGACGTAAAGTTACTACTTATTTATAATTGGCGTTATCAATTTTATTATTTTAAAACATTGACCTTCAAATGCGACGGATTGTTAAAATAATAGTAATTCAGTAATCAAACAGTATTTTATAAGCAAAATTTAAATGGACAACTATAACATTAGACGGCAATATATTTCGAATGGAATTTAAAAATGTGGACGAACATATATCTACTATCGGACTATTAATATAATTTTTATACATAATATATATAAATATAATACTATTTACAGTAAAAAAAACAATAGGACTTTTGTTGGATAGATTTTGGTATCTATCGCGTGACGACGGATTATTGTTTAGCAATTGTTGTAAACGTTACTACAACCACAAACAACCGGTGACCTTCCTTGCTTCCTTCAAAAAACATTTATCAAACAGGAAATACGTATCTTAACTCGTGACTGTTAATAAGAAAATATAGAAAGAAACAAGTGTAAGGTCTAAATATATATGTATTACAACAAAATGTTAATGTATATTGGGTCCTATTCCGTACTACATTGGTTAAGATCGATGTTCCGTTAAGACATAATGGAAGAACACAAACTTAATGTACTTTTATGTAACATAATAATGTATCTTCTTAACTAGTACGAAATGACTAATACAGAACTTACCTTAACCACGATTGGAGAAGTCTCAACAGATCGAGCCAAATTGGCAGGTTGCCTGTACATTTAACGTTATAAACAATTTCAAGTTCATTAACACATTGTTTATATTTGTAACTATTGTCATGTTTACAATTTATTAATTATATGACGTTATAACAAAAATATAGATTAACTAATGAAATAATAAAGAATTAAAGATATGTTAATAAAGTGAAGATTAAAACATTACCCTCCCTCTAGGGCAGTCGGGTAAAAAAACAACGAAATATACAACACAAAATGAGAAGCATGACGTTTTTATATACAATGTTAATAAAAAGTATAGTAATCTATGTAGCGACGTTTCCGTTGGTCCTTGAGTACATGTTAATTTCACAGTAAACCTGCCAATCGACTCCAACTGCATACAAAATATTGCGACGCGTTGTTACGTAATGCCAACATCATCACGACCATTATAATTATCTAATAATTTCAATTTGGTGTTCACATTTTCGTATACTTAAACATATACCAATAAGTTATATACAAGAAGAGCACAGAAACATTATTGCATTTCAAACGATAAACATTATCAATAAACCTGTCATAAATGACAACACATGTGACAGATCTATTTAAACAATACAAAACATTACACCAAACCGTTTTTTTTTTTATTTAAATAATAAAATAACTAACGTCATTAACGTAAAACTTCAAACAACGCATCGCTCAATTTAAGTATTGCGTTAAGAACGTGCGCGTCGTCGTAAGGACCGTCTTACATATACAAAGGCCTTAATTTGTATAAAAAGCTTAATGTATAATATAATATATAACTCTTGTGGGAGGCACTGTGTAACTATAGTACTATAAATTGTCCAGTATGAGTTGCGATGGTGTCGTGTAAGGCGCGTTATACCATTACTAACTGCAGGTGATGGCGGGCGGCCGCGGCGGTCGGACCGCGTGTCAGTACGCCTGCGTCGTGCTCGCCGTCGAAACACGCTCCGGCTTCAAGTTGCGCTGGAACACAATATAACTACATAAACTACACATTCAGACAATACGATACTTTTTACGTAAATACGGGATCGAAAAACAGGAATCACGTGGGAGAAACAGCATGGCATAGCTAGATAAATATAAATATGCATTTTTTTACTACATACAGTGGCGACGATAACCAAGTAATTCTTTGACTACTATATTATCGTCATCACTTTTAATCAGACGGTATCTGAGCGGTATAAGCTCTACCCCTATTACAAAGAGTGTAAATTGCTACTAAGAATAACAACAAAAAAGAAACGACTTCAAATAATCATGTCATTCAACTCGAAACGACGTTCTTTTTAAAATTTTTTTAAATACTTTTGCTTTTACACAAACATGCAATCAATTAACGTGCCAACAACTATACAACAAAGTATAAGAGTATAATTATTATAACTATAGGTCGCGCAGTATAACTAGAATGTATGCAGAAAATGTTGAATAACTCAGATCTTATGGAATACTTTGTTATTCATGGACCAACGAAAGCCTGAAGTTAAATATCGACCAACTTTGGTCCAAGATTACACATTGACCAAGGCTTACCTCGATCAATATAGGGCTGAGATTGTCACCCACGAATATTTTTTGGTCTAACAAATAAATGGGAGAGTGCATGCCAATTTCATACTTTTCAATCGGTGGAACTTATTCTAGTTATTTTGCGACGACCATACTATGATTAATGTTATCTATTCTACACACATCAAAACTTACAGATAGATTTCCATAGTCTTTTATATGAGTTACAGACTTGAAATGAATAAATAAAACTTAAATACTATTTTAAAACGTAATGCGAATGTTTGTGAGGATGGTCAAATGTATTGTTATTCTATTATTAATCTTAAAACGTGTTTGTTCACTATATTCTAATTATAAACGTTATTATGTCAAGGGCATATACTTAATAAACGTAGCATACGTCGGTGCATACGCATGACATTACGTTTTGTCTATTGTAAATTAAATTTAGAACTACTAAAAGTTATTTACGTTTCGTTAATCTCTGCTATAAAGTAAGTAGCCATTTCTTATCTATGTGACGTTTAAAACTTAATCTATACGAATCCATGTTTAATAAATACAAAGATAAAACAGTTTAATCTGTTTTTCCCCTGTTTATGAACAAATTGTCATTATTTTTAGAAATTGAACGATTCACAGTAATAATTTCGACAATAGTTAAAGTTATAGAAAATCTTTATAATAATTATTCCATAAATATTATCTTAAAACTATGGAAATGACGATAAATAAATATTGATTAATATTAGATGGCAGACAAGATCAGATATAATTAAGAACTATTTTAATGTTTATTACTATGAAATTTGAATAATCACTTTGTTACTTTGAATTTTGAATAATCTAGTTTAATCAAGTTTATTGTCCTACTGTTGTTACTCTCTGATATTTTACTGTTTTTACTCAGAATAAAATGACCGAATGTCTGTAATTTGGATCATACATTTTAATAATACATATTAATCTAGTAAGGGCCGATTTTTCCATCGCCAGATAACTTTATTCGACGAATAACTTTGAAATTTTGACAGTTATTCCATACAAAAACTGTCAAACGTCAATTTTATTCATCGAATAAAAGTTATCTGGCGATGGAAAAATCAGCCCTAAGTGTTCTACGGGATTGCAATAAAGAGAGTCACGTGGGGCACAAATTGTTAAATCTTTACATAGTATACAATCGCTTCCGCTGTCTGTTCGCTTAGATCTTTCAAACTACTCAACAATTTTAATTCAAGTTTAAGTTCAGCAAAAGATACGACTGATTCAAGAGGAAGGTTTAAAACTATCATATGCTCCTACCAGATTGATATTTTACACGGGTTAAACGGCGAGGTACTGTTAGTAAATTGAATAAATAAATGTTTATCTCGGTCTGAGTGTGTGTGTGAATGAGTGTGTGCGTAGTTTCTGATATCCTAGATCCAAGTGACAAACTTAGGAGTCAGTTACTATTACGAGATGATGGAGCGAATGATTATGTTAAGTTATAATGTATTCGCTTATTTTAGTTGTCAGTTGTTTGAAAATGTGTGTGACATTAATCTTTAAGTAACAGTAGAAGCTTTCAATTTTGGTAACTAGAGCAGAAATGTCTATAGCATTATACCACGGGATTAGAATCTTACACGGGTAAAACCGTGGTATACATCTAGTTAAATAAAACAAATAAATATAAATATCTCTTACCGGTTGATCGTACTGTTGTACCATACGCTTGATATGCGTCAACTTGCGATGTAAATAGTTGACGCGTTGTCGAGCTTTCTGGTACTCAGTGTCGTTGTTAACACGTCTGTATTCCTCGACTATTTGCTGTTCTATGCTCTGTGGATATGATTAAATTAGGAATATTAATTTATGTTTTCAAAATTATAAATATGTGAAGTCGCCAACCCGCATTTGGCCAGCGTGGTCGACTAAGGCCTAATCACCCTAATTCAGGGTAGGCTCAAGCCCCTTGGTGGGGACATATGTGAGCTGATAATGATGATTCAAAATTTAAAAGCATTTATTCAGGTAGAACCTCTAAAAAGTACTTATGAATGTCGATATTCGTATTTAAGGACCACCAGTGAAAGTTACATGGTAGGTATCTTAAAAGTTCTTAAATACCTAATTGTTAAGTGTTCTTTCTACAGGTGCCGCAATATGCACAGAAATATAAAATATATTAATTCAAAATTATTAGTTTCTCGTGTAATAATATAAAAACAAATAAATAATCACGACCGACGGTTTCTTAGTAAGCGTCGAAACATTTTATAAGTACATTATTTTCCTTAAAAAGACCTTTACAAATGTCTACGTAGTTGGTTTTTTTTGTGCATGACTCAGAACAGTATAAAACCTTTATATTATATTAGTATAATTATGTAAACTGCAACTAATTTTACATCAGCTTCTTGAATTGCGTTGATATTGTGAGAATTACATCAGCTAGATTAGACTACTACATTATCACCAAAAATTATATACAATTTTTTTTCTTAATCTAGTTAATTAGCCAGCTAAATTAACTGTTGAGACAGTCCTATCATATTATTAATAACGACTTGTCACATAGTATAAAACAAAGCGCTTCCCGCTGTCTATCTCTATGTGTGCTTAGATCTTTAAAACTACGCAACCGATGTTCATGCGGTTTTCTTTAATAGATAGAGTGATTCAAAGGGAAGGTTTTTAGTATCATTTTATCCCCGCATTCTCACGGGAACTACGCGGGTGAAATTGCGGGGCGCTGCTAGTATAAAATCATTTAATATTAAATACATGTGGTTATCAGAAATAACCGTTAAGGTGGTCCTATTATTAATAACTTGTATATAATAATATGCGTGTATAATTAACGTTATTATTAAACTACTGACCTGATGATGTGGTGAAAGCGGTTGCGCCCGCTTCAACTCGTTCTCCAGGCGTGTAAACAGACTGGCCACTTTGGCGACGCGCGCGTACACATTTCTGTACTCAGTATACAACTCCGCAAACTCGTTTTTGTATGCCCGCCGCATATTAGAACTGGTTATGGGCGGATATAACCTGAAAAATAACCAAAATATACATAAAAAAATGTGTCATTATCCTGGTGTATGTGTAATTTTGGCTGTATGTTTGTTCCTGCATTTTCTATAGCAGCACAAATTGGAAACAAATTGGAAGTTATTTAGGAATTGTGCACATATTTTATTTTTGAGGCCATTTTAGTCTCATTATTCACTAAACAGTTAATGTTTAAGTACTTCAAACTAGTGACATAACTACTAAGACTTAAAAGTTAAAAAATAAATAATTTTAGACAATTTCAATAATAAAACGATGGTTACCTTTCAATCTCTTCCGAATCAGTCATATTTTTATCAGGCACTGACGATAATTCTGTATTTTCTAAGGGTTCAGGGTTTGTGATGTCTTTTTCTGTAAAGATACAAAATACATACTGTCAAACATTTAGTAATCACAACTTTGTAACCCAAGACCAAATTTTAGCACCAATTAGTAGAAAGTTTAGTATTGAGGCGAGCAGAATGTTCACCTTATATATCTCTAATTATAATTAGACACACTAATATGAATTAGCTTTAGGTAAATATTCTGTTCGCTTCAGTAACACCACACCTGTTTTCCATGTTATCACGCCTAGCAGCAATGTTTGTTATTTTGAGACCACATTCATCTCAAAAGCTTATCTTTCCTTAAAATACCCATCAAACCATTCACAAGGAGTCTAGTCTAACAAAGTAATATATAAACCACCAACCCAGTAATTAAATAAATGTATACCTGTGATACTAGTTTGCTCTACTGGAGGACTACTCCTATAACCATTTGTTGTGACTCCGTTCTTAACAGGACTTGCACAGAGCTCCTTCACAGTGGTGTAATTAAGAGTATAGCCGTTGTCCTTTTTATTAACTGGAAACATTATATTTTCTATTTAGAAATGTTAACTGTGTATCAGTTTGAATATTATTGACAGTTTGGACAATACTATAGAATGAAAAAATGATTACAACAAAACTGGGAGAAGTCTTGTTATATTTGGAAGAAGTCTTATAATTTGTGGAAGAAGTTTTATAATTTTTGGAAAAAATCTTGTAAATTTTGGAAGAAATCTTGTAATTTTTGGAAGAAGTCTTGTGATTTTTGTGCATTTTAGTACTTATATCAACACTGAGGTTAACACATAGGATCTTGCTTTGGAAACAAATTGGAAGTTATTTGGGAATTGTGCAACATTGAAGGCAAAGAAACCTCATATTTTGGATGTTTATGATGTATGTTTGTTTGTGAATGTTTGCAGACACCTTTGATACTGGATTGTTGCAAATGAGTGGATAGTTATCATAGTTATGTAATAGTTTATCGATTCACATGATAAGGTCAAAAGAAAGTGTGTTTATATAATACATCTTATTAGTATGCCGAAGCACAAACGTTATAAAACACATATTAAAGAGCTATTGGAACAGTTTAATGGAATTTCTACCTAATTACTAACGACGTAAGAAGCATTTTTAAATAATGATATTACAGTCAAATGTTTATCGGACTATGCATTAGGTTCTGAACTCTGAACAGAATAAGCCTTTATAAGCATTATATTATGATATTTATATTTAAGTACTGCAAAACTCAACTCTAATGCAGAGAGATAAAGTCTAAATTGTGCAGAGACTTGCTAAACTGTCTAATTATGAATACTGTGACGTATTGATTATATTTCTTATCAAGTATACTATTATCTTACAGTTTAATAATGGGGCGATGATTCGATTTTAATATATTAATTGAAAATCAATATAATATCTATGTAATCTACCATATTACTTTGATATTTTCGACTGTTGCAATCATTAATTATGCCGTATCACTCTTATTATGGCTAATTTAATAATATAAACATAGTCGGCAGCAACATAAGATATAAATAAAACTTCTTATTCAGACTTAACTAATATAGGAATGTTATTCCTATATTGCGGGTGATAGCAAAAATACAATATAAACAAAACATTAAAACGATTGGGAATCGAACCTCATATCTCTAGCTCATGAAGCGGTTCGGTAACCGCTTGACCACAAAGGCCATCAAAGATAAGATAAACCATTTGTTGGTTTCTGTGCCTGATATTACTGTAATTGGTTATTTAACGATTTGTTGCCGAGTAAGGTAAACGAGGGCAACGAAATCTATAACTGGTGACGTCACAGCGATCAGATTCACGTAACGAAACTTAACCAATGTCATAGGAAAACTTCCAAGGAGTATTCGTTGAAGTCGGTACAACATCGGTCAAGTTACTTACAATAAACACTGTAATTTTATACAAAGACCTTTTTTTATTTTTTTGTTCTAGAAGCTACTAGAACTTTCTCTTCTAGAAGCTACTAGAACATTTTCTTCTAGAAGCTACGACAGATTTCGTTACACGGTATAGATAAGATGGTACTCGTAGAAGGTTCTAGGACCTTCCATTTCTAGAACCGACCATTTTCGTTATTCAGTATCAAGCAATAAGTTACGTTCAGTATGTACTTTTGGTCCGCTCGTCTTAACGTCGAGAACACGCGGTAAAGAAGGTTCTCGAAGGTACGACAACTTCCTTTCCCCTATCAATATGATGTGTGAAGGTTAGTGTCTACCTGTGGTCCGCTTATCCTAACATTGAGAACACACGACGGTTCTAGAACCTACCACAACTTTCGTACATCTAGAACCTTCTCACATATTGAGATATGTGAGAAGGTTCTAGATCCTATGACAAACTTCGGTTCAGAGTGAACCCGCGATTCACTCATCCTCGCGTAGAGAAGGTTCTAGAACCTCCCCTAGTTTCATTCCCCGTACCATTCCCAACAAGTGCATGTTGCGTGTACCTGTGGTCCGGTCGTCCTCGTTGTCGGAGGCGTGGCGCTCGCCGGAGGAGGTGGTGGCGTAGCCCGAGGAGGGCGGCGAGGGCCGGCGGTAGTGCGAGATGCGCTGCTTCTTGGCGGCCGGCGCCTCGTCCGCGCCGCCCGCGCCCGCGCCCGCGCCCGCGCCGCCCGACCGCTTGCCCGCGCTGGGCGACGCGCGCGGGGACATCGAGTTCGCCGAGTCGCTGCTCAGTGGTGGCGTTAGATTTTGAGGTTTCCGCCTGTGGAATGGTTTTGTAAGTAAGAACACTGGTAATCGAGAAAATACATAGTGTACAACGTAATACATTGTTTTTTCAGACTGGGGAGTGGTTTCTGCGATGGATTAGTTTAGAAATTTTGAGGATATGGTGACGTTATGTAGTCAATACTCATGGATACTGATTGTACATATAGAGAAAGTGTTATATGAAGTCATCTTAGTACTAAATTTTTTGTTTCAAATGTTTTTTTTACAAAGTAATTCCTTATTCATTGCCTAAGAGCACTTATTGTCATATAATTAAAATACTTATCGCTTCTAAATGTTGCACGTCTTACCTCACTCAATACATTATTCTCACTGTCCTAGACAAATATACGAGTAAAATAAATGTATTTCATTAGAGAAACAGACCTCTTAAGCATCCGTTTCTCCTCTTCGGAATAAAAAGGCCAATCTTCATTGACGTCGTTCCAAATGTGCCTACGTAAATGGTAACAGTTGTCCTTTATTGAACTGATTTGCGGCAATATCTTGCTCACGACATTTCTTTCTTTCTCTTTGATCCCCTCTGTAATATTAGGCGATGTGTTAAAAGTGTTCTGTTAAAAACAATAAAACTTTAATTTTTCAATTTATTAATTTGCGTAAAACCTTCTCGGTTAAGACTATTCGACCAAAATATCAAGGTCAAGGTAACAAAATCAAGTATAATTAAACGTTTTACACATTTTAATTGAAAAAGTAAAGTATTATATGTATGTGATTTTGATGTAGAGTAGAAACAATAATATACTAACCACTTTGAAGTCTCGCGTACAATTCGGGCTTCTTGAAGGGTTTCAATGCTAATAACTGTATAAGTCTTTCTCTGAAATGGCAAGAAAATAACGTACATTAATATTGTTAGTGGCTAATGGTAAAGTTCAACAGTTACACATCTTTGGAATTTATTTCAAATTAGCTGTGTTCAGCATGCGTTGGGATGCCTTTCTCTATCGCATATCCCTTCGGGATAAAAAATAATATAAAGCAGTCCAGTTCCTTCAGGATTCAATAAATATCCTTTTGCCAATTTTTACCGTCAACAGAACAGTATAGGAACTCATAAAGGACACATAAACAAACATTCCTTACACATAGATTGAACCTCAAAGGCTCCATACCATACATTAACTAAGAACACATATCCTGATAGTTTTAAATTTAGTGAATTGCTATTTTTACTGACATTCGATACAAGAAAGAGATGGAGTATATTTAGTAAAAGTTAATGCCTTATTATCTAGGTTATATTCAATTAGGTGGCCGATTAAAGATTGTTAGACATTGCAATGAATGAAAAGCTTATTATTATCAGATTTAATTTAGCCTTACTTTATAATCTATCTCTTTCTTGTTAAAGTGATTGAAGAGAACGAATATACATCAAAGTTTAATCGTGCAACAAACGAATCGACACCAATATAGTAAATTAAATGAATTATACCTAGACATATGATCATCATCACCATGAGGCATTTGCCGGCGAGACGGTATAATCCTTGTGGACTTAAGAAAAAGAGAAATTATTGCACGATAATGAAATATAATAATTTATATCAAATAACACATAGAGGAGATATATTGTTATACAATATATTGTAGTATTTGATGAAGATTTCCAAATTTTCATTTAGGCTTATTGCTCTTGTACAAACAGACATTCAGAAATGTTTTGCAATGATCATAATGTCATCAATGTTTCAGTATAAGTTATGAATAACTGTCGTCTTATTAAAGTATCTAACCTTTCGGTCTAGACCAGGTTATCAAATACATACACACACACACATACAAGCCGAAACAAAAATATGCAGACCAAAGAAATAAGTACCTAATGCGGGGATCGAACCCGTTAACCTCCGGCATGCTGATCACTTTTTCAGTTATTTTAATTAAGAACTATTTGCATTCGAATTTGGCAACGATTTTTTTAAATTAGACTTTGAACACTGAATTAGGTAATATGATGTTATTACTTTGATATGAAACAAACTAAATGTGTAAATATTATTTATGATTTTCAATGTTAATAAGCACTTTTACGGATGTTTACCTAGATCCAAAACCTATCCTAAATGAAGACACAATATGTGTTTTTGATATATTGGTGTTGTAGTTTGTCTGAACTTTAATACTAGACTATGCAAACACTTCTTAAGTTTCGATCTCAACTCATAAAAACAATAAACTTAAGTTTTCAAGGTCTTCTGTATTTACGTTGTAATGGATTTTATTTAACGTTAGTTAGCTATATTTTTTGTGAAAATTTTGCAAACAAAAAAAGGCAATTTACATTTCATTCAACAACGAAATAATACATGCGATTTGTGTACGTTGGAATAATGTAGGTAAGTATACTATACATACATACACACATAGAAAACAAAACTTCCTTTGCGTGGAAATTGCTAGCCACGTTATTATCAGGTGGTTTTTACATTGATAAACATTACAATGTTGATAATATTATATATGGTACGAAGCATAACAACATACATAATTAGTTATTATATAAGTACATTTGTAAATACGGTTACTTGTTGGGGTAAATATGATTAAATGAGGATCGGTGAGTGGTTCGAATTAGACTAAATTTATCTAATTATGTATGGTATGGTGTGGATACTCACTTCAAGGACCGCCTAGTGAGATCCGGATTAGGTGGCGGTCTTTGAGCTTGGTGCGGGTTCTGTTGTAGCTGCGGTTGCAGCGGGTGCACCGGTTGGGGGGGCTGCGGGCGGGGGGCGGCGGGCGCGGGCGGCGGGCGCTCCGCCCGCTCCACCCGCTCCGGCCGCTCGGGCCGGTCGGGCCGCTCCGGCCTGTCCGCTCGCTCGACGCGCTCGGCCCGCTCCGCCCGCTCGGGCCGGTCGGGTCGGTCGGGTCGGTCGGCCCGCTCGGGCCGTTCGGGCCGTTCTGGCCGCTCCGGCCTTTCCGTTCGCTCCGCTCGCTCCAGTCGCTCGGCGATCTGGGCCGCAGCGGGCGTGGTGGAGTACGGATGCGTAGCACGAACTTTAACCCGTCGCCCGATGTCATTTTGGTTAGGTTTTATTACGCGGGTGCTGAAATAATTTAAAAACTAAAGTATAAAATAAATAAGCTAAGTGTTAATAACAAAATTACACTTACAATAATTTTATAAGTATATTAGGTTCCACTCTGTTACCCTCTAATGTCAAATGACGCATTCATACCTACATAATAAATGTCAACAAGTGACATTGTGAAAATATTACAAAACGAGTAGGTAAGTATGTACATATATATACCTAGGTAGTAACAAGCTCAAAGATCTATTTGGTATTAGTTGATATACCTAATAGTAATTCCGTTTGTGATGCAGATGGGTTTTTACTTTTATATTTTAACTAATTTCCTGTGAATTCAACCTATAAACTTCAATATGTTTCCATGAGTATTAATAAGTATCTATTACAATGATTACCATTTACTCTGCTCCGCAGCTACCGTTTTCTCCATTCGGTCCTTGGTCGCTTTGTAGGAGTCATCGTTGGCCTGTACTCGCATTTTTCGCGGCATCGGCCCGCACGACTCCAGACGCCTCGGGCCACCGCCCCGGACGCACTCAAACGAACCCTGGAAACAAATAATTAACAATATTAATAATTTTGTTCAGTAAATTTGTTTTACCCAAAAAAAAACAACCATCAGTTTTCTTGAATCTATAAAATTATCATTGTTGTGTTGATCTTTCTTTCACAAAAATAACATGTTGTATTTTGATAATATAATCGGAGAGTGTCATCTAGACTTAACTACTAATATCTCACTTTTACTTTAATTTTAGAATGGTGTACACCTAAGTAAAACTAAAAAACAAATAAGTACTAGGTCACTAAACTTTCAAAATACAAAGTAATAATACAGTAGATAAAATGCTCTTTCCAATATATATAATATAGGTCTTTCCAATAGTGTCTAATCCAACGAGTAAAATATGGATTTATTCAAAACACTTTAACCTCAAACAGGTGTTTATTTAATCGTAAACGATGAAATAGTATCCTATCAAATCAATGTGCCATAATGCTTCCCCAAAATACGTTGTATTAAACGTATTCTCGTGGGAGGGTGAAATTGCTACGCCCACGCGCGCCTCATTTATAGAACAGATGAATCGGCTGAAGTAATGTAACATTATCTTACATTCTGAGATTTACAAATAAGTAACAATAAATGAGGTTTTATTCTGTTGTCTGTTTATGATGCAACACAAATGCTCACTGACTGAAATCGCACTTTCTACAGCTATTGAGTAACGTTCTTGGTAGCGCGATGTCCCCGTGGTATTCAACGTTCAATCATTATCCACTAACAAGGCAATTAATAAATTCATGTTAAATGCACCGTTAAATGCAAATAAATATAGCGAGAAACGAAAAATACATACCGTATATGTAAAAATAAAGAGTACGTCTATTATGACTTTCGATTAGGGACAACAAGAAAAGCATTTTAGTAGCCATTTGCTAGTGTATTACTTATAGTTTAGGCTGTGCTTTGCCAGTCATAGATTTGATAAATAAATGTACTATTTGAAGTGAATGTCACAATAATAAACTTTGGTGAAATTGATTCTATATCAAATTGATTATACAATAAAATGCAACAGAATATGAACACTGAAACTGGTATGGGCTATCGAAACAGGTCACACGGTTGACTTTCGTTCTTAATACCGATTAAAATATGTGTTGACATATTTTATAAACAATACAATAAGTGCATAAAGTCATAATTTTATAACAAAGAACTCAACCTATTTTCTGGACATAGTTACAATCCTTTAAAGAACATCTACAGACTTTCCCAAAATATTTCAGGTAATATTGTGAAACACTAAAAACTATCTTTAACGATTACTAAATAAAAAAATATTTAAAGAAAGTACGTGTTTTAAGGTGTGGTACGAACACGAGAGTTTTAACATTTCATACGTGAATGTGAGTTTACTCTTACGAATTTGTCGGTCACAGCTTATTTATCGAGTGCCACCACCGTTCCGCGACCTACAAAACCAAACGTGTGTCTGAGGGGAGCCATGGAGAATATTAATAAATCCACCACAATCGACTGATCCTACTTTCCGATCAGGTGTACTAATTTTAATGATAAATACATATAATATCATTCAAAGAGAAAAATGTTATCTGTAAATTGTTTGTTTACTGATAAACCTTCAGCTCAGTACATTATTTATTTTTATTACTCTTAACATTGAAAGTCATACGATGTAAACTTATAATGTCATTGTTTCTGGTTTGTACATAAATATAATTTAAAATAAATTCGTATTAACAACAAGGATTCGTATTTTCGTGGAATTACTGGCATGTAAGTAACGTTGACCGTAGGCGGTGCCAAATATCATTTATAAATTAATGAGAGGTGTTCGGTAAAGGAAAACTTCGTGAGGAAAACCAGCACACGTTAGAAAGTTTGAAGGCAAGCTATATCCGTCAGAATGAACTGAGCATTGGTGGCAGTTCAAATTATAAGAACGCGTGGAAATTATTAATGCATGCCAATTTCATTAAATCGTAATTGTGAAAAAAGTTAGTAGTTAATTAAACTGAAACAATATTTGAATAGTTTAACTATTGACTAACAGTAAAGGTTATTGAATGCGGCTTTTGATATAGCCCGTATGACGCAAAACCAGATCACCAAGGTGAAATGAGTTGTCAGGTCTACAAGATAAACCTGTGAGTTACAACAATAAAAATTAAATAAAAGCAACACTAATATTACATACGAAAGTAACTCTTATTTGTTTGCCTTTACATGCTTAAATAGCTAAACGAATCTAAATGAAAATTGGCAAGAAGATATAACGTGTCCAGCCCTGGGAAGGGCAAAGGCCTTTCCCGAAATTTTAATGAGTTCCTTAGATGGAGAGATATAATGAAAATGAAAGCGGAAAGCCGTCGAGGAAACACAAATTTTGTACAGACTATATTAGGCGTATTTGTTATGATGTTCTGAAAGTTGGTTATTTCACAACAACTTTACCGAAACAAGGAAGAATTTCAAATAAAAACTTCCTATTAGCTCATTGTTTCATTACTTTCAATCGCATATACACTGATATGTTTAATTTTCGATTTGATAGTAGGTATAGTTAGTTTGACGAGATTTATTATATGTTATTTTTTATTTGAATTACCTGTGGGCCCTCCATTTCTGCATCATTATTGATGCTGAAGCGAAACGTAGTCTCGCCCGAAGAGCCATTACCACTGGTTGGGACCGGAATGGAGATTTTCTGGAATCAATCATTAAAATTACATTAATACCACAACAATTTAGTAAATATTGACTATTTCTCACGTATTTTTTAGCAAAACCGTAGGAATTTTGAGTTAAAATTACGTATTATTCTTGGTTCATTTGTATCAAATCAATCGGTCTGATAGTTATTTTTATAAAAAGTAATAAAAGCGAAGATGCACTAACTATATACGTCATAAATTATTACGTTCATATTATCAGGAGGATAACTTTACCCTTACGTAAATAAGCCATTTTAGATTCATGGACCATATAATAAGGTTATATAATAAAATGACGCCCACACACAAAATGATTACCAACGAATTGCAATAAAATAATAAATAACTGTGACATTTGATAATATTCGTTCACATAAATTTAGAGGAAATCAACATGTCCGTGTTATTATAGTGTAACATCTTAGATGTTTCGACGTGGGTAAGCTGGCACGAGATATCTGCGTGAATCACACAAATAACATACCTCGCCTCAGTATCATTCGAATATAATTAATACAATGTATTAAAAAAATATCTACAACATAAACAGTTTATGAATATTAAAATATAACTCGAGCACTATAGTACACACCTGCCGTTTACTCAATTGAGGCGGGTGGTTTGTTGTTGACAAAAGAGCAGTATAATCCCACGAGAAACGAAACCAATAACATACGTGTCTCATTTTTAATCCAAATAAGGTGATCCTGGACCAGTAGGCTTATTGGTGTTGCATCTTTGTAAGAGCATTTATTATGCGTATACGTCTCGAGATATAAGTAATGACTTTCATTGCCTGGTATGGCAACTACATAATATCGTCAGTAAACAAGTACTCAGATAAATAGCAGTCAGTACCCCGTTTCTCCCAGACATAAAAGTAGATTAATTAACGTGTAGTTTAAAATGCGTTTAGAGATTTTCTAATTAATTCATTGTGAGAAAAGACTCACATTTTATATTAAGGTCACAGTCGAATACTATATATATCATAATGTAGTTCTTTATTAACCTGAATGTCTTTGAAAAATAGTGCAATATTCAGATAAGCGTGTTCAATACACTTATTGATTCTAATTAAAACAACGGTCATGTTATGATAAATAAATAAGTTTAAGGACACTGATATGATACAAAGCGCATATTTTGTTGATAAGTGTTTGCAAGGTAGTTAGTGTCTTCGTCTATTTTCTAGATCAAATCAGTGTAATGTTATCGAGGCGTGCCTCATTTGGTGACGCGCACACCTACACTCGTGGCGTGGCCGCGAGTCGCTTTAAGGTCGTGGTTGACGATGTGTGCCAGCACCACAATGCCAGACAATTAACCTATTAAAGAGTGAGCCGCGAAGCGCACAGACTGATGGAGCAATAACCCGATGTGTCCCGTCGCTACCGCAATAGTGGTTACCAACACAACTCTACCAAGGATATTAAGACACAAGGACTTATTCCTCCTTGTAAAATCGCAGCCAGTAACTATACTCGGAGAAACCACTGGTAAACAAATATCTAACCAGCTTCCTTCCTGATATTCAAGGTGAGTTTCGAGGTAATATCACAACATCTAATGCTCTACTGTTTCTAAGACTACGAACACGGCATATAGGTACATATTCAATATATTATAAACAAACATATAATATAAAGACACGGTCAATAATGCTGTGACGTTCATTGCACGAGTCAATGCTGATAAACACAAAGTAAGGCATATAGTATGATATGGAATTATGGAGCTAATGAGGAAAAAACCCGCTACGAATAGAGGCGCGCAGTGTGCGGGGGCGCGCGGGACGCGGCTTTCTCTGCGGTAGAATCGACTGATATAAAGAGCGCCTTGCGATACAACACTTTGGCATTCGGTGAACAGCCGTCTTGCCCGCATCATCTGGTCTTTCACATTGCCTCTACCATTGTTTTGTTACCTGCTACTATTGACCAACATTTTTGTTTGTTACTAATATAATAACATATTGAATTGGAATGCCTATTTTATTGGTAATTAGTCTAATTAATCTTCAAATTGGAGCATGTCAAGGTCGTTGGGTTCTCATTGTTGTCATTTAGCGAAGGTCGAACTAAGAACTCCGGAAAATAGGTGGGTTCGAGGAAATCCGTCGTCATTTTTCAAGCATTTTTTGAATGCCTCCTAAACAGTTACTTTGGTATTGATTATCTTATCAAATACACAGTGACGGTGTTGATAGCTTGTTGTTCTTACGTCAGTCTAAACGCGTAACTGTCTATTTTCATCTTTTTCCACGTTATTTTGCGCTCGTGAGTTAGATTTCTGCACAGTAGTGTGCGCTGCGACTGGCTTTTAATGGTTACCTAATTTCACAGCAAGCGACGGCGAGCGGTATACAGAGTTGCGAAGTGAGAGGCCGTCACAACCGGTCCGTTTGGCTTGTTCGGATTATACGTTCTACAGATATATATTCAACGAATACAAGTACATCTGGACCGCTTATTGTCAACTCTTAGCTAAATTTATATCGCCTTTAATACGTAAACGTTCACGAGATGAGATCCGTTTCAATTCCGAGAAGCCATTGCAAAACAAATAATTTTCAAAGTAAATATTCTTTGAGGGACATACCCGGACACAAAACAAGCGGTCGTGCGCCCCAGCCTCGAGTTAACTTGTTGTATCTTATTGACGTAACACTGCGGAGGAGGTTCATTTGATTGCAAAGCAAACTGGACTTTATGAATATGTACATTTAAATTCTAAACGTTTCGCTAGAACATCAACATACGTCAGTCATGATAATAAATGGTTCACTTCAACACGAATCGTAGCGGGAAATCCACGCGACCAGGTTGTGATCAGTACCAAGTTAATTGGTTACATTACAGTCATTGTTGATTTCTTTGAGTTGTTATGATTGGTAGATAACATGGTAACATTAACAATATAATACCGAAGTTGTTTACAATTCCATTGCATATATAATATATAATTGAAAACTGTAAATAAACTTTGTATGCAAACAAAAGGCGTTCCAGAATGTTCTTTTTAAATTCTTTTAAAATGTAGAGAATGATTTTAATGTTTAGGCTGTTTGAATATTTGGTATATTACTTACAAAACAAACAGTAATTTATTTTTATCTCTAAACTTTAAAATGAAATAATGGACATACATCCTTAATTATTCCGATAACAGACAAGGTACTTAATTTTACGGGTCTCGCTTTTAAATGTCTTTTAAACATATCTTACAAAATTTGCATTAATTATTAACTTTTGTAGTTAACATATTTAACATTCAACATAATATCATACATCTGCGAATAATACAATATGAAATGCGTGTTGACAATCAACTTGAGTATTTAAACAAAAATGTTTTCTATTTGCATTCGCAGCAAGAGTCGCATTTCGAAAGGTGAAACCTTTAACCAGATTTAGGTTATAAAGTCGAGATCGGTTTAAAAATTATTTTCGGAATTCGAGGAAGAAATTGTTATAAAACAATTTGCTAACGGTTATAGTCACTTTCATCGCAGACATATTTAAAGGCAAAGTGAGTGGCCAGTTATTCGTGAGGTTTCTACGATACTATTTGCATATTCGCCGACTTTCTAATGGACGATGCGGCGCTCTTGTCGCAATCGTCACTGGTGAGGTAACACCGATTTATTTAATTATATAAATGTATGTTCAAAAAAGTATTTGAGAGCCGCGCATACTTGCCGTACTTCAAGTTATGGCCGTGTGCCTGTGCATTGTTGGTAAGAGGCGTAACTTGCGTTTTTCATACACAACGTTCGCTCATTGGTCGAGAAGGCTTATTAAAAAGTAACGTTCTATCAAACTAGAATACCTTGCGATCGTTCACTCGGTTACGATTTATGACTAACAAGTAATTGTAACAATTAAATTTTTTGTAACATTTCTGTTTAAATATTGTGTGTTTCGATACATGTAGCTGGGGAAACTCTTGTCAATAACATTTGTTTTGCATTAATTCAATTCAGTTTATGTTCCGGTGAATGAACTATTAATGTAAATTAACTCTATTTTACTTGGTACTCGATTAGATTAGTATACTCGATGTCAATTGGGCTATATTGTTATCGCAACTTCCTACGGATAACATGTATGATTACGTCAAGACATGTATGTTTTCTTGACTCAGTGTCAACTGCCGGAAAATGCGAGTTTGCAAATTTGTTTTAAAGTAAAACCGAGTTTCTTTGTAGAGATTCATTTTGAAGCCGTTCTCCTTAGCTCGCGACCTTCCGCCAGAGGAGGGGCACCTCTCACCGGCGACGTGACTGCAACCACGGCCTTACATCGCGAGGCTGTATCGAAACCTCTACGTAATGAAGCTCTTTCCAACGCGCCGCCGTCGCCGGTTACCCAACGCCCGATAGTTCCGTCGATACATAGCAAACTCGCTTCGGCATATAAACCAACCAACCAACCACCAGTAGATCACGTGATATCCTTGCGTAATCCAATATTACTGGCACTCCTTTTTGATACAACGTGAAATACATAGAAATCTTTCATTATTGAGACACAATAACAAATGGTGAAACTTTTTACTAAAGTTGCGAAAATTTATTAAACATTTTGCAAGTTTGCATTTAGTCATTCAAGGTTTAGAAAAAGGTAAAGAAGAAAATTACAGGAAGATTACACTATGTACTTCTGACTAGTGAAACTAATTGTCAACTATCGATAAACATACATGTTTTTTAGCTAAAAGAATGTTCCAAAACAATGGTAAGTAAAAGGTGAATGGATGTTCCCACTGCAAAAGAGGCCCCACCTCACCTATTGACTATTGTCTATTTATCTATCTGATTACATTTTATTAAAGCATTTACATACATAGTTTTTACTTCAATTGTATGAATATTTATCATAATAAAGTACTATTTGGGACCATTAAAAAGAACGTAGATTTTAAACCTGTCACGAGAGCAATGTTTTGGCATGAGAACCAACATAATGTTGTTATTTATTGCAAAATACTGCGGATTTTAGTCAATGAATTTAGCAAATGGTTCCTTTAAATATACAGAGACAAATAATGTAACAGGTAAAATTACATTGCGGTTGATATAATATTGTGTCAATCAAGGGACTTGTGTGAATCAAGTGTCAAACGAGAGCTGTATCAGACACATCGACTACACTGGTCGACAATGTCGCAAGTATTTAGATCAAGGCGCTAAACATGCGTTCGAGAGTCGAGATCGGATCCGTGGAATTTTTGCTGAAGATCACGCTCGTGCTTATGTTGAAGAAGCGCATAAATTTACTAAGCGGAATACTGAACGATGAAATTTACTTATTATAAACAGACGAATAAATAGAATAGTGAAACTACTGGTATCTCACAGGCACAAGAGAAATCTACGAGTAAAAACAACAGTGACAACTCTTGCATTAACTAAGGCAATGACGAAATCTCGATAAAGAATAGCAAATGCACATTACAGGAACTATTAAAGCAAGAGAATATAAATAGACACATGAGTCAGTATGATATGACTGTATGAAAATAACTATTTAGGCTTGTTAAAAATAGAACAATATTTACATTTCAGTCTGGATATTACGGGCATATCTTGGGAAAAAAGGTCAGTAGCGAATTGAGACGTAAAACGCCCACCCGGCGTTGTATAGTAGAGTAACGTGACGCCAGCCACGCCTCCACCGCTACGGGTTTATTACGTCTCCGTTCCTACGCAATTATTGATGTAGGGGAGAATCGCATCCATACAACCTCCGTCACTTATTGTGATCACTAGGGATTTGTTGCTAACCACATACTACACTATCGATATCACAGAAGGCTGACTATTAGCATTAGCAACATACATCACGGTGATAAATGTAATGACAGTTCTAGTTAAATCAAAGACAATGCAATAGTTTAAAACCAATTATTTATAAAGTACTGTCTGTGAAACATTAACAAGGCAGTAAAATCACGCAAAACCATTATTGCGTGATTACAAAGCATTTGTTTTGTTTGGAGAAAAGTCGATAAGATAAGTAGCGTAGGAAATACAACCAATGATGAATTTATAACTAAGCAAAGTTAATTTTATATTAAAACCTAAAGAGTTAAGTTTCCTTGTAAGTAATAAATGGCAATGAGTACTGGCAAACAATATGAACTTGAATAAAATAGAAAATAGCAAACAAACCAACCACGAAACCACGTTCAAATAACTGGTGACTTAAATATTAGACAACTTGCTAATAGGTGTCCCGAGTAAGAAAATAGAATATCTAAATAAACCTCATTTTTTTATACCTTTTGCTAATATGCTAAGTATTCAAATATACATATTCTCAAACATAAGAATATTAACAACCAAGAGAAGGAACACTCAAATTACTTGTACGTCTTATTTGCATCAACTCGTAAAATTTCACTCTCTACGTAGACGAATTTACTATGGTATTCACAAAAGTTAAGAATGAATGAGAATAAATTAAATTATTTCAATTGTTTGGCTTCTAATGGCTTCTATGAACATCCACATAGTATGTCATACGTTTCGAGTTGGGCTGACCGATGAAATAAACCTATAAAATTAAACCAAAGTGCTAAAAGGGTACTTTCTTATCATACACAAAGTAAATACACATCGTATTCAAATAACTAATTGGGAGCTGGTTATAAACATGTTTACCAAAGTCATTCAATATAATATTTTACAAAAAACTTGATTTTTCTTTTTGACATACCGTTGTCTATTCGCTAACACGGTTAGCCAAGAGCACAAAAACTACTGACGTTTTATTGTATACATAATAATTAGATGTAAGTTGTAGGAAATTGACCACGACCATAAGTATAGTTAGATGCCACGTAACCGTTAGTCTCTAGTTCAGCTAATAAGATTTGTTGTATAACGGGCATTACGAAGCGTACGGCAAGCAGGGCGAAAACAATTGTGAACAAGACCGGTTCGATATTTATAAGAGCTCTATCAATATCATGTATGATATGGAACCAAATATGGCAGAGGTAGCGAGCGATAGATGTAGTACTTACTGTACTTGGAAATTACTTTATCATAGCTAAATCATCAAAGTAATTAGTGACAAAATATTTTAATACTTTGACCGATAAAGAGGTCTTTCAAGTTATAGATAGATAGACAAAAACGCATAAACACATTACAAACGATCCAGCTGTTTGACTACTCTAAACGTCATAGCAAAATGTAAATGTTGAAATCAGTTCAATACCCCATAATTTTATATTCAAATGGACCGTACGGGCGACTGACGACTGTCTATATGTTTACAAATTAACATACATATTTTATACTACGAGTTTAGATAAATGTGTAAGATTAAATCTAAGATAGTAACTGTTTCTATGATCTAGCTAAACTTTATACATAAATTAGTAATTTAGCTATAGGTAATAAAACTACAAAGATATATTCAAAACTTACAATCCTTCGCCTACTTAGAACAATAAATACCAAAGATAAGGCACGAATTAATATTTGAACATTTTATTTAACAAAACTAAATTACTTATATAGGTCGTATCATTATAGGAGGCTTGAGCAACAATAGGTTTAGTCACATACGTTGGACGTGTCTCTTTCAAATCAAAAATAGGTTTTGAGGTGAAGGCCAACTGCGGGCTAGTGACTTGCATGTTGCATTATTTTTTTAGACTTTACAAAGCAAAATATTTAATTACGAGTAGTAAGAGGTACGATGGACATTGGTTTATACATACATTGTCCAAAATTGTGTATGATAACCGGTCTCTTGATTTCATTTGGCGTTTAGCTGAAGTTCAGAATGTTGCCGCGAGCGAACGGTTACTTTTACCTGAGTTACGTAATATTGTCAGGTACAATTTATTATCGGCTCCATAGCAAGCTTTCGTAATGTAACCAGCGTTGGGTATATTCTGCATTAAGTATCTAGTGTCTAGGTAACATCTTTAGCTTAAGACTAGAAATTAGACATATTTTTGCAACACAAAACATCTATCAAGCAATCAACACTTCAATCTAGCAATAAATATACGGCCTAGATATTATAGAACTGGATGGAAAGCAAATCCAAAAAATCTTACATTTTTTATTTAATTTTGAGAGATTCACGTTCCGTATTTATTATTTTCAATGACTTCACTACTTGCACAGTCTCACATACTTAATAAAATTCAATTACCGTCTACTTAGTTGTGTAGAATTAGAAATAGAAAAAATAAAGTAGTCTAATTTAGGTGAAAGCTGTTTCTTGGTGGCGAGTATCTCGACACAGCTGGTCTTTTGTAACTTTTTGCATGTTTACAATTAAACGCGGACATATAAGGTAGTACTGTTAAAATGTGCACTGAATAGACAATTTATTACGGTTATATAATATTTAAACTCTTAACTAAGCATATAATTTTGAATATGCAATTGACGAATTTTAAAATATGATTAAGTATGTAGATATCGTATGTTTTAAACATTCTCATTAAAACACCACTATGTTTATTAATTCAAACTAATTCAATTGGAGACATGAACAAATAAAAGAGCATTAAGTTGGTAAATATATGGTAATAAATACCGAAACGAATGCTATTGACATGTGACGACGTGAACCAGAAGACTTACAAGGGTTTTATGCCTGATCTTTTGCCCTTTTACTTAAGTCTATGAAGTAAATAGGTGACAAGTTTATATAGGAACTTGATTTGTTTACACGAATAAAAAAACAAAACGTGTTTAGTCGATTTGCATGTCGCTATGTGTTAAGAAAATAAGAAAACAATCTTTAGAAACTATCGCCAAAATCCAAAATTATATTGAAAAGGAAGATAGGTAAGAAGAACTCTACAATAAATTACAAATATTAACTAACAGGTATGCAGATTTTGGCAACAATTACTATTTTCGGAGCAACATTGTTTTAATCATGAATTCAAGACAGACATCCAGTCGACTTGTTAAGAGCTATATTTCATTGCCTAGATACGAATATGTACTACCTATAAATCAAGTAATCTTTATGAATCTACGTTCCATTATTATTCAATAACAATATCGAAGCAAATGTTATCTGCGGGCTATAGTTAAATACCTTAGTTTGTTACAATGGCACATCGTACGCATCATTGCACACGGTGATCTCATTCGGAGCCAAAATGAGAGAATTCGCTTCGATATCGGTTTCGTTATTTACAGACCTATTATACAGTTATTTGGATACAGAATTGGGCAAATCTTTACAAAATATGCAACATATAGTTTTAAATGATAAAGCGTATAGATTTAACAATAATATTGTATCAATAACGAGTCTAATTGAACAGTTATTGATTAGGTAAAAAGAGAAATAAACATTCGTTCATGGCCAGTGACGGAAAGCGCTGCGAGAAGAGTGGCATGTCTGAGGAGAAATCCAAATAATGCGTAAAAAGTGTAAAATGTGTGCAACGTTAGAATTACACTTTTAATAAATTCATAACCTGAACATTCTATTAGAGGGATTGTTTTTTATGTTGGACGTTTGTATTGTTGAAGACAGTAGGGACATAAAGAGTTCGACTTATACAAATCTATAGCCATCACCAGATAAAGACTTTTGAATGATATTATTTTCAAATATGATGCGTACGTAACAGGTGATAGAGATTTAACTATAATGATGGTTATGGGTTCTATCATAAACCTTGATACCAAAGAAAACTTCCTCATCGGACAACGAAAGCGGTATTAGCTATGTATGATGGACACACGGCCTCGGCACTCACGACAACTTTCCCCTCTTTAATGGAAAAACGGCATTAAAGTGACTGTCTTATGGATATAACTTGATAAACACAATATCCCGAAGCAAAATTCCATTAAGTACATCATCTCTAAACAGGATAGAATTATGAACTTAAGCCGAAGCGACAACCGACAACATCAACATGTTTTGTGTATTTGCATAATTGTTAAAACGTCTATCACGCGAAGATCACGCTCGACCTAGCAATTATTGTGATTCCATCGTTTCAGAATTGAAGGATCAGCGCTTTGTATATATTAGTATTCTATTCAACAGTTAACAACGAGTCATAGCAAATCAGAAGCGATCGAAGCATACTTCTGTTGTAATGTAACTGTTGCACCAGTGTCCTTAATGCTCGAGTAGATATTGCGCAAAGGTCGTTTCTTAAAATTGCTTTTATTATAATATGGATATAATTAAGTCAAAATTGAACAAATTCATAAAACGATCACGCACATAAAGGATTAATAAAGTGCTCAGTAAAATACACTGCAGCAAGACACGCAGTGCTCCCGATGGTTATAAAAATATTAAAGAAGGCTTTTCACAAATCAGACACTGCTAAATTACAAAAGTGAAAGTTTGAGCATGACGGTCAATTACGAATCGATGGGCTATTTTATTCTCAATGGCTGTAAACTTTATCATACGCGAGCGACCTAAATTATTAATAGCACATAATAATATATTAATTTTCAAAAGTTGCAGTTTTTGTCAATTAACGTTAATTTTATGTTTAAAAATGTCTTCCGATATTTGTTTACAATAAAGCCAACTTGCGTACGTTTGACGTAGCTAGCAAAAAAGGCACGTGTGTCAAAATGCTGATCAGATGATTATGCTCTTTGTATTACCTTATACTAATGTTGCATACTTGCACAGTAGTGAGACGTTATCCTTTCTGATTTCATTGATAGTTGTACAAGTATATTACGAGGACGTCCTCAATAACACCTGCAGATACGCCCAAATGACGTCTACTTGGCCACCAATAGCTGAGGCACGCGCTGCGAAGTGAAAGTGAATAGCGCGCACGTACGAACGGCCCGCAGCCCCAATAAGACGACACCGTCGTCCGCATACTTCAGCAATTACCACGAGGAAATCGAGCACCGTTCCGCCGGGTCGCTCCCACCACCCCATTTCAATGTTTACTTGTCAACACCATTCAATATTGTACAAAGTTATTTAATATCTTTATCTGAAAAATCTGTATGTATATTGTCTTGCTATAAGGAAATATGATAGTTTTATTAGGTTGGCCTAGACAAATATGATTCAAGTATTCAGGGGTATCGAATAAACTTAACTTACAAGAAACCACTTCTAACCCTGACACCACGGCCACATACTAAACGTTTGTAGTACTAATCGGCCTTATTATTGATTCATAAGGTACTTGTAGATTTGTTCCGGTTAGTCTCTCTAGTCGATAGACGTGCAGATTTTGTTTTTACGTAACGCAACGCACATTAGATACGGTTGTTTTTTAATATAAAACCAACTGACGATATTATTGGTTCGAGTGTTTCTTTTTTATTTCTGTTCGCGTGCGTTTGTCCAAAAGAAAATGGAAAGGAAAACATCAAAAGATTAAATTGACTGTTGTCACACGCGTCATTTACAATAGTCAAATGGTTTGAAGTAAACTTAACGAGCCGGGCGAATGCTAAGCAGAGAATGACGTCAACGATCAATACAATACGCATGGCAAAATAAATGTAAACATCTACAATACACTGCATTTGTTCTCTAACAATTCAAGTCATCAAGAGGAAAATTATAATATCACATACAAAATTATATAATGTTAGTGTAGAGAAAATTAAAGTTCCATATTTTTAATTAGCCATTATGTAAAATGTATCTACTTAATATGCTCAGTTCCGTTTTCGTTAATACAATACTAGACTTCCGCCCGCGTGGAATTTGATTATATCGCGTTCCTTAAGGAACTACCTTTATTTACAATTGGATGATTTTATATTAATCCAGAAATTGCATCAATACTTCGCTCTTTTTCGACGTTTAAGGAAACCATACGAACAAATTTACATTCAGAATTATATTACCTTAGATTTAGATATGTTAACGACAAAAATCTAATGTATTCCGTGTCTTTTGTACGTAATGAAGTAAGTGAAATAGTTGATTGCAAAGTAATGTTTTAGACATAATTACTGAGAGAGTAGGCCAAGTTTATCGCACGGTGAACATTTCAATTGAAACAATGGTCTAGTGTGTTGGAAATCTGTAGGTGCTGGACATAGGTCCACCACGTCGCCGTCCTTGTGGCGATTGTAAACACTATTGTTTGATCACGTGGCTAAACCCATTATGATCTCGCCAAGGAGTCCACGTTAATACATTTGTTATTCTGGCAACAATATAAATCGTGAAATTAAATATATTAATTGTTTCAACATACACCATGTTTATTAATTAACATAACGGTGCACGACGAAACCGTTTAAAGCATATTGTTACCGGACCTATTTAAGTGTTAAATTATACTGAAAAGAATAATATGAAGTCTTGAAGATTGGAAGAAAATATCAGATATTTAGCGACTTATCGATAATTACTAATACGATAAACGATAAGTAGGTGTTCTCAAACTGAACATGATCATCGGCTGTCCAAAGCAACAACGGTACAAATATATTGTTCCTTTTCCAACGAATTTAAATTTAGAATGTGTGACAATGATGGAACGGTACTCGCATACATATTTTAATTTCCATCTTAAAGTTTAAACAGTCAACTTGAACCACAAATAAAATTAATTACCAATATAAACAGATCATTCCCTGAATATACAATTTAAACCAAATCCTGTTTTCAAGGACTGCAATAATGTTCTGTAAACCGTTGGTGAAGGTAATAAAGTCTTGAGAGGACAACGACCTGACCGAGTCAAATCGTATTCCAAGTTACAGTGTGATGAACATTCAATTTTATAATGCAGTACATTGGGTTCATTGTACACAACTTGTAGATGATTCATTATTTTGTTGGATAGATAACAGTTGATATGACAGCTTGAAAATCGCCAACAAATAAGACAATCGATGTTCTAATGATAAACAAAGAGTACATAACCAGGAGTGGCTAAAATTAAATGTCGCGCCTATTATATTACACAAGTGGATCGTGAATATGGCGTAAAGGGGACAACGGCCGCAACACCTGGAAGGTGCAGTCCGTATTCGCCTGCCTGCGACTGGAGTCGTGGGTCTATTTTTATACGGTCCACTCTATCTTATTTACTATTCTGGTCTGCGACTCTTTGAATTGTGGTTATTATGTGCAAGTTGGATATGTGCCAGCGAGTATCGGACTTAACACACCGGTACCGAGATATTCGAGGAATGATGGCAAAGCGTTTTCAGAGAACACTGTTAAATCTAACACGATATTATTTTAAAAATATCACAAAGCCAAGGTCAATCATTTGTTCTATGTAATTTACCCATGGAAGGTGTGTAAACGATATGACCTATTAAGATTAGTATTTCACGTTCAAAATACAGAACGCATAAAATGTATTCAAAAATAATGGCTTTGTTTTAGAGTCGGTTTAAAGTTGCCGGGGTCGTTTACATATGATACGGGCAAGTAACTCTCGACGCAGCAACAAGAGAAGAGATCACGTCAAACCGGCAAGTGGTGGCAACCAACAAACCGGTCGCAGGCGCCGGGCGTCGGGCGCGCGGGGATCGACTGGGGATTATCACCTTGTAAACAAAATAGCATTAGTTACGTTTCTGCACGAAAATACTACTATCAACTGTAATTGACCGATGAAACCGAGATATTATAATGCAATCGATATCGTGTCCGTCCTTTCTTTGTATCGATTTCATCACTGCATAGGGAAAACTACAGCGTGCAGCGATAAAAGAAATATATTGTACTACACACATTATATCAATATAGACATGTCGCAATTAAAAACAATGACTGTCGATCGATCGACACAAAGCCTCCGAGCTCGAGCTAAATGGCGAGGTCGTGTGTGAGCTGTGAAGGCGTGGTTACTTATGAATTGCATTTTGAAATTCGCAGTTTAGGTTGTAATGTTTATAGATCACAGATCGTTGCGAACAAATAGAATTTCACTAAATGAGTCGTCATATTATTTCGTAATTGTATCGAGTGCCACAAACGTACAACTGCTAACTAGTACACTGGAGCAAGTAATGTCAAGGCCTGCATGAAGAGGTCTCACAATGAATGTTGCTACTGTTTCAATAGACATTACAAGAGCGAGACGTAACATCATGCGATCCGTTTTGATTTTATACAAGAAAATGTGTTTTCTGACATTTAACATATTTAATGTTTTTAGGCAATACGTTTTAATAAACAGTTTTAGTAAACGCAAGCTGTTACTGCGTTTGCGAATGGTAGGCAATGAATTTGTAAAGAACATTTCACAATAGTCATTTCGAATGCTTGAAATGATAAGGTCGTGGAATTATGTAAACCTTATTTTATCAAGTACGTGCATTAGAGTGAATTATTATATCATCAATCTTATGAAATACAATATTAACAAGAGGCCAAATAGTATAAAAGTTTATCGTAATAGGTAGGTAATATCTGATTTCACATCATGCTATGACTAGCAAAAATACTAGTAAAATGATTTTAAATCGGTGTTTTATTACTTGAATAAATTCAGACATCTAATAACTACTAATTATGTACGTCATATGATAAATATGTATATAGTTTGACATTTATTGTTGAACTTACCCCTTCATTTCCGGGTAGGAACTGTATTTTAGGTTTTGCCAATCTGTCCTGAAAAAGAAAACAAATGGTACTATTAGTGAATTTAAAACAAAGAACATAATTAGATAAAATTTGAAGTCTTTGTACTAGGCAACATCGAGAATTTTATTCATTTTGTTTAATAAGGTTTGCATCGTAATATTGAAAGTTTATTTAATTTATAAGTGTTAATGATGAATCAACACATGCGTTAAATGCCGAAACATTGGCAAAAAATCTCAAAAACATACATACTCAACAACCAAACGAAATGAAACAATGAGTGTGAATTTTACAAATGTGGAAAATACAGTCATTTGACGTGCAAAAGGGGGATTACACGGTAAAATAAGTGAAATAACATCTGCACATACTATGTGCAGATGTTATACGACAACTAACAGGAAAATTGGTGTGATATACGTAATGTTATGAACATGTTGTTTTTAATGCAAATAAATAATGATTGGTGTATGATTTAACATCAAATAAATCGGTCAAATAGTCATGAAATTCGTTTACCTTTCTATATTTTTACCGTATCAACTTTCAAAATAGATCATAAAAGTATAGTCTCTATAAGCTTGTAAGAATTCAATAAAATCTTAATACGAGTTATAGTGGTTTTCATATACAACGCATTCAAGAGTTTCAAGATACATTTTGCGAACTCTACAACAGACAGAATATATGCGATAATTCCCCAATTAAATTTCTACATAATTATACCTAACTAAATGAAGCGTAGTAGTAGTAATTAGACGACAAGAAGCCAAACAAGTTGGGCAACGAATCGGGCTGGCTACAATAAGCAAGTGTCGGCAAGTCATTGCACAACCCGCGATGGTCGAACGCGAGAAACATAACTAGGCTGGGCGGTAGTGCTGATGATGTAAACTTAAAAATTGCTTTAGTTACTTACTTAACCACAGAGCTCAATGTGAAATTCAACAAGTAGTGTTGCAGTCTAGACAGAGGAGGGGGGATGACCCGGAACTGGAAACATCCATGGCCGTGATTCTTCAAAATACGAATGACTGCGGTTCAAAACAGAACCCATAAGGAAACATGTGACCGACTGATGATAGGCGTTTATAAATTAAACGTGATATAGGTAGGCAATGTTTGTGCGATAATTTGGAATAAATTTTATTGAATTTCGATATATAGTTTACGTTTTAATATTATCCATGATAAAATTGTCCATATAGATTAAGTAGATTAAAATAGGTTGTGAATGCCAAACCAGTTTCATCAAGCAAGGTCGATGAATAATTTTATTCCAATTCTTAATAAGAACAGTGTTAAAGATTTATAAAATATTTATGTACAATATTTTTTTTATGTAGACTGATTTATTATTAGGTTTAATTACGTAATTTAGTGTTTATGACGTGTGATTAGATAGGTTACCCTACGGATAATATGTACGCGTCACAATAAGCTAGTCTGATAATATTAAAACCAGAAAGTTTATGGATTTGATTAGAGTTAAGCTCAATTTTAGTAAAAAATATGTATTTAAGATTAGCAATGTATTCGCAATGTTTATGTCCCAATCATGTACAATTAACACAAATCGTCCCTGCGTTCATAAGGAACAAATTACATTCAGTGTAAATAGTTTAAACTACATAATAACTATTATTTTGTTGAGTGAAAAATATACAAAAGCAATTTTGGCCTTGCGTTGAATTGCTACTTTGTAGAGTGAAGCAATAAAATACCTGCACAAAGTGACCTTAGCGGAATATGCCGGTGACCTTTATTAAAGCAAAAAGCTTTTACAATTTTATGTTTTAGATGGGTGAAAATAATAAGAGCAACATAATGTTGTCTCTAGAATTATAAATCTTGTACGATCTTCCAATAAATAGATGTTTGTAAAGCAAATAAAACTCAAAACCGGCCAATTGCGACTTATCGTAGACTAATGGTTCTTATACAGGTTTCGCAAAGCAAACTTGTTGATAGTACTGTTTTTATGGACGGGTGTGACTGTGAGTGTCACTTATCTAAAAGTAAACGTCACGTTTGTCTCTTTGCTTGCTAGTAAGTAAGTTAGTAAAAGTGTCAGCATTGAAAAGTATATCTTTTACTGATGATATTAGAATAGTGATGAAAGATGATTGCCCATCTTCATGATGGGAATCATCTTCGTAATAGAGAAATGAAACCCCCAAGAACGTTTGGGAAACAGCATCGTTCGCTTCGTTGGCTACTTGTTACCATATCAAACTATCATGATAAATGCTTAATCAATTTTCGGCATGTAACATTAAATTAAACCTTCAGTTTAACAGTTCTTCGGTTAGAGGTCAGTTCAAGGTACAGAGTGGTCAGACGAGATAAGAAAGCGTCAAATTGCGAACAGGCGACAAACACCGTTGAAAGACGAAAAAAATAGTGACATACATTCTACTAATAACGATCAATTCCCAATAGGTATTCGATGCGTTCACAGGTCAGGATTACAAAACAAATATTTTATTATTTTAACTTATTTATGACATTATTTTCATAATATTAAGAAAAATATATAGGGAAAACCCATGTATTAGCAAATTATAAAAATTAATTTAGTACAGGTGAACTTTATTTTTTATACGATTTCCTTCATGACGTTGGCGATGGAATTTTATTTGAAACTTTAGCCAAATAAATGATTTTACGTAACAATTTAGGCCTTGTTTTATAAAATGTTGTATTTGTGACTATCAATATAAAAAGTTCGTAATGAATGCAACGAAATTGAAAATAGTTCCATATCTTTTATTTGCACGGATGAGGCGTAATGAATGGAAAAATGTAACTGACAGTTATTTTTTTGGGTTTATGTAACAGGTAACAGCTGATTTTGGTTTCAATAAGTGAAGGAAACCAAACTTTTTAACATAGAATACGGTCTAAATAAAAAAGCCCGTTAGTTAGAGAATAAGAATAATGTCCGAGGTGTTGGGGCGCCTACCTGAGAAACGGAATTTGAAGACAATAATGAAATGAAAGTTGTTCTTCTCTATAACAAAGTGTTTACCTACTTCAAATAAACTTTATAAATATGTGTTAATAATTAAACAACCACTGTTTAGTGGCATGTTTACCTGCCAATCTGGAGGTCAGGGATTCATAGGTTAAAAGTTAAATGGTTGTTTTTTTCAAATATGGCTCGAGTTTCAGATTACCAACACGCTTAGCAAGTGTGGTGATTACACCTATTTATCTTTACTGTACCACTATCACACAAGCAGGCTAAATATCATACAAGCCGACTTATTATTGTATACCTTATCCAAAGTATTATTTGGTATAAATAAGCTTTTATAGTATAACACAGGTGGTTTTTCACGCATATTAGTCATGTATTAGGTACCAAGATTGATAAACTTCTCGAAGGAACAGCCAAGGCATTTAAAACATATTGTAGCTATGAGACGAGTAAATAAGTTTATCGACAATTAACTTAATGTTTTCATAACATATCAAATAAAATTAGGTACCAATATTAAATGTCTCTCGCGTATTATATCATCATATTATTTATATTAACCTACGTTTTATTTTTATTGTTGATGTTGACATAACTATGGATATCCAATAACAAATGAATGATACTAAGTTATCGTCATTTGATGTTATTGAAGTTTTGGAGTAGTAGTTGGGGATTATTTTTCTGGTTCTTTGTTATGTTCAAGCTTTTGTTGGCGGCACTTCTGCAACTAACAGATAAGCCCCAACCTTCATAAAACACGATTTCTACGCCTCGCTTTCAAACACCACTGACTTTGGAAGTGCCTTGTGTATTACATAAAATTAATCAAAAATAATATTGTTTCACGCAGGTATAAGTCACAATGATAAATATTATTTTAACCTGTAGCAACAGGCAGTTTCACGGCATTTATCTGTGACTACGACAGACAAATCGACATTATAAAACAGGTTTTTATTTTCTAAAGTTTCAAATGTGAATTATTCTAAACCCGCAAGTGGCACAAGAACGTTTATAAGGTGAATTATCTAGGCATGCCGGTAACGCGGTAGTAATCAACATAAAATTGATTAGTGTTTTATAGTAGCAAAGCAATGTAAGCGGTCATAAAAAGCAAAAAACACAAAAATAGAGTTACGAAACATAGTGATTTCTTCATTTGGGGTGGCATCCAACCATCTGTTTGTAAGTAAATGCTAGGACGACCAGGTGCTAAAGGGGACGGAGGGTACGACGACCCCAGACACTGTGTATTCATCGTCACGCGTTCTTTGACTTGTAAGGCTCAATAAATGTAATCCATTACAAAACAGAGAAACGATATTGAACTTGGTACTTATATTATTTCAATAATATGACAATACATATATAACTAAATTATGTTTGAAATTATAATAGAGCAGTCTGCAAAGTTTTGAAATAAACACAATTTAGGTACTTTACATTATGAATAGTAAAATTAATTTGCTGAATCAACTACCAACAAAAGATGAATGAATTTCTGCAAACTAGCAATTAATGACTATTGGGCATGATTTGCCAAATAATCTCGGTTGGAGAATCATATTTTATAAATAAATGTGACAATGAAATATGACATTATAATGTAGATTATGAAAATGCTTCCGTAGACAGTTTATTGTAATAAGAAATAATGGAAATTATGTATCATACCTATTTAAAATCAATGTATGTTAGTATTAGCGGTAGGCCACTCATTCTGGGAGCTTTACTACAGTGATTCATGCCCTTCAATGGATTCCATGCCAGGAAAAAAGGCCAGGTGGCACGCTTACAAAGCGACAGAAAAAAAAACGGCCACCAAACCTGCTACTGCGCCCGAGGGAAGTTACAGGAATATAGATTTTAGAAACATATTAGTAGTGTCTATAGTTGTTTGACAATACCGAATACGTTTCATAATCTTCGTTGAGCAGTCAACAAAAGATACACATCAATGTGAAACACGTGCATTGAATTTAGTTTGGGAATCACAATCAGGTGGTGGGTGACCAACTTGGCGATGCATTGGTTTAAAAAGAGGCTGCTGTGGTCAGAACTGTTTAGCTCTTCGAAGATATCAAGGAAATTTGGTCTACAGAAACTTGCACTGTTTGAAAGGTCTTTGTATGAAGACAGAAATACTCTACACTGCTCTAGAGCATGCTATTTGCTACCATAAATCTCTATAATTAGATCAACCTTGCTTTTGATATGGATTGGCACAATATTTATAATGTCTAAGTGGTACAGATTGCTATTTAATATTCTCCTAAAATAGACGTTTTAGAAAACAAACTATAAATTCTAGATATTGTAGATTATTCGACTACAGGTTGATATTCAACTAATAAATGCCACACAACTAGGTAACTTACCTAGTTTCATATCTAGAACACATTAAAACAAAGTCAACTACGTAGGTTTCTCACTTATTACTTGTGAAATATAAAAATAGTGTTACAATATTTATTGTATACTGACTGTGACCCGTGGTTTTATTCGCGTTGATATAACTATTGCCGTTAAAAGATTTAAAAGTACTAACAGAGGGAGAACAGATTTTGTTTAAGAGATTAGTGCAGAATTTAACAAGATTCTTTAATAAGTTATTAAGTAAATGTCACATAACTATACCAAAAAGATAAAATTACATATGTATAATGCAATGTAAGACTATTTTGTGTAAAGCTTATTTAATTATATTATCATAATCCGGAAAACCGAATCTTATAATATAAACAACCTAAAATTTAAAATCGTGGGTAATCCCAAACGGTCGTCGAGAATATCAACTGCAGATAAGATGATATGATGATAATTATGATAATGGAGATTACTAGGAATTACAAAATGAAATAACAATTCTATCAATAGTTCTAATAAAGAGGGTTTCTTAGAACTCTTTCTAAAAACAATGATATGCAATAGATGTTTCATAAATAATAGAGTACCTTAGTACATAATATTTGTTGCATATTTTTTTAAAGTACCTAAATGTGTATTGTACATTTTTATTTTAAGCATTATTATTTTTAGTATGTAATGTAAATCTTTAATTTATGTTATGTATGACACATAAACCGAAAATATGTTCTTTAGTAAATAATCCGGTAGCGGATTGGTACTTTCACCTGCGCGGGCGCCGCCGCCCCAACATTGTCATTGCGGCTGTGCGCCCGATTCGCTTACCTAATGTACAGAGTTTGCGAAACTGGGCCCAAACGGCACGACACGCGCCGAATGCCTGGGTTTAGAAATAGGAGCAATCTTACGTTGAATTTGTAACACAAACAAACGCTCGTAAATTAATGCAAAATGACAACTTTAAAGAATGAACACTTCCGTTTTGAGTGGTATGATAAAAGATAAGATAATGTTAGTAATATTTGTAAAAATTACTATTGAGATGGTGACAAGAATTTGACATTGGTATGAACTATGAATGTGAATTTCTTGCATGTTTTGTGTACATGAGAATTTAATTCTGAGCATTTCTGGCTAGTTCCTTTAATAAAATATTTACGTCTGTGATTTACGTGTAATATCTAAGTAGTAATAGTTACACAATATATGATGTTTAGTAATACGTAAAATTTAAATTAAACTTTAATTAAGAGCCTCAGCGTCAAGACTAAATTATTGTGTATTTTCCTGGTTTTATCTTTGCTATTCTACAAAATAATTATTTTCGGATATCAACAAATAAAATTATTCTACAGGTTTAAAAAAACAATCAGTGAGTAGTGTTTAAGGGCTTTGGGAAAAAATGCAATGATACATGTAGCAGGTAAACCCATTGTTGGGGCAAAGAAGTGCAATATAAAATGTTCACTAGCAAAGGCTACTTACATATCATAAAAAAATAATTAAAAATGTTATATCACTATAATCCTGTCACTTAAAATATGTAGGCTGTTGTTATAACTTTGATGAAATCATTGTACTTTCGTAATTATGCAGTTAATTACAATTAATGAGATTTAATTTAGCAATTTGCAAAATAAATTTGCATTTATAGTGTTATGCTCAGGTGCAGTAGGTACTTAAATACAAAATCTCTTGTTTCCTTATATAACATAGTTTGGTTGCATTAGGTAAACATTTAAATCTAGTCAAATTTAAAATGGAATGTATGAGTTAATAATTTGGTGACTTATTTATTTGCCCCAAGTAAAGAAAAATTTATGACCAAATAATACATATTCTGCCTTAATTGCGTTGCATTTTTAGTCTGGTTTAGCACTAAACCAGGTTTTACAATCAATTTTGAATACTGTCAAAGTGACAGATTTGACTGACAAGTGTCAAATGCTTAAACCAGGTTTTGTTAAACCAGACTAAAAATGTAACGCAAATAAGACCGGATGTATGGATATTTTTGAAATGGGAGACTGTGAGATCTAAAGACAGTGGGATTTATTAGGGTTAAAATCTTGTGGAATCAAATGGGTTGTTATTAATGATTAATTTTATACTGGCAGCGGGAACAATTTATTTTGGGTCATATTCTCAATTTACTTACTTGAGTTGGATATTCTCTTATATTTTATTGTTATGAATGCCAAAATAACCATTTTTAGGCAATGTTTGTTTTCACTTTTAGTATTATTTAAGTTTTGTGTTATTCTATTTGGTGCTAATGGAATTATTTATCTTTATCTTGCTTGACATTATTATGACTCAAATGGAAAATAAGGTTTTATTCCAAGATGTCTTGTATTTTAAAGAAAATTTTGAAATTTATTACGTAAATACATTTTATATTCTTTTCTTAGCAAAACAAACTTAAATTACTGTATCATTATTCTGTCTTTGATATCTTTATTTTCAAATTAAGTAATAAATATATTTAAAATTAAAGTTTTAATGATGGCTTATCTCTGTAACTATTTTTTGTATTTTCAAGCAATCCCCTTCTGTACTCAAAGTCATTATACCTAGGTGAGGGTATATAACTATAGCCTAAATTACTTTTAATAAATAAGTTAGCCGATAAGGTTTTAAATATTTTTAACTCTCTCTAAGACATATTTTCATCTAATCTGATGAAGTTTTGTGCTGCCATGGAAATGTAATTGTTTAATTGCATTATATTTTATCTCTGCTGTAGCAATACATGAATTCTTCTTTGGTTAATATAAGAATAGTAAGATTGACAGACAAAGACTGGATTAACTACTCAAAAGTTATTGTAATTTATTACATGTGAGTAACATTGATTTTTGACATTGCTAATATCAAATTAATTGTACTCAAGGTTCATAAATTCATACATGATGGCCTTAATTTAGAAGAATTGTATATTTCAAGGATTTTTGGCAAAGAGAAATCATATTTTGTAATATTATGTTAGTAATTTCTCAACATTGGCCCGCTTGATGTTTTTAAACAGATTAAGGCATCAAAATTTCGAATAAAACAACATAAATGATAAACATACATAATGTTAAATATTATTGTAGCTAAATTAAATTGTTACAAATCAATGTTGTGGTCAGTTGATGTTATACATGTCATTTAGTGTGACAATTATAACCACAATTATAGATTAAACAAGCAACTCAATAGTCTTATGAAATACTCTATGATATTGCCTGTTCCGAATGATATTGACTACTACACTGTACCTGATTATTAATTAAGTAAATAGTGTCATAAAGGCAAAAGTTTTATGTAACTCCTTTAGTACATAAAATGCTAAACAGAATTTAATGAAATGTGGTACATATAGTTTATTTATAATCCCAAAATTCTCACAGTATTGTACGGGTAAAACTGTGGGATGCAGTTGGTATCTAATAATCAGGAGTATACTGGACCAGACGGTAATAAAAACAAGCTTTTATTGCACTGTCATGGGACTTACATAATGTGCATGCCAAATTTCAGCTCAATCGGATAACCAAGCGTGGTTGAAAAATGGCTCGCAAGATTTGATTACAGACAATGGGACAGGTGAAACTAAATAAAAGCTTGTAACATATTAGAAGTGTTCAAAGAAACATCTTAAGATTGTAAGGAAACATATTCTATTTTTAATTATCAAGTTAACTTAGAATCGTTTCATTAAAATTTATTATTACTGGAAGTTATGGTCTTTGATATAATTAAAGTATGTACCTAGTGTATTGTATTATTTTTATTACATAATAGTTGCATGCTATGGTTTTACCTGTATTTCCATAGAAGAATCACGGTAAAACATAGACTATGCTGCTTCTTTAGTCAGGCAGTCGAGCTTGTTAAAGCTAAATAGCTATAACTATCCTAACTTACAATAAAACTAATATTATAAATGCGAAAGTAACTCTGTCTGTCTGTCTGTTACCTTTTCACGGTTAAACTACTGAACCGATTGACTTGAAATTTGCTACAGGGGTAGCTTATGGTCTGGGAAAGAACATAGGATACCTTTAATAACGAAATTCCCACGGGAACGGGAACTACGCGGGTGAAACCGCGGGGCGCTGCTAGTTTTATAAATAGTTCTTTCATTATCAAACATTAATAACATGTACCTATTTCTCTTTATAATATCGAGTTTTTAGTAAAAAAAATAGTAGAAATAATCTATGTGAGATATCACAGTACAGTTTCATGGTATCTTAGCAGCAAAATTAGGTAATACCAAGTATTTGATATTGGCAAATAAAATAATAATGAAAGTTCCTAATTACCATTTAAATGACTTCTAAAAATGGGTAACTATACTGACAAAATTCCTAAATAAGACAAAATAATAATAATTATTGCCTTAACAATGTTCTACTTAGTTTTGCAGCCATTGAGTTTCTTAATAGATATTTAATACCATAATTAGTTAATTACTTCACCATCAAGATAGACAATTAAGGCGATTTATTCATTCTGATCTATTTACATTCAGAATTTTTATAATTCATGGAATAATGTGTCTGTTTACTTAGTAACTTCAACAGCAAGATAAACAGATAAAAAACATTTTAGTATGCTAAAATACTGTCATGGAATTATAGTTTATTTGTACTTAAAGTTCAAGTCGGTTTATTGCAGAATAATGAAGTAGTAAGTAATTTACTAAGATTAGCTATTAAAATTAATGACCTAACTTGCCTTAAAATTTAATACTTTCAAAACTAATTACAATAAGGTTACATTTGAGAAATCTTTACTAACTAATAAACCTAGGATTTACAGGGCTAATTTTAATGAAACTTAATATAGGATTTATTTTGAAATCTTCAAAGGTTAAATCAATACTAATATAGTGCTGTAAAGCAGCAGATTTTGGATGTGCTAATCTCAAAAAATACTAACCTGATTTTAAACAAATATTTTAAATTAAAAAGTTGGTTTATTGGCTACTAATAATCTACACTAATATTAAAAAGAGGAGAGATTTGTTTGTTTGTTTGTAACAAATAGGCTTTGAAATTACTGAACTGATTTAAACAATTCTTTCACAAATGGAAAGCTATATTATTATTCCCACGGGAATGTGTACTACGCGAGTGAATCCGCGGGGCACTGCTAGTAATTAATAAATGGCAGGAAATATTTACTTTTGTACTTTGGAGGGATGAATCATAAAAGTAAGGTGCAAATTATAGCAGAATATTCTTTGCATTGAGTAACCAAGATTTTTATAAATCTAGATTGTACATAGAAACTTTTATGTGTTATTAAATTATACTTAATAGATAGGTCTACCTTTTTATGATGTAAGTGTTTCAACAATATATTGTTTCATCATATTAAATAAATCATTTACAAACAGCGCCATCTTTGAGAACAATAAAGCATTAAGTGTTTTGTTATTTAACAAAAAAAAAAAAACCTTGAAGTAGTATATGATTTTAAAGGTATAAAGATTTGTATATTTTAGGAAAATTAATTAAGGTCATTGATTTTTAAATGAATGATGAAAATATAATAAAAGATACGGCAAATATTCACCTTATATTATTGCATCATGACATGACCCATCTAATGTTCTTGAAGTAATTTTGTATGTTTAGTAATAAGCAAAACTTTAAGTAAGCAAATCTATATTGTTGAAAACCATTTAAAAAGGTTTTTTTAATAGTTACTTCTACATCTTCAGTTTTTTTTTGTATGTAAAGCTAGAATCACTAGTAATATCAATATTTAATACAATCCTACTATTTTTATATAGATTTTTTTCTGAATTATGGTATACAAGAACAAATTAAGTAGTTTTTTAAAGTTATAAAGTGTTTGTATTGAATATGACACAGTTTGGACAAGGTGAAAGTGTACATCATAAAAATATGCAAACTCTGCTTATAAATATTAAGTTAAAATGCATTTACTTTGTATTTGTAAACAAGTAAATCAAGAACAAACCTTGAATTATAATTAAAACAAGGATTTCTTTATGACACAAGATTCTTGGCTAATATTTTTCAATTTAGAAATGAATTAAGTTAAGGTAATTATTTACTGATGAAATGTTATAAAATAAAATATGAGAAATCAGAAATTTTAATGTGGTGTTTTAGTACGTTGGAACGAATTAAATATCCCTAGATTAGATTGTGTGGAACAAACTAAAGTTTATAGTTATTTGATAAGAAATGGAAGTCAATGTCTTTACTGTATGTTTACGAATGAGGATTTTAGAAGATGAAACGGAATGTAACGTAACTCCTCGTTAAACGTCGAATTCCGCAACAATAAGACCGAATTCTCTAATTATAGCCGTATGAAATGTAAATCTGAGAAAATACATAACAGAGTAATTTTCTACATGTTGACGTGGCGTGACATTGTAAAGGTATAACTAATGATGATTTGCCTTCTTCAACTTACAAAGAAGCCAAATAACAAACCAACAAAAGTATTTTGTAGTTGTAAAACACTTAAATTTGCAGTTTCATTTCAATTAGTGTAATTTAACTATGGCGACTGACATTGTTGGCTTATCTTTATTTTGGTCTAACAATATGGCGATTGGACTTACCCTGTTATTTCTAAGGAAGTCTTGTATAGCTTTTAGCGCTGAATCCGTTAATTTCACAAACACTAGTTCCTTGTTTTCTTTATAACTAGACTCCGATGATAACCCATACTGAACACCTGCTGGCAAGGCCGCCATTTCTTATTCACTATTCGCACTGTGGACCAGCTGACTCCTTTGCTAGCCGTCACGATTCATATCATTCACACATTTCTTAACCGTAATCACAGATTCACAACCTATTTAAAATTATAATTATAACAACAAAAGGGTTTAAAAGTCCAAATTAACAATCTTTTTGTAACCCCATCGACTCGGCCTTTGTTGGCACCGCTATTCAGACTGCAAGGCCGCCCTTACTGTCATGCGCAATGGCGCTTTTGACAGGAAACGCAAGCATTCACTTCAATTTGGTGCACACTAGCGCCAAATAGCAGTTGGCAACAAGTAATTTGATCCGTAGCTAACTTCACTTGACTCGGAAATTCACAATATTTTTTTAATTTTCTGTCAAAAAAGGAATGATCCATTGAAAAGTTACATTTGGGGTTGCGTTTCTTAGAGGACGCAATTTTATTTTTTTGATGTGTAGGGGGGGTAAGTGTAAAGCTAAAATCAAGTTTGTGGGGTCGCCACCCTTGTCCCACGGCCGCCATCTTGAAAATAGAGGTTGAAACGGTTTTTACGATATATCTCTTAAACTATTTATCTGATAAAATTTTTTTTTAACGTTTTTTGTTGCAAATTAAATTCTCTATAACTTTGGTCCAGTAATTTATAAATAAAAAAGTTATAAGTGAAAATGTTCAGAAATTCGAGAAAAAAAAAATATTTTTCGATATAACTTTTTTTTATCATTTTACGAAAAAACGATATCAGACCATTTTTGCAGATCGTTTTTTCGACAGCTTTTATATGCAACATTTTTTCATTAAGTCAATAGCTAAGGTTTTACAGCGCTAAACTTAACTATTATTATTTATTTAACTACTCCGTCCTCGGTCTTTTCGATGGACCAGGCTGCGGCTCAGCATCTGATCGGTTTTCTGAATCAAATATCTGTGGGAGAACTGTAGAAGGAAGGGGTGTCAATGTCGGCGGTTCATCATCCAAGTCTTTTTCATTTATTAATTCTGAGAGTTCCATTACGTTGCTGCAAGTCTCTCCAGAACAATGGAAGCACACTGCGGAACATTTTAGCCCTGCTTTTCGACATCCACACATCGCTCCACAGTTCCCTTTGCATTTGCAAAAGATCAATTTTAGAAGCTCAGGGGGTTTTAGGTTCGGGTTTATTTCTGTGTCTTGATTAATTTTAAAACTGGACCTTTTTACATCTAAAATCCATAAATTGTTAACAGAATTAAGTACGAAAGTATACAGCCAAAAATTTTCATCCAGAAATTCTTATGGTATCAAGAATATCGCGAGCAAAACCGCGGGTCACGATTAGTTTTACGCAATGTCACAATGACATTTGTTACGAGGATACCGCTGCAGCACACTCAGGCACGGTAGAAAGAGTGGAAGATACTAGTTCCTCTCCCTTCCCCTCGATCTTACGCTTTTTCGATCAGCATCACGTGACCCTGACGCGAGTTTGAAAGTTTTTACCCATACAAAAATAAGTACTCAGCGCCGCTAAAGAAGTTTTCACTTCAAAAAAAGAATAGTACAGTAAGAGAGGTTTTTAGGTCGAATTTCTGTACATTTTCACTTATAACTTTTTTATTTATAGTTTTACGACAAAAAATTACTGGACCAAAGTTATAGAGAACTTAATTTGCAACAAAAAACGTTAATTTTTTTTTTATCAGATAAATAGTTTAAGAGATATATCGTAAAAACCGTTTCAACCCCTATTTTCAAGATGGCGGCCGTGGGACAAGGGTGGCGACCCCACAAACTTGATTTTAGCTTTACACTTACCCCCCCTACACGTCAAAAAAATAAAATTGCGTCCTCTAAGAAACGCAAGGTAAGGCCTAAAAAATGTAACATTTCAATGGATCAGAAGGATATCTAATATTTATGTCAATAGAAGGGTTTAGAACAATTTATTTTTCCTTTGTTATTTTTATGGTAAATGGTACGCATTTGTTTTTAGTAGCTTACTCTAGATTTTAGCTAATCTTACAAGTTACGAGGTTATAAACTTGCCTAGTTTTACGTCAGACTGTCAAATTCGTAAAATACGTACGTGTTCATTTCTTCTTTCTCAAATCAATTTTAAAACACGTATAACTGTTATTATCTAAATAAACTTTAGGTAAGTCTTACTTACAATAAAACATTCAAGAGATTTCCTAAATATCCTTTACTATGTCATTCAATTCTACTGCATCAGGAGTGTCAAATTAGCTTTTGAATGTAGGTAACCTATAAACCTATTTTGTTCTTTATTTTCCAGTGCTTACTGGTCATTCACAATGGCTACGTGGGAAGAAAAGAAACATTTAATAACTCGTAACTTACAAGAAGTTCTAGGAGAAGACAAACTTACTGAAATAATCAAGCAGAGAGATTTAAAAATTTACTGGGGTACAGCCACAACTGGACGTCCCCATGTTGCCTATTTTGTGCCTATGTCGAAAATAGCCGACTTTCTGAAAGCTGGTTGTGAGGTAACTATATTATTTGCTGACCTACATGCTTACTTGGATAATATGAAAGCCCCTTGGGAGCTGTTAGTTCTCCGCACTGAATACTATGAAGCTGCAATCAAAGCTATGCTCCAGTCCATTGATGTACCTTTAGACAAACTGAAGTTTGTACGAGGTACTGAATACCAGTTGAGCAAGGAATACACATTAGATGTTTACAGAATGTCTTCCGTTATTACTGAGCATGATGCTAAGAAAGCCGGAGCTGAAGTAGTGAAACAAGTAGAACATCCACTACTGAGTGGTTTGCTTTACCCAGGTCTGCAAGCTTTGGATGAGGAATATTTGAAAGTAGATGCTCAATTTGGAGGTGTTGATCAAAGAAAAATATTTACCATGGCCGAAAAATATTTGCCACAACTTGGATACACCAAGAGGGTCCATTTAATGAATCCTATGGTACCAGGACTTACTGGTGGCAAAATGTCAGCATCGGAAGAGGACAGTAAGATTGACCTTCTAGATAACCCAGCTAATGTTAAAAAGAAACTGAAGAAGGCATTCTGCGAACCTGGTAACATTACTGACAATGGTGTACTTTCATTTACAAAACATGTTGTTTTTCCATTGCTCAAAGGTGATGAAACATTCAAAATTGTTAGACCAGCCCAATTCGGTGGTGATGCTTCATTTTCTCGATTTGAAGACTTAGAAGCTGCATTTGCTAAGGAAGAAATTCACCCAGGTGATTTAAAGGCATCTGTTGAGCAAGCCATTAATAAATTATTAGCACCTGTCCAGAAGGTATTTAGTGAACCTAAGTTGCAAGAGTTAGCTAAGAAGGCATACCCTCCTCCTTCTAAAAATAAGGGCAATGCTAATGCTGCTAGTGACGAAATTACACCTTCTAAATTGGACATAAGGATTGGAAAAATTGTTGAGGTATCAAGACATCCTGATGCAGATGCACTGTATGTTGAAAAAATAGATCTTGGTGAAGCAGAACCCAGAACAGTTGTGTCTGGATTAGTCAATTTCGTGCCAATTGAAGAGATGCAGAATAGAGATGTTGTAGTTTTATGTAATTTGAAACCAGCTAAAATGAGAGGTATAGAATCTGCCGGAATGGTCCTGTGTGCATCTGTTGATGAGCCTAAGCAAGTTGAGCCTCTCACTCCTCCGACAGACAGCAAGCCAGGAGACAGGATTGTTGTAGAAGGTTACGAAAGTGGAACACCTGATGAGATTTTGAACCCCAAAAAGAAAGTTTGGGAAAAGTTACAAGTTGATCTAAAAACAAATGATGATTTGTTAGCTGTATGGCAGGGTAATAAGTTGCTTAGTAAAACTAATGGAAACCCAGTCACTACAAAGTCCATGAAAAACGCACCAATAAAATAAAATAATTGATTTATTTTTCATTCTATTGTAATTTTTATGTTGAACAAGTATAATTGTTAAACTTTTTTCCATGCAAAATGAATATTTTTTTAATTTATTATTTCATGATATAAGTATATAATAAAAGTATGCTTGTTAAAGTGTTGTTCTTATTTATTTAGATCCAATTTACTTATGTAGCTAAAATCACATATTTTTATGAGAATTCGTAAATACTAGCAAAATAAGGCACATTTTAAGGCTAGTAGCGACACCTGTTGGAGGAGGCAGAAAAACATGACTCAGTTGTACAAATAAACTCATAGATGTCGTTAAATATAATTGTTATAATTTTAATTGTTTTCCTTAATTTTAGTTTAATTATTTCTTAATTTCTAACTTACATTAATTTTTAAATTAAGTATAACGATATTAATTTCTTATTGCGCTAGAGAGGTTCAGTTTTTATGATAGTTTCGGTCTCATTGATTTCGGAATTATCATCATTTTGCTCAGTAATATTGTCCAGTAGCAAAAACACTTTTCTTCTAAATATTTTCATTTGGTATTCGGTTAGTGCGTTAACTTCTGGCATTAAACTTAGAAGAAACATTTTTCTACAAGCTTCATCGTTGTTATTGATTGATTTATTTGAGGTAGTATTATCAATTTTTCGTTTTTTCGTCGGTGGTTCTACCGTGGCAAAGAAATCAAATTCTCCTAAAGTGCTTTGTTCAACCTCTGGTTCGTGTAAAAGCAAGTTTTCGTCATCAGTATCTTCCTCGGTCGTTAAAACACCAGATTTAGATCTAATAAATGGAACTATGAATTCCATTTCGTCGTGTAAATAATATTTTTTCTTAGTGGTGCCATCGGGATTAGGTTTAAGACTGCGAATCAGGCTGTATCGCAAGTTTCTCCATTTTTCTTTGCACTCGTAAACTGAAAATGCAAATTAAAGACATTAAATTCACACACGTAACATTGGGATTACTATTAAACTTAAGAGCCCGTGGACCCCAAACCTTCATTATTTTACAAAAGCCGAGTCAGCGCATGGTCCCAGCCACACCACAGGTAAACAACGAAACGATTGACCATTATAAAGTTATTTTTTCTTTGGCAAGAAAACTGCACTAAAGATTTTATGACACAAATCTACTTTCGTCAAATTATAAAGTGGGATTTTTTGTTCCCGTTATTCATTGCCAGACACGTATCATCGTGGCAACTCCTTGCCAGACATGAAATTATAATACACGGCACATAGGTAGGTACGTATACCAAAATACCTTTCTTTTGTCTATCTGCCTGTTTGTTCCGACTTCCGGCTCTCTGAAACGGCTGGATCAATTTTGTCGAGACTTTCAGTGGCAGATAGCTAATAAATGTAGGAGCAACTTTCAAACTCATACGAAAGTGGGTAAGTATAAGTAAAGACTTGATAGGTATACAAGTCCCAATTTATGTTAGATTTTGTTAAAAATATCAAATAAAAAACTCAACAAAACAACATTAATTATTATGGGTTGGGTTAGCAACAAGAATGACGTCGTCGCAGTCGCAACGCAACAGACAGATGCGCGTGACATGCCGTACTTTCACGTTTCAATGGTGTTATAGGTACGTAGGAGTAGGTACAAACGAAATTACGTACTTTTGTAATCCAGATTTTATTAATTTCTTGTTCAAATTAGGTACGTATTAATCATTTGTATTACTTACCTATACTTACTTATTTGAACTTAATTAAAGTTAATAACATAGTAAAACGGTACATAACTTACCGCTTAGTTGACAAAGTGTTGCTATTTCGACCCAAGCCTTTTCCGTTACATCTTTTTTCAGGTATTCTGGTACGTTTTGATTGTATAGGCAAGGATAGCGTTTTATAGTGTTTACTAATAGCAGAAATTTATCGCACATGTTGCTTCGCTGTGCTAGTTGCGAGTTGTACTGAGAGAGAACACGACGCACCGCATAGCAGCCGCGCGCGCCGTGTGTCGACAACGCGGCAACGCGTGCGACACAACATGGTGGAAAGCCAATGTTGCGCTGTTGCCGCTCTTACGCATTCTCTTTCCTGTCCATCTGATTGTTCAATTGTTCATATTTTTTTGTTTTGATTGTTTATAGAGCAAGATCCCAGGACATACAGACCTTACCTAATTGTCATTAAAGTCATTTAAGTACCTGGTGTTTGTATGCACCTCCAGGTATGAATACCTACTTCCTTCCTTCGTAATAGTAGCAATGACTTTTCACCAATCAGCCTATCAACCCCAGGCCCAGAGACAGCTAGTTTGCATACTCTGAAGGTTCAAGGTGTGTGTCACCAGCACTATTTTCTGAGTAAATAAGTAAAGTCTGTAGTATACTCGTAGTACTTACCTACTGTATGTAACTGCCGGGCTCTTGGTCTATAATTAAAATGCATCAATACATCTAATACCTACTTACATAAACAAAACCTAAAAATATGAAAGTTTGATATGCATAATGCATATTTAACCAGATTCACACATTCGATTGGATGACCTATAAAATTCTTTTTTTTTTGTCACATCCTTATCGTCACTTACGTCATTTTCAACTTTTTTGTCATTTCCATATTTTTCCTCACTTCCATCACTTTTGTAATTTTCGTTTTTTTTCTTAGTTTCATCGACAAGAGATGGAAGCCCAAAAGATTCGTTATTTTCGTATTCTATATTTTATCTTCGTTTTCGTTTTTTTTGTCTTTTCGTCACTGTCATCATTTTCGACACTTTCCTTAATTAAGTACGTCACTTTCGTAATTTTCGTCACTTAGGATTTTTCTTATTTTTCAACATTATCATCTTTTTGTCGTCATTTTTGCCTTTTCGTCATTTTCGCCACTTTCATCGTTTCGTCTTTTCGTCATTTTCATCACTTTTACCCTGCCATCCTTAGTCTTTAGTATGGGTTACTCTTATTCAAACATGAATGTAATTATAATTCTTCAGAACTATTTTTCCTGGTCCGGGATCGAATCCGTGACCTTTTGCGGCCATAGTAGAGTCCATATTCAATAATCACTTGGCCTCGGAAGTTTATCAATTATACTTACTAGTAGATAGATGTACCAAGACCTACCTATCTAACGTTAGGGTGAGGAATGAGTACTTAAAGATAACAGCATTTGACTAGTAACTACATATATCGAAATTATCGAAAACTTCCTGTTTTTAACCGATTAAAAAAAGGAGGATATTCTCATTAAATATACTCTACCCAACATTTCGAGAAGATGTTCGTTGTTTGTATAGTAGCCACTTTTCAAGAAAGAGTATCTATTCCTACTCAAGGTAGAAATCAATCTTACTGGTAAATGCTCTTTGCTAGTTTTAGCATTATACCAGTCTGACCGCAAGCTATGCTAAGGTAGTAGAGCAGAGCATAGCTGACACAGATTTCTTTAGTGTGGGTATAGTTTTCAGTCTGCGCACTTCACTCTGCTTAGCTTAGATTGCGTAGCTGCAAACACTAACTAAGCTAAGCTGGCATCGCTGATGCAGTTTTAAATAGTTGTATGTGAACCTACAAAAAAATTTTTTTTTTGTTAAGTGTACCCCTCTAGAAACTTGCACGGGTTTTAAATAAGTAAATAGGTACTTATCTACTTACAAATTATTGCTCTGGTATGCTAATTAGGCCTTTGTACGAATACTACTTAGCAGTGAAAGAGAAAACTTTGTCCTTTTGTGAGATCATTCAAGGCGATACTTTTTTACTTACATTGACTTTTACAAGTTTGTAAAATACGCTATAGCATTAACTTATATTAAGTAAGTACTTATAAGTAACTGTCTGCATATCTTACAAGACATGATAATGATATCTTTACTAAAATAAGAAGAAATTAATGTCCTTTCCTTGTTTTATTTTATGTAGATTAAATTAAAAATCCCGAGTACCTACACTCTTTAAATTAAATAATAAGTAAGAACACTTTATGAATTATTATCAGTTAAGATAGTTTCACATAATGTGAAAACTTATCGCAAGTTTCTATTAACCCTTAAATTGGCAGACAAAATAAATATCAAAAATATATCTTTTTTTGGTGGTTTCGGAACTTTTATGAGTAAATGAAGCTAAAAAACGTATTTAAAAAAATCTGAATATATTACTTTTAAAAAAAACCTATGTATATCCTGGTATTCACTGCCAACGGCATAAAGACATAGCTCATTATTTTGATGTATATTGTGGCATACATTGCCAATATACGGTAGTCACTAATAAGTTAAAATAAAACTGCAAATCAAGTAAAAAACGTTATTTAATTATGGGGATAACAAATAAAACAAGAAACATTTTTAGTATGAAACTAAAATTGACAATTTTGCGGGGTCACAACTACTCAAAAGGCAATGACGCAGCTGACTTGCTAACTAGGAGAGGAGCAGAAGACCCATTCATCGGACCAGAACCTGCTATACCCATTCCACCTAGCCAGCAACGATCTTGGATAAGAGAACATATAAATGAAAACTCATACACCTATAGGGAACAAAAGAAGAGTGCATGAAACAGTGCCCAAATCAGCACCATCAAATCCAACATACTGTAAGGTTGCAACAGACTAACTAAAAATATCCTCAGACTGGAAAAAATACAACTCTTGACTAGTTACACTAGTTGGACATGGACTCCACACTATCGGAGTCACAGACAGGCCGCTATCGTGCAGGGAAGAAGAGAAAACAACCACAAACGTCATGCTGAAATGCGAGGCGATGCTGGACATCAGAAAATAAATCTCAACCCACAAAAATCGTACCCAGGAATGTTTCTGAAACCACATAAGTGGCCCAACTTGCTGGAGTAACTAGGGTGATTCTAAAAAATACAAACAGCTGATAGCACACACAAAGAAGACCTAAAGGCTTGAGATATCTGGTGAAGAGTGGTAACATAGTTGTATAACGCAAAGACAGCCTTACAACATTGGTAGTTTTAGCTTATTTATAGCTATAATTACTGTTGGCTGTGTACATGATCTTTTGGATCTGGTTTTCCTGGTCAAACTAGTGGTAAGTTGGAGTTGAAATACTTGCTGGTGATGCGAAAGTAACCGAGGAACGACGGCAACTAACCACATTATTGGGTTCTTGTTGGGCTGGGATAAATTTCATAAGTTTTAGGTGTTAGACGAATACTTTGACTTTGATCATTGCCACTCTCTTCCTCAGAGAATATTATGCATTTTTCAAGAAAAAACTATCAATACAAGGAGCTGGATGAAGAGGAATAGGACGGAGCATGTCCTGAAAGATCTTTTTCGGTGCCAGACTTTACACTTCGCTCAGAAGGAGCTTATGATGCAGATACAAATACAATTTCTCTACCACCTTGTGTTAGCAGCCTTTGCTGATGGCAAAAAAAGCAAAACACATAAGAAAATACATAAACAAAAAAATATGTAAATAAAAAAAATACATCCTTCAATTGGCACTGTATTTCACGACATACAATTTAAAACGCTATGAATTTGGCAGTGTATAACGTGACATACAAGCAAATTTACATATAACTTTCTATGAAATTGGCAGTGTATGTGGTGATAAACATAAAGTTTGATAATGAATAAAAGTATGTTATGTTATTATTTTAGTATAAATTAGCATGTATTATTATTTATTGACAATCGAAAAACAAAATAAAACCATGAGACCACTTATAATACCGCCGAAATATATCCTAACTAATATTATAAATGCGAAAGTAACTCTGTCTGTCTGTCTGTCTGTCTGTCTGTTACCTTTTCACGGCTAAACTACTGGACCGATTGACTTGAAATTTGGTACAGGGGTAGCTTATGGTCCGGGAAAGAACATAGGATACTTTTTATCCCGAAATTCCCACGGGAACGGGTACTACGCGGGTGAAACCGCGGGGCGCTGCTAGTAGAAAATAAAGGATTGTCAACTTGCTGAGTGTCACTTGTTTCTTCCTACCTGCATTGTTTTATTTTATAATATTAAAAATGTAGTTAGGTCTATAAATTATTTTTTTACAAAATATATAATAATATTGTAACCTAAATAGTCGCTTATAATCTTAAAAACACTTATATTTATGAGCGTAGATTTTTTTAAATATTGTGTATATTGTGATATACTGCGTCAATTTAAGGGTTAACAAGAATACTTAGTTAAAAAAGTTAATTAAATTATGTGCATACTTAAGTGCCGTTGAAAAAGTTCATAGCGACTGTGCCGGTCTAAAAGGGAATGAATAATGAAGCGGGCAGTATGTGCATCGCAGCTGAGGTATAACAATGAATGCACGATAAAATTAGATATTCAATAACGGGAAGGGGGTCGAAGGTCCGCCATTTTGGAGCCTCGGCGAAGAGCGAAGGGGGACCGCGCATGCGCGCAACTAGTACCCGCACCCAACAAGGGCCGGGACCTCCACATACGTGATGTCAAAAAACACGTTATTCTCTTCCCTTAATCTACTAACCTAGTACGTCTTAATAACTGAAATAAACCATTAATTTAACCGTTATTGAATAAAGTTTAATATTTTTGTGAATCAGGACTTATAGACAGTGTTTTTCTTAGTGCAGAATTAAAAGTCGCGTGAACAATGACAGGGAACGGCTGATACAAGTGATTTACGTATCTAGTGCTATAATTATGTGTGTCATCAATGGATTTATATGAAGTGAAGACTATATTACTGTAAGTGTTTACTTTTGACTCAATACTGTATTGAACGGAAGGACCATGCGCAGTGATAATTAAAAAGTGACGTTAATAAAAAAGTTGTGTGTATGAATAATGGGATGACATCAAACACAGATGGAAAAGGTTTGGCGTCGGGTTGGTCTACATTCCTCCCGTAAAAAGAGGGATGGAAGTGGGCCCAGTAACAGGGATGCAACGGCTACAGCACCGGCGGCACCGGCACCACAAGAGGCCGAGTATCAGAACATACACACATTAAGAACAGCTGACTTGATAAGACAAAGGCAAGGGGAAGAGAAATCGACTCTACGTTCCTCTTATATTATAAGGAACGGGGATAACTTTATTCTCGTTGAGAGGAGACGTAGGAGACGTCGTAGGAGTGGTACGAGAGCTTCTTCTGGAAGCAGACATCACACTCCGCCGGTTGAGGAGAGCGCTCGCACAGATCAAAAGCGGCGACCTCCCGCCCGACTGAAGATATTCGGCATTCAATGGCCTTTACATTCCAGTGATTCCAGGTAAAGTAATTAATTATAATTATACTATTATTTCAAGTTAAGTCAAGTTATGTATTCGAAAGGTTTTGGCGTCGTACTAAATTTAAATCTCAGAAATCTAATCTACTATCTTTATCTTCTCAATTTTGGCCTATACCTAGGTAAAAATAAACAATTTTTATGTGTTTTTCGTATGTTCATAAGTGTGTGTTATGTTATAAATCTACCAACTAACTTATAAGACATTTTTCACGATACGATGTATTACTGTTTATTTCATGTTTATAATCAAACGATATCAAAAATACACATACTTCGCGATTTTTTCTTCTTTCATATAAGTACTTATTATGAACATAATCTGGAAATTTCCATGACTGAGAAAGGAAAATATATACTGTTCGTATATAATTCTAATATAAGACATGTTTATCCAGAAAAACGGTAAATGACAATCTGTCCTCCCACGACGTTTGCGTGGGACGTATCTTTCACTAGAATCTTCCATTGTAGATAAATCTTTTCATATAGGTTACGTATTTCAATAAGTTACAATAGTTTAGCATGATTCACATAAGTTATTAATGAAATATTTATGTATTTTGTAAATGATTAGAATTACTTACATTACATAAGTATTATGTTTGGTTTAAGAAGTTTAAAAATTACGATTAGGTATTTCTGGCAGCATAGTGTCTCCGCGACTATTTTGATGTTTTTTTCCGCGGGAATGTAGAGAAAATCGGACCAATATTTTCACGTAGGTTGATATCAATTAAGTATGTAAGTACTTAATTAATACTTACACGTAAAATTACGTAACTACAGGTGCACTACTCAACAAATTACTTATGTAAGTAAGTACTTAATAAGAAACTAAAAACTAGCAAACTTGTAAAAAATCGTAAAAACGTAAGTACTTACTAGATAGCGGCTAAAAATAAAATGTAGGCTGGAAGTAGGTAGTAGGAAACATTATTTACTTATCCATTGGCAGTAACAGAAGAACTTATTGATAAGGCCAGATTATTGTCAAAAAGTTTAGTTCTTCTTTTGTAAATATTATGTCTATTGCAGACACTCGTCGATAGCCCGACGTTTCTGCCGCGGCCGGCGTTCCCGCGAAGACAACGAGCTCTATCGCTCCAACAGTTTCAAATTCGAGAGGTTCACCAGAGAGCCGCAGGCTGATGAGTTTGCTACTGGTTCACAGGTATGTAAGAATAACACAATATATGTACATACATAGGTGTGTTTTAAAAGAATCTATCGAAGTAAAGGTTCGAAGTAAGTCGTCGCAATTTCAACTACTTTATCTAAGCAAGTTTCAAGTTTTTGTTATTATTACCTAAGTAGGTACTTGCCTGTTTATTTAATGATTCAACATTATAAAAATTAATGTTTTAGAATAAGTACTTACATAGCATACCTTACCTATATTACCTATTAATTAGGTAGGTACCTCTTTTAACTAGGTACCTACTTATAGATTTACTATAAGTACTTATCTAATCTAAAGCAAAGACGTAGCTAAAAAAATAGTGCTCTTAAAAAAACTAAAAAAACCACTACACGATTTTTCGAACAAAATATTTCTAGAAGTTTTTGTAATATTTTTACAATAGGTACCTAATTCTTTTTTTAAATTCTTTGATAGGTACCTATGTTGAAGTTAATGGAAACCATGAGATCCGACCGTGAAGGTAGTGATATGACTTTCATCGTTCACACTGTGAAAGCTTTACCCACTTATCTTGATAAGCCATCTTTTCCTACAAAAGCGGCTTTACAAAGTCCCTGCAAAGGATCTTCCTTCAAGGAAACTACCTATTGAACTTTTTAACAAGGTTCGTAGCTGCGAGTCTGAGAGTGTAGGTTATAATAAATCTAGACTCAAGTGTTAGTTGAATATTTTATTCAGTTTTATAGGCATTTACGTAGTATAAATAAAATAAAATAAAATAAAATAAGCCTGTATTTCTGCTTTACAATTTTACACAAATTTAACTTAACTACCTATAAACTAAAAACTATAACATAAAAATTAAATTAATATACTTAAATCGTATTAAATCGGCAAACGTTTTATTCCTCGGCAGCTTGTCTCTCGACAAAGGCCTCCTCTAAGGCTTTCCATTTTTCTCTATCTCTAGCTATTCGCGTCCAGATCGGTCCTGTAACATTTTTTATTTCATCTTCCCATCGTTTCATCTGTCGTAGTATACCTGTGCACAAATATGTAAGACAGTGTTTATAGGTAAAAAAATAGAGATGGGCTGAATGTGGTTTGAACCTAAGTTTGAACGGAACCAAATAATACGTAGATAAGGTACTTCGGACGAAATGAAATATAGAGTAAAAACCGTCTATAGTTTTAAATAACTTACATGGTGTAATGTAATTTACACTATTAAAACGAAACAAAGGTAATCAATTAAAAATATTTTAGTTCATAAGTCCCGCGTATATTCAAATGTTGGATTCAAATTCTCGGGACTGTTTTCAGCGCCATCTATGGAGTACCTCCAAAAGTTATTCGAGTACTAAAATGTAGCCGGAATTTCTTCTCTTCGTTTTAGTTCCAATGAAAGTTGATAGATGGCAGTAAGGTAGTTTGCATAAAACTTCACGAAACAAAACACAGATGGCACTGTTATTAGATACCAAAGAGTTACCAAAAATAAAATATCATTGTCGAGGACGATTTTATTTTGCTTAAATAAATATACAAAAATATTGATAAAAAAATATAGATAGAAAAAAAGTACTTAAATATAATAGTAGTTATCAAGCGATGTAGGTTTCCTTGTTCGTTCGGGTCTGAGGTCACAAAAGCTGATTAGGTAGGTACTTACTGATTACTAATCACACTAATCAGTGATTAGGTACGCGTATTCTGCCACACTGACTCTGCTAAATAATTGAGAGAATGGTTCTTTGGGATTTTACACGTCGTTCGCCTTCATTAGTTGTAGATAAAAGTGTCTCTACTTAATCCAGGTCTAATCTCATAAAAATAAACCAATAAAACTGTGAGCTATAACTTATTAATAAAATTATACAATTATTATCATAAAATCCACGATAAAATCCACATTCTGCCATAACATTGTCAATTTATTAAACAGTGGCATGAAAATTGCTATGTCAAACCCTGTCTACACCGCTGGCCCATGTTAAGACCCGAAACTCGATAATTGACGGTTTTTGTACTTTTTGATCTAGTCATATTATATGAAAAGCGTATTTTATAAACATGCTTTTAGGTAATAATTAAAGGAAATATTGTCATCTAAAAAATACTCTGAGAAAAACAATATTATACAGAAAACTTATAAAATATATCAAGAAAACTGAACATATGTTTTCTGAATTTCACTTTTAGCATTAACTTCCATGCCTTCGGATTCTAGTAATTCGACCAATTTAGCACTAAAAATTAAACAAACTTAAAGTCCAGATCCTTATTAAGGAAATACTCTTAGGAAAATTTAATTGTTATTATAATTATTATTGAAATCGAAAAAAATATAAAGTTAGAATTTGTAAAAATCACACTCAAGAAAATCGTAATTTACGTTGATAAATGATGCTCAAAACGTTATTAAAATTACCTCAAATAATAAAAGAATATTTTCTACAACAATTATACTAAAAAAAAATCTCTAAAACAAATTGTCTTTTTTTCTACAAATATTTTAAAATCATCATAAAACTACTATAAAATCGGACGCACGAAACAATTCAAATCAGTCTGCCGCGAGGCTTTTTAGAGAGAGGACGTATCGCTCCTACCGAGCGTTTGACCTTTGCGGCGCGTACGAATTTTATGCGATAACTCATCAACATGTTTTGATACTCGATAATAATTTTTGTTTTATAATTTGAATTATTTATTAAAAAAAAATATTAACATTTATGATAACAAATAATGTTTTAGAAATAATGAGCAATAAAACAACATTATTTTAAACCGACTTCCAAAAAGGAGGAGGTTCTCAATTCGGCCGGTATGTTTTTTTTTATGAATATGTTCAACGATATCTCCGTCAATTCTGTACCGATTACTAAAATTCTTTTTTTATTCAAAAGAATGGACTTGCCGTTTGGTCCCATGTCAAGGAAACCAGGATCTAATGATGGCATTCTAGAGAAATTGAGAGGAACTTTAGAAAATCGTAGGGTGATTAGTGCATTTGTTAAGTTTTTCGTTAATTATCTTAAAGCATTATAATTAAATGAAGGTTTGGAGTCGATCTGATGATGGACCTGGAAGATAGTCGAGGGAACTCTTCAACGACTAACAGCAGTTACCTCGTGTTTGGGCTTGATTAATTTGTATCGATGAGACCTTTACAACCAGATAGGTTGTGACACTCAAAAGTAATAAAAAAAAAGACTTTAAAAGCTGAAAAGTATAAAATAACAAATATTTAATTTAATACACCTTTTATGCGATGCTAATTTATACTAAACTTTTGTGTGTATGTTACCTATTGATAAGTGTGAAGTCGGTGCCAAGCCTCAAAGAAATAAAACTATTAGAAAAATAAACTACAAAATTATAATTCGAGATGACCGTTAACGAACGTTTGCCCGCTTGGATTGGTCGCATTTTTATTTTATTTATGTGCTACATCGCATAAGAGGTATTACATTACATATTTGTTATTTTATACTTTTTAGTTTTTGAAGTCGATTTTTTTTAACAAAAAAGGAAACGAAATAATTTAGAAAGTCCTGCTTTTAGCGCTAAAAGGTTGTCCCGATAATATATGTTGTACATATACAGACGAGGCATTTTTCAAGTAGGCGTGGATGACGATATTCAAAACTATAAGGAAAGGAATATCGAAAATTGCTAGCGATTTTAATAAAAACTAAAACTGCAATTAGTATATGAAAAATCAATACCCCATTATGGCAAAAAATATATTATTCACAAGTAAGTTATAGATTTTTTTTTACTCGTATGTTGCTTTGTTTTTAAAAAGTTTCGTTACTTACCAAAAAAAAATCATGTCTTATTTTAAAAACAAAAAACTAAGTATTTGTTTTATTCATTATTCCTTGTTGTGAATAATGGAATATCGAATCGAAAGGTATTACGTAAATTATATCTAATCATATACTACCTTCTACGAATCGTAAAAAAAAATATACTCGTATTTATACTTTTGTCAATAACTTTAACACAATTTATAATTTCCAATGGATCAAAACCGTTCGGCCGGAGTATTCAGAGCGAGCGCACCGTCACCACATAGACAGTGTGCATGCGGACACGCGTGCGCGTCTGTGTGAGTGAAATTTGAGTTGTCGCGCGGTAGATCACGGCTCTTAAACGCGTTCGTATTGCATCATAAATTGTGGTCACACGTTGTTAGAGGGTAATATCTTCGCCCGATCAATTACATTGTGGTCACCCTACGAGTATTGGATGGAAATACGTGTAATTTTTTAGGTACGTACGACCCTAATCTATCTTGAAACACTGTTCTCCGATGAACAATTATAGGGTTGTCTACTCAAGAAAATACACAGTTTTTTACTTTGTTCTAAAGTTTATTTATAAAATACTTACCTACTATAATTTTGGATGAAAAAAAAACCAGAAGGATATCGGCAAAATACTAATTTTTTAATGTTTAAACGTCAAGGTATGGTTACTTCAAATATTTTCCTAAACCTGTGATACTTACATACTTAATTAGTTGCTTTTTGTCCTTTGTAGAACGGACTTTGGTTGCAATTCGGGAAAATTTAAAAGTGCAAAAGCCGTTGGATAAATACTTCTAATGTTCTTCTACATTTTGTAGATGTTCATTTTCCTTACTTTAGTAAAATTAACTATACTTACTTCTTATTTATTTTCCCCGACCCTGGTAACCCTGGACTCGTGTATAAATCACATCCCCCGTGCAATGTGCGTGATTGCCTCATCAACATACTAATGTGGCGAAAGCAGATGTTCGCTCCACACTTATAAGTAGATATTATTACTCTAGACTAGGCGACACTCCGCAGAAAAGATAATGGATTTCTTCTCATACTTTCAAGATTGAAACTTTGTGGGCTATTAATTTATTCTGTCACTTGCAAATTGCTTTTAAAACTTTGCGTGTTAGACAATAGAGTTGGGCGCTTACAAAGTCTTTCTAGATAGGTTTAGGTTTTTATTTTCACTTTGTAAATTTATTTTCGACGACCTCGATGGCAGAGTGGTCACCGTGCCGGACTGCCATCCGTAAGGTTGCGGGTTCGATTCCCGTGCAGGGTGAATATTTGTGTGAACCACAAATGTTTGTCTCGGTCTGGGTGTGTGTGTGAATATGTGTGTGCGTAGTTTCTGATACCCTAGTTACAAGCTTCGAGCTTAGTTAGGGATCAGTTACTATAATGAGATGATGTAGTGAATGATTATGTTATGTTATTTTATGAGACATAAGCGGTCTTACCACAAAACGAAGTCTAAATTTGAAACATAGTTTAAAATGATTTTTACAAAAAATTTTACCACAAATCGATGTCTACCTCTAAAATTGGTTTAGGCAGTGTCTGAAATGACAGTCTACCTAAAAACTCTGATGCCCTTGTTTAAAGCTATTTCTAAAATGGCCGCCTGAATTTGTATCAGCTGATTTGAAACGTCAACGTGATTTTATATCGATTATGATATTATGACCTCTTTAGTTTTTTATTCAACCTCTTTGCTATATTGTTACTACAAGGTGCCGCTTGATGGCGCTAGTGCACAAACTCCAAAACGGCGAGAATATGAAAAGATGTAAAAAAAACTATTCGAAACGTATTAATGTAATTATATTCTAATGAAAGAACTGCATTGTGTCATTGAATTCAATTTATTTAATTAGACAATAAGTACATTATATTCTAAGAGAGACCCCTCTCGAGACCCTACCTCCCGTGCTAGTTACAAACTGTGTTACGGTAAGGTAAGGCCTCTCAAACCACGCGCACATATAAAATCATTCAAATATATGAGGAACATGTCCGTGTGCTTCGTAGGTACTTGAAGTAAACGATACGGTGCAGGTAGGCTGCACAACACGTAAGGTGACCTCTGTTGCTGTAGCAGGGGCGATACCACGTCGGTTACGGGACGGATACGGTCGACGTTTCCTCTCCACCAGAGTGAAGCCATCCACGTCGCCTTTCTCTGCTGCATTGACTGCTGTTCGCTGTTTCTTCGGTGCAGCCACGCTCTTAACCTTAATAGTACGCACCAGATGAGGTTTGTTGGGTAGCTCACGTAACTCGCCTTTGTTGATAGTAGTGACAAAATGATTATTCTGCCGAACATTGAGGCAGTTGTTGCGGCACAACACGACTGCTCATGTTTTCGGTACAAACGCAACGCAACGGTACAAATCCATTAATTGCTACTCTGCAAGTTTTAACTATTCAAAATTGTACGAAAATATAAAATTAAACACAACGTCGATTGAATAAATAGTCACACATGACATAAGTCAGTCAGACAACGTCGATCAACAGTGAATTCAAAAAACGTTCCTTTACGGATTAAACGATCTTTGAGAATGAAAATATCAAGTAATTAGTTCACTGTTTCTTCAATCAACAATTATATTTATAGACAATAATACTTTTAAAAAAAATTATATCAATTAATAACTTAATTCAATAATTATTATCAACTTTTGAGATACATTTGTTTATGTTGTACTCAACTTGTCCTGCATATAACGTAACGCGTTTATGTATTGCCATACGTATTTTATTAAAACCAGAGAGAAACAGTGTCGTGATCCTTATTCTATGAGTAAAACCATTTTTCTCAAAACAAGAGCAAGACAACGATTTGTGGTAAGAAAAATTCAAACACGGTCTAACATGCCAAAATCGTGTTTGACTGAAGAGTGGTCTAGAGAGTGTTTAAACATCGATTTATGGTAAGACGGTACGTGTTGCACTACTAGGCTTCGCATTTTTGGTACTTATTCGATTATTTTGGTTGGAACTTTGTTATGTGAAGATAAACAATGGATTTTAGCAGAATTGTAACTTGATTTACCTTTAATCTATACCAACTAATAAGTATTATAAACCTGAAAAGTAGCCATTTGTTAAAGAACTTTTTGTTCGTAACATGTAATAGATTTACCAAAAGTGTATTGAAGATAAATTTCACATTATCTTTAAAAGTTCTAACCAAGTTAAACAGGCTGACTGGCAGATAACAGACAGCCTAAAGCCTTTACAAGTATAAAAGTAAAATGTAATTCTGTTTTCTGTTCTTTTTCTTGTGTGTGTGTATGTACAATAAAGTATTTCTATCTATCTATCTATGTATTCCTTGAAATATCTTAGACGTGAAATTTGGATCAATATACGAGTATTACATACTTTTCATCCTGAAATTCTGTTTACTATACTACTACTGTATTACTATTTCGACGATTAAAACTTACATAGAAGAAAAGTTCACTGGAAAATCTCATCAAAATATAAAACAAATATTTCCATTTTTGCGTAGTCTACACTCAAAAATCTAGTCAATGTATTCATCGTTCCGAGCCTAAATCATTCCAGTCGGCAGTCTTTAACCAGATTACTGAGGCATTAACTGACTATCCCCGTAGGCTAGGGAGGGCTGGGACTTCAATAAAATATAGGTATATGTAGGGGCTTAATATGGTACGCGAAAATGTGAAATTGTGATTAATATTTTGCATTTGTGCAATATAATTTTACACTATTACTACATTTAGTACGGAGTTTTTTTTTAATAGTAGATATTTTAATTTTCATACACTATTGGGGACTGGTTAAATATGACTTACATACTTAGGAAAATAAATAGGTTTATATCCTATTGTATACACAATCTTTATAGTAAAATCTTTAAAATAAATAGTTTTTTTTACCAGAAACATGGTTGAGCAGAGCAAGATTATCGACCGACTCTACTGGACCACATACCTTTAAGACAAGTCGTTAAAATAAAAACAAGTTTGTCAATAACTACCAAAAATATCAATTCGTAAAATTAAATGTTTTATCAGTTCCTAATATAACACTAAGGGCCTATTACACGATCTTCAAGTAAAGTTCCAAGTAACGGCTCACAAGTTTTGTCTTTGTCACTTGATATAAAGTAATAAAGAGACAAAACTATCTTTACTTGATAAGTAACTTAAAATTAACTTACTTGAATGTCGTGAAATAGGTCTTTACTATAAAAAAACCGCGTAGTTCGACAACCCTCACAAGTAATCAACTTCGAATTTCGGATATTTGGTGTAATTGAAAATGTCGAGGTGCGATGTTCATTTTCCACTAATTAATCGCAGTGATGACGTAGCGTGTCCCTCGACTCATTGTCACAACCCCCTGGTCTTGAAGGGGACGTGATTACTGTATATTTAACACTTTAGTTAGTACCAATTTTAAGTTTAACTAAATGGCTGGTCGATAATATTTTAAACTTTAAATTCAATTTAAAAGTTTAACTAAACGGCTGTTTTATAAATCCTACCAATAAAATAAATGCGAAAATTTGTGAGGATGGATGGATGTTTGTTTGTCTTTCGTTTTTTGAATATTTTTTTATTGGTTTGATGATATTAAGTACAAATGTTCCTTACTATAACCAGTTCCTTATAACACATAGAATACTTTTTACTCCAATATAAGAATTTTTAGATCGAACCAGTAGTTCCCGAGATTAGCGGGTTCTTCTAAACAAACAAACTCTTAAGCTGTTTTAATATTAACATAATCATTCACTACATTATCTCATTATATGTAGTAACTGACCACTAACTAAGCTCGAAGCTTGGTATCAGAAACTACGCACACACTCATTCACACACACACACCCAGATCGAGATAAACATTTGTGGTTCACACAAATATTCACCCCGCACTGGAATCGAACCCGCAACCTTACGGATGGCAGTCCGGCATGGTGACCACTCTGCCATCGAGGTCGTCACTCTATTAGCAAGAGATAAACTGTTATATTCATATCAGTTAGTAATAACTTAATACCTAAATAGGTTCAAATTAAATGGAGGAAATGATAATGATGAGAATAAGATTATTTAAATAAATAAAGTACTTGTGGTTTGTTATGGTCAAAACAAGTTTTTGTAAGGACTCAAAATGTGTTGTTATTCAACTTCATATCCAGAACTAATTTGGAAAAATTTGCTGTTATTTCCTCTGATTCAACTCCTAGTTTTATTGACCTTTAATTTAGTAGGCTATTTGGAGTACAAACGGATGTATGCATAGACTTAATTACTCGAGCTTAAGGTAAAGTACTTATTAAAAATAACATAACGTAATCATTCACTACACTACATCATCTCATTATAGTAACTGATCCCTACCTAAGTTTTTAACTTGTATCTAACTAGGGCATCAGAAACTACGCGCACACTCATTCACACCCACACCCAGACCGAGAAAAACATTTGTGGTTCCCACAAAAATTCACCCCGCACGGGAATCGAACTCGCAACCTTACCAAATGATTTCTATTAGCGCTTATAGCCTCACTAAGGATTGTTTACAATTTGTACAGCTAAGCAACGTCTGAACAAGTCATCTCTGTGATGGATGGACGTTACCAAAGTGTCTTTTAAGAGCATTTCGTTACGTAATTGAACCCGATTGTGAAAATGCCATCATAGTACCAAACTTTTGGGTAGGTAGAAAAATACTCACAACACGTACAAAAGATCTAAAATGGAGAGGTCTAATGTCGGAAAACTGCCTATTTTCTAAGATCTTCTAAAATACAAGCTCTTAAGAATACCTTATATTGTATCCCACCAAAAACATTCTGTAAAAAACTAGCCAAGTCTCGATGGAGCTGCTTGTTTATCTCTAAAAAGTAATGAAATCTAGACAAAGTGGTGCCAAGTGTAAGGTTCCTTACTGCGATTTCTTTATTATTATAGTTAATGTTGTGTGATTTGGCCGTTGAAGGGTACACATATACACAAGGGTACAAAACTAGGTGCTCCATGACACTATTGCACCAATCTGTCGCCAGAACCGCTACCCATTGACGATAGAAAATTGCCACTTGAAAAACGTTGATTCAATATCCAGTCAATTGTAGGCTTGATAAAGCTGCGTATTTTAATAATGTTACAACATTACGTGTAAACAAAATTGACTTGTACCCACTACTAACGTTTTAAACAATGTTCAACGGCCAAGTCACACAACAATAACTATAATAATAAAGAAATCGCAGTAAGGAACCTTACACTTGGCACCACTTTGTCTAGATTTCATTACTTTTTAGAGATAAACAAGCAGCTCCATCGAGACTTGGCTAGTTTTTTACAGAATGTTTTTGGTGGGATTTCATTTATTTTGTTGAAACGTGTTTATATTGTTTTTTTTTATTAGATTTTCTTATTTGACACATTTTTTTCTTTTTAGGAGTAGTATTTTATTACTAAGCGCCCCGCAATTTCACCCGCGTAGTTCCCGTTCACGTTTCCGTAGGAATTTCGGGATAAAAAGTATCCTATGTGCTTCTCCTGATTCTAAGCTACCTCCCCACCAATTTTCAGCCAAATCAATTCAGCCGTTCTTGAGCTATAAATTCCCGTTCCCAATCCCGTGGGAATTTTGGGATCAAAAGTATTCTATGTTCTTCTCAAGGTTTTAAGCTACCTCCCCACCAATTTTCAGCCAAATCAGTTGAGCCGTTCTTGAGTTATAAATTCCCGTTCCCAATCCCGTGGGAATTTCGGGATTAAAGGTATCCTACGTCCTTTTCCTGGTTCTAAGCTACCACCCCACCAATTTTCAGCCAAATCAATTCAGACGTTCTTGATTTTTAAATTCCCGTTCCCAATCCCGTGGGAATTTCGGGATTAAAGTTATTCTTTGTCCTTTTCCTGGTTCTAAGCTACCTCCCCACCAATTTCCAGCCAAATCAGTTCAGCCGTTCTTGAGTTACAATTCCCGTTCCCGTTCCTGTATAATTCCCGTTCCCGTTCGATTATCCTAGTTTTTATAGTTTTCCCTTTATGTGGCCATTAAACCCTAACTCTGTACCAAATTTCAGCTCTCTAGGTTTATGGGAAGTACTAGTTCTATTTTGATGATCATGAGTGAGTGAGTGAGTGAGTGAGTGAGTGTCTTAAATACGAAACTTTGCATTCGCTTAACTTCGGAACTAAATGACCTACAGACTTGAAATTTTATTTTAAGTATGTGATTGTATAGCTTACTGGATGACGAAAATTTCAGTGCTCTGGGTTTATCCACAGGTTCTCAAATAGGGGCCTGAAAATGCGGCGAAAGGGTTCCTGTAAAGGATGGTACGGCAGTGTTTGCTTCGCGCTCGACTTGGCGGGGGGCACTGCCGTGCCCCCAGATCTAACACAAATTGAATTCATACAAAAACAAATTCAAATATACAATTTTGTATCGAGTCTGCATTTGAAATGAAATAAGAAATATACATAGTCGTGCAAATGTTTGATTTGGGTGTAAATTGATTCCTTCGATATTGGCAAAGTTTGTTTCACAAAATCCCTTTAAGGAGCCCTAACATTGGGATAAAGGGGACAGTCCCAACATTCCTTTACGTGTCCTCGGATATTTGTTCTCTTGTTCTCCTTATAAATCACATGTTGTGTGCCGAAGTTACTTCTAACAATACACTGAAGGGTTTTCTTTGGAAAGTTTTCATTCAAATATTCGTACTGTGTTATATGGTACTTATATTATATCGAAGTTTTTGGGAGAATTCCTATAATTTATCAATAGACCAACGTTATGGTTTCTGATATGAAAATATTATTTTGCTGGGTCTAAAATTTATTTTTTAAATACTTGTAATTGTATGTGTGTAGTTTATTTTTATCTGGGAACTTGTACGAATACATATAACTATGTAGATTGATACATATAAATATGGTAGCTTGTGATTGATTACAAAATCATCTATTAATATAAAGTAATTTAAAGACGATAAACACCAACATCAATTTAAAACAACTATTCTATAAAAACAAACATCATTACTTTCCTAACTTATATTAGTATCAGAAACTAAACACAAAACAAGTTAGTTGAATGTTCCCCTGAAATTGGGTGTTATGAATAATGAGTATCACCTCCTATTAACTAAACAAACGAACAATATCTTCTAAAATACCTTTTGGCACGACAAAATCTCATGTTATCTTTGTTCCATAAGCGGTTATAGGATAACTTACATCGTTACAGCCCAAAAGGGATACCTATTACAAAGGACGGTAATGATCAACAGTTAGGAAAATATTAATACTTATAGTTTGGGAATATTATTATTGGACACGTTTATTTTAATTAATTCTACTTAGTTGGTTATTGATGTTTTTCGTTGAGTTTGGCGTTAAATGTAAATTTGATTACCCGTCGTTAATGGGAGTTAATTTATTATGGTTAACTATTGTGTAGGTCAAGTGTCAAAACTTCGACTTGTTAATTTTTTATTCCTTCTTCTCAATTACGAAACAACTATATAAAATATCTGATCTATGTTGACAAATAAGTACATATGTATACCATAATATCATGTATCATAACATATTTCAGACTTCAAACTAGTATTTTATACCATATTTTTAGAAAATTAATATTTAAGATTTTCAATAAAACAAAAAAGAGCTAAACACCCATTTCACAAAACAGTTTATCATAAACTTTTTAAAATTCTTTTGTTACAAAAGGTGTTTGTTTTCCTTTCAAAATATTTCCTGTGGTGGTTGCTATATGCAGAAACCATTTCGTCATACAACTGTTGAAACTTTAAAAGTGCAGCGTAAAATGAAAGAGCTCTCCAGTCCACAATCGAGAGAGAAAAGGGAAATACAAACACCAATAGCGGTGGAAATCACTCGGCGTTCGCAGACTTTGATCTTACGATGTGACATTAAAATTTACATATTTTTCCTTCTGTTTTTATTTGTGCTTTGATCTTCTCATTGCGGTTTTATTCAATAGAAATTGATCTTTTTTGTATTTGTTTTGCTATGAAATATGTTTTTCTATTTTTTTTGTCAGTATAATATTTTTGGATTCGCAAGCTTAAATCTTCAAATTGGCTCTACTTTTAAGGTACATTTCTTATTTTGTTAACACATATCAATATAATGTCTGAAGAAATTTTAGAGATATTAAAAGAAGTAAGTACTTAGTTTTATTTCTATTCATACATGATTTGTATAATCACTAATCCTCATTTTGCAAATATATGAATGAATTACGCATAGAATTGCTTCCCGGAGTTCCCGGATTCAAGATTTGAATACAATTTTCACCATAAAGAAGATTGTATGTATACCTATAAAGAAAATCTGAGATAAATATAATGCAGAATAAGTCTCATATATGAGTAGAAAACATGATACTAACAACATTGAACTCCGACAATATAATTTAAGCCTGTCGCGTCGCAATCAACAGTTTGTATTGTGAACCATCTCCTTCATCTGTTATACTTAGTTTTGTATATAAGTCATTGTATGTATATCATGTAGTATACAATGTCTACGCTTTGCCAATTACGGAAAGTTTCATAAAATACGTCTGTCTGCGGGTAGAGGCCTCTTTCACAATGACGATATTATTATAGACATTTGGATTTAGAATGCATTTTGATACGAGTGTTTTGGGCAACTCAACTTTTAATCAGGATAGCTCTATTTCGGCTCTTTTAGTTATCCTATTTTTCTTACAAAATGTTCTTCTTACACCAGCTCTACCAAAGTATTGGTCTGTGCGAATACGAATTCTAAATTGGTCCATCACTACATAGTATAAAACAAAGTCGCTTTCTCTGTCCCTATGTCCCTATGTATGCTTAGATCTTTAAAACCACGCAACGGATTTTGATGCGGTTTGTTTCAATAGATAGAGTGATTCAGTGGGAATTTTATCCCTTAGTTTTTATCCCCATACTAGAGTGATTCAGTGGGAATTTTATCCCTTAGTTTTTATCCCCATACTACCTATCCTACGCGGGTGAAACCGCTGGGCGCCGCTAGTTATCAATAAAACATTAAGAACAACTGCGCTACAGAAACGATGACTTGACTATGGTAGTAGATGCTAGATGAATAGATGGAGCCGTCTTCACGAAGGCCTATTAAACATAGTTCAGATGTTGTAGTCAAATAAATATGTAAATATGTCTCATGCATTGTATAAGCGTGAATGAGTAAAATGCTTTATGTGAGTCATCAGTCATCTATATCTATATTAATATCAGTAAAGGTTGTGTATTTGTATATTTGTTAAATTGTAAGGGGTAATCTCGGGATCTACTGAACCGATTTCAAAAATTCTTTCACTCATGGAAAGCTAATTAATCAGTGCGTGATATAGGCTTTTTTATTCCTGTATTCACACGGGAACGGGAATTACGCGGGTGAAACCCCGGGGCCCTGCTAGTCTATACATAAAAGATCAAATCAAAAACAAATAATTGCCGTAAACATTGTTTAGAACACTCGATAAACATAATGAAAATTACTATGAAAAGTAACGCGAGGCATTCTTGAAGATTTCCCTCGTTCCGCTTTCAATGAAGATCGCGAGATGACGATCTTAATGATACATAACCAGTGGTCACGCGATCTACTTATGCTTTCAACATCACTTATTATTTATCTCATATATTATTAAACACTATATAATTACTAATAGACAATTAAATGTATGTTAAAAGTGGCTACAATTGTAACGTGATTTTCTTAATGAGTGAAAATATAGTAAACGCAAGTCGAGTGTGAGATGACTTTCAAGTATTAGGTAAGCGTAGTGATTGCGCATATTCCTTTTCAGTTTTCAGTGGCAATCTTACAGACCGATACCTAAATTAAAATGTGGTGTAGTTTCATACACTTATTTCGTGGAACATACAATCAGCCAGCATCAAAAGTAAACATAATCAAAGTTCAAACCATTTGATGATTTACCAAATTTCATGTTATAATTTGATTGGCTTTTAATATTTTATTAGATGTAATCGGAAAATAATTTAGTTTATGAAAGTCATAAACAAGCTTTGAATATTTGAACTTGTTGTTAAAAAATATAGAAATTACTTGATCATAAAGTAGTTTGTAGTAAAATTGGAACATTGATTGGAACTGTTGTTTTGTGTTAGTTCGACTTTTTCTAAAGAAGTTTAAAAGTTCATTTTGAATAAGACATGTCCTGTGGATAGTTAGAAAAGCTCTTTAAAAACGTTTAGTAGGTATGTGTTTGCCTGTTACCTACTTTTTGCTATTAGTGCTATAGTTAAAAAAGTAATTTGAGGATAAAAAGATGATGATCAATAAAAAAAAACTTTTTCAAAATAACTAAATAATTTACTTAGTACTATTAAATGCACTCTTGAAACAATATTTACAAAAAGTTCAAACAAAATCACAAAGTTCTTACACTCTCAAACGTAAATGGGCGGCAGGTAGCTTCTTGTGGTGGGGCCAGCTCGCCCTAATGGTGGCAAACTCGACCTATAACTGGACGACTGTTGTAACGTTCTTGCAGGTCTCATTACGTTCTGCTGCAGTTGTTCCCAATTCTGTAACTTGTTTTTATTTCTCTGCAAAGTTTTATAATTCTTAATAATTCCTCCTAATTCTTCAGAATTCCGATTAAATTTGTGATGTGAACGTTCTTCGTCTTCATTAGCCCAATCACTAAAATCATCGTCCTCATTAGGATTAAATATTTTTTGGTTTTTAACATTGTGAACAATTTTAAATTTGTTAGGTTTCGTTTTGGCCGACTCAAAATGATTTCTGTCTGTTATGAAATTTAAGATTTCTGCGGCATCCAAAGGTTTTCTTATGCTTTGAATTTCAAGAAAGGGATTAGCTTTCACTTGTACTTGTCCAGATTTAAATTTCACTTCTGCTTTTATTTTTGGAAGATATTTTTGCGTTTCATCTTTCATTTTATTACGTTCGTTTTGCCTGTTATGGTCAGTTTTTAATATGTTCCTCAGGAAAATATTATTTTCAAGAGGATTCGAAACAGGAACGGTTCCATCTGTTTGAGATTGTGTTTCATCATCTGAAGAAGATTCACTTTTGTCTTGATATTCATTATCACTTACTAGGAAATCTTGGAATGAAACGTTTTCGGTGCTTCTTTTAGCTGGAATTGGAGTCGTAGTGAATTGGTTAGTAGATGCAGTAACAATATCATGATTACTTTGGAATGTTTCTGTCCACATAATTTTGTCCTTATAATCATATTTGTTAGTATTGTTATGAATAGTGTATATGTTGTCAGATATAGTTGGTAATGTCTTTTGGGTTGTGGTGATTGGATCTTTTTCAATAAATATATGAGCAGTATGAGTTGTTGTATCTTCATTATAAGATGATTTAAGGTTATTATAATCATTTTGATTTGGTTCACTATCAATGTCATACATATTGTTATTATTATTGCTATACCACGTTTCAGTTGGAGCTAAATTGACTACTGTATAATTTCTAATTTCCGTTGTTAGTACGGGGGATTCATATTCACGTTGCGCATGTTGTCGCTGTTGTTCATGTTCAATGTCGTTAATAGTCATTAGAACATTACCTAACACATTGTCGTTTCTATATCTTTGTTGAGACGTATCATCCTTCACACGAACATGTGGTTGAAATTCAGTTTTTAACACATCCGCATATTGCTCAGCCGTCAAGTCCTTAAAATTTAAAATTACATCATCTTCCAGTTTCGATGATCTTGATATTGAATTTTTGTCTGCAGAATGTTGAATGTTGTTAGCATTGACACCGTACTGCCATCTCCATAAACCTTTATTTTTTTCATCAGATTCCTGATTAGCTGCTTCATAATTCATTAATTGTGGCATTGCTGACCTTTCGTTTATAAATACTCTGTCATTTGGTTGGTGTGCTATATGAGATGGAGAGTGGGCACCCTGAGATGCCAAAAATGTAACTTGGGGAGCAATAGGAGCACCATTATTGTTGTTTTTCATTTGTTCCCCTTTAAATTCAGGGTTTGTTTTGATCGGAACTTGCGAGCTTGCAGCAGAAGCCAAATTGTTTTGAGGGTTTTGAAATTGTGGTTGTGAAAATGCAAATGAAAAAGCTTCTGGGTTCCTGCCTGTGAATAAGTTTTTCGGTGGAGCCTGATATTCTCTTTCACTTTCATTCTCTTCATAATTCCAAGATTTTAAGTGTGGTGGTTTCTTAGCTTCCTCAGCTAAATTGTATTGTACCGCTCTGAAAATGTTAAAGAGTGTAAACATTTAAAAAAATACGTCATAAAAACGAACGAAGACAAGGCTGAAGTTACGAACTAGTACATACCTTTGTATGATTTCGGGAACTGGAGGAGCGACTGGCAAATGATCACCAGATGCTCTAAATCCATTGGAGTCAGCGACGTAATGAACTGTATAAGTTTGTCCATTATCTCCAACATATGAATAAGATCCTTCGACTACCTGCTCCTCTTTATCAGTGCCCATATTCTCCATGCGACTGTGCTGCACGTAATGAGTCTGATCCGCTCCTAAAGCCCTGTTAAAATACACTGGTTACATATTTGGTCATTATTCAAAAATACTTTTGAATCACTTACAAGTGAGTTACGTAATACATTGACAATCTATAAACAATATGAAGAAGCACAATCATTGTTATTATCGAAGACAATGACCGTGAATATAAATCTAATTGTTGCGCGATATTTCTTCTGCGTTTATTGCTAAACAAAATCCGTGGATTTTAGGAAAATTTGGTAAGAAAAACATTCAGGAATGATAAAGCTACTATTAGTAAAAGTATTTTCAGAATCGGATTAGTAATTTCAAAGATTATTTACGTTTAAACAAAGGAGCTACAATTTTGTTTAACTTATTAAAGTAAATAATAGTAAGATTTCGTTGTTTTTAAAGCATCGATTACATAATGAGAAATGAATTTCAAAATGCATTACTTATGTCACATACACACAATAATTTGTTTATTTATTATGGTTTAGTACATTAGGTAAATTCTATTAGGTGTTTAAATATGTGAGGATAGATGTATTTACATTGGTTATTCTTTTACACAAAACTGGACGAAGTGAACTTTAGTAGTTCCTTATACGAGGAAATAGGATAAAATAACATACTCACTCATAACTAAAACTGCCGTCTAAATCCATTTCATTTGACAATCTTATGATTGGTATAGCCGGTTCGGTTGTTGAAGATATGAAAACGTTATGTAGACCTGGAGCTGGGATGTACTGTGGTCCTTGAAAACCAGCTGCTTTGAACTGATCTATCGCATCACTCCTTTTAGTTTCACCAATTATAAAATTACGAGGTGTAGCCTGTGGGATGTTTTGAGAAAACCCCATAGGAGTTTTCGAGTCGATCCTATCTATTGGCTGGTACATTGGTTTAGGTTTAAGTTCCCTTTTTTCTTCCTTGAAATTGCGACTCATTTCAGTATGATTATTTCTTTGAATTGCTTGGTTAACTGGAGGACGACGGTTCTCGTTTTCATGTTCATTTTCTTCTTCATCATCAAATGGCATTAAAGTAGATGATATAATTAATGGATATGGTGATGGGTATCTCATCGGTGCCTTTGTAACTGTTGCTGGCAAGTATGAATATGGAAGATTGTTCATGTTTTTCATAGGTATGTAAGGCATAGAAGTATGAGATTCAGGAGGCAAATAATGTGAACCCTCAGTTGAATAGCCTTCAGGCGTTCGACGATGTTGTATCGGAAAATTGAAATGGTCATTCATACATGTGACCACGTCTATTAAGCTTATCAAAATTAAAACAAATATTTGTATCTGAAAAGGAAAGAAAAAACAAATTAAACTTACGATTTGAATTCCATAATCCATTACATTTAATCACAGTATATTCACAACACTACACTTACAAGTAGCTTCATTTTCGAAGCTGTTATGAAAACAGTCTTTTCAATAACGTCACTCTTATTCACTAGTAGAAAATGGACTGATAATGAAAATGAATTCCGCATATATTTATACGCACGCAAGAAGATTGTGTCCAGGCATTCGTGAAAGATATCTGTCTTAGACAAAATTTCTCCGCACTCTGTAATGAACGTATTAATTTACTTTTTGCGTGAGATTATTACTCACTCAATTATTTTAATCTTTAGCTTATTGGGCGAGGGTTTTGTTGATATTAGAATGTTTATTTTAAATTATTTATCTTGTATACTTTAAGTGAATCAGTTGATTAATTAAAAGGTTCACAATGGGTCCCTAAACTCATTATGGGCAGGGCACGATAAATGTTCAGATAAATTGGCGGTCATACCGAATTCAAGTTTTGTAAAGTGATGCAAGATTTTGTAATGGCCAAAGTAATGTCGATGCCCTCTTAAACCGGTTTTTGAGTGTGGACTACACCCTTTGCGGTTCCGAACTGCCAATTTTACTGATAATAATTTATTACTTTCATTAATTTACGCCACCGAACAAAGACAGGTTTTGTTTTGTTTATTTTTATTGCATTGAGAGATCCATGTCACCTTTTTTGTTCAAGACATTGTTAACTGTGAAACAGGCTTTTTAAAAAGGAGGGTCTTAATTAGATTGTATTTCTTTTTGTGTCGATATCTTCGCGACATGTAAACCGATTTTGACGATTCTTTTTTTATTACATAGTTTAAGTAGAAAATTAAGCGCCATCTTGAAATTATAGTGCAAATAGAAATAGATCTATTGAAACTAATTTAATTACAACCTTATGGGACTGAATGATCATCAAATTACTGTTAATATTGATAAATAGTTACCACATTAAGTACATTATTTTATCCAATACAATAGATATTGTTCACTATTAGATGTTTTCAATATTAATATCTCAAGAATATTGTTGTTGTTCTATTAATATATGGGAAAATTTGTAATTTATTGTAATAAATTAATTGTTTTAAACAATTCTTCTTCTTTTTCAGGTACGTTTTCTTTCATTTACACTATATCGGTGAGAACTTTATGAATGGTAATGTTGATTTTATTGAAGACACTTTAATTCAATACTTTTTATAATATGATTAATATATTATTTTATTTATAAAAAGAAAACCTTTTATAATGTAGCACTACTGTACAACTGCCTAGTTAGAATGAACTAAATGACTTACAAGTAATAAAATAATGAAACGAAAATATTATATAAAATATTATTTATTTACTTAAAAATCACATAATAATCACTGGCTTTGAAAACGTTCGTTATATCACAACCATTACAGTTATTAAGTTCACAATAAAAATCGTGATCCAAATGACTGTCCCAAAATTCAATTCGTATACCTAGAGTAATTATTAATTTACATTTAAATTAGATATTATCTAAGAATCTTTCGTATGGTCATCGAGAGGGATTGTACTAATTGTTTTTTTATTTTCCGTAATGTTGTTGTTGAGGGTAGTACGTTTGTTGGGGTGGGTAGTATCCCGTTTGCTGTTGTTGGGGAGGGTAGTATCCTTGTTGGGGTTGTTGGGTTGGCTGGTAAGCAGGTTTCTGTGGTTGTTGGTACTGAGGCTTGTTCTTTTCGGCTTCGGCTTTCGCTTCTTCTTCTTTCTTTTGGTCAAGGGCACTGTCGATAAAATATGTTACGTTAGTAATGTATTGAGTCATTTGTATTACTTATATAAATATATTAACTCATTTGTTTTACTTGCAATTCTAATGTTATGAGTTATATCTAACTATAACGCAATAATCAGTCTATATTATTATACTCGTATTATATTGGAATGAAATATAATATTTTAGTTAACCATATGTAACTGTGTTTCAGAGACTATTTATGTATATTTTCTTTTGTTTTCTGTATTCTTTTTTAAATTCAATATGTTATAATAACAATGAGGTTTTAATTACAAAATCAAAGTAGAGATAACTAATTTTCCCACAAATAAACTTAGCTATACAGCCAATAACGGCCATGAAAATCGTTTGAGTCTTTTTGAAAACGACGATTACACAAATATTGGTCATAAAATTTTGAGCAAAAAAAAGAACTTGAAAAAAAAATCTATGGGACATAAATGTCGAAATTATGAGGTAACCATAAAAGTAAAATCGAAATAAACGCCTCCTCTTTTTAAAGTTGGTTTTTAAAATATTTATTAAACATTTTAATGGATAACTTTCACTAAACTGCACTTTGGAATTGCAAAGTTTATGGAACCGGCCATTTTTTATATTGACTATAACAATAAGTGGAATATAAAATAAAATTCACAGTTTCGTTACATATTTTTTTGCCGACATTAACAATAAAACTTCAATGTAGTCTTGACATGAACGGCCTTAACTCCATTATGTTTATGCTAATTTAATCTTGATTTGACGGACATGTGTATTGTCATCTTCATTTGTGGGTTTAACTCATGTTTTTTTTAATTGAATGCTATCATTTATGTCCAGTTTCAATGTCGTTTTAATACAAGTTGGTAATGTATTTAAAAGGTCTAACTGGACTTGTTTTAGGCCCATTTTCCTTAAGATTTTTTTGAGTTAATTTTCAGAGGTCCATAAAAGAACTTGCTTTATTAATTTGTAGGCTATTAATGATAATAGTTACTGGGTTTTACGAGATTTATTTATAAATGTAAATTAATTAATAATTTATTACTTGTTCTTGAATGTTTACACTTATAAGTGAGATTTGAACTGAAAGTATTTTTACGTTCTCATTTCACCCACATTATTTTTCGTTTTTAACTTCAGGATAAAACTAACTTAAGTTAATCCTTGTAACATCATCAGTCATTAAGTTTTATAAATCAGTTCGCAATTATATCCAAGTATTTTTAAACTAAGTAAATACTTACACCTGGATCGCAGCAGGTACAGGTGGTGGAGTAGGCAGATGATCACCATACGCGTGGAAGCCAGTCTTGTCAGCCCAGTAGGTCACAGTGTAAGTCTTGCCATCAGCGCCCTTGAACGAGTACCAGCCCTTCTTCACAATGTCTTCGTCTTCGGCCTTTGAGTTCGAGTAGAAGCCTTCCTCGCCAACGTGAGTGCCGTCTCCGATTTGGTATCTGAGGAGTAGATTGGTTGTGGGTTAATAAGGAGTAGATACCTATGTAAACCTATGTAACTTTATGTAAGCGTTACTAAAGAGTATGTTATTATTTTATTGGTAATGCATAGTCTTTTGAAGGCTTTTCTGAAGAAAATGAGAGTTATTATTGTTTTTGTTTATATATGAAAGAGAACACACCTGGCTTCGGTTCAAAATAAATTCGAAAATATTTATATCTTCTATTGATAAATTGCTCCTCATAAAAGAACGATTATAACATGACAATATAAAGTGTCAACATAGTTCATTAAATAAATACATTAATAAAATAAAAATAGTGTTCATAAACAAGAAAAATATTAAAAATTCCCATCTGTTAGATGTCAACATCATATATATTTTTTGATCTGAAACCTGTTTTTTGTCGGTACTTCGTGCCGTGATCACAGTAAGTCAGATTAGTTCAGCTTATAAATTATAAAAGTGACAAAATATCTTGTAACTCGCATTTTATAACAAGCAATGATACTACTGTTTATGTTCTTTAAATATACGAAAAGATTTTCGAACAAAGTATCGTATGTCATGATAACTTATTGTTAGGAGATTTGTTTTATTTAGGTGTTTTATATTTAGTCAGTGATTTAAGTTAAAATTTTAGACTGAAGTTATTATTCGAAAACCTCTATTTCATATTTGGCATACACAATATAGCACAAACTTTATTTTTTTCGGATTATACTAAGAGAATAATCTTTCCTTATTCATCAAAAATGGTTCAGATGTAATCCCATTCAGTTCAAATGATTTTGCGTAGCAAATTATCCACCCACCCATTCATCTTTCGAAACCATTTAAAACGTCCATGTTTAAAATACCTATTAGCAAGATTTATATTAAGTAGTGAAATAATAAATCTAATCTATTAGCAGAAATACGGTAAAATGTGCAAATTAATATTGGTATAATGAATATTTGACGATATTCTAACGAATAACAGTCAATTCATTCATAAATTATGCAAACTAATATGGAACCTTTTTTCCAATCAATTTTTTTTTTAGTAAAAACAGTTATTATTGCCAAAATAACCGGAGACCATAAAATACAATGGCTTAGAAGTCTTGGGAACCGTTAGGGTCAGCTCAGTTTGTGTGACATACAAAAATATTAGTTTTACATAATATTTGCATCTCAAATTTAAAAAGGCGCAAAGTATGTTAGGGAATGTGCAAATGTTATTGTCGACTGAATCGAAATGGAAAAATATACTCGTATTTTTTATTTATACTCTAAAAAGCATTAAAAAAAGGATGTTCCTAGTTTATTAAAGGTTTATAAATGTTTTAAGATTTTCCCGTTTATTACCAACTTAACTCGAAAGTCTTTTAACTTACAATAAGTAGTTTGTTGATCCTAATATTTACTTTTGCAATTACCATTTCTATAAATTTTGTACCGATTGAGCAAAATTTAGGAAATCGAAGAATTAATCTTCGATTTTTATCATATTTTTGTACAAATAAGAAATATAAATAGGTAATGTGACATGTAAATCTACTCACTCGTATTTATAGCTGCCGTTGTCGCCAAAAGACTGTTCGTTCTTGATCACGGATACAGGGGTGGTAGTAGTAGGAGGCTGTGTGTTCCAATTGTTCTGATGGTAGTCGTTCTGGGGTGGGATGGGATCACTTTGAACTGGGCTAGGGGTAGCTGATGGGACGTAGCTGTTCTGAGGAGGTACGTAGGTGTTCTGGGGAGGGACGTAGGTGTTCTGGGGAGGGACATAGGTGTTCTGGGGAGGAACGTAGTTATTCTGAGGGGGAACATAGTTATTCTGGGGTGGGGGTGCGTAATTGTTCTGGGGAGGTACGTAGTTGTTTTGAGGTGGTGAAGGTGGTGCGTAGTTGTTCTGGGGAGGAACGTAGTTGTTCTGGGGAGGAACGTAGTTGTTCTGGGGAGGAACGTAGTTATTCTGGGGAGGAACATAGTTATTCTGCGGTTGTTGCCAGTTCTGTCTTAAAGCGTTGTTGTAAGTGCTAGCGGCAGGTTTCAAATCGTCTGTTGGGATCTTCTGCAACTCCATAGTTTCAACTGCTTCTGAGTCATCATAGAGGTTCTTTTCGTCTTCGGCCAATGTAATGGCGAGAACCGCGGCGAAAATGTAGAGCTGAAACAATTAACACCATATTAAATTTAATTTCCCTTTATAAATATAAGTGGTTTAGATACTTTAACATAATCTCGAACTTAATAGTTTTCTATAAAATAAGAAATGTTCACCCCAAATACAAACTATAATTGTATTTGCATTATTCAACAATTAATTTTTAAGTTGCCTATCTTTTTATTCTTAAATACAGAATACACCAGAGAGAAATGGTATGAATGGACTACAGCCCAAATTCCATTTTAGGTCGCTGAGCCGACCTCAAACATTGATTGCTATACAATGGTTATAATTAAATAACAGCCGACAGTTTTAGAATGGCAATTTAAAATGAAAATTAAGGGAATTTATGAATATAACTGAAGCTTTTAAAATTTAATCAAAAGCTCTTTTCAGTTGGTATCTCATTTGTTTAGTGAGAATATTAATTTTACACGGACTAAAGTTAAGTACTGTAACAAATTGTTTCAAATGATATACGATAGTAATTTTTATACTTTATTTAAAGGTTTGGTATTTGGAAATAGGTTTATCTATTTTATTGGCTTTGGTAGTAAGTTACTTTTTTGGTAGCACTACTTGAGCTTTCTTATGAGAAAAACGTAATATTTTTTTTACCAAAAAATAACAAAATATTTTTTAAAGTACCGACTGTCTTTGTAAAAATAATTTTGACACGAAAATTCCCTATTTTCGACAAAACGTAAATTTTTTAAAATCCTTTTTCGAAAGCTTCCTAAATATTTTTTCACTAACATTCACTGCACAATTCAAGGACTCACCAGCTTCATGATGTCCTTCTGTGTCCGTGGTCCGTTGAGCACTGTGACCGTAAGGGGTCGCTTCACATTTTATAGCGAAATATCCTGCGCCTGCGTCCTCATGAGATGCGCGCGTATCTGCGGATGTAATGTGTTACAATGACCTCACTTTTAGATGATATACTTGCAAAAATATTTTGGTAGATAGGAAATAGGAGAGACATATTAATGCCTTTTGTGATGATAATTTGATGTTATCTTAAATTTTTTACCAATTATCAAATAGGCCAGGAAAATTGGGACGAACTTCATCCTTATTTTTCAGGTACGTTTATTTTTGATATGGAGAAATTAAGTACTCTACTCATCTTCCCCTTTAAGAATATCTGATTATTTAAATGAAATAATGTGTAATGTGTGTTATCATCGGCTCTTCATATTAAAGTAAGGACGACAGTCGTCATACACACAATCCAATTTTATAGCATGTATCGGATTTTCTCAAATTACTTAACTTTACTTTTGGGAAAAACGAATAAATCAACAGATAGACTAACAACAGACGTCTAGTATTTATCTTAAAGCCTAATTTAATTAAATAATAAATCTTAGAATCCATTAATCTGTTCGTTCGCGACTTCCATAATCAATAAAATTTGAGAATCAAAAACCTCATTGACGGTTTATCGTAGGCGTTGATCTTTTATTTATATTTAGCGTATAGCCATATACATAGGATGTAAATGATTCTAATTGGATGTAGAGGACTGGCAATGAGTCATGTAGTTCATGACATTGCATAACCGAAGTGTTAATCAAAGTATTCACTCGATAAACAAACTATGATTTAATTTGACAAACGACCCAGTGCAAGGTTCTCTCTCATTGAACATCATAATCATGGAGGAATCACTACGCTTACCTATTTCATGTTGGTCATTTGAAAATCGAGCCATGTTTGTTAAATAGGAAACATCCATTGCTCTATCTAGGAATTGAAAGCGATTGCAGACTTGGTAGGAGTTGCTGTAATGCTACGAGAAGTAGACAGGTAGAGACGTTGAAGTATATCAACATTATTGCTAAATTATTAAGGTAACGTGATCTTTGTCAAGAACGAAATGTACTAAACAATATTTTATAAAAAGTAAGCTTATATTTCTATTTTAGATTTGTTTATGTAATAATTCATACATGAAATACTCTTTTCCTTGATTTTCATGGTTTTTTATAGGAAAACACACGCAGTTTGTAATGACCCCCATAGTTTGTTACTTATTTCTATGGTATTCTTAATTTATGGAAGGTTACAGATATGAACTTAGAATATTAGATACTTTAGAATAATCTTTTTTAAAGTAAAAAATATTAGAATAGAATTTTGGATACCTACATAAATAATATGAATGGGAAAATTATATCGGTTCTAAGAATTCTAATTTATTTAGTGCATGTATTATTTTGTGGGTCAACGATCGTTCTGTGAATATACTTAATTAAATTATTATATTTTATCAGTTTGTGATCTCAATATCTGAACAACCACTTTCATTTCGCCTCCTATTTTCCCCAAAGTATTTGTCACTCTTTTGAATTGAAGATTTCCATAGACGAAGATTTCTTCTGAGTTTGCTCGAAGAAGACAAAAAAGACTCAACTTTAAAAATAAAAATTTAAAAATCCCCCAACACAATTACTTTCAAACCCCCATAACTTTTAAACGGGTTAACCGATTTTCAACATGTCTAAGAACACTCGCACGTAAGTCCCCTTTAATAAAAAAAAAACTAAATTAAAATCAGTTCATCCGTTCGGGAGCTATGATGCCACAGACAGACAAATACACACACACACACACACAGAGACGTCAAACTTATAACACCCCTCTTTTTGTGTCGGGGGTTAAAAAGGCGACGGTAGTAAACATAAATACTTATAAAGCACATAATAATTTGCCTTGTTAAACATTTGATATACCTTAATCTATACTAATATTATAAAGAGGAAAGATTTGTTTGTTTGTTTGTAATGAATAGGCTCCGAAACTACTGGACCGATTTCAAAAATTCTTTTACTAATGGAAAGCTAATTTATCAGTGCGTGACATAGGCTATATTTTATCCCCGTAATCCCACAGGAACGGGAACTACGCGGGTGAAACCGCGGGGAGCTACTAGTCTATTATAAGTTCTCTACCAAGCGTGTATTGTCTTCAAACATACTCAATACAAGTTCAGCACCAAACCAAAACTTTAATAGTACGAGTACAAAGCTACCGTTGTTTATCTAAAACTTGTGATAGGTATAATATACTTAGTTACTCATGCGAATGAAGTTTGATATGAAAACATACGTGAGATTAATACAAATCACTTTAATTCTCCTTCAAGTGGGGTCGTATAACTGTTTGTTTTGGTAAATAAGTTTGTACTACATATTGTTTATGTTAAAAAACAGGACATAGAATTTCCTTGTTTTATGTAATTCCTACACGTTCCTACTTTTTAACATATTTTGTTTTATATACTTGTATATTTCATCTTACTGTACAAAAGTCTATCCGAAACATCTCCAACTATCCTTATCCTTTGCAGGCTTCCTCTAACTATTGTTGAATGTGATAAGACCTCTGACAACGCTTTCTCGGCCCATACTGATATCTCTTTTCCTTAGGAACACGTATCGTGCCGCTTACATATGTGGTTCACTTATCTATTCCCACATTTATCTAGGAGTTTTCATATTTTTATGCCCCTTTATCAACTGTTTTTATTCATTAGTTTACTGTCCAGTATCTAGGGGATTAATTCTCGTAATTAGACTTCTAGGCTATATCTTAGTTATTTCAACGTAAGCTGGGTGATCTAATACGTCTGTAATATTTATAAAGGGATCAGTTTACTATAACAATTTGATAGAGTATTTGTGCGATATTAGTGAAAATAAACGAATGTGCCACTGTTCACACACATTTTGAGAGTAAGGAATTTTCGTTGTATCTGATAAGTATATATCCAAACCCAATTTTCCTTAACATTTCACACTTTCGGTAGCTTTCTGTTGAATCACCAATTTTAACTTCCTTTTGTAACGGTAAATAAATATTTTTGTTCTTTTTGTGTTGACATATATTTAAATTAAATTTGCTCGTATTTTCTTTTAATATGTCAAGTAAGTCCATAAACTTCTGTAGTCGTAAACTAAATTATGTTTGATATTGAAAGGACGCCACGAAAATCTGGAATCGATTTATAGACCTTATTAATTTTTATTCAATTAAGGTCTTGTATGAGTATTGAATTTTATTTAAACACTAGCTGTACCCCGCGGTTTAACCCGCATCGTTCTCGATCCCGGGGGAATTTCGGGATAAAACATAGCCTATATCTATGTATCAAATTTCAAGTCAATCGGTCCAGTAGTTCACGCATGATGCTGTTAAATAGGGATTCATTTTTGTATAACAGCATTGAATTAAAATAAATAGTGTGGTTATTAATTATTGTCTGTTTTAGAGGATAATATACCTAAGGTTATATTTTGTACCGAACGAAGAAACATATCTAAGAAACGTTGGGTAAAACAGCGGGACACATCAAAATGAATATAATTTAATACATTTTATTCGACAGTCATATTAATAATTTAATTGTATTTAATAAATAAATGAAGTTGTTATCGTAATCCTGTCATCTAAGAATCTGTTTACGTTTCTAAAGGGATTCGTCTACTTTTGTACCGAGAAAAATGTTTACACAAGGGGAAAAATATTTATTAAGAAAACTCACTCGTGTGCAAGACTTTACAAAGTCCGCCTTAAGGCGCTTTAAGAAAAAAACAAATTACATTTTTCGTATGTTACCTACTTATACTTTACGAAGACCCTCTACCAGTATTTGTTTTTTATTATAATCTGTAAAATATTTAACGCTTCGGCATTTTAATGGCAAGTGCACCTGCCGACCGATGCCAATGCTCGTGATCCCGGGTTTGATTCCTGAGTTGAGCTATATCCCTACTACTCGTATAATATTATAAATGCGAAAGTAACTCTGTCAGTCTGTTACCTTTTCACGGCTAAACTACTGAACCGATTGACTTGAAATTTTGTACAGGGATAGCTTATGATCCGGGAAAGAACATAGCCTATGTTTTATCTCGAAATTCCCACGGGATCGGGAACTACGCGGGTGAAACCGCGGGGCACAGCTAGTATGTTATACTCTGAACATAGTTTGAAAAACAAAATTAGTGCTTATTTCCGTAATAAGAAGTCTATTTAGAGCTTCTATTGACTGTCTTCACTCTGCTAATATCATCAGTGCGAGAGAGACCCTTCTTATCTCACAGGCTTTATTTTTTAATAGCTGTGCCCCGCGGTTTCACCCGCGTAGTTCCCGATCCCGTGGGAATTTCGGGATAAAATAGCCTATGTTCTTCCTCGGACCATAAGCTACCCTTGTACCAAATTTCAAGTCAATCGGTTCAGTTGTTTAGCCGTGAAAAGGTAACAGACAGACAGACAGAAAGACAGACAGACAGACAGAGTTACTTTCGCATTTATAATATTAGTAAGGATAATATTTTTATACCACCTATAACATGGGGTTTCATTCGTTCCATTCTCATTGTCTCCAGTTTTAAACCACACCTGTATTAGGACGAATCAAAAAAAGATTGTGCAAATCGATCGAACCGTTTTCAAATTTTAGCGAGACTAACGAGCAATCGTTTTTAAATACTTTATTACAATGTTTCAATGGAAATAACTTAAAAAGATTATCTTCAAATACCAAATTCTAATTCCAAGAATCTTGATTAAACGAATTTGTAATTATTACAAAACCAAATGAAATTCCCAAAGATTTTTTTAATAAAAATACATTTTAGTGAATTCGCATGCGAGAGTCAATTCTCCAATCTTTTGGGAGTTCATTTGATTATATATATTTGCATAAAATATGCAGTAATTGAACGTCGCTTGATTATACACGTAGGAGTTACATATAAAGGTATTTGTAGTGAAACCTGCTTCGAAATGTACTGGGAATTTCGGTTTTAACCGTAGAAATGGATATTGTTATATTCGTGTGGTTTTTTGGGGTAAATTTTGTTAGTTATGTTGAATTTGGAAACTTAATTAAGTATAATGATTCTTTGTAGTTTCAAGTTAGCTTTTTTCATAAAAAATTAAGGGGTGAACTAGCAGACGGGTCATGTAATGGTAGGCGGCTGCCGCCGCCGCCTTTGGTTATCTGCAATTCAAAAATCTAAATCTCTTTATATTAGTTTCGATTTATTTACTCCTAAAATACAGAACATTAAATTATTATTAAAAACGTCAACACGTCTTCCCAAATCAAGAGTTACGAGTACTAAAGACCGTTAAAAATATAACTTTAAATATCGCATTCTATATTTGTCGCCCATAAAAATTGGTAATGAAACACATAATTCGATTTTCTGCTTATCAACACTAAGTGGATTTATTTGGGTACAATAAAAAGAATGACCGTATCTCAATGAATATATCAATAATTTGCTTTACGAAACACTTTTGGTGTACAAAAAGATCGAACACGTTGTTTTGTACATCGGTTTGTATTAGTAATTATTGATTTAATGTCTTGGGTTGCGATACGACTCGTTTAACTAACATCGTTGTAAGTTTTTACGGGTGAAAGTGAAAAGTTAAGTAGTAATACTTGAAGCTGGGCAGTTTTCCACTACAGTTTTCTATTTGGTTTTTATGAGTGCTACGTTATTCTCAGTTGAATCAACAAATCTATCTTCCATCTATAAATATAAAACTCTTCCGTTACTGAGTGATGTACTGACAGACAACGCGCAGCCGAAACTACAGGTCGTAGAGTGCTGAAATTTGGCACGTGTGTTTGTTGGGGGGAGTAGGCTACCTAGGAGAGGATTTTTGGAAATTCCTCCCCTAGGGGGAGAAAAAGGGGAGAACCCCAAATTCTGCTGGAAGTCTTTATTCCACGCGGACGAGTCGCGGGCATAAGCTAGTAGGCTATAAAAGAAGTCTTACTGTTAATTTCACCAAAAATAACAGCACCCACAAAGTTCTCAAATTAGAGAGGCCTAATTGCGGAAAACTGCCCACTTTCGAGTACATACATACAACGGTTAAACATTTTTATATTAGATTCTAGCTTAAAAATATTGCCTTCTGTGTTTTGATGTCTGACGGTCTACGTAAATATTAACGTTTCGCTAAATCTGCTTACACGAAATGTTGACCTCAATTAGATGCGGCACAAAAACAGAACATATTTTGATATAGAAAACATTGCCTAGACAAATAATACTATGTAAAAACTGTTAGGTTCTAACTTACTGTAAAGCACAGCTCGGCCTCACTTTAGTTAGTTGATACTGTTATATGTTTGAACATTCACAAATCATACATTACAAAAATGCACCGAGTAAGTACTTGCTAAAGTATTTATGTCAGTTTTATTTTTTTACCCCAGTATTTTACGTGGAGCAACTGACATCATAACTACACAACCTTGAGGCAGTACGTCATTTTTGGTTAAACTAAAAGTAAGAATTTTGAAAGCTGCCCGTAACGACCGTCGTAGATATTAATAAGACAGGCAGAACGAGCCCTCGAGATGCTCATGAAATTAAAAGCCGCACTTTGCTAGTGTTCACATTATCCACCTTTCATTGCTAAGACGGTTTTGTATAGACCTCAAGAAAATCTTTAGCAAAGAACCTTGTTTGAAAAAGTCTGGTTAGCAAAGAGCTATGAAGTACCGTATATCAGTTCCCTATATCAAAATATATTGTATTAAATTCTTATCACAAAGTACTCAAGGAAGAATGTTATTAGAATGCGTGGGGTCCCAAAAATGATTGAGTTTTTAAATCTCTTCTGCCATAAAATGATGACAAGGTTACCTCACATCTTATATTTATCTTTTTAATGGGTTTTTTATATCTTTTGCGGATATAAGCTCCATAAAGGATGTTTTATTAAATATTTTTCTGTGTAAGTCGCGTGTGTATAAGAATTTATGTTTGCAAAATATAAGTTAAGTGTAAACATAAGTTTTATAGCAATCATTAACTGGGTACGCTTTTATTATCGTTTTAATGAAGGAAAATTGTAGTGTTGTGTAGCTTTCCATTTTTTAAGTTTAAACGTATATAATTATGTGAACACTACAACCCATATAAACTAAAGAAACTTCTGGTTATTCTCAATATTATTAGTATTTATGTTAAGTAAATTAAACTTAATATATTTTAACAACGAGGAATTTTTTTGCCAAATTGTATCTCCCAAATAGGCCCAGGAACACGCCCATCACGTTTGGTCAACCCTCTACCAAACACCCGGTATATTGATCCATACTTCTTCAAACATTGGAATAGTGAAAAAAAAGTTTCAAGTGAAAAATGTAAAGTCCGTGCTAAGTAACATCAGGTCTTTTTTTAAATAATTAAGTAGCTATCCATAGTTATATAGTATACTAAAAATTGTAACGGGAGACAATTTGGCTGCAAATATCCATAATCTGACAGACTATACAAATAAGTAATACCAAATATTTAACCAAATAAAATTAAGTAGACGACAACATAATATACTGAGTCAATACTTATAACAGTAAACTTAATATTTGATTATAATACTCGAAAATGTTTGACTGTTGTCCATAATACTGATTAACATAAATAAAACAGAAGTTTTCGATTTAGAATGCTTTTTGTCAATAAATTGAGTATTTATTCAATATAATTTTAAATTGGAGAGAACGGTGGAAAACTCTGGAAGCTATCGTGTGTCTAAGAGCTAGTATTGCCTTACTTATATGATCGACAGTCGTAGACAAATTTACAAAGTATATCGCATAAAGAATCCAAATTCGAAAGACCAGGTAGAAAAAACTGACCACTTATAAATACAATATTTAAGTTCATTAAGCTTCTGGTTTTAAAGACGTTAAATCTCAGCTCTATCTGAAACCTAGTTAAGGACTTTGCTTTTCTATATGTCTTCATGTCTTCGATGTTATAATAAAAATAAGGTCAGTGTAAATCATTTAAAAAATGGAATTTGTAAAAGAGTAATTCTTCATTCATTTTGGATCATCGTGAATGAGGGCAAAACCTGCGAAGTTACTAAATAAATATTTAAATATCTTTAGAAGAAAGTTTAACAAAGAGAGTAACGGTGTGAACTTACTGAGATTTTAGTACTTTCATGTTAGTTTGTACAGTTGAATGTGTTTATTTGGCAAGTGTTTGTAAAACAATTGATTTATGTATTTACTGTAATACTGGACATTGGAAAACATATTTAGCTGATGTTTATACTGTTTATTAGCTTATGTAGTTTTGCGATATACATTATTGTAGTGAGCAACCCTTATAATGTAGGATTGTACAAATGGTGTACGTCTTATTCTCAACTAGCGGCGCCCCGCGGTTTCACCCGATTAGTTTCCGTTCCCGTAAGAATATGGGGATAAAATTATGCTGCCACTGAATCATTCTATCTATTAAAACAAACCGCATCAAAATCCGTTGCGTAGTTTTAAAGATTTAAGCATATATAGGGACATGGGGACAGAGAAAACGACTTATTTTTATAATATGTAGTGATGAAGCTACTGAATAAACACAAAAACATCATAAAGATCTGTCAAGCCGTTTTGGAGAAGTTGCGTTACAAATAAATGGGACACGAATATTTTCGTATATGCATATACGTGTACTTATATAATGTTTTATTAATATTGCTTCAGCAATTTTCTCCATGTAGTGTCCAAAATATTCATAAAAATTAAGCATCAATACGTTCAATTACCATTTCGAAGTAATGACGTCACCAAATCAAAGAATAATAAATTAACATTGATATCTTTTCCTTCACGGGATGCATAATAAATTGCGCCCACGTTTGTGGTCGCATCACGCCTTGATAAGTAATAACATCCCATTCATTTAAGATAACTTAAGGGTTTTGAAGAATATTTAATGAGGATCGGCGTGTAAGATCCCACTGCAGGGAATAAGCTTCTCTTCACTGATTAGTTTCAGCGAAAAGAATTGGACGCAATCACCTTGCAAATAATATTCCTCGGTCGAGGTATGTATGTATTACTCGACCGAGGAATCGAACCCAGAGCCTCTAGTTTGGCATGCTAATAAACATACACTGGTGCGTTTGATAAATACATGTAATTCAAAAATACGAGTAAGTATGTTGGTTGGTACATAATAATGCCGAATTGATGATGATAAATGTGTGAGGTTTGAGCAGCTGTGACACCAGTGAGCAATTGAAATTCATTTAGTATCTATACGATATATAACAGTGGGTAAACATTTCGTTAAAATTCCTATTTAATAAAAAAAACTCCCACAATGGGTAAAATGTAATTTACGTGAAAAACATTTCATTTTCATCGTAATTTTTCCATGACAACTCAAATGATCAATTGATAGTAAACATACTTAGGGATCAGTTGGTATCATCATCATCAGCTCATTACAATGTCCCCACCGAGGGGCACGAGCCTACCCTGAGTTAGGGTGATTAGGCCTTAGTCAACCACGCTGGACTAGTGCGGGTTGGTCGACTTCACACATAACCTTAGAATTTCTTCCCAGGAGTGTGCAGGTTTCCTCACGATGTTTTCCTTCATCGTAAGAGCGTCGAAATTAACGTACTTATGAATTCGTAAATTGAAAACACATTGGTACGTGGCGGGACTGGTGGGGTTCGAACCACCTTCCGATTGGAAGTCAACAGTCTTAACCCCTGAGCCACCGACGCTCTCCATGAAGATAATATATTGGTTTATTATGTCATGCTACGTTGCATTGTTTTTGTGCAAAATTGAAAATTTTAAATTGATTTCCTATTAGTACCTATACTATATCTATTATGTAAAATAAGTCGTGGTGGACCCTTTTAAATCTAGACTGAAAATACACTTTTCTAAATTCTATATCCAAAAGAGATTTCTCCAGTATGATATACGAGTTTTAAAAGCAAAACTTCATATAAATTATGAGCTCTTTAAACTCATTGTTGTCGGTTGTGACTTCTTAAAGTCTGTAAAATAACCTTTTGAAGTTTTTCAATAACTGTTGTGTTATATGATTTATTTTGAAGGTGTAACAATGAATCAAAGTTACTTGAAAGTTAACTGCAGGTCTCATTGATTTTAAATATACGCGGACATACTAGTTTATGATACTTATATACTCGTATGTAGCTTATTTAAGAGAGACCGAAGCTTTTGGTCAAGTCCGTCTAAAAATAAAGTTAAAAAGTCTTTGGTCTATAAAACAAACTATTATACATACATATTTTCTTCGATTCATTTAGTTTTTTTTAGTTTCCGATACCCTAGATTCAAGTTTCGAACTTAGTTAGGGGTCAGTTACTATAATGAGATGATGTAGTGAATGATTATGGTACGTTATTTCACATTTATAATTTCTATGCCACACTTACGATAAGCAATTCCATACAAAAATAATCTACCGATCTCTAAATTAAGAATATTTAAGTACCAAGAAATATGAAACAGAAATGAAGATTTTATTTATTTTAAATTAGAAATTGATACGTACGACATAAATACGCAATAAAACTAAATTAAATGCTCAAATTACTTTCCTTAGTACTTATGTTAAGACACGAAATCGTTATTAATGAAAGAACAGTATTTTATGGAAACCCATAATCATAAAAGTTCTTAAAACAAACACCAAAAAAGAATAAAAAAGTTTGAAAATCCAAAGTATTTTTATTCGTCCGTTCTCACACTGATTTATAAAATTTCATTAGGTATCTCTGAACGAATGATGAATGTACATTGATAACAATGTACCGCGATGTAAATCACCAATTTCAGAACTCGTTTGTTCCACAATCATTGATTTAAATGTATTTTTAAGGGTTCGTACCTTTTATTTTTGTATTTGAATTCATAGTTATTTAGGATAGTAATCATCAATACACGCGTGTACCATACAACGTTTTTCAACACATTTGCGAAGAAATTATCATTTTTCGCTAAAAAATAAACAATTTTTCTATTCGCGCGCATCCAACACAACAATGGTGATCGGCCAAAAACTAAAAGAATAAACTTATTAAAAAAAATCGAATGAATGAATGAATGGAATCAACCATAGACCTACCAAAGGTAAGGCAACATGGTTGAAGTTTGTTTTTAAAATGTATGGACACATTTTTTTTGGTATCGAAACTTTTTTAAAAACAAAGCAATTTAAAAAAACAATCTATAACTCACTAGTGAATCAAGCGTGTCATTATTCAACTGTTTTTGCACAAATAAGAGCCCCTTTATGAGCAAGTGTGTTGAAAAAATATTTATTATACTCGTAATACAAACTCAGCTACAGACTAATCTTTGCCAGGCAAAGTAATTGGCCTACCCTGTGGGAGAGTATGATTTTAAAGTGAAAAGTGATCAGCATTTAAATAAGCAAAACAACAACTGTGGTATTTACTGTCAAGCTCAGGCTTGACAGTAAATACCAACCCACATTTGAATCTAAGACTTCAGAGTCTTAAGTTCATTTCTTAGGTAGAGCAATGCATATTTGATATTTTTCAAACATGGCACTGGTTTGAAATTACCAACACGCATCGTGCTACATTGTGAGTATCATTAGCAAGAAAGAGGCCTTGCATTCAAAATGTATTTATTGGAACAACGTTCAAAGGGTAACTTTATTGTCCGTCTGTCAGAGTACGTCAAAAACGGTATTGAGATATTAGAATGAGCTTCGTAACAGCAAGACTCAATTTCTCAGAAAGTGGGTATTCTGAATCTGAAATTAAATAAGTTTCGTTGAAGCTGGCAAAAAGTATATTAATCTTATATGGCAAGTTTCTTATTTATCATTTACGAGTGGAAACATCGAAGAGATACCTCTGCCCAATGGGACACTTCAACAACAATTTTCCTGTGTTTTCCTCATTTAAGTATCTGTCGCAATTTGAACGGATTTCCGTACAATAGTTTTCATATCATCATCAGCTCATATATGTCCCCACCGAGGTGCTCGAGCCTACCCTGAATTAGGGTGATTTGGCCTTAGTCAACCACGCTGGCCAAATGCGGGTTGGTCGACTTCACACACAAGCTTAGAATTTCTTCCCAGGTGTGTGCAGGTTTCCTCACGATGTAAGAGCGTGAAAATTAACGTACTTATGAATTCGTAAATTGAAAACACATTGGTACGTGGCGGGACTGATGGGGTTCGAATCAGGCACCTTCCGATCGGAAGTCAACGGCCTTAACCCCTACACCACCGACGCTCTCATCGAGTTTAGTTTTCATATGATAGAAGCTTAAACAACTATCCCTCTATCTTTACATCCATCCTCACAATCACACTTATATTATTAGAATAAAGTTGGGAATTTATTTCATTTTATAAACCTTTTATCCTGACTCAAATGAATACGATTAACATAAATAATTATCAAAATTAAAATAAATTAGAGATTAGACGTTGACCGTTCGATATCATGCATTTAATTCGCTTGCGGTTTGCGGTCGCGATGACCCATCTTATAAAATAAAGAAAGTATTCGGTCGTTCTAAAGAAATATCATTAATGGAACTTGTATTTTTTAAAGCCGAAAAGTATTTTTTATTGTCTTTAAATGGAGTTTTTTTTTCCTATTCGATCACTTAGTTTATTGTAAAATTTTCGAAACTTCTATACGAAAAAGCTGCGCTTCAGTCATAAGTTTAACATGAACTGACTCTTTCGTAAATAAGTTATTATACTACCTACAAAACAAATTAAAACTTTACATTTAATTTATTTACCTTTGACATATAAATAAAACCACGAAACTTGATATAAGACTAAAAAAACTTTTGAACTTCCACTCCTAAAGTCTAAACTTCATCAACCTTAACGAATTCAGAGAAATGTCGTACATTTTGATAAACTACTGCAAAAACCTGATGATGTTTTTAAAATTATGGCGTTTTTTAAATTTTAACTCGTTTCGTATTCATGTTAGTGACCTCGGGTGAATCATTATGAATCCGTTTACTTTAAATTTAGGAAACAAGAATGTTTCACGTGATTAAAATTTAACGTTGATTAATTCTTTTAAGATAACTTAACATTGTCACATCGTGAGGGTAATTGATACCTGAGTCGTAGTTTCCAGTCATGTTTTTAACTTTACGTTAATTAAGTTCAATAAACTTTGGTTTAAAATAAATCGCCATAGAATACTATAATTGGCGTTGGCTAATTTATGATGATATAAATTATATTAATACGAATATCGTGCAGGGAAGGATTTTTTAAATAGTGTAGTATGTTTATAGTTATGGTACTTTATATTTTTTATGTAAAATGCTGTGGGGCATAAGTAGTGCAGATTTCGCACTCGCGAATCGTGTAGGTTTTCCCGGTATAGGTTTATACTCGTATACAAACGAGAAAAGTTAATTCATATACCTATTGAGGTATTTATTTTGCAGGCATACTTAGTTGGGGTACTAGGTACATTGCACAGTTCTGTCGTAAGCTTTTGTAAAAAAGTTTTGTTTCCTTAAAGTTGCAAAGATCAAATAAAAGCTATGAAAAAAAAAATGTTCTTTATGCTTATTCTTTTAATGTTCAAATAAAACCGTTAAGAATACAAAAGAAAAAAAATAATAAAAAGAAAAAGTAGGCTTCGACTTTTGAAAAGGAACCGCAGAGCAAGGTCACTTGGATCAAGTTGTAGGTCGATGACCTAAAGGTGTGATCTCACTGCTTCCGACCATATCGTATATTATATAATGAAAACTTTTAAATTCTATATTTGATTCACTCATCGCCATCAAATACCGTTATTTTTAAGTTTTTTTTCTAGAAAAGACTTTTTTATTTTTGGGTTGAGCTACATTTTTGAGATTTTTAGAAGAGGACTACATTTTTAGAAGCGGATCCAAATAACTTAGTGGTTTTTAAGGGATTACCTACTTAGAAATAAGTTGTAAAATATATCTAATCCCTTTGTTTGTATATATAATCTCTTAGAGCTATCTAATTTGGGTCATTTGTGCGTGTTGTGATATTCTAGAGCTTTTTAGGACACTTACCAAAAAGCTCACTCTTATCTTAAGAAGTTGACTTCTTTTTATTTTAAAACTATACATTAATCTAATCATATAATAATACTAAATAAAACGGACATCATTGTTTATATACAGACAGACACTAAGATTCATTCCAACCCTGACTACTTCCTTCAAATTAACATAAACGGCGCGATTGTAGGCTAATGTTATTCCTAGCTTCTTTTAATATATATTCATCATATAATAACACCACAATATAGACTCACATATACTTTATTAATCAAATTCGCATCTAAAAAATCTTTAAAAAATCTTGTATAAATGTGAAAGAGCTTTCAATAAATTATTTTTCAAATTGATGATTAAGGCCTAAGTGAAAAGTATTTTGTATTTTTATACTAATTTATAGATGACTGGCTGCGCCCTGCGGTTTCACCCGCGTAGTTACCAATCCCGTGGGAATTTCGGGATAAAACACGCCTAGCCTTTGTCCGTTCCCGAATCATAAGCTATCTCTGTACCAAATTTCAAGTCAATCGGTTCAGTAGTTTAGCCGTAAAAAGGTAACAGACAGGCAGAGTTACTTTTGCATTTATAATTTTTATTTTATTTTTATAATAGTATAAGTAAGGATAAAGATTTATTAAATTATAACATTTATTACCGATTTATTACGACGCTGAAATTTATATTAAATAAAAGAGAATTTGTGTTTGAACGAGACTCATTTCATAATCTGTGGAATTTCTACTGTGGAAACATTACTTAAATTCTCTTTTGCTGAATAAATTTTCTCTTTTTGTTAGAAGCGTTTTATATATTTTTAGGTAGATATTATATAGCTTGGAATGTGCTAAAGTTTTTGAACGATTTTTAAATCAATCTTGTTACCTATGTACACATTGATGATAATTCTGCATGCATTAAAGCGAAAAAACTCGAGCTTTAAAGCCTACTCATTCATTTTAACTTCAACAGAATCATTTATTTTTACAATTAACGACAACTTTGTTTATTATTCAACGTGTGTGCTATGCAAATTACATCGGCAATGACAAGAATGTAATCTCCATAGCAATTATTGATCTGAAAGCAATTTAGTCTCAGGATCAAATACCAGATTACAGAGGGTAGGTATTGACGGTTTGATGTGACGTAATCTGGGGGCACGGCAGTGCCCCCCGCCAAGTCGAGCGCGAAGCAAACACTGCCGTACCATCCTTTACAGGAACCATTTCGCCGCATTTTCAGGCCCCTATTTGACAACCTCTGGATAAGACTAGAACGCTGAAATTTTCGTCATCCAGTAAGCTATACTATCACATACTTAAAATAAAATTTCAAGTCTGTGGGTCATTTAGTTCCGAAGTTAAGCGAAAGCAAAGTTTCGTATTTATGACAGACACTCACTCACTCACTCACTCACTCACTCACTCACTCATGATCATCAAAATAGAACTAGTACTTCCCATAAACCTAGAGAGCTGAAATTTGGTACAGAATTAGGGTTTAATGGCCACATAAAGGGAAAACTATAAAAACTAGGATAATCGAACGGGAACGGGAATTATAAGGGAACGGGAACGGGAATTGTAACTCAAGAACGGCTGAACTGATTTGGTTGAAAATTGGTGGTCAGGTAGCTTAGAACCAGGAAAAGGACGTAGGATACTTTTAATCCCGAAATTCCCACGGGATTGGGAACGGGAATTTAAAAATCAAGAACGGCTGAATTGATTTGGCTGAAAATTGGTGGGGAGGTAGATTAGAACCAGGAAAAGAACATAAATACTTTTGATCCCGAAATTCCCACGGGAATGGGAACGGGAATTTATAACTCAAGAACGGCTGAACTGATTTGGATGAAAATTGGTAAGGAGGTAGCTTAGAACCAGGAGAAGTACATAGAATACTTTTAATCCCGAAATTCCCACGGGATTGGGAACGGGAATTTATAACTCAAGAACGGCTGAATAGATTTGGCTGAAAATTGGTGGGGAGGTAGCTTAGAACCAGAAAAAGCACATAGAATACTTTAAATCCCGAAATTCCCACGGGAATAGGAACGGGAAGTATAATTATAGAACAGCTGAACTGATTTGGCTGACAATTTGTGGGGAGGTAACTTAGAACCAGGAGAAGCACATAGAATACTTTTTATCCCGAAATTCCCACAGAAACGCAAACAGGAACTACGCGGGTGAAACCGCGGGGCGCTAAATAATAAAATACTACTCCTAAAAAGAAAAAAAATGTGTCAAATAAGAAAATCTAATAAAATAAATCAATATAAACACGTTTCAACAAAAATAAATGAAATCCCACCAAAAACATTCTGTAAAAAACTAGCCAAGTCTCGATGGAGCTGCTTGTTTATCTCTAAAAAGTAATGAAATCTAGACAAAGTGGTGCCAAGTGTAAGGTTCCTTACTGCGATTTCTTTATTATTATAGTTAATGTTGTGTGACTTGGCCGTTGAACATTGTTTAAAACGTTAGTAGTGGGTACATGTCAATTTAGTTTACACGTAATGTTTTAACATTATTAAAATACGCAGCTTTATTAAGCCTACAATTGACTGGATATTGAATCAACGTTTTTCAAGTGGCAATTTTCTATCGCTAATGGGTAGCGGTTCTGGCGACAGATTGGTGCAATAGTGTCATGGAGCACCTAGTTTTGTACTCTTGAGTACATGTGTACCCTTCAACGGCCAAATCCCACAACATTTACTATAATAATAAAGAAATCGCAGTAAGGAACCTTACACTTGGCACCACTTTGTCTAGATTTCATTACTTTTTAGAGATAAACAAGCAGCTCCATCGAGACTTGGCTAGTTTTTTACAGAATGTTTTTGGTGGGATTTAGTTTACTACTATCCGAGACTGTACTATACAGGTACTGGTAGATTGTCTTCGACGTGATTGTAGGAAATTAACGTTGCTTTGTAGATTGGAAAGTTGTATGTAGTAAGTTGTATGGTTCTTCTTAGCGTGTCGACTCTAAATAAATGAAAATAAAGGACATAATGCAATACTGCTTGTTCAATTGTTTTGAACAGATAGAGATAGCAGTGATATGTAGTAACAATTCTTTTTCTGAAAGTATACACGATCAAAATGTTTACCCCAGCTTGAATTTGAATACAGGATGGCACCGAACTATGGCGCTCTTAACCAACTACTATAATACCAAAATAATTTAAAGTTCGAATTTCGATTACACAAATATTTACCTTGCACGGGGATCAAACCCGCAACACACACAACCCGGGAATCAATATCCTTTGTTTGGCAGTCCCGCTGACCAATTTGTTGACCATTTTGCGGCATGGGTCGTTAAAGCTTGAACAAATCTATACTACCTAGTAATAATCCTACTAATATTATAAAGGCGAAAGTTTGTATGTATGGATGTTTGTTACTCTTTCACGCAAAAACTACTGAATGGATTTTAATGAAACTTTACAATAATCTTGCTTATACATCAGAATAACACATAGGATACTTTTTATCCCAAAATTCCCACGGGAACGGGAACTACGCGGGTGAAGCCACGGGGCGCTGCTAGTAATATTATAAAGAGAAAAGATTTGTTTGTTTGTTTGACGAATAGGATCCAAAACTACTGAACCGATTTCAAAAAATCTTTCACTAATAGAAAGCTATATCATCAGCAAGTGACATAGGCTATATTTTATCCCTGTATTCCCACGGGAATGGGAACTACGCGGGCGAAACCGCGAGGCGCAGTTAGTTAATTCATATGGCAAATACTTGTGACATGAGTCTCACATGCACTATTATTTCTAGACACGTTCTTGTCCTAGATTATCTTTAGAGACATATTTATGAAACGGTAGATGCTACCTTTATAGTTTGATGCCCTTGAAATATTTTTATACGAAGTTATCTTTATGGCGCGACCAAGTATAGGTTGTTGTATAAACATAAAAGTTATTTGTCATGTTGTATACAAATTGGTAATAGACATCGAGGTTACTGACTCATTAATAGCCAATTTAAACATATATTTTATCTTTTAAGGCACTTTTAATTATAATTATCTAATTTTCCGCCCAGAGTTGTCACCGGAAAATATTACTTTTTTAAGCTAAATTGCTATTTTAATATCTATTTTGTGTTTCATGTTTTTGTAATAAGTACTAGGAGGTCATAAAATACTCAATTTTATGAGTAATATATAACAGTGAGTTCCAATATAGCTATTTTAAAATTTTAAATTGTTTTTAGATAATGCCAAAGACGATTTTTCCATCAATTTCCACTACCTCATACTTTTATTTAAATTACTTTTTGTTTATTTTTATTTTAAACTTTTTTTATTGATTTCAATTTAAAGTTATTAAGATTAGCCATTAGATAAAGTAAAAAAATATCTTGCTTTATATCGTGTAGACGTAAATACGGTACAAATTAAACATTTAATCTTATTTAAATTAATAACTGAGCAATAAATAATAACAATATATCAAAGTTCAATACAAAGTGGGCGTAAAACATGAATGGTACCGCCTTTGACACGTATCGTTAAATGCATATTTTGGATCTCCTCTCGGGACGTAGTAACTATTTAGTAATCTGTGACTTGGGTCTTGTACCTTACAATGAGTCAAACAAATACACCTGTAAGACGATTATTACGTTAATTTATTATTTGTAATGATAATATTTATTATACGGTTTGGTAAACAAGGTATTTATGAGTATTTAGCTTGGCAGAATTATTTAGTTTAGTACCTACCTATGTATATCAAGTATCAAAGATATTTAGATTACGTTACATGTTTTTGTAAGTAGAAAACTCATTGCGAATATTGTTAACCGTCAAATCTGATCATCTGATCTACGCCAAGACATTTTGGTATTGCGATCTAGTGGCATGTGCAGTTGCCTCAGGATTTTAAAGGTATATGTTCGGTATTGTTCCGATAATACTAATTTGAGTCTTAATTTAACACATTCATGTTAATAAAATAAAATATCAAAACAATACATTTGCTTTAACCATTTATTTTATAAAAACTTCAACGTTATCAAATCAGTATACCTTTGCTAAAAACAACATAAAACGAATATCAATTGACGAATGTTCATTGCTTCCTGATAAAACATTTCGTACCATTGAACCGAAGGTTGCGTCGGAATGTATATTTATAACAATACCATGTAATGATGTCTGTGCCATTGTCATCGATCTTGTGAGCTGATCTGTGATATCTGCATATAATACTGTAGACTTCATTATAAGTAGAATAGGAAATTAATTAAAATCATAAATGACGATGAAAATACTCAAAATTGCCCAAACCTGGGTAATCTAAAAAAATTACCCCAATAAGAAGAAGTATTGAAGAAGAAATTACGAAGAAAAGCCATAGCTAATAATGATATTCTATAAGTAGTTGATATTTTTTACGCAAGTCTGATGGTAATGGAAAAGTGAGCACACATAACAACTTTATAGGTTCCTAAAGCTGGGAGCCGTCGGGATCGGCTGAAACAGTATTGGCGGGGTGAAATCGTCGCTTTCAACAGCAGTTGGTAGAAGGCTATGAAGGATAGATAATGTATAGAATTTTTTCGGGAAAACTTTTGCCCATTAGAGAGATTCGCCTATCTGAGATTAATAAACATATTGTATTTTTACAAGAGATTATTTACAAAACAAGCTACTTTCACGTAACCCCATTGTTCTGGACTTAAACCTTATAGTACCTAACTCATTGAAGCGTTATTAAGTGAAGTAAAGGATCTGCAGTACAGTTATGTAATTTGAGATAAAGTAACGAACTGGAACATTTCCAATAACTGCTGTGATCGAATTTGTATCCTTTTATTTTTATCGGTTTAAAATATATTTTATAAATTACAATTCCATACTTACGTACTTCTCCTACGTCATTTAAACAAAAGGTTTCTTTACTGGAATAGCCAGCTATAAAGGCGCATGCACATTTAAAAGATAAAACTCACACAAGACCCAAACTGTCGTTGATATTTCCATGAAGAATTACGGGGACAGTTTATTTGCCATATTTTAAGATTGACTTCTATTTTCACATATAGTTTTTATAGTTATCATGGTTATTAGCTCACTGATCTTCCCAAAATAAGCAAAGTTTGTACCATGGATACTAGGCCATGGCTAAATAAACACACCAAAAAATATCGCATCACGCACACAGAACCCAAAATAGTGGATTCTAATTGCGAACAACCGCCTACTTACAAGTACATACATGCGAAAAGAAAATAATTGTTGACTATTCTAGAACATTCCGAGCTCTATAAACATATTGGTACATCTGTAAGTGCATGATACTGTCCGATAGACACTACCTTCAATATTTGTTCAATGTTCATGTCAAATGTAGATTGGATTCATATCGCGAATTGTTATCGAATATCTGCACGTCTATTCATCATATTTTGTATTTTTTGTAACGTTTTATACCAACATGTGAGTCAGCTTTTGGAGAATATGTTTTGCTACAATCAAGTCGGGATATTTTATTTGTTACAATCGTTTTTTTAGGTTGTCACATATGTGATATCCGACTTGTAATCCTGAGGTGGCAAATTGTATAGAAATAAGGCTTGGAGTTTTTATGATATCAGCATACATCAATGTAAGACTTTTGCAAGCTCTGACCATAATCAATGTAATAGCTGACAAACATGATTGAATTGTTTTATCTCTGTAAAGTGCAATGATAACTATCCTTTAGGTTATTTTATAAGCAGACCAAGGAATAATCCACACAAGAATCTAGTTTTTTCTTCTCTTTGGACTTTCCTTTGATTGTTTGCCCCTCAATCTATAACTATTGAAACATATATCTACAAGTATAATTTGGAATGATCCAGTAGAGGTAAATGTCTTAAAACTGGGGGCTTTAGTAGACGAGTTTGAAATAATATTATTTGTAGATAAAATCTCGGTCACTCGGTAGCTTCGCGTAGTTGTTTCGGTAGCATTTATTTGAACTGGTTTTGAGTATATCCGTTGAGCAGAAGACTTTATAAATAGATTGTTGTTCGGGTATAATCTACTTAATGAAACTTTAGCATTGAGTGACGGATAAGCCACGGCTTGGTACTGGTGCGCATTAAATCAGAAATTGTGTAGGAATTAAAGTATCGACTTGTAAGATCCTAAGGTGAGGCATAAGCTCTCTCTTACTGATGTTACTAGAACAGTCAAGAGGAATAGGCGTTTGCCCAATTTGTTATGTTGATCTCAAACCCGAGACGTATTTGGAAAATGGCAAACATACACTGCTCTACCCTGGATCCAAGTCCAGAGACCAGAGAGAGGCTTTGCGTGCTGGTTAATGCCACTGACCGATAGCAAACATTGCTTTACCCTTGAATTGAACTCAAAACCCAAGGCTTGGTATCGTGCCACTAGACCTAGATCGTCAAAGCGGTAAGGAGCTGGTAATATTTAAAAACATTTTACTTGCAGCGTACTTTAGACAAATACCTAGAGTAGAGTAGTAACACTAGGTAAGGAAGGTTTTTTCGATACTCATCTCTTAAAAGCTTGAAAGAGATTATAGGTACATACATTTCTGCAGAAATTGATTGCCTTTGAAGCTATAAACGTAGAATAAAATGCTGAGATAGTTGACTAGTTTCATAAGGATAGGATTCTTAATCAGGTTAATTATAAAAGCCTGTCTCTAAATCTCCGAGAAGTTGGAATGGTTTTATTTGTAGTCATGCATGACCCTACTCTCTACCCAGAGTAAGCTTCCGATGTGGGAATAATTATTGTAAACATATTAATTTTTCATAAAAACTTGTTTATCCATTTTACTGTTACTTTACTCAAGATTCATACGAGTAAAATTCCTAAAATAAATAATAGTTTTTATACTTCCTTCAATTCGTCACTAGACAACTAATTGTGGTGTAACTCGATATACCATAGATCATTTGAGTGTTTAACACGTCCAGAGATAATATCAAAACAACATTAGGCACTATTTTGTTTCCTGCTCAAAAATGTGACTAATTCTAAGGAAAATGTTCGTAGTTTAGTTTTTTGGAACATCTGTCATGTTTTTTCTGTTTATTTGTAAGTAAATGTAATCTGTTTGTATGTAAATTGTTGATTTTACTAAAAAAGTAAAGTATTGGTGAATTAGATTTCATTGTAGAGCAAAAAATCTATCTTATTATATTACTAGCAGCGCCCAGCGGTTTCACCGTAGTTTACAATTTAACCTCCGTTTCTCCCGCTAGGGGAGAAATTTCCAAAAATCCTCTCTTAGTGGTAGCCTACTCCCCCCAACAAACACACGTGCCAAATTTCAGCTCTCTAAAACCAGTAGGTTCGGCTGTGCGTTATCTGTCAGCCAGTCAGTACATCACTCAGTAACGGAAGAGTTTTATATACTCGTATATAGATAGATAGATAGTTAAAGTTATTAGAATATATTATAGTAAGAAAGAATAGGCATAATCAATCGGTAAACTCAAAAACGAGTTATGAATAATATCAAAACAGTGATGTTATCTTTTGATCGTTCTGCATACGATTATCATTTAATTAAACATATATTTGCATAAAACACGTATTTATTTGGTGCATATAGACATAGCCTAAATACACCCCTATTTTGAATTCGAGATACTTAATCACACAGCTAATGTAAACGACGGGTGACAATATAATAGTGAAGTTAGTTTTTTTCTTTTGCTTTTATTTAAAAAGTTATGATAAGTCAAAGTTTTTCAAAATCCCGCCGAATTTTATTGTTATTCTACACCGAACGCTGCGCTACACAGCTGAGCGCGGTCATCGACCCGAGCCGTCACAGAATACTTGATAGCTAGTGTGCCGTCTGGTAATACGACATTTATTTAGTATTTTTTAAAGATAAGTAATTGACTAAAATTTTTGATATTTTTATTGGATATATGGATTCAGTTACTGCTACAGATATTCTGATTTTAATAAGTCCCATCATTTCAAAATAAGGGTGTATTTATTCGAAACAAACGATTTTAACATAATTGTTTTTATACGTTAAGTCTACGAAATTCTCATATTGATTTCTTTGATTTACGAAATTCTTGTTTCTAATCGAGAAAAACCTATCAGGGTTGGTTGGATCTATACACGATAAGGTTCCGTACTATTAAATGTAGTAGTCGAACTAATATTATAAATGCGAAAATTTGTATGTTTGTGAGTTTGGATGGACACAGGATACTCTTTATCCCAAAATCCCACGGGAATGGGATTTACGCGGGTAAAACCGCGGGGCGTAGTATAATATAAAAAGCATATTAAATGTGGCAGTGGAGATGTACACTATTACCATTTTGAATTGCAAAAAAATGGGTTTATGACACGAGATCGAAAGCCATTTGAGCGAACGCCATTTGATCGACGCCAAATGATCGAAGTGCCATTTGGCCGAAGGGCCATTTGATCGAAAGGCCATTTGATCGAAAGGCCAAATGTGCGAAAGCCATAAGATCGAATGGCCATTTGTGCGAATGCCGTATGATCGAAAGTAAAATATCTTCTAGTTGGGAAATTTTGAGTTGATGACGATGATTCTTTAGGAAAATTATTATAGAAATAAAATAATATATTTTATTCGATTTCGTAGCAATAAAAAAAGTAATTTAATCAACATTTTTTATTTAATTACTTATTTAACAAAAATATCGCTTCTTCAAATAATAAAATAATATAATTGCCTAAATTATACTTAACATAACATAACATATTCATTCACTACATGTCTATTTTCTATTGTCTATTTTCGGTAATGAAAATTTAAAATTGCCACGCACGCAGAATAATGCGGAAGCGTGGCATCGTCGTTGGAATGGTTTGTTTAACAACCGGAAACTTAACTTCTATGAAACAATTCGCGAATTAATGAAAGAACAGGTGTCTTCCACACATACAATAGCAAGAGAGAGAGCATTCGTAGAAGAGGCAACGCCTAAAAAGAGAGGAAAGAGGACGGAAACTTCTCTCATTTCTATAATTAGAAATAGAGATCATATGACGATGGCCGATTTTCTAGTTGCAATTGCAAATAACATAAACATTTGAATGTTTGTTTCTTGAGCCCTTAAGCGATGATATAATAATATAATGAGATGATGTAGTGAATGAATATGTTATGTTATGTTAAGTATAATTTAGGCAATTATATTATTTTATTATTTGAAGAAGCGATATTTTTGTTAAATAAGTAATTAAATAAAAAATGTTGATTAAATTACTTTTTTTATTGCTACGAAATCGAATAAAATATATTATTTTATTTCTATAATAATTTTCCTAAAGAATCATCGTCATCAACTCAAAATTTCCCAACTAGAAGATATTTTACTTTCGATCATACGGCATTCGCACAAATGGCCATTCGATCTTATGGCTTTCGCACATTTGGCCTTTCGATCAAATGGCCTTTCGATCAAATGGCCCTTCGGCCAAATGGCACTTCGATCATTTGGCGTCGATCAAATGGCGTTCGCTCAAATGGCTTTCGATCTCGTGTCATAAACCCCAAAAAAATATACAGAAATCATAATATTCTACTTTGCTAAATAAAACAAAACGAACTTATTGAATTTTAAAATAAAAGCAACTAAATGTTTATTTTGGATATCAATTCAACAATGGCATGTGATCAATGATCATGAAACACTTTGACCAATCTTAATTTAAATAAACTTTGTCAAGGATATATCAAGACACTTCTGAGAATCTGCCCAGACACAAGAGAATACGTACAAAAAAGCGTTGAAGTGGGTTCCTTTTATTCTTTCGTACACTAGTGATCCGCTCCGGTTATGTATGCTAATACATTTTGTTTATAATGTTGCTAGATAGCTCTTTCTATTGGTGAAAACTTGAGTTTCTAATATAAGAGTAAGTTTTTAGTTAAAAAGTAAGGATCTAGTAAGTAGTAGATAAAACCTTTTTAATGTTTGGAAAAGACTTCGGAGTTTATGTGGGACTCAAATATACGCACTAAAAACAAAAAAAGAAAAGAATATGACGCAAAAGCGCATTTAATGCCATAAAATTGCTAAATATTACCTATATTTTTACATATTTAAAAGTTTATCGAACGCCATTAATTTAAATTATGAGACAGTTTAAACATAAATAGTTAAGAATCATCATTTTTATCAGAGAACATGGTCCGGTTTAAAAAAAAATGCTTGCGTTTGAAACTGTTATGATGAACCGTTGATAGACGTGATATAAACGGTAAAGATTTTAACAATAATTTTGAATATTTCGGTATATTCAAAATTTATTTATTCAATTTGGGTAGGTAATTGTAAATTTGAATATGTATTTCAAAATAACGGACAATGTACAGATACAAAAACCGGTACCTTAAAACAATAATTCCACTTAGTTTCTTGATAATTCTTCTTATTAAAGGAGTGCCTCTCAATCTAGTTATAATATAACATTAAATTAAAAATTTAAAAAACCCCCAACACAATTATTTTCAAACCCCCATAACTTTTAAACGGGTCAACCGAATTTCATCAAACATGTCTAAGAACACTCGCACGTAAGTAAACTAAATTAAAATCGGTTCATCCGCTCGGGAGCTATGATGCCACAGACAAACAGATACACACATACACACACAAACACGTCAAATTTATAACACCCCTCTTTTTGCGTCGGGGGTTAAAATGATGATTATAATGTGATTATATAAGTCTTATACTTAGCAATGTGTCGGTCTATGAGGTTCCACAGGTCAAAATGCCCTGATATTATAAATATGTATACTGAGGAGAAAAATGCGTAATCACTACACTTGACCGATTCGTGATAGATCACTACACAAGTGTATAAACTCCAAGACAAAAATCCTAACTACTTACTTATTAAATATTTATTTAACTTAGAAAGTACTACTATTTCTTTATCAACCGTGTACGCTGTTTAACTAATCAAATTAAAATTTGATATGAATCATCAAGAAAATGGTATTCCCTAAATTGTTTCATACTTTACGTACCATAAGCGTTTATAAATTTACGGTCACCTGTCTCATAAAGTTTAGTTTGTATGAGAAAAACCGGTTTTAAATTTAGAGTTCTTTGGTTAGAATAATTTGGGATTCCTGGAGAGGATTATCAAGATTGTCCTCAACAGTTTAGTTGTTGGATGACGTAATAATTTTCAAGGACGTGAAGGACACCGTTTGTAATATAATAAGATAAATAAGTGTTTTTACAAAGTTATATGAACTCGGAATGAGATTAAGTAAAATATATGAAATTTAAATAAATGACACTTTTCCAATTTCCACTTTGACCTCAATTACAGATAGGGCAAAGGTTTGGAAGAACAAGGTACAATGAAATAAGTATAAAACTAATTAGATTTCTTGAACTGACCCCATGTATATATAAATGTATAAAAACAATTAGAAATAAACAAACTATAAATTCTTCTTTAATAAAAGACAAAAATACGTAACGTAAAAAAAGTAATCAACAAAATACCTACATTGTAACAGCCATTAACGCAAATTAATTTTCCGTCATACATTATGCAGAACAAAGGGCCGAACTACTTTAATTTCCATGTCCAATGATACCGTATTTAATCACCAATATCATTGGAATTTTGTACTCCGAATATTACGGTCATTATTCCCTGGTATTCAAAGCATATAAAATCGCCTATGAAAAGAGGGATTTCATACCACTCGCAACACTAATTGAAACGTGAAATCCTGCACCTATAAACCCTACATTTCTTTGATACATTTTCAAATTATTATTTGACTAGTGGGGTGCCTGTATATTTATATTTTATCAAAGGGACGCTGATATAATCAAATATGTATGTACCTATTGTACAAAATAATTGTAAGGTATAATGTCAACTTCACAAAGAGATATTTTTACATCTGAACAGTACTTTCAATGATTAGTGCGTTTATTTTAACTAAAACTAAATACGGGGTGAATTTTCAAATGGGCGAGAGAGAGAGAGAGAGAGTAAATAAGAAAATAATAAGGAATCACAAAAAATGTTAAAAGGAGTCTCGGGGCATCGTTGAGATGAATTGCCAGAATTTGATTCTTAATATTATGTATGTGGTATAAATAAAGGATGACGCACATTACGAAAGTAGTATTTCATTAAAAATTAAAAAACTATTATATTGAAATTCAACGGGATCATGAATAAAAGCGACGACGCCGAGGAAGGCCGCGGAGACACTGGCGTGACGACCTCGACGCTTTCTGCCTTAACTGGTGGGATGAAGCCGAGGACCGCAATACTTGGAAGACAATGGGGGAGAACTTTGCCTAGCAGTGAGACAGTATTAAAAAATCAAAATCAAAAATATTTATTGTAAAAAACACACATAAAATATACAAGGTTGTGTGGGAACTCTTCTTTTAAGTTCTCAAGTACTTATAGGCTAAAAAAAAAGAAAAAAATACGTAGATAAAAACGCAATACACACCTACTAATACTTTTAACATACGTTTAATAGAATCCTCACACCAATACAGTGATTATACGAGTACTATTGAACACATATGAGTGTGAGCTACAACCTACTAATGAATTAGTAATGCATTGTTTATCAAACGTATACAGTATATAGACCTATGTATTCGGCCCCCTATTGTTTTGGGATGATAAATTAGCAAGCTTACCTGCCTGGATTAGTTCCCTCGATCGTCACCCCACTCTATACGCGTATGTCGTCATTTGTACCTTTTTATTTGCATTTGATTAATTTGTTTTTGAACAATCCTACTTTACAAGGGATGTTTGTTTACGTTTATCAATCATTCATGTCCGATAATGCTTGTAGAACATGTTGTTAATTCTCACTGTACGGACATACTTAATGGTTTTTATTGGAATCGTGTTTTTATTGCAAGTTTAACGTTTGGAGGTATGGCGAGATAAAGTGTCTTTTAATAATGTTTTTCAACGAAAATGCACTAAATATCTTTTCCTAATTCACTGAATATTCAAACTACAGTTTATACTATATTTATAAGAAATAGACAAACACTGAAATTTCCCACTATATTTCTAAAAGTCTTACAAAAAACAACGTTTATTTAATTAACAAACACATCACACAAACGTTATTAAATTGTCAGTTTTCTTAAGTATCCTGTCACTTTATTGAATCATGTCTCGACGTGATTTTGGTTTATTTTTCGTCTTGTATAAGTTATGAGTTCGGCGTCAGCTATCTGTGAGATAAATCACAGTTGAAGGCCCGGCTAAGGCAGTCTCGAGCAATTTCAGGCTCCTAACATTATCGGTAACGACCTTTTTGGTGGAAAACTTATGTTGGAAAGTGTATTATTATTGTACGTATACAATATATTCATGAGAAAATCTATAGAGATACAGAGAGATAGGAGTAAATATATGGTGAAAAGTTATTGAGATTTGTCTTAAGAATAAAGTTACTAAAGTAATCTAGTTTGATTGAACGAGCTAATCTCAGAAACGGATAAGGTACTTATCTAAATATGATAATAATTATATTATATTGTTATCTGTTTTATAGTAATGTTTATTGTAATTTACTCATACCTACTTAGTTAATCTTAATTCAGCAGTTAACATAAGTTATGAATTCCGATGAAGTTTGATAAGGGAAAATGCGTCAGTCTATTATTTATAACTAAAACCCAAAGAAATGTCTGCCTAAAATTCTAGACTTGTTATAACTTATTCAGTGGATACCATTAGGGACGGTTAGGTTTTGCCAAAAATACTCTCACTGAGAGATAATTCGCTAACGCTTACATTTAATTATTCAAGATCACTTTAATCGGGTTGGACCACAACATAACAACAAACTTTGGATTGTCAAACATTTATGAGATTAAAATTGTGTGGGTGTTGTAATTTTGCCGTGTAATTTTAGTTAAACCTAATTAGTTTACATGTACTTTTGATTGTTTATTCATACTAATATTTCGTGGATAAAGCTGAAGAATTTGTTTGTTTTGTTGACAGTATTTATTTCGGGGACTATTGGTTCGAATAGAAAATACATTTTGATTTTTGATAGTCCATAATATCCTGCATAGTTAGTTACATAGTAAACTAAAACTCTTTACATGCTTTAAAATAGTAATACAAGAAAAAAAACGCATCTTAAACTAGGTGCAAAAATGGGGGGCCTTACCATTAAAAGCAATTTCTTTCCATCAAAAACAATCTATTTAAAAGCTACCCTAATAAAAATCAGTAAAATTCATGTCAAAACATACTATTTTCGTCCAAAAACTATTTCACTTAATCGAAACACACTAGCTTCATATATCACCAATACAATATGTTACTAGCCCTCATAGGAAATCTGTTGCAAGACGGATGGCGAATTAAATACCTTTGGACGCGTGATGGAGTATCAGAAAGTGGAATTAGATGTCGATTCGAACTTATCAATCAAGTATTTGACGGTAAATTGGTTACCTATTAAGTAGAAATGTTAAATTTTTGTAGGGACAGCATCAAAGTAAGAATAATTACTTATAATAATTATGTGTGAAAAAATGTACCTAAAATTGGAAATGAAACTTATCAATCAAGTATTTGAAGGTAAATTGGTTATATATTAAGAAAAAATGTAAAATGGGTTAATAAAAATAATCATGTGTGAAGATATGGAGAGTAGAAAATTATTGGAGGAGATCTTTGAAGAGCATTTTTGACAACCCATACTATAGTCCTATTATAGGTTGACAAAAAATGTGCATACCAAGTCCTACTAATATAATAAAAGTTTGTCAAGATAGATGGATGGAAAATTATTTCAATTAGTTTACATGTTGAATTAATCAAACCTTTAAAGATTATCCCAAAGGAAATTACATCCTTTGATTACCTACACGAAATAAAACATTGAATGTGAATGTGAATCAAGTAAAAAAGATGTAATGGAAAACCATTTCGCTTTTGAAAAGTCATAAAGGTTTGAATATTTGAACGTGTTAATCTACTTTTTTGTTGACTGTACATTTTATTTATGTACGAAGTGTGATGTGTATGGTATTTTTAGATTTATTTAATTTCAATACTTCGCGGACCTGTGTTATTTGGATTACAGCTTTCTTTAGTTTTTTCTGGAATTGTTGTTTTTTTTTCCGTTATGTATTATCCCAGTATTGAGGAGAGCAAAGCAAGGTATCGACCTGTGAAATCCCACTGCAGGACAAAGCCTTCTCTCTCATTAATGATATTATTACAGTTAGTTATTAGGGATTTGAATAATGTGTAGTGCTAGAAAGAAGAAATATCTAGAAAGTTATGTATTATATTTAACGTCATTGTTTAGATATTATAAATGTAAGTAAGTATCTAATTTTGTATAAGGCTGCATATGCATAATAATATTACATAAGTTACAGTATGACTGCATCCATTTTAAATCGTAACATATTTTATATGTAAGCTCAGTCTGCTTGTATAACAGGATACACCGCGAGAGCAAATGTTAATAACTCGGCTCGCTACATGGAGGTTTCCGCTAATTAAGCAACTTTCATGTATCGCAAAACCAAGTTCCAGGTTTTTATTTTTGGTCTGTCTCTTTTCAACAAAATCCACCAAATGAATAGCTTTTTCACTTATTACGAATGCGGTGAAAGCATTTGGTCCCGTCAAAAGGGCAAATTAAATCATATACCGGGCGTCTCAATTATTCGAAATGCGCGCTACACGCCACCGGCAGTTACAAAAAGAATGGTGCCGCACTGGTCCTTTGAAAGGCCCATCGGGGCGCTCTCACTGCTGTCACCCCCAGAGGCGCACTTCACTAAGAGCGTAAACATCTACCGAAACTCCTAACACTTATACATCGACGGTAAAGTACACGCATACTCCCGTACGCAAACAATCAACGCAGCAATGTACACGGCGCGTTGTCGAACAGCGCCGTAGCGTTGGGTAGAGGCGCCTCCACGGCTACGCGGACGCGCATGCGCGGAAAATCCCACCCCATTGGTCTGAGATGACGTCATCGGGGTGAACCCGGTCTGAGTGACACTAACAGTCACCCCCGAGCGGTCGCAGGGTAACCTCGTGTTGAGTTCGTCTATAGACAAAAACAAACGTTCTAAATACTGTTATTAGATACTGTGACACAGAATAATTGGTGTTCAGTGAAAGAACTAGTGTTTTATTTGCTTGAATCCAGCGCAGACGAGCCGTCGGCAACGAAAAAGGTAAATTCTTGTTTACAGATTCATCTGGTGTCAGTGATCTCAATGATGCTGCTTCATGCATGACTCAGACCGTAAAATATCTCTTATAATATTCGGCTACCCACACGTACCGACTGGGAAAATTAATTTTCTCAAATTTGGGGCACAATTTTCCTGTTAGTTAAAATACTTACCCTTAATGAAATCTTTGGGCGAGATAATTTTATTTAATGAATTGAATGTTCAAACGGTTTAGGTTAGAGAGATGTTCTTCGACAAAATTAGGTTTGTTTAGTAATATTTACTATCTATGGGTATTTATTTTAACAAATACTAGAAATCTAGGATGCTGCGATGTTTGTAATCCCGTATAATGTTACTATCAGTTAAAACACCCTAAAAGGATTAATTAACTTCCCTATTTGAGTTAAAACTAAGTCGTTTACAATTTGTATCAACATTGGTATCACGTTTTAGATATTGAGTACCACGTAACCCAATACTTTACATAAATTAAAGGCACCCGCGGCACCGAATCCATCCCTGATCTAACCAACCATTACCGGCTTTCATCTCCCATTTGAATATTTAGAAAGAACAAAACGTGCAATGTATGTTATGGCAAGCGAAATGGATGGTTTTTGTAAAGGCTTTTAAAATGGTACCGGCCATTGAAATAGAAGATAAAGTCTCTAAGTTAATTTTGTTTTCAATGCGTTCAATCAACATGCTCTTTTGTATACGAATTTTCATTTGGTGAACTAATTTTATGTTTTAAATAGTATTTTTCATTGAAAGTTTAGTTATATATCTTTGTTTTGGTTATTAAGACGTTTCAAAGATAAATTATTACAATGACTTGTTCAATTTTTAATCAAGTTTTACATATAAAAACAAAGATAAAATTACCAACATAGTTGAAGAAAAAATCTTCCACTTTTACTTTAGGTCCTTGCTCGTGTTTAAAGTTTTACTCAAGATTTCTTTAACATACAATTTTCCTCCGTATGATAAATTAAAATTTCCTTCAACATTGTTTATCTGGAAGGCTCCAAGTTTCTCGAAGGTTCTATATCAACCCTGACCTGTTAAATGCTTAGTTAGTTTCATCTGTTCTACGAAGTTGGCACTGTATTCATGTTGTTTATGGATAAAATTTTGTCGTATTCCGGAAAGTATCTAATAAGGGAAATACCGCTGCGTTAGTGACGCTACGTTTTATTCTTATTGTGCTAATTTAGGCCTTATTAGTCGATTTAGCCTCAAATATCACGGACGCCATGACGGTATGACAATTTGTTGTAATGTTCCTGGTTTGGCAGCTACACGTAGTTTCAGGGACGTTTTGATTTAGTATTTTGGTGGGCATCGCAAATTGGGGTTTTGTTATGTACTTGTTTATTTAAAACCTGAATAACTAATTGATTTATCAAAAGAATTTTACTTTTTAAAACAGTTTTTAATACAAAAAGTTTTAATTAAGTCCTTCGTTTTTACTCCTAAAAGGACGAATAAGTTTTTTTTTCACCAAAACTAAGTTACTAATAATTAAAATACTTAACAGAGTAGTTGAAGAAATTCTAAACAAAACCGCACAAAAGTATTATATTTGACTTCACAAAGTATAAAGTGTTTACTGTGTTTGTTTACACGAACTGCACTTTGATGCAGCGTAAACTAAAATCTTGTGAGAGCGGAAACTTGAAACCTGTATGTTGGAAATTCTGACGACATGTTTCGTCCATAGGAGAAGTTTTCTTGACACTTTTTATGACTCCTAACTTGCCAAGTGTTCTGTGTGAAATATATAAACTTGAATTATCTTGTGGCACGTTTTCGGCTCGTTTTACGATGCCAACACTTGTTATCTCGTGTTTTCATCTAGTTTAAAGCATATGAAAAACACACGTTGAATGTCGGTTTTGTGGTAGAAAATACATACATGAATGTTTTTTCAACATTTTTGTGGTAATTTTTTCTACAGTAGGCTGTTTTTCTGTATTTTCTACATGGACGTTTTTAAAATTGCGATGTATTTTAGCATGCAAATTTTGATCAAAAAAGTATACAATACAAATCACTGTATAATTTTATGAGTCTTATCTAAGTATCTTAATGTAACTTTTTTACTTTATTTAAGTATTTCTAATTATTGATTAAGGAAAATAAGTTAAATTTGATTACAGATTTATTACTGACACAAATAAAATAAATCTTTCAAAAAGGTTTCTTCGAATATAACATCTTTATTTATTATTCGAGACACTGACAGTATTTAATTAAACAAAAAGTATCTAAAGAAAGTTATTTCGAGAAGAAATAAAGGTAATTACAGAAATGGGTGGTCGCATGTGCGCTGCATGCCAATAATTGGAACTAATCACCGTTTACAAAGCCAACCGATTCACAACGCACTCAATATCGATATCTAAAACCTATCTATATAATATCGATACTTTTTAACGATATTTTGCTTTTCTATACTAATACATATTATAAAGAGGAAAAAAATGTTTTTTAGTAACGAATATGCTCCGAAACTACTGAACCGATTTCAAAAATTCTTTCACCATTAGAAAGCTACATTCACCCTGAGTAACTTAGGCTATTTTATCCCCGGGTTCCCACGGGAACATGAACCACGCGGGTAAAACCGCGAGACGCCGCTAGTAAACGATAATTCGAATTGAACAGTTAAAATAATTATCAATAGGTGGTACTTTTAAGCGATATTTTGATACTACGTTTAACTTTGATAACTCGAATTGAACAGATAGGTACTTAATCGATTCACAAAGTACATAATACAATAGCGATACTTTTATATATCGATATTTTTAAACGATATTTCGCTTGGAAGCGATACAAACTATACTACGATAAACGATACTAACTCGAATTGAACTGTACTTAATTGAATTTCAAACATTAAGTAGGTACTTATACTTGTGAAGTTTTGCTCATTGTAAGATTATACCCATTTAATGTAAACGGAATAACTAATAAGGATAAAGTGTCTTAATAACTGATAAGATAGTTACGTAAGTAGGTATTTGAATTTCAAAGATTTTGGGATTATGTTCTACCTGCTTAGTTACGCACTTCAATATCAACGATTTGAAAGTTAAACAAAGAAACTTAAGATGAAGACAAAATCTTGTTTACTTTTAATATAAAGAATATTCGATATCTTAAGGGTACACAAAGTGTATGCAAATTCGTAAAACCGAATACAACAAAAATAATTAAAGAAAATTGTGTTACCAATTCAGAAACCTACGCAGCCAACGAGATCAAAAACGGCAAGCAAATCTCAGATTAAAAGCTGTAAAAAACTTTGAACTACATAATTTAACGCTTTAATCCTGACTGATTAACAAAAAATTCACACAAAAATTACGTAAAGAAGATTACTTTGATTCCGTAAAGCTATCAGACGAAAGTATTTAATCCTTAGATTAGCAGGCACGATCGAGCCGACGGAATGAGCATCATTCGATAATCGGGTCTAATTTGATTGGCACTAGAGCAGCTGCCTTTTTTTTTTTTTTTTTTTTTTTTTTTTTTCCGCTGTGAAAATGCATAGAGTTGCATACCACCGTGAGCCGATAACGGGAGGACTCCCGGTGGTTATGTGGGGCTCTCCTAGCCAGAAGGGCTGGGCCTACCCACTAAAAACACAGCGACTTCCGTCCGCGTTACATTGGGGTACCGTAGGATCCCGAGGGGGATTACTACCACGGCACCCCAACGCCGGGCCCGCACTAAAGGTGGCGCCCCCCTCCCTGAAAGGACGTCTCCGGAAGTGAAGACGTCCCCACGACCGGTACCGAGGGCGAGCGTCCTCCCCGACGCTCGCCCTTCGTACTAGGGCTCGGGAGATTTGGGTCGAAAATGGCGCCTGTAGCGCCTCTTCCCGCATCTCCCAGCCCCCCTCACTGACCCCCTCACTGACCCCCGCACATTAACGGGCACAGCCAACTGCGCCCGAAATGTGGGGGGCCGCGCGCGCCAACGGGACGATCCAGAGTCCCGGGACCCCGGGTCGTCCGGCGGACGCGCGCAGTCAGGGGCAGCGACCCCCCTCGGCTGATTCGCCAATGGGGGCCGCCGCCTCCCTTCAGGTCCCAACCGGCGGGTTAGGGACGGTTATCACCGCCCTATACCGGCCGGCGGGAGACCTCGGACCGGGGTATGCCCAATTGAACTCCCCCCGACCCGCAACCGGGGCATTCCTAATTAGGATTCCCCGGTTACGAAGGCCCGAGTGGGAGGAGGTGCGCGTAGCGCCTCCTCCTCCCCCCCGGCCTCCTGCGGCGGATCGGGTCAGTGGACAGTGCCTCACGGACCCGCTCATTCGCCTCCTTCTGCGAGATCACAGTCTCGCAGAAGGTGACGGCCGCTCTCCACATCTCCTCGCCGTCGAGCATGGCCTCGACCAAGCTCGACAGCGACAACATTCCTCCTCCCATCTGCGCCACCAGGGTCTGTCTTTCCAGACCCCAGGCGGCGCATTCCGTCAGAGTGTGACGCGCCGTATCTGCCGGCGCGCCACACTCGTGGCAAACCGGGGTGATCTCCCGGCGCGCCACCCGGTGCAGGTACTCTCCAAAACACCCATGTCCGGAGAGCACCTGCACCAGCCTAAAAGTCATTGCCCCGTGCCGCCGGGCAACCCACCGAGAGAGGTGGGGGCGAATGGCCTCCACCGTCTCCCGGCCGGCAACCGGCGACCGGAGCGCTTCCCCCCACCGTTGGATCAGGACCTCATCAGCTGCGGTCCTGACCCGACTTATTTCCGCCCAGCAGGGCCGGTGACCCCGGGCCCTAGCATCCCCCCTGTAACGGTGGACCGCCGCAAGGACTTCAGCCTGAAGCTCCCACGGCGGATCCGCCGCCAGGAGGGTCGCCGCTGTCCAGCTCACCGTCCTGTATGCCCTCACAGCCCGCACCGCGATGACTCGCTGCGGGGCCCGTAGGAGTCGCACGTTGCGGGCGTTGAGGGCATCCACCCAAATTGGAGCGCCGTACAGGGCCATACTCCGGATGACTCCGGAGTACAGTCGACGGCACCCCGATCCCGGCCCACCCACGTTGGGCAGTAGCCTCCCCAGCGAGGCGGCGGCGGCTATCAACTTCGGGGCCAGCTGTGTAAAGTGGGCCCCGAAATTCCACCGTCCGTCCAGTACAAGGCCCAGATACCGCATCTGGGCCTTGACCGCCACCCTCTCGCCGAAGAGGGTAATGCCCGCCCCCCTCGGTGCCCCTCTGCGCGGCCCGTGGAAGTAGAGGGCCTCCGTCTTGTCGACGGAGACTCTCAACCCGAGGCTCGAGATCCGGCCGACCACCACAGAAACTGCGATGGCCGCCCGGAACTCGACCTCCTCCCACGAGCTGCCCCTAGCGGTGACAAGGGTGTCGTCGGCGTAACATGACACCCCTATCCCCGGGAAGATTGGGCCCCTGAGGACCCAATCATACCCGACGTTCCACAAGGTCGGTCCGAGAACCGAGCCCTGTGGAACCCCACATGCCACCCGATGACGGTGCCGGGCACCATCCGCGCCCTCCCAAGTTACCGTGCGGCCCCTCAGGTACGCCCCCAACAGCTCCCTCAGATAAGTAGGCACCCCGTGATAGCGGAGTGCCTCCTCAATCACCCAATGGGGGAGGCTGTTGAAGGCGTTCCGGACGTCTAGCGAGACCGCAAGGACTCCATCCCCCTCCTGAACCGCCCCCCTCGTGAGGTCCTTCAACGACTTCAGGGCGTCGATCGTGGATCGACCCGCCCTGAAGCCATACTGGGCCTCCGACAGGGGCGGCCCAACTCCCTCAAGGTGCTGGACGAGACGGGCAGCGAGAATCCTCTCAAAGAGCTTGCCCGTCTCATCCAGCAAGACTATTGGCCTGTATGCCGAAGGCGAACCGGCCGGCCGGCCCGCCTTCGGCAACAGGCAAAGCCTACCTTCTTTCCACAGCTGCGGGAACTCTCCGGTGCGTATGCACGCATCAAAGAGCTCCCGCAGCTGCACTCCCAAATACTCCGAGGCGAGGTGAAGCACTCGCCTCGGGACACCATCCGGACCGGGGGCCTTCCGACCTCCCCGGATCCGGTCCAGAGCGTCCTCCATCTCCCCGTCTGTAACGAGGGGTGGAGGAGGCTCCGTCACTCCTCCCCCGCCCGTCGGGGGGGCCATCAAAAACGGGGTATAAGTCCCCGCCTCAGTGGGCGCCCCGACGCGCGGGGGATCAGGGAACAATTCCCCTACCACCTGGCGGAGGAGATCTGGCGGAAGGGTCTCCGTTGCGGGGCGGCCCTGGGCGCAGAGTTTATTCCGCGCCACTCTGTAGGGCCGCCCCCATGGATCCCTGTTGAGATCCGCCAGCATCTCCTCCCTCGCCTCGGCCTTAGCCCGGACTATAGCCAGCTGCAGAGTCTCTCTCGCATCGCGGTAAAGACTCCGCAACTGACTCTCCAAGTCCGGGTTGAGGCCGTTGCGACGCCGACACCTTACGTACGCCCTCCTAGCTCTATTGGCGGCCGCCCGGAGATCCGCAATCTCCGGCGTCCACCAATAGACCGCTCGCCGCCGTCGCCACCGTCGCGCCCTCGGCATCGCCGCATCGCAGACCCTGGTGAGGGCCTCGCGCATGCGGCCGGCCAGGACTTCAGGGCTCGCTCCGTCGCTGGAGTCGGCGATCCACCCCTCGAAGATCGCCGCCTCCCTCGCCAGCTCCACATCCAGCTTCGCTAGCGCCCATCTGCGAAAACAACTTTCACCCCTCGGGGCACCCTCCTGATGGAGGAGGGGAGACACCTCGAACCGTATATATTTATGGTCCGAGAGTGTCTCCACATCCTCCTCCACTCTCCATCCCTGCACACTGCGCGCGATCGCGGGGGTAGCGAACGTAAGGTCCACCACGGACCCCCCCCGCGACCGAACGCAGGTGTGGGCAGTGCCCCTATTTAGGAGGGACAGTCCAGAATGGATTGACCAAATCTGGACCGCCCTCCCCCTCGCGTTCGTGGCCGGGTTACCCCAGGCCACGGATTTGGCGTTGAAGTCACCGAGGACGATAACCGCCCCCGGCGACTGCCGCGCCACTGCGGCCCTAACGGAGTCGAGCCAGGACTCGAACTCCGCCAGTGGACGGTTTGGGGAGAAGTACACACCTATGAGTGTGTATTCTCCCCACGACGCCGCCACGTAACCCGAGCCCCTCTCTTTAACCGACAGGGGCGGGCCATCTCCGCCCGGGGCCACCACCGCCACCATGCCGTCCAAGTCCCCCGCCCAATGAGGGAGTGGGGGCACGTAGTACGGCTCAGCGGCTACACCCACCGAGACCTCCCACTCCGCCAAGGACTGCAGGAACAAGTCCTGTGCCCTGGCGCAGTGGTTGAGGTTCGTCTGGAGGACTTTCAGATGTCGGGACCTAATCATTCCGACATCTGAAGTGAGTCCTCCCGCGCCCTCGACGGGCGTCCGGCATTGGTGGCGGTGCGGGCGGTCCGTGCCCACACCGTGCTAGAGCAGCTGCCTACGACGTGAAAAGTCTATTACATGCCAACTTCCCTGGATTTACCGACCATCAAAGGAGTTTATATTGATTGGCCCATTTACCTCTAGTTTTGTTCGACTTAAAGAATTGAGTGGAATATACTTTTTTGTTCGGGAGTTGGAGGATTTTCTCTTTGTTTGGTATATATTTGTTTTGTATATTCTGCTTCGTCTCGATGGACAAGACTTAAATTATGGGTTTGGTATCGATTATGAATTAGGTTAATATAAAGGTATTAAAAGTGAAAGTCTAATAAATCTTTGTTGTTAATATTTATACAATCCCTAATATTAATAGTCGAAAATGATAATAGTAGAATAATGATTATATACTTGCAAGGCCTTGCTTTACCCTCTTCAAGCCTAATCACGAGGAAACGTTGACATACCTATTAAGTTTGTTTTGAATAAATAACATTTGTATAAAATTTCACGTAAATCGATTAAATTATTTTTGCTTACAAACATTCATATTCGTGAACTAGAAGGATATTTATCATCAACTAGCTGTACCCCGCGGTTTTACTCGCATAGTTACTGATCCCGTGGGAATATCGGGATAAATCATGTCCTTCCGGGGACCATAAGCTATCCCTGGACCAAATTTCAAGTCAATCGGTTCAGTAGTTTAGGCGTGATTCCGTGACCAAGGGAAATAGTGACAAATTTTTATATATAGAGATAAACTTATCTGTTGGGCAGTTATTTTGTGTGGTCAGTCAATATTTAATCTAAAATTAGTAAATAAACATAAAATTAATAAATTCCTCAAACAAAATTATATCATTCATCAATTTAATTACTAAAACTAGTAGGTTAACGACTCATCCCGTTACATACAAATACTTTTGGTTAATTAATTAATTTCCCATTGGTCATTTGTCACGATAAAATTATTTCGATGTTTCAACCACAGATGGACAATTTAATAAATTTAAATATATCAATATCTATTTAAATAGCTTTACCTAAAACGGTAATATTAACTTTACATAATATACCGCTAGTTCTATCACGAGAGTTGTCTAGATTTGATTTGTTATATCATCAAAATGTGGTTAGGTTAGACGTTTGGGAAGGTATATTTTTTATAATAAACTAGCGGCCCGCCCCGGCTTCGCACGGGACCAATTTTCCTGTTGATTTTCCAATTTTTTTTACATAAGAACCATCTCCTGACAGTAACAAACACAACAAAAAAAGAACTGGCCAAATTGGTTCAGGCGTTGTTGAGTTATGCGCTTACCAACACATTTTGCGATTCCTTTTTATATTATAGATAAAGCTTTATCTTATACTTATATCTTATAAGAATTAAGATTCAAAGAAGATGTAATCTAAGAACGGAAAGCTCAAAATGCATGAATTTATAGACCAAAAATTACTCGTACAAAAATACAAAGAGATTTTTTGACATCCACCATCATCATGAAGATACATCTTACGATAATACAATCTTATAGAGACCATACAACTTTAGAAAACATAGTTAAATTAGGTAAATCCTCAATAAACTACGTAACGTTACGTATTTATTTTCGTAAGTAATTCCTACAAAACAATAGTTTATTTCATGGCTGATTTCGAGTGGTTTTTCTTGTATAAACTAAATTGGACATAAGTGTATTAGCGATATCCTTTTAAGTGATGTAATTAATTTGCACCATTGAACGTCCGTCAAACTGCATTTAGTCGTAAATGGATGGTCTTCATTATTTGTTTTAAATGTATTGTATTGTTTGTAGTTTATTTAATTTTGAAAAGGATCAATACTAAAATGCAACATTGCTATGTTAGGGAAGACTGTGTGACTGTGTTTGTGTTTACTAACTAAAACTTAATTAAAACTTTGAGAGGTGGTATAATTTATGATCTTAATGATCTTTTTAACTAAGTGAAAATAATATTAATCGTCTTCGTGATAAAGTAGTTAGTAATAAAGTTAGTACAAATAAATAGCATTCTTTAGAAAGATGCTGTTCAATTTAGTAATAACAAACTAAAATATATCATTTTCTATTTATAATATTTGTTAGAGAAATGTTTTAAAGTAAATATAAAATTAAATATTAATTTTAAATATTTCGCGCGCTTTCAATATTTTTTTCCTTTCACTGGTCAAAATTCTTTTGAAATTGAAACATACTCAAAACCACTCAAATTCAAAGTTCAAATATAAACAATAACCCAATGTATAACGAGGCAAATAAACTTAGCGTTAGGGTTGAATCCCTGGAGTAAGTCTGTCACAGCAATGATCGTACCAATTACATTCTGTTTTGATACTGAACATGTAGGGATATTGATATCGTATCACTTAGTGTCGCTGGTGTAATTACGATGTTATTAATCTTTGTTAAATTTAATGTAATAATAATGGTTTATCGATATACTAAGGTTAAGACATGATAAATTAGGAAATTGTGGAAGGTATCATGGGATTATTGGTAGGAACTATGTTCTTTCTAGCAGCTTGTTGGTGCCATTATGTACCTTCTCTATCAATATATTTTAAATCCTAATTTCTGTTGAACCTGAGTTTGAACGTCAATAAAAAGTAACAAACATACACATACTAACTTTTGTCTTTGTTTTAGTGTGTTTAGTGCTCATTTAATGTGAATAGAGTTCATGTATTAGGCATCTACAGGTGCAAACGATAGCAAAATACTTTTGGTAAAGAAGATAGTTCTAAAATACTGTCTTTGGCTAGTTAGCGGAGATTCCGAATATAGTTGACAAATCTTCCCAATAAATAATGTTTCCTTTAGACCTGTCAAAGACAGAAATGATTAGGTAGTAAATGTAGTTGATGTGGGTAGACGTGAAATTATCCGAGCGAAAAAGAACTGATGCTTACAATTACTAGTAAGGTTTTATGTATTTGTTATCTAACTTTATATTTAGGACTTAATATCACAGCAAAGCAAAGTCGTCTCTCTTGCTGACGACATTAGTACATTGAGGACGACTATGCACAAAAACAGCACTTGCAATATTTGTGTTGGTGATCTCACACCCGAATCATTTTTGGCAAAAGATGGACGTGCATCGTGCATCGCTCTACCAAAGAACCAAAACGAATGCCAAACTTGGACAAAAGGTATAAAGCTCAAATGTAATGGTCACTAAAAGCCATCGTTAAAGTACCAATTAATTATACATATATTATTCCAAAAATTATGACGTATTTAACTCTCCTTCTGAAACATTGAACATTTGAAAACTTTAAAAGAAGACCTGCATTGTTGAAAATAATGGGGTGAGAAAGAATTAATCATTTAACTTAATGAAAAAGAGAGAATATATATCAATCTTTTGTCTCAAGTCGTGGAAAAGCGGGGAAATTAAGACCCTTGAAAAATGGGGAGGCCATTAAGGAAATTATTATTTGTTTATACCTAAATAAAATGGCAACTTTAAATAACGAATTAGGGTGGCGACAACACTTTATTGAAATTTAAAACTTTGTTTTATCAAACGCAAATCCTATAATCTTACTTTATTGTGATTCAGACTTAAAATTTAATTTGGTACATTTTTACTTGGGTGCACATCCAATTATTGGCTTGAGATAGTGTGATGATTACACCTAAGAGAGTGTTCCTCCTCAATATACTATACTACTAATATTATCGGTAAGAGACCGGACTTAGTAGAAATATTGCCCCGCGGTTTCTTGCCCAATCCTAATATTGATTTAAAGAATTTCAACATCTCTGTATGTGATGGAAATAAACATTTCTTACTATCACGATATGGTGACACCCAAAGCAATACAACTACAATTTAACAGATTTATCGCCTCTTATATTATGACTAAACATCGTCAATTTATCGAGCGAAAACGCTTTCGCTCGGAGCTATGTGCGATTGAAAAATTGTAGCGATCGTTGGGGATTACGTAATTTCGTGTAGCTCTATCCCTGATCCGCCCAAGGGCAGGACGGTGACAGGGGCAGGCGTACCGAACCTACCTACGTTCATACTCACCTTCAAACTCGAGATGAGAATGTCACTCGCGTAATATGTAATTATTCCTGACGAATTTCGGTAAATGTACGTTACATTTATGTCGTTGTTTTGTACGCTGTAATTATCGTTTATGTTTTGTGGTTTAATTGTCTATGTATATTAATTGTGTGGTTACATTTGTGTAAAATTCGGCTTTCAAACTGTAATAAGTATACGGTATGTTTTAAAAATGAATTGATTTAGAAGGAAGAGGAAAATAGGAGATTGGACATTTCTTCGCTTTATTAATTTTTGGTTTCATAAAAAATAAGTAGCTTGTCTATGAAAATAAGTAAGACACGTTTATAATACAACTGAATAAACCCGATTTGCTTTTAGAAGTTCATAGTAACCACATTGTTATGCTAATTGGTTTTCTCTATAAAACTCAACACACCTGCAAGCCAGACGGACAAAGGCTGACCAAACTGAATTAAAACTCTACAAATAAGTATTGAGCGTGATGTGTAGCGTTTGTGACTGATATAGGGATAGAATCGGATTAAGCCGACCATCCTGTTCGCCGGAGCCACGGCATGCTTTTGTTTTAACATTCTATCCATTGGCTTTGATGGCACCCTTTACAGTGAACCCCGTTGAGTACTTTAATTGTTTATTTTTGGTAGAGACTATACTATTTATTCGTAGAACAGCGTGCGATTATAAACATCAAAATACCTATTTATTATTAGTATATTACTGTGGGATTTAATCTATCAGATTTAAGGAATATCTGGGTTGAAATATACTTCACCTAAACCAACTAAGCATGGATGGTGTAGTTTTCCACAAGTATGGAAAGTTTGAAATGGGTGCGGTATTTCTGGAGCTGTTATTGTAGATCATATGATATTAATTTGAATGTCAATATGAGTTAAGGAAGGTTGGGAGGTCTGTGTGAATGGTACAAATGGAATGGCTGACAGCGAGAAATGGAACAAAAAAATATATACAAATTAAAAAATCTGGGTTTTAAAGTGTAAGGTTTTTAATCTAAACGGTTAAACATAGCTGCAGCTAATTACCCCATCAAATACAATGTTCCTACATTGTACAATATGTAAAACTATTACAAGCAACTACACATTTTTTACAGATAAAACTTGGTATAAAATTGTAAAAGTCAAAAGGGGAACATGTGTTGGTTATGGGGAGTTGTCTCGCGGGAGAAGAGAATGCACACGTTTATGCATTAACATTGGTCTCTGTGGAGGGTTCTTAGAAACACATTTTTGGACGAAAACCTCTCAGACATTCTAATGAGGCCTGCGTATTTGTATTAAGAATGGAACATTCACATTTTAAACTTGAAAATACTTTTACGATGACAGCCTCTTAAAGTTTCGTACAATTTTCACAAATGAGTGCACATAGCTTAATAATTCAATTGTTAAGTGGTTACGTCTGCGTTGAGTTGTGAATTTTGAAATTTGTTATGTGATAAAATATATTTATTGTTGGTATTGAATTATTCTGTAGCTTCATAATTTACTTTGAAACTTTTAAATGTTCAAACGATCAAAGATTAAGTAGTATAAGATGTACTTCTTATTTAAAAAATATGTTTTGAATAGCCATTAAAATGAAGACGATTTTGGGTGAAATTCGATTTAGATATTGAATCCCGAAATATCACGACCAAAACAATTTATTTGTAAGCTCAATCACTCATATAAAAATACCGCAGCAATTTTAGCTGTAACGCAAATAAATATGCTTTGTAAGTGATGTCATGCCTTAAAATTATAGAAGCCATGACCTATGAGCGGTTATATTAAGGGTAAGTATTAGTAGCTATGAGTCATCTACAATTATTTTGTTCAGCAAGGTATGGGGTACAAATAGAACGCAAGGTCACTGATAGAAACGAAACTATGACGTATGTTTTTGTAATTATTTAAAGAGCTTTTTAATTTTTATGGTTTATGATAAATAGTTATGTGTTGATGTAATTTAGTGCTTTATTTGTGGTTCTGTACCCTGTTTATTAATTTACAAACAAAAGTACAAACCAAAGTAAAAATGCGGTAATTGTCTCTGTAGCTCTTCTCGGTAATATCATCATTAAGAGACTGACCTTTGCCCTTTACTGGGATTTTAAACAAAAGTAAACTCTGTATGCCAGATAGATCGATCGGCAGTCGAGGTTAATATCTAGATGAACTTACATTACATTGAACAGAATGTATATATTTTTTATTTTTCCTGGTTCTAGCCCGCAATGACTATCAATGTTATTAGCTCGACAACCGAGACTGACGCCTATGCCTTCCAAAGCACGGGAAAGAGCATGAAATGTACACAGTAACAGTTTTATTTTACCTTAAAACATTAAAGTAAAAAACACGTGTAAAAAGCGAGGTTTTCTCAGTCCCCCTTCTGGTTAGCTAGTTTAAACAGTTCACGTTGCTCGCATGCAATATTAATAGGAATGCAGGAACCCTCTGGTCCGCTGCATCACAGGGTAGGGACATGACTCTACTAAACGAGTAGGGGCACTTCACTACCGAGATGTTTAATTAAATTTATTGATTGATGCCCGTTTAAATCTAACGCCTTGTTTTGTTATTGTAATTATTTAGTTTAAAGATGTGGGTGACTAATAAGTAGTAGAGTAGTTTTGTTATTAATGAGTAAGAAGTGGGCCCAGTGGTGAGTAAGAAGTGGGCAATATAATCAAAGGATAAGAATATCAAGACCCTAATTAGAACTAAATAATTCATTTAATTTTTTCTTTTGACTTTGAACTGCATGTATCTACTCAAACCAAAACCGAGGCTGACTGCCTAACGTGTCTTTCGAAGCACGGAAACAGTAATGTATTGAAATTAAAAGTCATTTAAATAACGGCTACGACCCACTAATTACTACAGCCGCACCATACGTTACTTAAACTAACTTATTAAATATCGTGGTTAGTACAAAGTATATAATAACAGACTGTCGAGAAAGAAAGTAATGAAAAGACTCGGACTCAGATAATCTTTTTTCTTGCCAAATCATTGACTTTTATATCTTATTTTCATTATACGCGTTGGCCTAAATACTGCTGAGTAAACTTGCAACAGGTTTATTTTATAGTAATGAAATAAAGGAAGGAATGCATGTATAAGTGAGTATTGGAAAGATTACACTTCAATATAATTTAATAACGAATGAATAACTTTATTGACGTATCTTTCTGACAGATACGGTCTGATTTACACCAAACTGTTACGAGACCGAGCCGTGAGTCGTTCGAGACGCGGACGGGTCACTGCTGCACTGATTCGAAACTTCAATTCATTCATTCATTCGTTTACACGAATCAGACACAAACTATTGGAACTAAAACTAAATTAGGAACAGATGTATCTTATGGCTAGGATTAGCTGATAGGATACTTTCATCCCGAAATCATTATGGGTGGCAAAACTGTGGAGCTTAGCTAGTATTTGATGCGTCTGTTAAATACTACGCGCTACGAGATACTCGTGCGTCTGACGAAGCTCGGTCGCGTCTCTGCCGGTACTCGGACTGTCGTCGTAATATGAACTCTCTTTCCTCAAGATAGAGTACTTATTGAGTCAACAAACACTTTCGACAAAATGAACGTGTAGCACGTCCATTCCGTTCAAGTCTGGACGCCTCGGATACGGGTCGTGCCCGTCTCGTCATCATACAAATCATCCCTTAACGTTACGGTATAATTGATGATAATTGAATAAGCTTTGTGTTCAACACTTAGGTAGTATTTTAGTGTTAAAACCATCTCGTATTGGTTATATTAAGAACTTAGGTACTTGAATAAGGATAAAAATAATCGTAAAATGTTATTTTTGTATTTTATGATTCAATTCTTGAAGAATTCTTTTTGTATGTGTAATGTGTATTGTAGCACTATATTTAATTTGGTTTAGCCAGTGTAACAAGTAAAGGACATTGTAAAAAGAATCTACTCACTAGAATTAGGTACTTGTGTTATCAAGAAAATATTTAAACATGAAAAACTATAAGACTTCTGAGCATAAAAGTCTATGCTTCATCCTTATTCTCGAAGCTTATAAATCTCCAGCAAAGTTAATATAGTAGTACATATATCGATATATACCATCTCATCATTATTCAGAGACATATTGTTTGCCTGTCTCCTAGCTATGGCACGTTTACTCTAAGCAATGCAACTGGCAAGGCAACTGGAATGCTAAGTGAGCGATGCAATATTGCTAGAAATGCTTAGAAAAATCTTGGTACATATAAATATTTTCAAGTGTCATAAAAACAAGTTTTGAATAAGAAGCTTTTCATTGGACTGGGGTTAGTTTTGATTATGGTTAAAGTTGAGGATTTTAGTGAATATCATCATATCATCATCATCAGCTCATATATGTCCCCACCGAGTGGCTCGAGCCTACCCTGAATTTGGGTGATTAGGCATTAGTCAACCACGCTGGCCAAGTGCGGGTTGGTCGACTTCACACACAACCCTAGAATTTCTTCCCAGGTGTGTGCAGGTTTCCTCACGATGTTTTCCTTCACCGTAAGAGCGTCGAAATTAGCCTACTTATGAATTCGTATATTAAAATCACATTGGTACGTGGCGGGACTGGTGGGGTTCGAACCAGTGAATAATAATAATAAAAAAATTGTTTGTATGCAAGTAGTGTATCTCTATGTCTATAAGTATATGTGTATATTAAAGGTTTTAACATACACATAACGTATAAAGCTTTAACTTAAAAACTGATACTCTAGCTAGTTTAGCCGTAATTAGAGGACTGCTGAGCGAAGACTGTTCTTTTGTCGGGAAAAGCTGCAGCGAAGTTTTTCCTCTTCTCTGAACAAATCTACGTACATACCTAGTTAGATGTTAGTTATTATAATTTTATCAGCAAATATAACTCAACGTTCGTCATACAATGTATTCTAAATCATTTCCGCAACAAAACAAACAAATTTGAGCACAATTAAAATAATTACTTAGTATAAATTTTAGTCAAGTTATACAAATGTTATATCTGCGCGAATCCTTTGTTTGTGCACGTATCATTACATTGTTCATCATACAAAGCTTTGTTTGTACAATAGGTAGCGCGTTTAAGTGGATTACACTCAGCAATGGACGATGTTTTAGTTTTTATGACCGTTTAAGCCCTACCGCGAGAGGGGATGGATGGGTGTTAGTACTTTTCTATGTAACAGTTGAAGAGCGTTATTTACGAGTATTGTTTTGTGCGAGTCGAAACAATAGACATAAATTATGTCAAAATTGCTTCGAGGCTTAGATTTGTGTTTTCTGTGTCCGGTTTTAATTGAAGTTCTGTGGATATTGTAATATGTAGGTGTAATTTGTTACAATAAATATATTGCTTTTGGTTTTGCGGTGGAATTATGTATGAGTTTAAGCATTTTTTGTGCAATATTATTGAGCGTGTGTGATATTATTAAATAATTTTGAATATTTTTTTTTATTATAACTGTTTGAATAAAAACATAATGGAGAGATATATATTTTTCGTAGTTGGAAGCAAACTACATATAAATTTAATTATGCAACACTTACTGAGTGTAGATACGACTTAAGTTTGTAATCTGCTCGTGCAAGTTGTTGTGAGTTTGTGCAAACTATTTACGTGTAGACGCGGCTTAGCACTCAAAGTAACTATTAAGTTTACTAAGAAGCTGAGGTTTGGTTCTTGTTTAGAGTTGATTTTAATTTTGGAAATAATTATATTCAGGAATTAGAACTTCCTAATTTGGGTTATTTGTGGTTAGTTAAACCAACAATATTTTCATTTTTGCGTGTTTTAATCTAACTATTAATACGACTGTCGTTTGATGTACTCTTTGAAGCATGAATACGCCAATAAATTAAAAGCTCCTGTACCGTCCACCCATCACTGTTATAACGATGCCAGACGTTGCTTAACCCTGCCAATCGCAATCAAGTCACCGTAATCACTGGGCTATGAGCACTTATTACACAGCTCTTATAGTATTAGCCATAACACTATCTGCAGATACAAATAATACGCTGTATGCAGCACATAATGCACTCATATACAATATGCATGTTATACGAGTATATAACGTTTGCTTTATATAAATCTGGAGCACCCGACACGTGTTCACATATTTTATTCATAGCAAACGTATGGGGCGGTGCATTCTCGTTATAATGCAGGCGTCAATGGGTTTGATTGCATGTTTGTACGGCTTTGGTACGAATGTGTATCAACAAATTGTTGCAAATAAGTTGGAATTTGTTACTGATTTTCGTGATTGTGACACCCGTGCTAAAACTTTATAAGGATATTATTGTATAAGTACCCAAAAGGTTTATTTTTTGTTTTTTTTTCTTTAAATTTCTATTTATGTTTTCTGAGCCAATTTTTTTACATAGTGTTACAGAGAGTTCATAAAAGTGATTTTAATTCAAGGGATGAGCAAGTACATACCGTTTTGGATTAAGGTTACGGATGAACTGCGTCGAATATCGGAAAGATATTTCGTGCGCTATAAAGTAATGACTACAGATCGTTTACTTTCATAGAAGAAACTAATTATTATTGCATGTAAAACTATATGTATATAAACACTTTAACATGTATGCGTAGTGTACAGATAATTTGCAAATCCCCACAAAAGTGGCTCTGTGGCACTAGTGGGTAAACTTTAACAGTGTGTGTTTACCACAACGATCCAAGTTAGGTGTTTGGGACCACCTCGACCTCTGATCTCAACACATTGTTATATTAACGATGTTCATACGCTGTGCATATAACGTACCTAAATAAACTAGGTGGTAAAGTGAACTTGCAAGTCCTGATATACCTGAACTTTGTTCGTCAACTGAAATTAATTAAAAAATAAATTGAAGCCGAGAAAGAAGTAATCAATTAGAGTTTGATATTACGACTAAAATTTTCCTTGAAAAGCTTCATTACAAAAAACGTTCATTAATATATTTTTTGGTTTTGAATTTCCTGATGAAACTTTGTTAGCAAATATCATATGGGTATCTTGAATTTAAGTTAAAATTACATAAGGAGCAAATACCAAAAAATAATGTAGATGGTACAAATTGAGTATCAGTAAATAAATAAGTTATTGTTAGTTACTAATAAATATAAATATATTCGTTTATTCCACATTTTGGTCATTTAATCAGACGATAAGAGTGATTGATGAATAACATAAGTACCCGCTTAAATTAAAACAAAAATGAAAAGTGAAAATAGAGCATCGTTGTATACATTTTGCGTTGCTTAGCAACGTACGAGTATCAACTAATAACCATAATCTTCAGAAGCCCTTATCAGCTTTGGACGGAAGGCAAGCCGTTACAAATTACTAGGAACTCCTCGTCACGTAGTGGATACAACTTGACATAACTATCTGAATATTTAGAGAGAACCTTGCGAGACTCGTTATGCTGTCTTGTTTAAAGGAGAAATGACATCGTTTATTTCAAGAAGGGATTTCAGTTGGGTTTAAAATTTGAAGGGATTTTTATTTTAAGGTATGTTTTTAGGACTTTACCTTGATAGAACTAAGTCTGTGTACTGTCTAAAGTTTTTCAATAGTTTGCAGAAACTAATAAAGGCTTAATCTCTTCCTAGATTTGGTTGGGTTAGTCTCTATCTAAATAGAGAGAGATTAGGCTTCACTCGCCTTTGTATGCTTATTTACTTACAAATAATTCTCCAAAAGCTTAATTATATGTATGTCTTTATCTATAAAACTATCAAAATAATGGTTTTGGATACATGTTTCGTACTTCTTCTTAGAACACATTTTTAGGACCTTAGTTCTGTGATTTTAAAGTGTTACTGAACTAAAAACTATACTTACGTCCGAACAAACCATGTCTCTAACTTGCACCATTAGAGAGATGGCGTGTGTTCATCGTTTTGCAGATAATATGCCCTACTTTACGAATTCGTGTCAGCTTCCAGCAAACGCTTGCATTGCATCATTCCGAAAACAACAAAAACGCGTTAATTTATTCGTGGGTACAAGGGGACGGGATCCTAACATTAAAATTTGAGCCTTGTCAGGTGTTAAGTCCATAATTTCCCAAGGGAACAATCCTGGATAGCATTTTAAGGGTATCATGAATGGCAACTCTAATTTGTACTGTCGGCCCATCTTAAAGGGTCTCGCTTTGAATTGTTTTGACCGTGAAATCTTAAAAGTTGAGCTGAACACAAACATTTTAAAGTTGATGCTAATTTACAGTTTGTGGTGCAGTTTGTGTAAGTGGCGTCTGGATCAAGTAGCAGTTTGCTTCGTTACAAAGTTTAATGTTTTAAAAGTTATTCGACAGCGTCTTCTGTTTCATCGAACTTTGTTTTATGAATCAATAAAGTTGTTTTTTTTTGTTGAGGTTTTTCTTAAGTACTGTTGAGAGTTGTTATTTTTAAGTTTTTTGATAATGTTTTTTCTTTTTTTCAGGTAAGTTACCTCAAAACGCCTACATGTGTTGCCATTTTACATAAAAGGTATGTTGCTAATACTTTTTAAGTAGGAACCCTAATTTTGTAAAAAGTTTTAATCATTCAAAGTGACTTTACTTGCATCTATAGGTATAGGTTTTTAACAGAACGTTGTAACTTTATTGTTATTTTATCACACCTTATCTTGGAATAATTAATACACAAATAAAAAGACACTTATTTCGGCTTAAAGAAGTACCTACACCGCCAAGAATAGGCAATTAAAACAAAAAAATACCATGTTTGTATTAACTTTGTATCAAGCCTTACTAATATAGATCCTTAATTATCACAGTACATGGTCTACAACAATTCCAAAGCCTGAAACAATAAACAGGCACGTATTAAACCGATGCAAACTTTGTAGAATCAAAGCCCCTCAGTTCGTTACTCTCGACCAACAACTTCATATGCAAAAGTTTAACTCGCCATTCGTTCCCAATGGTCGAGTCGTGACCACAGAACATAGGCGTAGTGAGGGGTTCAGGTGGAATCGGTTAACCTCAGAATTATATATTACATTGTAAATCGTTAAAAATAATTGAGTTTAATGGATGATTATGGAAAGCAATCTATCATTATACCTACATGGAGTGGAGGGAAGTATAGTAACATCTTTGTAAGCATGCAGAGTGTAAAAGACAAAGGCCTTTACCACTGATCAATGATCATGTTAGTACAGTGAGGAAAAATAGGCACCTGTCTTAAGAGTGTCGGTGTAAAATCGGAGGAATATCAAGAAAATAGAAGACATGCGCAGCATTTAAACTAGGAAACGGACCTGGGACTCCGATTGTAGAATCAGAGTCGAATGGTAGTACTAATTGGCTAATATAATAGGCTATTGCTAGCCGTCCGCTAGAATGGACGTTTAATATAATGTCATTCGTTCGCTAGTCGGATGAATAAGATCGACGGACGACTGAAATAATTTTATTCGTCCGAATTACTGGGCGACTAGACACTTCGAATATAATATAAGTTTTTTTATATTTGCTGCTTAATGGTCAAAATCAATTCTAAATATACCACATATAACATTATACGACGTTTTAGAATAACAGAATATTGTCAGCTCGTTACGGCTCTTACAAAAGTTGGTCTTAAGCCCGACTATTCCAATGGAAATTTTACAAGATATAACTAAGTTTATCCGGCGACCGCTACCATCCCCTCTAGTTAGCAACTGCGAGAATGTTTGACCCTCCCCACACTAGTTTGGTTATCTTTAATAAGTTGGATGTTGGTATTTCTGCATCAAATAATTGGTCGTATCTATGGGGATACAACTGAATGGTTAAGTTTTTGTGAAACTTTTATGGTATTGTAACCATTTTCAAACACTTTTTTATGAATTGCTTGTCGAAGTCTTAATATAACTTAGGTGAGGTTTATCCGTGTAGTGTTTATTCTGATGTTCTGAAAAGAGAATCTGAATATAAAATGTTTCTTTGGTATGATTTTGATTATACTCGTTCAACATTTTTATATTTTAAAAAACAACATTTACTATCCGCAACTGATTATTATCCACTATATCTACATCAAACTAAATCGCAGTACATGGGCATATCTACGTTATAATAGGATAGTTTCCAATATCGTACCAGTATCGTTAGGTATGTATTCATACGATTAACAGGCCGAGTCCGGCCATACAATTTAGCCTGAAAAGCTTTGTTCGTTCAGCTGAAAAATTCAGTGACCCGCTTACTGACGATAACCTTTCATAACTTCGATTAATAACTTTTCTCTCTTATAATCAAATCTTTGAATTCTTTCACCGAGGGGAAATTCAGAATTCAGATTCCGATTTCATTTACTTTTTAATTAGTTAACTCGACAACGATATCTTGAACGTTAATGGACAATTTCGGAAAGTTGTACTTTGTTTTTAGTATAACTGTGATTTTATAATGAATTTTCTTTGCAGTTTTGTTTTTGTCAAAATAATGCCTCGTAAACTAATTAAAATGTTGTAGAAACACAAGTATTGATACAAAAGTTATTTTAGACAATTATAACTGAAGACATGGTTGGATGAATAAAAAAATGTGTTAGATAATTTTTTTTTACTGTAGTCAGTTTAATCAAATATTGTATTAATTAGCCTTTCATCTATTTCTAAAGATTTTCTAAATAAGAACTACAATGTTGGCCAAGAATCACATTCGTCACCAACTCCTATTACTACTCCACGATTTTTCCCAGACATTGTCAGGCGAGCAGCTTTTACGAGTTCCTCATAGAACATTGTACGTTTCATTGTTCGCTAACGAATAAGACAGTTCCATCTCCGGCCCTTTGTGTAGCTGACATCTGATATTTTCTAACCTTTCATGAGATATTATTAAAATGGATATTGAAATGGTATGTGGATTGAATTACCTGTCTTGTTTGTTATCCGTATCGATGACTATTATGAGACCCTGGTATATCTGATATTACATTCTACATAAATAGTAGATATTATACTCGTATACGTAGATGTTTATAACCAAAATATTGATTCCTAACCTACTATTATAGGTAGAAAACATCGTAACATAATCTTGTTGCAGAGTTTCGTATTACTAATTATTAATCCTTAATTACGTTCATGCTTTTTTGTTTTAATTGGGCCCCACCCACTAATAAGTATTAAATAATAGCCATCGAACTTTCTCGAAGGTTTGAAGCATTTGTAATGGGCAAAGTGCGACCGGTTAAAGTCCTCGAAGACTACTTGGACCGTGTCTAGGTGGGCCCTTAACAATGCCTACTCAGGCCCTTAAGAGTTCCCCGTAAAAGCAGTGCATTGATGGTCGGTCGACGAACCTTTTTGGAACTCCTGACTTATATTTTATAATGGGGTGTACAAATAATTATTCTTTTTTTAAACGACTTCAAAAACGAATCAAGTTGTGTGTTTTTTATCGATTTATCGATATTTTTGTGTGAATAAAGATGTATTTTCGATATCTTTTCATTTGGAACTTAAATAATACACTTAAAAGTTGGTCACATTTTCACTAAGTCAAGTTCAAAATATTAAGAAAATCGAGATAAATTCTAAAAGATTTAAGCGTTTTTAAATCGACATTGCTGAAATGTGAAAGGCCAGTTGGTTTTTGTGTGTAGGCAATTAGAGAGACTTATGTCCAGCTTCGTACTGCTATAGAGTGCTTCCATATTATGAAGTAATATTAAATACTATTGTTTCTGTCTTCAGTATTTCACACAAAGATATCGGCACGTTTTATTTTGTAACGCACATTTTCAATACAGCGGTCGTAAAGGTGGCTTGTGCAAGTTTCTCTTCTCAAGGGAATTGTGTCCTGAACAGGACTATATTGTTGGGGCTGTGTTTTATATCTGCTGACAAATACACGTGTTTGTAATACGAATGAGATTTTGTGATTTTAGTTTTCGATTTCGTAGAAAAAAATGTTTGTAGAGTTTATAAATATTTATTATAACTGGCTCTGCTAATATGATTTAAATTAGTAACAAACATTTCAAAGAATTGACTCTTAACTCGATCCATTTTATGGACCTATACAAATTGTGAAGAATGAAAAGAAACTTGAAGATATAATAAAAAAGATGGCAACACAAAGTCTCTTTAAATAGCAGGTGGCATCCTCAGCTGATCCGTCTGCTCGTTATTATCGTACATTGAAAATATGTTGAAGATGAATGCTTTGACACATTCTAAGCGTGTTAAAATCCTTACCTTGCCTTGAAAAATGTACAAAATTCTTTGAAGAAAATGTTCCAAAGGTAAACACAGGAGAAGAAGAACCACCATAAAACAATGTACACTCTCAGAATCAGTTCCAACACGGATTCTCTCACTAAGAACAATAGTGAACCACTCAAAGAAGCTTACCGATTAGATAAACCAAAGGCACAAATGTCAACGGGAAAGCAAACAAAACTTTCACAATCATGACGTTGCAAAAACAACTTTAGGCTTATTGCTGAAAGATCAGATTCAAATAAAACTGAAATCAATGAAACTTCTCGCATTCTGATCGAAAGTTTGCTACTGTGCAGAATTTCAATAAAGTCTACGAAAGAAATATCGGTCGTAGGGTGATCGTACCCTATGTAATAGCTGGGAGTAACGAGTAATAATCTTTATGTAAGGTTTTATGAGGTAGGCGAATGATATGTATGTTTAATGATAACGGAATGATATGTGATTGTGTGGGATATGGTTTAATTTGCAATTGTGTTTTTGCACCATCGCGGTAATTTTTGTTTTAATTTAGTTTTATTTCCTACAAATAGGTACTAATAAATTTTCAGGATGTTGATAGGTATGACTGTTTTTATCATGGCCTGTCAAGTCTGTGATTTCGGAATCGTCTCTTGAGATATTACTTTCCATATTTGCCTCTAGTTTTCGGTCACCAACAGGCACTCGGTTAGCAAACTAATTACACCTAGTCCTCAATTTACTAGTGGAAGAGAATTTGTCGTTCAGAGTTTATACAGACCGATACCATGGAGCCCTGGAACAAACAATTGCCTTTGTGATATTGATCCCACCAGGAAGGAAACCCCAATTCTCTACCATCCAAGGCAGTGACTTTACTTCATGCCCATGAAATAGTAAATATTATCAATTATATATTCTAGTATCATAATCACCATGGTCACGGTCATATCTGTTATGCTTCTAATATTTATCACCACTAATAGAGTTACTATCGATAATTCGATACCTAATAAATACGAGCTTAACGTTTCATTAGTGCTATTAAGTGCATGTTAATGGGATTATGTTCGTAATTAATGACTGAGTGCCATTGTTTACATGGCGACGGTTTTTGATTGCTAATTTAGTTTGATTTGATCTGTTTGATTGTTATTTAGCAACATTTTATTATACTGTTCAAGTTTTATTGTGTCAACTGTTTGTGGTCTCATTTATGATGCTAGGTTTCAAATAACTGTTTGTTTTGAATTTGGGTTTCCGATGCTGTGAGATTAATTATTTTAGATTTATGTTTGTATTTAAACAAAGTTTTGTATCATTGTCTCACAAATCACGAATAAATTCCTTAAAAAATGTTGATTGTATATATTTTATTTCAAATATAAATGTTCTTTCCATACAATGCTCAGTGAAGGCAAACTATTGAATCTTTTCACCATCTCCTGAGTACACGCAAATTATGGCTACTCAGACAGTAGACTATAATAACTCACTAAAACTATGTATCATACCTAACTCTCCAGCATAGTTTACATAGTTTTTAATTAAAGTCGCCAGCAACATTATACTAACATGATGCACAAAACTTGGTACTACGGACGGTACCCCAATGATAATAAATCGCTATTTAACTCTCAGTTTTCCCAGTTTAATACAAGGACACTGGTATTTCGATAATGTCCCGTTATCTACTATATCTCCCCTCTACGATAGGAATTTATCTGGGGGTGAACATGCGAAAAAATGCGTAATAATGAGAGCTTGGGACACAAGATTTGGTTTGTTGACTGATTTGTGCGCAATTTAGAACGTCTTCAGACCTTCGGGAACATTGTTTATTGACTTATTTTGTTTGTTTTATTGGGTTTTTGAAGGGACTCTTTGGCAGTAATTAAAAAAGTTGGCATTCTTTAGGAGAACATGTATGTTTTGAGAATTTTGTTGTGATTTTTGACATTTTATTAATTTCATTTTAGCTACAAAGAATGTAACTACAAAAATGTAATGTAAAACATTCGTTGACCTTATAGTTTTGTATATTTGCTTGTTCTAAGGCATGCATCAAATAATACTTGAGTTAAACTATGACTTTGTGACAGAAACTGTTGTCGTACACTTTCAAGGCTGACGCTGACTAAACCTTCAAGATAGACATGGAAAATAACCACAAAAATATCAATTTTTCTACGTCAATAAATCTAATACCGGTTTTCGAACTCAAATTTCTACAATATAAAACTTGAAACGCTTGATAAAATTGAGGGTATGGTTTATTTATTTAAACCGATACCGCAATCCGATATAAAACTGTGTCGATCGTTCTCAGCATCTCGGTAACAAAATCGAAATGTCAGCAGAAGTCATAAAAACAAATCGATAACACGAATTTAACCCTCCGTTAGAGTCCCCTACCATTTTCCGCGTTTTGATTTTCCCTTGATTGGGTTTAAAATGCCCTCCCGCTATTTTGATAAAGCCCACAACAAAATGGAGGCTCACTCGGACCCTTTATGAATATGAAAACGGATATTGATAGTAATGTGTAAGTATTTTGTACGACTTCGATATGGTACTTAAGTTTAAAGGCCACCTGTGGTACTATATTTTGGGATACTATTCTACGTTTATGTGTCCCTGGTATTAATTTTTGATACAATCGAATTGTATTGTGGGACATACTGTGTGGATACTATTAAAATAATGTGATCTTGTTTGTTTAACCACTAATGAAACTACAAAATATTCCAGACTACGGGCTAATGCTTTCTTAAACTTTTTATTATACTGATAATTGATTTTTAAGTAATTTAAAGTTAAAGCTTCTTTCTCTACGAAAAATGTTGTGTTATTGTATGTTTTCCTTTTAATATTCGACCTCCCATTTTCATCTATCACATTTTTGATTAAAACCAACAAATTGGTTAAACAAATCAGACCATTCCATTCGTGTGACAAAACTTTCGTGTGCAAAAAAATTGAGACTTTTTTAAATTTGACAATATTTTTCTATTCCATGTATTGTGATTTTCTGTATCCTTATTTTGTAGACAATAAGGTCGTGTTTGCGGTGAATTTGATGTGATTCATGTTTTCATTTTGTCGTAGTGACAGCAGGGGGGAGATGTATGATGGGACTGTTCGAAAATCCAATATGACAAATTCGGAAGTACGTGATTGGAATTATAAGAAAGTGAATTTATTTTATACTGGTGAATATGGGATTCCTGCACATTACGGTTTTGGTACGGATGAATAAGTCGAAAAAAAATGAGATTTTAGATATTCTGAACTCTTGATGATTCACAGGTCTTTGAAATAATCTAAGTATGTGGTAGCTAGTTTTTGATATGTGTTTTTTTATAGATTTTTTTTTATATACTTTTTGACATGTTTTTTATTGTTGACATTAGTTATAAGTGACATTTGTATTTCATTTTATTTAAAAAAAAAATACCAGCCCGAGTTTCTTGCCGATTCTTCTCGGCTGATGTAATTCCGAATCGGTGGTAGATTCAGTGACGTTCATAAGTGCCTCATTGAGGCCTCAATTGAATAAAGAATTTTTGAATTTTGAATTTTTTGAATTTTGGAATCAAAAATTTTGTAGTAGAGGAATAAAAGAAAATAGTAATATAAAAAACCTGTGCTGTTAATTTTAATATCAAATGTGAAATAATGTAAAAAGATGAGTAAAATTCCAAGCAAAATAAAAAAAATACCTTTCCAAAGCCATTAGCGTGTTATCTAATGCCTTGTTATGGAATTTAAATTAAATATAATGAGTGTACGGACAAGGGTCCGAGCACAATATATGGGTAAACAGAGAACCGAAAGATTCCCGAAATTAGAACATTGTAATTTGGTCGAAACTAATGAGTTTTTCCAATATCCATTAAACAATAATCCTGTAATCCCGAACAGGCGAACACGTATAGAAAAACCAACAAAGCCCCTAACTTCTATTTGTTAACACCGCAATAAGAGTATCCTAAGGAAACCGTATAAGATAAATATTTGTTCGGAACTACTCAGCTGTGAATCGTAAGTATCCGAAAAAAACGGAAAAATACGGTAAATAGTGTTGAATCGGTAAAGACTGATGGTAAAAGGCTAGTGCAATAGCCCCGGGAAAGGTTCGTATTTGTATCATTCGGTCTCTATACGGTGTGAAAGATTTACAGGCAATAATGTACGATCTTAACAGTGAATCTTTCCGCTCATTGTGCCTTCGATCGGATTAGTTCCGTCGGTGTTACTCGTACTTCTGTTTGGTGAGCCGGAATTGTATCGGTAAAAGGTGTTCACGATAATTTATTGAGTAATTTATTTATAAAATTTTGTTGGAGGTAGGGAGTTAATTAAATAGTGAGAATAAATTCGGAAGTACTGTAAATCTATGAGGATGAAATACTATATTAACATTTCGATTATTTTACACAATCTAGAGGCAGATTAAACAAAATATTATTTCAAAATATATTGGATTAAAATATGTAATTAAAAGCTTACAGTTAAAACAATTAAAACTCCACCAAATGAGAATTAGGATAAGGAAAACAATAAACATTAGCAGTATCCACATTTCCAAACTCCATTTATGAAAGTAAATAAAATAAACGTAATCCCGTATAAACATTTAATAATGGACCCCAAATCTGCAGAGAGCACATTACTATTGTCCTTTCTTTTTCATTTTGAACACAAAATGAAAAGATTCGGCGATAAAATTTAAATAAAGGTCATTTTCTTTTTAAAACTTCAAGACTTTTGGATTCACTGCGGTATTCTTTACAGAAACGGAGATACAGTTACTTATCGTATACTTGCTCAATGAATTGAATGGCGAGAATTGTGGAAATTAAGGTCAGGAAAGCATATTTCAAACTTTATTTCTCTTTCATAGAATTGCGAGTGAAGGTTGAAATGAAATTATAATGTTGATATCTAACTGAAACATATTTTTTTATTAAAGTTAAAGAAAGAAATTTAGGAAAATAGAAGTTTTTAATTTTAAATGAATTTCCAAGATCTAAGTTATAGATCCATTGATTGGCGAGTACAAAATGGAAACTAAAATAAATCTATTCTGTTTTATAATGACCTCAGAACTTGTGAAGATACTATGAAAGCATTTTGATATCTAATTAAGAATATTGGATACCTAATCATGTAACAAAGTTCGATACAAAATTAATCAAACTAATGTCAGAAGTACGCTTGCAAGAAATTACAGTTAGGTAGGGAAAGCTTACGTAATATCTAAATTGTTGAAAGGCAGAACTTTGAATAGGATCCCGGCCGGTGTAAGATATGGGATTCTCAAAGGCAATTTGAGTTTACGAATACTAAAACGAGCACACGGCTGAGAAAAATAGAACTAGTTTTGTATTCCATATACAATGTAGAATATTGATGACACCCAGGTGGCTTAACAAAGGAGCAAACAAGCAACAAAAGTGTCACAGTTACATTTCAACGACCAAATAGAATTATTTTACCGAAAAGATATGAATTCGAGATGAATTTAGCATGAAGTAAGTTCAATTTAACCACCGAGGTGCTCATACATAAAGCATGAGTCCATGAAACTCAGACGGTTGTGGCTTTTAAATTTAATACTACGGTTCTAATGACAAAAGGTTAATCTGATATTCTGATATTATTTGGTTTAGTAATAGTAGTTTAAACAGAAATGTTCTATCACGAATTGTTCAATCACCTGACGCCACCTAAATCATCTTATGTATCTTATATATACAGGCCAATGAGAGAAATAGTAGTTTAATACAAATGTTAGAGCATTTAGATTTTCTGGAATTATATTTGGAAATTGATGGGTTTCGTCGCGGTAACCTTAACCACAATGCTTTAGGTGCTAAAGGTCTTGAATTAGATCCCGGCCGACCCAAATATAAAGACCTATTATTGTTTCTGGGTTTTGTATGTTTATGACGTGAAAGGGTTTGTATTATTTATTGTCTTGATGTATTCGAGTTTCTAGTGTTCGATTAATTATGTAGACTTTTGTGTATTGGTTAAAATATTCGAAAGTCCAATTGATCTATAGATAATGCTGTCAATACAATTTCTAGTGTCAATAAATAGAAAAAAATAAGTTTTTGAAATCAAAGTACCCAAACAAGGTTTCAAAAGATCCCCTAGAATTATATTTATATTAAAAACCTAAGAGATCCCTATAAATAACTGTCAAAAACACGAAAAAGACATCGCATCCACCCTTCAATCTCACATCCCTATGTAACTTAAGTCACTCGGTCATTCTTTTCTTAAAGACCTATGTTGAGAGGGTGAAAATGAAATTAAATTCTGAATGAAGACCGATCCTGCCGTGAGATAAGGGGGATCTACTATGAATTATATCCCTTTAGATCTTGAGAGGGCCTTAGAACTCTTGGAACAATAGTGTAATCGTCCAATTAAGTGTTTGTATGAGAATGCTGTCGGCATCGGGAATGTGAGCGAAGTGAATGTACAGAATTTTCTTTGAAATCTTCGCTTTATCTCGCTGAAGGTGCTTTGTGTTTGTCTAATGAAAGTTTAATAATTTAATGTGTTACGTGATATCTGTTCGGTTCGGTATAATAGTTGTTTTCTCGTATATTTTTTAATGAGTGCATAGTTAAAGGGAACGCTTTATAAACATTAATTTGATTTCAAAAGCGTTTAGTTTATTGTACCTTAAATATGTTTTTGAGCTACAAGGAACATACACCAATTACTATATACTTAATATTAATAACATCACCTCACATATTAACAGACATATAGAAAAAGCTAAGCACATATCTTCTAATTAACTCACACCTAAGAGTGTCTGGACACACACAAATATATCCCTCACAGGGGAATATAACCTAATAAAAACATAATTAACTAATAAATAAGCTAGTAAATATAATATGTAATTACTCGACCTCAATTATATTCTTCACTTTGAAACAATGAATGTCACTCAATGAATAATGCAAGAGAATTCAATACAACGGGTTTGCTCGGACGGGTCGCTGTGAAACGGTCATAATTTTAGATTTTCCAAACAATTGAACCGAACCCAACACCTTTAGGTGGATGTAGTTATTATAAATCGCTGGGGGAGACTGTAATTAAATGTTCACAATTGATTCTAGTTAACTTTGATGTAAGTGCTTTGGTTGTTATGATTTTCTAGACCTTTGATGTAAGTACTTTAAAACCTTTTATTTTAAGGAACGAAAATAAATTGTTTTGAAAAATAATAATACAGAGGATTCATGAAGTATTTTTTAAAATTTACTTTAAAAAATATCTTCCTGAAATAGCTGGACCAATTTTAATTAAAATGTCACTGGTCCTGTTGAATTTTGAACATCAGATAGCTATCAATGAGCCATCGTATCGATTCAAAATATTAACAGATATACCACGTGGAAAAGCAATTCTTATAAAATGTATCTAAATATATAATTACTAATCAATCAATGCTTAGCATTAACAGTTAACATAATAGTTGTTCCAAGTTGTAAAAGGATTCATGTAAAGGATTTATTACAACCACATTTTATAATCAGAAAACATCTAAAAACTTCTTGATTTTGCTTCTTATTTTCACTAACACACTTTCTGAACACAGTTTTTATGATGCCGCCCTCACTAAATCTCCAATATGACATATAGGTCGACTACATTTGCGGTTGAGACTTGAATACAAATCGAGTTAAACACGATATCTTTTCGTGTTATTGATTTATATGAGCTAGGAAACATGGTTATTGATATTTAATAAGTTTAGTGGGCTGAGGATAAACGATAAACTACTACTACTAGATTTTTTATATGTTAAGATGGTATATCTTATTAAGATAGTAAGTGTTTGTCTGTGAGATTTGTAGCGCAAAGATTCGTCTTCTTTTTGATGATATCTATCCTAATATTATAGAGAAGTAAAGTTCGTGTTTTTATATTTGTTAAATTGTAAGGGGTAATCTCGGGATCTACTGAACCGATTTCAGAAATTCTTTCAAAGCTATATTATCAGTGAGTGACATAGGCTATATTTTATGCCTTTATTCCCACGGGAATGGGAACTACGCGAGTGAAACCGCGAGGCGCTGCTAATTTATTATATGTATATTAGGATCTTCTCGCTATTCTTTCATATGTAAAGTGTAGGATAATCAATAACAGTTTAATCTTTAAAAAGTAACTAAAAATATTAAGGTAATTTACTCCAAAAACCTTATACTAATCGGACTAGTATTTTTTAATAAACTGGCGACGTTTTAAGAACGTACTCTTTTGCATGTAAAAGTCTTTGTTGACGATGTATCTCAAACAACTTTATAAAACCTTTATAATTAAAGTCATATAATAAAGCACAAAGTCAGTATCAAGTTTAAAATTTAAACAACAATGTAATTTAATAGGATTAGCCATTGTTGGCAACTATAAACCACTTACGGTAATGAGCTCTGAGGTCTATACCCAAAGGAATTAATGATGTAGATACTAAATGTTACAGCTTGTTTACAGGACAAACTTTTACAGTATTTTATATAAGAAATTTATTAAATGACTAAGAATTTCGATTAAAGTTGGTTGCAGATAGTTAAAGCAAACGCTTAGATAAAAACTACGGATAGTTTTTTCTAACATTTTACTTAATCACTACATAGTATAAAACAAAGTCGCTTTCTCTGTCCCTATGTCCTTATGTCCCTATGTATGCTTAGATCTTTAAAACTACGCAACGGATTTTGATGCAGTTTGTTTTAATAGATAGAGTGATTCAGTGGGAAGGTTTTTAGCATAATTTTATCCCCATATTCTAACGGAAACGGGAACTACGAGGGTGAAACCGCGGGGCGCCGCTAGTTCTAAAATATATAAGTAACGGTTAAAATTTAAGCTCATTAACAATCTAAGTACGCAACTTAATTTTACAACCAAACCTTGTAATACTTTCTCAAATAAATCAAAATTTATTGTCATCAGCCCCTTGAGTTGAGCGTAAGATTAAGACTGGTTTAAATTATATCATTTACAAGAACCGTGTTTGAATACAACACGGAGACCCATTTCAAAAGTTAAACATTACGTTGTTTTGTCCATTTGTTTAAAACGAATCAGATTCACAGTCTTAATCCTTCCTTTTGTCTGTGACTTTAAATTGGCTCATTTGATTGTGAAATAAAATGTTGAAAGAGTCCTCTGTGCGATGTCGTCTCATTTTTTTCTGTCAAACGTTGATTAAAATCCTCGAACATTTTTTTTGTTACTTGTAGATCCGTTGTAATAGGAAATCTGTACAAATGAAACGTGAATAATAAAGCTTGTTTTTGAGTTTATAAATATTGTTATTTGTTATAATGGTGTTCATTAATTGACTACTGAGTTCAAAATGTGTTTTTACTAGTTTCTGTACAAATGTGTACTTTGATTAGTCAATGAAGATGAAGAAGATATTCTTAAGGTTTTTATTTTGTATGCCAAAAACACTTTCTTGTAAAAGTGTTTGTGTTGGTTTAGTTGTCATATCAACATTTCCTATATGTATACATATTATGAATAATAAGTTAAATGCACGGGTTAAATGAATTCATTCTCTCATACTATCACTGAGACAAAATTACCCTGCAAGTCTTCAAAACCGATACATAAAATATCTGAATCAAAAAACAAAAAGTTTACGCTAACGCTACACAAAAAAGGCACCATTTGTACCAAATGTTGTTTTAAAGGTAATTATAATTACTAAAACAACTTTGTACCAAAATAAAATTACCCGTAACAATATCGTTTTCCTATGGTTTCCTTTGGCCATAAATCTTGATAATATGCTAATTTTATTTCATTAAAGCGGTTACTATAAGCAATATTGTTTGGGGTGAAATACAGCCCGGGCCACCCTTAGATTAACTAATGGCTATTTATCTTGTAAAGATCTTAGGACTTTGAAGATGTGTTCGAATTATTAATTCAAACTCTTGTACGAAGCTTTGTTCTGTAGTCTAGCATGGAGATTGTTTTACTCGTAGTAATACGTAGTAGTTGCAACGATGAAATATTTCCTTGAAGAATAGATTATTTTTGAGTTTTTGATTGTAATATTTTAACATAATGAAAGAAAAAAAGTCTTATCAAAATATCTATCGGAAGATAAGGTTTCTATTTATTTTGTCTAGTGTGTTTGAGTAGTTGTAACTTCTTAAAATTATCTAACTCTAGGCAAGATTTGTCTTATCTTGTGGAACAAGGTTTAACTGATCTACTTATTTTATAAGACATTTATTTTATAAGACATTCATACTTTATTCATTAACATTTACAGCTTATTTACGTTATGAAAATAACGAATCAATATAGTAAAACAAAACAATATTTGGTAAACAAACTGCTAGTGGCATAACTAATTGCGTCAAGGGGAGGCCTGATTGTCCCTTTCAGTTAAATTTTTGTTCACCTATCCGTAAAATATATTCATCTCGTTAAATAGCCAATCAAAATAACGGGGTGGAACCGAACGATATGTGTCATAATCGGAACAATAGCATCGAGTATTCATTTCACTCGTTTGCGTTATTAAATCACATCGATTATACGAATCGATAATCGAATAGTCTCTTTTAATGCGTCAGTATTCCGATATGGGGTGTAAATCTTTAATTCATTGTCATTTTTTTGTAGATTTATTACGTCTGGTCTGCATTGATAGGGTTATTTTTCGGGTTTGTTGTTGAAGAATTATTTGTTTGTTTTTGTTGTAAGGCCATCAATGAGGTCAATTGTTTAATTCTAGGTATGCTATGGGTTTCTAATATTAATATGTTGACATTAATAACTGCCAAAATTCGATAAATGATTTTTAAACTTTAACTTTCTATGTTTTTTGGAACACATACAACGATTCTAAAAAGACCTTTACAAATGGCTTACGGTTTCATTTATTACATCGTAACATAGTCTATCTTTTGTTTTTTTTTCTATGATACTACGAGTATAACAGAAATAGCACAGTAAAGAGATTGAACTCTTAAAAAATCAGCAACATATTAGAAACTTTTTCCGTCACCACCCACTACAAAGAAGTTCGACTGTTTTGCTACACCTTTGCTAAAAAACTGCTCTTTTCAAAATGAAAAATGCATGTTTATGTTTACACACAGTGATTAAAGTGAAGTGTCAAAAACAAAATGGTAACAGTACCCGAAGGGGTGGCGTGATGGCGTCATTTTTGTTTAACTTCGAAAGGCTATGATGTGAAGCCGATAGTCACTGGTGGGGACTGTATTTTACTTTGTTATTTTTAAATAGTGCAAGGTGTAATTTGTTTGCCCGTTACTTTGTGTGGAAAAATTGTTACTCGTAAGTAATTTCTTTGTCAAACTGCGATTGCAGAGTTGATTAATTTATAATTTTTATGTGTACAGAAAATTCATCGATTTATTTTTCATACGATTTCATCAGTAAGTATACATAAAAGTTGATATAATTACGATATACCATAATCAGAGATAAAAAGTTAACACCTTATCAAATATACTAAACTAAAATTATCCATTGTTCGCACTTTTTCTAAATCCAAACCTTTTCACAAACTAAGAGGTGTCAAGTCACAGTGAATTCCTTGAATTTGACTAAATTCCGACAACCTTTACCTTGACAAGTAAAATCCACGTCTTATCTTGAAGCCGCAGTCTTTTTAAAAAACAAAAAGGGCAGAGTTTACACTATAGTAAGGGTGCGCTGAGAAAATCCTAAGAGATTACGTACTGAGTGATTGCTCTTACTAAACTCTTGTGGCATCGTTCGCAAGTGAATGTTAAGGTTTATGCATCCTATCATTTACAAATGGTGCCAACTTAAAATAGATCGTAATACCTAAAACTTAAGGATGATTTCTGATAGTTGGGGCGTGTTATAAAGTTAGGAGAAATTGGTGAATTGCCATCTCTCGATTCGACTCTTGCATACTGTGTTGGGGAAACTTTTCTTATTATTTTTTATTTATTGTGTCCCCCACTGTTTTGGTTATGGAGCGTCTAATGTGCTTAAGGTATATAGTTTTCTTTTTATTATAATGTTAAGACCGTTGCGTAAACATCTTTGATGTAAATAATGGGTTTATATTATTGATAGGTACTTATAGATTTTTTATTGCAAAAATGTCTTAACATATATCCGGACCAATACGTCTTTAATAAATAATCGAAAAAAAGGAAACCTGTATATCAAATTATTTCAATATCGTACCAGAACTTAATCAAACTAACAGCTATCTATTCGAAATTGAATCTATGTTTTGTTAACACTGATTCTCCGGTAAATACGGACGTCAACTGATACTGCCAGCCGTTTCCGGATCGGTCCGGTATCCGGATTTTTACCGTTCATTGTTTGTATAATTTGTAATCATTGCCCATTGTTTGCTTTGTCTATACGATACATTGGATAGGGGAAAGTATTATGTTTAATCTACATTGGTTTTATAATCGTTTGATGAAGTCTGGTTTGTAACACAATCTCCTATGTACATTGTACATACTTCACAGCTAGCAGTATAACTATGTAAGAAAATAATCTATGTATGACCTACGGTAGAGCAAGATCTTTCTCTTGCAGATGACCATAAGTACACAGAAGAAGAATAGGCATTACGTTAATAAGTCACGCAAAGAAAATCAACCCAGTCAGATAATAACGGATTGTCTGTGAGTGTGCATTTAGCCCGTGTTGATCTCTTATCAAAAACGGGATAAGATATATCCTTACTAATTCTGACAAAACTTTCTGAAGTTTTCTTTATAAATTATTAAAAATATAAATACACAATTTGCATTTTTGCCTGGTAATGTAGCAATATAGCCCAAATTGCTCCCTTAAGACTAACTAATTTCTCGACAAACATTTTCTGTATTCAAATCAGGAAAGTGGTTAAAATCTCAGGCTGAATACTCAGAAATTAGGCCAACAGTTTCGGTACATAAAACTGAATCACTGTAACCGAAATAATTTTAATTACTTTATACAATTCGTTTAAGAAAATTATCAAGTTTATGTCTCGGGTCTTGGTTTTACACTTGACTTTTAAAATTACAAATAGTAATTTGCTTCATTTTCCTTATTATACTGTATTTTCTTACAAAGTTTGAAAGTTTTTTTACAACTACATTTGATTTAGCTGTTTTGTTACCAAAGTTATTCATACAGATTTCCATTCATTCATTCAATCAAATTAGGATCCTTTGACACTTCTTTACTCAGATATTTCACCTCTAGGATAGAGATAATCCTTGTTCGAATTATAAATTAAATGACAGTTTTACTCTACAACTATTTTCAACAACTGAACTGAACTGTATGAAATATTTAATCTTAACGATACGACCTATTCATGTCAAACATCCCAAAACGTTTTAAACGGTTCACACTATACGACATTTTCATGTATAACTTCGTCATTAAAGAACCATGTCAAATCCGTTCTACACAATCTCCCCCGATGAAAAGGTATTCACGGGTCATTGTCAAAAAACGTCCGGTCAGCGACGATAAATATAGAATACATTTCGACCGAGATGAGAATATAATCCGGATTTAGAAAAGCACCAGTCTCGTGGTGAGCGCTGCTTTTATGGTCAGGCTATGAGTGTAGCGATTGTTATTTTTTGATTTTGCTATTGAGTCGTGGTTGAAGGATCGGCTAGTCTGCGCTACTAACTTGTAAAAGAGACTCGCAATCACTCTCACTCCTATTGATAAAGTCCATGGCATGTGGCTGAAATTAGTCGAGAAATTCGACAAAAAATGTTATTTCATGTACATGTTTCGTTTAAAGTTCGTATCTTTTTAGGAAAAAAAAATCTACTTTAATTGTTTTATTCGGCACGGTGCCAGTGTCATATAGGTACGTTTACAAAATATAAGTACTTGTCAGAAAGAAAAGCAAAAAATCCCAAGCATTTTTTCATCATACACTCAAGTTTCAACCACAAAGTTGATGTAACAAACAAAATTGTCAACGTTACTCGCTGTCCACGTAGCCACGAAAGTAATGCTTATAAAAATGCGAATATCATACAACAGACTCAGAGGAAAGGATATTTACGAGTAAATCTCGCTCTTTGTTGCGGCTACGTCATCCTTTGTGGGACGCATAATAAAGAAATAAAATATTATACTTAACTATATCATATTTAGTTGTAAAGGCATTCTTGTATACATAAATGTTTATCTAGTAACGATATTACTTCTACGAAACATAGTTTCTGGTTTACGAAGTTACTGGTGATTAATTTGTCTTATGAAAATGAAGGTTATAATTAATTTTGTTATAATTAATATACACATATACGAAAATCTATCGCAGAATGTATGTATGTTCAAACACGGATCATAGAATACTAAGTTCAACTATAATTTCAGAACGATGCACCAATTTGGCAACTCTTTCGTTGTGTTCGAAATTGTTAGGGCAACGCATGTATTTTTATTCCAGAAAATCTGCGGGAATATTGTAATTCACGTAGCCAGAATGTTAACCGATGTTTTTTTAGAGTAAAATACATTATTCACATAACGAAAAATGATAATTATTAGGGTAAAATGTAATAAGGTTGGGTAAATAATAGAAGGATTTCCAATTAAATTTTTCAACGTGGAAAAAACCTGTAACGCAGAAAATATTAAAATTAATCCTAATAAGGTACCATACATAATTTCATCGTACATTACGCGTTTTTATGGTACTCTGGTGGGCATCATTAGATATTAAATTGTTATTGAAAACAATTAGGGAGTGGATTTTTTTGCAAAGCACGTACCAACGTAATTACCAACAGATGGCGCTGCTCGTTAGGGACGGAAAGAATATTCATCATTCATTCGTCACGTATACCTATTGCACGTAAAGATAAAAAAATAAACAAATAGTCTTACGTATGTAGTTAGTATTTTTAATATTTGAGTGAAAAGTACGAGCGATTAAAAAAATGGTTTATTGATAAAGATTACACAACATAATTTTACGACAATTAATCACGAGTCTTCCCAGTAAGTATCACATGGACATGTGTTGGGACAGACCCGCAACTTCGCGATAAACTAGACTTATTAAAACTTACGGTATTTTTGTGAACTAGCATTTCCAGCAATTTCATTTTTGTCGTATGGTCTTTTAATTTGTCTAAAATCCTTGTGTAAATAAATCAAGTTTTAAAACTAATAAAAATATGATGTTATTTATGGCACTATAAGATTTGGTTTTGATACTAAATACTTATACAATAAGTACACATTTCAATACATTAGTTTGCTAGGCGGAAAAACTACAAAAACATTTGCTTTGTTAAAACTAATCAATAGTCTGGATTTATTGAGATAAATTAGAAATATTGAAGCGCAGTGTTTAAACTATGATTGTTATTTTTTACCAACCTATATGTATCTATTATATTCGATAGATTTCTTTTACTTTTCTTTCCTACAACCTTTTCCGATTTATCAAATCAACTCGCAAAATAAACGTCACCAAATCCAATCAGTTATGACATAGCTATTTCTTAATTCGATTTACTTTCGCTGGTCATGTTTAATATTGACTAAGTATAAGGAAATAATTAATCTCCCAAGTTCATTATTACGTACAAACGCCGAACTAAGAGCGACGAAACGGAAAGATAAAGAGATTTGTTGGCTAAAGCCTTGGTTAAATACTTGTGTGTCAGCTAAATGTTGGCAAGTTTGTGCTGGATTCTTGTACAGGATTTTTGTACTTATGGCTATTCAAAATTGTGGAGATTAGGTGGAAATTGGCTTGCATTAAAATTATTGATTTATTGACATACTTTTATTATACGGTCTGTACTCTACATCAAATTAGGTTCTCTACTTTATTAACCACACGCTGTTATTAATATATTTTAAGAAAAGTTAGGTATATTATAAACATGAATATAAAACATTTGTTTATAAACATCCATTACTTTATCACTTTACTAGCCGGTAATAAGAAACTACGCCAACAAAATCTCTCAGTATATGAATACGCACATACACAAAAGTTTGAAAATTGTAACATTTAATAATAAAATAGCAATCACAATATTATAAAGGCTATACCTCCGCTGACGTAGTATTTTTGCTGAAAACAATTTTCCAGAAACGTAAGTATCATTAAAACGCGTAAATATCCATTTTTTCCGCGCCATACCAAATTTATTTTCAGAGTCGAATTTTATATCGGAAAGTGGAGTGTTATACTTACTTATATAAGTACCTTTAAGAGCAGATATTTATCTAAACCTTAGCCTACTAAAGGAATATTTTTTCTCAAAATATTTTTTTCAACACACTTGCTCATAAAGGTGCTCTTATTTATGCAAAAACAGTTGAATAATGACACGCTTGATTCACTAGTGAGTTATAGATCGTTTTTTTTAATTGCTTTGTTTTTAAAAAAGTTTCGACACCAAAAAAATGGTGTCCATACAATTTAAAAACAAACTTCAACTATGTTGCCTTACTTTTGGTAGGTCTATGGTCGATTCCATTCATTCATTCATTCGTTTTTTTTTTAATAAGTATATTATTTTAGTCTTTGGCGATCACCATTGTTGTGTTGGATGCGCGCGAATAGAAAAACTCTTTATTTATTAACGAAAAATGATAATTTCTTCGCAAATGTGTTGAAAAACGTTGTATGGTACACGCGAGTATTGATGATTACTAGTCTCGGCTATCTTCAGACCCTCGCCTGACGGCTCGGGTCTCAATAGCGTCTCGGAAGTAATCACCAACTTACCTCGCTTGTACCATAAATAACTATATCTCTGTGTCCTTCAAAATTATTCTACATCAATATTTTATTGAATTTTTCTCTTGGTAGAGCTTAATTTACATGCCTACGGTTTGCGATCTGGTTCGGTATCGTATTATAATTTGGATTTAATTTTAAAATAAGGCTTAATAAAACGGGATATTGTTCTGTTTATTAAAACTTTATACAAGAATAAAAATTCAATTTGTATCTGTTTCTGCAGAAAAAGATTTTATCTAGAAAATTGCAGCATTGGAAAGATTCTGATGCTATGGAATAAAATAACATTAGATATTAATTTAGAAACAGTTAAATATAGAGATATGTAATAAATCAAAAATATAAATAGGCGGATGATCTTCTTCTTCTTTGCGTGTTGACTCATATTTTAGTGGACCAGAACTCGGCCACCGATATGGCACTATCAGTGGCCTTGTAAAGGTCCTCGGGTGTGCAGGTGTAGGGGCACGCACGGCAAGTTAGAAGATGGGCCATTGTTTGGGGAGAAATGCCACATAGACATGCACTATCACGCTGAAAGAAAAGAAGCTGGCGGACGATCTGAAAGGTCATGATTCAAGATGGCGGGATCAAGTTCCCAATTTAAAATGTATCGTTTTTAAGTGTTCTTCTAGTAAATCTAGAAAAATATTACACCAATATAATTATATTTAAAGTTTACTTTTTAATTAACACTTCAATCTTTAGGGCTACAATTGAATGCTATTGTTTTAAAAAGTACCTTAAAAATCACAAGCAATAAAACAGTTTTAAACACGAGTACAAATGTAACCACAGCCTTATTCGAATTTCTTTTTCGATTCTTTTCAATAAACTCTAAAAGGTAAAAGCTTTTCAGAATATTCATGAAGTGTCTCCTCTTTTCAGGTGGGTGTGTCTTATTGGCTGCAAGAAGTAAGAAAACTCTTTTTAAAATACTATTTTAAAATAAAACTTCTTAATTTAGTCCAGTCTGCTTCTTAATTAAATGCTGTTAAATACCAGAGCTATGGTTTGTGAATACGTGAAATGAATTAATGTGATTTTGTGCAGTTTAACTTACTCGTAGTCTTCTTAGTCAAAATTAATAAGTGCCGTATCTTAATACGGCACTTATTAATTAGAAACTTACTTCTTACGGCCTATTTCACCATCTTCAAGTAACGTTCCGAGTCTTCTCAAATATTTTGTCTTTGTCACTTGATATAAAGTAAGAAAGAGACAAAACTAACTTTACTTGGTGAGTAATTTACTTGAAGGTCGTGAAATAGGTAGGCCCTTAGTCTAAATTTATGAGTGCCATAATATGGCACTATTTCACGACCATTTAGCATAAAACATTTAAGTCTCAAGTCAATTCATTTTTGAAAAATTCTCAAATTCATCTCTTCAATTAATTAAGTATAGTCTGTTCATTTAGCCGTGAGACAAAATGTAAACAAAGAAATACTGGTTGTCAAACTTTTAGCTCATTTAGGCGAAAAATATATAGTTTTTTTAGAGTTATAAATATGAAAGTAAAATAAGACATAGTAGGCATCTTTGATAAGTCGTCTATTAATTTAGTTTAGTGTAAAAATCAATAAAAAGGTAATAAACAGGATGAGTTGAGTACAAGTAAAAACAATTCATGTTAGCACCTGAATTGTTTTACTACAAAATAAATAAACAACTATTTATTGGTGATCCTCAGAAGAAGAGCTCCAACATGGATTTTCCTTTTTTTCTTTTAGAAATCGGTAAACGGAGGCTCGTGAAGTCGTTATATACAATAGAATTTTTGTAGGGATACGAATCTTTGGCCAAGTCTCTTCTACATATTTAAATAAGTATATTAATAACACCTTGGTGTATGTTTGGATCTTCGGCGAAGTAAAAGTGCAAGCGCTGTTTGAACCAGGTTCACTTATTTTCATCAAAATCAACGTTCAGATAACAGAAATTTAACGATAACTGAATATAAAATATAATACAATAATTACTTTAAACAAAGAATTATCAAAAATTTACAATATACTTTACTATACACCCTTATTTTGAAATTGCGATACCTTATCTCACAGCTAATGTAAACGACGGGTGACAATATAACAGTGAAGTTAGTTTTTTTCTTTTGCTTTTATTTAAAAAGTTATGATAAGTCAAAGATTTTCAAAATCCCGCCGAATTTTATTGTTATTCTACACCGAACGCTGCGATACACAGCTGAGCGCGGTCATCGACCCGAGCCGTCACAGAATACTTGATAGCTAGTGTGCCGTCTGGTAATACGACATTTATTTTGTATTTTTTAAAGATAATTAATCGACTATCATTTTTGATATTTTTATTGGATATATGGATTCAGTTACTGCTACAGATATTCTGATTTTAATAAGTCCCATATTTTCAAAATAGGGGTGTATAATCGGGAAGAAAACACTCACGTCAACAAGTTGATCAAGAGTAAAAATGACGGGTACAATCCGGCTAAATACGAAAACTATAAATTTTACTTTCATTACTTAAAATGACTGTTCACCTTCATTTAGTAGTATTAAAATGTATCCATAGTTTGAGATTCACAGCATTTTTAGGTTTTAGTAATGTCAATTATCATTGTGATTACTATTACTACCTTAGATGATGAATTGGTTTCGGTGTGTTTGGTAGGTATCGCCGACGTAGTCAAATGCGGCAACAAATACTACATGTACATACCCGGCGTATCCAAGCCAGTCACACTGCAAGCTGTCTGTGAGGCGTATGTTCCTAATGTTTTATTAAATTTTGAACATAATACGTAGTAAAATGTCAGTTTACGTGGTGAAACTGTGTAAAAATAATTCAAGAAACAAATTTCGTGTAATCATCAAAAACAGTATACAACAAAGTAGCTTTCTATGTCCCTATGTCCTGATGTCCCTATGTATGCTTAGATCTTTATAACTACGCAACGGATTTTGATGCGGTTTATTTTAATAGATAGAGTGATTCAGTGGGAAGGTCTTTAGCATATTTTATCCCCATATTCTTACGGGAACGAGAACTACGCGGGTGAAACCGTAGGGCGCCGCTAGTCTATATATATAAAAATGAAACCCGTTTGCCGTTATCACGTCATAACTTGCGAACGGCTAGACCGATTTGGCTTTTTCTTTTGTAGTTTTCTAAGACTCTGTAGAATGTTCTTCCGCAAAAAAATTAAGAAAATATCTCAGTTAGATTATAAAAAAATACATTTAATTTTGCATATTTTAAAAAACGCGCGTAACGTATGTCAATCATTTGATTCGGGCTGTTGTATATGCTTCGACAAAAAATCTCCGAGACGCATTATCGGTATTTCATTAAATTTCCAGGTATTTTATGGCCAAGGTGTCTTATTCCCTACCAATTGCTCAAAAGTAGTGACTTCGAGTTTCCAATATTTCTACGCTGTTGCAAGCGCCATGATCACGGATGAACTGAACTGTTCATCCGTGATCATAATAGTTACTCGCTGGCAGTGTGAACATGCGAGTAACTATTAATAATATATGTATCTCATCAGGTATCGCGGTATCTAACCAATCTTTCATCTATGGTTACTAAATAGTACTTATAAAACAAAGTCGCTGTCGCTGTCTGTCCGTCCCTATGTATGCTTAAATCTTTAAAACTACGCAACGGATTTTGTAGCGGTTTTTTTAATAGAGTGATACCAGAGGAAAGTTTATATGTATAATACATGCATGATATTGTAGAGAAACACCGATAAATCTAGGAGCTTCTAATGTGATGTCGTAAAAAACACATTTTTTGCGCTTACATTTCAAAAGTATTTAATCTAAAAGACATTTGCCTTTTACATGATTTGATTTCAATAAGTATCTTAGAAGATATCTTAGTTTTAAAATAACATTACAGCAAAATTATGATCAAGGCCACAGATTACTAAATAGTTACTATGACAAGGCGACCCGGCTAGTGCACGGCGGCACAGAATAACTATTTTTTCACCTTCTACATAAATGAAGTCGCGTGTTAAAATAATTATTACACGCGAACGAAGTTGAGGGCTAATGCTAGTATGTTATATATTCTATATTTCAAAGATTAATTAAATATCAAGTAGTCAGTAGGGAGTACTCTATGTATTATTGATAAAACATGACATACAAAATAACCTTTTTCATGGTTTGTTTACATTTTGTCTCACCGCAAAATGAATGCACTATAGTTACTTATTGCTGGTTTTGTGCTGACTTCAGAACAGGATTTCTTTACTTATTTTATTACAAAACAAAGGTCTAAAGTTGAAATTGGTTTGCATTTAATCGCGTTAAATTACAACGAGAGGTATGAGAAAGATAAAATACATGTAATAAACAACAACACCTCATCTTAATTACCAAAACATACCCTTAAAATGGACAGCTAATCTGCAATTTAATAATGTCCATTCTACGTTCAAACCATAAACCTTATTACCACCAAAATAATACGTAACTCTAGAACAAGTTATAAATAATTTAGTCGAAATATTTTCAACTCCATTCCGCTCGTAACACACGGAAATAATCCTTATAATTTAGACAATAGGAGCTATAATAGCGTGTTGTTTATGGAGGGTTCTTTGAAAGTAGCCACCTGGTGTTCAAAGGCCTTTTCCTGTTAACCTGTGACCCCGTTGTGACATAATTTTGGGAAATTTGTAGTTAATATTGTAGAAAGACGAGCTGGGACACGATGGATGGAATCGATTAATTTCGGCCGCCTAATTGGACGATGAAACGTGAATCACAGATGATGTAATCAATCCGGAATATTTGCCGTCACTTGTGTGTTTTCATTCATTCATAACGTTCGGTGATTATGGTACTAACTCGTATTAGTAGCTGTGAAAAAGAGGTCAATGCTTTATGAATAGCTAGCTAATTTAAGCTAAGATCAGTGATGATTTGATTAACGTGAGCGCAATAACAGTTTTATTGCGCTCACGTTAGCATTAGCATTTTATAGGATTGGTAATAGTTTAAGCTAAATAATATATGCAAAGATTTTCTTATTTGGTGTATGTTGTACCATAATCATCTATCTATCTAAACGTTGCAACAACAATGACACAAGCAGACGTCAAACATCAATATAATAATATAAATCAATTCATAGATATTTTAAGACGTGTAGAAGTCACGTAGCGGCCGTGTCTGTGGCCAGCTGAATGACGCCCAAGGGAGAGGACGCAAGATTAACGTGCCACGTCTGTCCTCAGCCTTAAATCACATTATGTCCCCCTATTCTTTGTTTAATACCACCTTAAGAAGCTTTTTCGAAGCCGTGATTTCACCTGGGATGTACTTTTTTCAATTGATACTCATTTGAATGAAGAACGTGTTCTTTAGTCATTTGTTTAAGTGCTGACGGTATTATGAGGTTCTATGTAATTTTGTTCTTAATTTAAATACTTAATACTACTTAGTTTACTTTAATGAATATATTGACTTTTCTAAAAAAAAAACTCGTTTACGATTTACATTATCGCCAGAGTTAGATGTTGTTGCTTAGAATTTCAGATGAGATAAGACATTTGTAACAACAAACAAACAACAAACAAATGATAGAAAATATATTTGATATAGCAGTTTGTTCGTATTCATGTCATAACGATAGAATACATAGTTTCTATCAACAAAGCTTCACATTTCACGAGACAAAACTAATATATTTCAGCTAAAATGCAGTAAACACAGTTACGTAAATAAACGGTCTCATTTTGAAACGTTCAGTTAAATAACGAAGCGAACTAACCGCGAAACTAATTTATCTTCACAATGAACATTCATGTAAATAAAAAAAGATTCCGAATTGAGAATTTCCCTTTTTTTTGAAGTCGGTTAAAAAAGGCTATAATTTGACAAACTCGTAACTTCCCTATATCCTTTGTTTTTGTCGCCCCTGATTGCTAAACTTTCACGGTTCACAAAAAAATGTTCGTGATTTTTTTGTAAGGTTAAAACGTGTGTAACGAGATATTTATGGGAGAACATGGGAGGTCATCTGTGGACGAAACGTTTTGGCGAAACGTCCCCTGGTCTGTGTTTCGAGATTTTCAAGTACATCGTAATATTGCCCGTTTGGTTATTTATTAGGTGTTGCGGCATTCGACTTGGCAAAGATATCACCCATATTTTGGTAAGCGTTATTTTTTTGTCACGGTCTCGTAGAGGAAAGCAATGTATCTCTTTTTTGTAAAATGAAAATGTAATTTGTGGCCTGGTTATTATTTATTGTATTTAATTGTTAATTTAATTAATGTGCTGTCGGATGTTGCATTGTTGGGAAATGGAATTTTAAACACTTGAAAATAGGATTCAAAATGGGTATTGTAACGAGGTGATTTATTATGTACCCGTTTGTATCCAAGCACAGACCTACCTTATCTCGAATCAATGTTACAGGCAATGTTTTAGATCAACAAGCGTTACATTTTTCTATTTCCCTTCTCTTTAATCTGTCAGTAAGTTATAATTTTACTACACCAAATTCTACTTCACTTAAACTCAATCATTTTAATTGCATTGCACGCCTTACCAATACACCTATACAGACATACGTTCCCATATACAGTAACATTCAATCGTACTTAGGGTGCAAACAATAGCAGATCACACGGGAGAACCAAACAATACGTGGGGGTAAAGTTAAATTATGAGACAAACAATAATCTATAAATTATTTCGTACTTTGACTTGGTATTAATTCACAAACTATGCTATCATAAAGTTAATAAAACTTTTATAAAGGCCCTTAACGTTTCATCGTACATAATGTTTAATACCGTCCGAATTCCAAAATTCCTGGTTACCAAAACTATGCATTGTATGAAACCATCCCGGACCGCAAACATTGAGGATGGTTACATTGCTACGTCGCTAGGTCAATAAACTCTCGTAGGAGAGTAGCGTAAATCAACGGGTGACGTCATTCCGCGTAGCATACTCGTAGCACGTAGCGGTTTGCCAAACAGAAGGCGTTAGTTTGTGGAAAGATTAATCTGTTGTTGGAAAAGTGTTTGATTGTAGTGACTTTTGAAGTCAATGTAACTACAAACTACCAATGTCAATAACAATGTAACTACTCTTTGAAGTTCAATACTTTTTTGGACTTCAATAGTACCCTAGATACAAGTTTCGAACTTAGTTAGGAGTCAGTTACTATAATGAGATGATGTAGTGAATGATTATGTTATGTTACTATTAAATCTGTCAAATTTAATAAAAAAAAACAAAAATTTGAATGAAATAAAAATGCGTTTCTAAGGGTAATAATATTTCTTTTACGAAAATTTATAATTTAAGATATTAAAGTCTCTGATAAAAGCGACAGTGAAAGGAGCAATTCGTTTCCAAAAGTTACAACTTTGAGAGTAACTTTGAATCGAACAAGGATTAAGAAAGGGGTTTGGTAACAAGTGAATCGTAAAAGCATTTATGTATAAGTCCTTTAAAAATATTTAAGTAACCGTTTTACAATTTTTATTTTATTTTATTAAAACTATGCAGTAAAAAAATTAGTTAATCAAGTATTTGTGTTTTGTAATAACTTTCATAATGTAAACTATATTTTCTGAAAAACGATGTTATACAACGAATTGTTAAGAATTAAAATGAAGTAAAAGAGATGTAGTCAAAAGTATACATTATAGAGTCACCAAGTTTCCCGTGCCGGCGGCCAAAAGTGGAAGCTACTATTGTCATCTTTATTCTCATGTCATTTAGATTCATTTTCAATAAACTGACAACCAAAAGATGCGACGCTATCACCGCCACAGAAATCTTGGTGACTCTATACAGCATCTGAATAATTAAAAAAACAAAACACGCTCGCATACATCCACGAATATCTAATGGGTGATTTTTTTGAGGTTAGGATTTTCATGCATTAGTATTTGCTCAGATTTTTTGAGGTTATGATTTTCATGCATTATTATTTGCTCAGTATGCTTTGACATTTCATCATGAATAGACTTACTAACGAGCAACGCTTGCAAATCATTGAATTTTATTACCAAAATCAGTGTTCGGTTCGAAATGTGTTTCGCGCTTTACGCCCGATTTATGGTCTACATAATCGACCAAGTGAGCAAACAATTAATGCGATTGTGACCAAGTTTCGCACTCAGTTTACTTTATTGGACATTAAACCAACCACACGAATGCGTACAGTGCGTACAGAAGAGAATATTGCGTCTGTTTCTGAGAGTGTTGCTGAAGACCGTGAAATGTCTATTCGTCGCCGTTCGCAGCAATTGGGTTTGTGTTATTCGACCACATGGAAGATTTTACGCAAAGATCTTGGTGTAAAACCGTATAAAATACAGCTCCTGCAAGAACTGAAGCCGAACGATCTGCCACAACGTCGAATTTTCAGTGAATGGGCCCTAGAAAAGTTGGCAGAAAATCCGCTTTTTTATCGACAAATTTTGTTCAGCGATGAGGCTCATTTCTGGTTGAATGGCTACGTAAATAAGCAAAATTGCCGCATTTGGAGTGAAGAGCAACCAGAAGCCGTTCAAGAACTGCCCATGCATCCCGAAAAATGCACTGTTTGGTGTGGTTTGTACGCTGGTGGAATCATTGGACCGTATTTTTTCAAAGATGCTGTTGGACGCAACGTTACAGTGAATGGCGATCGCTATCGTTCGATGCTAACAAACTTTTTGTTGCCAAAAATGGAAGAACTGAACTTGGTTGACATGTGGTTTCAACAAGATGGCGCTACATGCCACACAGCTCGCGATTCTATGGCCATTTTGAGGGAAAACTTCGGAGAACAATTCATCTCAAGAAATGGACCGGTAAGTTGGCCACCAAGATCATGCGATTTGACGCCTTTAGACTATTTTTTGTGGGGCTACGTCAAGTCTAAAGTCTACAGAAATAAGCCAGTAACTATTCCAGCTTTGGAAGACAACATTTCCGAAGAAATTCGGGCTATTCCGGCCGAAATGCTCGAAAAAGTTGCCCAAAATTGGACTTTCCGAATGGACCACCTAAGACGCAGCCGCGGTCAACATTTAAATGAAATTATCTTCAAAAAGTAAATGTCATGTACCAATCTAACGTTTAAAATAAAGAACCGATGAGATTTTGCAAATTTTATGCGTTTTATTGTTTAAAAAAGTTCTCAAGCTCTTAAAAAATCACCCGTTATAAACAAATTTAGAATCTCCTCTTTTAATACACAGTCATTAATTAATAACCACAAACGCATCACCATTAAACAAACACAGGCATATAAAACTAATGCACAATAACAAAATTTTCGCTATAAAATGTTCACTGGAACTTTAATAGTATACACAACACGATTAGTGTTTGTGACTCTACAGACATTAGGCAGTGGTCCCACCGCGGGCGAGTGAGCGATGAACTATCAGCGAGTTTCTCGCCCAAGAAAAGGACCATCTGTTTTGTTTACACGGAATGTATGTTCACTGTCCTTTTCTTGGGCGAGAAACTCGCTAATACTTGTAGTTCATCGCTCACTCGCCCGCGGTGGGGTCACTGCCTTAAGGCCGCATGTCCACAGTAAGAAATTAGTCTTGTCTGATCCAGATAAAATAAAATTTTGATATAAATGAGAAGAATATTGTCGTGTCTACGTAGTCGTACGTCGACGCAGTCTACGTAGGTAAGAAACAAGTCTTGTCTGTTTCAGACAAGAAAAATGTCTAGTATTTACGAAAAGTCGCTGGTACTGAGTTGGTAGCTGAGTTCTGGTCCTCAAAAATATAGTTTGAACCTATTAAAACGATGTCATTTATTTATTTTGTATCGAAACGCTAAGAAGAAGAAGAAGCTGGTACTTATAGCACAGGTTTATCCTTTTTTAAGTACCAGCAGCTTTTGTACCAGCATATTTTGTAAACTATAGTACAATATTAAGGAGACACTGAAACAAATGTACTTTTCAGATAAGACACATTTCTTACCGTGTACCGCGGCCTAAAGGTTAGATTAGCTCAATAGTCATTAAAGCTAGACCATAATAGAGGATAGATAATAAAGTTAACGATACTTGAACTGTGACGTCAATAAACAGATCCCTATGTAATACCACTTAGGGATGCTTCTCCGTAATAACTTCTTAAGTTACTCGTGATGTGCGAATGGATGGAGGAGGCGGTTTAGGGATTTTGGCTGAAAAGTTCTTGAGTGTATCTTTTGACGGATTTTCTATTTTGATTGTTGATAAAATGTAAATATATTGTTTCGTTTATGCATTTGCATTCATCATCATCATCATCAGCTGTTCACTGCTGACCATAGGCGTTCTTTAAGATGTACATAATAATCTTTAAAAATAAACTTTGTGAGACCAATTTACGATGTCAAATGTATTCCAAAAATCCTGAGATGAAAAACGCAGACTACCTTAAAAAAACACAGAACAATAAACAAATCTAGTTTCAAAGTGCCTATATTTAAACTATACTAAGCTTCCCAATAAATTACAGTACTATTACCTTATTCATCACCACGCCGATTCCTACCTCCATGTTTTTTCAAACAATAATGAAGACAGTCCACATAAATAGGTACCTATAGGTATACAAATATGTACGAACACCTTCCACATTGTCAGCCGCTCTTAAAGTATCAGGTGTGCAACATGAATACCTAATCTTAATGGAGTAGGTACATGTACCAACAGATAAGGGTCCAAATAAATCATCGACTGAATGTTTTACAAAGTTTCCCGTGGGAAGAAACAGATTGTGAACTCAGAAGTACCGTGTCTTACAATTGAGGGTAGTATTTTAAATTTTATTGCTGTTCAATTGAGTACTTAAATTTTTATGGGGTTTTAGTCAAATCGCCTTTGATTTTGGTGTCGGTGTTTTCATTTAAGAGCTGTAAGGTATCAATAAAAATAAACGGAAAAGTTTAGGGATTGTCCGCAGAGTTTATGCGTATTTATAAAAGAGGCACAAATATGTAGAACGGGTCTATAATAATCTTATTACAGCCGTAACCATACGAGTATAATTGCTTCTTTACTTGGTTAGGTCGAAGCAGATGAAATAGGTATTTGATAAGAAGTGGATTAACGAATCAAGGCAAACGAATCTAAATTAACTTAAAAATAAATCCTCAGTATCTCATAAAACAGTTAAACTTATCATCTCAATAAACGAAAGCGCTGCAAAAAAAAGATACAATTTTCATTCTGCCACCATAAACGTTAGACGTCGCCCGAAAAGGAATTATATTTAAAAACACTCCAATTTTATACGAAACTGAGCCTTATTGTCCCTTAAATAGAGACATCACTATAACCATAGCTGGTTCAGTGTTTATGATATTCGTATACAAACAAAAATAATACTAATCTCTGTTGAAATAAAGGTTGTTGTTGAGTGAGGTGATGCTGCGTAGGGCAGGAGCCGTTCGTCACGTTTAAATATGATTTATGCAAGTAATTTAGTTAAGTACATATAGACATTACGAGCCTCAGTGGTGGATAGATTAAAATGTTCAGTAGATCGTTGTACCCCGTAGGCTTGTTTGAAACCAAGATAAATTATGTACATCTAATGGTTTTACGAGTATGTCATATTTTGATGAGAACATCGTTAAGGACAGTGTTAGTCTTCTTTATAAAGATATAATTAATTGTAAGAAAAATATTCTTATTATAAAATACTAAGAAAATTGTTACCACTTAGTTTAAAGCTTTTGATAATCCTTTAAACTGACTGTTAAAGTGCCAAACTCCAACCAGATCTGTTGTTGTTTTGGCGTCAAAATATACAAACATTCATATTTATTTATATTTAAGTAAGATCAATACTATTATCATTAATTCAACAAAACATTTTATTACCTCATCTAAAAATAACAAGTAATTAATTACACAAACATATATAGTAAATTAAATATTATGTTACAGAAATGTCTGCCATGTTAATAGTTCATAAAAAATCCATTTAGAAGATCCGTAGAGAGTTCTATTTCCAGCTTGAAAACAATACGCGAAACAAGTAGCTAGACGCTGTATAAAATTTCCATCTGCCGAGTTCAAGGGTAAAGTAAATTGATTGAGTTATAAGATTTTAGCGGGTTGATTGGTATTTATTGAAAAGGTATTTGTGCATAATATTGAGGTTTTTATTAAACCAACACATCGATTTTTAAAGGTTTTAACTACCTATAATGGACGTTAAAATTACGCTATTACGATGACCAAAAAACAAATTGTTTTATATCATTTACAAGTTTATAGTAACATCATCATCATCATCGTCAGCCCGTTACCATCCACTGCTGGATATAAGTATCTAGTAACATAGATACAATTAGTAAAATAAATCACTGCAAACATAAAAACTATTATTAGAAGAGCGAGGAAAACATCGATAAAAAGTGCTTCTAGTAATTAAAAAAATTCAAAAATATTTTTAGTAGAAATACACATCATACACCATAATCTTATAACTTGTACCACACCGTACTATGACTCATAGGAGTCACCTTGCTCGGAAAACTCGTAATCACGTGGTACACTAGAATGTACATGTTTTGTATGTATTATGTGTGTGTCATTATGTACGTGTCTATGTATTTGTGTACTTAATTTAGATGGTAAAATATAGATAAGCTTTTTCGTACGTAGGTCATAATGTTTATATTTTGTATGTATAAACGTATTTTGAGTGTAATGGAAGATTAATGTAATGTAAGGTGAACTTAAATTGATTACCTTGTTTCGGTTAAGGATTTGTCGACTCATGATCTAATGACTACACCTGTAGGTAAAAGTCTTAAATTAAAAGGTTTCCATACAATTAGTCTACTTTCTCAAGAAATACAAATTTGAAATCTCGTGAAATTTTATATGTTGTAAACTTTGTAAAAGTCTAAAGTCTTATATAAGCTTCCTCAAAATTAATCATTTTTTTAAGTAATGAAAATAATCGTGATAAACTAACAAACAAATAAACAGTATACTATTACATTCATAATTGTAAGCAAATAAAGTTAAGCTCCAACTATTAAATATCTAAAAGTTACGAAATAACATGATTTTGTTACGACATAATTAAGACATCGATAAATACAAGCCTCGCCAAAACCACTGTAGCATGTTACACAATTATTATTTCATCATAAACCGGACTTAATAAACATGTCATATAATGATATACGGTGAACAAAATATAACGAAAGCCTAATTCACAGGTCCTCCCTAATGATGAATGGTTGTAATATATGGCGATTAACTTGCAACTTGAGAGATGCCCCTTGCAACTGCAAGGGAACTGATGGTGGTATCTCACGCGATCTGCGGACGATTAAGTGGTCAATCCCGGTTGATATACATGTACGTTGTAATTGATACCTGCGGGGAAAATGGTAAAAGGTTTTTTGTTTTGTAGTGGGCTTTCTATGTGAGTAATCTGTTTCTGGACTGTCTTGGTTTCAAAAATATTGGTCAAACCGTTTCTAATTTTAGAGTATGTGACAATGATTCTCAACAGTCATTGAATTGTTTTATAACTGAACTGTATGTTTTGTAAGAGAAAGAGGATATAGCGTAGCCTTCCTTTACTACGTATTCTTTATTATAATAACATTTAAAATAAAATTGTTTAGTTCCTAAGTGTCTGATTTTATTAAATTTTCTCCAACAAAGTAAATTAAAAAAGTATTTATGTACTCAGTAATATAATCCAAAATCGTTTGCACCTCTCTTTTTCAGCTTAACTTTTTTGGTTGTTTAGTAAACACACTCGGTTTTCAATTAGCGATATAGAGATTTTCCACGTCGAGCCGAGTAATCTGAGCCTTTGTGTAATGGAGCGAAAAAATCTCTCGACTTTTTACCTATCTGAGTTTGTTATTGTAGAAAAAATTGGATTCCAACGCTTTTCGTAAATGCTTAGCTTAGTTATATTACGGAGCAAATATAAAGGATCAATTGGGGTCCAAATTCAATTAGTTTTACCTAATTTCTATTTACAATCGAAATCAATATTATATTTTCTGATCTGAAGATGAATAATCTATTGACCTGATTAGACCTGATTGATTTATTATGATGATAGAGTAATCGCTTTATGTTACGTTTTTGTTAACTAATTTAAACTTATACCATAGCGAATTAATTGATTACGCCTTGTTTTATTATAAAGGGTAGTGGTCTGTCAGAAATATAAGATCAAAATAATAAAAAACCTAAATTTAATCGATTTACACAAACAATCTATTATAATTCATGTCGTGCTTCGCAATGCAAAATTTTGAATTTTATTCTAATTTTTCTGACTATAAACCTATTCAATTGTCCCGGTAGTTAAAAAGCTTTGGACGCTAATGATAGTCCGCCATTTTGTCGTTATTTCCTCTTGATGCGCAATTTGTATGCCTCTCATACTTAGAAGAGAGCATTTTTATATATGAAAATGGTTTGGAACGTGGAAATGGATTTAAATACAATCGTATTAATGTTTGGTATGTTTTTTTTAACCACGCTTGCATTATAGTGTAGTTGGTTTTAAACTGGAGCCATATTTAAAAATTTCAAACATTATTTGGTCAATCCTTAGATTTCTTTGAATTGAACAGTCAGTCCTCCTAAAAAATCTTTACGTTTTTTTCTGTGCCTATTAAAAAGTAGTGTATGGTAGAGTACATATTTAGATATTCCAACTTAAATATTTAACTGATAAACCGTTATAGTATTTGTATCAATTGAACAGTCAGTTCTCTTGAAAATCTTTACTTCAGCGTTGATTTTTCTGCTGTGCCTATCAAACTGAACCTTCTTTTTAGATATTTTTAACCCCCGACGCAAAAAGAGGGGTGTTATAAGTTTGACGTGTCTGTATCTGTCTGTCTGTGGCATCATAACTCCCGAACGGATGAACCGATTTCAATTTAGTTTTGTATTAAAGAGGACTTACGTGCGAGTGTTCTTAGACATGTTTGATGAAAATCGGTTGACCCGTTTAAAAGTTATGGGGGTTTGAAAGCAATTGTGTTTTTGGGTTTTTTAAATTTTTGTTATATTAAATTTAATATTCTAACTGACAAAACAAAGTAGAATCTTCAAAAATAATTTAAAGCAATAAACCTAATAGTTATTCGCGTGACTCGGCCTCTGGACCATTAATCTGATGAATCCCTCTGAATGAAGTAAAGTGCACGCGAACTCTCGTGAGCCTTACGATTAATTGGTCGCACAAGTCTGGGGTTGTTTCATCACACCTAGGGCTCCTAATGGATATGACTTTTGGATAAAAATACATAAAAATAATGGAGTTGGGAATAATATTTAGGAGGGAAAAAAATACCTAAAAAAAGAGATTTAGAAAAAAAGACTTATAAAAAGTGTATTGAAATCGTTTTCAATTGAAAAATGATTGATTTATATAGTTTTCTTTTTTAAAAGAGTTAAACAAAAATATTCAACCACTCTGTCACTCTTTCACATTACTTCGTATTAGTTCACTAAAAATAATGGTTAATATACAGTTCTAGTAAGATTAAAGACCTATTTCACGATCTTCAAGTAAAGTTAGTTTTGTGTCCTTCTTACTTTATGTCAAGTGACAAAGACAAAATTTGTGAGTAGCTACTCGAATATTTACTTGAAGATCGTGAAATAGGCCCTAAGAATGTACAATGTAACTCTAACTTTATTAAGATAGATGTTTTGTTCTTAATACAACTAAAGTTTGCGAGATTTTCCGCCAAATATACCCAGACAAGGTGACCTTTCAAAAGTTTTCAAGTCAACGATTTAACGTCTCTATTTACATAAAGAGAAGAGTTTTATGTATTATTCATCGTGTTTTTGGACAATTTGACTTACTTAATACTATTTTTATGACTTCTTGTTTGTAGGGGCAAAATAAATTGTAATTGTGATAGACATTATGAAGAATGTACCACACATCGTTAAACAAAGCATTTGTCATGACCGATGGGAAATATATATAAAACTAGCTGTGCCCCGTGGTTTCACCCGCGTAATACCCGTTCCCGGCAATTATTCGAATTTTTCTCACCTTTTAAACCTTTCCTAGACCTCCACGAACGTTTCAAGACCAAGATAAGATAAATCCGTTCAACCGTTCTCGGGTTTAAGCGAGACTAACGAACAGCAATTGATTTTTATATATAAGATAACTCGTTCATCACGTATGGACGATAAAGACCTTTCATAAATTTTAGGTCATCTTATAAACACTTATTCCTATCGGGAATTTAGTCTTAGCACAGCAACTGAACTAAAAGAGTAAAAAAACAGTAAGTATATTAAATTAAATTAAATTAAAAAAAAAGGATACTTTATTTGATAACTATATTAAAAACGCTGAGATCAATCGAATAAAACAGCCTTTTAAAAAAAAAGCATGTATTTAAATCGAAACTAACCTGTACATGCTTTATACACCGTATTTTTTCACTCAAATAACTGTTAAATAATCTCGGTCTTACCACAAAACGAAGTCTAAATTTGAAACATAGTTTAAAAAGATTTTTACAAAAAATTGTACCACAAATCGATGTCTACCTCTAAAATTGGTTTAGGCAGTGTTTGAAATGACAGTCTATCTAAAAACTCTGATGCCCTTGTTTAAAGCTATTTCTAAAATGGCCGCCTGAATTTGTATCAGCTGATTTGAAACGTCAACGTGATTTTATATCGATTATGATATTATGACCTCTTTAGTTTGTTATTCAACCTCTTTGCTATATTGTTACTACAAGGTGCCTCTTGATGGCGCTAGTGCACAAACTCCAAAGCGGCGAGAATATGAAAAGATGTAAAAAAACTATTCGAAACGTATTAATGTAATTATATTCTAATGAAAGAACTGCATTGTGTCATTGAATTCAATTTATTTAATTAGACAATAAGTACATTATATTCTAAGAGAGACCCCTCTCGAGACCCTACCTCCCGTGCTAGTTACAAACTGTGTTACGGTAAGGTAAGGCCTCTCAAACCACGCGCACATATAAAATCATTCAAATATATGAGGAACATGTCCGTGTACTTCGTAGGTACTTGAAGTAAACGATACGGTGCAGGTAGGCTCCACAACACGTAAGGTGACCTCTGTTGCTGTAGCAGGGGCGATACCACGTCGGTTACGGGACGGATACGGTCGACGTTTCCTCTCCACCAGGGTGAAGCCATCCACGTCGCCTTTCTCTGCTGCACTGACTGCTGTTCGCTGTTTCTTCGGTGCAGCTACGCTCTTAACCTCAATAGTACGCACCAGATGAGGCTTGTTGGGTAGCTCACGTAACTCGCCTTTGTTGATAGTAGTGACAAAATGATTATTCTGCCGAACATTGAGGCAGTTGTTGCGGCACGACACGACTGCTCATGTTTTCGGTACAAACGCAACGCAACGGTACAAATCCATTAATTGCTACTCTGCATGTTTTAACTATTTAAAATTGTACGAAAATATAAAATTAAACACAACGTCGATTGAATAGTCACACATGACATAAGTCAGTCAGACAACGTCGATCAACAGTCAATTCAAAAAACGTTCCTTTACGGATTAAACGATCTTTGAGAATGAAAATATCAAGTAATCAGTTCACTGTTTCTTCAATCAACAATTATATTTATAGACAATAATACTTTTAAAAATAAATTATATCAATTAATAACTTAATTCAATAATTATTATCAACTTTTGAGATACATTTGTTTATGTTGTACTCAACTTGTCCTGCATATAACGTAACGCGTTTATGTATTGCCATACGTATTTTATTAAAACCAGAGAGAAACAGTATCGTGATCCTTATTCTATGAGTAAAACCATTTTTCTCAAGACAAGATCAAGACAACGATTTGTGGTAAGAAAAATTCAAACACGGTCTAACATGCCAAAATCGTGTTTGACTGAAGAGTGGTCTAGAGAGTGTTTAAACATCGATTTATGGTAAGACGGTCTGTGTCTACACAACATGGCGTTTGCTCCGTAAGAACACTGCAAACAGTCACGTAGATCTTGTAAATTGAAAGAACCTTCGAAGAAACCTTAGTAAGATGTTAGAACAAGATTCCGTTTGTTTTTCTTTACCCTCTACCTACTTAAGATTGAAATCGAACTTGTTCGCTTCATTATAATTACGTAGAATATTTTAAAGGGCTTTATTTTGAGGTAAAAGTAATTAGTGAGTATATAAATTATTGATTCTCGTCCCGTTCAAATCTTGTTTCGTCTAGTTCAGATTGGTTTAATTAATTTTGTTATTGACCAGACCCTAGACGGTTTGTTGGATTTCTAAATTAGGTTTTTAGATATTTTTATTCAATAACTTTAATTTATGTTTGATGGTTGAGATAAAAACTCATAGAGTTTTTCTACACTATTATTATAAAGATTTGATTGTTTGTAACGAATAGGCTCCGAAACTACTGAACCGATTAAAAAAAAAACTTTCACCAATGGAAAGTTAATTTATCAGTGCGTGACATATTATATTTTATGCCGTATTCCCACGGTAACGGGAACTACGCGAGTGAAACCGCGGGGCGCTACTAGTATTTAATAACTAATTGATTTTTGATGGTTGAGATAAAACTCATAGAAGTTTTCGTTTGTAAAAAACAGTACAAATATGTATGTTTACAAACGAAAGCAAGAAAAACGCTTGCTCCAGTAAAAAAGATGAATTTAGAAACACACATTCATCATCTAAAACGCTTCTGTGGCTGATCTCTTACTGGGATCAGTAAGATTTATTATGTTTTCTACTGTAACTGAAGGTAGGTGTGTATCTACCCTTTATTTTACTCAAACGTTTTCACTTTTGAATATTGTTTTCTTGTTTGATTTATTTGGTTTGGTGGAGATAGAAAGTGGTTGTATATTGTGAAGTTCAGAACCGATTTAAAAAAAGGAGGTTTTGAGTTCAGCTGTTTGTTTTTTTTGTGTGTTGACCATGATAATATCCGAGAATTCAGAAACGATTTTTTTTTATCCTGTCGAGGTAGTCCCATTTTCATTGATGAAAAAATCTCATGAAAAAATAGATAAATCTGTTTTTTTATTTATTTATTTGATTATTTAATTAGAACCATTTGTGCAAGAAGATGGGTCTTTTTAAATTATTAAATTGTACAAATAATACTCTGGATTCGAACTACGTGAATGGATAACGTTAAAAAATTGTATAAATTTGTTTATGAATGCTTTTAACACATCTTATAGGTAAAGAATAAAATGTATATCCTTTAATAGCCTTTAATAACGTCATTAGTATTCTACTCTAGACTCGATACATCAAAAGAATTCGCAGCACGTAAAACGGTAGTGATTAGAGACTGCTTTTAATTTTAGGCTTACAAATGTAACCTAATGGTTTTTTTTTATGTTATAGAATACATTTATCAGAAAAGGATTAATTGACGAGTGAATATAGTTAGTTCCACAAACGTTAATTTCTAGTCTTTTTGGACGGACTATAAAATAAAAAATAAAATAAAATAATTGAAATTTTAGTTTGAGAAAGTTTGTCATTGGTTTTTTTCTTCTTAGGCAACTTTTATTACCAAATTAAATACACAAAATATTTTTTTGTTACTTACTTTCATAAGTAAATAATTTAAAAGTTAAATAAGGCAACTATCACTCATATACCGATCCCATATCAATACATGGTAATATTGCAAAAAAGTATTTAAAAACGGATTCCCTGGAACTGTTACTCATACCCTCATACTAACGTATTGCTTAATGATATACAAACATGTCCGGTGATCGTGTAGGCACAAAATGTACCAGGAAACAATACTGACGGTCTGACGCATATTGACGGATGGACACAGATTTTTCTTGGATGAATGTATTTATTTGTAAATTTATTTGATTCATAATAGGCGTTAGTCGTGGGAAATGGCGGTTGGTTAATTTGGTGTCCTGTATGATGCAACCGATTAGATATTTTATTCCAGAAATACGAGTATATACAAATAAAATTACAACCGCGTGGTTCCCGTTCCCGTGGGAATACGGGGATAAAATATACTACTCAAGGTGAATGTAGCTTTCTAATGGTGAAAGAACTTTTGAAATCGGTTCAGTAGTTTCGGAGCCTATTCGTTACAAACAAACAAACAAATCTTTCCTCTTTATAATATTTGTGTTGATATGAAAAGGAAAACAATAGGTTAACAGGTTTAAATAAAAAAAACAAACACTAATATACCAATTCTACTTATTACAAGTACATATAACAACTGATGGATGGACACAGATTTTTCTTGGATGAATGCATTTATTTGTAAATTTATTTGATTCATAATAGGCGTTAGTCGTGGGAAATAACTATTGGTTACTAAACTAAGTTTGTGCTGAGTTGTTGTTAGTTTAGGTTGTTTGCGAAACTAATTGGGGCTGTTTTAAAATTCATAATGAAGTTTTGGGTTGGCTATAATTTTATACGTTGTTATTGTTATTCTATAGAAAAACATAAAAGTTTAAAGTATCAAACTGTAGCCCTTAGCAGAAATACTCTATCTGAATGTCGATATATTATTGTAAAATATAATGAAAGGTGAAATAACTACGCTTACTTAATAAGTGATGGCGAATTTAAATACGAAGCACTCTCGATCCAAACAAAACAACAAAATAGAAACTAAATAATTTTCTGTCAATATTTTCCTTTTCAAAATTTACATTATAAACAATTTATTACAGGGAAATTAATTTACGTACAAAACTATCCCTTACCGTCATAACAAGGAAAACCATACAAATAATCAACTTTGACCTGTTCCCGCGCTGTCTGCTGCAAAAACCCATCTATTTATAAAACTTGCAGTAATTTAATTAGCAAGACTATTACTGTACTAATTAACTATTAACAACTGATTCATCAGAGGAAGCTCCGTGTTAAAATGGCCGTTGACGAGTCAGTTTAACTGATCATTTGAACTGGCGTCCATCCAAATATCGTCGTCAATCACCGGAGCGATTCCAGATTTCAGTGGGGAAATCTAGTTGAAAACTTTTGCTTTGACAGTATTCAAAATTGATTGTAAAACCTGGTTTAGTGCTAAATCAGACTAAAAATGCAACGCAAATAAGGCAGTTGGAGTGGCGCAAAGTTTTACGTCTGAACTGATCAGTTCAACTGACTCGTCAATTAAAGTGAAGACTACTTTGACTGCGGTATACTCGTGCCTAAATGACGTGGCTCTTTTCAAGTGATCTTGGTTTCAAGCCGGATCAAGCATTCAAGGACAAATGTCAGTTCTCGGGATTTGGATGAATGTGATGTGAACTTGATTATATGTTATTTCAAACGTCTATGGAAGATAGGAAATTGTAATTGTTAAATTTAAATTCTCGGTCTGGGTGTGTGTGGGTATGAGTGTGTGCGTAGTTTCTTATACCCTAGATTCGAACTTAGTTAGGGGTCAGTTACTAATAATGCGATGATTTAATGAATGATTATGTTATGATATAAAATTTAAATTTCTTTATGGCCCTTACATGAAAGTGTTTCTAGTTTAAAAACAAAAGATTACTATGATTGTTGCAGACTAATTTAAAACACCTTCTTACTATAGCTATTAAACAAGTTTACTATATTTTGTTTATTGTGCTATTTTCCTTGTCCTGAGACAATACATAATTTAAATATACTTCCATGTTTATTTTTATCACTTCCTCAAACGCATATGTTATGTCACTAAAAAATAAATAGATTTGGTATATTCCAAACATGGCCGATTCGATCCGATCGATTCCAATTTTAAAAACCTTTTGCTAAAAGGAAGCTAAGTCATAATTATATATCTGATTAATATAGACTATAGTCTATATTAATATAATCATATATTATGCCAATTTTCCGACCAAATCAATATTCGTTTACAAATAAAACTTATTAATAATTTTCCTGGTATCATGCAGAAGGTTTCGTGTATATTATCGAAGGTCAATTTGGTATGAGTCATACTAAAATTAGGGCAATTCGTTTCGCGGTTCGAGCATCAATGATCAATAGTGTTTTATTAAAGGCCGATACAATTTGGTTTCGGTCTACTGATATTGAAACAATTGAATGTAGTAAATGATACTTTGTGGTTTTCAATACAACGGATACTGGTTTCAAATAAATTGATTTAATACTAAAATTGGGTTCCTTCGCTATACTTTGTTTTTTATTTGGTACGAGTATTGTTCTTACAGAAAAACTACTAGTACTTAAATGTAACGGTATTTACCGTAAGAAAATCATAGTCACGGTAATTCATAGTTATTTTGATAAACAATGGTAATGAATCAAGGCGTAGTATACGCTACGTTTTTTATTGTTTTCGTAGGACTTAAAACGCAAATTCGATTTTTTAAATTTTGAATTTAAACTATTAGATTAGTACCTTTATTTTGAAGAGGTCTTTCAAATCTAGGGCCTATGGAATTTCATCATCAGCCTATATACTAGTCCACTGCTGGACATAGGCCTCTTCCAATGATTTCCATCGGGGACGGTTAGACTTTGAGCTCTACGATTTCTATAAGTAAATTGTCACACAATTTTAGGTACTCAACTCAATATCGTGTCAACTTTTCACACAGAAACTTATAGCCGCTTTACTAGACATAGTGATAACAAGTTTTATAGCACGTTAAACGTTTCGTTCCAAATTACATACAAGTAGCACTATTCGTGTAATTATCCGTGACTAATGTAGATACCGTGTTAATTTTACACTCACTTTGTAGTTGGAAAACTAACCTTGACCCCTTGTAATAATACTCACAATGGTGACTCATAGTTCTATTAAGCATTCTATGTCGCAACTTGCTATTAGGGTTCCTTATAAATAGCTATACAATTTTATTGTTTATTTATATCGGGTTAAGAATTATTATTGAACATGCGATAAATTTGAAACATATAAATGTACCGAATGACGTACACCATTTGTAAAACTTATACTACGAGTACATATTTTAGCACAGTTTAAACTAAGTTATTGAAGCAGGGAAATTCGGATATTAATTTCTTGTATCTCGTAGAAGAGCTACAAGAAAAGATTTAAGAAAATCTCCTTCCAGATAAGGGTAAATAGGGATGATAGGAACTTAAATAAACGTTCACATATCTACATACATTTATCACACATCAGCATTTATAGTTGAAAAAAAGGCAAATTATGGCTTGTAAGGTCCTACTGCATTGAGAAAGAATGAAATGTTTAAATTGCTTGCTAAATAAGACAGTCTTAAATAAACAGATATACGTAAATTAGTATATTGTTTTGTGCGCGAATTCAACCAGGTTTGGGCATAGCAGGTTATACCAAATACGCCATTTCGTCGTTAAAGTTTAATGGTATGTTACCAATGGGAAATCTCATACACAGCATAATATTTTCATAAAACCCGTAATAACTTGTGTAATATGTATGAGGTACACCATAACTCATATATTTTTATAATAACCCGTTTTTTTCACGAAGCTTACTTTTCTATTTGCATATGTAAAGATTTAGTATTGAAAACACGCAACTGAACAACACGCATGTCTGAGTATTTGATTATTATAATTTGAAACGTAAATGTACCGCATGAGTATGTCGTGATATTTGTAACGTTATACCGATGAAGTGAGCAGATTCAGTGAATTGAGAGAGAGTGAGGGAGTGAATTGCCACCGAACTGTTAATCTGTTACAATTCTGATATCCAAAATTTCTGTCGACCGAATGCAATTTGGCTCAACAGTTAAACCAATAATTTCTTGTTTAAGTTGCTGGCAAGGGAGTAAGTAAAAACAAAGTAAGAAATCCATCTGAACGACAGAAACTTCTCTTAATTGATAATATTGGTACATTGAGACAGAATAATTATGCGCAACCAACAAGAATGCCTAATGCACTAGACGACCGCTGAATAAAAATAGAAGAGATTTTATTTAAATGACAATATTCAACAAACAAATACTCCAAACATCAATCCAATAATTGAAATTAAATTTTCCTTTCTAGTGACAATGTGAATTTATATACGGTTTCCTTAATCGAGTGTCCAAGTCACCTTCGAGGTGGGGTTGGGATAAGATAAATACCACTATCTCAAGTTAATGGGTTTCTGTCTTGGGGGTGTCCATTCGAAACATGCCACCAAGATCACGGCAAGTTTGATTTGTCTTCGTTACAGGGACGTGGACGGTGATGCAAACAGAATTTCAATCTTAACAACCCTATTCAATTATGTGGTTCTGACCACTGTTGTATTGTTATTGATTGTTTAAAGTGTTGATTTGTCTTGGTTTTGGCTCTATATTTTCTTGGGTAAACTTCCAGTTCACTTTTTACTCTTTAGATTTTACAAGCCAATAGGTAAGTATGTACCTACTTTACCTTTTTTACACTACGTATAAACTAATATAGTAGTGAGCCCCGAACGTTTAACTATATACCATTAGTAGTAAATAATTAGTAAGTAACTAAAGCTAGTTCCCTGGGTTATATGTAAGCTATTTCTCCAACGGGATTTGAGGTCACAACACGCATAATTAAGCTTGTTTCTTCTTACTAACATCGACAGTAAAACAAAAGGTTTCGCACTACATAAGAATCCTATGTTTGATTACATTTTTCAAACTATAAAACTATGTTCATAAATAAACCTTCAATACACCAACGATCTTCACTCTTCAGTTGCGACCAAACATTATTATTCCACGTCTAGTCATCTCTTGAACAATATTTGCACTTGAGAACCGTAGAAAATGCAGTTTCCTGCATTTAATTTATGGTACGCGATTATGGATCTTATAGATAGAATACTTTAAGCTGAAATTTGTATTTTATAGACTGAGATATAAAACAAACTGTCGCTTAAGGAAACGAACCGTGACTGAACAACAGGTTTCATTCAATTTTCAACCTTTTACCTTCAAGATTGTACGGTGTATGTAAAATATTGTTTTGAGAAATCGTATACCAATATCTGAAGATTTCATAACGACTTCGTATTTTGATAGAGATTTATTACAGAATTCTAGAACGTATTTTGGTTGGAACTAAGTTTATGAATATCTTATTTTAAAGTTATTTTTTATTTTATTTTAGTTCTTATCTTTTATAATCTTTATTTCGCAATTCAATTAAATTAGACAATTTGTTAAAATACTTTACAAGTTAGTGAACTAACACATTTATTCAGTTCATAATTAATCCAATGTTCTCGCCAAAAAGTTTTTATTACATTACTAATTGTTGAACAATAAAGCGTGAAAATAAACGAAGAATTTGCCCTAAATTTTATTTAAACACACAAATATTTAAACAATTCAGCTGAATCATTGTATACGAACAAAAATAAAAGTTTCAATGTCCTTTAAATTTTTTTGAACGTATTCTGCGTGGGAAGCTAATTTAATATCGGTCTGGAAGTGAACGTTGCTATAATTTATTTTTGTAATGTTCCGTCTTAAATGCGTGAATCACATCGTCTTTAAATATGTATAAACATAATGTTTGTTTGTCTTGTAAACCTTCAAGATTTACAAGACAACAAGCGGCGCTTCGCGGTTTCACCCGTGTAGTTCCCGTTCCCGTAGGAATATGGGGATAAAATTATGCTAAAACTTCCTTCCAAACTTCCCACTGAATCATTCTATCTATTAAAATAAACCGCATCAAAATCCGTTGCGTAGTTTTAAAGATCTAAGCATACATAGGGACAGAGAAAGCGACTTTGTTTTATACTATGTAGTGATTATCTGTAAATATAAAAGGCGGCCGTTACAAACTGACTGACTGATCTATCAATACCACTGACGGAATTCACTGCAATTTAGTACAAAATTAAATTCTAATGTAGATATCCATTTACAAAATATTATCGTCTTCATTATTTTTTAAAGTTAGTGGGCTCCATAATCAAGCCACTTCAGTTAGAGTTTTCTGTACGTAGTATTAAGATATTTTTTGTTGCATTAGTAATTCTTGAAATAAGCGTTCGAACCAAACAAACAAACGCTGTCTCTTAGACTATAAAGTATACGTTTATATGTATAATGTACGAGTATGTGTAATTTTTATATTTACACAGCGCGGAACTGAAATACTAGTTATATAAGTAGTCCGCAATATTTTCCGCATGTCGAGTATATTTAATTCATGAATCACGCACTGTTTAAATTTTTTTCAGAAATAAAATGTATTTAATTTTGTTATCTTATTTGTTTGCTGAAATATTTGTAACAAAATATTATGAAAACATCTGTGACTTGATTTTATTGGTATGCAAATGAACGTCTCTTTTTCTAGTGAGAAACTTTCCTGCTTTCTTTTTAATTGACTTCAATCAAAAACGATTTTGGCATATTCAGGTGTAGTTTTTACATTTCAATATTCAACTTAACCAAAAACCTTAGTTTAAAAAAGATCAGAAGAAATTTATTAATTAATCAATTTGGGATGTTGTCTAGATTACTTAGTTTTTCATAATGTATTTAGGTTATATCGCGCTTTCTGAGTTATTAAATATAGCCTACGTTTCTCTCTAGGCTAAAATCAATTTTGTTATCATAAAGAAAATTACTTTTCTGCCTACACAAGTAGGTATATTAGTATGTCCTGTGATATGAAACCTTAATTAATAAATACAAACTTATTTATTGGCCAAATTACATCCATGTGCAAACACAAGTATCTTTATGTAGCAAACCAATCAACTAACCAAACAGTTGGACCTTGGCACGACTTGTGTAAACACAGTTATTTATTTACACTTACACTTATTGAGAGAGTAAATTGCGTATTTTATCTCTGTATAATAATAAAGGATAAGTACGTACGTAATATCAGAGGTTTTGTTTTGAGTAAACAAGAAAATGAGACGTCAGATGTTGGTAAATGTATGAGTCAAAAAGGTATTTTTCGGAGATTTATTTACTTTACGTGAATATTTCACGTTCAAGTAAAATTACTTTAAACGAATTTTCTTCGTTGTTTTCATTGTTGAAAGAGGCCTTTATAAGTGGTATATAATTATGAGTAAAATATTTTTAATTCTGATAGTAATTTATAAAGACACACACGATTTAGAAAAGTAATGAAAAGGAATTACTGGATTTACAAACGAGTAACATATCTTGCAAGACTAGCCAAACTCGGACCAAAACAATAAAAATCACAAAATAATATGAAAATATAAAATAATACCAAATTCCTCATAAATAATACGTTAGTATCGATATTATAAGTACCAATACACTAGTATAGCAAAAATCAAATCGAACTTTATGCCTCTTTCTATGTTTCCCAATATTTGCGTTGCCAAATAGTGGTTAAGGAAATAACATAGTCCAAGTTATTATGGTATTCAAGCTTTACTTAACGTACCTACTTAGATGTTTGTGACAAGACGTCCTTGCGTCCTTTCCTGAGATTATATCCAGCTGGGTCGTGGGGCTTTTGGGACCGGGACCGCGTAACTAGTCCGCCGATATGACGCAATCCAACACCGCTCGCAAAACTCGCTTCCTTAGGCCGGGACTCCACTAATGCAAAGACGAGAGGAGAGGAGCTGTTTTAAACAACCAATAGGAATTCGTTATTCATCTCGTCTCCGCTCAGCTTCAGGCTGGAGCTCGACCGCAAAATGAGCAAAGTCTTTATAAGTCCTCTTAATAATTTGGATATCAACGAGCAGAGATTTGTCATATTTGTATGGCGATCGAGCTAGCAGATATGAGTTGTGTCTCGCATGACAGCGACGACAGCCGATGATATGTCAAATGTCAGATCAACTAAACACATCTACGCTTTGGTGGAATCTCGCCCTTAGAAAGGTCTGTTTACTTGAATCATAATCAAGTGTCCTTGAATCACGCTCGAGGGTTTCATTTTTCCTTCGAACATTTTCTTTCTTTATGTAAATCTTTGTAAGCATTTTAGTGGCTGTGTACGTGCGCACGCATTTTATTATAAGGATTTTTATAAGACTCGTCTACAGGCATTTATTTTTAGGTGTTTACAAGAGCTTATGATTTGAGAAATGTGCCTTTGAAGTTCGTGTTTTGAAATGAGGATTAATTTTATGTCTATTTTTGGAATATTATTTGCGTACCTATTTACAAATTACAATGTCTTTCAAACGACCATGTCAGATTTCTTTGAGAAATTATTTATTATAATTATTCTTATACCTGTAAAATGCCCTAAAAGGTGCTTTTTGACAGAAAATCTTTGAAAACTGTCATTGGGACATATTTCCACAAACAGTACTTTTACTTGTCCGATCTCAGACAAGTAAAGAATTATCTACGAGTACGAGTATATCTAACTCTGCATCTACAATATATGTATTATTCCTTTCTAAATTAAAATTATAATAAATATAACTGCGAAACATATTAAACGCCTCAATTATTATCTTCAAGGGTCGCCTGCAAAGCATCTGTGCACACATAAAACTTTTTACAGTATCGTTATGTAGCGACAATTACATGCAAGAGCCCGTTAAGCAAAAGCAATTGAATTTTTTTTTGCGTCTGTGGTAGTATTTATTCGCAAAGAGGATTGTCGGGGTAAAAAGTAATTTTCTACTTTGTTGTTCAGGTATAGAAATGTTAATATTGTTTATAATTTTTATAAAAAGTAATTATAAATACAATGGAAACTGAAGTTGTTTGGGTTTTAGTACTCGTAATTAGTAATTAGTCTAAGCAAATATAATGAAAGAAATGTAGAATTACAGAATGTCATATTCAAAATTATATTTCAAACGTAGGACTTTATCACGAATATAACAAGATTATCCTCGGCTTAATTAAGTAACATGACTGTGGTCTCAAGAGACAAAAAGAAGTTTATTTCAAAATCATTTCGACTACAATTTTTAGTAACAAAACTAAAAACTTAAAAACTGAAAGTACAAATAGTTTTTTCTCCGACTGTTCGTAGCAAAAGTTGTGCAGGGAAACGATTACTCTCCCTTCTAAAACGGGAAAAATACATAGTGGCAATTGTACACATGCTGGTTCCCTGAGTATTTCGACTCGCCTTTTTGCTTCCAAGTATGGAGATAATGCTCTTTCGATGTCGTACTTTTTCTTTCACTGTGTTTGAATATATATCGATACTAATGATTTAAGATGTGTTGAGTCACAGCTCTAATGTGTGTTGAAAGGATCTATTCACTGAGGAATAGTTGATGTCTGGTTCTCTGATGGTACGAGTAAACATATTGTATATGTGATCAATAGTGGTGAGTGGATATTGTGTTTGTTTACTGGTCTGATGTTGAACAATATTATAATCTTTTTCAAGATTAAGAAATTAATATTTTGTAGTAGAGTGAGTTAGTTTAGTAGAGTGAGTGTATTATTTTAGTTATTAGTTATCACTAATGTGCATATGTACATTTTATTATTTCCTGTAAAATCTTTAAAGCATTTATTTCTTTGATGTGGGTAATCGTATGGTTTTACAATAAACAATATCAAATGGTCGTCATAAGCCATATACATAATAATGGCGATTATAAGCATATTCAATTACTGTATATAAAGTAGCACGCTTTTTTGCGTTATATTCAGAATAGAATTTCCGTGAATTTCAAACTTTTATTACGTATTTCCTAGTATATTTAAGGATTGTTAACTATTTATGCACAAAAGCGTACCTTATAAACATTAACTGTTAAAAAACAAAAAAAAAAAGTAGAAAATAAAACACTTTTGCACCGTGTACAGTTAGCAAAAACATACCCGTGCTTAAAAAAAATAAAACAATCTCGCAATTAAGGTTTCCCCATGCGAGTGTTGCGAAAAGGCTGCGTTTGCACTACTCAACGAGGTTTGGATTACACGAAAACATGTCCAGGAGTTTGGTGCAATTTTGTGATCGTGTCGCCGTGTGTAGTCGGCCAATTTTCAACTACCTCCATCCGTGTCGGCACCGACTGAACAAGTAGCCGTTAATTGAAAATGGTATTTTTCCTAATCCATCCTCTTGTTACTTTTAATCAAAATGCTGTATGTACGGTCTTTGTATTTGTGTTAGATGTGTTATGAGAAATTTTCGTATTGTAATTAAAAACCTATCGTTATAATAAGGTACCCAAGATCTGTATATTAAAAAAGAGATTTTTCGAAATTGAAATCATACTAAATGTTTGTCTCGGTCTGGGTGTGTGTGAATGAGTGTTTGCGTAGTTTCTGATACCCTAGATACAAGCTTCGAACTTAGTTAGGGATCAGTTACTATAATGAGATGATGTAGTGAATGATTATGTTATGTTATGTTATACCTGTTTTCTTACCTATATAATATTTCGAGTCCGATCGCATCGAAAGTAAAAGGTATTTTTCAAAAGTAATCAACTCGAAATTACTACTAGTAGTATTACTAATCGAAATTATCAATAAACATTTTCCGTAATTGTTATTTATTACCTGTTTTATTTGCCAAAAAGCACTCTTTTGTTAAAACGCTGTTCAAAATCAAACATTTTTCCTCCACCTCATTAAGTCCAATTATTCTAAACTCGAATCTAGTAAGTACCTATTCACGTGCATGATTGTATTAAGGATTGCATTCAAGAGTTCCCGGACTAATAGAGTGGAGTTTCCCATTATTAATTTACTCATGAACAAATTCTAATCAAGAGATCTTACCTGCGTTTAATAAACGTTCAGCACAACATACGATCATAATTTAATTAGTAAGCTTGGGTTATGGTGAATTATTTAGATATCATATGCATTTACGTTTGAATTATATTTAGTGTTTCTTTTATATTTAAGTTTTGGAGTAAAAAGACAAAAGCTCTTTACAGTGAGTAATGAAAGAATGGAAAGTGATGATAATGATGATGATTAATACTGACAAGTAATTCTTAGTTGACAGTTTTTTGTGACCCAAATCCATACAGTTTCCGGCTACTGACATACTTTAAAAACAATCTACAGTAAAACAATACTCTCTTAGCACAAATACTTTAACTCGTCAAGTAAGCTACTCCAACATTCAAATCCTCTTCTCCATACATTTTCATTTCGAAAACTGTCACAAAACTCCAAGTTACATTCATCAAAAACATTGTCAGTGAACAAAGAGTAAGCCCACAGATACGACAATCTTTCTCGCTGCGTACTCGCGTAGGCAGAGCTCTGCTTTTTGTCAAAGTACGTTCAAAACTCAACGCTTTTGTGTTAGACAGCTTTTGCAATAATGACTCTTCTAAGTTAGGACAATGAGTGAGTGACGACTCTGTGTTATTTTATTAAATCATCTGTGGTGAGTGTTAAAATTGTTTGGAGGGCTGTACGAGTGGTAAAGGGAAGGATTTAAAATTTTAAGACAGTATTTATCAAGCTGTTATGTAGCGGTAGCTACGGGCGTAGGTAATATAACTGCTGTTGAGTTTGGCATTACTAAAAACCTAGTTTTGTACCTGTTATAAGATATTTTACGTGTTTTGAAAAAATATATAGGATTCCGTTGCAAGGCAAAGACGTCTCTCTTTTTCTGATGATTCTCATACATTGAGGATGGAAAACAGGTTGTTATTTAGAAACACAATGATATAAAATCGAAAGTATTTTACCCAATCCACTATTTCAATTACCATACTCCTATTTTGTATATGTAATTGTCAATATATTCTAATTAAATTACCTTTAGTTATAACATAACACGTTATCGCTGGAGCATGTTCGATGTCATGTTGCGTCTCGGACGCATTCTATTTATATTTCTACTAGGAACCTAAATAAACTAGAATAAATTTAAACTAAAACCTTTTTAACCCAGCTTTTTTTAGCTTTTAATGCATTGTTATGGGACTTACTTAAGTAAGTATGCCTTTCAGCTCAATCGGATAACCAGAAGTGGTCGAAAAATGGCTTGCAAAATTTGATTACAGACAACGGGATTTTATTTAGTTTTACCTGTGAAAATAAAAGCTTATAAAATATACGTACATATTTAGTAGTAAAATGACTCAATTTAGGTAATCCGTAGTGCGTGATACACTAATTTAAAAACAATAAAAGAGGTCACTGTATTTAAAACAGAAACAAATTACTCATAGTAAAACTTTAATTCAGCATTGACGTAAGAAAACGTCAACCGATAGGTATTTAACCCTACTAAGTTCAGGTACACATGACACATCAATATGTAAATAGATCTCATAAATATTAAAGACCTTTTTGTAAGCATTTCCCTTTATTTTAACTGAACTGGGAACGTTTACTGGATGTTTACAATAAAACACGCAGAAAGATCCCTAATTTGAAGCACCTACTACACCCTAGCCCTTCCTCACGTGAAGGGTTAACAGTCTGCAGGGAGGGTGTGTCAATGAAATAAATATAGAAAAAAATGTGCGGCGGCTGTTGATGTTTCTGACAACGTCAGTGAACAAGCTATTTTACAAAAATGCTGGGAAATAAAGAGTTTGTACGGAGATCAAACAAAACTTGAAGTTTTAAGTAGAGCTCTTCATGATATACTTATGTTGTATATGCTAAATGTATGTTTGTGTAATTTGTTTGTATAAATTATCATTTAGTATGTTTATATTAATATAAGTTTGATAGTCTATATGTTAAGTAGGTAATGAACCTAGTTATTGAAGAGTTACTTTGGTAAGATAGGATCACAATGAATAAACAATGTTTATAAAGTAGGTATATATTATACTGGGGCGGGATGTTGACAACCTCCACGCGGTTCGTCCTGGGCAACGTCGGTGGACCATGTCATTGAGACTGGTCCACCGACGGCCAATCGTTAACGAGAAGAAGACTCCGTTCGGTGCCCCGGGGAACCTGGGAAGCAGCGAGCGGATGTCGGGGCTCGGCCGGCGTCCCGAACTTATTCGGGTAGCGGCGGTGCGAGTCGGGCGGTGGGCTTTGTCTGGTCGGGGTAACTCCTGGCTGGGCAAACAGGTCTTTTAGACCACCACCGGCAAACCGTCCCCTTCGAGGGGCGGAGGGCTTGCCTTCATTGGCTGGCCCGCGAGGATGGACAACCTCTATAAAAAACCCTCAAATCCCGGCGTTTGGGCGTCCTAATGGACCTCTGCGCGGCGTCGGGGTGCTCTTCTCAGAGCGTCAGGCTGGAAGATCTGACTCCGAGCGGCCAACCCCGGGAGACCTCCCTAATCTCGGGCGTATTGTGGGTTACCGGCGGCACAGGGGGCACTGCCACGGTGGACGTTTTAGATCCCCCATTTTCGTGGGAACTGTATGGAAATTGATGAAATTAAAACTAAAAAGCCAATGACGAAGGAAGGAAGAGAGAAAAAGATGGGCCAAAGCGACCGTGGGGAGAAGGAAAAGGGTCAGCAGGGCCGTACTGAGGAAGGTGGCCAAAAGGGCCCAAGGGAAGACAGTGGCCAGGAGGGCCGAGGTGAAGGAAGTGGCCGAAAGGGTCAGAATAAAGAAAGTGGTCGACAGGGCCAAAATAGTAGAGATAGATCGACTGGTTCAGAAGGGTCGAAGAGAAGTGTCAGAGCTTCGGTTGAAAAAGTACCGAAATCATACAGCCGCTTCTGGCCGTACACTCAGACGGACAGTCAAGCAGCGAGAAGAAACTCCCGTGACTCGTCCCTTACATCTGAAGGAGACATTGCGGACCCGATGGATTCTGAGGGTGATGCTAACAGCTCCAAGTCCGCAAGCAAGCGAAGAGGTCGACCCCCAACATCGGGGATATATGTTGGTCTGGCAAAAGCCAAAGAGGCCTTCAGGAAGACCAAAAGTGATAAGGTGAAAAAGGCGACTGGGCAAGAGGCCAGTGACATGGCTCGTCAGGCTCGTAAGCGAAGGAAGATCAAGCTATCTGATGTCTCTGCATCTGACGCGGAGAAAGATAAGCTGACCGCTGATGCCCTACACCGCCAAGTCAAGGATAGTGTGGCGGCTGTTATTAAGGTCGCCACAAAATCCAAAAATTTGAAGACCAATTTTGTCGGCCTTCTCAAAGAGGCAGGGTCTACTATTGAGAAGTCAGTCGCGGAGTTGTGTGAACGCACGGCCTCCGACGAGAATAGACGACTCGCAGAAGAAAACGCTAAACTCCGTTCGGAGGTAGCGAATCTCCGCGCCGATCTCAACTCGGTAAAAGCGGAGCAAGAGAAGTTACGTTCCACTCTCAAATCCGGACGTGACATGGATATCGAGGAGTTGCCCGTTGCGGGGCAGCAACGACATCAGCAGCCGCTAACTGACAAACAAACGGCTCTCCTTGATCCACAAGAATTTGAACGTTCCCTCATGCTCCGTGTCGGGAACATGATGGACGCGAAGTTGGCAGCCTACGAAGATAGGTTACCGCCACCAAAACGTCTCCGTCCCCCGTTGGCGGCTGACAGGCTCCGGGATGCTGTAGACAACAGCGCCCAACTTACCGTGGCGGCAACACCAGCTCCAGTCTCCAAAGACGACGAGGCTCCTGGCAACTCCGGGAACATTGGATCTGGACTTAGAAATAAAAGGAAGAAAAATAAGAAAAAAGGGAAAAATGCCGAGAAGGAAAAAGGGAAAGAACAGGCAGTTGAGAAGAAAAAAGGCGGGAAAGAAGGGGAAAATAGGAAACCGTCTCAGTCGAACAAGCTATCAAAGTCTAAACCCTCTGAGGAGGAGTGGGTGACTGTTGGCAAGAACGGCAAACCTAAGAAAGCAGGGGGAAAGGCAAACCAAGCCAAACAGGCACGGCAAAAGCCCCCAAAGATGAAGAACCCTCGTACTACGGCAGTGGTCATACAACTCCAGCCGAGTGCGCAGGAAAGGGGCGTAACATATGCCGAGATTATAGCCAAAGCTAAAGCCAGCATACCGTTGGAAAGCGTTGGCCTAAGGAGTGACGCTGGCATTCGAATCCGACCTTCGGCGACGGGGAGCCGAATTTTGGTTCTGCCTGGTGCCACCACTGGAGCGCAAGCAGACTCTCTTGCTGAAAAGCTGAGGGAGTCTTTCAAAGAAGATGTTCGGGTAACAAGGCCAGAAAAGTGGGCCGAGTTACGTATAAATGGGCTAGACGACTCGGTAACCTCAGAAGAGGTAGCACTGGCAGTTGCCAAAATGACTGGTTGTTCAGCTGAGGTGATCAAGGTCGGAGAAATTCGTCGGGACTATAACGGGCTAGGAACGACATGGCTCAAATGCCCCGTGGCAGAGGCGAATAAACTAAACGCCAAAAAAAGGGTACTGGTGGGATGGGTATCAGCCCAAATAAAGCTCCTCCAGCCCCGACCATTGAAGTGTTACAGATGTCTGGAGAATGGACACGTCAAGGATCGGTGCACCTCGGATGTTGACCGCAGCGATCTTTGCTATCGCTGTGGCCAACCGGGTCATAAAGCAACTAGCTGCACAGCGGTCCCGCGTTGCTGCGTCTGCTCTATGGCCGGGAAACCGTCGGGACACATGCTAGGAAGCCGTACCTGTACAGCGGCGGCCTCCAAGAAGAAACGCGGGCGTGGGGGGAAACCTCCGGTGGCGTCCAGCACTCCAGCCGTCGTTGCAATGGAAGAGGAGACTAGTGTACCTACAATTAAATAATGGACACTTTAAAAATCATCCAGACGAACATCAACCACTGTGCCAGAGCTCTCGACCTTTTACATCAGAGCCTGACAGAGTGGTCGATACATGTAGCTGTAGTGGCTGAACCGTACCGGGCAGTCTCTCCTAGAGATAATTGGGTGAGCGACCTGGACGGCCTTGTCGGCATTCTGACCCGAACATCTGTCGGATCTCCACCCCTCGATAGAATTACCAGAGGTAGGGGGTGTGTTGCAGCCTTACTAGGGAGATTGTATGTGGTGGCAGTCTATTTTTCGCCAAACCGAACACGGGCGGAGTTTGAAGCTTTTCTGGAAGAAGTGGCGGCCATGAAAAGACTAGGTGCGTCTTACCCTACGCTAGTTCTCGGTGATTTCAACGCGAAATCCACTGTGTGGGGATCGCCGAGAACGGATCCAAGGGGGGAAACCCTCGAAGAATGGGCTATCTCCGAAGGAATGGTTGTGATCAACCGGGGAACGGCGCATACGTGCGTGCGCCAACAGGGTGGGTCTATCGTAGACCTCACGTTTGCGTGTCCTGCCCTGGCGCGCCGTATTATAAACTGGAGGGTTTTAGAGGAGGTGGAAACGTTATCGGACCATCGTTACATCCGGTTCGACGTTTCCGCCCAAACCTCTGATCCCGGCCGTCTGGTTCCCCCGGCTCGAGACGAACTAAGATGGACTTTGAAGCGCCTCAATAAAGATCTGCTGGAGGAGGCCGCAATTTTGCAGACTTGGTCTCAGGAGCCTTCAAGGCCATTTAACATCGATAGGGAGGCGTTATGGTTTGATGAGGCAATGATGAATGTTTGCGACGCAGCGATGCCTCGCAATCGTTCCCAGCCGTCCAACAAGAATGTTTATTGGTGGTCGCCTGAGATCGCTCAACTCCGCAGCGCCTGTGTTGTGGCTAGGCGTTCTTACCTTCGACTTCGAAGAAGACGACACCGGGGACCATCTCACGCGGAGGATGAGGCGAATCTGTATGAGACTTACCGGAATACGAGAAGACAGCTGCAAGCAGCGATTGACGCGGCTAAATCGCTCGCTCGGGAGGAGATGCTGGAGACGCTCAATCGTGACCCGTGGGGCCGCCCCTACCGAATAGTTCGGAACAAATTCCGACCATGGGCCCCCCCGGTAACACAGAGTCTCGAGCCATCGGTGCTAGAGGGTGTCTTGACATCCCTATTCCCGAATAGGGGTACTCATATACCTCCAACTATGGCACCGCCCCCGGCAGCCTTGGCAGCCGAAGAGGGAACTGTCGAAGTCACAAGTGAAGAATTGAAGGCGGCGGTGATGAGGCTCTCGCAAAAAAATACTGCCCCCGGCCCTGACGGTGTCCCAGGGCGCGCGCTGGTAATGGCCCTTAGAGTCGAAGACCTAAGGTCAAGGCTTAGAGGACTGTTCAGTGAGTGCCTTGAGCAGGGATATTTCCCCGTCTCTTGGAAGAGAGGAAAGCTTGTCCTTATAAGGAAAGAAGGAAGACCGGCAGAATCTCCTTCTGCCTACAGGCCGATTGTTTTACTTCCTGAGGTAGGAAAGCTGTTCGAACGGGTCATAGCTGCTCGGATTAACCTCTATCTTGAGACAGTGGGTCCAAATTTGGCCCCTAACCAATACGGCTTCCGCAGAGAGCGTTCGACGGTAGATGCCATATTGAGGCTCAAGCGGCTGGCGGAGGATGCAGTAAACCGGGGTGAGGTGGTTTTGGCGGTGTCTCTCGACATCGCCAACGCATTCAACTCCTTGCCCTGGGAGTGCATAATGGAGGCGCTCCGGTTCCACCGAGTGCCCCGTTACCTCTGTCAGATCATCTCCGCATACCTCCGCGATCGTTCTGTGACTTACGTCACAAAAGAAGGGTTAAAGGCACGATCCATGTCTTGTGGTGTTCCGCAGGGGTCGGTCCTCGGACCGCTCTTGTGGAACGTTGGTTTTGATTGGGTCCTCCGTGGCCAAACGTCGCACGGTGTCGAAATCACGTGCTACGCTGATGACACGCTGATTACAGCCAGGGCGAAGACTTTCTGCGAGACGAATCTTCTGGCTACTACAGAGACCGCCCGTGTGGTCTCGTGGATTCGCCAGCTGGGATTAGAGGTGGCCCTCACAAAAACGGAGGCAATCTGCTTCCATAGGCCCCGCAGAGCGCCACCTGTAGGTGCTCATATGGTCATCGATGAAGTGCGGATTGAGATCGGCTCAACCCTCAAGTACCTAGGGTTAATACTGGACAGCCGATGGGGATTTCACCAGCACTTCTCCAACCTGGTCCCCCGCCTCATGAAAACTGCCGGTGCTTTGAGGCGGCTTCTTCCAAATCTCGGAGGTCCACACGAGAACTGTCGTCGCCTGTATTTAGGGATCGTGCGCTCGATGGCGCTTTACGGGGCTCCGGTCTGGTCCGGTACCCTTAAAGAGAAGACAATCGCCCTTCTACGTCGACCGCAAAGGGCTATGGCAATTGGTGTGATCCGCGGCTACAGAACCATTTCTTTTCATGCTGCTTGTGTTCTAGCTGGGTCGCCCCCGTGGGTTCTGGAGGCGGAGGTCTTGACATCCATGCACCAATGGCGCGTGGGTCTTCGTCTCCGGGGTGAACATCCCCCACCGAGGGAAATTGAGGCCGCACGAGCTCATGCCAGAGCTCACGTGGTGGCTGTATGGAAAACGACGCTCGAACATCAGAGCTACGGCACACGTACGATCGGGGCAATTGTGCCAGTCCTCGACGAATGGTTGGGTCGGAAAGGTGGCACACTCACCTTCCGTCTGACGCAGGTCCTGTCGGGACATGGGTGTTTTGGTAGGTACCTGTGTCGTGTTGCCAGGAGGGAGCCTACCACTCGGTGCCATCACTGTGATGCGCCTGAAGACACGGCGGACCACACCCTCTCAGAATGCCCATCGTGGGAAACTGAAAGGGCGGAGCTCATAAGAGCGATAGGAAGTGACCTCTCCCTCCCGGCTGTGGTTAACTCCATGGTTGCTGATGAGAGTGCTTGGACTGCTGTGGACAACTTCTGTCAAGCGGCCATGACACAAAAGGAGACTGCAGAGAGAAACCGTGAGTCCCTCTCTCAGGATCCGCTTCGAAGCCGGAGAAGAAGGCGAAGGGGCTTCCATGCCTTACCACCTTAATAGAGGCCGCGACGGTTGGCTCGAGGGGGAGCCTCCCGTCGCCACATAAAGGCCTCGAAGAAGATGGTGTGTGTGAGTGTGTCCTCACACCTCTCTTGGAAGTGGGGCGAATAACATCTTCGCCCCAGGGTTACCAATCACCTGCGACGAGACCCGAACCAGGGTCAGCACAGCCGAGGCCACGGAAGTCGCGGACGCAGTACCCGTTGCCCCGGCCATATGTGACGCGCAGACACACCGAGGGGTTTTAGTCGGTAAACGCGTCACCGCTCAACATCTTTGGTGGCGCGGAGTCCGACATACCCCGTCGCTCCCCTCGAACGGCGGGGAGATATAATATCTTTCCCCTCGAAAAAAAAAAAAAAAAAAAAAAAGGTATATATTATACTCGTATAACATTAATATTTATAATTTAGGAAAATAATTTTAAAAGGAAAATATTCGTAAAATTATTTATAATTCGTATTGTAATATAATACTAATTTTCCTTGTAAATCACAGAAATACAAATTCAATTTTCATGTTATGTATTATGAAATATTATTGTTTATATCTATAACAGTGAAACGAGATATAGATTAATGTAAAAATAATTTACCCTATATTCTTGCTGTACCTACGTATATGGAATTGAAATAAATATATGACACATATAATGAATTAAGTGTTCTAAAACACATAATATAAATTCACCATACCATCAAAAATGATTGATTTTTGCCGCAAAAACCATTTATTCACACCATAGTGTTTGAATAAGTGGTGTATTCTGATAACGCGTAACAAATCCACGATGACCGTTGCAGTTTCATCATAAACCATGCTCTATCCACAACTCCATACAAATGATGTACAGGGTTTTTCTGACGTTTATAAATCAGTGCCCTTGCGCCGATACCGACCACACGCCATCAACTTGATAAATGCATGTGACGGAGCGTATTGCAGCCCTATGGCTATAGGTAGAGGTGAAAGTAATGGTCTAGGGTTGGCATTTAGTAGAAACTAGCGGCGCCCCGCGGTTTCACCTGCGTAGTTCCCGTTCTAGTAGGAATAGGGGGATAAAATTACCCACTGAATCACTCTATCTATTAAAACAAACCGCATCAAAATCCGTTGGGTAGTATTAAAGATCTAAGCATACATAGGGACAGAGAAAGCTACTTTGTTTGTGTGATGTATTTAAGATTTTCTATAATTCTGTTAAAATTAGTATGTGCCATAATTATGTGTGGGATAAATATTGCACCTTATTTTTTATAGCAGTTATTCTCTATAGATTGAGATAATATTATGTAGACACGATGAGTTTGGATAACAATCCATAATGACGTTATTCCAAATCCAATATGGCGTACTCCCAAAAATGACGGAAAAGTAAGATTAAAAGCTGTAATCAGTTATTACATAAAAAAACGAAATCGATTATTGGAAGTTATGATTGTAAACAAGATTTCTAAATATACTACACAAGAGTTTCTTTGACCTTCAGGCAGCCCTATTCAAGAGGTTAAAATATTAAACTATTGACAGATAAAAGCTACGCACTCCTCATTTGAAGCCGGTGAGCTATCATAGCGATAATTTATCTTATTTTTATCTCGCGATTTCCTCTCGCTCCTGTATTGGGGCGAATAAGTGGTGTTAATAAATTATGTTAAGATCTTTTTTTACGTTATTTATTCGCTATCTGAGATTACGATGAGTATTAGAAATATGAAACCTCACATTTTTTCTTGGAAATGGAAGATGATTTTTGGTAAAAGTTGATTTGGCTAACATTATTTCTAGTATCTTCTGATGTTATAAGTTTATTTATATTCCTAGTTACGGGCATTTGAAAAATAATTAATAGAATAATATATTAGTATTTAGTACTCTAAACGCAAAGTATAACACAGTAAGTATATTAAAAAATAACGTGCGATAAACCTGAACAATTTCAATACAAAAATCTTTATCGGATCGGCGATTTTATTCGTTATTCCGTATTCATTCCAATATTGAGTTCAATTCCAATAGCAGTGCTCTGGGGAATTCAAAATATTGGACCGAGTCCGAATGTCCAAAGATTCCCAACTGGAATTAGTTAGATATTCTTATAGATCATACTTGCAAGTCGGTCTGTTGAATATTTGCGAACTGTAGTTTCGCTTTCATTCCTATCGTTTCTTTTACTTTTTGCTGTACTTGTTGTATACTTGTACTGAGTATATTTTATAACAAAACATAAATCATTCACTTCATCATCTCATTATAGTAACTGACCCCTAACTAAGCTTGAATCTTGTATCTAGAGTATCAGAAACTACGCACACACTCATTTACACGCAATATATTTAATAGTAAATAATATATGCAGACATGTTTTATTACTTCTATCATGATAATTCTCTTAGGTTAAACATTTTCCATGTATGTGGAGTAATCAAAAACAGAATAAGTCCAATTGTTCGGGCTATTTTGGAGTTTTAGCGTTTAAGTTTATAAATGACATTTGATTAACGCAATCTCTATAAACTATGAATTATTTCTATCCATATTCATAAGCTCCTATAACCAAGCTAACAATTATCTCTAACACAGGTACAAAGGTCACTCAACCAACAAAAGAATAGTTCATTCTTATCTCAGTATATTGTGCATGTGCACTGGTATTAAACTCGAATGCTCTGGAATCCTTTAGGGAGAAGGGTGCGTAGTTAGATTGAATGCGGTGAATGTCGGAGTAGGGGAGCAGACTGGACATTCTATGAGGGACCTGCGGTTATGGGGTCCAGGCCTATCCGACGTTCGATTAACTAGTAAACAACTGGTTGCCTGATTAATTGAAAATAAGCTGCACTATTAGAGAGGTTTTAAGATTGGTTCTTGACCACAGTTGACTGATTAAGGGCGATTAGAGTGTAAACTTAAATGGTGCGTGTGTTATCCTACTATCCGAGTAGGGACAACCGCAGGGACTACAAGTATAATATGCTAACTAAAATTGAAGCCAATTACTCTATACTGTCGTATTAATACCTTCTATCTCTAGGGTATTGAAAGTTACACCTTAGTCCTCGTTTATTTATCTGATAATCGGTAGCACCGTGTCAAATTATTTTCATGTTATTTAAACCTTCGAAGTGATGAACAAACAATATTCCACGTGTTAAAATTAAAAAACCCCCTACACAATTACTTTCAAACCCCCATAACTTTTAAACAGGTAAACCAATTTTCAATTTCAAATCGGTTCATCCGTTCGGGAGCTATGATGCCACAGACAGACAGACACACACACACACACAGACACGTCAAACTTATAACACCCCTCTATTTGCGTCGGGGGTTAAAAATTAAGGTACCTATTACAAACTATAGCACAGTTTCCAAGTGTAAGATTCCAGTACAACATTAAAAAAAGGATTTACATTAACTCAAAGGGCATTCCTTCCGCCCCGTCCTCTATACTGTCGAAATGTTAATTTACCGGAAATTAAAGTTGTTTCAACTTGTTACCCTTTCGGACTATGACTCTTTTACTTACGTTCTCGTACACTCATGAATAATATATTTATCTTCCTGTATAATTACGTTCTGGGATCCACATTTTTTTGTACTGATTCACAATGCGATTTGGTTCTTTTTAATTTTTAATTGAAAGGTTTAAAGAAAGGTTTGGTTCATTCCTTTGCGAGAAAAATATGTGTCTGAATGGATGTGTGACAAGTTTCTGACATTCTATATACAGGCAGAAAACCTAGTACAGCCTGCCACGTTAAGCATTTAAAAAAATTTGCAAATAATTATTTATGTGGCTAAAATCAACGTATGTATCTCCGCTTTTAAAAATCCGAATGATGTATCCACAATTCAATCTTAAAGATTGATGTAACTTCAAAAGAAGAACTTAAATTGTTTAGTGATTCTAATAATCGATAATAGGCTGTTGAAAGGGCGACAAAAATAATACAAATCGATCGTTTTGCATAATTAAACACGTGTTCGCGCCATGACACTGTGTAGACTATTAATAATTCATTCACTCGTGAATGAGTCGTGATTAAACCGTGATTTAGTTTTGGTTTTGACGTACATTTTATGTAATTGTATTTAAATTAGATTTTACATCGAATAACAGATATTTTTGGAGTTTTGTTTAAATTACCATTTATGGCCGACCGAAGTGCGGTTACATCTATTTAGCTGGCTAAAATTAGGTGGCGATCCAAGTAAATCTTTTTTTTAAAATAAAATTATAGAAATTTACAGCGGTATTTATCATTTTTCGTATTGTTATGTTTAAAACCTAATAAAAACAGTAAAACTAACTACGACCACAAAATAAAGTAATTAAATACGAATTACTGAAAATTACACCGTAAAAAGCATTATTAATCTATACTAATATTATAAAGAGGAAAGATTTGTTTGTTTGTTTGTTTGTTTGTTTGTTTGTATGTAACGAATAGGCTCCGAAACTACTGAACCGATTTCAATAATTCTTTCACCATTAGAAAGCTACATTCACCCTGAATAACATAGGCTATATTTTATCCCCGTATTCCCACGGGAACGGGAACCACGCGGGTGAAACCGCTGGGCGCTGCTATTAACCAAATATTTACGCGAATTCTCATAAATTACTATTAGATTTAGTTATAACACAGAACTTAGTATGAACGTCAGATAATTTCACTAATATTACGTATCCGCAGACGAAATTTTAATTAAGTTCAATACATGCGGAACTAATGTAGTTCCTTGTACAAAGCCCGCCCTTTCTAAGTCCCGTCTGAGGTTGCAACTTGGTAACATGTGGATTCAATTGACTAAACATATCCTATTTACCTTGGAAACTTCTATTGCTACTTCTTTATTTACTGTTCTTTCTTAGATATATTAGTTGATTTATTATTCTTTGCTTCAGTAAGATCACTACTCTCTCATTTTTTTAATGATACTAATCTAATTTTGCTAATAAACTTTTGCAATAGGGAAATTCATATATGGCTAATTTACGTTTTTGACGCTTAGAAAATATCGGGGTAAATGAAAATCTCAGTAAAATTTGTTTATCCAATCTGTTTGTTCACTTTCGTCCTATATCTTTTTATATCTATTCTAAAGGACAGTTTTAAACATGAATAGCTAACTATATAGTTGTGTAGAGGGTTGTTTTGAACCCTAAAGATAATGCTTCTTACGTGATTACAAACTCAGAGCTCAGCTATTCGTAGTAATGTCCATACTTATATACACAGAACACTGATGAACACTGTTACTATCAAAATCAATCTAAACGGATGAAGCGTAGATACTTAATTGATTTCACTGTAGTTGTGTACCTGTATCTGGATTAGCCATTAGAGATAATAAGCTATTCCAAACACAATTGTTATCTAAACACAGGAATCCTATTGGAGGGTATCGTATGTAGGGGCAGTTAATTAAATTTCAGATAGACTAGTATTTCAACTATGCATCGGTAGATAGATTTTAGGATATGGTAATTGAATAGCTGTTGGACACATTACGTTACATGTAGTTATGTGATGTGTGTGGTTTTTGAAGGTTCAAATGTTATGTAACAATGATTTGACGAGCTTTTGAACGGTCCGAATTCTCGAAGATTTAAATCTACACTAATAGAAAGATTTCTTTGTTTGTTTGTAACGGATAGGCTCTGAAACTACTGAACCAAATTGAAAAATTCTTTCACTAATGGAAAGCTAATTTATCAGTGCGTGACATAGGCTGTATTTTATCCCCGTATTCCCACGGGAACGGGAACTACGCGGGTGAAAACGCGGGGCGATACTAGTGTTTACATAACCTACTTAGATGTCTTAATTTTTTTCTCATATTTTGAAATAAATATTGGTAATTTAACAAATTTATTTTATTTTAAATAAGCAGTTTATATGTTTTATTGTAGTTACACGTATACATATGTACAGATTAACATCCGCAAATACACAAATAATACCTACCTACTAGCAGAATGATATTGTCGTAAAAACGTAAAGTATAAACTAATTTTCACATTTGTAACGCAATTTGTAAGAATTTATTTGAATACAATACCTAACCTAACATTACAATCAAAATTTCACTGTTGAATATCAAATTGCTGGAAAGCCATTGTCATTCATGGCCATACTGAATATCATACTGGATGTTCGTTCAGTCCGTCAAACACGCCACAATGACAAATCCTTTGTTAGACGAGAGCAAAGCGTGTCGGCAGTCGGTTATCAAGCATGATGCGTCTCAGATTACTCTGTTCTCTAGTTAGTGATTATCTGCGAGTAATGCAACCGTTAGTACTTCACTCTAATTAACAGCTAATTAATGAGAGAGAACTTGTTTTGCTGCGAGCTCTTTATTAAAACAGTGTATTGTGGTTGATTCGTTTATGGATAAATAGTTTTGTGGCGGGGCTTTTACTCGCTTTTTTATTATAAGAAAATATAAACCTTTATTAAAAATAACTATCTATTGATCAAAACAACATTAAATATCCATTGCGTTTAAAAGATAATTGCTGAGGGAGGGGTGGGAATCATCTATGTTTAAACTATGTAGAAATGTTTCCGATCTCCTAGTTAAAGCTCATTAAAAAGTATTAGCTCATGACATCTTACTTCAATATGTAAATAGTTACATATTGAAGTAAGATATCATGAGCTGATACTAGCTTCAATAGTGAAGCTGACTGACATTAACTGAAGAGGCTATTAATTTCACGAGAGTTTCCGTACCTTAGCTTAGAGGATACGTTGAGCCGTTTGCGTCGATTCCAGTTGTCGTACTAACATTATCGATAGTCAAATAAAATGTTCCAGAAATTCACAGCACGTACAAAAGACCAACCAGTGATATTTAGTTGAGGAAAACTGCCCACTTACAAGTACATTTCAGTACAAGATCCAATTGCTAAAACCTTTCTTCATATTAGTACAGTGAGAAGGCCTAGGAGTAACAATTAAAAACCTTTTTATAAGAAGTTTGATCTTAAAAGGTTAGGCTTTACGTTTAAACTGTTAGAAAGTGCTTCAGATTACTAGAGGGTAAATTTACTAAGAATAGAAGGTGAAACAATTTCCTAAATCGAAATTTTACGGGCGTTATAGTAGGAAGTGTACTTACACGTATCTCTCCCAATATCTCCCCTCCCGATGAAGGGGATTGAAACCATTGAGTTGCCATTATCTGCACAAGTCAGTTCCGATCAGAAACTGAACTAAATTAATATTCATGGAGACTAATCTTTATCGTTCATTTCACACCATTTAACGTTTAAATGCAGAGGTTAATAAATCAAGTTGCTTTCAGTTGCAGTGGTCGTCGCTGGATTTGTGGATTTAACTTCGGTTAGTCTGGTTTATAGCTGAAACTGTTTTTGTGGACAATGAACCGATCCATATGTAACCAAATAAAGTTGAATTTATAGTTTTAATAGCCTATTAAAGAGACGTTTGTTTTCAAACTGTTTCGTTTAAAAAATCTCGAGCTTAACGCTTGGTTTATAAACATTTAAATCTGTTCTATAAAACCCTTTAAATAGGACCTTTAAAATGAATGCATGTTAGTCTAATAACACCCTTATTACGTCAAAAATACACCATCAAATAATTTATCATCTTCAAAAGTGAAAATTTGCACAAATTAAATATTTCCCGCATAATTTCCGCTTCTGTTACACCAAGCAGTCACCGATTGTGGGCAGTTTAAAATCATTAGCAACAAAAGGCTAATTTACCTTCCCTTTGTCACCGACCATTTTATCTGTCCGAACCACTGGGCCATAGCTTATGATAATCTGATTGTGGGGGAGGACTCAAAGAGCCTGCATGATAATACCGCTCTTCAAAAAGTTACGCCCGAGTTCCATGAGAAAATCGTAACTAGATCAGAGTGAAACCATGCGGTAACGAAAGAAATATTTGATTTCTGGAGAATATGACTCATCTAATGATTTCACTAAAGGAATTTGTTTAATAAACTTACCCGCAGACCTAAGAAATGTTAGTCATCATGTTTACGTTAATTTTATCTGGAGTTCAAAGAGCGTATGATTAATAGGTGTCATGTCCCTATTCTCATGTAACACATTTCCTTTCCCTCTTTAAATATTACGTTTTGGTATTTCCTAAATGTAGTTATACCTAGCACAATAACTATCAGTAGCAATTTAAAGGCACCTATTTTAAGGCAAGATTGATTTAAAACTTCTGTTGAAGGAGATATGGATATAGAGTACAATTTGTATATATTTTAATAGATTACGAAAATACTTGTAAATGATTTTCGGCATGTTATTTTACATGCTAAAGTTTAGTCTAAAACAACACCTGTGTTGTGATCAAACTGATCAATATCGGAATACCTTTAACCATCCTTCATTGAATATTACTACAGCCACAACACAGCCTGTCTGCATAACTCAATAACAAAACTATTCAATGCTATCACCATAATATCCACGCATGCAGACGACCTAACGATCCTTGTCGTTATGGTTTACAAAGTTTGATATCACATATTGAATATTGATGGGGAACTATTTAATATATTTATAGTTCTAAAAGTTTTAATGGTGTTGAATTTGGGGTTAAAAGGTTTTGTAAGTATTGTAATGTGTGTGGTGCTGGAAGTATTCGTTTTGTTATGGACAGTTAAATATGTAACATTGTCACGGCTAATAAGTACTAAGAATGTTGGGAAAATAGGTTTTCGCTTTCCATTTTGCGGTGAAAATTCTAAAGGTCATCGCATCGAAGAGGTTTTCAAATCGAAATCTATGCAGGCAGCTGTGGGTGGAATAACACAATTCGAACTATAACCAAAGAAAATTCCAAGATCGTAAATTGAGCGTGTTTTATTAAAACTTTCAACGCCTTCGGCTCAGCAAATGTATTGTGAAAGCATACTTTAACCGTTAAACTTGGCAACAATTTCAGCTTTATAATTAATGGCCAGAGACGGTTTCATTTCGGGGGGCAAAACAAAAAGATAATTGTACCCAATTAATTTTAGCTCCTTTCAAATGAGGGCGAATTCCCTTTATGTCCTTTCTACGGTTTTATTGGTTTCTAGCGTTATTAGTTCAGCCGATTTGTTTCTCTCGCCGTTTGCATTGTATTTTAGGAACGCTACCGCCTTTTAGATTAATTTTAATGGGCGTTGATGTAATGAGATTAATTAAGTAAAGAATTATTGAAATATAATAAATATTGAAGTTTATTACGTAATGACAATACTGGGAATTATGTCGTCATACAATTTTTAATCGTTGCTACTACATTTTATCGATATCTAACCTTGATGTTGATCTTCAACAAATTATTTTTATAGTTAATTAAGTACGATTTTTAGATAACAATTATTCAGATTCAACGGTGTATATTCACGAAGTATTTTGTCATTAACTTTATACCACTATAACACATAAGTTTTATACTTAATTAATTTTTCTTCTTTGTTCCAGGCGGCACTCTGCGCAGACTACAGCGTTCCTGTAGACTGTGTATCGTCAGGACCAGCCCCAAGACCCAGTTCTTTCCATGAGATATCTGCTCCCAAGGTATGTTTTTTTAAATTTTACTATTATTCATTTTTCATATCATATCATATCATATTTTACCTAATCTTATCAGGCTAGAGAGCATGGAACTTTTGCTGTAGTCATGCTGTGTGTGACACAAACAGGGAAGCCAGCAATCTGGAAACATCAGAATCACACGTGGTGAGATTCTGATGTTTCCAGATTTGATAACTCAAGAATAATGTAGGAATTGGCATACCTAACAACGTTATCTATGATATCCAAAATTCCTTCTCAAAGCATGTAATATATTATTATTAGGGGATCTTTATGAAAGATTTAATGTTTGTAGGAATTAGATAAATATTTTACAAAAATTTTGCCAGGTATTACGGATATCAAGATTTGTGTTACATTTGTGAAGAATCTTCAATCGCTCTTAACTTATGTAAAGACTTTCGGATACTTGAAAAGGGTTAAGTAGTCATTTGGCCGAGTTTTACCTCTTTGTAAGTTCTTTTTTCTGAATATAGATTTACAAAGAATAGTAGAAAGGTGAGATTTGATACGATAAGTTAAAGTTTTTGATATTTGAAGCAGAGACAAGAGACGTAATTTTTATGAACTAGAGATACCTCTGTAATCTTGAAGTAATTTATTATGTTGGTATTTAGATTTTTTTATAAAACGAATGCTTTAATTTTTATAGCAACAACAAGAAGATATGTTTAGCGTAGTCGAAGTCTTAGTCAGGCTATTGCTCACACAACAATACGAACAAAATTAACAAAGACTTAATTTACTAAACACCGGATGTTCTAGACGTTTCTTTATCAATTAACCTAAAACATTAACAGTCTTATGACATTTTACAAATGATAAACACGAAACAAAGGAAGCTTTCAACTAATTTATCGCAGACTGTTTGACGCCATTCATTGAATTCATGTTTTCATAACTGTTTGGTTCAATACAATTGTTGTTTGTTCATATTTTAGAACATCTGTCATTATGATGACGCTATAACTCACTAGATTTTAAAGTAATCCTATATGTGTGTGTGTGTGAATGAGTATGTGCGTAGTTTCTGATACCCTAGATACAAGCTTCGAGCTTAGTTAGGGGTCAGTTACTATAATGAGATGATGTTGTGAATGATTATGTTATGTTGTTATGTATTAAGCTAGTTTGATCGAAGAAAAGTCTTGCGTAATCTGAGATGGTCGGACTTTCTGAGCTAAACTGTCGTCGTGTTTTATCATTTCTGACACATAATCTAACAAAAATATATCATCAGTGAGAAGGAATTTACGTAGTCAGTGTTATTGTTATTATCAGTGATATTTGTTATTATTGACAAAGACTAGGATAAGTAAGTAGCACTGACTTTATTATTATTATTAGCCATAGCTGTCCCACAGTTGGGTTAAGGCCTCTCCCTCCTCTTTCCATGACTCTCGATCTTGGGCCACTTCTCTCCAGTTGACGAGATAGTTGTCGAGTTCGTCCCGCCATCTCCGACTCGGTCTGCCGCGTCGCCTTCTAGCTGGATCTGGCTGCCACTCGGTGGCACTGACTTTAATTCCATAAATTATTTATTACTTTATACTTAGTTTTAGCAGACATACGTGAGCGCTTATCACAAATACTGAAAAAAATATCAAATTAACAAGAATTTAGTACGCTCTTTACTACGTAATGACAATGTGTGATACTAATAGATAAGATGACACGTTTTTAATTTAAGCTAATAGGATTTGGAACATCATCCTATCGATATATCTTATAGATAATTATATACCATTATGATATATCACAGATATAAATTAATTAATGACTACACGTAGTACTCAATCACGTTACACTACTTATCAAACTTTTAGAATTTTTGATAAACTTATTAAAAAACGCAATAATTTGACAAGTAAAGGATAGTTAATATATTTTTTATCCTATTTAATATATATTTCTTATGCGTGTATGGAACCTGAGATGTGGGCCCACATAACAACAGTATGGGTTCCCGAAGGTGGGCGTCGTCGGGGTCGGCCGAGAAAGCGTTGGCGGGATGATCTCGTCGCCTTCGACAGTAGCTGGTGGGAGGCTGCGAAGGATCGGGAGAGTTGGAGATGTCTGGGGGAGCACCTTTGCCCAGCAGTGGGACAATGTGGGTTGAAAAAATATGCGTGTATGCAATTTTTATATTTTTTTTACGCAAGAGGTTCTGTAGTATAGACGCCCATTGCAAACAAGGACTAGCACATGAGATGTTTTAAACGTAGGTACATAATACTGCAATAAGCTAAAATAATACACTTAGCAAAGTTTTGCTCATCGAAAGCTTGGTAAAATAAAACTATCTACAGACAGCAGCGTTTGTTCTCTCCCATCCATTAATATGTCGAACTGAAATGAAATAACATTGAATCACTTAAATAAAGTCAATAATTTGAAGACATAATAGGTAATAAAGCTATCTATAAATTAAACTGTAATTTAATAAGCGTACCTATTTGAAAAATTACTAAAATAATGCAATAACCGCTATTCAATTACTATCATTAAATTACTCAAAGGCCTTCAAAACGGCTTTTAATACTATGAGAAAGTTAACTCCAAAGTTGTATCAAAAAAAGTCAATGAAAAAGCAAGATTGTGACCTTTACAAGTACGTACGTAGTGTTGTGAAAGAATGAGTCACGAGTATCAAGTCATTCAACTCGATGACCGTATATTTAAGTTTGTTATTCGGTCACTCAAAGTATCCTTTTTAAGTTTCATGACTCAGTTTTACTTGAGAGGAATGTGTACGTGTCCCATGCATGTTGCAATTGCATTCCACGAAAGTATCTTGATAAAGTACCTCGTTAACTTGATAAGTGATATTTGGTGATTTTATTTATGATAACAAATCAATATGATTCGTTATTTTTATTGATTTTGCGTCATGTTTCAGCAATTATTAATCAACTTATCAGTTGTTGTTGCCGAAATAGATTTTTATATTTGAGTTTTATTATTCTAGATCGAAGCGGGCGTTCTTGACTTTCCAATTTTTAGGACTTTTACACTGTTTATTATGCTATTACTGCTATTTACTATGCTTACACTGTTTATTAGAGAGATGACTGAAGGAAAATTAAGATACGTGAATGCATGAATGAATGTATATCCAACATAAAGATCTGATAACTAATTAAAAGCATCCACTTGTATAATGTTAACATATTTCTAGATAATAATTTTATCATCTTGGCAATGCAAATAAACGTACGTCAATGAGTAAACTATTTATCACTACAGTCAGGTCAATGATAAAGTAATAATAATTATTGATTCAATTAAAACGAGACTAATACAGTTCTACGACTGACTCACTCAATGTTAACACGATGCATACAATCACTACAATTATCTGCCTTTATAATATCAATTAACAATTAAAATCATTCATAGCTACTTCAATTACAAATGATACGTTAAATAAGTCGTGTAATAATCAGCATTAATCAGCGTGATTATAAAAGTCCAGTCGATCCTGTGAGTCATGATTATGAGTCAATTAAAGGTACTGGTAAGGTACATCCCTATTTTTATTACACGTCATAATTGAACAATTGTTATAGGGTCTGCCCGCAAAGGGTGTGTCATTGCTGACTAGTGATGTGATTAAGCAATTACGAATGCTTACAAAGCGTCATTTAGGTTACTATTATTTGATTGTAATTACATGATGTTGTTTTGATTTTATTTGATTTTTCAAATGTGGAATCTGTAGAAAAGACCTGTCAAACTGCGCCTAATTGCCCAATTTAAATAGGAGCCATTTTGGATGTATATGATTGTGTATTTTTAGCAAAGATAACTATCCCAATTTTGTAGGTATAGGATTTATATTTTTATCATTATTAATTGTAACTTTTGGTAGTTATATAAAATTTCCATTTCTGTTGGGGAATTTAAGAATTTAATGGATTTTTTACTATAAATTAATCTAGGTAATAAACTTTTATGCCAAGTCTTATCTTAAGGTCAGTCGTTTTTGCGTAATTGAGTAACGAAATAAATATCTAAATAGATACAATTTGCAGGATAAAAGATAAGAAACTTACAAAATATTGTTTTATATACCTTATTTACTTTTCCGGAAAAACATTTTTTATTTAGTTATAAAATATTTTACCTCAATTAAATTATTATGAAAATATGTATAGACCTTTCTGTTGAGTTCTATTTTTAGGCAAAGTTTTGAAAAAACTACGATTAAATTGATTTTGACATATTTTTGTATCATTATATCTATGCCTCAAAACGAGACCATATGACTCGCATTCAATCTCATGTAGAGCTAAGTTTCTGACTCTACACGCTCTACTACGCTACTCTATATAAAGTATACCTTCAAAAAATATTTAGTAATCAATAAATCCCATAATTTGTAAATATTCCTATTAGACCAAAACATCTACTAATAACCAAACAAAACAAAAGTTTACCTTCAACATTAAAGAACAATTCAAAAGTACTAAGTACATTAATGTGTCATAAAAAGCTTCCTCCGAGTGATGTCATGATGACGTACATTCACGTTATGTATTCAGGCGCACCATTCCGTGCTTATTTCCAAAAAGTGTGACGTGGATATGAGTAATTAAACGATGAGTAAGTTTCAAGTTAAATGCAACGGATATATTGTGCTAGTTCTTCCTGCGGTTTTGTACATGTTAAGACACTCATTTTACATACTTTAAACAGCTCTATTTTGTAATTAGTTTAGGAGATTTTTTTACATTCTAAAAAACTAATTTATAATTTAACTAGCGGCGTACCGCGTAGTTCCCGTTCCTGTTGGAATATGGGGATAAATTATGCTAAAAACCTTCCTACTGAATCACTCTATCTATTAAAACAAACCGCATCAAAATCCTTTGCGTAGTTTTAACGATCTATGCATACATAGGGACAGAGAAAGCGACTTTGTTTTATACTATGTGGTGATAAAATTCTCAAGTAACTTGAGTAAAAAGAGTTCCTTCATGCTATCTCTGGTTGTAAAGTATGTACATTGTACAAGAACATAATATCTAAAGTACTTCTTATCCAAATAGGTCAAATACTTTGCGACTAACAAACATCCATACATCGAACCCTACAAAAAATTAAAAATATTCCCTGTATGATACTAAGAGAAGGACAATACTATTACTGGCTGTGGTTTTACTCACGTTGACGTTCATAGGTTACAATAACACGTAATTTATCCTGACTTCCTAAAACTACAGTCTCCAAACTATCTGTCTTTTACATATGCTATGTATTATTAGTTTTCTATACTTAGGGCCTATTTCACGATATTCAAGTAAAGTTACTAACCAAGTAAAGTTAATTTTGTCTCTTTCTTACTTTATGTCAAGTGACAAAAACAAAACTTGTGAGTAAATACTCTGAACTCTACTTGAAGATCGTGAAATAGGCCCTTAGTATATAATTGCCGTGAAATTCACAAGAAATTGATTGTAACAGCTACCTATATAAATAATTACATAAGTTACAGACAAAAATAACATTTTATTGTACTATCTCAACTTAGTACGCGTGCAATTTTATATTACTTTATCAGATAAAACTGGATAAAGTCAAACGGTTATCGGTGATTTCGCACTTTGTAATCAGTATATAAATATTTATTTATTATTACTCATAACTTTCCAACGGCCAGTACGACAGGTGACGCATGTTTTATAAAAATAAATGTATGGCCCACATGTTTTAGTAACTTTAGGGGCAGTAATTCGTCACAGTTTTGCCCCTAACGTATGTCACAGTATGTTGACTATGGTTAAGGTTGATAGTTTTTAAGTTAGGAGATGTAGCGGTTAGAATTTGTTTGTAAAATGCATGTATATATTTTTTTCTTCTTAAAACTATAAAAGCCAAGGCGTACATACTAAGAAGTGTATTTAGACGATTTGTAAATCAATAACACAAAAACGTCGTGGCTTTCGAATACAACTGATTTGTTTTCACCACCGTCTACGTTTTCAACATAATCTTTCGTTTTTTGACTGTATCAAACTTTTGTGATTAGATATACGAAGTGTTATTATATATTTTTGATTGTGTGTTGCCATACAATACTAGAATATTCATTCATACTACAATACGAAACAAATAAATTGAAAATTACTTGATTCATTTAACAATTTCCATTAAAACAGAACTTAAAAATACGTAATTAACATGTTACTTTCAAGAAACATTGATTTACGTAACGTTAATATGTATTTATAACTAAAATTCTTTCTCAATCATTTGAGTTTCGTTCACCTTTCTCTTACGCCCATGCGATGTATCGCAACGCATACCATGTGATATATGTAGTGTAGGTGTATGTGTTATACATATGTACGATATGTGGTGTGCCACCTGTGCTCAATTGAAATGACTCATGTTACTTGATACATTTAAATTAACACAATAATTATTTTATTATGTGGTAAACATAGTTAAACATATTTAGATTGTTATGGATGGGGTAGGAATTTTCTTTAATATAAGTAGCACGGAAAACCTGGAATATCCCGTGTACTTTTAGAAAAGATACAAAATAAAATAAAAATAATGGCTAGACGTTTCTCAATACAGCATTTACAAAAGTTTTTAGGCCCGGCCCGAATATTGTCTGCGATTTCAATTCGAAGTAATTTTCTTACTTGGTAGTTCGAATATTTATTTATACATAGGCTCTTAGACGTGACCAAGTACTTCTTTGAGGGCTTAACTATCTAAATGATATTAAATTATTATCACTAAAATAACAATGTTACGTTTGTTTTATTGAGAGATAAAATAATTTTCCGGAGTATTATACATACAATCGTAGTAGTAAAATTTCTATTTTTATGCTCACAATCTATTTTTTCTTTATTTTATCATGGTTCTTACCTTTTTCTTTATTTTATTAGCTATCACTAGACAAAATCAAATTAAAATAATGTATCAATGAATATTTTACATAGATTTTTATAGTTATTGTTACATGTCGATGTTTTTCATAAACAATAGTAGGAGTATGTATGTAAAATACTAAAATACTGTGTCCATGCGTCCGAAGTTTTCCAATAAAAAACACATGGGTATAGCGTTCAGCTCTGAACATAAAGTCATGATAAATAGGATGGCACGTTTTTGTTTTTATTATCATTTTTGTTGGTTGTTATCAATTCCATTATTAAACTTTTATATAGGTATTGTTTTGATGATAGATTTCCGCAATTAGACTTGTCTAATGTGGGTCTTTCGGTGCGGTGCTTCGATATTTTTATGAGATTAATATAGATTAGATTAGTTGAATTACGAAGTAATTTCAAATTAAAAATATTCTTTATGATTCCTGTACTATATATAAAGCAAGGTTGTACTATAAACAATTTCCTTTTACTATATTTCATAGACCTTACACCTGACTAGGTTTTTATATACTTATTCAATAAATACTAGGTGCTAACAAGAAGTATTTTATCTATTAACATACTTTAAGAATATTTAAACAACAAACTAAAAATGCGATTACTACAATTAATGTAATAACATTGTAAAAGAAATAAATCACTTAAGAACAATAACACCTTTATAACACCTACGTCACCTAAATTCAGCTTAGAAATGATTGACAAAAGTATATTCGTGTCAAACATTACAATAAATAAATTGGTCACCCCGTTACTACAAAGCATTGTTTATCGACATCAAAGATGGTAGTAATTATTATAACCGTCAGTGTAGATGTACTCAGGGAAGGGCAATAAGGGGGAACAACCCTACCTATATAAAGAAACTATGCGGATGGTAAGAGAGATATGAGCTTTTCTGACAAAATGCATAACATTATTTACTACATCGTCCTAAACATTTATTGCTAAGTTGTTATGACGAAGAAAAGTAATCCTAATCCTAATAATTCTCATTTACAACTATTCTACAAGAGGTTATGAAAACGGATATGTTCAAAAAGTTAAACCAGATTATATGCATTTACAGTTATTACTAAGCGGTTATATCGAGAAGATGGCAATCCTAATCCTTATTCATTTACAACTACGCCGTAGAAAAGGTTATTAACAAGACAATAAAGTCAAAGATTAAAAACTTTTGAAAAAAGAAGAATCAAGAAGTATTATATCAGAAAATAGATATAGTAAAGTTCAGGAGTTAATCGGGATCATATACCACCTATATTACTTTACTACGGATATTATGCCGTATGCATTTAGGTTAATGGGAAATATGTATTACCGAATGATGTAGTTTTGTTTGAATCAGATAAATATTCATTCTGATAAAAATCTAATTTTCCTTTTGCTTGGTGTAATATAATTACATACATGCAGTAAAGCATAAAATAATATGCTTCTTTTTAAACATGAACTGACAACAGTTTATGTTCAATATTTTTTTAACATGGACTATTCCACCGTTTCACCTCCCCGCGCCCCCGAAAGCCTGCCCTGGATACGCCTATGAATGAAGTCATCAATGTCAGATCGTCAGATATTTTCGTACGTTCACCTTTGGTTTGTCTTAGGTCATAGAGGAATTCTTATTGATTCAGAATTTAGTGTTGGGAGTGAGTCATGGTATGAAAATATAACGAAAAATACACTAGACAGGTCAAAGGCATTTACAGACCTTTATTTAGATAGTCATGGTTTATTAATAGCTTAATTTTTAAAGAGCCACTTCATATTTTAAGAGGATGTTTATGAAAATATTAGTTGATGATTTGTTTTGTTAATACTTATCCCACCAAAAACATTCTGTAAAAAACTAGCCAAGTCTCGATGGAGCTGCTTGTTTATCTCTAAAAAGTAATGAAATCTAGACAAAGTCGTACCAAGTCTAAGGTTCCTTACTGCGATTTCTTTATTATTATAGTTAATGGTGTGTGACTTGGCCGTTGAAGGATACACTGAACACAAGTACACAACTGTACACAAGGGTACAAAACTAGGTGCTCCATGACACTACTGCACCAATCTGTCGCCAGAACCACTACCCATTGACGATAGAAAATTGCCACTTGAAAAACGTTGATTCAATATCCAGTCAATTGTAGGCTTGATAAAACTGCGTATTTTAATAATGTTACAACATTACGTGTAAACAAAATTGACTTGTACCCACTACTAACGTTTTAAACAATGTTCAACGGCCAAGTCACACAACATTAACTATAATAATAAAGAAATCGCAGTAAGGAACCTTAGACTTGGTACGACTTTGTCTAGATTTCATTACTTTTTAGAGATAAACAAGCAGCTCCATCGAGACTTGGCTAGTTTTTTACAGAATGTTTTTGGTGGGATTTCATTTATTTTTTTGAAACGTGTTTATATTGTTTTTTTTTATTAGATTTTCTTATTTGACACATTTTTTTCTTTTTAGGAGTAGTATTTTATTACTAAGCGCCCCGCAATTTCACCCGCGTAGTTCCCGTTCACATTTCCGTGGGAATTTCGGGATAAAAAGTATCCTATGTGCTTCTCCTGGTTCTAAGCTACCTCCCCACAAATTTTCAGCCAAATCAATTCAGCCGTTCTTGAGCTATAAATTCCCGTTCCCAATCCCGTGGGAATTTCGGGATTATACGTATCCTACGTCCTTTTCCTGGTTCTCAGCAACCACCCCACCAATTTTCAGTTAAATCAGTTGAGCCGTTCTTGAGTTATAAATTCCCGTTCCCAATCCCGTAGGAATTTCGGGATTATACGTATCCTACGTCCTTTTCCTGGTTTTCAGCAACCACCCCACCAATTTTCAGCCAAATCAGTTGAGCCGTTCTTGAGTTATAAATTCCCGTTCCCAATCCCGTAGGAATTTCGGGATTATACGTATCCTACGTCCTTTTCCTGGTTCTCAGCAACCACCCCACCAATTTTCAGCCAAATCAGTTGAGCCGTTCTTGAGTTATAAATTCTCGTTCCCAATCCCGTGGGAATTTCGGGATTAAAGGTATCCTAAGTCCTTTTCCTGGTTTTAAGCTACCACCCCACCAATTTTAAGCCAAATCAATTCAGCCGTTCTTGATTTTTAAATTCCCATTCCCAATCCCGTGGGAATTTCGGGATTAAAGGTATCCTTTGTCCTTTTCCTGGTTCTAAGCTACCTCCCCACCAATTTCCAGCCAAATCAGTTCAGCCGTTCTTGAGTTACAATTCCCGTTCCCGATCCCGTATAATTCCCGTTCCCGTTCGATTATCCTAGTTTTTATAGTTTTCCCTTTATGTGGCCATTAAACCCTAACTCTGTACCAAATTTCAGCTCTCTAGGTTTATGGGAAGTACTAGTTCTATTTTGATGATCATGAGTGAGTGAGTGAGTGAGTGAGTGAGTGAGTGAGTGAGTGTCTGTCATAAATACGAAACTTTGCATTCGCTTAACTTCGGAACTAAATGACCTACAGACTTGAAATTTTATTTTAAGTATGTGATTGTATAGCTTACTGGATGACGAAAATTTCAGCGTTCTAGTCTTATCCAAAGGTTCTCAAATAGGGGCCTGAAAATGCGGCGAAAGGGTTCCTGTAAAGGATGGTACGGCAGTGTTTTGCTTCGCGCTCGACTTGGCGGGGGGCACTGCCGTGCCCCCAGATTCTTAGTTATTCTTCGAGAGTCGAATAGTTTCTGCCTCTGCCTGACACGTCGAGGATTCCATATTCGATTTCTGGTCATGCTACAATGCTTTTTTCCAAATATGGTTCGTATATGAGACTATCTTAGGTTTATTTGTCTTTTTAAACAATGCTAACAGCCATAAAAGGTAAATATTTTACTTGACAAATTAGATATAAGTACTTTCTTAAAATAAACCTTAAGAGTCAAATCTAAATCTACAGAAAAAACAAAACGGTATGTCTAAAGTTGATGGAAATCTTTACTATGATATTTACTCAATGATATCATGATGACAGTAATATTGACAAAATTCATCATCAATTTATTTTTCTAATAACGTAAACCAATATAAACCTTATTGTTATGTTATTTAGGAGATCAATGTAGGAGGTGTTAGATAGAGTAAAGAAAAATGACCTCTATGGCGTCTTAACTAACTTAGTGGAAACATTTGAAAGGTGGTATTGAATAGTTGTTATGTTACTATTCACATCCTTATTATTCTTTTATATTTCTTCTACTCAACCATTGATAATTTAGGTAAAAACTTGTATAGAGCGATGTAGAGGCTACTTTTTAGCCTCTATCTCTATATTTCTACTCTACTAGTAATAATTCAGAGAAAAAAGTTAAAAAAATGGATGTAGAGTAAGGAAGAGGCCTCCTATATTGATGATATAGTGTTATGTGAGGCTTAATAATTTGCTTGCCTTATGCATGTTGATGATCTCAAACCTGAGCCATACTGGAAAAATAATAAACTTGCACTACTCAGGAATTGACCATGAGATCTTTAACACAGCTTTTGAGATAAATAGATATTTACAGTTTTTTTTTATTTTACTATTCCGCTATTCGTAGTCGTATAGAGAGAGTCGTATGGTGTGACAGGTAGAGAATCCTTTACTAACGGAATCTCATAATGAAGCTACTCTCTCTTCTCACATCTTATGATACAAAAATCTCAGTAATGTATTTAATCAACTGATATTGTAAATATTTACATGAGCCTATGTTTATACTCTACCATTGATGAAAAAGTGTGAATAAAGCGTTTATACTCTACCATTGATGTGAAAGTGTAGACTACTTCATAGTTATTAATTCTTTAAATTATTCAAAAATCTGAAGATAATAATACCTTAAGTGTATTTAAACAAAGATCATTGTAAATATTTACATCTTTTTTGTTTATTATTCACTACTCTACCATTGATAATTTAGGCAAAAACTTGTATAGAGCGACAGGTAGAGGCTACTTTATAGCCACTGAATCTCAAAGTTACGCAAAAACCCGATGACCATAAAAGGTCGCCACGTTAAATGCCAAACGGCCAAACATAGACCACTTGGTATTCTATAACACTATTTACTCTTCTACGAGCTTCATTAACGCTTGCTTGCCAACAACTGCGTTTCGGTTTTGTGGTTAGTGTAAGAGAACCATTGGTCAGTAAATCTAATTTATTGTTGGCACTGTCGTTTGTTCACCAGCATCGGTACGGGTTTGTTTCGAAAGCGCTTGCAACTATTTCTAATCTAGTTCGGACCTATCTATTTTAATTACTTAGTATTGGGTTGGACATTCATTAGTTGGGTAGGTATCTCCACTTGGAGAGACGGTAAACAGTGGTAGAAATGCTTCGGATATTGGATTATTAATCTCCTTTGTTGGATAGTTCAACGATTCGTTCAAACGACCTCAAAACGGCATTCGACCTAGTCAAACCGGTCGAGCGTAATCTAACATAACTTCGAGCCGAATCGAAATCCAAACGCGAAAGTTTACGTTTAGTTACCCAATAGCATTAAATAAAAATAATGAACTCTATATCTGCGAGTTAAAGTCTTTTATTACGTGACTCGAAGTAGGACACGTGCGGAATCGAGGTATTAATGGAGACGTCCGTGCGCAACATAGCGTTCCAGCGCTTTAGTAATCCGAAGGGGTCTTGTCGGTTGTTCGATGGCACGCTAACGCTGGCGCGCTACACTGCTGGTTTGTGTATTTGTACAACGATGACTCAAGCCTCGGTAAACAGTATGCGGGGCGATGAGTCACCGTTTTACACATTCGCGTATAGCGTTTGAGTAGTGTTGTCAGTCTACTGTAGGACTCGTCAAGTATCCTACCATCCTAGGCGTTATATCGCAGGTTTTACTGCAAAACGCCTAGACATTACATTTTGTTGGCGAGATAACTTACTGTTAAAACATTCTGTGTATAGAAACAAGTTTGTGAGAAAGTGTAGGTCTAGTTTTGTAGTGTGTGTGCGTGTCAGTAGTGAAACGGTCGATAAAGTTGGTGATCGTTCTGTGTTATTTGTGGATTTTTAAAATACTATTGGATTTATTTGTGACTATTTGGATGCATAATTGATTAACAATGCCTTCGAACAAGAAGTTGATATCAAAAATGCGGCAGATTGCCCAGTGGATATTAGTGGTGCATGTGGTGAGTTTCTAACTGCATTGTTATGTACCAACTAATTATACCTTTACAATTATAACACTAGTAGTAAGATATTCTCTAGTTTATTGTATAGTTTTATTGCTAATACAATTATTTTTGATAAGAGACAAACTAACGTCTACATAAGCCCAAACCATAAAACATACCTAGTACCCATGTTATTAGTCTTACTCTTAAACTAGCTTAGTGACAGTTGATCTCATACTCTTATAAGTACTTACTTAGGTATAACTCCTATAAAATTCCTTATAAAATTTATAAGAACTGCAAGCGTCATAGTGAAGGTTTGTACCTACGTCACGATGAACAATACAAACTACATAGTAAACATCATAGGTATATGTGTAATAATACACGCAATATTGATCCTTATGGACATAAAACGTTAAGAGGCTAAGACGATCTATGACATAACTTAAAGGCAGCCATTCATTGTAAGAGAAATGTTCGAGCGCTTCAAAGTCAGAATCGAGTCAGCGAAAATAAATATTGATTGAAGAATAGCAAACTTTAATCCAAGCATCCCTAGGGATGAATTAACTTAGTTACAAGTTCAGAGAGCAAAGTTTGTCTTGGTAGAGTAGCGCAATCTTTTCATGTCAATCCCTATTTTACTCTAATAAATATTAAGGACGCTAAAATAAATATACAATTTAGAATTTAAATTATCGTACTTATAGAAACTTTGGATAATGTGGTTATAGGAAACGATGTTATTGACTGATATTAAAGTAAATGTAGCATAAAACTTAATATTTATTACTATAATAAACAAGACAATAACATGCGCGTGTTGAAACAATAATAATATTGTTGTATGAGCGCGCGAAGTTACTACAATCGTTTACTAGAATGGATGGATCAAAATGAATGGATCACGCTGTGAGACCCCAAGATTTAAAAGGACAACACAAAGTCTCTAGAGATTCTATTCAAAAGAACTTCATAAACATTTCTTTCTATTCAGTATTCTACATGTAGTAAGGAACAGAAGTCTGATAAAAATGTAGCTTGCAATACATATGAGCAGAGATATTATATATTATAATGACTAACATTATTTACAAAGCTATATAATGAGTAATAAGTGCATTGACCTGTTTAAAGTAGGTGTTGAAATTTCTTCTATAATAATAATTATTGTTTCCTCCATTGAAACATTTAAGGGTCTACTTAAAGCGACCCTCTGCCCCTCTAAAGACTTGGACTCGTACCTTACTGATTAAGCTTATTTCCTCCCTGTTTGTACATTTCGTCGCTTCTAATGATTGTTAGTATAAATTAAACAGACGATAATTTATAATACCTTTCGATGCCAAATTAAATCGAGACTGTTATTTCAACAGATTCCTTTTTTAGAATCTGCAGATTATTTAAGAGAGTACGTTCTCCAAAACAAATACTATAATATGAGTCGTCAGTGTCGCCTGACTAGACATATGACAGACATCGATTCAGGGCTTCGAGCCAACAGACTGGGAATAATTGAAAATAACGTCCTAGAAGCCTATGAAAGTGAAAAGAATAAAAGACAATCTGTTTAATTCGGTTGTACGGGGTCTGTTTGCGGTCTCTGGTTTGCTGAACGTGACCAGACAGTGTTTGGTGGAGTTGTAGGCACACCCGTGCCAATTGTAGACTAGCGAATGCAGTTGTCTACAAATTCAATTTTATTTGGCTTCTATTTGCAAAAAAGTTTCCTCTCTTTTATCAATACAATTTTCCTTGGTACCTATCCTACGTTAAACAAGATTACAATCTCTGACGCAGGCAGTATTCAAGGCGTTATATTTTACATAATAAAAAAACATCAAACATATTTGTTGTTTACGTCATCATTGTTATTGTAAACAATGCGGGTATCTTTCTGAATCGTAAGTAGTGACTCATTATTCTTAGCACGGATCTGCTTAACTAATTGTTAATGACTGTCTTTAAATCAATCTTTAGAGGATGTGCCAATTTTATTTGATCATTTCGAAATCACAAGTCATTAGTTTATCGTTGTGTTTCTCATTTAAAATTGTATAAAATATCTTTGACCTTATGTTAAAGGTCTTAGATCATTGATAATAATTTACTGTCCAAAAATTCAAAGCACGTTTACGAATACTATGTATTTATATTTGGTATCTTTAAATAGTCCTCTGATTCATACAATTACATTTGGATATCGATCGGTTCACCTAATTTATGGGTACCTATTACTAGCCATGGAAAATTTCCATAGAGCTAAGGAACGTGTATTACCATAACGTAGTCACGCGACACAACGCGCTATTTTAGCCATCCCAGGAGGCGTGTCTCCGATATTTATACATCAGGCCCGGTCGGTGAGTCATCGCACCGTCTGAAACTTTCGTCGTGTCCCACATCCTTCATACTGCTTGCATTACTCACTATGGGTGAACCCGGAATTGTTATCTGGATGGCATTCTAGTTCACATTAACGAGCTAAACCAGACTTTGTGACCAGCCATTAATATCTCAACATTAAAATATTTGGCATATCTTCAATACGAGATTACTATTGTGAATAGACACTATTGAGACAATAACTGGGACTGTGAAGATTTCTCACTTCACAATCCACACAAAGCGAGGTGTTAGACAGAATAATATTATATTGTGTTACTTGTTGAACAAAAACAATACAGCAACGGCTTAAAGATTTTGAGATAACATACAATTCATCTTATCTTATGCAGATATTATTCAAAGTACATACACAATATCATAGTGGAAGAATATCAAAGACGAAGATAAATTACTACTAGCACAAGAACGTAAGAACACACGTGCCTTGAAATTTTAAATTACGTCGAGTTTAGATCCTGGATTCCAATACGATTAACCATTTTATTCTTGGAACCTATTAATCCGACTATAAAAATTTCTAAATAACAATATTAGCTACGGCCATCAAGTTTTCGATGACGTAGAAGCAGCTATTTAATTAACTTGTTTTTAAAAGTTGATACAGTCATGATACAAGGTCATCACGCTTCAATTTGTATCTTATGGTTTAGCTTCCTTCCGTAAAGAATTTATTTTAAGTCCGTCTAGTATGAACACAAGTTTATCGCCAATTCTGGCATTAAAATGTGTGTCGCAAACAAGGTACTCAATCTCATTGCAATAGCAGGAAGTCAATCAACATCAGTAACATGATACGTATAACGCAGTTGTATAACGTTTACATAGTACATGTTATTATATGAATCTGTTCGTCCGTTCACAGGAAGTGAACTGTTGACTACTATTCCCCCATTATACGATACAATTGATGAATAGCCAGACGCGAACATGTGTGCTTGAGCAGAATTCAATTTGATCCCTTTCAGAGTTAACCCTTACGCTTCAATGCCGACATTGATTTGAATCAGTAAATAAAACGAGGTATACGAATAATCCATGCACAACGGGCCGCCCTTTATGCATTTTTCCGATGCAGACTGTGATGTTTAGTTCGATGATATTCAAAGTTTGAGATATATGAGAGTTGTTTACAATATATTTATTATTTTACATTTTGTTACATTTGATTCGGAAAAGATTACATTTATCAATTTTAGTTATTGATTGAGATGTTGACGTTGGAAAACGATATAATAAAATAACAACGTTTTCTGTTGTTGTGTCAATAAAGGTAAGAAATAAATTTCTGAAGATACCTCAACTAATTAGGCTGAGAAATATGCAAATAACGAGCAAAAATCTCCGTAGACCTCACAAATCAGAAGGGGTGCCAGCCCCAACATTTAATTATGTAAATAAATTTCATGCATAGCAAGGAATCATAAAACAATGCGCCAGATGAGGCAAAAACCTACCCTTCTATAGTAAAACTTTTATAAAGAACTGCCCTGAGGCCAGAACCGGATCTTTTTTTCTCTACAGTGACTTTTAAACATGGTTGACAACAGGACGTAGCTCGAATGAATGCTAATAAAAGTTAGGTATTTTGTTTCACATGGGTAGAAGTAAATTTATCCTTGTCGTTCGTCTTACAACGTCGATTACATAAAGTATACATTAAATCGTTTACGTAAATAACTTTCGAGAGTCAAATCCATTTGAGTCTGTACTAATTTAACCCTTAATGAGAACTCTTAATACGAGAGACCCTTCATGTCCGGAGGCGCGGAAGCGGGAACTCATCACTGGCTCTAATGGCCTGGAACCACCCTCGGGTTAAACAGATATCATCTTATTTATAAACAGATTCGAAATAAAACATGCGAACACTCGACGACTCATTATTTTCTATACGAAATACTCACCAATTAACAATGGGGTTCGGAACGGAACGGATAGATCACATTTCGGTCTGTTTATTTGAATTTCAAATTAAAGAGACAAAATATTTAAGTACCATTGCATTTTAAGTTTTAAATGATCTGCCACAACAAAGATGCTATCAAAACCTTTGGGAAACACGCAGTAAAATTTGTCTTCGTGCAAACTAAATTTGAGGGCTTCCCTTAAAATGTTATCACTTCATGGTATAGGCGACACTGGGACAATATCTCATAATATTCTTTATATCCGTCCCCATAAACACAAACGGGTCGTGGTAATGACGCCCCATTGAAGGGGAGGAGGACGTCTAACCGGCCGTTACGGTCACCGAATATGTGACCGCTGCATTTTATTACCACTTTACTCTGCCACATAATCGACCTTCGTGATGAAGGGCTCTTTTCAGCTAATAGCATCTTGCTATGCATTGTCCCATTCGGACACGATTTCATAAGTTCGTTATAAATTGCTTAATCCGATTTTATGACTCATAGAAGTATTTCCTTTGTTCCAGGTTGAGTTTATAGAAGCCTATTGTACACCAAGGGACACAGCTCGCCGCTCCCCACAGCGCAGCCGTCGGTCTCGTGAGCCACGACGCTCTCCCGAATCCACCAAATGGCGATACGATTCTCGCCGTACAAATTACGACTTTGATTCTGGTCGGCGTCCTTACGACTACGAGAGTCGGAGGTACAGAGAATTTGACGGTGATTCGGGAAGAAAACCAGAGTTTGACGCTGAGTCAGCAAGGCGACGAGCTGATTACGAATCGGCTAGAAGGACCGACTTCGATTTGTCTGCTCCTGGAGTATCCAGGCGAAGCCCCGAAAGTGCACCCGAGGGTTCTGTAGAATCTCCACCTGAGCCAGCACCTTCGGCACCGTTGAGACACGAGAGACAAGCAAGGCACCGCTCGCAGCCTTATTACGAGTCTGGTGAGTTTTTGATTCAAGCTTTTACTTAGACAACTTGTATAAATCAAAAATTAAAGCGGTTATGAGCAATTCGATTTATGTTAGATACAAGTTATACTGATCATATACGCCTATAACTCTTTCTTGCAATCAAAAGATATAATATCTATATTATGTCTAGCTAAAACACTTGAAGATAAAATTATAAAAATATATTTTTATGAAAACTCGACATTTGTCATCTTTATAATTCATCAATCCATATTATCAAGGGTGTTTCATTCGATCCGCGATTATCTATCAAGGTTGTATTAACAGATAGAATGCAGATTATACAAAGAATTTTACCTCGTTTGCTAATTTTCAATACCAAATCACACTTCCGTTTAAAAACATCTATTCAGCAATCAATTTGTTACAACAGTATCACAATGTTGATTAGCAAACTTCCCGGCAAACTTCGCATTTTTGATAACACGATTTGTTGAATTTGTAATTAGATGGTATTTTTTTAATGACTTTTGTACTGCAATTTTTATTTCGGATGAATGAACATTAGCAAAATTTATTTCACACTTTTGTAAAACCTTATTCTTGAAGATTTCGTGTAAACATTTCGTATTTTCCACACTTCATTTGCTTGTTTTCTCACAAAAACTCTCATAAGGATCGTCCTAATTCATCTCTAGGGAGGACAAAAGTCGTTTCTTTTTGCTTTCAACTTCGCTCGAGCCTAGTTAGTCTATTGTTCTTGGCTAGAATGAGTCTAGTCGTCTTGCTTTTATTAAAACACTAAAACATCTAAAAAATAGTTTTAGTTTTCATGTTTTATTAAAAGCTAATTCTAAATTCAAATTTGATACAAAACTTTCATACCTGAAGACATTATGCCGACATTATGCCGTCTATTGTTGCAAGTTTAAAAATAGGTGTTAATCCAACATAAAAAAACGTGTTTTTCTCAAAAATGTTAAAGAAAATTTTCATTGACCCCATTTCAGTTAAAATATAAATCTACTTTTTGAAACCAAATCGTTCAATCTTCTTACATTTCTTAACTCCAGTTGATTGGGTTTCAATTCGAATGCGGTACCCACATTACCTTTAACGTTTCACATCCAACATGTTTCAAAAAGAGATTTAACACGTTAATCGTGGCAATTTAACAAATTCGACTCGCGGTGGTCATCCACGCGGAAAAGTAATTACGTCACCTAATGACGTCACTTACACCCCCACCCCTAAGCACTTTGCACACTCTAATAGACAATTTTGACAGTTTTCATGCTATGGTGGAGAAAATAATGTTTAAATCCTTTCTTTTTGCTTTTATATTGAAATCATGGGTGCGCCAAAGTTCACCTAAAATTTCAACTCCGATAATTGGAAATCCGAAAATTTTCTTCCTAACATTTTTTATCCTAACAATCGCAACTCCTAAAATCTTTGTCACTAATGTTTTAATTCCGAAACATTCAACTGCATAAAGTCAGTAGCAATAAACATCTTTTACACTTTTATCTGTTTTCCTATATTTTCTCAACACAACCATCGTTTATACTATTATTCAAAGTCATATCTTTTTTGTTTAGATTAATTTTTATTTATTATAATCAATATTATATACATAAATTTTTCGTATCTTTGTTTTTACATAACATGTAGGTATAACATATAACGCACGAGCCGAGCGAGCAAAACCAGAGTCCTGCTCCAATCATTCAGTCAAGTTCCAGTAACGAATCGGTCCTATTCCTAATTATTGGTTTAGGTTATGTTAGAACTGTGACCCCAACGCACGAGCCGAGCGAGCGTAGCGAGCGTGCCGCGGCAGCGGCCGGCGAAGTGCCAGAACCGAATTGGTCCTTTAGTTATGGTTATGGTAAACTCCCAGGCCATAAGCATAACCGTAAACGAGTCGTATATTAATCATTAAAACTATAAATATCATCTTCTACCCACATATATTTTTTATTACACTTGGTAAATGTTTCTTTCTGAGCATGAGTGAAAATATTATGATAAGTATGTTTAGGGATAAAAGCGTTATGATAAAAAACAGTAGGAGTTTAAATATGTTTACATTAATGATGTTAGTAATTAAAATTTTCGGACACATCAGTGTTATGAGCATCGTCGGTAGCACTACAAATAGTATGAATTAAAACTTTAGGATGAAAATTTTTAGGAAGAATGATCATTCGGACTACAAATAGTTAGGAAAAACATTTTCGGGTAAAGAACTTTAGGTGAGCCAATATGGACCCTGAAATCATACAACATTGCTTTTGTCATTTTTATAGTAACGATGTTTTATTAAAAATTCTGTCTTTTCAATGAAAATGCAATATTAAAAGAGTCCTCTTAAAGTTAAACAATAAGGTACGGCGGAGTAATTTAAACGAAACAGAAATTGTGGAATTAAAACAAAAGCCTTTACCGAGAACTTATAGAATGTGCAGTTTTTAAAAAAAGTTATTACAAAATAGCTTACTGTTTTACGGATCGTTAGTTTTTCCATCGTCCCAACCATAGCTTTTTTAATTCAAGGACTTTTTGTAATTAATTACAGATGCTTTTGTCTTGTTTATTTGTTCTGTAAACTTTTTATATGGCATAACACGAGTGCATTTAGAATAAGCGTATTCTGCAGTAGTTACAACAAAACTTTGAATAAGTATTAATTTTATTTTATTTCTGTTTGTCATAGAATCTTCATCAGACGATCGCCCGTCTACATCAGAGGACGAAGAAGAGGACGAGTTTGGTGACTTTGACCCGTTTGCCACTGCACCATCTCTACACTCACCGGACAGTGAACGCTCTGATCCAAGATACGCGAACGCCCCGCGTCGTAACCCAAGTCCATACTATTACGGAGACCTGTTTAAAACCGCCCCGCCTCCACCTGCACCCTCTGCTCCAACTGCTTCAACTACGTCATCGTCACGAGGCCCGCGATACAGGAAATCAGCAAGCCTAGACGCCCCACACGTAGCCCAGCGGCCTAACCTGCCTAAAAGGTTCTCAGTGGCAGAAGATGGCTTCCGTGAGCTAGAACGGTCATCTTCTTCGTCCGGTGAGAGCGCGTGGATGCCACCAAGGCGCCGTGGGCGCGACGCGGCCGGCTGCGCGTGCGCCGCGCCCGAAGATGTAGAGGATCGTCATCCATCTCGCAGCGTGTTTTACGTGCCAGCACCACTGCCTCGCTGGCCGCAAGAAATGACCACCAGACAGATATACGAAACCGCTTTCGACTGCAAAATCACACGCTCCGACGATGATTTGGATGATTTTGATCGCGTTAGCAATCACCCAGCTCTTTTACAAGCTGAAGAGCGCAAAATTATTTCTTCAGCTTCATCTGCTTTTGAAGCCGTTGAGCGCGGCGAGCCAGACTACAAAGGCCGTCGTAAGGTGACTATGAAAACAGATAGCGTACGCCGCTCTAAAATTCCTACAATACGTCAAAAGAGGGAAAATGAAAGCAACCAATGTACTCTATCAGAGGAGTTAGAAAAAGTTCATATTGAAGAAGAGGACAGGACTGCATCGGCCTCTCAATTACCATTACGAGGCTATACTCCTTCTCCACCTTCTACTGCTCCTCTGCCGACAAAGTTCCAACAAAAGGATGGCTCAGCCATGAACAGCATAAAGAGTGCGCCTAACTTGCCACAAACCCAGCCTGCTCACCCTCGACTGAAGGATCTCAGATTACCTGTAAAGTCATTGAGGGCTCGTGAAACTCCTACTAGTAGTGAGGCTAGTATGGGCGATGTAAAGGGGTCTGCTTCAACAGAACTTGATGTTGGACACCGTTTAAGAGATGGAGACGATGATAGAGGCCAATCAAAAGACGGTATTTTTTTAGAGATTAAGGGCCGGCCCACTTCCGATTCTGACACACCTGAATTGAATCGGTACGCTGGGCCCAAGGGGGTCGGCCCTATAATGGAGTTTAAGGGTAGGCCTATAGTTGCACGTCCGAGACGCAAGTACTCTAGCACCGAAAGCATGGCCACAAGTAGCAGTGGAGGAAGTATGGAGTCACTGCGCAGCAGTAATAGTGAGGGGGATAGGAGTAGTAGTAGCTCAGAAAGCCGACACTCTTCGTCCTTAAGTTCCCATAGTTCGGATTCAGGAAACGTACCCTTCACTAAATCACATCACATGCAACTATCGGGGTTTGGGCACCATCCAAATAAATTGCATATATTGAGCCCGATATCAGATAAATCTTCACAAGAGCCAGCTTCGGAAACATCTGATAACAACAAAAATAATAACTCTCAAAAAGTGTCTCCCGAAGATGGTGAGACCGGAAATACAACGATCCAAACAACGGTAGAAATAGTTGCCAAACCCAAGCGCCGGGCGTTACAAAATAGAAATCTTTTAAATCTAACATTTAGACACTCGACCGGACAAGATGCGGAAATTCAAGGCTCCGATAGTGGGATATCTATACATTCAAGAGAAGGTGTAGATTCACGAAATGCATTTATAAACTTTAAGAACAGTAATACTGAGGAGGACAACAAAATTGACGATGTCGATTTATCCGACCTTCCTTTTGACATGCCAAAATTGAGAAGACGACGAGCTGAAGCCGAAGCTGACTTACGATCCTTGCCATTTGACATGCCAAAACTCCGTCGCAAACTGCGTGGACAGTCATTACAATTGAACAATGATTTTGGCGGAGCGATATCTAACGCTTCTTCAAGCCAAAGCGTTCAAGACTTAAATCAAGGTATGTACATTCTTTATTCTATACCAATTTATCTAATAAATGTCAAACAAAGTTCCCTTAGGGCATTTTGGCGATCACTGATAAATCAAAACCTATTTATGTCAGAAGGATTTACTTGTCAGTCTTACAAAAAGATGTGTACGAAGGGTCTGTCGAGTCAATTCTTTGCATCGTCGTAACTCGAAGCGACCGCCACCACATTATGCCGATTAAGATGTATGACTTCGGATTACTCCACACAAAATTCTCTAGTCCAACGCCCAATATTTAATTTGCTTGAGTGCTTTTTGAGGGAAACTTTTTCCTGCATGTTGGTAGCAATTTGTATCCGTTATGTTGAGTTAAGAGTTCGCAATCTCTACGATTGCATGCGGTTTGACATGGAAGTGGCATTTTTGGTTCTTTTTTACACTTGTTTACTTTACCATTACTAATTTTTGTATTTTTTTGTTCCAGGAAACAAGCACAAACCGAACTTAAAGTTGAATTTCGATAGTGGAAGCGGTGGTTCGGGCAGTTCTAAAGGGTTGCATTTGAATTTGGGACCTATAGCTCCGCCACGTGATCTCGTTGATGCTTCTCTTCCACTAGACCGACAAGGGTAAGCATTGATTTTAAAACAAATTTCACCCAAAACCATTCCTATTTTAACAAAAAATGTATATATTATAATACTATTTTTATCCATTAGGTGGTACCACGGGACCCTAACTCGCGTTGAAGCTGAAAGTCTACTAAGAGATGCGGACGAAGGAGCTTTCTTAGTCAGAAACAGTGAATCAGCGAAACACGACTATTCGCTTAGTTTGAAGTAAGTTGTATTAATTAATCTCATTGTCAGTTACAATTAGAGTTCCTCTTTTGTTTCGACTAAGTAACTAACATTGAAACTTAACCTAACATCGAAGCTTATTTTGGTTAATTTATTTTCAGATCGACACGCGGCTTCATGCACATGCGTATCTGCCGGGGAACAGATGGTTACACGTTAGGAGGAGCGACCACCGCGTTTCCTAATGTGCCGACGCTCATGAGACACTATGTCGCCGCTCAGAGGCTCCCGGTGCGCGGCGCCGAGCACATGGCTCTCTCCACGCCTCTCCCGGCTGTCCTACTCTGAACGACCTAGGACTAATTAACGGGATTTTAATTTTCAAACGCGTCAGCGTTCTTTTAGGTCCGGTTCGCAACGAACCAGGCAGGTGTACATACGATAATCGACTTTATTTCGATTGCTATAAAAGCACAATCATAAATCATAATAGCGTGTAAAACCAGTGAATAATTACCAAAGAATTAGGTTACTCTTACTTTTAAAGCTGAGTGCAGCACTGTATTTATGCTAGTCCCAATATCGCAGCCAATTTATATCGAGTTGTATTATTTATTCGCATTATTAATAATCATTTTTCATGTGTGTATTCGAAATAGTTATGTTAGAGTATCTGAATGTTTGATAACTTTATTGTATTTCATAGTCGTTCTCTATCATGTTTGATTAGTCAATGTTATCTTATAATTACTTATTTATATATTAGCGAATTATCTACTGACGCAAACGATGATATAACATTATAAATGTGCGATAAAACCTATACAAATGTACCAGTTCGACTGGTTAGATTTGTGAATCATGCACAACACATTTATCATCGTGACCTTTACGGTATGTAAATATGATTAATTTGCAATAAGAATGGCCTAAGTTAACAAACTCGAACATAAAAATTAATCTTATCACGAGATACGTAAGTTGTATTTATTCATGCATAATTTAGTACTGTATGTTGTTTGTGTACTCATTTTAATTACGAACCAAATAAAGGTGAGAAAACACCTCTATTAATAAATACTTTTGAATAAGAATATAATGTAATTGTTGTATAATGAACTCTTGTAACGTGCATTGAATACATCGGAACAATAATAGGTATCAAACAGAATGACTCACTGAACAAGTATTTGAAATGAAAATAGAGTGTACGCGCGAATTTTTCACTGTAATATTCCGCAAGGACAGTAACAAATGATAAAATAACCTAATATTTTATTTAAACATCGCATTTGTGTTAATGATACAGTTATTGTCACGATAAACTCTTATATGACCTTTACAGATATTGGAATAGAGTTGAATTTAGCTTTTGTATTGCTAAATGTTTCGTTATAATATAAAGTACTATACATAGTGTGGTCTTAGTTGTGTTGTAATTTTCTATATAATATCGTATGTAAAACATTATTTATCATATGTATAATGGACTCTTTTTTCGTATATAAAAGGAACAATAGTATTTGAATTATGTCAATGCCTGAATAATATTTTTTAACATGTGGCTTGGGATTATTTAAATATGTAAGTACTTATTTATAAGATAAATCATATTACTTAACTGATGTAAACGTGAAGTTATTTATTTCAAAAACAACGAAACAGCAATGTTTATGTGCAGCTAACTAAATTAATTTATTATTCTGTGATTTTTCATTCATTACATAAAAAGCCAAAAAAATGTTGTGTTTTAATATATAAGTTTATGTATAATGTAATGTGTATGTTTAAGGCGATAATTTGTATTTAAGTATGTTTTATTAAAGTAAGGAAAAAGTTGTCAGAATGAAAATAATGTGTGAATAATGTACTTAATTGTTCCAAAAGTTTTCTGATATCACTTTGTTGAGTATGCACTGAAAATGAATAATTTAACCTATCTGACATGGTCATCGTCGGTCATGTATCTGACGCAGTCATAACGGTATGACAGTTATATGGTCATGTCATGACTTTAACATGACATGGTCATGACAATATAAACATGACAACTTTGGACAGACTTTATAATGACTCGATCTCAATTGTAACTTCCTTGTATTTCAGTTACCTTAGAGTTAATTTCAATTGATTTGTACCTGATTTTTGAGCGTTAATGTGACTTAAACATACGTTTTTGAAATAAATATTTGTCATTAATTTTAAATAGTTGTAACTGTAGTTAATTGTATTGGAATGAGCGAATTTGTACGTCACAATTATATTGTTAGTTGACCACCGCGGAAGCAGCTTGTATGAGATTGCTACTGATTTTTTTAATTAAAATTTGAATGTATCGTAAGTGTATTTAAGATAGTTGTCTTCATTGATGGTTTGAAAACAATGGTCATATGGGAAAACTACTTAATGCATAATAGAACAATAATATTGTTCGTTTCTAGGTAAACCATCAATGTGGGCGTATGTAATAATGATTATTGTCTAGTAGTTATCGACTGTAGCATAACATTATTGTAACAATGTTTCAAAAACGTGTCAAAATTTTTTTCGTATAATTTATTTAGGTCCAAATCAGGATGTAGGTAAAATTATAGCTTAAAAATAATTAATGTAGTTATAACCGAGTATAATTTTGAAGGTGTAGTTTGAAATTGATGATGTATAAAAAACGTAAATAAAAATTTCTTTGGTTTCATTTATTTTCCCTAAGTTATTATAGCGAATATATCTGTTAAGTTTAGGAATATATACTTAGTAGAATTAGTATATTTATATAGTTTTTTTATTAAGAAGGGAAATAAGTAGTTCTTCTTAAGAATATTGCAACCATAATCATGGATCTAATGAGAAATATATTTCTTCGTTGCATAATTTACAGATCTTAATCGCGTAAAACAATGATTATTTACTTTTATAGAAGATCTTCTCGTGACCACGATCGGTGTAAACCGGTCGAAACGTCGAGGTAAAAACCTAATAATAATGTTTCACGCGATTAAGACCTGTAAATTATGCAACGATGAATTCCGATCGCGAAAGTTTAAAAAATATATTTCTTTACAAAATAACCTGTTACAGAAATAGAAGTTTGGGAAAAATCTTTACCCAATAGATCCATACACTTGTATTACCTACAATGGTTCTACTGAGAATGTAACTGAGATTAAAAATAATTGCAGAATAAGGAAAATATATAATAAATGCCTTTTTCATCCCACTAGCTCGGAAAGTATGTTTTTAATCCTCGATATCTGGGGGTAAAAGTCGATTTTAATCTCAAGAGTGGAAAGTATCGGGGTCGCTGTGACAGCCCGTGCAGGACCCAAGGCAATTTTGATAACTGGTAGTAAAAGTCGTTTTTGTGCTCTAGAGGTTAAAGTAAATTTGAATTTAGAACATCGTGTGCTGATGTGTGATGATGTTTTGAAGGTTTATTTCCATTTCGGCAACTTTCCAATTCGACACCCATGAAATTATGACGTCGATAAACGGAGGTAACAAAAAAGAACGAATGCTGTATATACTTTTAATATTTCTTAATTCTCTTTTTTTGGGGAATCCTTACGGAAATCATACAGATTATATGTTTTATGACCGGGACTGTACTTTAGAAGCACGACCCCAAGGGTACCGAAATGGGAAGGTGCCAAAATGGGAATAAACCGTTTTGAATTCACAAACTATCATAATTTTTTTTTAAATTTAAAATTCAAACTCGGAACCTTCGTGGTGTACTAGACTTACTTATTTTTTAGTTTGCTTTGTGTGTGATATTTTCTTTTCATTTAATATTGTAATTGTTTTATGTTTCCATTTAGTAATGTCCTCGCTGAGGGGGGATGAAAAATAATGTGTTGCACTCGAGTGCAAACAATTTTTAACCTTGTGCTCCTTTGACTCCCTCGCTAACGCTCAGGATTCTTATTTTGAATCCCTCGCTGCGCTCGTGATTCAATTTTAGAATCCTTCGCTGGCTCGGTCCTCAACTGGAGCCCCGGTTAAAAAGCAACTTTGCACTCTTGTATAACAAATAACTATTAATACTGATCCCATAACAACTAACAGCCACTTAGAGAGGCTTTTCCTCTAATCTAACGACTGTCGATACTGTTAGTACTTAGTTAGTACGAAAACCAGGATCGACATCTTGACGTGCCCTCCGAACCACGCAATCAATCATGGGTTACAAACCCAAGTTGCTTCGGAAATGGTAACCCATCATCTTTCTAAATGTGCCAGCCGTTGCTTAACCCTACAGATTTGGATTTAGATAAACTATAAGCAGACTGAGCTAGGAACTCTATTTACTTATTATGAGATTGTTTCATTTATGATAGGTGACTTATTTATTATTATGTTAGTATTTATTACAAAAATAGCTGGTACACAATTTCTACCCCTTATCATTTAGTTTTATTCAGCGCCATCTATGATAATACAGCTGTACTAATTTCAACTTTACTAAACGTTTCACTTTCACACTTCACTAAAAACGTACACGTACACGTTTTACTATGTAGTTCAACAGATTCTCGCTAGATGGCGTTAAAATTAATCTCTGAGCAGCACTTCTACTACCACGCCATCTGGTGCTTAACTTTTTAATCAAAGAATATTCTTGTTTTGAGTTTTAGGGTAGGTAGTCTATGTTTTATTACAAAAATAGTGTTTATGATGCTAATTACTTTAACTACCTACTCGGTTAAGCTATCGCAAGATCAAAATCACATTAATTATGTATTTACTACTGTGTATGCATGCCCAGGATGTACATACATAGTAGGTATAAGGTCCGCAACAATATTAAAATTAAATAATAAACTAGTTAGGTATGTGTTTTTCAATGGTAGGATTATTTATTTAAATTCAAAGTAAGTATAAAAAATCGCATCATCCATAAATAAAAATAAATATTTTTTCAACACACTTGCTCATAAAGGGGCTCTTATTTGTGCAAAAACAGATGAATAATGACACGCTTGATTCACTAGTGAGTTATAGATTTTTTTTTTATTGTTTAGTTTTAAAAAAATCGTTTTTTTTTAATAAGTATATTCTTTTAATCTATGGCCGATCACCATTGTTGTGTTGGATGCGCGCGAATAGAAAAACTGTTTATTTATTAGCGAAAATGATATTTTATTATTAATTTCTTCGCAAGTGTGTTGAAAAACGTTGTATGGTACACGCGAGTATTGATGATTACTATCCTCGGCTATCTTCAGACCCTCGCCTGACGGCTCGTGCCTCAATACCGCCTCGTAAGTAATCACCAACTTACCTCGCTTGTACCATAAATAACTATTTTATTAATTGTAGACTTTTACCTAAGTATTGTTTAATCAAGTATCTATGTACCTACGTGTACATAATAATGTCCTTTAAATAAATACAGTAATTAGGTAAGTACTTAAAATTGTTGAACAATTAACCGTAGACGACGCAGTACAAAATGCTTAAAGCCATAATTAATAACATCCGCCCACATCAAATATGTAATACAAACATACTTGCAGGAAAACCTCGGAACAAAAACAAGCGCAATTTACCAAATGAATTTGTTTGTCACTCTTGAATTCAGTAAAATGTTGAATTATTAAAGCAATTTGTCGTTCTGGTTTGTTGGCTTAAAACGATTCATTTAAATTTTGGCCTCGTTATAATAAAATATAACAATTATTTTGTGAAGATTAGATCATTCTACATTCAACTAACACATCAAAATATAAAATTGCTATGATAAATCGTCGATTCAGAACCAAAATTATCGACGTTGCTCAGAAGGCTATACCACGCCTAAAAGAGCTGTTATGGTACTGGTCATGGGTGTATGCCGGATGAAGTATGGGGCAAAATACTTATCCACTAGTATGGTGCTATTATTATGAATAATGTTATGTATTTACATAACATGATTGATATGAAAATCACTATAAACTGTGTTTTTGGTGGATAACGCTTCGTAGCACTTCGTTTATAGCAATTATAAACGCTATAACTAATTATAAACGTTTACAATACCATTTCAAATTGTATAAAGGTGTTTAATTATGATATAATCGGCGCGTAATGAAACTCCCTCGAGATTAAGAAAGAGTTAATTAATTTGTAATGACCTGAAAATTTAATTAAAACTTAATATTTGTTGATTAAATCGTTATTAGATTTCTTTATAAAAATCTGAGTTTCTCATGAGAATTCTATCAGATTTTTTATTTTCTCAGTCAGCAAATGTTTTCAAAATTTTCGAGTGGTTTCTTGTTCTTTTTTCTGACTTCGGCTGTTTTCTGACGTGACCCATTTACCTCGTTTTCTGAAAGTCTATCAATATGATTGTTATTAACAAGTTGTCAACTTTCGTGTCAAGAAGCAATTGGATCACAAAAAGCAATACAATACTTAAACAGATTAATTGCACCAAATATTTTTGTGTTATTGAGTTCTTAATTATTTTCATCGAAATTTGAGCTTCGATCACATGAATGTTTGATTACAAACTCACATAATTTTGTTCCTTCCAAACTCAGATTGAACAATACGACGGAATTCCAAAACTTCTCTACATGAAAATTAAAAAGAAAGTTATGCTAATATAAAAAGTTGAGTACCGTTCTATATGGAAACAAACTGAAACAAAACAAAACATTTGCAAATGTTCCATATACCTACGAACTTATTACATAAATAAAGTCCTTTAATAAACGGTTTGAGCAAATTTGTACAAACGGACAAACATTGTCAGTCTCGAATTGTGTTTGGATAATTTCGACCCTCACATTTTGTGGTTAGATGTATACATAAGTTTGCGAACTTCATACAGGATCGAACGTTCGCGACAGACATTTATGGACAAGATAGTCGGTTGTCCAGGTTATTGAACTTTTAATTTTTTAGGGTTCTGTAAAAGAAGTAGAATTTAAGAAAACCTTTGCAAAATTATTTCCCTTGATATTTGCGCACCTACATATTACCTATAACAAATATTGTACTCGTAAATGGGCAGTAAGTATATTTGGGGGCAAGCATCTTGGTTGCCCAAAGATAAATTGTACTTATTGTACTCCTCATTGCACCATCATCATAACAGTTGTCTTTTCCTTATAATGATATCAAACCGTTGGTCATTTTATAATTGGGAAAATCCTAAAAAAAAGGAAATTTATTAAAAAGTACTCATGTATTGATTTCTGTTCTAATTGAACAATATCCTTACTTTCCAACCCCTTCAGTACATTTTCATTAGTAGCTGTAGTCAATCATAAAAATCTCAAGTTTTATTACGAACTCTTCTTTTCATAGATCTACTTCCACTTGACTGAGTTTTGCTTGGATTTTTATTATCTTCAGAGAAAGTTTTAACTTATAAACTTAGTTTTATTGAGTCGTTGGTTTTGAAATTTGATTGAAATCTAAATTAAAAGTCTTATGAGGAAAGCATTTGTCTGAAGACGAAATGGAATGTGATATTTTTTTCACACTTATTCTGTCTGCAACGAATAAAACCTACTTCAATTGCAGTTTATTAGTTTCGTTCTAGCTTGAAAACGATTGCGTTGAATTGATATGTTTTTATTCTAATAGGTACAGGGTTGGATATTTCGTACAGCATAGCTTTTAGTAAAAAAGAATACAAATAAAGTAAAAGGCTACCAAACTTTCATCACTTGACGTCAAATAATTTTACGATTTAAAAAAAAGAAGGTTTGAATTCAAAGAATTATAATGCAATTTGGACATAACTATGATTATAAAGGCATGTGTCCTTTCCACTAAAGGATCTGAAGAGACTTCTAATCTCAGTATACGGTGTCCAGCTTTCCTCATTTTGCTTCTTTCGGCTAACTTCTGTAGGTCATCAATCGATCTAGCTATGAAATGACTGCAATAGGCCAATAGCTAAAGCGTTTGGCAACAAGTCGTGAGTTCGAGGCACTCATTACTATACTCCAAACACTGGCAATACTGGCATACTTAGCTTTGTGGGAGAGTTAACGAGACTACTAATGTAACCTACATTCTAGTAGTCATTTAAAAATGTACCTACATACCTAGTATTAAGACTTTAATTCATAAAATGAAGCTAAGCTTACTAAAAGAAAGATTTGACGAAGCAAATATTTAAGTACTTAGCAACAAATTATTTACTTATCAAAAAGAATCACTGAGGAGTATAATATGTGCTAACGTTAAGAGTTGGTAAAATATAAGTTTTATATGATCAAAACTTTACCTGCGATAGTAGTTGGAGTTTCAAAAGGAGTTGATCGTGTTTGGCTTTGCAATATTAATCAAGTGGACGTTATAATATAAAAATAAACGGAATAAGTACTGAGAAAGTTTTAAGAGAATAATGAAGGAGGCTAATGTTAAACCTATAATAGCAGTCGCATTGACGACCTAGATGGCAGAGTGGTCACCATGCCGGACTGCCATCCGTAAGGTTGCGGGTTCAATTCCCGTGCCGTGTGGGGTGAATATTTGTGTGAACCACATATGTTTGTCTCGGTCTGGGTGTGTGTGTGTGAATGAGTGTGTACGTAGTTTCTGATACCCTAGATACAAGCTTCGAGCTTAGTTAGGAGTCAGTTACTATATTGAGATGATGTATTGAATGATTTTATGTTATGTTATGTTATGTTATGTTATGTTATGTTATAATAGACACAGTCTTGGTACTTAGCTATGTATTGTTGGTACTTATTACACAAAAACACTGATATAAAAATGAATAAGCAGTTATAACAAACGTCGAAGTTGCAATAAAGGCGGACTGAAATCTACTGCGATGTTTATACAAATAAATACAAAGTATTATAGGTATTTAGCGTAATTTATTTGGTATAAGCTATAGCTCTAATTGAAATAAATTAATTATATTACAGTTATCCCCCTCTGAGAATTTCCATACACGATTAGTTGGGATGCCAATGCATGATTTTAAATCTAATTTTCCGACTACATTTACTGCATATCCACATGATGTAGGTAACAAATGAATGAGTTTGTTGATAATATTATGAACACAAACTTGCCAAAATGAAGTTTTATTTGTAGCATATTGGTAAAAGTACAATTTGTAAAAATTACATTGTACATACTTACACATAAGCAGCACATTTTAAATGATAAAAAGATACTCGTAATCATCGGATCCTTTTTGTAAATCAAACAAAATGTATTAGGAACGTATAAATTCCTTTATATCAGGTAAATCCTGTGTCTACTGAAGTTACAAAATAAATAGAAAAGTTTTTGATCTCAGAAATTTGTGTTTGCTTCCTCTCAAAGGTTACATAGAGAACAATATTGGAATAAAGACGTAGTACCTATCCAATTTATCATTGAATTGAATATTTGATTCTTTTGTGGCCTTCGGTTTGCTTTTGAGTAGATTCTCGGTTATCTTTGAGTAGATTTTATTTCTTTTAGGTAATCATCTTATAAGTTAAAGAGATCAAACCTACAATAATTTGAATTAGGGAGATTGGACTAGAGCCAACAATGCAGAATGGTTGGCTTATAAAAATGTTGATATAACTTAATAGACAGTTGGTAAAAGACTCTCCTAATCACGCAAAATTCAGGGTAGACAGGTGACTTAGGCCTTATCACCCTAATTTAAGGTAGGCTCGAGCCCCTCGGTGGGGACGGGTCTAATTCATAATATAACATAATCATTTACTACAACATCTCATTATAGTAACTGACCCCTAACTAAGTTCGTGACTTGTATCAAGGGTATCAAAAACTACGCACACACTCATTCACACATACACCCAGACCGAGACAAACATTTGTGGTTCACACAAATATTCACCCCGCACGGTAATCGAACCCGCAACCTTATGGATGGCAGTCCGGCATGATGACCACTCTGCCATCGAGGTCGTCAAAAAATGTTGGTATAATTTAATAGACAGCTGGTAAAAACTCGCATGGTTGCCGATTGACCTTTTTAGATGTCGTTTATTACGCTATGAGCTATGACTTTACCTATTTGATCATTTAAGAAGAAAAATAATAAACATAAAATTGCTTAGATGAACGTAATTGTTTTACAGGTCAATGATTATCATATTTACGTATTCAACAAGAAAATCGCGATTTATTGGTGTATCTTTAATAACTCACTTCGATTATTCCACCCCAATACTTCTTGTTTTATTCATTCCTATTTCGATTACTTAACGACGTAAAGTGAACAGGGGTTCGATTCTGTTAACTATAATGCTGTGATAATGCTAGTCAAATGTATTTCAATATCAACATTATGGCCGTTTTTTGGAAGCCACTGACTCAATGGCTCATAACACTTAGATGGTTGTTATGGAAACAGAATTCTGACGTTTATTTGACAACGATTTTAATTGAATTTTGACAAGCAACAAAGACCATAGTGATATTATAGCCATATTAATATTTTTTTACAGAACACCAAATTTCTGACACATAAAAATGAGCACTCTTTTGATTCTGCATAAATTAATTCACTGATCACCTGCTATTGTACTGATCAACCAAAATTATACGTGTTTTAGCTTGGCAACACTTGACATTGGCGGAGTTGCGAAGGCATAAATAAGAATTGAATTAAAATTTCTGACACTCTCGTTTTGGTGTCTCAATATCAACACATCGTCTGATCAAATAATGTCAAATAGCGGATTCGACCCCCTGTATTAAAACGGTCTGATGACCTCTTTTAGCTCCCTCAAGTAGCAGTCAGGAATAAATAACTTTAATTAAATTTTTAATAAAAGCAGGACCAATTATTTTAATCACTTTCTTATTTTACTAAAAGCTTTGACTAATAAAATTAAATGTTATTTTCTTGCCTTTAGCTAGTGTTTTTAAAAAATAAGAGAAAATTAAGATATTTTTCTTTTACTATATTAAACTGGTTTACAGATAGCTTAATTAAAAATAATGATGGATTTTGATTACAAAAATGTTTTGTAAATTACTTGGAAGACTATAATTAGGTATTGTATTATACATTTAGGGCAGTTAGAACCATTCTAGTGCAGACCCTATACGAGTGCATTTTTGGTTTAGAATCTAAATATATATAACTCAAATGTGACTGACTGACTGACATATTGATCTATCAACGCACAGCCCAAACCACTGGACAGATCGGGCTGAAATTTGGCATGCAGGTAGATGTTATGACGTAGGCGTCCGCTAACAAAGGATTCCCACGGGATTGGGATATACATGGGTGAAACCGCGGACAGAGCTAGTAGTATATACGTAGGGTTGATTTCACCGTTAACTTTGGTAAATGAGTTTAAAAATACTATGTGTATTTTAACTCAAACGTTAGTATGACGTTAGCCTTGAACGCAGTTATTATTTCGCAAACTGAACGTAAACTCGCTAAGCTTAGATTGTTTGCATTCAATTTCAACGGTGAAATCGGTAATAATTAATAAATTTTACACAACGCGTCCATCAGATCGTAATATGGTCTATTCCCAGTTTCCCTCGAATGCTTACCCCCGATTAGGGGAAACATTTGATGCTTTGCACAACATAGAATTTGGCAAGTTTTAAATAACGTTGGCCATCATTAAGGAAGAAAATATTCCCATATTCCCTAAGTATAAGGGATGAAAGTTTGATGTTTTCGATGGGAAACCCCTCTGGGTATACGTCTAGTCCTTACATAATTTAGAACTTAATATCTCTCTGTTAACCTGTTTCGTTAGTTTGTATCGATTCGTTCCAGTTTTAGGTCAGTTTTCGATCCATTACTAGAAGTATTCTCTTTTTTATTTCGTGCACTATTGGAGGTTTATTTTGCTCTACTAAAGTTTATAGTTTTACGAATTTTACCTTTTTATCGTTGTCTTTCCATTGTACAAAGATAGTATCTCGAACTTAAACAGTTCAAATCAAGCCATCCATTATAACTGGCGAAGATTTATTTTTACTTCATACTTATCTTCAAATAAAGGTTTTAATCGAGTTTCTGAAGTTTTGAAGTTTAAATGAATTAGTATTTTCGAAAACAAATACCGAAGTTTATTAAATATTGACTCGAAGTTTAAGCTTTCGTGATTAGCAAATTTGTTAAATCCAATTGATTTAACAACATTGTTTTAGAATTATTAGTAACTATAAGTTTCACAAAAGCTACACAGCAGTTTGAATGAACAATGAACATGTTTAACGTATTCACTAACTTAGAGTAAGGTGTGTTTCTGCTTATGACGGCTTACGAGTATATAACTTAACTTGAATATCTCTTCAATTGTTTTATTATTACCTGTACAGAGTAGAAACATAGGCCGGTACGTAAATACTCGTACGTTCAGTGAAGCGTTACCTTTTCTATACTTTTCATTTGATGCAACATCTTAATACACAGCAATACCATATTTTGCAATCCATGCGAGTTTAGAATTGAATGTATCTTGGATATGTTTTTCAGGTAAGTAAATGTAAAGAACATTGCGCTACAATCGCTTATTTCAGACAGGTCTACATTCCGCATTGGTAGCAAGCTAATGACAAAAGTATCGCGGTTCTTACATCGTGATCTTAACCTACTGTAATTAGTTTTCTTGAAAAAATTGAATATGAAATGTAACTGATACCTAAAGTATATGTAAAACACCGTAAGTTCTTTGAACCGTTATTCAAATAACTTCTATAAGCACACACTTATTTTAATAAATTATATCTACCAACTTTCAAAGTACATAGGTATGAAAAAATATGAATATTACATGACATAATTAAAACACATCGCAAAAATTAGGTTAAACGGTTACAAAGGTTCTAAATATAGAAAGTTTTTGATGGTTCCACGTGACCTATTTCGTTTAGCTGATCGATATTATTATGCAGTCGCTTAGTGATGTTTGGAAAGTTACCACTATTCATAACCTTTCCAAGCTATAATATACAAAAACAGTAGGTTTATCACATTAGACTCGTTAATAAATATGAAGACGGATGGACCGATTTAAACAATTCATATTAAGGGGTGGTTAACAAAACAATTCAATTCAATTTTTAGTTCTTTGGCTGCTGCTGTCTTGCAATTCTGCCAATGTCAAAGTAGACGTAAGACAACATAAACGATGGAGATTAAACAAAACAGGACTTACGAAAGATAAACCGCGAAGAACTAAAAATATTAATATGATAATGATAAATATTTGGATTTATGTAACGTAAAAATTTAAATTGAATTCTAATCATTATTAAAAACATAACATAACATAACATAACCATTCAATATATCATCTCATTATAGTAACTAATCCCACGTTGTCTCAAAGTTGGCAAAATCCGAAAGATTACTAAAAATTTACTTACAAAATCAGTATTAATAATAACTTCCTACTAAATTAACCTTTAACTATATAATATTAAAGTCCAATTTGATATAATACGTGTAGTGTATGTAGAATTCAATTAGTTTCAATACCGCACATCAATTAGATGGGGCTCGTTTATATTACACTCCCTGTGTACTGCGGTTTTACTCACATTATCATTTATCCTGTAACAAAATTGGGATTGAATTTTGTTTGTTTAATTTTGGGAAAATAAATTAAATAATTAGAAAATACCGCTACAAGGTATCAATCTCTTGAATTGATAGTATACGTACAGTAATGACGAATAACTATGCTTGTTTGATGCGTGGTGGACATATTAAAAATTGTGTGGTTAGATTGTACTGGACATTGTATATTTTTCCAGGTTTCGTTGCAAAAACCTCTGGAGTCATAGGAAAGTACTTTATTTGTAGCACGAAACTTTGAGTTTGTAGCATCAGTCAATGATGTTGTAGCATTTGTTTCTGTAAACAACTTTTAATCTGGTTTAACTAATAAAAACGGTATATTATTGATAATGTGGGTGAGTTAGTGTGTGCGTAGTTTCTGATACCCTAGATACAAGCTTCGAGCTTAGTTAGGGGTCAGTTACTATAATGAGATGATGTAGTGAATGATTATGTTATGGTATGTAGTGAATGATAAAAAAACCTCATCCATTACTTATTCCTAAATTCCTACAAAATATTGACAAACGAGGATTAAATCACATCTCAGATCTTGTTTACATAAACTTATAATCAAATAATAATTTTCTTCAACAAAGTTTACGTAATAACTCAAATATAAATTATGATATAACCTTATGATACGCAACCAAATATTACATTATACTTTACTGAAAATAACATTATTTAGAATTAATTAATATAGCTACGGAGTGTAATGAAATATTTCATTTATGTTGTGAGTCAGTTTAATTAATTGATTTTGATGAATATGTGTATTCTGTACGACCACATTCTACTGTTTGGTACAAATTAATTGCTTATTAAATTAATAAGCTTGTTATTCTAATATATTATTGAGTTAATTAACAAATGTTTATTAATTAACATTGTTACTCAATTTTTTTAATACTTATATTTCTTTTAGTTAAATAAATAAGTATATTTATTATTTAATACACTAATGGTTTAATAAAAAATGGTAATGTTATGTGTTTTTGTGACTTATTGCCGTTTGTGTGATTTATGTAAATAAATATAATCAACTGCGCTAAAAACTAATAAATACTAATTCATAGACATTCTAGTCAAAACAGATTTTTCTAATATCTATTCTTTTGTCGGAAACAGTAATAATAATTATGTATTAAATACTAACATACAAACAATTTCAAATGAAAACAATATACGCATACTTACTTATAACAACGAATAGCATGACCTCAAACAGACTTTCGATAAACTATCGTATAGTATCAAGTCCTTTGGTCGAACTAATGAAAACAAGGAGGCTTTGAAACTGAGGAAACTAAACAAACATCCTTTGTTTCTACTTAGTTTATCGTAAACTAGCAACACCCCGCGGTTTTACCTACGTAGCTCCCGGTCCCGTGAAAACGCGGGGATAAAATTATACTAAAAACCTTCCTCTTGAATCACTCTATCTACTAGTATTAAAGAAAACCGCATCAAACTGAACCTTTATTTGTAAATTTTATGAACATCTGTTATTGGCTTATACATCGGAATTTTGATTTACTTGAAGTTTTTTCTGAATAAATAAATCAAAATCCGTTGCGTAGTTTTAAAGATCTAAGCATACATAGGGACAGACGGACAGCGGAAGCGACTTTGTTTTATACTATGTAGTAAGGGAAACAGTAGGTACGTCATTGCTAACTTTATAATAAGCTTGGGGATAGACCACAAACGGTACAGGCCAGTCGGAATCGATAATCTCGACCAGTACTAACAAGACAGGTAACGTGCCACGAGCAAGTGGTAACGATGTTATGCTGGATGAATTTAACTTGGGCTCGGATATGGAACTGTTACCTTATATATATATTTGTTTGAAACTTATAGGCTGTTTAAATTTTGGCAACGTCGCAGTCAATTCTTACCTAGATACAAATAGTAAACCTAGTTCGGTCAGTTGTTATAGGATGATAAAGTGATTTATTAAATTATGTTTAACATAGTCATGAATCCATAAGATTTAGATTTATTGCGTCAAAGTTATCTAAACTTATGATAAGTATGATTAGATTAGATTGCCAACCAAAAATCCGATTATAACGATGCTGCCACCAGGTTAAATAAGCTTAAACTTTGAAATCCCATGTGTAAATAAACTTCATACTATAGTCATTGATTTTGATCGCTAATCACACCTAGATTGTCTGTCTACGGTCTCTAAAGTTACTGGTATAGCCAGGAAACCATTACGGATATGTGACGTCACTTCATAGGAAATCTGCAAGCCGACGATGCATCGTAAGAATTTCCTTTTGATTCGTATCTCGCTTTTTTTAATGAATATAGAAGGGAGATGTCTTTGCGCACGAAATTACAATGCAGCGTTCAGTATTGCAGTTTTCTTTGCAAAGCATTCATTGTTTCTTGTTTTGAAGAAAGCACTTTCGATTTGAAAATATTTGTAGAAAATGTCACTCACAAGAGTCTTGTAAAAAATTTGAAATAAAACTTTTTAACTTTAAACAAAAATTATTTACATCTTCTTTTCAAATATTTTTTTTTGCAAAAACAAATCGATGTATTAATTACGGAGTAAAAAAAACACGACAGACTTGAGATTCCACCTCTTATATTTTTTAAGTCAAGGCACTTCAAATGAACAATCAATTTTTAACTTCTCGAAAAATGGACAAAACATTTTTGCAATTTATAAAATGGCTTCTATTTATAACACAGCAGTACTTTATACCTACAAACACATACAATACAGATAATACGTCAATCGTTTGCCACGTTCACTGGAGTCAATAAAAGACCTTTCTCCAAGATTAATAGCAATATCGTCCATGGCATTTCGGTGGATTAACCTACGGAAAAAGATGTTGAATGTCAGTCACTGCCCCGGCAACGTATTTATCTTGTCTCAATTTATACACCCTTTGTATTAGAGGACACGTTTTTGTTATTGGTAAACAATATTCTGGACATTTTCCTCGATAATTTGTATCAGATTACTTGGATCGTGAGTCAATTTTAATTAAGTCAATAGCCTACTAATATTATTAACGCGTAAGTTTATGAGAATGGATGGAAGTTACTCTTTCGAGTAAACCTACTGAAATTAAATAAGTAATCAATTTAGACGGAATTCGGTAAAAAGAATCTCGTAAACCAGAAACAGCACGTAAAGTTAGGATAATACGAGTACATTTAAATATAGGTTTAATTTGTGATTATCCTGTTTTGATAATAATTAAAAAAACGGGACTCCTTAATTGGTCCGTGAGTCGGTAAAGACTGGAAACAAATCTAAAATTTGCAAAAATAAGGAAAAAAGTCTCATTGTTAAAAAAATAGAATAGATAATGTTATTGTTTTTTTTTTAAGTTGTACTTTACGTTAAGCTACCAGCAATTCTGATATATTGCGAGATAGAACTACAATAAAGACGTCATATCTGTATCGTCTCGACAAATAACCTTTGTCCAGGCTATAAAGATATGACATCTTACTTAACCAATGAATTTACAAAAGGAAAGTGTACATGAAACGCCACAAAATTTACAAGACCCTTGAACTTTTACAATAAAAGAGTCACTCTTTACAATGAAAAAGTCACATGAAATTCTTTGAAACAACGTGAAGTGGCTATCCATAAAAGCACACGGGGCAATTTCTCTTCTTGTCAACTCTGCAAGATAATCCACTTAACATTTTTGTATGGAGGGGATTAAAATGAAAATCTGATTCAAACCAGCCAAGCGAAACGTAATCGCTGACTTTAAAAAGTGGATGTGGTGAACTGTTGGTATACTTATATAATATCCGAAATATGAAGTGCAGGGAAGAGACGTACTTTTTTAAAATGTGTTTACAAATGTACATTAAATTCAGTCTAAATTGTAATTTCAGGACTCATATAAGGACTAAATATTTTTTTGTATGAAAATTTATATGTATGTATACGTCTGAAATACTGTTAATATACAAAAGATAGGACATGAATAATTTTAAAGACAAGAAAATTATAATGTCTTTAAGTTTTGAGTAATTATAGAATTCTAATAAGCAATTACAAGAGGAAATATATTTTTCAACACACTTGCTCATAAAGGGGCTCTTATTTGTGCAAAAACAGTTGAATAATGACACGTTTTATTCACTAGTGAGTTATAGATTGTTTTTTTAAATTGCTTTGTTTTAAAAAAAGTTTCGACACCAAAAAAATGGTTTCCATACAAACATTATATTAACAAATACATTTTAAAAACAAACTTCAACTATGTTGCCTTTTGGTAGGTCTATGGTCGATTCCATTCATTCATTCATTCGTTTTTTTTTTTAATAAGTATATTCTTTTAGTCTTTGGCGATCACCATTGTTGTGTTGGATGCGCGCGAATAGAAAAACTGTTTATTTATTAGCGAAAATGATAATTTCTTCGCAAATGTGTTGAAAAACGTTGTATGGTACACGCGAGTATTGATGATTACTATCCTCGGCTATCTTCTGACCCTCGCCTGACGGCTCGGGCCTCAATAGCGCCTCGGAAGTAATCACCAACTTACCTCGCTTGTACCATAAATAACTATATTTATATGTAAAGAAGAAAGCGTTTTCATATAAATATAAACGTTTTTCTCAACAGAAAATAGTTTGTTGTATTAATATCATATATACGTATTATTCAAGTATCTATTTATATCATTATAACATTGTTTGAGTGCTCTCGTAATCTATGAGACTACTCCTTGCATTTATTTTAACATACCACCAAAATTACGTTAAAATAAAACCTTCAAAAATTGAACGATAAGTTAACTTTGTATTTCAATTTTAAGTACCACGTCAGCATGTTCAAAGGAATAATTCTAAGTCCAAAGTAACTTAAACTCTCTCTTTTTAATGGTAGTGCGCATTTTACTTAGACATTATTTACGAAAAGTGCATTTTTATTATTAACTTCTAAGAGTTTATTTGCTGCAGTAACCAAGCAAGTAGACTTAACAAAATGATTTAAAATTCAAGCAAATTTTTAAAATCTGAAACACGATGTGCCTTATTTCTCAACGTAAAGGTTCTGTATGAATGAAATATTCAGTCTGTTTCTACTGTAGTTTTGTTTGAAGCAAACTCTGTTTTCTTTTATCTGTGAAATGTGAGAACGTATGAAAATTTCTGTTAGTACAGGCAAAACTAAAGAAAGAAGACTAGTCTAGAACGTCTGTTAGAAATCTAAACAAAAATATACATTACTATGAAATTGCAAAACTGTATTGATGAAAATATGTTTGCATTACTAACAGTGATCTCGTAAGTTTTTCTGAAAAAACCTTTTTCCTGTCTTGTATGAATATAAAATAAAAGTCGTTTGATTTTATCTAAACTTCAATCCAATAAATGTTTTATTAATTAGCAACATAATCATTCACTACATCATCTCATTATACTAACTGACTCCTAACTTAGCTCGGAGCTTGTATCTAGGGTATCAAAAACACTCATTCACATACACACCCAGACCGAGACTATCTTCACAATTTGCATTGATTTATATTAGTACAAAATCAGTAAATGTACCTACCCACTGTTAGTATACCATTATGGGGAGAGGGAGTATCCCCATTTGAAAGGGAGGATCCTCCGACCAGACGGGTGTTATGTCTGGTGGGCCGCTGCCCGATGGTTGTAGTCGGGCTCTCGTATACTTAGTCAATTGCGTTGTAAACTTCGCTTGCGCGATTCAGGACTCTTCAGTTATTTTTCCCATGATGCCGATAGATGGCGCTGTTAGTAAGTAGTTCCTTATGTGGTGTGTAGATGTCGCCACACCATTATTCCCGTGGTTTTACCTGCGTTAATACAGGCTAATAGCGCGTCAATTAGGCGTTGTCGGAAAATCCGACCATGGCGTCTATTATAGGTAAATGCTAATCTTTGTTTATATATTCTGTTGAAGAGGTTTCGATGTTAAATGGAGGCTAAAAAGAGATTTCACTGAGGCTCATAAAAAATTTCCAAGTGCAAAAATTTACACCGTAAGGACATATTAAAGTTTATCAAATTATATTCAGCCGTATTGAACTTATGCAAAGCATTTAAATATATAAAAATGTATGTAAACCTGTCATAATTCCAACAATAATATATCACAGAAAAGTATTTCATTACTCTCTAGTTTGCTTTTACCAAAACCAAACAAACGTGCCCGTATGAATGCACTGAAGTAATATGTCATCGTAGAGTTTAATTTCCGTACACCGTTGTGGACTCTCATTAAATAAACTCGAGAAATAAATTAGTTTCGGCATTGTGTGGCTGAGGTTTTAATAATGCATCCCAACATAATACACGGCTGTTTTGTTAATGTAAAATGTTTGGGGTTAACTAAACTAAAATATAGTTTCGGTAATGGCGTTTGTTTAATCGTTTTGACAAAATGTTAGCTCCGGTTTTGTGATATTAATTTGTGTGTGAATTTTATTGTATTCAGGTAGACCTATTTATTAGTTAGTAATGTTTAATTTTTGACTTTTCTGTACAGGTATTTAACTAGTTATGTATTCAACTTTTAATGGCTTTGCAGCAGTGTTGATCTGTAGTTACATAAGATTGAATGTTAGGGCCCAAGTCTGGTAGTTGACATTATTTAATCTACGAAACTGTGATTTGTGCAAAAATTGATTAATATCGCTAAAGATAACTTTACATTATTGGAACTTAATCAGTTTTATGTTGATCTTAAGAGTAACAAACTGTTTAATGTTTCCATGGAACATCACTACAAGTAGATAATTTCCAAGTATTAAAACTACACCTTCTACATACCTATATACAAGTATTACATACATATAAATAGAGGCAAATTACTGTTCTTTAAAAACAACAAAAATAAGAAAGGAGTTGTAATAAAATATTCAAAACAAACCAGTATTCATAATGTGTAGCAAACATTGAACGCTTTCGTGAGCAACCCAAAAATAAAGGGATGGAATATTAAAATAAGAACAAAACTTTGAAGATATTGGAAATATTTCGTAAGGTACTAGCAGCCCTAAGCTTATAATAATATATCTCACCGCAAAATGATAGTAGTAAAATGATGTATTTTATTTTAATTGGGGACTTGTTTACTAATTTCTCTGAATGTTAAACTTAATAAAGAATATTATAAAATATCTCTTTTAGTTTTTTATCCCAGTATTGATGTATAAGTAATGTTAATGTTTTCACGTTAAACAAAAATATAACAATCTAGAATTTATTATTGCTAGTGAGAGCTGCTGACTCAGCTGCTGGCTGAGCTTTGCTAGTATGAAAACAGTTTTTAAATAAATTATAGTTTAAAAAAACTAAAAAACACGCTTTTTATAGAAAACCGAACTAAAAAATAGAAAATAAAAAAAAGCGTGGGGTGCATGGTGTCAATATTTTAAAAAGCACACCACGCTTTTTTTTATTTTCTATTTTTTAGTTCGGTTTTCTATAAAAAGCGTGTTTTTTAGTTTTTTTAAACTATAATTTATTTTCTACTTTTTAGTTTGGATTATTTATAATAGCTTGTTTTTTTAATTTGCAAATTGAAAAATGGAATAATTTTATCAAATTAGTGTATTGTCATCGGTCCTCAATAAATCTACAAAGTTTGAACGAAATCTGGCCGTTTAAAGTGGGTCAAAATAGCGCCCAAAGAAGTCGGTTACAAACATACAAACATACAAACATACAAACATACAAACATACAAACATACAAACATACAAACATACAAACATACAAACATACAAACATACAAACATACAAACATACAAACATACAAACATACAAACATACAAACATACAAACATACAAACATACAAACATACAAACATACAAACATACAAACATACAAACATACAAACATACAAACATACAAACATACAAACATACAAACATACAAACATACAAACATACAAACATACAAACATACAAACATACAAACATACAAACATACAAACATACAAACATACAAACATACAAACATACAAACATACAAACATACAAACATACAAACATACAAACATACAAACATACAAACATACAAACATACAAACATACAAACATACAAACATACAAACATACAAACATACAAACATACAAACATACAAACATACAAACATACAAACATACAAACATACAAACATACAAACATACAAACATACAAACATACAAACATACAAACATACAAACATACAAACATACAAACATACAAACATACAAACATACAAACATACAAACATACAAACATACAAACATACAAACATACAAACATACAAACATACAAACATACAAACATACAAACATACAAACATACAAACATACAAACATACAAACATACAAACATACAAACATACAAACATACAAACATACAAACATACAAACATACAAACATACAAACATACAAACATACAAACATACAAACATACAAACATACAAACATACAAACATACAAACATACAAACATACAAACATACAAACATACAAACATACAAACATACAAACATACAAACATACAAACATACAAACATACAAACATACAAACATACAAACATACAAACATACAAACATACAAACATACAAACATACAAACATACAAACATACAAACATACAAACATACAAACATACAAACATACAAACATACAAACATACAAACATACAAACATACAAACATACAAACATACAAACATACAAACATACAAACATACAAACATACAAACATACAGGTGAAGCTAATAAAAAGCGTGTAAAAAGATCTAACTGGATTGCTTCTTCACTCGTTACTCTAATGATAATAAAACTGAACAGTTTTGCATAACGTACATTCCAAATCTAAAATGAAAATCTTCACTTTAAAAAACACAGGTCAGTCTAGGTATTTTGAAATCTACCCCCAAAGGATTTAAGTAAGAATAAAATTTTCAATAGTTGACGGAAAATACTACAGGCAAACTGTAGTACCGGCAAATGTAGACAGAATTTACAAGAGCGAAATTTTAAAGAAATTCTATACCGATTTTGTAGATATTACAGAAACTTGAGCAACTCTTATGCTTGATGTCGCGTTTACTTTAATGTCATGTCATTCAAATTGAGAGACTTTCTAAATCTGTTTGAATTTGAACCCTGAATACACCTTCAAGGATTATAATGGATTAAAAGGAACATTCTTGTACTACAAATGTTCATTTACGCAGTACAATTTACGTGTTCAGTAAATAAATAAATATATGGGCACATATCACACGTTGTCTTCTAATATGTGTCCATGAACATTGAACATGTCTGTTTGAACATTTTTCTCACCTTTTATTTATAAAACCTAGGACAATAAACTTTAATGTTTTAGGTAGATAATAGTCCCCCCTATTCCCCACTTCACATTGGTCCACTACTTACGGGACATCCGATATAAAACAACTAATGCAGAAAAAGTATCTACTTTAACCAATATCTAATATATAAAATTCTCGTGTCACAGTTTTCGTTGCCATACTCCTCCGAAACGGCTTGACCGATTCTCATGAAATTTTGTGAGCATATTCAGTAGGTCTGAGAATCGGCCAACATCTATTTTTCATCCCGAAATTCCTACGGGAACGGGAACGGGAACTACGCGTGTGAAACCGCGGGGCGCAGCTAGTTTTCTTTATAAAATTTACTTATCAAAATTTGTACGACAGTAGATAAATAACTTTTACCCAAAAGCAACTGTAATTAAACTTATTTAATTACTTCCAAACAGAGAACATTTGGAAATAATTGAATTGAATCTAAAATGTGTTAATTTGCTTGTGAAAAATATGATAGGTATTCGGGTCACGCATCACTTTAGGTAAGCCTTCGATGTATTATTCATTCGAATCCTGGAATACTCAATTACGTAAGTATATATGGAAATTATTTGATTGTACTATACCTTGATGGTATTAAAAACTTCCAAACAAAATTTAACTTTGAAAGGAATATTAGTACAGTACCCCAGACTTACGCGATAGGTGGGTGGGACCGAGCTATGTTCGCGTAAGTCGGGGTTCAACATTTTGATGTTTTTTTTTGCTGTTTTAGCTGATGTAATCCCATAAGGAACATGTCAAAACTTGTTTTATAACTTATTACATATAATATATTGAATTTGCACTGCATGCGTAGTATTTTACGGATTTTTGACGTTTAAGTCGTTTTTCCACAAGGCACATACTCGAATTTGATGTAAGTTGTCAAAAAGAAAAACCGCGTAACTCCGAATTCGCGTAAGTCGGGTATTACTGTATGTTAAAATTCCGTTCTCGTATTCGCGATTGCGTGTCAGGTAATTTACTAAGTTCTTTGAAATATTGCAACTTTGTTATCGGGTATAGGGTGTAAAGACAAGACACGTTCTATTTATTAAGTTTTCTAATTTACGACACTTCTTTTGATATTGATAAGTTTATGAATATTGTAATTTGTTTTTTAAAGAAAAAATTGATACGATTTTAACTTTAAAAAAATGTCATTATCGTGCTTTTGGTATCGAAATGTTTCTTAAAAGAAACACTTTAGCGTTGGGAATAAAAATAGATATTAAAATGGAGTTATAGTTTAGTTTTAAAGCCTATTTCTTTAGTTTTTTTTAGATATTCTTTAATTGAAATATATTTACTAGACTTTAACCTATTTATCTCTAAAAAACAAAATGTTAATAATTCCACCTATCACGAATAAACATCACGGCATCGTACTTTGACATCAAATTGAACATAGGTCAGACATAACTTTATCGGGACTAATCTTGTGCAACATGCATCCTACTTCTAAACAACATGAGAATGCTATCCTTTCCTTCATCATTATTTATTGACTAAATTAAATCAGATTTCACACAGCGGACTATCCTATACAAATAACGTAGAAAGATTTTGATACTTAAATTTTCCTACATACCTAAATACACTCTGGACTTGACTAAAATATACGAAAACAAAGCAAGAATTAAAAAAAATATGTTGTTAAATTTTATATATTATTTTTTGTCGGTCTGGGTGAGTGTGTGCGTAGATTCTGATACCCTAGATACAAGTTTGGTACTTAGTTAGGGGTCAGGTACTATAATGAGATGATTATTTTATGTTAAATAAAAACTAAAATAAAGTCGATAAACTGTCTGAGAAGTGGATATCGTTAAATAGTATTAAATAGAACGCAGTAAATGCGAATGAATGTTCGTTCGCTAATATATTCCGGTCGGTATTTGTAGTTTGTCGATCCCTTTAGAACTCGCTTTATATGCAAATGGCGGCGTCTCTCAGATGACATCAATGCAGACTTAATAATATGATACTGAAACATTTTCAAACTATTTCATCGCGTTTACTGTTTTGTTATATGTCTGGCTTTATTTCGATGAAAATTATATAAAAAGTGGATTTGAGTGAATTTCAACAAGTCTCCAAAAATCTTCATTTCCGTGGATTTTTTTGTTTTTAAGTTTTTTTCAAAAATAATTAGCGTTTATTATACTTCTTGATAATGTATGTTTTCTTGCTTATTATCAAGCTGATTACTTAAAAAACTAACGAATTACACAAGTTTAAAAATTTCATGCCACGGCGATGAAACATGCGTGCACGGCAATGAAACAAGCGTCCACGGCAATGAAAGAACTCTCCCACGGTAATGAAAGAATCACCACGGAAATGAAATTCCATACATTAAACAATTTTTTTATAAGCTGACATGAGTATTATATTATCCTAACATACAATATATACACGCCTGTCTCCGAGAAGGACAGGCATTAATCGTCCGATTAATGGCGATTAATGCCGGCGTTCCCCAAGGGTTAGTACTCATTGTAACACTTTTCCTGTTGCATATCAATGATCTGCCAAAGCCCAGAACCTATGAGTATGCAAATGATTGCACAGTTGTAGAGAATTACATATCCATCCCGCGTGCTAGTGCGGCCGAGACACAGTATTTAAGAGAGGCTATGGTCGATCACACGAACTTTTCCCTTCGGGCAGTCTCCGATTGGAGCGATGCCAATCTGATCAAGTTCAATGCCTTGAAGACCCAGGCGTGTCTTTTCTCCGCAAGGAAGACGCTGTTCGAACTGGCTCCTATTTTCCGGAGTGTATCCTTACCTATAGTGGACCACCCTGACCTTCTTGGAATAACGCTGACCTCAACCCTCAATTTTGGTTCATACATTGAGTCAAAGGCTCAACTGGCTGCAAAAAAGCTAGGCGTCCTCTCAAGGGTGTGACGGCACTTCACGTCAGAACAGCTGCTCCAACTCTATTAAGCACAAGTTCGGTCGTGCATGGAGTACTGTTCGCACCCTTAGGATGGATCAGCTAAATATCAACTTGAGGGGTTGGAGTCCCTAGAGAAGCGTACCAAGAGGCTCATTTCGTTCAGTCCCTTGTTGACTCGAGACTCCAGAGTTTTGAGCACCGGCAAAAAGTTGCTAGCCTATAGGTTTTTTATCGGATACATTTTGGAGAGTGCGCATCGGAACTACACCACTTAATTCCCCCATCTCCGTTCTGCCACCGAATGAGCAAGGAAACCGATAAACGTCACCCATACATGGTAGATGTTCCATTTGCTCGCATGAAGCGTTTCGCGTCCACCTTTATAATGCGAATAGCGAGAGTGTGGAACTCCCTGCACAGCTTCTCTGTTCTGAAACTGGAACATACAATCTGGGTCTTTTTAAGTCGCGAGTCAATAGGTACCTTCTACGTGAGCACGTTCCATCTTAGACTGTATCATCGCTTTCCATCAGCTTAGTTACAGTCAAGTGCAAGCCTATTCTGGGTAAAAAAAAAATTTGCACCCTACCGGACTGTGGCACTTATATCCCATGCCAGTAAGATTATGTTGCATATCATCCCGGATGAGCAGGCTGAAAAAGAGTTCCTTTTTCTATTTAACATCTATGGCGAATACTATAGGATATACGAAATATAAGTAGGAGAGTTCATTCGTGATCATGGCGCTTGCAACAGCGTTGAAATATCGGAAACTCGAAATATTTCAACGCTGTATAATCATAATAATTTGAGTGCTAATAACCATGATAACTATAGAAACTATATAAGTAGGAGAGCCTTAAAAGGGTGGGAGGGAGTCATTACTGTTGGCAGGAACAAGATCAGCAACCTTCGATATGCAAATGACACTACTTTGGCCGCATCCTCTGAGCACGAACTTGCTGAAATGTTCAGCAGAGTAGAACGCAAAACCGAGACAGTAGGACTTTGGGTCAACAAGTCGAAGACAAAGGTTATGGTCACTGACCGAGCTGAACAGATCACACACACAGGAGAATTGTCAGACCTGGAATTCATGAGCAAGTTTGTATACCTAGGCTGGACGATCAGTAATCAGAGAGGCTGCGAGAAAGAGATTCGAATTTGTGTGGAGATGGGCAAGCAATAAGCAAAATGTTGATAATCTGGAATGTCCAAACCATCTCCGAACGTAACAAAGATGAGACTAATTAGATCTCAGGTATTCTTGATATTTCTATACGGCTGTGAGTCCTGGTCTATCCACGCGCTGTAGATCGAAAAAAGATTAAGGCTTTCGAGATGTGGTGCTGGAGAAGGATGCCACACATACCGTTAACAGCGAGACGTACAAATAAGTCTATTCTAGAACTACTTGACGTAAAAACAAGTATGAAACAAATATGTTACCTACGAGTCCTGACCTACTTTGGTCACATTTGGAGCTACAACGGTCATACAGCCTGGACAAGCTGGTTGTGGCGGGAAAAATAGACCTACCCGACCTACCCGTTGGTCAAACCTGATCAAGGCAATAACAGGGCTCTCTTACAGTGCATCAGAATGGACACGATCTTAAGGAATCAAGAAAACGAGCTAGAAGGAGTACAGTAAATACAAATGAGTTATTTACTGTACTTATAAGTCTTTACTTAAGTCTTTTGTCGTATTGCAGAGATATTACGTGACGAGTACTGTACTGTCAATATTCGGTACACTGTATCACAGGTAAATATGTTTTCCTTGCCTAATCATACCATGGCGATGAAAATATAAGTCACGGAAATGAAAGACCTGGCCACGGCGATGAAAGTAATTTGTTTTAAAAGACACGGCAATGAAATTTTTTTCATCGCCGTGTCTTTTTTTTCATTGCCATAGCAAATATTTGCTATGGAAACCACGGAAATGAAAGCATGGCGATGAGAAACGAGTCGAAAATTTAAAATTACATAAAATCTATTAGGTATCCTAAGAACTAAACAATTCACAAATAAACAGAAGAGTATGGGCATTCTATCGAATGCTCAATCAAGAGTATAAACTTGTTCAAATAGAAGTTATACCTATGCACGGCGATGAAAGAAAAAATGTCCAGTAACAAAAATGGGATACACTTACATTTATAGCTTGAAAACACAGGCACGTGGACACGTCCTTCCACGTCGAGCACTGAGGCGGTACTATTGGGCAACGTTTAGCACACAGAGAAGGAGACGCAAGTCTTTAGGTGGAACAATATGTTTAAAAAAAAAAAAAAAAAATTAAAATGTATTTATTTCCTGCATTAACACAATAAATGACAAATAATAGTATATTTAAGAGTGGTACAAGTTTGTATCAATACAGTACACATTTTAACAAGGTTATATCTGACTATCTCCGCACTAGGCTAGGCCTGTATCGCGGAGATATTTTTACGGTTAACAATGTTTATAAGTTCTAACCGTTAAAATAAGTATTTTATAACTAAGAGATCACATGTTCAAAACTAAAATAAAAATAAAAATTCAACGAAAGCGTAAAAATTGTTAAAATATCAAAAAATAAAAAATAACTAAAAATTACACGTAAGAATATTCTCGGTCTCTGAGTATGATAAAGATGACAACCATTTTCTGACAGTAGATTTTACTCCGGAATGAGACTTGTTTTTAATGTCACAGTTCCTGGCTACAAAATTAAATATACGTGTCTTTATATATTTCCCAAACCGTTGAGCAAAACTAGTGGATGTAGATGGTACAGGTAGTCTGAGTACTCGACGATCCAATGCTTTCTTATATTCATCAGAGTGGGCTATTTCCTTGAACGTTTGATCAAATATTTTCAACACAAAAAGCTGTCGAACCGTTAGAGTACCAGCTTCTCTGTAAAGATCCCGCGGAAAAAATGTTTTTGACATGGCGATGAAAGGAAGTTCTGGGACAAATGTTTTTCTAGTAACCATTCGTTGTATTGTTTAAATATTTGATTAAGTGTATTCCGTAACAATACCTTTACTATCCAAGTATCATATAAAACTAGGTTTCAATGTATTCAACCAATAGGTTTTCATCAAGGAGGTATAATACACATCAAGGTGAGTTGTGGACAGACACGGCGATGAAAGATTTCGAGGTTTAACATTTTTTTCTGGAATACCTATTAATCCCAGTAATGAAATATTTAGTGCCTCATATAGGTGACTATTTCATCTAACTAAAAAAAAAGTTTTAAACATTATAACTATATTTTTTAGTACCGATTTCATAGTTGCCACGCAAATTTAGGCGCCGGGATATTCACTCATTTGCGTTATTCATATAACTATAATGATTACACTAGATGTGCCCCACGTATTTACCTGCCTAAATGTGTCTAAAAATCAGCGCTTCCTGGGATGCACATCTCATGCAGCATGTGCTGAGGCATTTACTTTTGTCAAACATATAATTAATAAAATATATATGTCACAATTAGCTTAAGTTCTTGTTTTGGCAATAAATGATTTTTTATTTATGTATTTAAATCCTGTGGGAAATTTGGGATAAAAAGTAACTTATGTGAATCATAATTATAAGGAACATCTGTACCACTAGTTTAAGCGTGATAAAGTAACACCCATCCTTCCAAACTTTCGCGTTTTTAATACATTATTATTTTTCTTATAATTTTCAAGAACATTTTTATGATATAAAGGTCACACGAGCCAACGGGTCACCTGATGGTAAGTGACTACCTCAGCTCATGGACATCCGCTACTCAAAAGTGACAAGTGCGTTACCAGCTTTTGAAGTATAAGTATGCTACTTCTTCAAGGTTGAGAGAGGTCGTATACAAAAATATCGCTGAATAATATTTTTATTTTAATATTATTTCAATTTATTCTCAGATACGGCTCTTAAAATTCAGGCCAAAAGTAGATGTCACCACATGAGAAAACTTGCAGGCGTGGATTATGGTGACCAAACTTAAAAGTAGTAGTAGTTTAAATCCGTTTTGGTTCATAATAAAAAGCACAAATTACATCATCATCATCAGCTCATATAATGTCGACACCGAGGGGCACGAGCCTACCCTGAATTAGGGTGATTAGGCCTTAGTCAACCACGCTGGCCAAGTGCGGGTTAGTCGACTTCAAATTACATAAAACAAAAATTAAAATCGCAATAAGTTCGTTTATTTAAATCTAGTAGTTTAATTTTAATGCTAAAATTAATTCCCGGCTAACCTAGTTTCCTAATAAAATTTTAAATAGTTACTACGTTATAATTTCAAGAATGTGGTTGTTCTAAGATAGTAAATTAGCGTATACACAGACGGCTCTATCTGTAGGAAATCCGTTGTATATAAATTAGCAAACACTTTGTGTCTGCGGCGGGTGAGCTACGAATTTATGTCTGCGCTTCTTGAATTATATTCTAAAGTTGTATGAATTGGTAACTTGGGATTGTTTTAAATATTTTATTTTAGTTTCTAGCTTTTTATGTGAGGGGACTCAATAAAAGTTTGTTTCTTTTTTATTGTTAGCTCGTGGTTTGTTTTTTGAATGTTTTTTTTTCTAATAAATTAGGTATTAGTATGTAAATATTTTTGTCTAGACTATGTCTGTGGATCTTTAATTTGGTGGAAAGACAATATTTTACGTGCAGCGACTGCTTTATGTTTACCACCCAGAGATATGGGAAAAATACTCACACCGACTTAATCCTACATAAAGTTTCATTATAAAAAAGAAAAAATCACACAAATAAACACTTGAAATAAAGAAAATTTAAACCGTGAGGTAAAAACAAAAAGTCAATAAACTTAATACAAAATGGTGACATTAGTAATTTCAACCGAAAAAAATTTTTTAGTCCTTCGTGTTCTTGTCTAAATAATAAAAGGGGTTTCGTGTTTCTTTACGCGTATCTTAATAAATGTAGCTCGTATGTGAATTTGAATGTTTTATTTGGATATGTTTGTAGAAGAAAATGTTTAAGTACACATTTACTTTTTCTTTGTATGTTTGCTTTTTATTCAGTAGATAAACAGCTCTAGTTACTACTGAAGCTACACATCTGTTACAAGTCTTAAGTACACATCTTTTGGCTAGATAATTACATACACAAACATACTTTGTGAATATATTATCAGCCAATTTATTATTTGAATGCCTCGGCTTTTCATGGGATGAATGGAGTTTATTAGTTTGAATAATGAATACAAAAAAAAAGAATTATTCAAATTATAGGTACGTTTTTAATGATATGCGGCAATTTATATTTATTTGTAAAGTTTTAAATATGCAATGTTATAGCAGCAAAAATAAAACTATAAGAATATCTCGACTTAATTAAAAATCAACAACTCCAATTAAAATTTCAACAAAAATCGCATCCAAAACAGTTTTCCAGTAGAATATTTAAAATGAAAACAAAACTCAAAAAGTTTCATACTTCGTTGGCGTTGCAGTGGAGCCCGTAATACATTTGATCACGCAAGAGTTCCTTAACCTCTGACCTGGACAAACACAACCAATCTAAGGCTGATTTCAGTCTCACGCCGACGGCACGCGCACCGTCGGAGCTGATGGCCAAGATATATGAACATTTAGGAACCGTTTTAACGACCTCGATGGCAGAGTGGTCACCATGCCGGACTGCCATCCGTAAGGTTGCGGGTTCGATTCCCGTGCGGGGTGAATATTTGTGTGAACCACAAATGTTTGTCTCGGTCTGGGTGTGGGTGTGAATGAGTGTGTGCGTAGTTTCTGATACCCTAGATACAAGTTACGAACTTAGTTAGGGGTCAGTTACTATAATGAGATGATGGAGTGAATGATTATGTTATGTTATGTTATGTTTTTGAATGACGCGCTATTAGCGCGCACCGTTCCTAGAAGTTCATATATCTCGGCCGTCAGCGCTGACATTGAGCGTGCCGTTAGCGTTAGACTAAAATCAACCTAAGCCATTATACTATGTACACCGTACCCTATTAAACTGGCGTTTTCGACGCCTCCAGTTGAATGCACCAGAATTGGAACCACTCGGTTTATGCTTGCATGTTATGATATGCAATTTCAATTTTTAAAAGCATTTGTGCGGTCGTATAGTGGTCATAATTTTTGTGTTTATTTGATAAAGCATCACGGTACTAAATGGGATTTTTAATAGTATTGTTGTATTCATTTATGTTAATATACATACGAGTATAGATAGATAGCTATTGTACGTACGTAAATAAATGAAACCGCTAGACGAGTTCATAGGAATTCTTTATGCTATCACAAGACATGTAGACTAAATAAAAAATAAGATAGTTTTATACAAAAAAAAAGCGCAAGCTTAATATATGTAAGTCTTCTTAGTAATATTATTCTTATAACACACCAATACGTAGGATAACTCCCACGAGATTTGACATTTTCACGAGACTTGAGCAAAACATGTTGAAGTTACTTTCACATACATTATCTTTAGTTCATCTCCGTAGGGCCATATCATATCTATAGTCAGATATTGAGGGTTGTGATAAGTTATGACTGTCGATGATGTCATTACGACTAAGGTTGACGACTTCTCTTAAAAACATGGTACATAACATTAAATTAAAATTTAAAAAAAAAACCCCAACACAATTACTTTCAAACCCCCATAACTTTTAAACGGGTAAACCGATTTTCATCAAACATGTCTAAGAACACCCGCACGTAAGTCCCCTTTAATACTTTTATTACTAAATTGAAATCGGTTCATCCGTTTGGGAGTTATGATGCCACAGACTGACAGATACACACACACACACACACACACAGACACGTCAAACTTAATAACACCCCTCTTTTTGCGTCGGGGGTTAAAAATGCATAGTGTAAAAGCTTGTTCTCTACGAAGAAATGATAATTCTAGATACTTTTAAACAAGTCACAGAGCTTCTAGTTAAATAAAAATGTCACCCAGCTTCATATTAATAAGCGCAAAGAAATCTTAATAAAAGATTCAGTAATAAAGTCTTTCATTTCCAAGAATAAATAAATCTTTCATTTTTATATTATTTAACCACTTACCTAACTTTTGTTCCACATAAATCTTGCGGTACAACTTGATGAAATTCATGTTACAAGAGGCCTTATGAAAATAATTTATGACATTACACAAGTTTTATACGTTTGGTCTAGAAAATGTAGAAATGTAGGTACACTTTGTTTTATTGAGGAGAAGTTGCGTCCTGCGGTTTCAGCCGTGTATTTCCGGCTCCCGTCAAACTGTGGGGATAAAATTATACTAAAAACCTTTCTCTTGAATCACTCTATCTATTTAAAAAAAACCCTTTAAAATGGATGCGACGTGCCGCCGACAGGGCACATTGGCACTGGCGCGAATTGGAAGAAGCCTATGTCCAGCAGACGAACACAGACTGATAATAATGATGCTTCAAAATCCGTTGCGTAGATTTAAAGGTTATGCTGTTGCATACATAGACACGGACAGACAGCGACAGCGATTTTGTTTTATACTATGTAGTGATAGTGATAGTTTTAAAGATTTAAGCATACATAGGGACAGACAGTGGGAAGCGACTTTGTTTTATAATATGTAGTGATATAGTTTTAAAGATTTAAGCATACATAGGGACAGACAGCGGGAAGCGACTTTGTTTTATAATATGTAGTGATAGTTTTAAAGATTTAAGCATACATAGGGACAGACAGCGGGAAGCGACTTTGTTTTATACTATGTTGCGATAGTGATAATTTTAAAGATTTAAGCATACAAAGGGACAGAGAGCGGGAAGCGACTTTGTTTTATACTATGTTGTGATAGTGATAGTTTTAAAGATTTAAGCATACAAAGGGACAGACAGCGGGAAGCGACTTTATTTTATACTATGTAGGTAGTGTAGTTATTACGATAGAGAATGTGGACGGTCCTTTGGGCACTCGAGCCGACCCCGAAAAATATTGGCGTCGTTTTTATTGTACCACAGCGTTGGCGTATATTGTCGTTGTTTGCTTTCACGTGTTTTCTGGATTAACGCTTTCTTTATTATGATTTGTTAGGTATGTTTCTAAAAATATATATTAATAGATGCTTTATAAAAATAAATTAGTATAATCATTTATTTATATTTGTGCTTACAAGTGGGTAGTTTGTAGAGTAATTTTGAATTTATCATACCTACTGATCGTTGATGTAATAAAAGTAACATAGACAACTGTTTATCGCAGGATTAGCCAAAACGGGAATTGACAAAGTTACATTATATGTAAAAGTCTATAATACTTTGATGAATAACTAAAACTCTCCATTCATATAAAATCCAATCAATCAATCATACAAACAGAATATAATATTTATTTTACAATATCAGAATAAAAATATGAATATTCAAATAGATATTGGACGTGGTATTGTATTTGTTGGCTAATCAATCAAACACTAAAACTACGGATGGACTTTTGTTGTTTATTTTGTATACCATTACTATATTACTATATTGATTACTTTAAAAATTGAACGGTAAAGTGTACAGTCTGAGATAAAAAAAATATTTATTTGAATGTAATAAAACACACTATTATTGACTGAACCGCGGGCACCTCTAGTTTATTTGAATACAATACAATATAACAGCACCACTCGGTTTTACCCTCGTAGTGTTCATATAGAATACGGAGATAAAATATAGCCTATATAGCCTTCCTCAATAAATGGGCTATCTTTTTTTAAATCGGACCAGTAGTTCCTGAGATTAGCGCGTTCAACCAAACAGACTCTTCAGCTTTATAAATTAGTATAGATTAGTGTTAGCTAGTACTCACAATACAATTAGCAGTGTGATTGCGTTTGTAATAGAAGTCAAATCGCATGATACAACCGTATGCAACAGACATACAACCATATATATTTATTTGCTAAATATACTAATTTACTAGTACAAAATTATGCTAAAAGTCTAGAAAAATATACACAAGAAAAGTGGTATTAGCTTTCTGCATAAGCAGCATCTTTCAATAGCGCTACTGAAAGTAATCTGCTAACGGCCTTTGAAAGCCAGAGGCGGAATAAAAACGTTCAGTATTAAAGAAAATATTTTTAAGGTATATAAAAAATATTGAAGTAGTAGTCTGGACTTTCTCTAAGTAACACTGCAAGGCACAACATAATTCACGGACTCAAAACTTACTTTTAGTATCTAAGTTAATTTAAAATTTAATATATCACTGAGTGCGTTCAACGGTATAACCTAGTATTTATTTAAAAATTGAATAATTTACTTAGGTTTTCTGTAAAGTTATCTATTTTCTTAAAGTTAACGAAGTGCCCTCTTTTGTTTATAATTTTCTCGGAGATTCCCCAAACATTTTTCATCAACTTTGAACCAACTTGAATCTTATGTACAAGTCAAGTATCCCATTCGAGAGGCCGAAGGTTTATTTGTTTCAATATGACGCAAACCCACTAAGGTTCGGCACCAATATTTGATTTTCTCCGAGAGTTACACCTATCTCGGATTGATCTCAGACATTTGTTATTTTAATGAAAACGTGGCTAAGTGATCACCCCTAAATAAGCCGGTCAGTTTGGTTAGATTATTGGACCAAGTTTCGTGGTCAAAACTATGGATTTATTATGATTGAATTTGTGTTTGAATTGCGAGTAATGTGTGAGACGAACCAGGGTTTTTCTAAAATGAGAATATAATATTTAAGGGTTAACCTGAAATTATTGGAAAAGTAATAGTTCGTTGCAAAGAAAGCATGAAAGCTGTTGGACGATATGATTAAATGACAGATTTTTTAAAAATATTCGATTCCCGTGCGGTGTGATTATTTGTGTGAACAACAAATGTTTGTTTCGGTCTGGGTATGTGTGTAAATGAGTGTGTGCGTAGTTTCTGACACCCTAGATACAAGTTTCGAACTTAGGTGTCAGTTACTATAAATGAGATGATGTAGTGAATGATTATGTTATGTTTTATTTCAAGTTAATTTATAAAAATTCCATTTTGTCTGTTTAAAATACTTTGTTAATTACATTTCTTTGTGTTCCCAACTTCCTTAACACTCGACCATTTTTGCCGGTAGTTTTAGTAAGCATATTTCGAGTAGGTATGTATTTTTAACTCTAAACAAAATAAGACTAAGCACGACTTCCAGTTTTCGCCTAATCCACAAAAAATAGTGCATACTTTTATTGCTATGTAACTTTAAGCACGGGAAATGATACAAAACAAAAAACATTTTTAACGTATTTATAAAATGCTTCGTTGTAATTTCACATATTCGTGCGCAAACGTTTGCTGTGTAAACTTGGTTCTAGACTACGGGACTGTGTTTGCTAGAATTAATCAAATACTGTCCATTGCACTGTTTTGTTTTGACATTAAACTTTATGAAAATGCTAGCTTGTCATCAAATTTGTTTGACTTGTGATATCTTTGTTTTAAAATGCTATTGAACAGCGCTGGCTTTGAATCTTGTGTACGTAATCGATATTGACTTCAGATCTCAACGATTAAATTGAGTTGAGACCCATATCAAAAATCCTACAGTAATCTGTTGTCATTGAGCTGATGGCAAAGCGAGCTTATAAACTTACTAGCTGTGCCCCGCGGTTTCACCCGCGTAGTTCCCGTAATTTCGGAATAAAACATAGCCTATGTCCTTTCCCGGACCATAAGCTACCCCTGTACCAAATTTCAAGTCAATCGGTTTAGTAGTTTAGCCGTGAAAAGGTAACAGACAGACAGAGTTACTTTCGCATTTATAATATTAGTTAGGATGGTCTCAATTAAGTAAAGACTTTACACACAAAAAAGCAAATACGATATTCGATTTATACACTCCAATATTTCAAAACTGAAATGACAGCTGTGATAGCCTATTTGGGTTATGAACCTTGGTAGCTAGTTGGTTAGGTTAACTACCCACAGGCGTTGTCTTATTGATATTACACCCACAATGTAAATAAATAAATAATCTTTATTTCTTTCCAAAATACATATTTTCATTAATTAGAAATTGATGACATCTTTTAAGCTTGGTGCCTGTGGTAGAGGCCATCACTCTTCCTTATCAGTTAGTTACATTTCATTAGGTCTAGGTACAATAGGTAATTATAGGTTATACATATCTGTATCTGTTGTATCTGCTTGTTTTAAATGTTTCTTTCTTATAAAAGGAACAGTTTTAATTTTAAAGTAGAAGATTGCATTTCGAAAACATTCATTATGTTCGAGACTGAATCCATCGTATTTTATTACACAAAGATTGGACGGACACGCAACATACAAGTTTAAAAATCCTTAGTGCTTGCCAGCCTTGTAATAAAGAATTCCTGTGTGAAATTTTACGCTTCCAGACCACTGGTTCAGATTTTACGTCATCCGACTACAATAGAAAAAGACTAACTGTATCTCGTTTGATCTGAAACATTATTGCAACAAGATTTTTTTTAACAAAATGTTCTACTAAGTATTATTTGTCAATTGATAATATTTGGATATCAAAGAAAATGTATTTTGGAAAATATATTTGTAAATATATTTATACATACGATTTAATCCAAAAATTATCACCACCAACTATTAACTATGGGGTTTCAACTCAGGTTGTGCCGAACTGAAGTGCTGCTTCAAATCAACTGAGCTACCGAAGTCTTGAGCTGAAAATGTTATGAGTACTAGCCTGGCATTACGTCAGCTATCAATTGGGGCACATTTCATCCGAATGACGTATTTCCTGCAGACTAAAATATTTATTTTGTAGTTATGCTACAAATCTTATGTATTTTTATTTAAAAGTTGTGTCCATATCATTCAAAGTTAATATACTAAATCTTAAAATAAAAGAATGTCTCGTCCAATTGTTGGCCGTTGTTTGGCTTCGCTAACCTTATTAGAGAAAAGCCGATTTTGCACCATTCACCACATTTGAACTCAACGTTTTACTGCTTTAATATATTACAATATTGTTTAACGATTCGATGAAATAAGATACGATTGGCATAATAAATAATACTCGTATTTCCTTTTCTTTGGTTATTTTATAACTTAAAAACAATTAAATTAAATTTAATAAATAATTATTTTTTGGTGTATTCTTATTGGAAACACAAAAGTGTAACATAATAAACTAATTCGACACGTACATATTCTAGTTTTTAAATAAAAAAAGCATTATTAAAGTTTAACATTTTAAAACATTAATTGAAAAGATCCCAAAAGGCGTAATGAAGTTCAAAATGAATTATGTACACTAGTACTGTGCCCCGCGGTTTCATCTGCGTGGAACTCTATCCCGTGGGAATTTTGGGATATTAAATATCTTATGTGCTATTCTTAGTTATAAGGGGCATCTGTACCAAATAGACGTGAAGAAGTAATAAATATACACTCTCAGTTGCTCACAAGCTTTTGCATTTAGAAAATACTAGTGGCCCGCCCCGGCTTCGCACGAGTCCAAGTTTCCCGTTTGCTTTTCCAGATTTTTTTTTACATAAAAACCTTCTACTGATTATAAAAAACACAGCAAAAAGAGAATTAGCCAAATCGGTCTAGCCGTTCTCCAGTTATGGCGTGACAACGGGAAACGGGTTTCATTTTTATATATATAAATTAGTAGGATTAAATGCATTTCTATTAAGTTATTAATTTACTCCAATCCCATCTTATTTCTCAAACTAATGTACACGACAATGGAAGACTTTAATTTAACCAAGAGAAAGTTTACAATGAAAAAGTTTTGAATGAAAAGTTTAAGAGCCGTCAAAAGCATTGTTCTGGAACGTAATTTGTAGGTAAGTGTTGAATTGTTAAATAATATTAACAAAACGGTTTGGTAAAGTCTAACATTTGGTTAAACCAAAAAATGTCTTATATCCCTCTCGGTTGTGAAGGTCTGATGGCAGTCGCTTCACGTAAAATACGCCAAATCTGGTTAAACTGAAAATCGACCTCAAATAGAGATGGGATAAAGATTCGGAAAAGAGAAAACGATTTGGTAATCTTCATTTTGTCAACCTCCATGGCAAAGTGGTCACCATGCCGGACTGCCATCCGTAAGGTTGCGGGTTCGAATCTCGTGCGGGGTGAATATTCGTGTGAACTACGAATGTTTGTCTCGGTCTGGGTGTGTGTGTGAGTGAGTGTGTGCGTAGTTTCTGATACCCTAGCTAGATATAAGTTTTGAACTTAGTTAGTGGTCAGTTATGAGATGATGTAGTGAATGATTATGTTATGTTATATAATTACTCAACATTAAACATTTGTAAAATAGCTGTCATATTTCAAACCTTTTATAAAATAATATACTGGCAAACATCAAAAACTAATTTTAGTTGGTAAATTTTCCGCCATGTTGCGCTATTCGTTAGCGTTGATTGCATTGGATATGAAACATATCTTCGCATCTAAACTTTAACAGAGAAGTGAATATAATATTTTGAATAGATTTCCTAAATAATTTACTAAGCAGTAACTACTATATTTTTTGTTCCATTTATTAAGAAGTTATTGAAATTACACTTATATTAAAAGGATAAGTTTGTGCGTATGTTTATTCATGTGTATATTATTTACATATTCACAACAAATAGCTGATTAGATTTCCCATATCATACTTTTTATCTCGTAATTATTAAATATTGCCACAGGTTCAAGGTTTATTTTGTACTATCAGCGCCCCGCGGTTTCACCCGCGTAGTTCCTGTTCCCGTGGGAATTTCGAGATAAAAAGTTACCCCTAGCTACCCCTGTACCAAATTTCAAGTCAATCGGTTCAGTAGTTTAGCCGTGAAAAGGTAACAGACAGACAGAGTTACTTTCGCATTTATAATATTAGTTAGGATTAGGATTAGGATGGAGTAAAGTAATTTTTAATACAACTTTTAAATGATCTATTTAATTATTATGTATTTATGTGGTACTTTTTGCATGACACTATTAAATATTCACTACTTGTACTCGTAGCAAAAAATACTACGACCAACGTAGCGACCTACGACTACTACGCAACGAAACGTACTACAGCACGCGATCCGCTTAATTATGACCTTGGTAGCGATGATAAAAACGCTGTAGAATAATTTAAGATAAAAAAACCAGCAAGGAAACTTTATTGTTATAACTTCTAGATAAATCTAAGCGAAACAGATACATTTGTAAGTGAGGTTTTCTTTGAATATAATTTTAGGTTGTTTTCCTTCTTATAATAAGCTAAGTACTTATAAAAAAAATTATATAATTCATTTCTGCTTGTTTTGAAAAAAAGTTTTTTTCCATTGTCATATTACACTTAAGATATATCCCTTTTTTAACAAAGGGATATATTATCTTAACTTTACCCATTAAGTTTATACAGTTTAGTACGAGTATATTATATACTTATGCAGTGTTTGCAAACAAGATAAAAGTACGTCTAGACAAATAAATTCCTGTACAAAATATGAGCTTCATAAAACATGTAAGGCCACTCATATAACTATTAAAAACTCAAATATTAACGTATACGCTTTTGAGTTTATTAGCATCAATAAAACTAAGGATTTTAGAGTCATAAACTTAGAACTAGGAGTCAGCTTGAATTTACAATAGATTGTAAAAGAACATTGTCTTTTTGTTTTAAAACGTTTTATTATCATGTGTTGACTTTGTAAATGTTTTTATGTACTTTTAACTGCAGAATTTTGTTGGTTTCACTACTTTGTAACTCTTCATCATTATTTCGGATATGTGCAAAAAGAAAATTATTGTGTTGTTTAGAAAATATTTTAATTAACAATGAAATACATATGTATTCTTAAATTTTAAAGACAAAATTAAACGCTTATCTGTAGTTTTTGTATTGACTAATAGACAAAATGTCATCTTTAACATGTAAAGATCATTTGGGGATTTAAAGTCTAGTAAATAGAAAAATGTGAAGCGGTTTCTATTTTTTCACAGTTCTTGTTATTTGGCAAGAACTGTTCATTGTGGTTAACCAAATGGAAAGAGGGAAAGAGTTGGTAACGTTTGATAAAGTTGAAAGTGCATTCACGTTGGCAAAGGCAAGTTGTTCTAAATATATTTTTGTTTAAAAATTTGCGGTTTGACCAACTGAAACAGACACGATAACTATGTATGTAAGCTAATGCACTATTTTTTATCGAGATACAGTTTTTATTATTTCTTAAACACCAATCAAAAGCATTAATGATAGTTATTAATATTGGTTATAATCAATATATAAGTTGCATTTTTTGCAGAAATATTCATTCTCAATTAATATACAAGATATGTTTAATAAAAATCCATAACCTCAATCCATCCAACGCCATCGAATAAATCTAACGCACGCAGTTAGTTCTTATAGTCATTAAAACTGGCTTTCTATGTCAAGTTGCTCATAATTTAAAAAATACATTCTTCAACAATAAGCGTAAAAGCCTTCAAGTGAGTGTATAATTTAAATTTAAGTAAAATATACCCTCAACTTACCCACATTGTTGTAACAAAATATTCTCTTAATAATGAGACGGTCTCTTGAAAAAACCTTTTAAAGAAAATTTTTATTTAATAGAGTTTACTTGTAAAGTGTTTTTTTACTTTTTCAATACTTAAGACGATATTGGAATTCACTTTAAAAATCTTTATGTTTTTAAGACTAGAAATTGTTATTGTTAAAAATGTTTTATCCAATTTAAAATTTATAGATTTTAGAATCTGTTTTGAACGTATATTGTATAAAGCTTGGAAATATTTTATACTAAGAATTTTCAGACAATAGATTTTTAACTAATACTTACAACTTTTGAACCCTGGAGAGGTTAAATACTTTCATCATAATTTTGATATGTCACTTTCATACTAAGATAATACCTCTAATAAAGAAAAAAGCTTTTATTATACTCTCGATGAACGTTGCATTATTTAAACTTAAATTCAGTATAATATGTCTAAAGAAAACAAAGGAATTTTCTGTTTATTTATTATTTAAGTTTATTTTGTATTTAATATAAATACCAATACAGTAAATAATATGTAAAAGTAAAAATGAAATGCAGTATGAAAAGCAATGTTTATCATAAACACATTCTGAACAAAACCTTTGTTCCCCATTTATCGGTTCAATAAAGCAATAACACGTACACGTACACTTCTCACGCTACGAGTTCAACTAGTCGGTTTTTTGTACGAATACCCGCTTTTTCGATACTAAGGTGGGTTGACGTCATAAATTATTCACGACCTCATTCGGGTGTCGCTTATCGACTGACTCGTCTCGTGTTGTTGAAACCGAAGTGATTTATGGAACCACCTTCCGCGACACATTGTGTGTATCCGCTATAACCTGTAGGATACAGCGGAATTTTAATTTTACAAACGACGCTTTTATTGCCCGCTATTTGTACCTCGACTCTTTCGATTAACCACACATGTTTTCCAAGTAATTGACCGTTTTTACGTTTATGGTGTGAGTTTAAAAAGGGTTGATTTGTATTTATAAAATGGGAGTTTAGAGAGACATTTTTGTAAAGGTTTTTCGGAATGGGACAGGGTTATAGTTCCCGATGGAGTAAGCAGATGTTCTGTACTTGAACATACAGCTGGAAAGTCTTTCTATATTTAGAGTTTTATCTTGTTCAAACGTAAATTTGAAGATCCCTTTTTCTAGGATCAACCTGTATTGTAATAAATGCTGTATGTATATTGTATCGGGTTCTGTTTTCGACACGATCAAATATAAATCAAGAAAAAATATTTGTTTTAATAGCAGCCTACCGCAAGTAGCCCGTGGTTAATGGGCTATAAATATTTTCTTTTCACTTGGATACAAAATTGAAGGCTTTTTAAGAATATTCTATGAGTATATATCACCAAGAAAACTCCGAGCCCTCGCGCATAGAAGTTTGCACTTTGCATATAAGGCACTTCTTTATTTATACGGGTCAATGACCTAAATATCGTAGCCGCATTGAGGTGCATGAGGCAAGTAGAAACAGCATGATTATAATAAATTATTGTGAGTATAACTTTTCTTGATTACATAAACTTATTTGTAGAATAACTTGTTTTTCGAATACGCTAATATTAGGAACAATGTACCTATTTTATTTAAACATTTATTTTGTATTATATAGTTTCATTTATTGTGGACGGTTATTGTATTGTAACTTGGGTGAAACGGTAAATTATAATAAGTAGAAATAGCACATAGGATACTTTTCAACCTAAAGTTATCACGAAATAAAACTAATTTCAAATAAATTATTTAACAATATCTTCTAAACTCATTTCAGGCATTAAATAATATTAAAATATTAATATCAATTTGAAGCGTTAAAAGTGATACACAATTTTCATTTCATCAACATTAATTTGATGTTTCGTGCTCATATATTTAACCAGACTCGGCCATTGACTGTCTGCTGTGCTATAATTAATAAAATCAATACATCCTAGTTTAGTCTCTCTTAGTTAGAAGTTTGTTTGAATTAACACATATTATACAGGATATGTTTATCTCGGTCTGGTTATGTGTGTGAATGAATGTGTGCGTAGTTTCTGATACTCTAAATACAAGTTACGAACATAGGGGTCAGTTACTATAATGATATGATGTAGTGAATGATTATGTTATGTTATATAGTATTGATATACTAATTGCAGAGTAGATTGTTAAACGGTTGCGAATTCGATTCTCATGCTAGTTTTTTGTGTAGTTTATCTTTTGTCTGGGTGTTTGTTTTTGCAACTTGTCTATAGATTCTGATACCCTGGATTACAAAGTCTAACAGTTAAAACTCTATTCTCACTGACTGATTGACATTATGTAAAGGTTTATCTATGTTTATGTAAAGTTTACTACACTACAGTTCAATTTTAAGCCTAATGTAATCTTAAAACTCTTCATAATATAATTTATGGATATTCATTATTCTAAACTAAGTTGCAGAATGAAATTATTATCTAATATATAAAATTCTCGTGTCACAGTTTTCGTTGCCATACTCCTCCGAAACGGCTTGACCGATTCTCATGAAATTTTGTGAGCATATTCAGTAGGTCTGAGAATCGGCCAACATCTATTTTTCATCCCGAAATTCCCACGGGAACGGGAACTACGCGTGTGAAACCGCGGGGCGCAGGTAGTATTTTTAATAAATTCTTATACATTTTAAATATGAAATGTTTTACTCATATAATTTTATTTTAATAATAATTATATCTATGACCCAGTTTATTAAATGACATACATATACTATTTGAAGCATTTACGCATATATTAATTTTATTTCTTAATGTTACTGTTTTTAACCCCCGACGCAAAAGGAGGGGTGTTATAAGTTTGACGTGTCTGTGTGTGTGTGTGTGTGTATCTGTCTGTCTGTGGCATCATAGCTCCCGAACGGATGAACCGATTTCAATTTAGTTTTTTTTTGTATTAAAGGGAACTTACGTGCGAGTGTTCTTAGACATGTTTGATGAAAATCGGTGGACCCGTTTAAAAGTTATGGGGGTTTGAAAGTAATTGTGTTGGGGGTTTCTTAAATTTTTAATTTAATGTTATTACAATAAGTACACGATAAATAGAAAGTAATTTTCTTCTTCTTCTTTGGGTGTCGACTCATATTCTTGAGGACCAAAAGTGTGCTACCGATTTAGCACTATCAGTGGCCTTGTAAAGGTCCTCGAGTGTGCAGGTATAGGGACACGCACGGCAAGTTAGGATGGACCATTGTTTGGGGAGAAATGCCACATAGACATGCAGTATCAAAGCTGTAACCCCACCTGTGCATGTTCTCCTTACTTCGGCCTACTTACTACTACGTACGCAGTCTATTTAAGGACTTCCAAGTTGCCAAAGGTAAGTAATCGAAAGATTAAAAACGTTTATATAAGAAAACCGCTGGTGTTAGTGGTGATAGGAGGTGTGTGTGATATACACACATGAATATTCCTCGGTTTCTTGGATACCTACATTTGGCATGAAGAATTATTAAGCTAAAGTTTTCAAAAATAGAAAATATGAGAATGATGTTTTCAGCACCTGTAACAAGAACAGAAATATTTTTAAATTACATAGATAAATAGCAAATCATAGGTACATAATGGGCAACTTATCTTCATTGTTGAAATCAAATAAAAATCAAAGAATAACTTTGAACACAAATTAATATTTTTTAAAGTCGTTACGGGTAGTTAGAGCCCTCAAATGTCTAACATTTGGTTTAACCAAAAAATGTCGTATAGCCCTCAGGGTTGTGAAGGTCTGATGGCAGTCGCTTTACGTAAAGTACTGACATTCCGCCAAATCTGGTAAAACTGAAAACCGAACTGAAATAAACATAGGATAAAGGTTCGGAAAAGAAGAAGAATCAAATATTGACTTACCGCAGTCATAGTAGAGTATCCAACTGGTATAATACCCATCGCTTTAAGGGCCATAGGTTCCTGATTGTTGGTTAAAAACAACAAAACAGTTTTTTGATTTTTAACATTCATACTTTCCCACGGCAAGTCGTATATGGCGTCTTTGATTCCACTACTCTGAAAATTTAAATAGCTAGCTAAAACATGCCTTAGTTGATGACTTCAGCGACAAAAAAAGTGAGATCTAAATGGGAGTCAAGTTCAATGGTCAGTCTTGAAATTTATTTCATCATCACCATCTCCAGACTATGCTAGTCCAATGCTGGACATAAATCTCTTCCAATGATTTCCTGCGAGGACGGTTAACTGCGGCCTGCATCCAACGGTTTCCGGCAACTTTTACCAAGTCGTCGGCGGTCGTCTCATACTGCGCTTGCCAGCAGGTTTCGTGGAGAACCTTGCTGCCCCATCGGCCGTCAGTTCTCCTTGCTATGTGCTCTGCCCATTGCCACTTTAGCGCGCTAATCCGTTGGGCTATATCGACCACCTTCGTTCTCTTGCGGATCTCCTCGTTATGGATTCGATCACGAAGAGAAACGCCAAGCATAGCCCTCTGCATAGCACGCTGAGCGACTCTGTGCTTTGGATTAGGCCCATAGGAAGAGGCCATGTCCAGTTCCGTAAATCGTCGCTGGTAACACATACTGGTTGAAGACTTTCGTCTTCAGGCACTAAGGTATTTTGGACGAAAAGACGTTTCCTAATTTCCCGAACTCTGCCCAGCCTAGTCAAATTCGACGATTGACCTGTTTCGAAGTTTGAGCTACCTAATAGGACCGTTTGTCCTAGGTATATTCGTCAACAACTTCGAGGACGGAGTTTCCCTCAATTATGGGAGTCGGTGCGACATGGACATTTGAAATGATTTTCTTCTTGTCAAAATGACTTAAACAATATTCTAGATCACTGAAACATTGAAGTCTCATGGGATTCAAACGCACTGTTTGTCAGTCTAGTTTAGTTTCCACTGCTCTTTAATGCGTCAAACTACGATACGTACCTCATGAGATAACATTTCAAACACAGTAGAAATTTGAATGAGTTGTTGAATTAATATAAGAGTCAGAAGGCCGTATTCCAATATAGATTCCAAACTCTGAAAAAGAAATCATATTATTTAATACAAAAAAATGCTTTGACTAGAATTCGAAAAGGGGCCTGGTTAGACTCCTGGAACGTAGTTATAAGCTTTACAATGAATTCTAATGTAACTTTCTTCATCACCAGCTCATATATGCTCGAGCCCCTCGGTGGAGCTCGAGCTTGAATTAGGGTGATTAGGCCTTAGTCAACGTTGGTCGACTTCACACACAACCCTAGAATTTCTGCGTGGGTATGTGCAGGTTTCCTCACGATGTTTTCCTTCATCGTAAGAGCATTGTCAATTCAACATATTGGTACTAGGCAGAGTTCGAACCAGGCATCTTCCGATTGGATATCGAAGGCCTTCACCACTACGACACCTACGTTCTTTATGAAAAATGATTCGATGCTTTTACGATAAAGAAAAACATCATAAGGAAACCTATGAAAAGAAATATGTCTGCCTGTGTGGACCAACGCATTTAGCCTGTGGTTCTATAAAGCCTGATTGCCTTAATTCGGAGTAGGATCGAATACCCACAGTGGAGATGTAGCAAAGCTGTTAATGAATTTAAAGTGCATCAAAACCTACAGCCCTTGTTTAAGCTAGAATTCTTGTAAGTAAGTATAATCAATACATGTCTTTTAGTTAGTATGAGCTTTCATCTTCAGTCCGTCTCTCGATTTTGGCCTTGCATTGGAAGTGCAACAATTTTTCAAATCAACTCGCAACATTTAACTGAATACAAGAAAACTTTTATGATAGAAGTTGTTTTATTCTGTTTACCATTGCGAGCCTAAAGGAGTCAATGAGCTCAGTCTGAGCTGGCAGTCGAAGGCCAGCGTTAGTATGTGAAACAGTGAAGAACACTTACCATAGTAGAACATTCCAGGAACAAAATACATAATGTGGTTTGATGAAAAGTGTAGGAGAACATTGTCGTAATACCAAAAGTTGATGTTGTCTGGTCCATATAGCTAAAATTAAGATAGGAATTTAAATCAAAGGTCAGCCATGAAGATTCTCATTTGAAGAATTATAAAGTTGTTTAACCATTGGTCCATCCATGAGTGAAGCAATACTTAGTTTGAGACTAGGTGTGTGATACAATGAGTTTCGAAAAAATATTTTTATGAAATTCCCAACTAATAATTACCTCTTAATTTTCTTTGCATGTACAATATTTTCTTTCAAAAACTTTTCAATATCTTTTTGTTCCTTATTATTAAAACGCGGCGCGTCTATCGCCAAATTCACAGCCTTTATAGGTCTCGGGCACTCCCTCAAATTGTTTTTCAATAGATTATTTAAAATAACGTATTACATTTTACAATCTATGTTTATAACTAAGTTACTTAGTAAATAAGAACAATTTACATTAGGTACTAAATCTAAACGAATACTTGCTTCCTGCAATAGGTAACCGTAATTATAATTTCAAAATTATGTAAGAGAGCATTATGAGGCAAGGATTTCGCCAACCCTTTGACATTACGAATCAAACCTTCCAACTTCACTTAAATAAAACGTATTTTCACCATAATTGTAATACAAATTGTATGTTACAACAGTCATTCTTAAATCAAGACGAAGCGCACGTAACCCCGTGCCAAATTGACGCGATGACGTAACAAACTACCACGAGACACTTAAACACTAACAGGTTCAATGAAATTACGAATTTGACCGTTCGCCCACACATAGGTATATCACATATCAGGAATAAATACAATTGGAAAATACATTACAATATAAATACACCGGCTTCTAGTATATATTTATTACGATAAATAGGCACTAGGAATATTATTTATTGCTTTAATTCAATGCCCTGTTGTTTCAAAAATAATACTTTATTACTTCTAATATTAACGAACCTTAATAAGATTCAGAATAATATCACGTAAATACTTTTTAGATATTACGTCAAATACTATTCGACTACGATGAACATTTATCGACAGAACGAACGTTTTAATATTTCATTATGTATCCCTATTGTCATCAAACACTGGCCTCTCTATCACTAACAAGTTAACGTATTATAAAACGTTTTTCTATTTCTCTCATGTCGCGGACATTTTGAGCGATTCGCGGGTCGACGCGTCTGTTCGACGAAAGCGTGAAGCGAGTATTTTCATCGAAACATTCGCGTCGACACGCGGTATATACACAAAGATTGAAGATTTATAATTATGAGCATTTAAGTTTCGAGTACATGAGCTTTCAGAGTAACGGTTCAAAGGATACCAGGTATCTAATAAAGCATGCATTATATGTATTTAACATATGGGGACATCCCCATATGTTAAATACATATAATGCAATTAAATAATCAATATAAACAAAATACAATGAACAGTCTATTGCACAATAAATATTGACGATTCATTGAATTAAATTATCTGTTAGATTGTGTTCGTAGTCAAGTAAGGGAAAATAATAGTAAATGGAACTTTCATATGTTTCGTTGACCGGTCGGTGTGAACTAAACATTCCTTTCTTAATGTTTTTATATTTAGGAGTAAAATTAAATAAAATTATTCCTCCAGTGACCTGTATTGTTATAAGTATCATGTAGTATTTAGATATTTTCTCCACTTGACGGTACACCTGTAACATTTCGAATAAAGTTGAATTATTTTTATAGTATTTCACACAGTTACTCTTACATATTATACATAATTATCATGTCCACTTCTGAGCTAGAAATTGAGCCCAGCACCCCTATCCTGAAATTTTTTAAGTATTATAAATTCGTTTGAACTTAGACTTTCAATTCTATTTCATATTGTACTTATTTATCAACGAATGTAAATTCAAAATCAGGTATTGGCATCTAAATCCGTAATTTAAAAGATATACGCATACACAGGGAAAGACAGCGGAAAGCAACTTTGTTTAGGGAAGGTTCATATCTGACGGAACATGCGTCGCGTATTATCGGTCGTGCAACGCCAGAATAGACAAATGTATAGAAAAACACTTGACCGTTCACACTCAACGCACTAAAGTATAATCGGTTGAGTGTGAACGGTCAAGTGTTTTTCTATACATTTCTCTGTTCTGGCGTTACGTGACCGATATTACGCGACGCATGTTCCGTCAGATATGAATTCTCCCTTATACTATGAAGTGATGATTACTTACCTTTAATGCGTAATGACTCTGATTATTATAATTAAACAAATGAATTTCGTTTATTAACTTCACAATAACATCTGTGTACTTTTGAGTAAGCGGCACTGCACCTCTTTGCTGAAAACAGTCAAACATGTTAAGCAATAATAACCCTTAAATATATTAAAAATATAGACATTTAAATAAAAAATCTCACAAAACTGATAAAATTCATAGAGACTGTTATATAATTGTGTCCCATTTCAAAAAAGGAGATCTTGTTCAAGTTTTTCTTTATATAAATTACTCCAACAATGTCAAAAGAGGACCTCATGACACATAGCAATGAAAGGCGTAAGGTCGAAAGTCTCTTAAACTGCAATCCTTTATATGGCCAAGCTCCTACAAAGCTGAATATTAGACCAAGATATTTCAAGTAGCCTGCTTCTACAAGAGACTTCATGTTTCTATAAATATTCAAATTCAAAAAAAATTAACACCGATTTAAAAAAATATGGTAGATCATTAATTTCTAATAAGCTTTGATATTAAAATGTGTCTCACGCAAGAGCACATCGGCGATAAACTTCTGCGTTCTAATTGTGACAGCTGAAACTGCACTGCAACTGCACTTATATAACACAGCATACTAGTAAATCAAACCTTCTTCGTCGACATCTTTCAAATAATAAACGTAATTTAGTTTTTGCCAGTGTGTATAGTAATTTTTAAGCTGGTCAAATAAATTATACAAAATGGCCCAAATAGAGCGGTCAGTGAGAGGGGGGGGGGGGACTGAAACTATAAGATTTGTATCTCTTATAGTTTTAGACTTCCCCCACTGATCTGTTCTTAGGAACCATGTCATCGATTTTAGTAAAAATAAAAATTGCATTCAAAGATTAAGGAAAAAAAACTATTACTTTTTTTCAGATTTTTATTCCTTATACTTTGTGATTATTGCAATACGAGTATAACAAAAGGAAGTGAGAGCACAAAATAAAAAGCATATTGAAAGAAAACTTTTCTTTTTTTTATATTAATATCATTTATAAAATATTCATAAAAATATTTTTACATAGTTTTACTGCAAACTTTTATTAAATTATTTTTTCATTTTATCGTTTTAACATATTAATATGTATTAGAATAATTTATTTGAAAAGTATTTTAATAGTCATTTATTTATAACCGACTTAAAAATATGAGGTTCTCAATTCGTCGTGAAATATTTTTTTATTAGTAATTTTGATACAATCCTTTAATGTATAATTTTGAAATCGGTTTTTGATTCCCGTGAATAAAAATATGATGTGGTTTTGAATTAAAATGTGAATAGTAGTTAGTTCAGCCTAGTTTTTTTAGATATCATTGAAAACCTAGTTTGGGGTCAGTTGCTTTATACACCCCTTTTTTGAAATTACGGGACTTATTAAAATCAGAATATTTGTAGAATCCATATATCCAATCCAAAATATCAAAAATGATAGTCGATTACTTATCTTTAAAAAATACTAAATAAATGCCGTATTAGCAGACGGTACACTAGCTATCTTATCTGTAGTATATACATAAGTATTCTGTGACGGCTCGGGTCGATGACCGCGCTCAGCTATGTATCGCAGCGTTCGCCTGTTGTTCGGTGTAGAATAACAATAAAATTCTGCGGGATTTTGAAAAACTTTGACTTATCATAACTTTTTAAATAAAAGCAAAAGAAAAAAACTAATTTCACTATTATATTGTCACCCGTCGTTTATATTAGCTGTGTGATTAAGTATCTCGAATTGAAAATAGGGGTGTATATTTTGATAATTGGGTAAAAATAATTATGCACACACGTAGATTTAATAAAGACTTATCTACATATACCAAATAACTAAGTTATCGCCCTAAACGAAATAAATTATGAACAATTTAATGACAACTCTCAAACGAGCTTGTAAAGAAAGTTTGTTCAGTCTTTGTTACATTGTTAACTTAAAACTGCCAATTTAGTATTCAATTGAAGTTGCACAATGAGTGCCAGACAATAATTTGTGTCTGGTTGAATTATAAGTCTGATCCAATTAAGGATACTCAATAATTGGGCGTCATTGTAATTTGTGTGTATTGTTTTGTTAAGTGGTAGAAAAGAAAATGGTAGAAATGAGAGTGGTAGAAATAGAAGTGGTAAAATGGTAGCTGGATTTTTTATTTTTACTAGATACTAGTTGTGCCCTGCGAGTTGTTAAAATATATTTCCTTCTTTAATATAAAGGGTATATCTAGTGCTAAAATATTTTTGGATTATTTGTATACTTATTCAAAAAAATATACGGTGGTGTGACGTTTTCCTCTACTCGAGCTATAACTCGGTATACTGAGCGACCGACTTGAGACCCTCAAGGAAAGGATCGCTCAGTTCACCCCTGAACATAAACTGTGTCTCCTAGTTACTTTGCTTAGTATTATTGTGGTGTGGATGCCTGTTTCTGTTTGATCTGTATGTTGATGTTATTATGATTATACAAACAAGAAATTATCATTATAATATAAGCATAGTGTTAATAAATAGTAAATATTATTCAAATGAAGAAATACAGTGGACACAAAAAGAAGTTCAGTCGGTGTAGATCGTCAATGGCACTTGTCCTAGTTGTCGGACGTCCCACTTCAACCCTCAAGTGGCGTCGAGCTCAATGTTAAAAATACCCAACGAAAATTGGATGTGATATTTTTAATTTATTAAACAAATACAATTGTTTCGTATTTAAATTACAAGACCGTTGACTTCCGATTGGAAGGTGCCTGGTTCGAGCCCCGCCAGTCCCGCCACGTACGAAATGTGTTTTCAATATTCGAATTCATAAGTACGTTAATTTTGACGCTCTTACGGTGAAGGAAAGCATCGTGAGGTAACCTGCACACACCTGCGAAGAAATTCTAAGGTTGTGTGTGAAGTCGACCAAGTCGCACTGGCCATCGTGGTTGCCCCTCGGTGGGGACATATATGAGCTGATGATGATGATGTTATTTAAAAGCTAGGACTTACGTTTCATTGTTCTGTTGAATATGGTACTTCTACGGTCAAAACAGCCAATGTTCGAACTGTGCTCACAATGTTGCTGTAGAGCATCTCTATGAATTAGAAGTGTTATTTTTAATATGCTTGAAACTATTTTCACTATTATTATTTTTAATCTTAGAATAAAGTAGTAACGTTGGTAATGTGATGTGAATTAATAGCAACTTCAAGAAAACAAACGGTTTTAATATATCGTAGTAACGATAAAGTGGTCTGAATTTTTTTAATGAATCGACACTCGGTTCTTCTTGGAAAATGTAAAAACTTCGAAAAATGAAATTTATATAAATGGATTTTAAAATTGTATATCGAATACAATGTAATTATTGGTTTGAGATTATGTTTTTAAATGTTTTAGGGTATCGTCGTGCATGGAAGAAATTTTGCATAAACAGGGTTGCTTTGATGATATTAAGAATTAGATAAGTTTGTTATTTGTAATTAATTTAAGAAATACTTACATACGTATAGAATACTAGCAGCGCCCAGTGGTTTCACCCATGTAGTTCTCGTTCCCATAGGAATTTCGGGATAAAAAGTATCCTATATTCTTTCCCGGACCATAAGCTACCCCTGTACCAAATTTCAAGTCAATCGGTTTAGTAGTTTAGCCGTGGAAAGGTAACAGACAGACAGAGTCACTTTCGCATTTATAATATTAAGTTAGGAATAGAATATTTCTCAATCCTTACTCATATTATAAATGCGAAAGTAACTATGTCTGTCTATCTGCTACCTTTTCACGGCTAAACTACTGAATTGCTAGTCTATAATACTCGTATGTCAAGCAGCAGTCGAGCATTGCATATTGTGAAACGTATCTCTCGGTATCTTACGTTACCACACGTGAACTATTTAACGTATCTTTAACCAGACTGCGACGGCATGACAGTTTTTAATGTCCTCGGTTGCAACTGAAATAGATTATTATTAAACAAAACGTACGTCATTGTTTATCATTAATATTTTAATGGTAATTAAAATAATACATAAATTTAATTTATTTTAATTTTTATAATGGTACTACAGTGAACGAAGTGTTTATTTTACTATAAAATATGAATTTAATGCCAAAACACTTCAAATTTAATTTATATTTGAAATGAAAAAGTTTGCGGACGACTAATATAATCTTATTCATCCGACTAGCGAACGAATAACATTATATTAAACGTCCATTCTAGCGGACGCCTAGCAACAGCCATATAAAATAGCTCTACAGAACCTTAAGACTCAGCTCAGCATGCACTTAACCAGATTATCTATTGATACTATCAAGTAATTTAAAAAGTTTGAAACTTTTATGTTGGGCAAATAAAATAACAAAGAAACTGAATCAGACTTCGATTGCAAACGCTGATTAGGTCATTTATATTTCACTATCTCACTTTTTCCAATAACGAGTTATACAATTTTAAGCGAGTTGTTTTGTTGTTTTAATTTTCTTTAAAAATAGTCAGAAAGTGCAAATTTCAAAAGTTACTCGATGAAATGTAATCTAATTTCTATACAATATGTATATTTATACTGTGTCCTGTGGTTTCGCTCGTTATTAGTTATTATACGAGTATAAGTACAAATAAAACATATAAATATATATAACTCAAAGGTGACTGACTGACTGTCATAGTGTCATATTATCTATCAACGCACAATCACTGGACGGATCAGGCTGAAATTTGGCATGCAGGTAGATGTTATGACGTAGGCATCCGCAAGGATTTTTATTAATTCTACCCCCAAGGGAATAAAAGGGGGGAAAACCACGCGGGCAAAAGCTAGTTTTATACATAAAACTTTATTTTAAATCAATCCATCTAATAACCAACAGTTTCGTAGTTCAAATAATCTAAGCGTAAATACAAACGGCCAGAAAGAGGGTTATGGAAGTGACTTAACATTATGTAAACGTAAAGGTTAAAATTTGAGGAAAATTAATTTACACATTTATGTAAATGTAGAACAACCCTATTCATTGTTTATGATGAATAATTAGCAAAGGTAAATATTATGTTTGTATAAGTACAGGTCATAGCTATTACCCGGCTAATTGCTCCTTGTTTTAATTTAAAGTTCTTTTGTTGTATTAGCGAACATTTGTATACGTATGAAACTTTGAATTTTGTTTGAAACCAAGTTCCCTTTGTGTGAAACTAAATTAATAGTTCATTTAGTGGTTAGTCATCGTTTACGTAATGTTTACTTACAAATTGTCGTTAGCCATACTTAATCTCCTCTTAACTAATACCATCAGCAAATAAAAAAGTGTTAAAAGAAAATTCTTTCTACTGCAAAAGCATACCATTTTCTAGTACTTTCTCGAACGTTCCACAAAGGTTCGAGTCAACATGATTCATTATGTATACGCACGTTCATTAGTGTGTTGACGATCGAACATTGCATCTCATCGGTTTCCAGCGATCCGAGTATTTGATAGGTGACCGATATGGGTCGCATGGGTCCATATTGGCTCACCTAAAGTTCTTTACCCGAAAATGTTTTTCCTAACTATTTGTAGTCCGAATGATCATTCTTCCTAAAATTTTTCATCCTAAAGTTTTAATTCATACTATTTGTAGTGCTACCGACGATGCTCATAACACTCATGTGTCCGAAAATTTTAATTACTAACATCATTAATGTAAATATATTTAAACTCCTACTGTTTTTTATCATAACGCTTTTATCCCTAAACATACTTACCATAATATTTTCACTCATGCTCAAAAAGAAACATTTACCAAGTGTAATAAAAAATATATACGGGTAGAAGATGATATTTATAGTTTTAATGATTATTATACGACTCGTTTACGGTTATGCTTATGGCCTGGGAGTTTACCGTAACCATAACTAAAGGACCAATTCGGTTCTGGCACTTCGCCGGCCGCTGCCGCGGCACGCTCGCTACGCTCGCTCGGCTCGTGCGTTGGGGTCACAGTTCTAACATAACCTAAACCAATAATTAGGAATAGTACCGATTCGTTACTGGAACTTGACTGAATGATTGGAGCAGGACTCTAGTTTTGCTCGCTCGGCTCGTGCGTTATATGTTATACCTACATGTTATGTAAAAACAAAGTTACGAAAAATTTATGTATATAATATTGATTATAATAAATAAAAAGAAATCTAAACAAAAAAGATATGACTTTGAATAATAGTATGAACGATGGTTATGTTGAGAAAATATAGGAAAACAAATGTTTCGGAATTAAAACATTAGTGACAAAGATTTTAGGAGTTGCGATTGTTAGGATAAAAAATGTTAGGAAGAAAATTTTCGGATTTCCAATTATCGGAGTTGAAATTTTAGGTGAACTTTGGCGCACCCGGGTCGCATACATGTCGATTAATCCAATAGATTGTGTTTCATATTTATAATGGACACGTTATACTCTTGCGTTGCATTGATGTTATTTTACAAGCTTTTATTTTAATTTATCCGCTCTTCGTATACATATTTAACGAATTTTCGCTGGAATCTAGCATACCTAATCCTACTAATATTATAAATGCGAAAGTTTGTATGTATGGATGTATGGATGTTTGTTCCTCTTTCACGCAAAAACTACTGAATGGATTTTAATGAAATTTGGTACAGATGTTCCTCATACCTAGGAATAACACATAGGATACTTTTTATCCCAAAATTCCCACGGGATAAGGTTTCACGCGGGGCACAGCTAGTGCATTATAATGGTAAGAATATCTGATTATATGTTACACTCTCGACATGAAAATTACTCATTGGTAAAAGCAAAGAGACAATTTAGATGTTTTTCTACGGCTTATTTATAAAGATTCATGTTATTTATTTTTTAATTTTTCTAATATACTTTTTGTTTTGCAAACCTATTCTGACTATTAATTATTATTATATTATTAAAACACATTTCTCGTTAGCTTAACAAAGTAGTGAAGAATGAATAACAAGTTCCATCCGTCTTTGTTCTGTGCTTTTGGCTCACATAATTAACCTCGGCCGTGGCCTAGTGATAACTAAGTCAACTTAAGTGCAAAAGAACTCAGGTTGTGTCATATTATGTTAGGAATTCAGTGAAGACTACCAACTCTTTTTGCCATTTTCTAAGATAACATTCTAAAATTGTGCATGTCAGATAAAGCATAAAAAATGTACCTATTTAACAGTTTTTTAACCCCCGACGCAAAAAGAGGGGTGTTATAAGTTTGACGTGTCTGTGTGTGTGTGTATATGCGTGTGTATCTGTCTGTCTGTGGCATCATAGCTCCCGAACGGATGAACCGATTTCAATTTAGTTTTTTTTGTATGTGAAAGGGGACTTAAGTGCGAGTGTTCTTAAACATGTTTGATGAAAATCGGTTGGCCCGTTTAAAAGTTATGGGGGCTTGAAAGTAATTGTGTTGGGGGTTTTTTAAATTTTTAATTTAATGTTATCATATGCATATCTCGAATAGGGAAAAGATGCAAGCGATAAACATTTTTTTAAATAATTGCAATCCAAATCCAAGTTTTATTTCAACTTCTCCTAAAGAGTTAAAATGTTGAATCTTTTAACATGATGACGATAAACTAGTAAAAATAGATGCAGTCACTACTTTGTAGCTTGCAGTACAACAGTTTATACGGATGGCAGAGTGGTCACCATGCCGGTCTGCCATTCGAAAGGTTACGGGTTCGATTCCCGTGCGCCGTGCGGGGTGAATATTTGTGTGAACCACAAATGTTTATCTCGGTCTGGGTCTGTGTGTGTAAATGAGTGTGTGCATAGTTTCTGATACCCTAGATACAAGTCACGAACTTAGCTAGGAATAGGTTACTATAATGAGATGATGTAGCAAATTATTGTTATATTTGTTGTCATGTCAAATGTTACAATAAGAAAAAAATCTAAAAAGCTATTGAAGTTTGTTAAATGTTTAGTTTTTTTATTATAAATGTACGTGAAAGCTTAGCTGCTCTCGTAGTTTTAAGACCTTAATAGAAATTCTCGTTCGACTTTACGAGTCGGTAACATAAGGAACGTTGAAAGTAGTAGAAAAATTTATTCGTTGCAGTAAACCACAATATTTATTATTGTAAGTATGAGTTTTATTGGGTAATCATGCTCGAATAACGGGAAATGGGAAATAAAAGATTGGCGTTTTAAAAATAAAATTTCAATCATGCTTTATACACAAGTAGAACTTTATGGGTAATCTGTGGTATCGTAATTATTCTATTATTAAGTTTATTTCAAACATGGTTTTGGTTTTTAAATACTAATAGCTTATTTTACAGGCAAGCTTGATGATTACAGTTATTTTTTCACACTGTAATGAGGGAAAAAGCGGCCTCTACCATGCAATGTGATTTGAAGTTCATTGAAACGACATTTCTGAATGCGGTTTCCCTTCGGTAGAATTTTGTAGTATTGTTGTGCTTTCCTAGAAACTATCAATCAAATGATGTACGAGTATTTAAATTAAATTTTATTTATTACTCGTTTTCCCTACTTAACTACGAGTACTGCCCTGCCAGAACCTGCCCTGACAATCAAGAAAATGAGTCATTATAGATATTTTCACCATATTTATATCATTTACACTATCTTAAATAAACTCCCATTTTTCCGAATTTATGATCATAGGATCCTGCGTACTATTCTAATCTAAGAATACCGTTACCAACTTTTACCTAAGCCTGACGTAGATTTTTGTATAACCCACAACAAATACAAACAAATCCATCCACAAAAACTTTTACATTAACACATCGCAAAGAAATTTATCCGCAATGTCCTCACCTAATAAAAGGATCTTCAAGAAAAAACTTTATAACTCTATTATTAGCTAATGGAAATGTTGTCAGCCATTAGTAAGACGGAGATATTGACCAATAGATATCGAGTATTGACCAATAGTATCGGTATTGTATTGAGGTATTGAAACTGGTCTTGATCTAGAATGTTGTCTTCCAGGTAAGTAATACCAAACTAATCATTGAGAGCATTTGCGAATATGTTCGCTATGAATATTGATCACAATGCTAAGCTCTAATAACACAGTTCAACTACCAATCGGTATTATATTGATAGAATACCGATTGGTAGTTGAACTGTGTTATTTGAGTCTAGTCAGTTTAGGTATGTATTAGATATACAGGGTGTCCCGTAAGTAGTGGACCAACGGGATGTGGGGGATAGGGGAAACCGTTACCTACATGAATCACCAAAATTTATTGTCCTAGGCCTCATAGTTTTGAAGTTATAACGTTTTTTAGTAAGTAGGTGTATTTGAATAAGATAGGTGATTAGGCGAAACTTCTAGTAATATGTAAGATAGGTTTGAGTTAGTTGTGATTAGATGGTATTAATAAATTACGATTGACTTAGGTGACTGTAATTTGAGAAGTTTAATGAACTAATTATTATCTTTTCTACGTATTTACGTCTTAATTAAGTACTAAATACATAGTTTTTGCAATCTTATACATCTTTGGTTTAGGGAATTTTTGGATTAGAAATGCCAAAAAGTAAAATAACTGTAGCAAATATAAGTATAAATTGTTACGACACATAAACTTTTTTGACTTTGACTCTATTTACTTTAATAAAGTCACTATAAATCCATGATACTTAAAATAAAACATAAATAATAAAACAGTTTCATGCAAGAAAAATAAAGAAAATAACACAAATCATACGTACAAATCATAATATACAGTATACGATATTTTTAGTCCACGTAAACCGATCGAATGACAAAAACTATTCTTAAAATATCCATTACTTCGTAGATCTTTAGTTATTCTACTCGGTACAATGGCTGACGACCGTCAATTTTTAATTGGAGACATTTCCTTTCACAGAGTTTTTAGGTCACCTGCTATGGGTAACTGTTAAATATTGTATCAGAAAACTTCACATGACCTTAAAAGTAAAACTATTGGTACTGAACGAGAATGTGTTTTGTATGTCGGTCAATACTTGAAATAGAAAAAACGACGAAACATTTGAAAATGAATCTGAAGTATTGATTCGTTTTAATATCTGAAACAAAGATAACTTAATTAAGATCATTATTTTTAAATACAGAAATAAAAATGTGCGTAGTTTTAATGTAATAACATTTAAAAAAAATTAATATAAAATAAATAATATAAATGTATGTCACTGGTACAAAATTATACTTAATTATCGTAAAACAAACATGCTAGACATAATATAAATAAATAATGATTAAGCTTAATGCGATGTAAAATATGTGTAGGTGTTACCCATCTTTAAATTTTGCATACTAAGGTGTTTAAAGTAAACTGTTTTGCAGGATTTAACCTAAACCTACACCATTAATTATTATTCATAATTATGAGGAAAATTATATGACAAAATATGATTATGCATACAAGATATAATTATGCTATTCTGCATGCGGTTTTCCTCCCACAAAATATCTTTTTAACTTTAGGACTTAAACATTACATCCCAAACAACGCAATGCTTAATATACATAAGCTATGAATATTATGTACTGGACAACCGATAAACACACTTTAATACGTTAACACAATTTTATAATTATATTTTTAAAATAGTTTTTGGTTTTTAAGAAATCTAATCCATAAGCAGTAATCAATATCATAAAATAACTTTAATTTTAATTTAAATCTTATACAGGGTGTCCCGTAAGTAGTGGACCAACGGGATGTGGGGGATAGGGGAGACCGTTACCTACCAGAACCACCAAAATTTATTGTCCTAGGCCTCATAGTTTTGAAGTTATGACGTTTTTTAGTAAGTAGGTGAAATTATCGTACTATGTGCAATTTTTTCTTAATTCTACAAATTCTATTACTTATTTTGATGTTATTTTTATTCAAGGGCGTTAAGAATACATAAGTTTTTATAATTTAAATCATTTTTTAGTGTAGTTATCATTAACATTAAAATTAATCAACAAAACAAGTGCAATTGTTAAATATCAAAATACTCTAAGTGGTATTTGAGCTGAGCTGGTGTAAAAAAAATGTATTGTAGCCTTGTGGCACATTATTTTAAAAACATCTACATATCATAAGGATTACAAAAACGTATAACACTGTGGTTTCAAATAAGTAGTTTTTTATTTTAACTAATATCAACGTAAAAGGGAACTTTTGAGAGAAAACAAAAATTCATTGCTAATTATGGAAATTCGTTTATTACTCAATTTATTTTTACATTAAGGGTTCAAAATGCTTTTCTTTAGCTCTTGTGCATTAAAACATCTTCGTATAAAGTCTTTTTGTTAACTTTTTTGGTCTCTTTGATGTTTTTTTATCAATTCAGCAACATGATTGAAATTTTGTGATAACTCTCTTTTTATCAGAAATATTTGTCTCATAAACTGCTTCTTTGAGGAAACCCCATAGAAAATAATCCAAAGGATTCAAGTCGGGAGATCGTGGCCTTTTTCATGGCCGATCGCTGGCCAGGAAATAGTACCTTCGCGCCCAAACCATCGATTTGGGAACGTCTCATTCAAAAATTCAGTCACTTACCGTGAATAGTGGGCAGGTTCACCTTCGTACTGCAACATTCGTACGTGCTTCTTAACTTAACGAAGATGTTGGTTATGCACAAGGCCTGAAACTGCGCGGAACCACATACTCTCGCGTACTTCTTAACTTTATTCGAAGATGTTGGTTATGCATAAGGCCTGAAACTGCGCGGGAGAGAATGTGGTTGCAGTACGAAGGTGAACCTGCCCACTATTCACGGTAAGTGACTGAATTTTTGAATGAGACGTTCCCAAATCGATGGTTTGGGCGCGAAGGTACTATTTCCTGGCCAGCGATCGGCCATGAAATAGGCCACGATCTCCCGACTTGAATCCTTTGGATTATTTTCTATGGGGTTTCCTCAAAGAAGCAGTTTATGAGACAAATATTTCTGATAAAAAGAGAGTTATCACAAAATTTCAATCATGTTGCTGAATTGATAAAAAAACATCAAAGAGCGCAAAAAAGTTAACAAAAAGACTTTATACGAAGATGTTTTAATGCACAAGAGCTAAAGAAAAGCATTTTGAACCCTTAATGTAAAAATAAATTGAGTAATAAACGAATTTCCATAATTAGCAATGAATTTTTGTTTTCTCTCAAAAGTTCCCTTTTACGTTGATATTAGTTAAAATAAAAAACTACTCATTTGAAACCACAGTGTTATACGTTTTTGTAATCCTTATGATATGTAGATGTTTTTAAAATAATGTGCCACAAGGCTACAATACATTTTTTTTACACCAGCTCAGCTCAAATACCACTTAGAGTATTTTGAAATTTAACAATTGCACTTGTTTTGTTGATTAATTTTAATGTTAATGATAACTACACTAAAAAATGATTGAAATTAGAAAAACTTATGTATTCTTAACGCCCTTGAATAAAAATAACATCAAAATAAGTAATAGAATTTGTAGAATTAAGAAAAATGTGCACATAGTACGATAATTTCACCTACTTACTAAAAAACGTCATAACTTCAAAACTATGAGGCCTAGGACAATAAATTTTGGTGATTCTGGTAGGTAACGGTCTCCCCTATCCCCCACATCCCGTTGGTCCACTACTAACGGGACACCCTGTATACACCCCTATTTTGAAATTACGGGACTTATTAAAATCAGAATATCTGTAGCAGTAACTGAATCCATAAATCCAATAAAAATATCAAAAATGATGGTCGATTACTTATCTTTAAAAAATACTAAATAAATGCCGTATTACCAGACGGCACACTAGCTATCAAGTATTCTATGACGGCTCGGGTCGATGACCGCGCTCAGCTGTTATATATAAAATTCGGCGGGATCTTGAAAAACTTTGACTTATCATAACTTTTTAAATAAAAGCAAAAGAAAAAAACTAACTGCACTATTATATTGTCACCCGTCGTTTACATTAGCTGTGTAACTAAGTATCTCGAATTCAAAATAGGGGTGTATATCAAATTACGGACGTATATTGCTAAACATATTCATCTCTGATTGATCTCCAGTCCTATTCGAGCTTATTGAAGCATCCGACATGAATATAGATATTACGTATAGTGATATATGCAAACCCATAATTGGTTGCATGTACTTCAACACTGACGGTAGTAGGTATTACGAGTAATAAAAAGTTAAGTTTATCTATGAATAAAAACCTAAAACATTGATTTCTTAGATTTTACGAGAACTATTTAAATGGAAAAAAACTACTTTATCGTATTTTTGTCGTAATTTTTGTTTTTAATTTCTGATGTTTATGTTTCTCATGTGACAGAAATCCGTTGAGTTTATTTCAAGTCTTATGATGACACGATTAATAAATTAATATAATAAAAATAAAAAGGAATGTTTGCTGTCATAATAATACAAAAAAGGAGAATTAAAACAGAAATATTAAAATTATAATAATCATTCACTACATCATCTTATTAATAGTAACTGACCCCTAACTAAGTTCGAAACTTGTATCTCTAGGGTATCAGCAACCACGCACACACTCATTCACACACACACCCAGACCGAGTCAAACATTTGTGGTTCTCACAAATATTCACCCCGCACGGGAATCGAAACCGCAACCTTAACGGATGGCAGTCCGGCGTGATGACCAAACTGCCATCGAGGTCGTTAAATTTATAAAACTACATAATGACAAAAGGTATATCTCAGCGGTCACCTACTCCCTGTGGTGTAGTGCGGTAATGGTGAAAGGTTTGCAGATGTATACACTTATCTACACTAATATTATAAAGCTGATTAGTACCTATATTCGTCAAGTTGAACGTGCTAATGTAAGAAACTACTGTCGAATTGAAAAATCATTAAATGATGTTGTATAAAACCGCGACGCACATTTTCTCACAAAATAATTCAACAACACGACATTACTTAAAGTCTCTACTAAGAAGTTTGTTAATTTTACTTTTGAAATGAATATTCAATAAGCTAACGAATCGATAATGGATATTTCAACGCCCTTGACAAGCAAAACAATATTTAACTTTGATAAAATGAACATTCAAATATTAAATATCAAGTTATTAGGTGTGTTTGATTAGCGTTCGATGAACCAAATTGATTGTGTTCGCGTAATTTATGTCCATTTAGCAAATATTAGAGGTTTAGATTGTCAGCGGTTTAAATGATATCTGTCTTTATTTATCTACGTGTATTTAATTTTATGCTCAAGTTCCTATTAACCTGGCTTTGAATTTTGATCAAAATCCAGACGTTCTCATGAAATAATATGTAGAAAAGTCATCATCAAAAGTCAAAATTAAATCAAAGCTTAAATGAAATTTTGATCAAATCGTCGACATCGAAAAAGAAAATTGACACTGTCAAAAATCTGGATTGTCAAACAAAGATACGTGAGTTCGATTCCCGGGTGAGGTCTATAAGGATAATGTTTATTTCAGCAAACCACGCACTCATTCACACACTAGTAAATAAGTGCGTGGTTTCCAAAACCAGAGAAACAGACTGTACCTTGATAGGGGTCAGTAGATACGACTTTATGAAATAATATTGAGAGCGAATACTTATCATTTCGTTATCACGACAAATAACTCCAAATAGCTCGAATGTATTGTAAAACAAAGTCGCATACAAAGCGTTTGTTAGCTTATAAAACAATACACACAAATTACAATGTAGCCCAATTATTGAGTATACTTAATTGGATCGGACTTATAATTCAACCAGAAACAAATAATGGTCTGGCTCTCATTGTGCAATTTCGATAGAATTCTAAATTGGCAGTTTTTGTTACAATGACTGAACAAACTTTATAAGCTCTTTTGAGAGTTGTCATTAATTGACCATAATTTATTTCCTGGAGGGCGATATAATAAAACTTAGTTCTAGATTATTCTATAGTAATGTGCATTGATATTTTCCCCGGCGAAGCAAATGATGGTAATGATTTCGACAAGTATGTATGAATGTACATATAATATCTGTAAATATTAATGTAGGTGTCATACGACCAAGTTTATCGCACGGGAATCAAACCATTATTTTTTTATTTTAATATTAATAAAATAAGTTCTTATAAAAACAAAAACTGAAAACAAATATATGTCAAATGTTGCATTCGTGAAACGTGGAGTGCCCCAGGGTCTTATTAAGACCTATTCTATTCATCATTTACATAAATGACATTTCTAAATGAATTAAAGTACCACTTTTACTGATGATAGTACTGCTGTATTTATTTATGTTAACAATAATCCACAAACTTTTGAAACTGATATTAACAGATCCCTTGAAATTAAACTAAGTTCGAGGGGATACTAAAATCAAAGTATTTCATTCCGATTTCAAACGTATTTCGATATTTCTTATCTAATACTTTCACTAATTTTTAGGCAAATGGCGATCCCGAAATACCCCTTTTTCATAAATAACAAGCGACAAATTCCTACATATTTGACACTGTTTAAATTAAAAAGGCTTTCAGTTTAAAATTACTCGAAAACTGCGTTAGCGGCACGCGTTGTACGAGCCATTATCCTAAATAATTGCAGTTGCTGCCAACGAGGGAAGTCCTTTGGGAAATTACAAACATTTCCCTAACTCGGACTTGCATAGTCGCCGCTATTAACTGAGCTCGGTAACTAACATAGTGTGTGTTTGCTTTTAGTTGACATTATCCACTAGTTTGCTAGAACTTGAATTAAAAATTGAGCGTGTACCTAGAATAATACAACCATACTATAATATTACAAATGCAAAAGTTACTCCCTTGTGTGTTTCTTACCTACATGAATAGGTAAGAGTTTGAAGTTCTTAATTAAATTGGGTATTAGATAGGTCCCTGGAAAGGACAGTGAATAACTATGACGGTCTCAAAAAATAAAGGAAAGTGAAATATGAATGGAAGAGCGCCCGCAAATAAGCTTATTCTGGCAGCACGATCGTGCGACTATGCGAGTGTTGCGCGATATTGCGATTCTCCTGGGAAGTATTTTAATTACGGCTGCATAACGGCTAATGCTTTGCAATCGTCACTACCTGCATCGCTGCAACTTGTAATGTGTGAGATACAAGGATCGGCTGCGATATTTCATTGCTAGAAGCGATACTGCTGAGCGACCTTTATGCCGACTATACGAGTATACTTATGGCTAACCTTGTTTTTTATAGAAATGTAATGTTTAATAAGAAATTGCACAAGAATAGTTGAACGGATTTGAATAAGATAAATGTTTTACGTTATCGTCCCAATTTAAAATTCTCTGCACAAAAACAGTATTTCTTTGTAAGATGAAGTTGTCAAGATAAGTTGAATAATTTGTGAGATTTTGAGTGAATTATTCTCTTAAATTAAGGTTAAATTATTAACGGATTTATTACGTTGTCCTTCTAATTCTGTGAGCAGTAAAACGAGAAAATGACTTGATAACTGTCTTATTTATTTATGTTCTCAGTTTGGAAGCTCAAGTATAAAAGATAAACTGAGATACTTCATCCGTAGTCATTGTATTAAGTCTCTTCCCGTCAGATTTAAGATTGTTACTTATCGCAACAACTTATTACTTAAAGGCGAATATTATCTCATTTTTAAAGGTTAAATAACATCTCTCTCGATTTTCGTGTGTATGAACAAGTGAATGCATAGTTAGTAAATGCCCTTAGTTTACATTTGTTGTATTTTTATTTGTATTATTATGTTTGATTACTTATTTTCCTTTTAAGAGCGGTGGCGCAGGGGTTAAGGCCGTTGACTTCTGATCGGAAGGTGCCTGGTTCAACCCCCACCAGTCCCGCCACGTACCAATGTGTTTTCAATTTCGAATTCATAAGTACGTTAATTTTGTCGCTCTTACGGTGAAAGAAAGCATCGTAAGGTAATCTGCACACACCTGGGAAGAAAAGGCTTGTGTGTGAAGTCGACCAACCCGCACTTGGCCAGCGTGGTTGAACTAAGGCCTAATCACCCAAATTTAGGGAAGGCTCGAACCCTCGGTAGGGACATTATATGAGCTGATGAGTCGTCAGACGTTTTTAGTTTTTATCAATATCGTCATTCTTCACCGATTTAACCCGGCCTACCTCTAACTTCTTTTCAATTCACTCTGTATTTTGAAGATAGGTAATAATTTTCTTGCAAATAATGTAGTATTGTATAAAAATTAAAATGTTTAAATGAAAGGAATTTAAAGCATTTTTAATAAACTTACAAGTGCCACGTTCATAAAGTTAGAAATTCTTTTCTCAAATTCTTCGCTTCACAAATTGTTATTTTCCTGTTTTCATCATGACTAACGTAGGTACCTACTTATTATTACTTCACAATTTTATGTTTTTCAATACCTTTTGAATATAAAATAAGTGTTATGAAAATTAATATGACGACGTACCCGTAACGACTGTTTTTGATGTAAATGTACATCAAAGACAGCCGTAACGGGGAGTCCTCAAAAAATCTAAATGTTAGTTTAACCAAAAATGACATTTTGCCTTCTAGGTTGTGAAGATCAGATGGCAGTCGTTTGACATTAAAATGAAAATCAGCTCCAGTCAGACATGGGATAAAGGTTTGAAAGAAGAAGAAAATGAATACATAACAAGGTATATTTTTCTGTGAAGTTTGTGATAAACCTAGGTGAGTGGCAAATAAACGTGATTTGTATTCCATCTGATTCAGGTGGCATGGCTTAGTTCTGATGTCCTGGTTGTTGGGAACGCGTGATAGGAATTTAGATGTCGCTCAACTCGGGGACTTGATGTACAATGTAGACATTTGGATACAAAGTAAGCCTTCAAAGTAGTTAGGGAAATAAGCTTTAGATATTGAGTTGAGTTCAAATTTACTGTTCAGTTATATATTTAACAGTGAGACATTGTTTTCGCGATAGGTATGTGGGTTGGCTCACCATAACGATTTTTATGCTAAACAAATTTCAAAGTTTCAAAGTTTATGTACAATAAGTTATTTCAAACATATAGCTAAACTACGGGGTGTGCCCCGTGGTTTTGCTCGCGGGAAATAACTAATATATGATACATTACTAATAAAAAAATAATACTTTTCAAGTAAATTGTTCTCATACATAATTCATGTGCTAAGACGTTAATCAAAAACAAATAATTCCAGTTTGCATTAAAACGGTGTAATAGTATATTATGGTACAAGTGTGAAAAGTTATGTATAGTATATTAACTATGTTTTTAAAATGTATGGACACTTTTTTTTTGTATCGAAACTTTTTTAAGAACATAGAAACTTATTCATTAAATTAAAAAAAAACTCTATGGGAATAATCGTAATACAAAAAGTGACAGTTTGGTAACAGGTGTGTTTAAAGGTCTAATTGCGGTGAAAGAAAAGACACTTTAGCAAGTGTGTTGTAAAATTATAAATGATTTAATATACTGGAAAGTTTCCTTTCAATATGCTTTTATGTTTTTTTCTCCCACTTCAAAACCTTTTATTATACTCGCATAATTGTCTGTAATTGTATTTGTGTTGTGGTTATATTTTTTTTATATACAGGGTGTCCCATTAATTTTTGCATATTTGAAACATGTATAAAAATAAAACTATGAATGATATTTTTTTTGATCATTTATTTATCTCATAAAACATTTCTTAAATTTTATTTTTATATAAAATCATCGTCAGGATGTAAGTATGTACCCAGTCTTGTCGTTGGCACTCCTGCAATCAACTACTCGAATTTTGGCATACTCGCTGACATGTGCAGCAGGGATCGCGTTTATCCTCTCCTGGTATTCTTTTTTAAATTGATGGTTTTAATTTGGTAATTTTCACAGGTACACTTGACCTCTCAGGTATTCCCACAAAAATACGCTAGGTGTAAGATACAGGATTCTTGGAGGCAATAACATAACACCTCTGCGAGAAATTATTTTTTTAGAAAACATATCATTGATCACCGGTAAAGGGACATTTAAAGTATGGCATATTGTTCTACTCCTGCACCATTTGAAGCTTATAAGGGTGTCGTTTGAGGATCAGATGAAAAAATTACTGCAGATTTGTTCTTGGTATTGCCAGAGCCTCCAAGAGCTGCCGAACGCTTTCGCTTATCGGATTCTGTATTACTTCTTGGGAGATGGAAACCTTCCGAATGCTCTCATCGCTTCTTTTTGAACGGAACCGGTCTGTTTCTTTAATATTCGTCCTAAATTAACTTTAAGTTAATTGGAATTGTTTAACCCAAGTTTTGATTAAATTGACACATGGACACAGATAAAGAAGGTGTAACCTGTATTCATTTCTAAATAGGCGTCGTAAATTAACGTAAAAATAGTAGTTTGTATTGAATTGTTTTACGCAAAATGCAAGGTCTCCCATGAAACACTCTTTTGTACCTAAAATTGCATGAAACGACGTACTATTCCCAAATTTTTGGGTCACCCTGTATTTTATATTTGTTTTATATTTTCTAACGTTATCTGCAGACTGAATTTAAAAAAATAAACGTAATCTTGCTGCTACACGGTGTATAGTAATTTTTAAGCTTTACATATATTATACTGTACTATCGTTTTCTAGTAAGAAATAATTCACATAAATTTTTTCAAAACTTCTGGTTTCGATTCCCGGAATGAGTAATAGTTTGTTTCTAAATATATGAACGCATCTTTTTGTGGTTCTTAAGAACAAATCTTTGTATTTCTTATAGTTTTATACTTCCTCCCACTAACCGTTCTATTTGGCCATAGGCTAGTAGGTAGTCTATGTATTTGGGCCACCCGGTATAGGCAGAGGAAGAGAGATTTGCCATTTTTTTATTCTGTAAACTATGTGATTGTTGCAATACAATTATAATTAAAGGTTTTGAACTGGGAACAGAAAACATAAAAACATATTGAACGGAAACTTTTCCATTACCTATATTAAATATTACCATCAATTAATAACTGGGTTATTTTACTAGTACTGTTGATACGAGGTGCTGTGTCCACCCAGTTGTAACAATTATATCGAAGAAGTTAATCGCTGTGAGCTCTTCCAAGAGAGATTTTAATATCAAAACTTATAGGAACTTACTGGTCTATCATAATTTTAAAAGTAGAGTTAAAGATTTATTGATAAAACTTTTCGCATTTGAATATTTAAAGAAACATGAAGCCTCCTTTAGAAGCAGGCTACTTGAAATATCTTGGTCTAATATTCAGCTTTGTAGGAGCTTGGCCATATAAGGATTGCAGTTTAAGAGACTTTCGACTTATGTGTCTTGAGGTCTTGTTTTGTCGTTCTTGGAGTTGTTTATATAAAGAAAAACTTTAACAAGATCTCCTTTTTTCGAATGGGACACAATTATATAACTGTTTCTATGAACTTTGATCATTTTGTGAGATTTTTTATTGAAATGTCTTGTAATAGGTATCTTTATGGGTTATTATTGCTTATCATGTTTCTGTTTTCAGCAAAGAGGTTTAGTGCCGGTTACTCAAAGATGAACCGATGATTAGAAAATAATCCAAAGGATTCAAGTCGAGAGATCGTGCTGGCCATAGAATAGTACCTTCGCGTCCAATCCATCGATTTGGGAACGTCTCATTAAAAAAATTAGTCACTTACCGTGAATAGTGGGCAGGTGCACCGTGGTACTGCAACCACATTCTTACGAACTTCTTAACTTTAACTTAACGAAGATGTTTGTTATGCATAAGGCCTGAAACTGCGCGGGAGAGAATATGGTTGCAGTACGACAGTGCACTTGCCCACTATTCACGGTAAGTGACTGATTTTTTTAATGAGACGTTCCCAAATCGATGCATTGGACGCGAAGGTACTATTTTATGGCCAATAACATCTCCCGACGAATCCTTTGGATTATTTTGTATGGGGTTACCTCAAATAAGCAGTTAATGATACAAATATTCATGATTAAAGAGAGTTATCACAAAAATTCAATCATGTTTTTGAATTGATAAAACATCATCAAAGAGCCCAAAAAAGTTTACAAAAAACTTTATACGAAGATGTTGTTATGCACAAGAGCTAAAGAAAAGCATTTTGAACCCTTAATGTAAAAATAAATTGTGTAATAAACGAATTTCCATAATTAGCAATTAATTTTTGTTTTCTCTCAAATTTTCCTTTTACTTTGATATTAGGTAAAATAAAAAACTATTCATTTGGAACCACAGTGTTATACTTTTTTGTAATCCTTATGATATGTAGATATTTTTAAAATAAAGTTCCACAAGGCTACCATACTTTTTTTTTACACCAGCTTAGCTCAAATACCACTTAGAGTATTTTGAAATTTAACAATTGCACTTGTTTTGTTGATTAATTTTAATGTTAGTGATAATTACACTAAAATATGATTTAAATTAGAAAACCCTATGTATTCTTAAGAATACTATTCAACAAATTTTTATTCAACGGCGTTAACGCCTTTGAATAAAAATAACACCAAAATAAGTAATAGATTTTGTAGAATTAAGTAAAATGTGCACATAGTACGATAATTTCACCAACTTATTAAAAAACGTTATAACTTCAAAACTATGAGGCCTAGGACAATAAATTTTAGTGATCCTGGTAGATAACGGTTTCCCCTATCCCCCACATCCCGTTGGTCCACTACTTACGGGACACCCTGTATGGGGACATATAAAAATACTAAAAAACAATTTGAGGGAGTGCCCGAGACCTATAAAGGCTGTGAATTTGGCGATAGACGCGCCGCGTTTTAATAATAAGGAACAAAAAGATATTGAAAAGTTTTTGAAAGAAAATATTGTACATGCAAAGAAAATTAAGAGGTAATTATTAGTTGGGAATTCATAAAAATATAATATCTAAACATATTGTATCACACACCTAGTCTCAAACTAAGTGCTTCACTCATGGATGGACCAATGGTTGAACATCGAACATATAGTCTATTAATGATCTAGAAATGATGTGAATTGAAGTTGTATAAATTCAATAGAAGTGCCTAAAATAGGTTTTTGAAATATGCGCAAAGAAAAGAATGTTGAACTACTGTCGTAGGGGCGTTAACACTTACCAAGTATCACAATGTGTTGACGAGTTAATTGCATAAAATTGAAGACACGTCTTCTCACTAATCCTTACATTTGTCGTGTCATGTTCATCCAACGAATATTTGAACAATTAAAATGAAATTTCTCTCTCTAAAAGTGGCCAGTGACGAGTCAGTCAAACTGATCAGTCCAGAAACTAAACTATAGCATCACTCTTAAAGTATTTTTTTTTAATTTCCTGTCTTAATTTTAGTTATATGGATCAGGCAACATCAACATTTGGTATTTCGATAATGTTCTTCATCGCTTTTAATCAAACTACATTATGTATTTTGCTTCTGGAATGTTCTACTATGGTAAGTGTTCTTCAATGTTTCACATACTAACGCTGGCCTTCGACTGCCAGCGGGCTGACCTCGATGACTCCTTTGGACTCGTAATGGTAAACGGAATGCTAGAACTTCTGCCATCAACATCAGCTCATATATGTCCAAACCGAGGGGCTCGAGTCTGCACTGAATGAGGCTATTAGGCATTAGTCAACCACGCTGGATAAGTGCGGGTTGGTTGACTTGATACATAACCTTAGAATTTTTCGCAGGAACAGACACCTGCGAAAAATTCTAGCAGGTTTTCTCACGATGTTTTCCTTCACCGTAAGAGCGTCCAAAAAGGGATATTTGATATTGATTTTACAGTTGTGCACTTGAAAGTCATCAACAGCTTTGCCACATCTCCACCGTGGGTATTCAATTCAAGCCTACCCCAAATTAGGGCAATCAAGCTTTTGTGAACCACAGGCTAAATGACACACATATTTATCACTGTCCACATGTCTGTGGATTGTGCACAAAGACAGACATATTGTTTTTCAAAGGTTTCCTATTGATGTTTTTCTTTACCGTAAAAGCATCGAATAATCCTACATACGAAATCATCACATATCTTATAAGTACGTGGCGGGATTCTAGCTTGCATCTTTCAAAATTTGAGTCAATTCACATAATGGTGATAAATACTATGATATATTTTTCAGGATGCGCAATGTTTATTGAAATACGGTATTCTGACAATTACATTATTGCAACAATTCATTCAAATTTCTACTGTATTTGAGTTGTTATTTCATGAGGTACGTATCGTAGTGTGACGCATTAAAGAGCAGTGGAACCTAAACTAGACTGACAAACAGCGGATTTGACTCCTGTGTGGGTTGAATGTGTGAGTGATCCAGAATATTCTTAAACTCATTTTGGGTTAATACTTAGTTTTTGTTTATTCAGTTGCAATATTAGAAAAAATATGAGTGAGATAATGGAGAGATACTTACAAAACGTTTCGGTAAACGTAGTAGTAGAGAGGTACGAGTATATTGTATTGGTCGCAAAATTAAATGAAATTTCAAAACTTAGATTTTTAAAACTTTTTCAGGGAAACTAAACGTTCTGTCAGTTATGTTTTTTTTTTCTTATAATAAAATTACATGTTTTTGCAACTTATTTATTTTGTAATAGTAATCTATGTAACATAACATAACTTATATTTAGAAGATCTATCAGAAACTACGCACACGCAGACCAACATAAACATTTGTGGTTCACACAAATATTCACCTTGCAGCACGGGAATGGAACCCGCAACCTTACGAATGGTAGTCCGGCATAGTGATCACTCTACCATCTAGGCCATTAACTAAATACGAGTATAATAAACTTTCAGAGTAGTGGAATCAAAGACGCCATATACGACTTGCCGTGGGAAAGTATGAATGTTAAAAATAAAAAAACTGTTTGGTTGTTTTTACTCAACAATCAGGAACCTATGGCCCTTAAAGCGATATGTATCATTCCAGTTGGATACTCTACTATGATTGCGGTATGCCAATATTTTATTACTTGATTCTTTATGCTAGATAAGTGTCATTTTTTAATCTACTTACTAAACTAATGAGGTAAAACAATTTTAAATTAATTATGGTTTAGGTATTTAAAATATTATATATTAAAAATATATATTGAGTTGTGTTAAAGGTTATTTTTGATTCAATTTAATTTGATTTTGATACTAAATAAAAGTTGCCCATTGTGTACGTAATAAAAATATTTCTGATCATGTTACAGGTGCTGAAAACATCATTTTCATATTTTTTATTTTTGAAAACTTTTGCTAAATAAATTCTTATGACGCAATATATTATAGAATATTCATATGTGTAAATCACTTATTGATAAGCACCAGCGACTTTCTTATATGTAAGTTTTAATTGTATAATAGTATATTATGGTACAAGTGTGTAAAATTGGTGTTTACCGTTAAGGTGCCATTAAGGCCCGGGCCGTCAGTCCAGGGTCTGAAAATAGTTGAGGACGTACGCTCAACTCTGGAACTTGATGTACAGTCTCGGAATGAAAAGGTTCGTCACCTTAGAGTCGGTTTTTATTTGCACTAAGTAAAGCAAGAAACAATTATACCAACATACCAGCGTAAGAAACAGTGATGTTAACATTTAAATAAATAATATGACGTTTGCTATCGAATAAGGATTTGCTTGATCTTTCTATCCTTTTTTAAACACTGCCTTGTGCGCGCGGCATATAAAAACATCTTTGATATTTTGCAATGATGACATTGACTGATTGACAATAGTTTTAACAGAGATGATAATGACAGGTTGAACCAACAAGAAGGTTTTAGTTTATAAAACATAAACATCTTGTTGACAAGATAAATAGTCAAACAACACTGATCGGAATAATTTTGAACTTTATCAACGAACAGTAGAACATTATTTTCCCTAATTTGAGTCTATTTTGTAACATAGTTTCAAAAGGTAATATGTCATCGCGACACATTCATCGAATCAATTTAATATTTTTGACGAACCTTTTCGTTCCGAGACTGTACAATGTAGAGTTTCAAACATTTGGATACAAAAATAAGACTTCAAACTTGAAAATCTGGGGATATATACGTATGTATATATCCCCAGATTTTCAAGTTTGCTCGATCTCGATCGAGTTCTTTATATTGAAATCAAACTACTTTAACGGAATTCATAATGTATTCATCATATTGTCATCAATATATTGTAAAGTTACTCATACAATTAACTATAACTGCTATATTTTTAATAGCCAGATTGCTTTATTTTGAATGGGTATATTTATTATGTAATTTTTAACTATAAGATTTCCTGCACTTCACTGATGGTTTCTTTGACACTGATAATATTTTTGATTGAGGAGGAATATGCTTAATCACCACTACTGCTAAATACGTGTTAGTGGTCGTAAATTAGTCATATTTAGAAAGTATCAAATATACATGACATTGTGATTGAACCTGTAATGAAAACTGAGATCGTGTTATAATTTAATTAGTTTTTAATAAATATGTTTAATTAAATTAAAGTAACAGGATGTTCGTACATACTTATTTAAGTCGAATCTCTCGACCAGATCGAACATCCCGTTACTTTAATTTAATGAATTTAAAATAAATAAGCTTCGTTGAATAATAAAATATAATAATATTGTACATTATATCTGATTTGTGATAGCAAAGATTAATGGTTATTAAAGGCTAGATTAACGGCGATATGATCTCCGCTTGGTCTCAGTGTTTATCGATATTGTGTGCGTAATTTGTCTTGAGAACTTGTAACCCTAGTTAGGGGCAAGTGGCCGGTAAGATGATAAAGAGTTTAATTATTTAATAATACATTCTTATTAATATAACTCTACTATTATTGAATTTCACCGATATTACTGTAAATTTCGGTGTAAATTGAATTTGTATAATAAATGATATTGCTACGATTCCCTAACTTTGAATGGCAATACGCAAATAGCGCGGTGCCAGAAAAAAAGAGTTTAATAAAAGTAGTAATAGTACATAATATTTATTTAGATTTGAAAAGGTTATTTTCTGTGACATAATATTTCTTTACTATCTTCAGAAAAAACACTTTTTATGTACAATCTATTTGTGTAGATAAATAAAACTCGTTTAAATGTACGCTCAAAACTAATCACAGAGAACTAACGGTTTTCCCAGTGTTTTTACATCGAAACTCTTCAATGTAAAAAAAAATACGTGCCGGATGTGATTTTCAATCTGGGCGAGCAACTATTCGATTTTTACGGAAAATAGGCAACCGGAAAAATGTGATTGGTTTTACGTATTTTTCAATAAAAAACGAGTTTCCTCTTTTATTTACATGTTTGAATATGAAAACTATTTTTGTTTAACTACTTTTTCAATTAAAATTTGTTATGAATGTTTGCCTTTACTTAACTCCTATTAGGGTTTATTTTTAAGAATTCTTTGATTAAATGAATCCTACTATCACTACATAGTATAAAACAAAGTCGCTTTCTCTGTCCCTATGTACGCTTAGATCTTTAAAACTACGCAACGGATTTTGATGCGGTTTGTTATAATAGATAGAGTGATTCAGTGGGAAGGTTTTTAGCATTTTTATTCCCATATTCCTACGGGAACGGGAACTACGCGGGTGAAACCGCGGGGCACTGCTAGTAATATTAAAATGCTAAAGTTAAAATGTTTGTTACTCTTTCACGCAAAAATGATTTAGATTAAATTTGGTATAGATGTTCCTTATAACTAGGAATAACATATAGGATACGTTTTATCGCGAAACCGATAAGATCCTGCAGGATTATCGAAAAAGTAATAATCATGGTACAAAATAGTTCTATATCACTTTACTAGATGGCGCCAGTCTACCAAAAGTTTTTAAATAAATAAAGATCTTTCATATGAAGAATGTATTTTTTTAAATTTATTTGTATTTGTTATGTAAAATGATGATAAGTAAATTAAATTTTGTTTTTTAAAATAATAATCATTTTCACGATGGTTGTTGCCCTATTCTACTTACTACTACTAGATGGCGTTAACTGTCTCATTTGGGTGCGCCAAAGTTCACCTAAAATTTCAACTCCGATAATTGGAAAACCGAAAATTTTCTTCCTAACATTTTTTATCCTAACAATCGCAACTCCTAAAATCTTTGTCACTAATGTTATAATTCCGAAACATTTGTTTTCCTATATTTTCTCAACATAACCATCGTTCATACTATTATTCAAAGTCATATCTTTTTTGTTTAGATTTATTTTTATTTATTATAATCAATATTATATACCTACATAAATTTTTCGTAACTTTGTTTTTACATAACATGTAGGTATAACATATAACGCACGAGCCGAGCGAGCAAAACCAGAGTCCTGCTCCAATCATTCAGTCAAGTTCCAGTAACGAATTGGTCCTATTCCTAATTATTGGTTTAGGTTATGTTAGAACTGTGACCCCAACGCACGAGCCGAGCGAGCGTAGCGAGCGTGCCGCGGCAGCGGCCGGCAAAGTGCCAGAACCGAATTGGTCCTTTAGTTATGGTTATGGTAAACTCCCAGGCCATAAGCATAACCGTAAACGAGTCGTATAATAATCATTAAAACTATAAATATCATCTTCTACCCACATATATTTTTTATTACACTTGGTAAATGTTTCTTTCTGAGCATGAGTGAAAATATTATGGTAAGTATGTTTAGGGATAAAAGCGTTATGATAAAAAACAGTAGTAGTTTAAATATATTTACATTAATGATATTAGTAATTAAAATTTTCGGAAACATCAGTGTTATGAGCATCGTCGGTAGCACTACAAATAGTATGAATTAAAACTTTAGGATGAACATTTTTAGGAAGAATGATCATTCGGACTACAAATAGTTAGGAAAAACATTTTCGGGTAAAGAACTTTAGGTGAGCCAATATGGACCCGTCTCATTTATGGAATTAAAATGTCATTTTTTTTACTAACTTTTTTTTCGTATTTCCCACGTATTTCTAGAAACCTGAAGAATTTGTTGTTGAAAATGTTTGCGGTGCACTTTCACATTCAAATCGGATTCTATTCAAAATTTCTTTCTATAGGTCATATTTTATCCCGGTATGGCCACAGGAAAGAGAACTACGCGGGTGAAACCGCGGGGTGCTGATGGTCATATAATAAACTTTTATTATAAAACGGAAAGTGGAATAAAATGTCAGCCGAAATAAATTAATATTTTAAATAAGTCTTTAAAGCATTAATTCGATAATATGTGACTTGATTGCAATAGGAGTCGAGCGATACATGTTTATTTGATTTTCAAACATGGTTTGATTTGCCATTGTTTTTTTTTACATGATTAAAAAAAAGGTTTGTAAACCAATGGAACCACTAAATGTGCTTGTATTTTTATAAATGTAAAATTAAATTTAATAATATTATATTTGATTATTATACTTTTTTACTGACATTTGTTTGAAAAAAATAAAATAAAATAATGTAGTTTATCATCGTGATCGACTTTATCACTTTCTTCGACAAGAATGCATTCTTCGAGAAAGAATTGAGTTTTTGCCGCAATCTTGGTTCTGTTATCAAGTTACGAGGTCTGTTTGAGAGAGGTACGTGTCGAACATTTTAATGGTTATTTGACAACTTTTAAAATCTTTATTTGTCAAAATATTTTGAATGGTGGTTTATATGGACGAATAATAATCTAAGATAAATAACATCTAATATACCGGGTGTTTGGTAGAGGGTTGACCAAACGTGATGGGCGTGTTCCTGGGCCTATTTGGGAGATACAATTTGGCTAAAAATTTCCTAGTTGTTAAAATAAAAAAAATATCGCCAAAATTGTATTTTTTATTTTTTTCCAAAATTGCGACTATTTATCCCTATAACTTTTTTTTGAGCTGGTTTCCAATTTTTTTGATTGATTATGATCTCAGATATCACCTGGTCTGCTCACAGCATTTTCAGACCCCTACAAGGTCTAAATAATTTGTTATGACCACTTAACGCTAGGGAAATGAAAAATAGAAATCTTATAGGGGATCTTTTAACTCAAATAAAAAGAAAACTAATTGTAACCGAGAATTTAAAACTCTTTTAAAAACTTCTCTGTTTATCCCTTATTTCAACGGTGTACTACAAGTTTTACAAATGCCAAAAAACTTGTTAAAAATTTAGGTGCAAAGTGGAAATGGAAGAAAAAATAATTAGATATTTTTAAAAACAAATTCCAAGTTTGGCTTAAATACGTCACAGTATGAATAAATTTGGATTTATCTGAGGTCTTCTGAAGAGACTGAGATGCTGTAGTGACTTTCTTAAAAATAATTAGTCTTAAAACAAGTAAAATGGACTATCTCAATTACAGGAAGATATTGCTTCCAAATCAAGATTTCTCGTCTCTGGCAACCGATTAAAAGGATTAGAATACGTTCAGTGGTGTGGCACACACGGCTGGTGGGATGCTATTCCATTTACAGCCTACTTTATTGGCGAAATATTCTATCTCCATTACATACTAAATGAAATTCATGAATGATATTTTTATTTGATGATTCTAAATCATTCTGCAGCAAGGGGGTCTGTAAATGGAATAGCATCCCGCCAGACACGTGTGCCACACCACTGGACGTATTCTAATCCCTATAATCGGTTGCCAGAGACGGGAAATCTTGATTTGGAAGCAATATCTTCCTGTAATTGAGATAGTCCATTTTACTTGTTTTAAGACTAATTATTTTCTAAGAAAGTCACTACAGCATCTCAGTATCTTCAGAAGACCTCAGATAAATCCAAATTTATTCATACTGTGACGTATTTAAGCCAAACTTGGAATTTGTTTTTAAAAATATCTTATTATTTTTTCTTCCATTTCCACTTTGCACCTAAATTTTTAACAAGTTTTTTGGCTTTTGTAAAACTTGTAGTACACCGTTGAAATAAGGGATAAACAGAGAAGTTTTTAAAAGAGTTTTAAATTCTCGGTTACAATTAGTTTTCTTTTTATTTGAGTTAAAAGATCCCCTATAAGATTTCTATTTTTCATTTCCCTAGCGTTAAGTGGTCATAACAAATTATTTAGACCTTGTAGGGGTCTGAAAATGCTGTGAGCAGACCAGGTGATATTTGAGATCATAATCAATCAAAAAATTTGGAAACCAGCTCAAAAAAAAGTTATAGGGATAAATAGTCGCAATTTTGGAAAAAAATAAAAAAATACAATTTTGGCGATATTTTTTTTATTTTAACAACTAGGAAATTTTTAGCCAAATTGTATTTCCCAAATAGGCCCAGGAACACGCCCATCACGTTTGGTCAACCCTCTAGCAAACACCCGGTATAAAATTCTCGTGTCACAGTTTTCGTTGCCATACTCCTCCGAAACGGCTTGACCGATTCTCATGAAATTTTGTGAGCATATTCAGTAGGTCTGAGTATCGGCCAACATATATTTTTCATCACGAAATTCCCACGGGAACGGGAACGGGAAATACGCGTGTGAAACCGTGGGGCACAGCTAGTTATAAAGTAAAAAGAACTTTGAGGATGAATTTAAAGTGTGTTTTAAATGTATAGATAACAGATAATTTTAGTTATTGAAAAATTTAATGAATTTCAAAAACGAAGGCATACTAGATTATCTCAATCAATTGATTAAAGATTAATACAAATATCCAAGATTTATGACAGTTTTAAACAATTATTATTACTTATTTTTAGTAAGATTTTATACTAAATTGACTTTAAACGTTTGTTGTAAGTAATACTAAATTTTCATTATTTGACAAATGTTACGACATTATTTTCCTTGAAACTAATTGACGAGTATTTGATTAGAAAGCTAACAACAACGCTCCAACCTTCTTGCCTGTTATCACTTTAAGTAAAATTTAATTATATCTAAAATCTCAAAGACATTTGAATATATAATTTTGTGAAGTCAACTACACGTGAAAAAAATATAGCATTTTCTGAAATCATTTTAAAATGAACCTCTAAACTAATTAACATACGGTGTAAGTTTGAATAAAGTTTTTAAACGTGCAGCTTATAGAAAGCAATTTAGTACTTTCCAAAATCTCTAATATATAAAATTCTCGTGTCACAGTTTTCGTTGCCATACTCCTCCGAAACGGCTTGACCGATTCTCATGAAATTTTGTGAGCATATTCAGTAGGTCTGAGAATCGGCCAACATCTATTTTTCATCCCGAAATTCCCACGGGAACGGGAACTACGCGTGTGAAACCGCGGGGCACAGCTAGTAATAATATAAAAATATAGTATTTAATTCCATATACGAGAAAATTTTACGATTTGTAGTGTGTGCTGTCTTTTATAAAAAAAATATATGTATTTAAACAATTTATCTATGCGTTTTTGTTAAAATTTTGTGAAATATTAGTCAAAATTCCTACGTCTAATAGTCTAGGATCCGGCTGCAGGTTTACTGCGAACATATATTATTTGCTGGAAACCATTTTTTATGTATATTTACATTTAGGAAAATATATATTTACCAGGTTGCCTAACGAAATCCACCTTTGCTAGGAAACCTGGTAAATATATATTCTCCTAATTGTAAATATACATAAAAAAATGGTTTCCCGCAAAAAAACATATACGCGCAGTAATCCTGCAGCCGGATCTCGTACTATAAAGCTAAAACAGTGGCTTGTGCTTAGATTTGTTTAATTATTTAAATGTAATATATTTTTTATATTGATAATTTTCTCATTTACTTGAATGGAAATTGAAAACTTTTTGGTGGAACTTTCTTATAAAACTATACTTATTTAAATTATACTTGAAAAAATGTACACGTCATCTAATTATTGGATATAATTCATTTTAAACGATCCTTTTTTTAAATAACAAAATGACCATTCATAGTAGAATTGTAGGTAATTGGCACAATCATCTTATTTATATTAAAATAAATTAATGCAACATAAAAAACTTTTATTTTTCTTTAAGTGCATTATACAAATTACCAAACCAGACATTTCAATGGTTCAATGCATGTTTATTTTGATACCAACACCTTCGCATTTCCTTCTAACATACACAGTTGTGAAAGCTAGAACTAACTGAAGCAATATGTTTATCTCTCTCACTCGTACTGAAAATACTGAAAATGCCACAAGCTTTTTCTATCGTGCATTCGACTGACGGTTGGAAAATCCTTCAGTTCGCGTTGAGGCGGCATGCAGAGCGGTGGTTTAACACTGCCGCCCATAAGTTGCCGCGGAATTCGAATTAACGAATTTATTACGAAACTACCATTATTTAAATTTCCTTAATAATTTAAAATGTAAATCGAACTTTTAATATTTACATGAAAATTTAACGTGGAACTAATCTAATTATGTATGTTTAAACTATACTCATACGGTGATTCAATAAGTGAATGCGTGAGCGATGGTTTCAATGAAAGTGTATTTTCGTCTTTAGTTCCGTGTTCATGGTTCTATATAAGTTGTTATTTCAAGCCAAAAAATAGTATAAACTTTTTCAAACTTTACCCTTTGGGCCAATCCTATGACTTATTAGCCTCCGATATCAAATAGTACCTATCAAAGTTTCATATCTTATTGTAAATATTTTGTAGATTTTTCTTTGTAGTGGTGTGTGGACCAAACTTGGATGACTGTATAGTGTTTACCTATGTCTTGTTAAAACATATGATACACATATACATTGGCACCCCGACATTTGTGTTAACTGCCGGCGAAGACTAATTGTTATCGATTTTTCCCTCGAACAAGGTAAGGCGATATTTTTAAATATTGTTTTTTTTGTAATATATTGTCGTGATTATTTGCGTTTTCGTTTAGAAATTGAATATTCTCGACCCTCTATTTTTTTCCACAGCCGGGATTATGTATAATTAACTAAGCATATAAAATTTGGTATAAAATATTTAATAATGCAACAGTTTATTTAAAAATATCCTGAGGTAAAAGGTCTTACAAAAATTTTGTTGGATTGTCTTTCTCGGAAATCAGTAAATGAAAATGCGTGAAAACATTTTAATTTTAGAAATATTCGTACCAAACTTACTATAATCATAATGATAATATATATTTACGTTTTAATTAGCATCTTTGGATTACTTGTAGGAAATAACTAGTAGAAAAAAGTTAGTAAAAATAAGTAGAAGAATTTAAAATATAATATAGCTGTAATATGATTATTTAGTCAGAATAAAGACTCGCAGAATTAACATGCATAAAGTCAAGATCATATGAAACCCAGTCAATCCGAAATAAAAAAATAAATAATAAAAATATTTTCCTAGTTAAAATATTCGTTAATTTTTTTTTTTATTTGAGTGTGAAAAATAACTATCTTTTGATTAAACACCTTCTGAAATTTATGCATGCTAATGTATACTTCATTTATTTATTTATTACAGAAAATGTATACTTCAATAAATCATTGACAGTTGATACACAAATAAAAGCAAACCTATTATTTTTAAAAAAATACACAAAAAAACTCTAAAACACATTCTGGAATATCACGAACGTACTGTAAATGCTACTCATAAATGCCAAGGGCTTTTGTCAATACCGCCTAACATTTAGGATTTCAAATAAAAAAAACATAAGCCAAAAGAAGTGGAGCGGTGATTCATAAATTATTACTTCTGTATGATTTGACGAGTATACATGAAAATGTTGTGATTTTTTAACGCAGCATGGTATGGACTGAAATTTTAGTTAGTAATTTCCCTTTTACGAGCTTTAAAAATAAGACTTTTGAAACAAAAAATATTAAAGTTATGTATCGACGTTTTTCTTTATATTCAATTTTCGTTATCCAGTTATAAATGCAAAAGTGATTTTGTATGTTTGTTTCTTACGCTTTTACGTGTTACGTAGTTACGCTTCTACTCGATCAATCTTCATGAGATTTAGCACATTAGTTGTCAGGGGTACAAGAATGATATTGTATACTTTAAAAATGTATGTTAAAGTATGTTCGTATATTGTTTTTCACATTTTTAAAATAGATCATTATAAAATTAAGCACACACGTTGTCAAGAGAAAGGCAAGAATTTAGGATACATAAATTTTGAACGAAAATAAAAATATTGTGACAAATCGTTATCCAACAAAACATATTTTTTTCGACAACGTCCCTAAATTCATTCAAAAATATACCTTACTCAGTAAAACATAATTTATTTCAATCTACTTAGCCACTGAACCACACAACGTTCTATTATTATACTTATTTTGAAGTACATTATACTAAATGATCTAAACACGGGGTTGGCAATCTTACAGAAGATGAAGATAAATGGTCCGTAAAAATGTGGATTGTGGTATTCGTAGCTTATATTTTAGACTCAAAAAGATTTATTACGATAACCTTAGGCTTGATTTACTTGTACAATTGCAGCTTTGAATGTTATTTGCTATTTTAAGTTTATTGTCCATAAACGTTGTGATTTTTTTAAGTGTAGCATTGCACTTTTCATGACAAGTGCTTGCGTTTTGTATATTTTGTAGATTAGGCCCAATCTAGATTAGGCCCGTTTGGCCCAGTGGGCCTACTAATATCATTAGTGAGGCATTAGTAAATTTTGCCATGCAGTGGGATCTTTCAGATCGAATGTGTATGTACATACGTGAAATGAATCTACGCCACTAGGAAATCATTATCAGGTAATATAATGTCCCCACCGAGGGGCTAGAGCCTACCCTGAGGTGATTAGGCCTTAATCAACCACGCGAGCTTCAGACTTCATATTAGGATATCTTTGATTTACACGAACACTACACATTAAAAAAAAAAACATTTTTTTGAACACGACACATTAATTTTTGTCGTGGTTGTATTTTGTTAAATAAGATAAGTCTGTAAAGAATCCGAAACGTCGGAAAATGTAAAACAAAATACAACCACGACAAAAATCCGTTTAAGTGTTTTATTTCAATTCATATCAGGAATTGAAAGTGATTAGTTAATTAAAATTTCATAAATAAACAAAACATTAATTCTTCTTCTTCTTCTTCGTGTCGATTGACAAGACTTTTTTCACAATCATGTTATATATTAGAACACCAATGAGCGGCCACCTCGATGGCGTTAGGTTGGCATGACATAAGGTCATCCAGAGTACAGCTATTGGGACATGATGGGCACTCCAAAAGATGTGACATTGTTTGTGCTGCGCCGCATGAGCAATTTGTATCGGTCGCACTTATCATGTTCCAGTTGGCCAGGTTGCACCTGCAGCGACCCACCTGTGTTCGGAGTCTGTTCGTGCATTTCCACACCGGCCATGGCAGCTCACGACCAGGTGGAAGTTCCTCTGCAGGTGCTATGAAATTAGAAGGAGGTGGATGTTTGACATTCCAAAGGTTAAGGCGGGCGTCTTTTGGACTCAAAGTGCAAGCAGAAGTGGACCTCATAAAACTTTTGCGGCTTTTTAGGCGGTTTGTTGAAGATACTCTGAAGTTATTTAAGGGATGTCGGCTGTCTGATTCTTGCTTGCTTTTCTCAACAGAGCACGCAACCTCTCTTCTTACTGCCGGTGGTGCAATACCAGCTAGTGGGTAAAGCATACATAGGGGAGTAGGCTTTAGGCAACCAGTAATCGCTCTGCAAGTGTCATTAAGTGCTATGTCTACTTCCCGTGCATGAGTAGACCGGTGCCACACTGAACATGCATACTCCCCGGCAGAGAAGCATAATGATAGCCCGCTTGTCCTCAACACTTCTGGAGCTGCTCCCCAGGACGTCGTGGTGAGCCGACGGATAATGTTGTTGCGAGCACAGACTTTTGCCTTGGTGTTGTGGCAATGCTCCTTAAAATTCAAGCTTCTGTCGAGGGTGACTCCGAGATAGGTTGGGTGGCTGCAATGTTCAATTGTGGTGTTTCGCCATTTAATGGCGAGCGGACGTGCAGCTTGATTGTTGCGAAGATGGAAGGAGCAAGATTTAGTTTTTGAAGGGTTAGGTCTAAGTGCGTTACGCTCGTAGTAGTTTCCCAGATCTTCCAAAGCGTGCATCAGGTTGTCTTCCGCAGATGTGAAGTTTTCTGTTTGGGTGGCCAATGTAAGGTCGTCAGCATACAGAAAACTTTTTGTATTTGGGGGGCAGGGCTGGTCATTGGTGTAGATGTTGAATAAAGTAGGCGCCAGCACACTACCTTGAGGAAGACCGTTTTTTTGTAATCGCCACCTGCTCTTAGCCCCGTGAAGATGCACTTGAAACCGGCGGTTTTGCAGTAATTGGCGTAAGATATTAACAAAGCAGTGGTCGTTTGTCATTGTAAGGACTTTGGATAGGAGTGTTCTTATATTTACAGTATCATAAGCCGCACTGAGGTCTACAAATACCACGCCTGTTATTTTTCCACTTTCAAAACCATCCTCCACATATTCGGTGAGATTGAGTACCTGTCCTGTGCATGATTTGCCTGGTCTGAAACCTGCCTGCTGTGGAATTAATTTCGAGTCGATAATGGAAGTGAGGCGATTCAAGAGAAGCCGTTCAAAAAGTTTGAAGGAGTGGCAAAGAAGAGATATAGGGCGGTAGTTTTTAGGATCACCAGGGGATTTTCCAGGTTTGAGCAATGCTATGACTTTCGCTTGTCTCCAGAGTTTTGGGATTTGTGTGTTAGAAACACAGTTGTTAAAAAGTGCGAGAAGCCAAGACACCGCAACTGGCCCTAACTTTTTCAGCTGTTCCACCGTAATATCATCTACACCTGCAGCTTTGCCGTTTTTGAGAGCTTTTATGCTTTCGACGATCTCAGTTAACGAGAAAGGTTGGCAAATTTGAGTTGGGCTAGTTATAACTGATTTATGTTTTGGGATCTTGGGAAGACGGCAAGAAGCCTTGCCGTTCAAAAGTAGCTAATGGGCAATTTGGTTGGGGGTAATTTCTCCTGGATTGGATGGGTTGGGCGGGTCATCTGTGAGTTTTCGAAGGGTATTCCAAGCTTTTTTGCTATTGTGGGTCATGTCTATTCCGGAAACAGTCGACATCCAGTGTTCCCGGCGACTTTCTTTAAGAGAAGCCATTAGACGCTCACCAGTTTCGATAGTAGACTCGGCAAAAGGATCGGCATTTTGTAATATTTCATATTGCTCAAGTAGCTTTACCGAGTCTTCTTTTAGTCCTGGGATATATGTAGAGCGGCACCCCCTTGGTATGCATTTACGTGAGGTAACCCAAACAGCTTTGACAAAATATTCATAATTGTGCGGAATGGGTTCTAAGTTTGCAAGTGCCTGATCTAAATTTTCTGAGTACCGCTGCCAGTCTGCTTTCTTAAAGTTAAAGCGGCGCCTGAAGGGAACAACGTTAGCCTTCAAGGCCCCTTGAAATAAACAAGTAATTGGTTTATGCTGGGTGTTCGGAATAGCAGTAAGAACTGTTTTCATACAGAGAGAGCGTAGGTTATCCAATACGAAGATCAGGTCGGGATTGTAGCTTCGTTTCCAGCGGCTACTGTTGAAAGATCCTGGAAGTTTGCTGTTATGAATTAGATGGAGATTTTCTGCTTCAGCCCACTGTTCAACTGCAATTCCGTCGTTGTTAGTATTTCTATAACCCCATGTGGTACTATGACTATTAAAGTCACCGACAACTATTTTGAAAGGCCTGTTGTTGAAGTTCGACGTTTCGTTGAACTTAAAAGGCTGTGTTGGTGGTTTGTATATTGATGTAACGGTACACTTTCCAGTGTCTATAGTCAGGGTTTCTATAGAATCTATTGAGTTAGTTGAGACTGACTGAACAGAGATATGAGGTTTGATGAAAACAGCACTCCCATGTTTTGCATGGGGTACCTCCGCAACAAGTGTCAGTCCTGGGATTTGCGGTCGTTGTTGTTCGTGGTCCCGGTGGGTCTCTTGAATACACAGAATGTCACAAGGTGTTGTTTGACAGAGTTGAGATAGGAGTTGAGCCTTGTTGTTTGAAAACCCCTCAATATTAATTGAGACAACGCTTAAAGCGGGCTTACTCAGGGCGTTCGGATTGATAGGTCTTGTTGTAGACGTGCGTCTACGCGGTCTTGCGGTCTCATCTTAACATTAATTTGAAGCTCATTAATAATAAATACTAATAAATTAAAAAAAAAAAAAAAAAACTATACTTGATTATAATTTAAATATGGATGTCTTTATAAAGCCCCATCAGTATTTCTAACGTTACTTACTATATTTATTAGATAATATCTTGTTGATTTATTATACCGTCCACAAAACAAGTCATTATTTATTGAACTAAACCCAAAAAAGGCTCGAAAAGAAATACAAGTACAGAAAAAACTAAAGTCTATAATTGGAATCGATGGCCACCGATAGTTGTTAAATAAATTAGGAGTACTAGATAGAGTAAGTGGTAATTACACACTACGGACTCCAATATTACACTTTATTTCAGAAAAGATTGGTGTACACTGTTCTAGTTTTTATTTCGTTAAGACTTTTCTTCAAAAAACTATGAGTTAAAACCTAAGTGTATATGTGTGGTATGTGTAATTATGTGTGTTTGTTAATGTGTTTGAGTGTGTATGTAAGTGTATGAGTGTGTGTGTTTTTAGTGAAATTATGTTGTATAAGCCCTTGTGTGTGATTATGCGTTGTTATACATAAATGTAAAGTGGTTGAAACGATATTTAGGTTAAAAATATACATATTTTATTAATAAAATCTGTTCTATTTTAATAAATCACTTTGTTATCACCTTCAACTTTTGCACGAACAAAACAAACGAAAAATTTGTGCTTTCAACCGTTGTCAAACTTTTTACAACCAAACAAAAGTGTTGAGTTTTAGATTAACCCGAGTCATGATTCACTCAATTCTATCACGATATACTATCTCATGCATGAGTCGGTTCAAAAGGGTCTTCTTTCCATTATCTCTAATGAATATGTATATAAACTGTGTGTATAAAGTATGGCCTTGTTGTACTCGTAGTAAATGCAAACAAATCGATCAAGAACTCATTTTATCGGGTGACTATAAAACAAAACATCTTAGGCGTATACTTTATTTATGTGTAACTATGTGCTCTAATTGATATAAATTATGTTTTACGACATCAGGTTTAATTGATTGTGATTAGAAGTTTGACTTACCGTGCTGAGAAATAAAGTTTTTTCGAGTAAAGGAAATTCAATTGAAAATTTGCGGTTGTAAAGTGCAATTTACAATTGATTTAAGTAATTAAATTAATGAATCATATTTTAGTTCATTATTTTTATATTGTTTCTGTTTGGTGTTAATCTATTTGGTGTATGAGTATCATAGATTTTTCATTTAAATATTGTTTTATTAACAAAAAGTTAACTCGCGTAACACATACACCGCAAATAATAGTGTGTATTAAGGTCGGAGTTCCATAGTGACACCCTAGAACGTTGTGGCTGATGATGTCATTGATAAAAGCGTACATTATCGTGGTTATATATATTGTTTATATTTACTGAACAAAGGTTGTTGAAGTAACTATTAATCTATTCAGTAGAAGTACTATGCAGGCAGACATAGTGTTGCTATGCAGTTGAAACAATGCAGGGGAAACACTATGCACAAAATGAAAGTGTTTCTCAAGAGAAACTTTTTAATTTGATATGAAGTATTGTAAGTAGGCAAATTTCACCAATATACCTTCCTAATTAGAACCTGTCTTGTGTGTGTGTGTGTTTTTGGCGGTAGCTATTACATTTTGAGAGTTCTATAACCGTAACGACTGTCAATGATGTTACTATGACAACAAAAACCGACAGATTAACGCGCCCTATGATGTAAGCATAGGCTAGAATTAAAAATAACTTCGATAACGACCACAATATACAAGTATTAATATCATTTTAATTACGTACTCTTTGTATAACACTCTAACTGACAAACCTTTTAATTCTAACCGAATCGAGAAGAGATTTTTGAAACGTATACAAACAATATAAACAATATTGGGAAAGAAAATTTGAACGAAAATAACTCTCGAAATGCGTTGATGTAAACAAGTTATTGGGAGCGTTCAAGAGGGTGCTCGGACGTAAAACTGCGATCAAGCGTAAATTGTTGCTCACGGCTAAGGTTTGAGAGGTTGTCAGACAAGAGAATTATCAAAGAAATTAAGTTCAAGCTGTAATAGCAATTATAATCATAATAATAAGACACATTTGCGTATCGGCGGGTGTCATAGTCCCCATAGTTCCCCAATATCCAGTCCATTGAACATCCCATTCCCATAACCCAGTCGTAGTTTTCCATATATTTGCAATAGTCCCAGCAGAACCGGGGACTGTCCTTGGATGCATTTTATAGTGTTATACAGGGATAGTCGCCGGATTGTGCATCCTTTACACAAGATTAAATATGTCAAAGGGCTTCCGTGTGTTGGCTTTGGCCCCATACTAGCCTTCCAAAAGACCGGGACTCCATAATAGTCCCGTGAATGGAAAAGACACATTTTTAAATGACAAAAACCTGCACATGCCGTATCGACTATGTGACATGCCTACTACAAACTGCTGCAAAAACAAAAGAACTTGAAAAGAAATCTTCAAGAAAACAAGCGAATTCTAACTTTGGTTCACTCTCTACAGAATAAACAATAGCATGTAGTAACTTATAATTCTTCCAGCGCGGTTGCGTGCATAGTAAACACATGTTCATATGTGTATCTATTTTTGGATTTTTAGCGTCTGAAACTCCGTGAATACATAACCTAAACCACATTCCTAAGCATTTCGATTTTATGCGTAGCTGAACATACGGGTTATTGGTATGGAATTGACAATTGGTGATGAGAATATTATATGTAGTTACGGTAGAATGGTAAATTTTCTTTTATGAAAACATTGGGTCGAGCGTTACTTGCTTGCTATTTTCCAAATATGGTTCAGGTTTCAGATCACCAACACGTTGGACAAACATGGTACACCTATTCCTCACTTTACAATATAGGTAACATAGAAGCATTTGGCCTGCAATACGATCTTACAATTCAATACAACTTTAACTTTTTTACAACACAGATTTCAACCATGAACCAAATAATATTAAATAATAATTTCGATGCTGTAATCAGATATTTAAACGTTTATTATTTCGCTTCATTTCATCGTGAAATGAAACGGACGCTTTTACGTTTTAATAAACTATGCATTTACATTGTGGACGTTCAAAAAGTGTATTTTTTCTTTCTTTCTAATTATACGAAAGGTGACTGATTGACTGACTGACGGATCGGGTTGAAATTTGGCATGCAGGTAGATGTTATGACGTAGACATCCGCTAAGAAAGGATTCCCACGGGATTGTGACATACGCGGGTGAAACCACGGGACACAGCTAAATCATTTAATATTTATAATTAATTTTAAATTCGGATACCGGTAAAATTCTTGCTGGTTATATAAATTAAATTAATTTTTAATTTAAATAAATTGAATTGAATTTAATAAACGACTGGTTTGTTGTTAATTTCTTTGTGTAACTGCTTTTACAAACTGTTGGCTTAATGTGCGACTTTTCCTGTAATGGACGCAATAAAATTTAATGTAAAATTTAAACAAAAGTAACAGATTGGCAACAAGCTTTTCAGAAAATCTTTAGCTGTTTAAAAAATATTAGGACGGTTTATAATTTTGGTTACACAGGATTCTATTGTGTTCCAAATCGCAGACGACTAGATTTATTACTTGTACAACACAATGGTTAGAACGCTGGCCTGGCGATCCAAAGTTCGTAAGTTCGATCCCTACTCATTGCAGTATTGAAGTGAACTCACAGACACAAGCATACCTAGAATACTTAGATACAAAACTAATAATACGCAACCAACCTCTACTAGTTAGTTTATTCAAAAAATATGTAGATGTAACAGCTCCAACTATTGCAATAAGCATAATGAACATTATCAAAAATAGTCTTGCAGTTTAGTAGTCTCTCTTTGTGTATGTGAGCGCATAATATTGTAGTAGAAAAAAGCTAAATAATATAACATCAAGTAATTATGACAGAAGTTTAAAGTTATTCAACTGTAACAGTTAATGTATTATCCACATTAGTAATAAACAAACTAACTGTAAAACATCTAAGTTAAAATTATGACAAGAGCACGTGTCTGTCCAAAGTTGAACTCACCTCTAGAGAACATCCATTAGATTAATGTTTATATGGAGTTGGAACTTTGAAGCAGAAAATTATTAATGACTTCAGTAATAAGTTTGAACCTTCTTGGCAGCGTTTTAAAGTCTATATTAAGGTGTGGTATGTGAAAAGGCGTTACTAATTTAACTGGATCAAAGTAAGTGACAATATCAAAAAAGATGTTTGCATTTACAAAATTAATGTCGTCAATGTAATGAAAAAGATTTTGGATGAGATATTACTTTTATAATGGTCATAATAAAATTATATTAAAAGATAAAGTAAGGTCCTATCAGATTTTAATATCGTTACATTTATGGGTCTTATATTACAAAGGCATATCTCATCCCAATGATAGATAATATTTTATTCATTCCAGATATTTGTTTAGTAATTTTTATATTAAGTCTACCCGATGAAAAGATAAAGAATATTCTTTATTTATTATTCAGTTCTATACAAATATACCTTTTCCAATTAGAAGATACTCGTTTCGGACGTGAGATACAAAACTAAACTTAAGACTACTACTCGTGGTAAGTAAAGTATTTGATACTACATTCAAAGGTGCTGGATATACTTCAATCAACCCAAAGGAATATATTCGGATCACGTTTTGTTTAGCCCTTAGTTAGCTACTATTGCTGCGGGTCGCATCGTAATACATCTATAGAATCTTATTATTTTTTGTGGTCCATAAATAGATTTATAAAAGTAAGCACGGTTCTGAATCACTTGACGCTTATATTTGCAAGTTTAATTCGTTTCATTCAATTTTTGCGAGGCTGGAATATTTTGTTTGAAAAAATACCAGAAATTTACCTGCGAGTGAAAAACCTCTCAATGCCTCGAGATTGCATGGAGCGTTGTGTTCCATTTTCATGAATTGACGTGGAGAATATTCGTATCAGTCATGATTTGTTTTTCGCCGTAACAAGAGGGCTCGAAGTTTAACACTTGCCTGTTTGTGACATAATGGAAACATAATGGCAAACGGATGGATTTTGACGAGGGTTTTTTTCATTAAAAAACTAATTGAATCCGAATTTGTAAGTCTTTAATAAATTGCCTAGCTCCTCTAAATAGGTTATTATTTTATTTCATAGATAGAAAATATTTGTGCATGTGATAACACAATAATGGTTTTTTTTGCATGTTGGTATTTGTCGAATGCTGAACATAATATTTATATTCCATGGATCTACGGGACCGATTTTAGCAACCTGTATTTTTTCTTGGCGTAAGGCATTAAATATTTTTTTTTTCTAAAACATGAAGGTCAACGAAAAATGATTAAGGAAAAAAGATTGGTTCAAATGCTTTTCAAAAATATTAAATTATTTTACTTAATGGAACACTTAGCTTGATTTCCATTTTATGAACGACGTAAAATATTTTCAAATATTCTAAATTGGGAATATCAATTAACTTTATTTTATGTTTTATGGTTTTTTAAATATTTTATTACTTGAGTGACAAAGCTTCATCTATGAAGTACACAAAACAAGAGCAAAAATGCGATTACAACAACACTCCTACCAGCTCCGATAAGTGAGTTTGAAGAAATTATAATTATAAATAGTATTTTAGAATATTTTACGTAAGTCAAACTTATATATACACCCAAATTAACCAATAATTTGATTAACATGTTTACAATATGTTATACAAGTCAAGCTTAGTATATAAATAACTTATAACCATATTGAATTGTACCCCTTTCCTAGGTACAACGCAATCTTCTTACCCAGCGGAGGTTATTACTGAAAGGAACATAATTTCCAGGCAAATATGGGGGATTCCTTCAATATTTACCGGCATATGTATAGCAATGTAATCACTCGGGAATACTGTTATAATCTCATGTGTTTATTTGATGTATAAATATTGCTTTTGAATTTAATGATGCTTTTTGTAACATATGTTTTTTCTTGTCTTTAGTAGGTATATGTAGCATATTGTGTAGTATTTATTCTCTACTAGTGGCGCTCCGCGGTTTCACCCGCGTAGTTCCCGTTCCCGTAAGAATATGGGGATATAATTATGCTAAAAACCTTCCCACTGAATTACTCTATCTATTAAAACAAACCGCATCAAAATCCGTAGCGTAGTTTTAAACATCTAAGCATACATAGGGACATACGGACATGGAACAGAGAAAGCGACTTTGTTTTATACCATGTAGTGTTTTTTTTTTCTTGTCTTTAGTAGGTATATGTAGCTTATTGTGTAGTATTTATTCTCTAGCTAGGTAAACTTAAGAATGATTAAATATTTTAAATGTTTTTACAGCCTTGTAGTATGAATTAATATTAGGGAAATTATATGCAATACTTTCGGTTTTATCTTTCTATATATAGCTGGTTGTCACTGGTGTCAATCACTTTTGTTCTATAAATGTAATGAAATTAACAGCCGCCATTTTTAAATAATATAGTATTTAAAATTATTCCTATGTTTATTATAACTTAACCGCAAATGCGAAGAACCTTAGAAGCCCGAAAACTCATATGACATAACCTTTAACAAGACTAACTCGAGCATGATCGAGTGTGGGTTATTGGTAACATAAGTCAGGGAGCAGACACGTGAGGATCTCTCCTGTAGTAATAACTAGGTTCGCATGACATTCGACCGCGTTGAGGAGTTATGTGAAGTGTAATTATAATTTATGATGTTTGTTTGTGTTATGTATGTTTATTTTATATGAGAATTAATTCTGGTTGTAATTTATTTTTTATTCATGATTTATCTTGGTGTCGTGCAGTTGAGGTAGAATTTTTGAATGATTGAACAATTAAGAATACTTTGTTATCACTCATTAACTGGTTTTATTTTATCACTAGCAGCACCCCGCGGTTTCACCCGCTTAGTTCCCGTTCCCGTGGGAATTTCTGGCTGCTAAGCTACCCCTGTACCAAATTTCAGTTCAGTAGTTTAGCCGTAAAAAGGTAACAGACAGAGTTACTTTCGCATTTATAATATTAGTTGTTAGTTAGGATGTAGTTTTTTACGAAATCGATAGTAAAAGTGAGGGAGGTATTTATGTAAAGATAAAAACTGTGACTAATAGTATATTATGACTTCTCCCTATTTATAATAGGTCTCCTCCCCAGCCTCTGAATAAAAAAAAAGATTATAACAGCAAAAGTTAAAAAACATACAAAATACAAACATTTCTCACACAAACCAAGTCAAGATACCAACTAGCCAAACGAATCTAAAATTATATCTCTTCAAAAATGTCAAGGTGAAATTAAATTGAACTACAACGAAGTATGAATGGAAAACAAAACAAAGACTGGAGGCTTAACGAGAGGTATACGGTTGCGAGCCGTAAGCTTTGAAGTGAAGGTACTTAGACGTATCTCTACTTTCCAAAGCATGTAGTTTTAGCTAATTAACTTTGTAATTTAATAAGAGGCAGAAAAAAACAATTGTTTGTATAAATCTAACTTACGAAAATCAATATACTTGCTAAACTTGTAATAAATATTATTATGATGGCTTTAATATCATATAATATGAAACATAGTATTCAACTAAGTATTTTTGTAAAAAAAAAATTTTTTGTTCAACTCTAACTTAAAAATATGATTTATTGCGTACATTTGTTTAATTATACTATGAAAGCTACGAATTCGTATCTTAAAATAATTATGAAATCTTCAAATATTGGTAGAGACTAAAATATAAATACAGATTTTAGACGACCTCGATGGCAGAGCAGAGTGGTCACCATGCCGGACTGCGGGTTCGATTCCCGTGCAGGGTGAATATTTGTGTTATCCACAAATGTTTGTCTCGATCTGGGTGTGTGAATGAGCGTGTGCGTAGTTTTTGACACCATAGATACAAGCTTCGAACTTAGTTAGGGGTCAGTTACTATAATGAGATGATGTAGTGAATGATTATGTTATGTTAGACAAAACTATTAGTATTACATAAATAGCATAACATAATCATTTACTACACCATCTTATTATATTAACTGAAAATAAATCCTTGAACATCCAACCTAAATATGCATTCTAGACGGTATTCACTATTTGGCACGTTACCGTGATATCAAAACTAGTTATGGCGTACATCTGCCGAAAAAGCTGTTAGATTTGGTCGTTTATCAAATCTTTAGCACCTTTACAAAGAGCGTTTTAGTTTTTTACAGCAGATTTAGAAATTTCGAACCCATTTGTACATATATCCAATTCTCCATACGTTAACTACAAATGAAATATACACTTATGTGATATTTGCTATGAAATAAAGAAAAAGCTGTTTTAACGTATAGAAACTTAGAAAACGACGTATTTTTTTAAAAAAGACAGCAATGTAAACCCGAAAATGACCAGTTAAATCGCTGACTACTAATTCTTCACTCTTTTTAGTCATCCTAGTCAAAATTGCCAACGCCTTTTTGGTGTATTAACTCATACGCTTGCTGAGTATTTGAGTTATCAAGCTGTATAAGAACTTAGTTATGAAGGTTTGAAAATACGACAAAACGCTAGATAGACTAGCTAGTGCCAAGTATTTCTTTGTATATTTTGCGTGAGTTCTGAGCCTTCAAATCATAGGTTTATTAAGTTTTATCATCAACTAAAAGCGCCGTGAGATATTACCCGCGTAGCTCCCGTTTCCGTAAGAATACGGGGATAAAAGTATGTTAAAACCTTCATCTTGAATGACTCTATCTATTAAAACAAACCGCATTACAATCCGTTGTGTAGTTTTAAAGATAGGAACAGACAGAGAGCGAGAGCGACTTTGTTTTATACTAGTACTATTGTAGTGATTGTACGTACATCTGGATGGTATAAAATTGTTAGTAAAATAGATGATTAAATAATGATCTGTATTAAATATATGTATTATGTTTTTACGTAACGTCTTAGCAGGTTTATCGTCTTATTAGTCTGGTATTACCACTAGTAAGCCTTCTAAGCCCGGCTTGTATTAATTAAATGACGTCTTAAGTAACCGTTATATACAACTAAGTATACACCCTTATTTTGAAATTGCGATACCTTATCTCACAGCTAATGTAAACCACGGGTGACAATATAATAGTGAAGTTAGTTTTTTTCTTTTGCTTTTATTTAAAAAGTTATGATAAGTCAAAGATTTTCAAAATCCCGCCGAATTTTATTGTTATTCTACACCGAACGCTGCGATACACAGCTGAGCGCGGTCATCGACCCGCGCCGTCACAGAATACTTGATAGCTAGTGTGCCGTCTGGTAATACGACATTTATTTTGTATTTTTTATAGATAAGTAATCGACTATCATTTTTGATATTTTTATTGGATATATGGATTCAGTTACTGCTACAGATATTCTGATTTTAATAAGTCCCATATTTTCAAAATAGGGGTGTATAACAGTAGGTGACTATCACAGCAGGAGATAATTCACTTTGTCTGTGGCTGCCATTATTTTATAGTGTATTGCTTCTAATTATGTATTTTCATTTTTGTAAATTGCATTTGCTGCCAATACAAGAGTATTCGAGATAAACTTTCGAATATCAGACAATAATATTTACACATATTTGACAGATTGCGGTAATATTAATTATCAAAATTATTAAGATTTATTTTATTCAAAGATGTGCCCTATAGTTTCACCTGTGTTCCCAATTGTTCCCGTCAGCTTTACATTTTAAAACACACCAATAAACGAAAATGACGAGTTGATAAAATCGGTCGATCTGTTTCTTCATTTTAAAGATATTAACGAATTTAGAGAGCCGCATGTAGAAAAATAAACATTTAATATATAACAAAATACAAAATCGTATGCAATTAAAACTCTTCATATATTAAATTGTAAATGACAACATGTGATTACTCATCTGAAGATGATGTGTGGTAGAACCTTACCCGCATTTCTGTTTATTCCTCGGGAAAAATTTGTTAATTAATACATTCGTTCCCTTTGAGGTTTCATATATACAAATATAATTATGTTACAGACTAATATCTACGTACTTATGATCTGTTATGTTTAAGAGATATTTACGGCAGTTTTCAGTTTTAATAAAACCCTCTAATGCGAAAGTTCTTAACTGAGTTCATTAATGAATAAAGTTGCGGAAAAACAGCTGTTTATTAACATTTTTCGAAATTTAAGTGATGAATACTTACTTACAATTATTATACTATAATGGGAAAATTTGTAACGTTTTCTAAAACGCACAAATCTTGTTCTGAAAAAAGTTTAATTAATTCTTAATAGTATCAGTCAGCCTATATTCTATCAGTTATATCTAATTTCGCCAATTCGAGTATAATGAAGCATCAAATTACAAATCTGATCTAAAACACAGTTTCTTTCCCATTTTACAAATTCAACATTCTAATTTGGTCCTTCTGTAGTCTCTCATCAAAAACTGAAATTTCCAACACATTCTCATTACTCCGCAGTAAGTACGGACTTAAACTTGCATAGCGATAGCATTTTTATGAGGCCCCACAGCGCACGTGTCTAACACATAATAAATCATGACATCATTATGTATATACATTACTTCGTGAATCAGGGCTCCTTTATTCATGTCCCCCTCCCGACCTAGATCCAACAAATCGAATTATGGATGACCGATATAGTATACTGAAAGCCTCAACTAGTTATTAAGTATACTTACAAAGTTTATAGTTACGACGTAATAACTGGTTTGTGTAAATAGTGTTACTATTTTTTATCTACTTCAAATATGTATGTGTTTTAGTATCGTAGCATAGAACAGACTTGATCATGTATTGTTATTGTTACCTATATAAACAACTGTATTTAATAAAATCAGTCTATTGGTTCGGACTTATGATGCCACGGTATACACAAATACTCGTTGAATTTATATCATCTCTCATTCGCGAATGCGAAGATTCATCATCGTTTAGTCAAGCTGATTTAGGTGACTTCAGGTTATTGAACAATTTCAGATTTAATATTTATGTTCATGGCCAACGAGACCAATGCGTCGGGGGTTGAAAAACTGAATATTGGCTAAAAATAATCTGTCTATACCTATCTATATATGCACTCCATATACAAATACACTGGTTGACTGACTTATTAACGCACAGCCGAAACAAGCTAAAAACCTATTTGAACGTGTATTATTAAAATTTTATATTTTTCCATATATATTATTCCATATACGAATCACTACATAGTATAAAACAAAGTCGCTTCTTCTGCCTATCTGTCCCTATGTATGCTTAAATCTTTAAAAATACGCAATGGATTTTAATACGGTTTTCTTTTATAGATAGAGTGATTCAAGAGGAAGGTTTTTGGTATAATTTAAGCTCCGCATTCTCACGGGAGTGGAAACTATGCGGGTGAAACCGCGGGGCGCTGATAGTAGGTGATAAAGTATAAATTGGAGTAGCGTGTTTGTCAGGGTAAGCCCCATCGATACAAAGTTTGATCAATACGTTGTTTACACAATGGATAGTCACGCCACGCGTACCGCATTTTCAATTAAGGCTCGAAATCAACTATGTTACAATATGATATGTACTTTATCTGATTAATTAATTATAATTGGATAATAATTACATACTTTGTTATATTTTATCTTGATTGCACCTTTGTGAGTGATGATTTGATGATATAATTATTAAATATTGAGGTAAATACCAACAATCAAGCAAATAAACAGAATGAGATTTCATGAACTTCATCAAATTGTATCTTGCAGCAGCAATCAACTCAATGATCATGAAGTGCAAATTGATGCAGAATTCTATGTACTTACTTACAATATATCGTATGCATTATATTTACAAACCAAAGCAATTTCAAATAATATTGTATACAGGGTTATTGGTTAAGTCGACCTATTCCCGTCAAGGGCGTGTAGTTTACATCGTTTCTGACTCATTTCACCATGAAACACCCTACCCTAAACCTAACCGTTTAAAAGATATTTCAATTTATTTGTTTTTCTAAAAATCACCGGATCTTCGGCTATAAGCTTGGATATTTTCAAATGCGTGTGTCTTATTCTTAATATTACTTGATTTTTACGTTTATAATAAGGTGCTTTGTGACCCCAATAACAATTATTGTACCTAAAATGAATAAATAAGTAGTTGTAGACGATTAAAACTTATAAAAAATAATATGCATCAGAAAGTTCATTTTTCGTTCAAGGATATCTAGAAAAAAATATATGGCACATGTTTGGCACTAACGCTTAAAAATATCTACATTTCATCAGCTATCCAACGAGGTATAACAACCTAGGGTTTTATCGAAATTTTGTACAAAACATTTAGTTTTATAGGCTACTGGGGAGGATGAATAAAACAATAGGTCAGCATACAGAGCAAGATACTAAACTTATTAAACTTTTAAGTTCTACACACACCATTTTTGAGTCTAAATTTCTTGTTCGACATGTCCAACCCTGCGTTGCACACGTCCTTGCATTCTTTTGCGAAGACCAGTTTTCACTACACCAGTAGTTAATTTTGTTCTTATTTAATTGACCGCATTAATAATTCTGTCTCTTAGTACTTCAATTGATGAAATTGGATTGGGCGCACTATATACGAGACTCTTCATGTACCCCCACACATCAAAATCCATGGGGGTTAAGTCCGGACTTCCGACTGGCCAGGGTATAGGCCCACTTCGTCCAATCCATTTGCCTGAATGTGTGGATGGCATTATCTCCAATCATTTGATTGGGCCTTACTTTCTCCCCGACAATTAAAATGGGGAAAACTATGAAAATTTCCTGCGAGAAGACCTAAATGACCTATTAGATGATTTGCAACTCAATCTTATTCAAGACATGTGGTTTCAGCATGATGGCTGCCCTGCCCATTTCAGGACAAGTGCCAGAGAATGGATAAACACAAATCATCCAAACAAATGGATTGGACGAAGTGGGCCTATACCCCTGGCCAGTCGGAAGTCCGGACTTAACCCCCATGGATTTTGATGTGTGGGGGTACATGAAGAGTCTCGTGTATAGTGCGCCCAATCCAATTTCATCAATTGAAGTACTAAGAGACAGAATTATTAATGCGGTCAATTAAATAAGAACAAAATTAACTACTGGTGTAGTGAAAACTGGTCTTCGCAAAAGAATGCAAGGACGTGTGCAACGCAGGGTTGGACATGTCGAACAAGAAATTTAGACTCAAAAATGGTGTGTGTAGAACTTAAAAGTTTAATAAGTTTAGTATCTTGCTCTGTATGCTGACCTATTGTTTTATTTATCCTCCCCAGTAGCCTGTAAAACTAAATGTTTTGTACAAAATTTCGATAAAACCCTAGGTTGTTATACCTCGTTGGATAGCTGATGAAATGTAGATATTTTTAAGCGTTAGTGCCAAACATGTGCCATATATTTTTTTCTAGATATCCTTGAACGAAAAATTAACTTTCTGATGCATATTATTTTTTATAAGTTTTAATCGTCTACAACTACTTATTTATTCATTTTAGGTACAATAATTGTTATTGGGGTCACAAAGCACCTTATTATAAACGTAAAAATCAAGTAATATTAAGAATAAGACACACGCATTTGAAAATATCCAAGCTTATAGCCGAAGATCCGGTGATTTTTAGAAAAACAAATAAATTGAAATATCTTTTAAACGGTTAGGTTTAGGGTAGGGTGTTTCATGGTGAAATGAGTCAGAAACGATGTAAACTACACGCCCTTGACGGGAATAGGTCGACTTAACCAATAACCCTGTATATTTTGTCAAACTGCATAATATGATAGTAGTACTTTGTAGGAAGCAAGTGCAATTAACACAGTAATACTGAGGCGATATTTGTTGGCTATTGCATCATTCTGTTTTAACAATAATAAGTCATAACATTAGACAATAAAGACGATATTCGTTTGCAAACATTTCATTTGCTAATTTGCATTTCGTTGTGACAAAGTTAATTGCTAAAACACAACATGAAAACACATTGCGGTCAGTAAAAACGAGTCAACTTCGTCCATTAAAATTTGATTAAGCCAGTCATTAGAAAACCATTGGAAATTGACCCCTTGTTTGTCATTGTCTAAACAAAGATCAATTAGCTTCATTATCAATTAATATAGTAAACATCACAAACGGGTCAGTAGAAAAAACAAAACACAGTTGGTCCACGCCTAACAAACCGAAAGTTATGTGTCCACCGGCTAAAACGAAATTCGATAAATTTGGCTTTATGAGAGAGCCATTTTGGCAATGTTTCGGCATAATTGTACCGCTTAAATTGAATACAACGATCTGCCGATGAAAAGTTTATTAGCAATCCTCGTAATGTCCTATGTATTTATTGTGTGTTATGTTTAATTGCATTTTGTTAAATAAATATTGCTAGTGATGCATTGGGGATACATCCCTAAATATTCATATGTCTATTTAAGCTTGTTATTTAGGTAAATAAGTTTATTATAAACTAGCAGCGCCCGCAGTTTCACTCGTGTAGTTCCCATTCCGTGGGAATACAGGGATAAACTATAGCCTATGTCACTCGCTGACAATATAGATTCCCATTAGTGAAAGAATTTTTGAAATCCGTTCAGTAGATCCCGAGATTACCCCTTACAATTTAACAAACACACAAACTTTAATTCTTTATAATATTAGTATAGATATATTTTGATCTCTTATATGTATTTTAGTCCCATGTTTTCGATATTATTGATTCCTACTACATTTTGGGATAAAAGAAGATTAACTCTCGCATCGACTTGACAAAGAGTTCAAAAATATTTTATATTAACTGTGCCTCGCGGTTTCACCCTCGTAGTTACCTTTCCCGTAAGAATGTCGGGGTAAAACATAGTCTATGTTCTTCCCCGGAACATAAGCTAACCCTGTACCAAATTTCAAGTCAATCGGTTCAGTAGTTTAGCCGTGAAAAGGTAACAGACAGACAGAGTTACTTTCACATTTATAATATTAGTTAGGATTAGGATTTTTAATACTTATTGGTTTGGTTTTAATAAATTTTCAAAGAAAATCTGGAATAATACCTATATAATTTTAATAATATTTCTACATACCTAAGTAGGTCCAAAAAGAAGATTTCATGAAAGTTTAATGACAACTACTTTAACATAAAAACCTCACTAATCCATAAATTCATTTTATCCATAAATTCATTTTTAAAGCCATACTGTTCGTGTTTCCTGAAATAAATTAGTAAGGTATGTACGTTTATTTACGGCTCGAATAAATTTCCAGTTACCTATATTTAGAACGGTTGTGTTTGGAAAGTAATATCAAGGGCATTTTTTACAATGTGTAGGAGTAATCGATTCGATGTTTTCTTGGGAATTCCGGTTAGTGAATTTATACGTATCTTTATCTTGAACAATATTTTGATCTCGTATTTGTGGGAAGAAAATACTTTTAATTTAAAAGTTGAAAAGTTCTACAACTTTGTTTTCATAATGGAAATCTTCTAATTGTAAGCCGTGATTTTCTAATGCTTTTACATTTAATTATTATTAATTTTTAATAAATTTCATTAAGAGTAATTCAGTAATGGGGGTTATTTATTAATTAAAATTTTCTATTGTTTTTGTAAAGGTCTTCAATTCATATCTATATTTGATGTGAATCGTCTGTAACGTGCTTTTTGCAATATAATCAAACCAAGCTGTGACGACAAAGTTTCCACTTAAAAATAAAATATGTCGACCCAAATAGAAAAATGTAATATAATGTTTATGAATAATACTCTATTTTGTATATTTATAAATATATTAAATTTTTATCATACCCAAAAATTGCTCATAAGCTAAACTGTATTAAATATAAAGGTCAGCGTAATAATCCATGAATATTCAAATTGGGGAAGGACATTGGTCCTCGTAGTAAAATTGTATTTCTCTAAGTGCCATATAATATAATGAAGGTAAAAATTACGAGTGCGACCTTTAAATATGACGATGAAACAAAAATAATAACGTGGATACGAAAAGGTAAGGGAAAATTCATCATTAGAAAAGTATTCTTAAAAAAGGAGGTCAATTTCGAACAATCCTCGCGTGTTCTCAAAATTTCCAGATTTATATATAAGTGGCATTATTTTAAGAGTAAGTGCTCGTTTTGTTCTTTGAATTCAAGTACTGTAAAGGAAATTTAGGTTTTAGGCTAAGTAGCCTAAGCCACTAAGTAGTGCCTCAATCGGCAGTGACACTTCTTGCTATATAAAAGGTTTCGAGTTTGATTTCTGGCAAGGCTTTGTTAAGTGAGTGAGGTTGCCTTATTTAAGACGATGAGGGGCACAATCACCTTTATTTATTTACCAAAAGTTGCAGATTTGATTCTCTTCGTGGCATTTGTCTGGGTGTAGTTTTTTTTATTGTGGAGTAACCTCAAGTAGTAGTTCAACGTTTAATTATTTTGGGACTCATGATGTGTGGTTTGCGTAAAAAAATGTAGACAATTATTTATTTAAGACATTTACCACTAAGTATACTCTTTTAAATTATCATAGCGTAAAAACCAAAAGTTCATGCCATAATTACAATTTAAAATCAACTCGGAACATAACCCATGACCTTTACAACTGGCGTAGAAACAACTTCACCAGTAACGTTACACAAACATACCATTGACTTTAAACTTTAATATTAAGAATACGTCGAAATGTATCGATTTTGAGTCATCGCGAGGATCTAAATTTATCGCACTTTGATCAGAAGGTGTTGAATGATTTATTGATAATTTTATATTTTAGAAGTCGGTAAATTATATTGTTAGTTGAGGTATTACACTTGTTCGTAAATTATGGGAATTGAAGTAAAAAAGGTAAAATCATAATATACGGTTTCTAAGGAATAACTTTGTTTTAATTGAAGCTACATATAGTATGTATTATTTTGTATGCTGAATCCCATTCAAAAAGTTCCTTTCAAAAATTCCATACATACATACCTAGATTATAAATATTCCGACCAACCATATTTGCGTGTATGACTTATAAAACTTCAATAATAAAATGCAATTACACCTATCTATAGCATAAAGTAGTGGATTTTTTATCGACAGAAACATTTAAAGCAAAAAGCTATTGAACATTTTTCATATAAATTAACATTCATAAATTAATTCACTACACACACTAAACTATTTATTAAAATAATGGCTAGAACATAGTACGGCGAAACTCTCATCACAATACCTAATTGCCAGCAAACAATAATTCAACACAATAGCGCTGTTAATATGTCTTAAGATTTACCGTTTGTGGGCCGGACTAAATGCGCCAACAGTGGCCTAGCTATACCAAATGAGGCCCTTGGCAAATCCATTACATGGGGCCCCAAGAGAACTTGTCAAGACCCCCCTAGGCAAAGGATATCACGAAACTTCCTTATAAGGTCACGTTTACGTAGGAAACTTTAATATTAAAGTATAATCAGTTGTAGTTATGAATAAAAAAAGAATTGAAGCGCTCATGGCTCAGTGCTACCCGCGGATCACAAGTGATCCGTGCGGTTAAGCAACGTCTGGCACCTTCATGACTGTGATGGGTCATTACTAAAAATGACTTTTAATTTCATGAGCGTTTCCGTGCTTCGGAGGACACGTAAAGCCGTCGGTCCCGGTTGTCGTCCGAACATCTTCGACAGTCGTAACGGGTAGTTCGAGCCCACAAAAGTCTAACATTCAGTTTAACCAAAAATGTCGTATAGCCCTCTGGGTTGTGAAGGTCTGATGGCAGTCGCTTCACGTAAAATACTGACATTCCGCCAAATCTGGTTAAACTGAAAACCGACCCCAAATAGACATGGGATAAAGGTTCGGAAAAGAGAGTTATGAATAAAATTCATATTTTATACTAACTCGCAGCCTATCGCGCTAGGGGCCTCTTCAGGCCCATGCGATTATGCCACGAATGCCACCATATTATAGTAACGCCACTGTGCGCCAACCTCTTGTATATTACGCCATACCTCGACAGAGCATCGTGGCACGTTCTAATGAACATCTGGAGTGGATACCGAGTTTCCTGGAAAGAGATTCATTACTCCCGTAACTGAATATTGCGGGAGCCGTGCAACAAACATTTATATTTGTAATTGTATGGGGTTTTGTGTGGACTGAGTTGTTTATTTATCGCATGTAAGGGTTGTTATTTTTACGTAGTTATGTATCTACTGCAGTGGCGCGGTGACCCAAAATGTATGTTTGACATGTTATGCTTGACTATTTATAGGTTAGGTTTTCTTTAAGTGCAGTGGGGAATGCATATTACTAGGTCTTAATTGATCTCTCCAAGTTAGCTTTGTTTGCTTGTCTCTGGAGTGGGTTCACGTGAATAGTGCAATGGGGGAAATACGAATCAAATTCATCACAACTTCTCATTCGCCAGGTCAACGCTTTACCATTAGGCTATTGACGCCAAACAAATGTTTCAAGATTGAGTTATGCATTTAAAAATTGCTTATAGTGCAAAATTTGAAAACGATTTCATTTTTGTTTAGATCGCCATAAATTAAGAGGGTTTTTAGGAAAATAAAATTGAAAATCCGAAAAGAATCGTGCGTGAAACTGCGGAGCTTGTAAATAATAAAATATGTATTTGAATCTGGTAATTACAGGACCCTTTTTACCCTCGAGTGTTTCAGTGTTATGTAGTATAAATTATAAAATAATTAAAGATATAAAAGGTACACTTTTTCAGTAGATATGCTTTGTAAACCAAATCTATAAAACATCATTTTACTATTTACAATAAGACAGTCATCGTCATATAAAAGGTACTCCTCTTGGTAATGTTCACTTTGGTATGCCAAGCGTATGTTGACACGCAGGCGACGCAGGCCTCGCAGGGCAGAACAGGCCCGTGCAACGCAGACATTGGTCTGTCTTGCTCTCTCTCGCGACGTTCCATGCTTTTACAAAATCGCTCTGCTCTGCCCTGCGCGGCCTACGTCGCCTGCGTCTCAACATATGCTAGCGCTTAGGGAGGTACCTTTTTGACGCTGACCGTATAGACTATGCTGAACTGAATAGATCGCAAATACACAGTCAGCACTAGGTTATCGAGACGTATGCGCTTTGATCAAAGGTATGCACTTCCATCAATCCACACATGTCAGTTACTGTTTATTTAAATACGTAAACTACTATTAGAATTTAATGGTTGTTTCGTTTAGTTTAGATGGTGAATTGTTTATGGGAATGGTCAATGCAAGCAAATGTGAAATTTGTTTTTGATAAGACGATATTTTTTCATTAATACCTAAACCTATAAGTGATAATATATGTTAAGGTTATGCGGACATTCAGCATGAAAAATTATGTTAATACATTTAAATTTTCAAACTTTTTATGACTCAATCCTTTTTGATCTTGAATTGGTTTAGCAAAATACCTATCAATATACTAATGAAAAGCTCCACGTCGAAAATGATACGATATTCAATTGTAAACCGAATGAAAATCATTGGATATAAGCTACTAACACGTCCGATCTATTTCGTTATTAATAAGACACATGATTGTATGTATAAGAACTGAGTGGCAATTTGTTTGAAATTTCTCAAGGGATACAATTTCCATTATAGTTTACCTGCCAGGTACTGAAATTAGAACTAGATTTCACTTCAAATTTCGAACAGTTCCTTCGAAAATTGAATTCAATATGAGATAGAAATCTCATTTGAAACCTTTTTTGAATGGCTTCAAAAAAAAAGGTTCTGTGTTCGGCTGTATGTATTTTTAAGTAGTCCGAGATTTGGTTGAAATATTATTAAAACTGCTATGTTTCTGAGGTTGTATTTGTTTCTGAGGCATCAATGTACTATGTACAAATATGTATGAACATGACGTCATCATCAACGTCAATGGTGTTTACGTCTATGTCAAACGATTCAAGTAGTGTGTAGTGATTCTAAGTGACACGTCATACTACCTTGATCATAGGTTGTGGATTCAATTACTGAGTTGATAACAAACAAATTAATATAAGAAATCAATTTTGGTTTATGAGAAAAAATCTATCGTAAATTACATACTTATTACAAATATTATGTAATTGAAAGTAGTTTTTTGTGTAACAAAATTTGTATCACCACTAGGTTGTTATTCGGTGGCGGTTAAACTAAAAAATATATATTTAAGGAATCAAGTTTTATATAAGTAAGTGTTCTTCTTCTTCTTCAACAGCGTGTGTTAGCCCACTGCAGGGCATATGCCTCTCCAATTTCTCTCCACATCTTTCTGTCACTAGTCTTTCTGGGTCACGTTGTCCCGGCATGCACTCGTATGTCGTCGGACCATCTGGCTGGTAGTCTGCCCACACTCCTCCTTCCGAGTCGTGGTCTCCATTAAGATTTAAGTGTTCAAGAAACTCAAATGTTTCGATATATTTTGTGATTGTTTTAGTTAGACTTCATCCTTTTAATATCATAAGTGAAAGAGCAGTTTCACCCTGCTATGGGGCATTTTAGGCCGTAACAAAACTTTATTTTATTAGATATTTTTTTACGATGAACATCGCAAACTAAAAATGCACCATTCTTAGAAACAAAGAAAGATGTTCCTTAAAGTCCCACCATTTTATTAAGCGTAAAGTTACATTGAGGCATTAAAAACATATGATGCCTCCGAGAACTCGTCATGATAGTGCAAACGAAATCGCATTTCCTCATTTTTATAGTTTTCTTGCAATAAAACTCTTTAGTTTCTATTTTTATGATTTCCTTTTAGCAAAATGTTAAGACAAGTACGTTTTTAGAGAGGTCAATGGCTGTTTCCTTTTGTTAGAATTTCTAAAAGATCCTTTATCTAATCAGGGTTACTTGTTAAAAACGGAAGAGGGATCACTTAATGATTCAAAGAAATGAAACGAAAAATTCGTTTTATTTTGTATGGAAAGTAACAATTGTCAAGTTTTGTTGTAGAAGTGGGTTTAACATTATCCTGAGGCCTTTTTATAAAATTGTTGGTAATATGTTTAAGTTTATTCATATTGAATATATAAAAAAAAACAATATTTTTTGTATTTAGGGCCTATTTCACCACCTTCAAGTATGTTCCGAGTACTCACAAGTTTTGTCTTTGTCACTTGATATAATGTAAGAAAGAGACAAAACTAACTTTTCTTGGTTAGTAACTTTACTTGTAGGTCGTGAAATAGGCCCTAAGTATTATATTATCCTTATGTATAATATGTATGTGTGCACAATCTTTCCCGCCGCAAATTTCCGTGAGAAATTCTCTAAAAAATATAACATTTTATATGTTTTTGGGGTACTAACATTCAAATTAATGAGAACATTTAGACAAGTATCACTGGCTTAATATCCTACCGTCTCACTCGCATTAATTCCCGTTGTATACATAGCTATAAAAATAATAGCCCCTATAAGGGACTCAATTTGTTTCTAAATTTTTCTAAATAATAAAGTTAATTTAAAAAAATAAGAAACCGACTTCAGCACTAAAAAGTAAGAAAATAATTTAAAATAAACGATATTATTAATACATATTTACAATTTATAATTAGTAACTTTTGGAGTCAGTGCCAGCCCAGGATAGTTTTTTTCCTTATAAGATAGCACGAGACGCGCCTATAATATTAATGAAGGCTTTGGCTGTCAACGACTTCAAAAGTAACTAATTATAAATTGTAAATATGTATTAATAATATCGTTTATTTTAAATTATTTTCTTACTTTTTAGTGCTGAAGTCGGTTTCTTATTTTTTTAAATTAACTTTATTTTAAATTTTTTAGTGGGAAGCAAGTCTCCTTCTACAAAAGACGCTTAAACTTTCCTCCAGAAGAGCATTTGACTCGTGGATCACTTGAATCCTTTTTTTGTGGGAGGAAGACTTTACGTCTTTACTCTGTCCAAGGGAACGACGGGGTATGTCGGACTCCGCGCCGCAAAGATAGAGCGGCGACGCGCTTACCGACTAAAACCCCTTGGTGTGCCACCTCTGCGCTTATGGCCGAAACCGGAAGAAACGCGGCTGCACGCTACTACGATCCCGGATAGCGCCTCTACCCTGTAAAGGGTTTCTCCTCCGAGCTAGAATGTAGCTCTAGACGACAGATGTTGAGTTTTCCCCCACTTCCGAAAGTATCGCGCGCCACCTCGAGGCCTATGGCGGCAGTGGATCTCCCCCCGGGGATCACTGCCGCAGGTCGGGCGTATGGCGGTTGCAGGACAAAGTGGTAGTCCCGCTTCCGTCTGCCTAACCTTCTGCTGCGGATAGTATTAGTGGAGAGGGCTTCGCGCTCTCTCTCCGCAGCTTTTTTTTGCGAGAGTACGACCTCACAAAAGGTGGACACTCCAATCCAAGACCTCTCCTCGCTCACCATAGCAGAGACTACATTTGGCAAGGAGAGGTCGTTTCCCACGATTGCCGCGAGAGTTGCGAGGGCAATAGCCTCTTGCAGGGATTTTTTCGCTGCTCTATAAGTGTCGAGCAGTTCAACCTCAACGGGTACCGCTTGAATCCTGTCCCATGAGCTGATGTTACTCATGATTCATAATCTAACACAACCCTGCATTTTATTACCTACTTCTTTTTAACTTCATCATCCCAATATGTCCCAATTAAACCATCATTTTATTACAAAACTTCTTTATAACCACAAAGGTATAAGAACTTTTTAGAAAATTAACCAAAGTCAAAATAAAAAGTAAAATAGAGGATGACGTTTATACTGTCTATTTATTAATTAAAATAATATATACAATCTAATCTGGTGCAGTGTTTGTTTGTAATATCTAAATATATTTTTTTACGAAAAGTTTTATGAAAACGCTCTGAAGATATATGTGTAATAGGTACCTATAATAGCATAAAAAAAATTTTTTTAAAAAAAAATGTTGTAGGTTCATGTTTATTTCGGTGTGTCTTGACGAATTTTGAAACTGGACCTTTTTATATCTAAAAACCATGAATTGTGAACAGCATTTGATTTAAATACGAAAGAATACAGTCAAAAATTTTCATCCAGAAATTCTTAAGGTATCAAGAATATCGCTAGCAAAACCACGGGTCACAGGTAGTTTTACTTTTATAATGTCAATCGCTTGTCAATCGATACCCCAGCCTACATTGTTGCGGGTTTTTCCTCGATTTATCCTGGATCCCAACATCAGATCCTGATTTCCTTGACATGGGACCACTTCGCGAATATCCGCTTTCTAATGGAACAAGAATTTTAAAATGCTCCATTCATGACTACAAAGAAATAGCGTAACAAACACACACAAAAAAAAAAACACGTCGAATAGAGAACCTCCTCCTGTTTTTTTGGAAGTCGGTTAAAAAATCTATCCACGTAAAAGTACAAAAAATATTCTACTTGGCAGCAAAAATCCGGTCAAAACCAGTTCAGGCGTTCTGCAAATAAGCTTAACAAACAAACTGATATTAGTGTCCCTAGAGTAAGGTAGGTGTAAAGTTGACTTATGACTCGTAATTAGTGTTTACTATAGTGGTTAAGGTCAATAGTTCAACATCAATACAGATTTCTCTATTTTAAATTAAAGTTTGTAAGCCAAATGCAATAAAACACTAACATATTGTGCAGTCTATTAGAATTTATTTCAAAAGGTTTTGTTTTTTTTTTATATAGTAAAAAACTTTAAATCAATATCAAGATCAAATATTAAAATCTTTTGATCAAGATCTTGGTCTTGGGCTTTTGATCCAAGAACTGGATCTTGGATCAAAAGTTCTTAAAACAACACCGCCTATAAAAAGCTTTATATCTTCGAAGCCATCCGGTAAACCTAAATTAAAAAAAAAGAAAAAAATTTGGTCTCACAGTATTAAAATTCGGATATACTTCAAACATAAAATTTAAAAGCTCTCGATAAAGAAACCGGAACCCTCAAATTTTTGTTATAAAACCAGCTAAGTGCGTGTTGGACCGCACACAGTTGGTTCCGTATCAAAAATTGCAAATAATCACATTTATTGTATAGTAGGATAGCCCTTCAATACTAACTATTTTATTCTGTTTGCGTATGTGTTGTTGTAGCGGCAACAAAAATATATCATCTGTCAAAACTAGCTTTCAAGTTGTCACAGTTGCTACGGCAACACTGTCGTGTGAAATTGTCGCGACAAAATCCTTTGATTGTGCGCCAATTTACTGACAGCGAGTTTAAGGCATTATGTCAATGGTTTAAGGGCATTCGAGTTCGCGGAACTGATTAGCGATAGGACGAATTTTTTGGCCAGACGTGTCGCGACAGCGCAAATGTTCGTGTAATCGCGATAGTGTGGCCGGGGGTTAATGAGATAAAATACAGATTAACAGCGGAGACTATGACATGTGTGTCCTTTCAACTGCACACGAGAGCATCTTTACAAGGCCACTGATAAATGCATTATTGGTGGCTGAGTTCTGATCCTTAAATATATGAGTCGTATTTGCGTATGCAAAGAAGAAGACTAAATAAAGTTCCGAGTCGTTACTCACAAGTTTTGTCTTTGTCACTTGATATAAATTAAGAAAGAGTCAAAACTAACCTTACTTGGTGAGTAAGTTCACTTGAAAATCATGAAATAGACCCTGAGTCTTAATAATAATGCTCTTTGGCATTTTATTTTTATAATTTTACTCTTTGGTTACGGAACCCTAAAAACCAAAATGGATCAAGGTGAAACGAAATTAACTGACCATATCGAGGGTAAACTATTAATGTCGGTTGTTAGCTATGTGTTACATTATGGTGATGTTATTCTGGTGTAAATGTGTCTATTTCTAAGTACGTAAGTGTATTACTACCGTGATACGATTTCGTAATGTTTTAGTGAGGAAAATGTGATTGTATTACAATTGTAATGTGATTGTGGTGTTGTTTTTATTATGAAAACCAACCATGATAACTATAAAAACTATATGAAAAGATTTTTGAAACAATGATATTAATTTTTAGCAATCAATAATATATGAATTTAATTGGTGTTTTATGGTAAAGTGTTCAAAATACGCGTAATATATCAAAATCATTATGACATCAGTGATTATTATAGTACTTATTTAAATACTACGCCTTAAAAATGATTGCTACGAATTAACAGATTATTGCTACGATTTAAAATGCCATTGCTACGGCTTTTAAGGTCATCGCTACGACTTTAATGACTACGGCTACTTCCATCAATTACTGTTATCATAATTAAGATAATAATAGAGTTGCTTTAAAACCTTGAAATTGAGGGAAAATACTATGGTTGAAACGAACGGCTACTTCCATGAATTACTGTTATCATAATTAAAATAACTACAGTAGCTTAAAAGCCTTGAAATTGAGGAAAAATACTATGGTTGAAACTAAACCCTTTTAAATATAACTAGCAGCGCCCCGCGGTTTTACCCGCGTAGTACCCGCTCCCCTGAGAATGCGGGGATAAAATTATGCTATAAACCTTTCTTTTCAATCACTTTATCTATTAAAAAACCGCTTCAAAGTCCGTTGCGTAGTTATAAAGATTGAAGCATACTTAGGGACAGACAGACAGCGATAGCGACTTTGTTTTGTACTAAGTAGTGATGTGTAACAAAAATGCCTTAAAATAAAGTGGGATTGTTAAAAACCCTCACAAATTCACTTGTATTTCGCTGTGACATTTTCAAAATGATAGAGTCAATCTGTCTGGCTTTCCGTTCTGCCAGCGTAACATCATTAATCTCGTTTATCTCGTGTGAGTTAACGTATTTAACGACTCGCGGATTCTCACATCGAATTTTAACTGAAATCAAATTGGGATGTATTTCGGATATCTTATTAAGATACAACGTAATCGTTTATATGTTGGAATGTTGATTGGATTTGTATTTTATTTATAGGATTTTATATATTTTTGGCCATGATATAGGTGTCTTTTCCTTTCACGGGACTATTGAGGCGTTTGGCTAAGATACAAATAATAAATAACAAACAGTTAGCGTTTTGGTGTTAGACTGTAAGCTGACTATTATTATAAATAAATAAACACCATTAAAATATACTTAATTAATATTATATTGGGTTGTGAGTGATAGCAGTCTCACATTAAATTGTCATTCCAACTTAACCCAATCAAAATGAATACTAACTCCAATTTTTAATAAGTCAAAGGTTCGGAAGACGAATATGAAACAAAAACAAAAGCCATAACAATAGCCATAACCATAACGGAAATATGAAACAAAAACAATAGCCATAACTACTGATTCATAAATAGAAAACACCTCTTATCTACTTACACTCAAAGACATAGATCTCCATTCTTTCCTATGTAAAATCTTATCAAATATTGTGTTGGATTATTTATTTAAGGTCTACCAATAAATTTTTACACCAAAACTTACTTAAAAATAGAATAGTACATAATAATTACTAAGTATACAATTCTGTAATTGATTAGGATCAATAAATAGTAAAATGTCACAATACAAACATATGGTCATTGAAATTATCTGTATCAGATTTTATCCTACAATTTACTATATATAGGCTTCGTAACCTCGTACAAAACTTTACGAAACAACCCTGATTTCCATTTCATTCAGTAGTATTCTATAAAGTCCAGAATTTATTACGAAAAGGTTAAACAGATACCTTTGTGTGTACGTTATCAACAAAGGCATACGTTTATTTTCTGTGTTGGCCTTTCTATTGGTACGTACCAATAAAATACAAGCAATGTGACTTAAAAGGTCTAAAAGGCATCGGGGTTAAGATCGTATAGTTATTGCAGGGGTTTAATAAGATCTTTCTTTGATTTGAGTGGAAAAAGTAATGTAATAAAAGTTTTTTTTTTAATATCTCATTTTAATTGTAATTCTAAGTTTTAATGTGTATTTATTTCAATGTTTCTAAAAGTTATATGTGCTTTTTGTGTATATAAGAATATAGCAAGTTTTAAGTTTTATTTAATCTAAGATCAGTTTCAGTTAACGCAAATCGAACCCGCAACTGCAACCTTTCAGAAACTACTATTACTAATACTAAAATTTGAATAAAAATTACTTATTTCTAAAACTTACAAATCAAAACAGTTACTACTGAGAATTTCAGATGTAAGTTTATTACTTCAACCAAATAAAACTGAATTAATGAACTTACACAGACTAATAAATAATTTATGACTGCGTCTTAATTTAACCAAATTCAACCAAAACATTATGGAAATAGAATCTAAAATACAGTGCAATGTAAATACAGACTTGCATTTGATGTCTAGTCTGGAGTTTTATGAAAACACTAGCAGCGCCCCGCGGTTTTACCCGTATCATTCCCGCTCCCGTGAGAATACGGAGATAAGATTATGCTAAAATCCTTCCTCTTGAATCACTCTATCTGTTAAAGCAAACTGCATCAAAATCCATTGCGTAGTTTTAAAGATTTAAGCATACATAGGGACAGACAGCGACAGCGACTTTGTTTTATAATAAGTAGTGTTTTCTTTGGTTTTGTTTATTACGTGGTTGCATTTTCACTTTGTCCCGTGTAATTTAGTTGTCTTGTACCGACCCGTATGCAATTGCTTGTGGTTCATTTAGAAAGGGACTCTTTACAACAGCATTGACAAGTTAATGAGGTTTCTTTATTGGCAAAAATAAATCAGAAGTTTTAGAATGAAATAAAGTAATTTTGACTTTAAAATTGACTTATGTTTTTACTAGACAAATGTATATTTTTAAGTAATTTTATATTAAATTTAACATTAAAAATTTAAGATTTTATAGTATATTATTTTCTAGTGAAATGTTGGGAATGTTAGATGTTATTAACATTTTCAATGACCTTTAATATAAAAGGCTTGGGTAGATAATAATGAGTTAGAAATAATAAATTACCATATTGTGGGTAGTAAGTTTATGGACGAAACTTATTCGTCTTAATTTAGATGTTTGAAATTATTCATTTTGATATGATATTTTGAATGATAAGTAAAATTGCTATTTTAAATGCGGTAGTCAGGCTATGATCCTTGTCCTTAATAATCCTTACTAATATTGCTGTCTGTCTGTTACCTTTTCACGGCTAAACTACAGAACCGATTGACTTAAAATTTGGTACAAGGGTAGGTTATGGTCCGAGGAAGGACATAGGCTCTGTTTTATCCCGAAATTCTCACAGGAGCGGGAACTACTTGGGTGAAACCGCGGGCACAGCTAGTTTAATCTATATACGTTAGGAACAGACTAATATGAGTATTAAACTAAGATCACGCTTTACTATTAAGAATACTTTCCAGGCATTACAGTACAAAATACCAAAGTCATGCCGTTAATTAAAATTGAATTCTAAAGCTTTGGTATTTCAGTTCAATATTGCTTAGTCATACTTGTGGCTTGTCAAGATGACTAGAACATTGATTCTTGGTAAAATTACTTGAACTATTGTGCAATTTATTTCTAGAAGAAACCAATATTCAATCAATATTCGTAAGTAATTCCACAGGGCAAAGTATTATAATATTCTCCGCTGAGATTTGTTTACTAATCGAAATATAAAAACAGATTGAATGGAATAATATAAAATCTCTAAAGACGGTAATAAAAAAAGAACATAAATTTTGTCAGTAACCGTTTTTCTCGGAGCAAAAAATAGCTTTTTCATTTAATTAAATCGATTTATTTATTTAAGACTCTCAGTTTATTGTTTTTAGTTCAGTTCTCAAATACTTTTGAGACTAAATTTTATTTAAAGAAGGATTTAGATTACTTAAGTTCTTAAAGTGATACTTTTTTCGACTTAGTTCCAAGGTCATTCTACTCTCTTACTTAATGTAGCTACTTATTACAGTTCAAAAGATGCAGCCTTATGACATGTGGCGATAAGACAGCGAAGCCTTTGAGTATATTCTGTTTACGCCCATTAGGTACAAGACCTTAAAATAGTCTAAGTCATACGAGTATTTATGTCCTTACCAAAGATTTAAGTCAACGGCAGTTACTATAAACTATAGGTTAAATAATTTTCAAGAACCGTAACATAACTACGAGTACAAAACCCATCGAAGTTTTAATAATGTAATGTGTCTATCTGATAGTGATAATCCGTCTTTACGCTTCACTTCTCCATTTAATTCGTCTCTTGGTTCCACGTAACCAAATACCGATATAATCAAATACAATGAAACAATGAATTTTGGGAGGTAACTTCAATACAGCCGCGTATTGGCTGGAATTTTATTAAATCCGAACAAAGGCGAAGACCCACAACGTCAGCTGTGCTGGAAGTAATCCTGTTTTATTTGTTCATAGTATTATTGTTATAAAATATGGGTTTTAATGGAAATCCTTCCTGTTTGTGCCAGTTCGCGGATCGAGTTGTGTTGATTGCAACACCGTTTTGTTTGTTATTTGAAGCGGAAAACTCGACTTTATTTGGGTTAGGAGTTTACCTGTATGTTTTGAATGATTATTGTAGAATGTATTGTTAGATAATAATTGGAATGTTTGTGAAGTTTGGCATAAAAGAAAATTGGATAAGAGTAGCCGGCGAAATAATTAAAATGCCTTATAACAAGACAACCGAATTCTATACGAAAAATACAACTATTACTAGAACAAAAACCATATGAAATACTTGCCAAATAATTTATTCATATGTTAGCATCACTAAGAAACCTCAACGGTCCTGTTGTAACGTTTTATTTCGCGTTATTTTTCATACGCAGTAAAACAGCTTCTTCTTTTGATTTACGACAAATTTCGTCACTTGAATAACTTTATTGAGCTAAGTACAAAGCTAAAAATATTTCGTGTTTCATATCAAGGATGTGAACATATTAAAAGTTATTTTCCTCATTTCTTCTTTGAGTACGTATTCTTATTGTTATATTAATATTGTTGGTACTTGTTTCGTAATAAATGGTACTCCGTGGAATGTTGTGAGAGTGTAGATAGATACTTAAATTTGGTTTGTGTAGGTACTAAAATAAGGATCAAATTATATGAGCAGTCCCGCGGTTTCATCAGTGTAAGTCCCAATCCCGTATTGGGACTTACACTGAATATATGAGCTTAATATATGAATTTTGGGATGAAAAAAAATCTAACTGTTAGAGGACTAACCAAAATCGAAATATTTAAATATAAAATTTTTAGGTATAGATAGGCCTTATAACCAGGAAGTTATAAGGCCTAAATTTTACCTGTCAATGTAGTAGTTTTTACGCGAATGAGTAATATTCATTACAGACAAACTTCACTTTTATATTATGTTTACTTCTTTATTTTAGACACTACAACAAGCATCTCAAACAAAATAGTGTTTCATAGTAACACTAAAAACCTATGGAACACTAAAACTGAACAATACCTTCATAAATTAAAAATAGAACAAATTGATATATGAATGTTATCACAGTATAATATATTCAAATCAATACATTACAATATGTTATAGAGTCCAAAGTGGTGGATAAAGACTGTATACAATAACCCATATGTAGGTTTCTCACGATTTGATTATAATTTCTAGAAGGTCGAAATACACACATCAAAAGTGTCTAGGGATCAACATATATTTTTGCAATAACTTTTCTCCTGATTGATATTAATTAAAATTTTCTTTAAGGATTCATCAAATAAAGTGTTTTCGTTTGTCACAGTAACGATAAACCAAGTCACCTTTGCATTAATAAAGAAATTTGCCATTTTCCTAATAAAGGGATTTTTGACATTTGAACCACTAACATTAAAGTTCGAAAAAAAGACTGAAATAACAGTTTTCTTTAAAATTTTATTGGGTAACTTAAACAATTAATAATCCGTGTTTCTACCGCGAACACTAACAACACAAGAACATCGGTTTGGCATACTCAAAATGAGTTCATCCAAATCACGCTGTGGAATGGCCGCCCATGTTCGTTGCAACAACAAAAAAAGGTCTTCTTGCGACTGGATACCCTCCATATTCGGCAGAGCTCTTCTCTGTAGCATATCCCATGCATGCTCAATCGGGTTCAAGTCTGGCGACTGAGCAGGCCAGGGCAGGACATTGATGTTAGCTGCGGCGAGAGTCTGTCTTACAACTCTTGCGGTGTGCGGTCGTGCATTATCATGCATTAACTGAAATAAGGGACCGATTTGCACTTGTAGAGGAACGATGACGTCTGATACAATCGTCTCAGCATAAATTTGAGCGTTGAGGTTGCCTCTGATCCAAATCAACTCGAAGTCCGCCGATCCAAATACCCGCCCATACCATGATGGTTCCACCACTATAAGGATGGACTCCCTGGCAGGATTTTAATCGCTGTTGGCGTCCAGGGGTTCTCCAGTGTCGTATACGTCTTGTATCCGGTCTCATACCAAAACGAGACTCATCAGAAAAGCACACGAAACGCCATTGTTCTTCTGCCCAATTTCTGTGTTCAAGAGCCCATTGATATCGAATCCTACGATTGTGCATTGCTATAGGTGGTACCCGTAGCGGTCTTCGGGAATGAAGGTTCACTTCATGCAAGCGGTTTCTGACTGTTTGGTCGCTAATTAAGTTCCCTGAAGAGTGATGAAGCCGCACGGCTAACATCATGGCGGTTATTGTTGGAGCTCTTCGAGTTAAGATTTGAATGTATCGGTCTTGTCTCCGTGTGGTGCAGCGATACCGTCCTCCATGGCGCTCAGCCACGGTACCAGTGCTTCGGTAACGTGTCCAAAGTCGACTGATAACACTCTGACTTGTATTCAGAGCTAAAGCCACAGTACGTTGCCGGGAACCAGCTTCTATCATTCCCACGGCTCTGAGCATTTCTTCCCTGCTTAAATGACGTCGCCGCTCCATAATAACGTTGGTTTTAATCAGTAGTAGGGAAACAGTAGCACTAATAATGTCTTCAATGCGTTGTATGTTTTTATAGGGAAAATATTGACAGCTGATTTTCATCTTTTACTCGAATTTGATTCACAGTTCCTGATTCAAATTATGAAATGCACCAAAAAGGATCCATATAAATTTATAAAATCATAAATTTATTACAAAGCCACATCTCAATCTCAAGAAATCCGCATAAAAATGCTTGATCCCTAGACACTTTTGATGTGTGTAGTTGCGGTACAGTTTACAAAGTGATTATGTTTCGACGAATATCGTGATAAGTATACTCATATTAAATACACTCTCTATCTTTCTTTACGTATTGCATTTTACAGTACTTATTACTTTTCTATTTAACATAACATAACATAATCATTCACTACATCATCTCATTATAGTAACTGATCCCTAACTAAGTTCGAAACTTGTATCTAGGGTATCAGAAACTACGCAAACACTTATTCACACACACACCCAGACCGAGACAAACATTTGTGGTTCACACAAATATTCACCCCGCACGGGAATCGAACCCGCAACCTTACGGATGGCAATCCGGCATGGTGACCACTCTGCCATCGAGGTCGTCATTTTTAGGCAACTATTTTTATTTCATTCTTGTCTATTTCTTTTTAATCTGAGAGTTTGGTATAGGTTTATAAGCTGATTTATGTTCCTTATGAACTTGATTTTCGAAAACAGTTACTTAGGGCCTATTTCACCATCTTCAAGTAACTTTCCGATTAACTACTCACATGTTTTGTCTTTGTCACTTGATATAAAGTAAGGAACAGACACAACTAACTTTACTTGAAGGTCGTGACATAGGCCCTTAGTCTTATAAAACATAGTACACACATACTTAAAAAATATAGTAAACACTTGTTGTAACTAAAACTGCAAGAGAAAAAAATAGAGCCTAACATTGCATATTTTAAACACGCAGCATGTACAGGTCGGTAATATCATATTGCAACCAACCTCTTTCAGTTCCATCACTATTCTTTTAATAATACCTTAAAGGATGCTAGTTATTGAACATTAGAAATATATATGTCACATACCTTGGAAATGACTTTATGGTGTAATTATACGATCAATCAGTATAATGAACAGATTTAGATATAAGTTGTTGTTTTAGTTTATTATACAGGAATTAGTAAAAATAAGACGCTGTATAAAAAAAGCATTATTCGAAATCTAAAATCCAAGGCATTATCACAAGAAAAATAAATTATATTTTGTAAACATTGACTTGTTACCCCGTAACATAAACCTTTGATAATTTAATTCCTTCCAAAAAGTTTGAGGTACAAATTAATAATGTTAATAAATTACCATTTATCAGTGTCAAGATAATAATTTACACAATGTGGGCTATCTACTCAATAATTTGAGTTGACTTATTGGAGAAACCCAAAACTTTCTCATTGAATAATCGAAGACCAACTTTAAGAACGAAACAAACCGAACTTTCGTTTCTAATTATATGAAAAAGTTATCTCAATAACGGTTCAACTTAAAGAGGGAACTGCTAGAAAGTTTAAGATTTAAGAAGACTATAAAATCTGAATGCAACTTTGTGATATAGTTTGAGATTTAATAGTGTTATAATATACTGAGTGACGACGACAATTCTGCAGTATAAAACAAAGTCGCTACCCTTGTTTGGACGCTTAGATCTTTAATTTACGCAACAAATTTTGATGCAGATTTTGGCAATAGATATAGTGAGGAAGTTTTAAATGTATCATAAATGTTAAAACTAGTAAAACAATGAAAGCTACTACTGTAAGTAATAGTTCATGAGAATATTTTACGCTATCACAAAATCATATTGACTAAATAAAATTTTATGTATCTCTATAAATTAGCACTAAAATTTTGGTTTCAATTATTATTGTCATATTCTCATCGCCACCATACTTATTTAACTGCTACTATTATTAAAACAAATGTTCAAAGTTTTTACGACAAAAATGGAGGCCATCTCTTGTCTACAATACAAGTTAGAAAATTAAGGCAGGCATTATCGATTATTGACATCAATTTATATGATTCTCAGAAATAATTGTATTTAATATTTGAGAACTGACCGACTTCCAAAAACTAACGTAAATTAGGTCAACCAAAGCTATTACAAACAACCTTTACAAAAAGGAACGTCAAAAAAATCTAATAAAACTTAATTATAATAAACATAAATTATAATTCTTAAGAATAAGAACTTAATGGAAGAGTTGAGAAGTAAATCAAATAGCCCGACAAATAAATAATTCTAATTTTAGCTTTAACACAACATTATGCCCGCACATAGGTAATTAGTCTTGAATATTTTATAGCTCTCAAAGTCGTAATAGTAAATTACGTGGAAACGTGCTTTGGTAGTAAGGTTTTATTGTTTTCGATTTTTATTACTTATTAATTTTATTTGGCGGATAAGTGCGAGATTGTGTTAAGAGTTGTTTGTCCTTAAGAATAATGTTCATCATAATAAATAATGAAGTTGAATCTTATATTATCCTGGGTGTTTGTATGAATGCATATCATGAAATAAAGTTTGTATAACATAATAATTGACATTTCCAATTAACATGCTATTCCATTTCAAACCAATTTAGGCAAGTATGAACGAATGTCTACATAGTTTCTAATATCCCAGACAAGTAATAAATCTAGTTAAGGGTAACTTGCTTTACGAATATTATTGATTAAACGTAATTTCATGAATTTGTCGTCGTTTTTGTGGTTCTGTCCACTATTTTATTTACCGTCTACAAATTAACTTTTCCATTTTCTGTATTTGCATAGAAAAGTAAATATGGACGTTGATTTTATATTTGAAGAGATCTTCTGTTACCACATTTCGTGAAATTAGACCGGTATGTATACGAAGCTCGGTTAGTTTCTCAGTCATTGCTTTGTAGTGTAACTATATAAAAAAAAAGAAATATCTTCTAAATAAAAAACAAACTTTTTAGATATCTTGACTCTACCGACTACGATTGTTTGTGAATTAAAAATGAATTAAAACGTCTGAAATGGAAAACACAAATTAAAACCACAACTAATCCGTTTAAATTAGTTTTATTCGCGTAGTTTCGATGCGTAGCATAAATCAAACAAATTAAAACAAGTTGTACTTTTCCGCTTATTTTATCCAATACCTACATTACTTTTAAGAAAAGTAAGACTTAGAAAGTAATCGCACATATAACTTTTGAGATTTATTGAAGCGTACGAATATTTTTTGTCAGATAAGCCTAAAGCAACTCATCTTCAATTCAGATGATAAATGTGAATCGGATCTGTACTGCCGTTTATTTGAAAAAACCTTTGAAATTCTTGTTTGCCTAAAAAGCGTTGGCTTTTTATATATTTGCGTACACCAAATGTGGCAAATGTTACTCCGAATCCTAGAATCAGTTAGGAAAGTAAATTGGTTTATTTATGTTTAAATTTTTTATATGTTTATCAATTTTTTTTAATCAAATTCTTTTGTAACGATAGTTATTTAATCTTTAGAATTATTTTAAATTGTATATGAGTTAAGTATAAGTATCACTTTTGGTCGAATCACTAGTTTCAGCAACAAGCAATAGAGTTCATCAGGTGATGGGAAATGAAATGAGATAGTGTGTTACGTTCTGCTATCTAACCATTTTTTACTCTAACAACTTTCATACAATTAAAATGATCGATAAAAACTAAAGTTCATAGATTTTTTCTGGAATACCATTTTTCACTACCATACGGAAACACCCCTTGTTACTACCATAAAACAAATTCCATTATTTTCTTACAACAAGCTTTAAAACAATAAAAACAAAATCCTATATGGAACGGATGCGGAGGGTTTTAATAAAGACGTCTGACGATGTTAGTGCGGGCAGATATCGGACGGAAAGGCTTAACACGATAACAGTTTTCAGTCCAACGACACGGAAAATTGGAAAGGACACCGGATTTCTTACCAGTAAAACACAGCGGTATGTTCAAACAACTCAACATTAAAATGAACTTTGAATACGTAACATAGAGTTCAAAATAGCATGTATTTGTTCACTTGATTTGGATAATGCTATAGAATTATTAATAGCATTTTAAATTGTTTTCCAATGTCAATAAGATTGCGGTCACAATAGTTATCGAATTTCCAAGTGTATTTAAATAAATTAACGCATGCGCGGGTCATGAAATAAGAGCGTGAATTATCTACGTTATTTATTGCCGTAATTGGATGTTGAGGATATTATTTACGGAACATAATTGATGCATATTAATTTGGTACACTGTTGCCACAAAAAAACTAGGAATATTATAAACAGGAAACTTTGTGACTACGTATCGTAACTTTTTACGAAAAATCTTTGGATTAGCCTTTTGAAGTCCAGAAATAACATAAAGAGTTATTTTGTATCTCACACTTCTTATGGGATTGGAATTTAGGCAAGTAAAACTGGTAGAAACAAATAATAAAACTTACGACCACTACTATATTCTATTAAAAAAAACCATTTAAACCAAATAAATCATTTTTTTTTATAAACTACCATTTCTATTAACTTTCGCTTTTATTTAACATTTAAAGCTTCTCTCCTATTTTCGAACAAAAATATATATTGACGACCCGAAAATATAACAAACAAATGTTCTAGTTTCCATTTTTTTTATAACTCCAATAAAGTTTTTAGATACACTCAAAATGACAATTATTTGTTAATATTTTTCAATATGCAACGTTTTTTTGTGGTAGAGAAATCATACCTATATTTCCACTTATGACCTTACTATACATAATTATTGACTAAAATTCTATTATTACCATAATACAAAACCATTATTATACAGCTAATGTACGGTTGGTTAGAACTTTGAACAAATAAGCAATGTGAAGCCATCTAAGTACTCATAAAGGCTAACGTATGTCCTTGTATAGTTTAGGTTTCAGCTACGCCGACGTATCGTTTAGTAATTTAATTTCACATTATATAAATATTAATTTACTTTGAAATCGTATACAAAGTTTTTAGCTTTCAGAATCCTTGAAAAGTTAGAAATAAAATAGTGATATTAATAATAAACACTAAGTTTGAAATTAGGTAGCAAATATTATTTGAGTTGGAATGACGCTTATCAAATCTTACCGTACTACGAGTAGAATCAATGTAGTCCGTGTCAATACTGTACATACGGATATACTTATTCCGTGGCAGATTATAGTTAAAACAACGCTTAATCTATCCAAATATAAGTATATGTAACTCAAAGGTGACTGACTGACATAGTGATCTATCAACGCACAGCCCAACCACTGGACGAATCGGGCTGAAATTTGGCATGCAGGTAGATTTTATGACGTAGGCATCCGCTAAGAAAGATTTTGATTAATTCTACCCCCAAGGAGATTAAATAGGGGATGAAAGTTTGTATGACGGAAGTCATTATTTCACGTGGATGAAGTCGCGGGTAAAAGCTAGTAATGAATAAAAAGGTTTAAATTTGATTAAAAAACCAAAACAAACAGAACTTCCATTTTTTGGAGGAACTTAAAAACACAGAATATTTTGTATCACAAGCAAAACAACGTTTCCTTCGGATAATTATTTTATTAAATCTTGTTCCAGAAAGCTGTGAATGGATTTTTCATGTAATTTCCTTATATTATGAGAGATTGAAGATTGTGGTTTACTTTTTCATTTTATTTACACAACTGTACGTACATAAGTATTATCTTGAGGATTGAAACGTCATCGAAAACATACATTTGCTTTAATTTCGTTTATTACTGGTAATTCTTTTTGTCACGTATTTACTTATTTATTGCATTAAATTACTTATCCAATCACTTATTTTACATAAACACATATGAAACATTGAAAAGAACTTGTAATCATAGATAAATTAGTAAGTAGAGATGCATAATTTTTATAAGATAAGAAGCTGTGCCTCGCGATTTCCCACGCGTAGTTCCCGTGGGAATTTCGGGATGAAAAATAGATGTTGGTCTATTCTCAGACCTAATAAATATGCTTACAAAATTTCATGAGAATCGGTCAAGCCGTTTCGGAGGAGTACGGGAACGAACATTGTGACACGAGAATTTTAAGATAATTTCAATCAGCTGATGAGCAACGATGAGCGTAGATGAGTCAAGTTTCAGTGGTAAGCATAATTAGGATATAATGGAGATGAGCTTAAGTAACGAAGTCGATAAAATTTACTTATTTTGAGAAAATGAACGAAGTTTACTTTCACTTTCATATTAATTTCTTAATAAAATAACATAACATAATCATTCACTACATCATCTCATTATAGTAACTGATCCCTAACTAAGCTCGAAGCTTGTATCTAGGGTATCAGAAACTACGCACACACTCATTCACACACACACCCAGACCGAGATAAACATTTGTGGATCACACAAATATTCACCCCGCACGGGAATCGAACCCGCAACCTTACGGATGGCAGTCCGGCATGGTGACCACTCTGCCATCGAGGTCGTCAAATTAAACAATTTACGGTGGATTATCCATAAGAATATTTTCGGTAAATTAACGTATCTATATATACGTAATAAATCAACTACTTACAACTATAATTACGAGAATGTTTTCCGAACCATTAACCCATGTCTATTTGGGGTCGGTTTTTCAGTTTAATCAGATTGGTGGAATGACAGTATTTTACGTGAAGTCACTGCCATCAGACCTTCACAAGACAGATGGCTATCTACGACATTTTTTGGTTAAACGAAATGTTAGACTTTTGAGGGCTCTAACTACCCGTAACGATTGTCGATGATGTTAGTAATATTACGAGAATATTTTTGGAAAATCCATTCTTTTTTAAATCACTAGTAGCACTCCGCGATTTCACCCGCGTAGTTCCCGTTTCCGTGGGAATACGGGGATAAAATATAGCCTATGGCACGCACTGATAAATTAGCTTTCCATTCGTGAAAGAATTCTTGAAATTGGACCAGTAGTTTTGGAGCCGATTCGTTACAAACAAACAATATAATATTTAATATTATAATATTAGTTTAGATAACACAATACTTACAAGTTATGAAGGAAAACGTGAAAACAATAAATATAATTCGATATTAAACCAGTACAATGTAGCTACATGAATATTTCTATTCATGGCTAAAAATGCCTATGCTAGTTCTACCTCAAATTGTTCTGTAACCCAACTCCATCTAAATCATCTCGATCAAATGCCAACGATGACGATAATGTACACGAAACCATCTGAATCGCTAGTAAGACATAATTATCATAATATGTATTTAAATGTAAATACACATTTCCATAATAATACGTCGTTCTAAGGTCTATTGTCATAAAACCGATCAACCGAAACATTTTTATCCACATTTTACATACATTGTACCATCTCAACGTATTTGAAATGTTCAATAAAATTGTTGTAAAAATATTCTTTAAACAGCCCTTTTATGTTTTATGATGTAAGATTTTTCAGTTGGATGGAGTTTACAGCTTATGGCCTTACATTTTAAAATATCAATACATAATAATTTAGTATCTGTTTGTGATTTTTTACTTAATATTATACGTTGCTCTCTCCATTATTCAGCTTGTTGATAATACTCAATTACAAAATCTAAGTAAAAACTGATGACTGTTTTAGTCAGGAATTTTCTACAAAAATGGCTGATTTAAACGTATTTGAAGTTAAAACATTAAAACACAAACGTTTATTTTTATAAATAAGTATAACGAAGATTTTATTTCTTAAGTACCTATTAAGAACGACTAAAACAAATAGTTGCTACATTTCCATCCACAACCTTAATAATAAATGGCCTTAATTTCCTTCCTAATGTAGACAGTAAGTAGTAAGTATCAATTAGACCGAATTGCCTAATTAAACACAAGCGTGACCTAAAACTAAATATTCTTGAACTTATTTCGTGTACACCTTACCCTATTTTGTCTTAATAACCGATGTTGTACTCCACTAAATTACGCAAACATTATAAACGAAGTTGATTGAATTTGATTGAAGTGCCTGCGAAATCTCGAAGTATAATTTGAAGACGGGAAAGTTAAATACGACTGGAAATGACGAATCGTTAATCTTGTACGTTTATGAAAAGTTATTTCGTGTTAAATACATTTCTGTTTGTATTCAAACGTAAAAATATATTGGAATATTTTTCTCATTGAGAGTGTAAAAATAAATACTTATAACTTTGTAACAGAAGTGCTGTAATAATTAGCAGATGAGATAACTGTTCTTGTAATAACTTTAACACAAACAGGCTAAGAATACAACGGTATGCTTTCCTAGTGAAAAAATCACTTTAGATATAACTGAACTGCAGTATGCCAAATTACCTACAGCTCCATTACCAGTAAGCACGAAAGTCAGAACTATCTCTCTCATAATTCGTGCCAGTAAGTGATTGAAAACAGGTTTTCCAAATTCAAAATTATGAACACAAAACTACTTGCTTTATGAACAAAAAGTTTTAAATTCAAATCTTCTTTTTCACTAATTTTAATCACTTTATCTCCGGAATGTCTACGAGGCATATAGCTTTACACGGGCCGATCCCATCAGCCAATTAGGACAGCGTTGGATACTGATATTCCCTCAATGAGAGGGTATCCATTATCCACTACACAATATACAAACCCTCTGCGGTTCATATATACTGAAAATGGTTAGCATTATGTGGCATTACCGGCATTATAACGTGTGATGAAATGTTACATTATGTATTTAGGGCAAGGAATTCAATTAGCTGTGCAAACGACAAAAAAGAATATTAATTTTTGTTTTAGTGTACAAATTGAAATGTTTTTGAACATAGTTTATTAAACAATTTATTTTAAACGTTGTCAAAGAACTTAATAGCTTGAAAATTGAGTTTCAGATTGCTTCATTTAAAATCTAATTTGTGTTTAGTTCTAAGTAAAATCTTGGTATTTTTATTCAAACTTCTGGTATTTCATTTACTTAATTTCATAGTATTTGTAAATTCATTCACAGTTTTAAATTATTAAGTCATAATTATACATAACCATTGCTGCAGCTAATGCAATGTCTACAACAGCTGGTTGCGACCTCTAAGACCTCAAAAAGATACTCTTTAGTCACACCTATTATGATAAAAATACTGTAACTCTTAGTACGTACCACATATTAATCCTTAAGGACATTCACTGAATCTGTAACAGAAATCTTGAACATTAGACAAGCGGAGATAGTCCGGAAATCGACACGGTCTTAGAGAACTAAGGTCCGTGTGAATTCGACTATCTAATTGAAGTTGTGGTCTACTAAATTTATTTACAAATACAAAGTTAAACTCGACTGGAGTCAAATAATTATATTTGTTTGACGTTTAGCCATAAACGTGGTTAGTTTTTGTTGGTGAAATTCAAATGGTATCGTGGGAACAAAGCTAGTGGTGTCGAATTTGACATACCCTCCTTAAAGTCAGATAAAGCACGAAAATTGGCTGAGATTGGATAAATAACATTTAATTATAGTTGTGAAATCGACGGTAAGTGTGATAGGAATCCTACTCGATCAATTAGGAATGTTCTAGAAATAGAATACCTACTAGAACTTACAAAGTATCGCCTTCAAAGTTAGCACCAATTATAACTAGTATCTAAGGTTGCAATATAACACCTATGAGTAACTTGTTAACTATGAGCGGTTATAGGTAGGATAATTAATTGGGTCGAAGTCAGCATTAAAGTTTATTACGGATAAAGCCGTATTATAGTTTACAATATGTTCAAATATAAGTTTTAGTAGGGACTCTATGATTGAAGTAATAAACTGAAAAACAGATTATATGTGGGAGAAATTTTGGCGCTGTATTTTAAAAACTTTAACGCAGATTTTGCATTATGATTTTTAGTCTAAATAAGTACATATTTTGTATAAATGTGAGTTATATTCACAAGAAATATACCAAAGTTGAAAGCCGTTTTTATGGTAAACGTGTAATAAGGTCAAACTAAATAATATATGGTTTCTAATACAGTTCGTCTATTACGTATGCAGTTGCATCGGTCGCGTGTTTCATTTCTAAATATACTTACAAGTGATATTTTCCATTCAACCATTTGCAGAACAAAAACCAATAAAAAGGTACAGTTTTGTAGAAACACCGTTTGAGCACGCCACGGCTCACACGAAAGTAAGTTTCTTTAAAAGAATTCCTATGTTAGAATTTCCAATGTAGACTTTATAAGTTTAAAGAAATATTTTTCGAAACTTTCACAATTTAATACCAGTTCTATATCATTACCTGTACAAGTTTCTATTGGTTTAATAATAAGGCTTGAAGACGTACCTCAGATTTTGTTTACATTTTTACGCCAAGATTATTTAACGTGTCTATAAAATAACCGGAAGGGTTTTACGACGGATTTTGATATTAGGCATTAACATTGACATTGGGATTAAATTTATAGTGTTTGATATTATTTTTCACTCATTAATAACTTCCTTTATTTTGTAAAAAAGTTTATTTTTGATATATTTTTACACTCTATTACATACAATCTGAGTCTGTTTAAGTCACGTGTGAATAGGTATCTTCTAGGCAAGTGAACTCCATCTGACTACAACATCGCTTTCCATTAGGCGAGTTACGTCTAGTAGTTTGGTAAAGAAAAAGATTAATCAAAACGTCAAAGCACGGTTGATTGGATCAATGGATAAAAAGTTAATTTAAAACTGCGTCTCCATTTACGGACCTGTCAATTATTCCCCGAATCGAAATCTTTGGTTGATAGCCAATTTCCGAAGATCTTTCCGATATATTTAATCAAGATTTCGCAAAGGAATAACGATGTAAGGAAAATTCAAATTGTGAGAACGTTCCGAGACAATTACACAAAAGTTTTGTAACAAGTTAGGTTTGAATGAACAATTACGATGCCTTTCAATTGAAATTGCTCGATCTAACTTTACACTTTGAATTTAATTAGTTATTTCTTCTTCTTTGACTGTCTACTCATATTTTTGCAATAATAGTATCGCATAATTGGTTATTGATTTCTAGAAAATATTGTTTAATAGTTTTAATAAATATACAAAAAAATCCCATACGGTCGCAGACCTATAGCTCCATACGGCCACGCTACATTATGAGATATATAAATAAAAATACTTACACTAAATTAGCTTTACTATGCCGCTCGATGTTGACACTTGGCTTGATAATATCAACTGCATAGCAACCCTCGCACATTCAATAAGGCCGATGACGTCACATGACCTAAATCTCAATAAAAAATATACAAGCATTTCCCTACTAAACCACATAAATAATCTTGATTTATATTAAAATGTCATATTGTACACAAAATTATGACCTAAAAGAAATTTGCTAAAAAACAGACAACAAAAGTTGGCATTTACATTGTGTACGAAATACTTTGTAGGTAACCAGGTACAAAATAAAGGCGTCGCCTCTGAAGGCTGTAACTTTAATTAAATTACGACGCTCCTCTGCCTTTTTACTTTTCATACCATTGACGTGATATACTGTTGGTGTTAACTCTTGGGGAAAATTGAAGATTGGTACATGATTAAGTTTAGCGCTAGAAAGAAGGTAGGTCTTGCGGTGGTGAAAAGGACAAAGGTCTTATTATGGAATTTTTCTATGGGACTGAAGGGTTTTTGATTAGGTTTTAGTTTCTAATAACTTTTATGATACCATGTTCTACAAAATTTTAAACTATTTATTTAGTAACTAAAATTGATAAAGTTTGCTATTCTTGATTTTTTGCTATCAATTTTGTGTTATAACTTGATATTTTATAACTTAAATATAAATGAGATAAATTACAATTTGAAGAATAAAGCCGCTCTGCTCAAAGTCAAGAATTTGGCTAAGCTAGTAATAAATGCTAAGATTATAGTGATCCTAAGATTGATTTCACAAACAATATTAATGATCCTCTTAATTAATTTTGCTTCGAAAATGGTTAATTTCACAGCGTTTGTTTAGTCTAAATTAATAAGGGAATGTTAACTTTGATACATTGTTCTGATAATTATAATCATCTTTATTACTTATAAATAGCTTTGATTGCATAAATTCATTCGTTATTATTTTTTATTGTATTTATTGATTCTTTCTTTCTCTAATTCCATGGAAATTTCTAGATAAACCTAGCTTATGTTAGTTTTTAAATCTCTATTTGTAAATATATACAGGAGATACAGTAGTACATACTTGCCGTTTGAAAGAAAAAGTAAGGAAAACATACTTTGACATTTATAAGATTTCTCGATTATGACTCAATTTATAGGTAGTAGAAATAGTTTATCAATATTCAATTATAAGTCAAGAAAAGTTAAATTCATATTGTTTTATTGGTTGAAGTTAAAACTCAAATTTTCGCTTTCTTTCATGTTTTATTAATAGAATATCAACTTGAGATTGGACTTCCAATACTTATCATAGCTTTTGGAAGTATCAAAAAATAAAACTTCGGTACTGTTTGATGTATGATATAGAGTAAAATAATCCGGAAATCCGAAGGTATTTTGATATAATGAGGTGGTACCAACGTACTACATAAAATTCACCAAAGCCCCTGCATCCTAAGTATTGTGAACCGTTTGTTTTGGTAATTGGATAGCTCGTTGGTTCCTTTTATTACCTCTGGAGGGATAAAATTAGTACACAGAACTAAATCCACTTAAATTGCTTTAGAGATTCATGGACGGAATGTCAAGTTGTGTTGAATTACTCTAATTTGTCTCTTGATTTTTGGTTTGAAACGTGATTTTCAGCAGAAATGTAGGAATGTTTTAAGTGTTGAAGACAATTATTATTATAATATGTGAAAATACTTTTTTTCTATATTGTAGTTTTTCTTTAGGTTTTCAAACACATTCAATGTCACTTCTTATTCTTTAATTATCAAATTTCGAAACGGTTTTCGACCTTAAAACTTATAATATGTATACAAATATACACTATGTCTGCGCTCACTATGTATTCGATAGTAAATATTCATTTTGTTTCCAAAACGAAATCTGTTTTTACACAAAAATCTTTTAAATGTGGATATTGGGATTTTTTTTTAAATAAACTACATCTTCCGCCTATAAATTCTGCTTCCTTCCATTACATCTAATGAAGGAGTATCTTTAACAAGAAACGTTGAAAGAAAATGGAAAAATGACGGAAAACAACCATTCAATTTTTCTAACTCACAACTTGACTTAAAACAAAACAAAACCTGATTTAAATCGTAAAACAATGGTAATTCTTAGGTTTTATTGAAGTTTTGTAAAGTAATAACTTTTGTAAAGAAAACAACTGGGTCACAGAGGTTCATGATATCTATTATTCATTTAAGGCCAATCAAATTCTTTGTTTTCTGGCAGTACTATTTGAACAGGTTTTTGAATAGTCCGAATATTTATAAGTGATATTAACCAAATTAGATGCCTGTTTGAAGCGACTCCAGAAAAAAATTAGTTAGTGAATTCTATGAATTTTTATAAACTGTTTCCATAGTAAGTTTTCTTTTTCGTTTAGTGTTTGTTTATGCCTATTTTATTTTATTATTTGAACCAATTTCAATTCGGTACAGTTGGTTTTTTCCGTAGGTTTTTTAAGTAAGTATGTTTTAATACATCAACAATTATTTAAAGTAATGTATGTCTGACAGGTAAACATTTAATATAAATTATACGATTAAAGTTAGTTTTTTTCCACACTCTAAGCTTGAAAGCCTTTGAAGATGCCGACGATATGACAAGCAAACTGAACACTATATTTAGCTCACCAACACTATATCGATTATAAATACCGGTTAAACTATTATAACACAATTATATTTAACATTTTACTCCAAATTACCCTTAATTACAATACCTTTAGGTCCATTATTTTTAGCCTAGTTATATCCGTGATAGTGAATATTATATCGTTATTATAGTAATAAGATTCCTTCATAATGTTTTACGAGGACACACCAGGTTGTTTATAATGCTGTAAAATTATTATTAGATGGTGCCATAAGCCATATAACGTAGTAGTGTCTTTTTCAGACGTTATAATGTTGGGTAAATTGGTGATAAATTTTACACGGAGATAGAATACAAAGTAGTACAGAATATGGTACTATATTTCCTAGTTTTAACACCCTTTTAAACATATTATTTTGTTGTTTATTTCCCTTTGTTAGTGTTAGCCTTCAGGGTATATCTTTTTCTCGTTGATGATATTAGTACAGCAAGTTATAGACGTAATGACCACGTTATGTGCGTGTTGGTGAACTCAAGTTTGAGGCATGTTTAGTAACTAACAAACATGCATCGTTTACTTTGATCTTTGAAATCACCCTTACAGTGTCACTTGTGTAGATACTAATATTACAAAGAGGAAAGATTTGATTGTTTGTTTGTAACGAATAGGTTTTTTAAAAATCTTTCACTAATTGAAAGCTGGAAATTTATCAGTGCGTGGCATAGGCTATACTTTATTCCCGTATTCCCACGGGAACGGGAACTACGTGGGTGAAACCGCGGGGCGCTTCTATTTAATTTCTTTTATCTACCTATATACAGGGCGTCCCGTAAGTAGTGGACCAACGGGATGTGGGGGATAGGGGAAAGCGTTACCTACCAGAATCACCAAAATTTATTGTCCTAGGCCTCATAGTTTAAAAGTTATAACGTTTTTTAGTAATTAGGTGAAATTATCGTACTATGTGCACATTTTTCTTAATTCTACAAAATCTATTAAGTACTTATTTTGATGTTATTTTTATTCAAAGGTTAAGAATACTTAGGTTTTTGTCAATCATTTATTGTGTCGTGTTTTTCGATCTCTCTGAAGTTTTAGTACAAACAAAGAGAGAACCAATATTTTTTCTTAATCTTTTTTAAGTCAAAGAAAAATAGTACCAAGAATTTTCTTTTTACGATCACAATAAAAATCGAAAAAGTTTTTTATGTGACCTTTCAATCCTTTGTTTCAAGTAATCAAGTATTTGTATTCAAAATGTAAGAATATCCACTTGTAGGGATATTGTCGCAGTAAAGTGCAAAAGGTCTACGGAAGGTCGGAGAGTTTTTTACTTACTAACTTGGTTGGTATCGGGAAATAAAAAGTTTTATGTTATTTTGTTTGCTTCCGGTATAGTTGGAAAAAAGTTAAGTTGGTAGCATTGTTTGTACAGTTAATTAAAAATGGTAAAATGATAAATGGGAATAATACGATGTTACGTATTTATATCGAAAGCGTTACCGGTTGTACACCTTTGTTATTTATGTTTTTTTTTAAATCTCGAGCTAGATTTTTGCACGTCACCTAAAAAATTAACTTTTATCAAACTCGTTACAGCTATTTTTCGAGGCCATTGATTATACAAATACTTATTGCTTTTTAAAACATAGTTTAAGATAAAGTAAACTATTACTGTGATGATGCTTTCATATAACTGATTTTGGCCCCAGCGACTGTTTGTTGTTTTGTTTCGATATCTTATATATCAACTCGAGTAAATATTATCAACTCGAGCTTTGCTGTTCAGCTCGTCGCAGGTGTGCTCGATGGTGATTTGATGAATACTAATTCAAGTTCAAGAATCTATATGGCACTATAAACTTTGGACAGTAATAAATGTATTGTTTGTTATAAGTATTATAACTAATAATAATGTTTTTTATAACCAACTATCAGCTTTTCAAGGTTTATTATAAAGCTAACATCGCCATTAATTATATTAGTTGTAGGCGTTCCTAATAAAATATTGTCGCCATGACTGTAACCTCAAAATAGTGTGTTTTTAATAGACTTCCCGCAACGTGATAGGTGGTATTTATAAAGGTGTGACTCAACAGTATCTACTTATGCAAAGTGCATCGTACTACGGTTTAAAATAGAATAGATAAAGTGTCACACTCTAGAAATAGTGTTAGTGTCTTGCTATATTTAAAGTTAATCGGTCGGTTAGATTGTGTTGCAGTACAAAGGCCTCTCTTCACTGATAATATTAGTAAAACGGAACAGACGTAATCAAATCACCGCGTATGCGTAATCTGTGTTGGTGATCTCAAACTGGAGTCCATGTTTTTAAATGCTATGTTGATTTTATAAGTAATAGGCAAAAATAACACGCTTGCATAACATGGTGTTGGTGATCTAAAATACGAACCATGTTCGCATTTTTAATGCTTGTAATTTTGTACCGTACCAGCCTGCTAAAAAGATTTCCCTACAGTAATCTGAAACTTTCACCTCCCATAATTTGTTAAAAAGATAAAATGTGAAAGTGAAAACTTTAGGCTCAATAATTTGATGAAAAAAAAAACTTTTGCTAACTTTTATACTAAGCCCACTGGATTAGTCTTAGTGCTGTCTCAGTAATGTGATAGGCTGCCTAGGATTCCCCTGGAGCGAGGATCAAATGTAATTTTATAAGAAGTTGAATATGTCTTGAACTTTTTCCACGAGCTCGGACGAAGCGTTTCGCGTTCACTTTCATCATTGAAACAGAGAGAGTGTGAAACTCCCTGCCAGTTTCTCTGTTCCCTGAAACATATAATCTGGGTCTTTTTAAGTCGCGAGTGAATAGGTACCTTCTAGGCGTGCACGCTCCATCTTAGGCTATATCATCGCTTTCCATCAGGCGAGTTACAATCAAGTGTAAGCCTATTCTCGCTTAAAAAACTTTGTTGTAACATATATATCTATTTATTCACTAAGTGTCAATATATTCTATCTAAAAATGATATAGGCAAAAAATAATAATATGTGATATCTCTTTATCGGTCGAAAAGAACCTTCCCTTTAAAAGGATAGCTTTGCATTTATATTCAGCGCTTGCTGCTACTCTTACGATGTCAGTACAGAAAGGCCTACTAACAATACTCACGAAACATACTCACAAAGGACCCAAATGATGCTCTTCCAAACATATTTCTGTATATTTTATAATAATTTTCTATTGAAGATCAGGAACCAAAAGTTCCCCGTATAGTGTTAATAGGCCTTGTATGTATATAATGTACTCGTAAAGGGCCAATTCTTCACAATTAGAGCTTTTATGTTTTGGTCCTTTTGTGCATACCTTCAAGTTAGGTTGAAAAGAAATATCGTATAGGTACAGCAACGCCCCGCGGATACACTTGCGTACTCAAGGTGAAAGAATTTTTGAAATCGGTTTAGTAATATCAGAGCCTATTCGTTACAAACAAAAAATTTTTTCCTCTTCATAATATTGGTATGGATATGCGGTATTTTAAGTCAACTCAACTGTCTTTATGAAAACTCCCGATTACTTCCAAAGAACGGAAACTAAAAAAAGACTAACTAAAAGTTTCACGGGTGAATTAGTTGATTAGTTGCGGATATTTAGAGTATGTGCTGTGCAGCGTATTAAATGCAGGCAATTATAATTAACCTAGTTAAGGGTTGAGCGATTTCATAAGATGTTACATTAGTCTAGTTAATATGTTAATTAAAACTAATTAGATAGATAGAAGCATTAATGATATACAAAACACAGAAATAATGTTCTACATCGAGAGAAAGTTAAGTGTAAAATGGGGGGTTTGTGGTAACAAAAGCAATTTTATACCCCTTTTAACACAGAGTGCGGAAATGTTAGGGCCTGCGCGGTCGAGATTTTCCTGCGTTCCTAAACATTTTCTTGCGTGAGTAAATGTGTATATAGTTTCTGATAATTCGCTCTACATCTGTATACAACAGCTATGTAGTAAATGTTCAGTTGCTTTGTAATATGATGTAAGAATTTTATCTGTACTAGTCTATATGAACATAATAAAAAGATTTGATTGTTTTCATTGAATAGGATCCGAAAATACTAGACCGAGTTAAATCATAACATAATCATTCACTACATCATCTCATTATAGTAACTGACCCCTAACTAAGTTCGAAACTTGTATCTAGGGTATCAGAAACTACGCACACACTCATTCACTCACGCACACCCAGACCGAGATAAACAGTAGTGGTTCACACAAATGTTCACCCCGCACGGGAATCGAACCCGCAACCTTACGGATAGCATGGTGACCACTCTGCCATCTAGGTCGTCAAAGTTGAAAAAATATTTCACTATTAGATGGGTTATTTTTCAGGGATTAACCTACTATGTTAATCCCTGAAAAATAACCCATCTAATACGAATAGTCCCAATAAAAATGTCGATCTGTCCCTCTAATACCGATGGTGGGACAGATTAAACACTATGAAATTGAATCGAGTTACAACCGTCAGAAACGGGGGGACAGATCAAACTTTTTTGTTTTATATTTTATCACTACATAGTATAAAACAAAGTCGCTTTCTCTGTCCCTATGTATTCTTAAATCTTTAAAACTACGCAACGGATTTTGATGCGGTTTCTTTTAATAGAGAGAGTAATTCAGTGGGAAGGTTTTTAGCATAATTTTATCCCCATATTCCTACGGGAACTAAGCGGATAAACCCGCGGGGCGCCGCTAGTATTCTATATTTTATCCTAGTATGCCCACGGGAGAGAGATCTACGCGGGTGAAAACGCGAGGTTCTGCTTGTAATATATCTGATCATGTTACGTTAATCTATAGACTACGTCATAGTATCTATAAAGCTAGTTATGTACACATTAATAACCATTATACCAACGCATTGTGACATCATCCAAACGATCGTTGTAGAAGTGGATATTTAATAACGTTGGACTGACCTATTAGACGTGATTTGATTACAGTAATATTAGGCTTTCCATAAAATTGTCTCAGTCGAAATATAACTTTTTTTAAGACAAAACTTATTATTAAGCCTCCAATAGATTGTCTGTAAAAAATACAATGAGCCTTATTTATTTTATTATGAAACGAAACGTACGTCATTGTAGACACAGGGATTCGACTTATAGTTACAGTCTCGGAATGAAAAGGTTCGTCACCTTAGAGTCAGTTTTCACTTGCACTAGTACTGCAAGAAACAATTATGCCAACATACAAGTGTATCGAAACAGTGATGCTAACATTGTAATAAATAGAATGACGTATGCTATCGAATAAGGTTTTGCTTGATTTTTCTATCCTTTTTTTTAAACACTGCCTTGTGCGCGCGGCATATAAAAACCTCTTTGATATTTTGCAATGATGACATTGACCGATTGACAATAGTTTTAACAGAAATAATAATGGCAGGTTGAACCAACAAGAAGGTTTTAGTTTATCAAAAATCTTGTTGACAAGATATTTATCCTGTCAAATTAGCACTGATCTGAATAATTTTGAATTTTATTATCGAGCAGTAGAACATTATTTTCCCTAACCCGAGTCTATTCTGTACCATAGTTTCAAAAGGTAATATGATTTCGCGACACATTATACGAATCAATTTGAAAATTGACGAACCTTTTCATTCCGAGACTGTACATACGTGTAAAAAATCCGTAAAAAAATAATTAATGAGCCCTATATAATTGCCAGTGAAAGTAATGTATTGGCAAGAACAATCCAATTCAGGGTATTAGCGTTCCTCACTGATGATATTAGTAAAGAGAGGAGGAACTCTAATGCTAAAGATAATCATGTTAAAATAGATCCAGTGTTTCGTAAAATGTAAACCAAAAAATTATAACTGCAACAAAATTCATGCACTAGTTTAATTTCAATGATATTATTATACTAGCGGCGCCCCGTGGTTTCACCCGCGTGGTTTCCGCTCCCGTAGGAATATGGGGATAAAATTATGCTAAAAACCTTCCCACTGAATCATTCTATCTATTCAAATAAACTGCATCAAAATCCGTTGCGTAGTTTTAAAGATCTAAGCATACATAGGGACAAAGAAAACGACTTTGTTTTATACTATGTAGTGATAATCCTTCGACATAATATATGGAAAACTACAACTAATTATAACAATTCCTATACAAACTTCAATTACGTAACCTCATTAGTATAGTATCAGAACCGTAATTATGTTACGTTGGGATACAAAATCGGTCTCAAGCGTTATGTAACTTTATTTGTAACGAAATTGTACAACAAATAACATTTAAACATAAACTACTAATTGAAACGTTTCAATTAAAATATTACACGTGGAGTGGCAAAGCGAGGACATAAAGAGTAGTGTATACTGTTCTAGAAAATACTATTTCAAACGTAGCGTTAGCAATTACTATGTAATTTATTTAATTCACTGTTTTATTTTGAGTAACCAAACGAAATGTATCACAGCAAAGCCAGATAAGGTTGATGTAAATGTATTTTTCTTGAGCGGGAATTGAACTCGCAATTTTTAGCAGGTGACTTTAGCTTTGAGGTCGGTAGTGATAATTGACACCGCTGCTTGTTGAAAATTTTAAAACTACATATTTATCCTAACTTCCTTACTAATATTATAAATGCGAAAGTAACTCTGTCTGTCTGTTGCCTTTTCACGGCTAAACTACTGAACCGATTGACTTGAAATTTGGTACAGGGGTAGCGTACGGTAGCGTACGTTTTATCCCGAAATTCCCACGGGATCGGGAACTACGTGGGTGAAACCGCGAGGCACAGCTAGTATACTATAAATATTATTTATTAACAAATTACAAAAGTCACGAAACAGAAAAAGATATTCTCTGATTTGTGACACAAGTCAATATATAAATGCTACCGCAAAAGAACTGTTACCAGTACAAACACAGCCTAAATGTAAATTTAATTTACCTGAAATGTATTCTAAAGCTTCAGCTAACTGTAAACTGTAATCTGCACAAATTACTCCAGTCATTATACTTTAAAGGAGCACTTGCAGTTATTACCCAAGCCATTGCAATGAGTCTTTTCAAATGCAAATTTTACCGTATTTACGTGTTTTTAGACAAACTACAACCATCTCTGGAATCTACGGGAGTGTAGTTTAACGTTGATGATAAAATAACTGATTAACATATACAGTATTATTATTGTGAGACCGAAAACATGCTTCCAATTTGTGAGAATTGAACATTGAACAAGGGTTGGCAGTATTTTATGAACCGGCTTTAAAAGAGAAGGTTCTGTGCAAAAATGGAGTATGTACGGTTGTGTGTATTTTTGTGGTTCATCGATAACTCCGTCAATAGTGAACCGATATTTAAAATTATGTTTTAGTTTAAAAGTTCATACTCGAGTTGGAAACATGATCACTAACTCAATATGAGCAGGAAATCCCATAAAAGAAAAGAAAATAATCATTTTTAGTCTATTATTTTTGCAAAATGTCGATTTATTTTTTCAAGAAGTTATTATTTTAAGCGCAGTTTTTATATAAAAAGTCGTAGGTACATATTACAAACGAAGCATTAATTTCTCTTTCCAAATGTATTCAAAACATTACTCTACCAAAGGTAATGAAATTCATTTAGGTTTTGAATTAAGTAGATATTGAAATGTAACATCTGAATTAGGGATTCAACAATGTTTCTGAACCGTTACGTTAATTTAGGAGTCTCTTATTCAATAATTTATCATTGATAAATATATAAACAGTGAATTTATTTTCTTTATCTACATAAAATAACAAACCTAACAGCTTTGATACAGGTCTTTTGATATTAGAAAATATCTGAATCCTCCGTAGATACTTCAATCGGCTGGGGATTGCAGTTATTTTCCGTTGTATCATATATTTGTTCCCACAATGAAAAGCAAAAGATGGTTTTAAAATGTAGCAGTAATCTATATTTTAATTCGCCTTAAAACATTTTTTTTCTTTGTAGGGATAAACTTCACAAAGAATTTACAGCAAGGCCCATCTCTGTTGTAAGACATCCATGCATATCAACTAGTTTTTATTAAGCATCTTTTCGATAAAACCTTTTATAGCAAGCTAAATGACAAAGTTAAAATGCGTGTCTAAGTTATCAACTTAATAATATATAATAAATAGTTATCCAATCATAATACACTATTATTAATAAGCCTATTATTTTGTTACATTATTTAGTTCGCATTACAGAGGTAGGTTTAGAGGCCCCATCTGGTGAACACGGGAATCTTATTAGTGAGAGCAAATATACAGAGCACACTTGAAATAATAACGTTTGAATTAAGCGGTTCTTTCATATTTGAATAACACGTTATATTATAATAAAATCAAAACAAAGTAGATTATACATGATAGTTTCCTAGAAATACGGTGTTAGTGCTGAAATTCAAAAATCAGAATCGCATTTGCATAGATATTTATAAGCACAGCAGTGCTTCGTGGTTTTTCCAGAGTATACCATAACATGACATAATCATTCACTACATCATCTCATTATAGTAACTGACCCCTAACTAAGCTCGGAGCTTGTATCTAGGGTATCAGAAACTACGCACACACTCATTCAAACACACTCAGATCGAGATAAACATTTCTGGTTCACACAAATATTCACCCCGGACGGGAATCGAATACGCAACCTTGAGGATTGCAGTCCGGCATGCTGACCAGTCTGCCACCGTCGTCGTATTTTTCATACATTTCAAAGTATTTTTCATTAATTATTCATTAATGGTGGTGTTAGTTTAAAGAAAAACATTGGAAAAATGACAATTATGATGTCACTCAGTGAAGGTTAAGTATGAATGTATTGTTTGGTTAGAATATCTAAAATTAATTGTTAAAAGAGTCTTGTCAATCGATACGAAGAAGAAAAAGATTTTTCGGTTTGTTTGTACAGTGTACCTATTAGACGATAAAAAAACTTAAGCCTAAAAAGATAGATTTAGTTTAATGGTAAGCTTTAAAAACAATGTCGAAATTTCAAATAGTAAGTGAAAACTATCTCCTTTCTTCTTATGAGGTATAAGCTATTGCCTATTCTCTAGTATCATGATATTTTTTAAGAAGTTCGCAGCCAACATTTGAAGTTAGTAATTTGAAAAAGTTTTGATCCAATATCTTAAACTTTTGGGCTTGCTTTGATATTGTTATCACAATAGTTTGTTAGTTCTTGGTCAACTTTATTTGCTGTAGAAGTTTGGCCATTTTTATACGGCTTCAAAATTTCGAATCAAAAAGTTATATTATTAAAAGTTAATCGTAAAAAGTGTATAATAAATTCCTTATGGAAAATCTTAGGTACTTATATGTTTTTTAAATACACATAAAGGTAAGTTTTTTCCGTAAAAAAGGCATTTTTCTTTACTATAACTGCCAAGATATTAACCGAAATTTATCTTTAAGTCTGAACAAGGTCTTAAGTTTTTATACTGGTACTAAGAATATAAGATAATGATGATAGAATTAGTTGAGATACGACGATAAGAATGTACATATATACTATAAAAATATAAAACAAAACAAATACAGTTTCCTTCTGGATTTTTTCCTAACACAGTAAATTGGAACTCTTGACTACCTTAAAATATTCAGAAAGCTTTTATCTTTCCATATTTTTCACATGTTTTCTAATTTTATTTTATTTTTATTTTATTTATGTTGTAGTACGTTACTTATAATGATATTGAAATCTTTTTTTATACTGTCAATTCTTATTATATTACGTCGATGTAATCTTCAATGTAAGCATGAAAATGTAATGAATATTTTTGTTTTTAATACCTGATTTCTATAAGAGATACCCGCAAAATTCCTCTATTTAAATTTAGTGCGAAATAATTAGGAGATAGAGATAAATGATAAAAACATTTATTTTAAACAAACCTTTGTCCAAGCGAGGTATGACCTCATAGCAGGTCAAAGGTATAACATGTTAAATCATAATGTTATATTTAATTATGTTCTTTTGTACTTAAATACTATAATAACGTCTAACAAATATCATCTAGTATCTAAATATGAATAACATTTTAATGTGTGTTTCGTATAATTTAAACTGAGTTTAGATACAAGTATCATGAATTCATAACATGATATTGTGTCTTTGTACGTAACTCACATAAAAACGTTTACTAACTCAATTCCAATTTTGAAATCTAGAATGAAATTAAATTTTATATCTATGTTTTTTACTCCACAGTTTCAAATCTGTTTAAAAATTGTAGGTATTTTTATACAAGTGCTGATATCTATATACATATATAAAAGAAAGTCGTGTTAGTTACGCCACTTATAACTCAAGAACGGCTGGACCGATTTGGCTGAAAATTGGTGGGGAGGTAGATAAGAACCAGGGAAAGGACATAGGATACTTTTTATCCCGAAATTCCCTCGGGAACGGGAACGGGAACTACGTGTGTGAAACCGCGGGGCACAGCTAGTTTACAATAAATGAAGCAATAACAGAGTGAAAAACACAAAATCAACAACTAAAAATCTTTGTTTGTTGATTAACAAAACAGTGTAACAATAGTGACATCCGCCCTTCAAATAGAAAAGTTGATTGCGTCCTATTTTAGGGCAAATGAAATAGATTGGCAATTTACCTGAAAAGGGTCGAGATTGAAAGAAGGGTCAAGCAGAGTAATTTGTTATAATATCGTTTATTTCTAAGTGATTATGTTACTTGTGTATCGGAAAATATAAGCACCTTTATACAAGCAAATATGAGGGTTTGAGATCGCTTACACACTTATAACTTACACTATACACCCTTATTTTGAAATTGCGATACCTTATCTCACAGCTAATGTAAACGACGGGTGACAATATAATAGTGAAGTTAGTTTTTTTCTTCTGCTTTTATTTATAAAGTTATGATAAGTCAAAGATTTTCAAAATCCCGCCGAATTTTATTGTTATTCTACACCGAACGCTGCGATACACAGCTGAGCGCGGTCATCGACCCGAGCCGTCACAGAATACTTGATAGCTAGTGTGCCGTCTGGTAATACGACATTTATTTTGTATTTTTTAACGATAAGTAATCGACTATCATTTTTGATATTTTTATTGGATGTATGGATTCAGTTACTGCTACAGATATTCTGATTTTAATAAGTCCCATATTTTCAAAATAGGGGTGTATATAACATATGTGAAAACATGTTACTGGTTATTAGTTTTTACTTTTATTTTGATCATGCACTTATTTAAGTTAATAAAACTGTTTGTTTTCCGAATAAATAAATTTATGAGAGCGTGTTAATCGTCAGTGAGAGGTGAGAGCCTACGTCATATAGTAAGATGTATGACAACACATACTTACGTATATAAAGTTAAAAATATTTACCAGGATTTTGTTTTATTGATTTAAAAAGCCTACAAGCAATATGGCTTCATTTCACTCGAGTGCAACGAGTAGGGATCAAAACAAACACAAACTCATTAATTACTAATAAATTATAGAAAATGTAGTACATAATCACTACATAGTATAAAACAAAGTCGCTTTCTCTGTCTCTATGTCCCTATGTATGCTTAGATCTTTAAAACTACGCGACGGATTTTGATGCGGTTTATTTTAATAGATATAATGATTCAGTGGGAAGGTTTTTATAATTTTATCCCCATATTCCTACGGGAACGGGAAGTACGCGGGTGAAGCCGCTAGTGAACAATAAAACACACATTTTCAATATTATTCTCTACCAAATAACTATTATTACTCACAGTTAAGGACATTAAATATACGAATAAAAACTCAATCCAATCATACATCGGCTCTAAAAGACACTGGACTATGATGGCTCATGTCCGTTTAATAGTGCCATCGCGTGACGACCTCGACTTACTTTCAGTGACAGAAGTTTGTGATCATCACTTGTGATAAGTGACGAGACCTTGTCAATCATTTGTTGATCACACTATGGTACGTTTAACTTGTGAATGATAATATTTGGCATAAAAAGGTCACAGTAAATGGCAAATGCCTTGGGTTTGAGATATATTCTTCTTTACATAACAATGTTAATGGTTACGAGTTCGTTTTCTGCTTTAGCCAAATATTGTTGATGTCTATGTCTTATGATATCTATGTCTTCTTGTCTTGGTCTGAGTGTTTTCTAACTATTATAAGTGATTATTTATCACGAACCTACAGAGAGAATCGTGTGATGCATTTTCCGAAGTATTTATAAACAAAAATACAAATGGACACATTAAGAGGTAATTAAGTAAGTACATCCACACTAATATTATAAATGCGAAATTAACTCTGTCTGTCTGTCTGTTACCTTTTCAAGGCTAAACTACTGAACCGATTGACTTGAAATTTAGTACAGGGGTAGCTTATGATCTGGAAAACATAGGTTGCTTTTTATCCCGAAATTCCCACGGGAACGGGAACTACGCGGATGAAGCCGCGGGGCGCTGCTAGTTGTCTATATACATATATATTTGTTGTCAAGAATAAATAAGAGTTTTGCTGAATATGAAAGTAGATAGTGATGTGTAATATCAGTAATTAAGACCGAATATTTATTTATAACAATAATCACCCTTTCAGTCTGTAGCCTAATTGCCACCTTTAGAGTAACATGATTCTATTTTTAAATGTTTTTATACAAGAACGTACAAGTGTTTTTATATAAGTACGCACAAAGGACTCAATTTAGAGAGGTCTACTTGAAGCAAACTGCCCACTTACAAGAACAGTTCAGTGTTTTACACGTAATTATGATCTCAATTTAAATACAATACTTATTTCTCGTTCTTATTTTAAAAAGTGTTAGAGTTTTCGTTACTGTGCTCTTTGCAGAAATATCGAGTGTTAGTTTTCGAACATTTTGTGAGCAAATTCTCAACACTCTTTTAATCGACTTCATAGAAAGAGGAGGACCTTAAATCATAGTGATTTTTTTAAAATACTATTTTAAAATCACCTCATTATCAATTGCTAGCTGTGCCCCGCGGTTTCACCCGCGTAGTTCCCGATCCCGTGGGAATTTCGGGATAAAACGAGTGTTCTTTCCCAGACCATAAGCTATCCCTGTACCAAATTTCAAGTCAATCGGTTCAGTAGTTTAGCTGTGAAAAGGTAACAGACAGACAGAGTTACTTTCGCATTTGTAATATTAGTAGGGATTAAAAAATACTTTCCACAATAATTAACTGACTTTTATGTATAAAATGTTCGGCGCAGCGTACGTGATTTCGCTCCGTTTTCCATCCTACTGCTTCTAATAGACTGTGAGTGGTTTCATGTCACAGCTAAAGGGATTAACCTACAATCGAACACATTGCTTTCTCGACAAAAAACTTATATAAAAATCACACGTCATAACCAGAGTCGGATAATGTTACTTGATATCTCTACTAATATTAACAGGCCGCGTGTCCGTGGTAAGTAATTTGTCTTGTCTGATTCATACAAGATACAATTTTCATGTAAATGAGAAGAACTTTGTCGAGTCTACATAAAAAAAATATGTTTTAGATTAGAAAAAAGCTAGTATTTACATAAAAAATCTTAAAATAAAACACTAAAACGGATTTTTAACGGAACCCGTGATCACAGAAGACTCAGGTCAGGAAGGTCTTCTGTGATCACGGGTCCTGTAAAAAATTCGAAACGTCGGAAAATGTAAAACAAAATACATCCACGACAAAAATCCGTTTAAGTGTTTTATTTCAATGTGTAGTGTTCGTGTAAATCAAAGATATCAAAATATGAAAAATCTTATCTGAACCAGACAAGACAAATTTCTTATCGTGGACACGCAACCCTAAGCTGAAGAGTTTGTTTGGTTGAACGCGCTAATCTCAGAAACTACTTGTCCGATTTGAAAAAATCTTTCAGTGTTCGATAGCCAATTTATCGAAGAAAGTTATAGGCTATAGAACATCACGGTTTGTCTAATAGAAGCCGGTTTAACCTGGGTTAAGCCGCGGGGCGAAGCTAGTTTGTCATATTACGAGGTCGTTGGTTACTGTTGATAAATGATCTAAAAGCTTTTTCGGTAATGATCTGGTTTGATATAGAGATCGAGTATGAAATTGGACAGTTTGTGAAAATGTATGGACGTATGTCGGTTTTGTTACGTGAGTTTTTTTCCGATTGAAGTGTGTTATTTTATAGATTTGGACATTTTTTCTGCTTTTTGGACGTGTCGGCTTTAGAATTCAGTTCAAAGAGGTTAGTTTGTGTATATAAAATACTAGCAGCGCCCCGCGGTTTTACCCGCGTAGTTTCCGTTCCCGTGGGAATACTGGGATAAAATGTAGCCTATGTTACTCAGGGTGAATGTAGCTTTCTAATGGTGAAAGAATTATTGAAATCGGTTCAGTAGTTTCGGAGCCTATTCGTTACATACAAACAAACAAACAAACAAACAAATCTTTCCTCTTTATAATATTAGTATAGATAGGAAGAAAAGAGAAAATAAATAATTTAATGATTATAACTTAAATAATAAACTATGTGTGCAAAATCCCATATAAATCTGTTTAGCTCTTCTGTAATTCTTAATTATGAATCCCACAACCTTTGGCGTAGCAGAACAAGTGGCGTAGTTCGTAGTTACATACTACGAAGTCAGCTACGAAGCCACTAATTCGTCTTTAGATAAAATAAACTAACAAACATTACTAACATTTCTAGTATTATATCATCAAATTAATGTAATGTTTATAATTTTGGAACGAGGTTCCTTATCGCGTGTTGTGAAAAGGGGCTAGACGGAAAAAAATCCTACGAAAAGTTGTCACTACACTTTTTTCAAATTTCGAACAGCGCGGCGCGCGTTTATTTTTTAGTTATTAAAAGGTAGGTAACCTATGGCTAACTCTTTTGAGTAGAAACTTTTTTGAAAATCATAATGATTTATTTTCTTCTTATTTTGACCATTGAAAATAATACTTTTTTTAAGTAACTTCGTTCTTACCTGGTGTCCCACGACACCACACTCGGTCTTTTTTTATCCCAAAATTTTTAGATATAATAAATTTATTAAGTGACTTTATTACATTTTCCATACAAAAACGTTGACACAATAGCTTCATTATTGCAATATTACAGCCAGCAAACGAAAAAGAAAAACATGACGTTTTATACTCGTATTAATGGTTGGCGACAAAACGGTACTTTGTAACACTATTAATATTTATTTAGCTCGTTATAAGGTATAGCACTTAAAGTTTAGTGACAGTGCCTTACAGCAAGACTTTACAAAGAGCTCGTTCTTTGTAAAACATAATGGATCACGTAACTGAAGATATTGTAGAAGCTTTTAAGGTTTTTTAATGGAATGATTAATAGATTATTGTGACAAAAATTCTCTCACTTAATGTATCTTTTAAATATATTTTTTTTTGTATTGAGTAGGTAATGTAATAAAGTATTGTGTGGATAACTAATGCCTAAAATATAAATATTTAAATTGTCTCTCTACTAAATGCTAAACAATATTAATAAATAACTTGTACAATTATAGTTAACATGAGACGTTACAACGCGGTTATTGTTAAGGTTTTTGAGATACCAAATCTGGATAAATAAATCACGAAAACTGTTCCTACATGTGTCCGTTATTGACTTTCAAACTATCCAACGGATGTGTCCAAAGTTTAGTTTTATTGGAAAAGCAAAAGTCCTATAATGGTTTTGGACTACTAAAATATTTTAACAAAATAGATAAATAATATTTTACATAAATACCTTACAGACTAACATAGATACAACATTTAAAACTTAAAACTAATGTGGTTTACATCTTTGGGTGTGTGTGTGCGTAGTTTCTGATACCCTAGATACAAGCTTCGAGCTTAGTTAGGGGTCAGTTACTATAATAAGATGATGTAGTGAATGATTATGTTATGTTATTTTTGCTAAATAGTTTACTCATCTTATCATCGCTCCAATCACGCCTCCTCAAGTCTCTCAACTTACCAATCACATCTGTTTACAAATATGTATAATTATGATATTGATATGAAATTTTTTAAAGACCCATACCGAGATAAATATTGTATATCACAAATTTAATATAAGGTGCAGATTACCTTTTCTTTCTCACTGAACTAATATCATCAAACAGATCTCTGTAACCTTTATCCCGCTGTAAGATATACGAACCGATGCTGTATCATTTCTTAATTTAACCCCATAAATATATTTAAATACTTTGATTTCATTAATTTACACAAACACTTCACATGGAGCCAAATCTATATTAGACACGGTTTTAATTTTAGCTTTACATTTCATATAGCAGCGCCCCGCGGTTACACTCGCGTAGTTCCCATCCCCGTGGGAATACAGAGATAACATCTAGCCTATGTTACTAAAGGTAAATGTAGATTTCTAATGGTGAAAGAATTTTTTAAATCGGTTCTGTAGTATCTTAGCCGTTTCCTTAGTCTATTTGTTACAAAAAAAAATTTTCTCTATATAATATTAGTATAGACGATTCATATTCTTTACAAAAACCACAGTCACAGAAACCTGCCTTATAAGACGTCTATACAACGCCAATAAATATATTACGACAAATAAACCTTACAAATATTATGTTGGTGTAAGTAAATCCAGTGAAGTGCGCGAACTTTAGCCAAACATCTTACATATTCAATTTCCTGTGCACAGTAGTTGGTACATTTGAATTACTGTATCTCTATACATTGTTTGCTGTATGTAATATATTGCATTAGGCTAAAAGCTTAAGCTTATACTTTCTTTATTCTAACTTTAACATTAAAAATACTTTTATTAGCTTTGTATTTGTTGTGTGTGTTTTCTTTTTTGTTTCATACCTTCTTTTCCAAACCTTTATCTCATGTTTATTTGGGGTATCCCATGTTTTCAGTTTAACCAGATTTGGCGGAATGTCAGTATTTAACGTGAAGCGACTGCCATCAGACCTTCACAACCCAGAGGACTATACGAAATTTTTTGGTTAAACCAAATGTTAGACTTTTTTGTTTCATACCAAATACCTTAAATTACACTATAGTTTAAATCGATATAATACATAATATGTAATACGTGGGAATAAATTAAACTCAATTATATATTTGAACGTAAAATCATTTAGTATGATTGAAAGTAAATCCCAAAATATTTGAAACAGACATAATTCAATCATGAACTCCGATTTCTTACTATGAATATTTTAGTTCTCAAGACTAATGCAAATTTTATATTCATCCCTATCGTCACAGAGACTTACGAGTATTTTTCTTTATTCCATACACATAATTCTAGACTTAGTTTTATGAATTTCTAATAATCGTCCTGTTTCGAACTCTAAATTCAATGAAAGTTAATCAAGTTACTTTATTTTATTTTTATTTATTTATTGAGGAAAGTTTACTGCTATAATCTTATTTATAATAAACTTAGAATAAATACATGATATGGAGTCATGTATGCAGAAGGCAAATTACAAGCTTTCACATATAGATATAGAGTAAAATGATATATAAAACTAAATGGATACATAGACATCATAACAATATAAATGTTTTTAAGTAATTAGCATGTGACAATACTGTATGAAGTTAAAACTACAAAAAAAAAACAAATTAGTTTAAGTATCAATCATTGCTTCATGTTTCACTACAAACCGAGCAAATAAATCAATATACATGTACAATATACACCCTTATTTTGAAATTGCGATACCTTATCTCACAGCTAATGTAAACGACGGGTGATAATATAATAGTGAAGTTAGTTTTTTTCTTTTGCTTTATTTAAAAAGTTATGATAAGTCAAAGTTTTTCAAAATCCCGCCGAATTTTATTGTTATTCTACACCGAACGCTGCGATACACAGCTGAGCGCGGTCATCGACCCGAGCCGTCACAGAATACTTGATAGCTAGTGTGCCGTCTGGTAATACGACATTTATTTGGTATTTTTTAAAGATAAGTAATCGACTATCATTTTTGATATTTTTATTGGATATATGGATTCAGTTACTGCTACAGATATTCTGATTTTAATAAGTCCCATATTTTCAAAATAGGGGTGTATAGGTACATAACTAGGTATATAACCACCATCTACTCGATGCAGATACTAACATTAACGGTATTGTTGATATTTCATGCGGAACAGATATGGCCGGCGCCTGAAACTATTGTCTTGCATGAAACAATGTTTAACTGTCATTTACTCTTGAGTTGGTTTAAAAGTGCTGTATTTTTCTGTTTTTAAATAGCATTTATTGGTTGTGTATATATTGATAATTAAACTATTTTTTTTTTTTTACTCTGTTATCTTTATTTTTCCTTCTAGCTTTCTTCTAGCTGTGACTATACTATTTATCTATTTCAACTTCTACGATTTCAATTTGATTACACAATATCTAAGTCACATTTAAAATACATTCTATAGTTTCTTTGTGACGATGTGAATGTTGGTATAATAAATACAATATTTCAAACACATTACATTATTATATAGTTTTTATAGTTATCATGGTTATTAGCACTTAAATTATTATGATTAGCGTCGAAATATCGGAAACTCGAAATAAATAATATACATGGTAAATATCCCGCTAATCATAATAATTTATATTACATTATTATAATTTAAAAGTTTCATCCATAAATAATATTAACGTTTAAAATGTTCTTATAATGATGTTGTATTCCTATTTATTAGAGCGACACTCATTTACGAGAAACGAGGTGTAAAAATATTAATCATTTCTGAAACAAAACGACTTTGTCACGCCATATTATCATTACGTTTCACTGCCAATGAAATTAGACTAGGAATTAGTTTGAAATGTTTAGTACTTAATTATATTTCAACATTTTATTCTTTAACAACATTAAGACAATAGGATGTTTGTAAAGATTGAGTAATAAATATTTTTTTTGTTATAAAATAAATGGAAATTAAACTGCGTATTTTACAAGTTTATTTCAAAAATCTTTTCGTTCACAATATGAAATTATCTTGGTCCTATCTGAAATTATCTTGGTCTTTAAAACTCGTTCCATTGATAATGTCTCTCTTGGTATGCTAGGTTTTTGTCTACCACAAGGTTTTACCAAAAGAACTTATTTTATTGATATCTTTGATTTACACGAACACAACACATTGTAAATTCACAATGTATTTAAAATTATATTCAAAATATTGAAGGTAGTAAACTTTTTACATTACTTTGTACAGACGTCTGCCATCTTAGTCTTCTGTGATCACGGGTTCTGTAAAGAATCCGAAACGTCAGAAAATGTAAAACAAAATAAAACCACGACAAAAATCCGTTTAAGTGTTTTATTTCAATTTCAGAACTTATTTTGTTTACAGATTTCATTTCGCGAGCTATTAATATGCGAGGATTTAATATAAGTAATTCTCCATGTGTCTACTGGTAGTAGAGGTTTTTGTCTACCACAAGGTTTTACCCAAAGGCTTTATTTCTATTTCTAAAACAGATTTAATATAATATTCGCACAGTGGTGGATACCACCATGAAAAATCGATACAGAAACGTAAAAATCCATATGTTCCCATAGCGCAGCCCCCATGATGGATTGAAACTCATTTGCCCCCAGTCCTAAAAAAAATACTCGAAGATGATATTAATATGCTTTTGCAAATGTACGTAGTATCATGATTGATCACTCTATGTACTTATTTAGCAACTACTTCGAAGATCAGATACTAGGCATTCCTATTCATACTCACATTCAGAACGAAAAAGTGATAAACTTTTACCTTTTTTAATGCGAAAATCACACCGCAACCCTATTTCACACAGGCTGGTTGTAATCCAGAAAAACCATAGCCTCTTTGGCTCTTAGGCGTTGAAAAACTCGTTTCAACTACCATCAAAAAAGGTTTTAAAGACATTCCTATTTCAAAATGTAAGTCGCAAACAAGAATAAAACTTTCCACATTCATTTCTTATTTAAAGGTATCAATTTTTCAAAAAAACATTTGACTCCGCTCACTCAAAATGGGTTTTGCCCCGCAAACGTAAAAAACAAAACGTTTTCGTTAAACTTTTTAACTGAAACATGGATATAGCTTGTTCAACTGTACTTTGCAAAAGTTACAGTTTAAGTTAAATCAGTTTAGGAACACGCAGGTTTTTAACTTTTGTATCTTATTATTAAATAAGTTTGAGTTTAATTATGCCACCTAATAAGTAACGGTTGCGATTAGGAATTGTTTATTTTTCGTCTGATTTAAATAAAAAAAAAACGTGTGGCACTCGGGGACTGCCGCGGTTAAGCTATTGCATAACAATTTTATCATCTAATTGTTTTTTTTTATTTTTGTATTGCAATCCTAACCTTAGAAATTTTGATGTTGTACTTGGGACTTCATACAATAAAAACTTTGTCTACATTACTATAAAAACTCTTTGGAAAATTTACAAAAAAAAGCTTAAAAAAAAGTGAGGTTTTTTTTCGTTACGGAATTTATGGATTCGGTCCCCGCGCTCAAGGCCCTCGATAGAAGCTATGCAATAGCTTAAAATTATGTGGATCCCGTCGTCAACAAATTAAAACCCAAAGCACGTCCAACAATTTAAGATACTGTCATCTTTTTATGCGTGAAAAGAAACGTTTCAAATATTTTTATACATTGACGTTAGATTTAAAACTTTTTAAGTAAAGTAGTTACGTCTTAATGTTCCATTCTCTATGCTCTAATACTATAGTATTGATTAACTGCTTTTATCGCAATCGATTTCCATGATTTATTTATTCGACAATGCACGTCTCAAGGCTCCCTAATAACCTATATTATGTATTAGGTTTTATTTTTTACAAAAAGACCAAATGAAATCGTCAAAATAAAATTAATTAAAATAAACATCAAATGCTATTTACCTTCTGGTCATTTTAAGTTATTGAACGAGTGTGTAGAAGTAAATGACTTTTATTATGAACTACATAAGACCTACATTCCAACAGTAAAAGCAATTTTAGCTTTTATAACATTGACCATTAAACTGTAGTATGGACATGTCATGTACAGGCTAATAGGTACTTTATTTATCGATGTAAAAGTGTACTAGAATAACTTATTTTATTATTATGACAGTCATTGTAGTAGTGACCGCACAAGAGATGCAACTTCAATTATACAACTGGCTGTGCCCCGCGATTTCAAGCTGCGTAGTTCCCGATCCCGTGGAAATTTTGGGATAAAACATAGCCTTCCCCGGACCATAAGCTACCCTTGTACCAAATTTCAAGTCAATCGGTTCAGTAGTTTAGCCGTGAAAACGTAACAGACAGACAGACAGAGTTACTTTCGCATTTATAAATATTATTATAGTCCTTACTAATATAATATACACACTAACTTATTTCAGAAAAAATTGTCTTCGTGTTTGAATCTTTAAAAGAATAATAATTCATACAAGTAAAATGATATTTGCATGAATTCTTTTAGAGAAATAAGTGTGTAAATTATAAAGTTTACTAGGACGATACCATGCAAATGCTAATACGGCCAAATAAATGACAGTGGGTTCGATCCCTGTGCGAGTCTAACATTAACATCCATACTTTTTATAATATACGTTTGTTTAGTTTCTTATACCCTAGATTCCAACTATAGAAAATAATCTAGTAAGCGAAGAGAGAGTAATTATGAATAATAGCAGCGCCCCGCGGTTTCACCCGCGTAGTTCCCGTTCCTATGAGAATTTCAGGATAAAAAGTATTTTATGTATTATTCTGATGTATAAGCTAAATTATTGTAAAGTTTCATTAAAATCCATTCAGTAGTTTTTGCGTGAAAGAAGAACAAACATCGAAACATCCACACTCACAAACATTCGGCTTTATAAGATTAGTAGGATGGTAAGTCTTATAATATTACTTATTTCTTAAATACAAATAAGTATATACTTACATAAGACTTATATATTATATAATTTTTATTTTATTTATATTTATAAGGTAGTAAATACAACGTCTATTACGGAATTGACAATCGCAATCTGTCATTCGCGTGCAATACCAGGAATATGGGTAAGATATTTGAATAGGCACCGACTACAATAGCATGCTTTTGAACTATTTGAAATATTCAATATCTCAGAGGCTACTGTGTTGTACAATATAACAATAGATTCGGACAGATTCGAATCGGTATTATGTGTAATCTATGTACTAATGTAATGAGTTGTTATAACATAACATAACATAATCATTCACTACATCATCTCTTTATAGTAACTGACCCCTAACTAAGTTCAAAACTTGTATTTAGAGTATCAGAAACTACGCACACACTCATTCACACACACACCCAGACCGATAATTATAATTGAATTTGTTTTTTAAAAACATTATTTTTATATACATGCTGTGCCCTACGGTTTTACCCGCGTAAATCCGAATCCCGTGAGAATTTCGAGATAAAAAGTCTTCCATGTATTATTCCTAGTTATAAGGAACATTTGTACCAAATTTCATCTAAATCGGTTCAGTAGTTTTGGCGTGAAAAAGTGACAAACATACACACTTACACACTCCCAAACTTTTGCATTTATAGTGTGATTGCTATTAAACGTTGTAAAAGTACTTTTAAAGAAAACATATTATGTTACGGAACTTTTCCTTACCTCAAGATTAGACCCTGGTTTTTGTGTCATTACAAAAACATAATCCTACGGAATTATTCTTTATCCCAAGATAAAATGGCTGTTGCTAGCCGTCCGCTAGAATGGACGTTTAATATAATGTCATTCGTTCGCTAGTCGGATGAATAAGATTATATTAGTTTAGACTGTCTAGTCGTCCAGTAATTCGGACGACTGATATAATTTTATTCGTCCGAATTACTGGACGACTAGACACTTCGAGATAAAATACCCTGATTTTTGTGTCACCAGAACAACCAGCAAAAGATAAATTTAAAGATTTTTTCACCAAATTCCAACCAATCAAAGTCGTTGAAGAATTTCAATTAATTTACTTGACTTGAAAAGCAAAGGATTGGAAAATTGAATTTCTTTCATTGTTTGTGCAGAGCTTCCATCGCTCCCGGATAGTTGAATGGTACCTCTTCTCACTGTTTAATATACCCTTGTTACTTTACTCTATCTGGGCTTGAAAGGTAAGATCCGATGGGCGCTTTATATTATCTGTTTGGTAGTTTACGTTAGGTACGTTAAGTATTTACTTTTGAAGCGTCTTGTTTGAGTGGTAAGGTTTAATATTTTGTTGACGATAAGATTTATTAATTTTATGTTAGTTGGATAACTAATAGTTATACAAAACATGAGAACTACCTTAAATATATATAACTTAATGGTGACTGAATGACTGACTGACATAGTGATTTATCAACGCACAGCCCAAACCGCTGGACGGATCGGGCTGAAATTTGGCATGCAGGTAGATGTTATGACGTAGGCATCCGCTAAGAAAGGATTCCCACGGGATTGTGATATACGCGGGTGAAACCGCGGGGCACAGCTAGTTATCTTATCAAATCACTATACTTTTTATTGTATATAGGTGATAGAAGACTACAGCACAGTATTTCTATTACACTAGTAGAGATTTTCTTTAGGCGACAAAGTAGTTCTGTACACCAAATATATAATATAAGTAAATAAAAACATCGAAAATAAATATTTGTCAAGTATTTCTTAAATGAAAATCCCGATTGAAGAATGAACCCAACATTTTTATACAAAAAATCTAAAGAATCTGCAATTTTCTTTTTATTAGAATTTTATTAAATTTATATTACAAGTAATTCAAATATTGTTATCAATTCCTTCGATACATTGAAAAAATACCTTTCTTAACAATGCTTATAAACCAATTATTAATAGACTTTTAAAATATCGTCTCCCAAAATTAGAATAGTATGGAATTTTAAGATAAACAAGCATTTTCCTCATTCACAGTCACAGCTTGTAAACAACGTATTATAAAGCCGAATGTTTGTAAGTGTGGAAGTTTGGATGTTTGTTCTTTGACGCAAAAACTACTGAATGAATTTTAATGAAATTGGTATGGTACAGATGTTCTTCCTACCCAGGAATAATACATACGATACTTTTTATCACAAAATTCTCACGGGATAAGGTTCCACGCGAGTAAAACCTCGGGAGCACAGCTTTTGTACCATAAAATGTAAGGAATATACGCAAATCATAATACATCGTAAACATATAAAAATCTTGTATTATAAACGAACGAGAGTATACAACACTCGAGACGAGACGAAGTTTAGATTCTGGATACGAAGCGGCATTATTATTATTTTCATTCCGAAATTGAATAAGGATTTGACTTGTGAAAACCTTTCTAACTTATAGCAAACTTTACGTGCGGGCTTAGAAATTGAGTCTAGATATATTTGTAGTCAAATGTTAGAAGTTTTTTCGTGTTTACTAAAGTAAAATGCTATAAGTTTATCGATTAGTGTTTTATGAAGTTTGTAGTAGATCTAGTAGTTTGAAAGATCTTGATGCAAGTTAAGAAAATCTCTTAATGATCATCATTAGTGATTTGAGAGGTTTTCAAGCAAGAAGCAAAATATTTTTTCAAAGATCAATCATCGTAGTGTAACATTACTGCTGCGTTTTACCTTAAGGGTGACAAATCTACATCGAGCTGTGCTGCGCTGGGTCGAGCTGTGCTATGTTTGGTTAACTCGCTCGCCATATATTTGAATGAGGATACAATCAAAGCATGCTGTGCTGCGCTGGGTGAAGCTGCGCTCTGTCTGGAGTAAAAATAACCTAGCTTCAGAAACATAGCACAGCTCAACCCAGTACAGCGCAGCACAGCTCGATGTAGATTTGTCACCCTAAAGGTTAATTATAGTGTAACCTTACTGGACATGATTATGCCACTGCATCTCATAACTGAGTGATGAGTACATTGCAGTGACGTCCAAGGTAATATTGTGAATAATTACATCAGCAGATTATCATTGCTTACTATGTCAGTCATCTTAATAATCTAAACCATGTATTATATGTAAATTAATTACTAAATTTCTACTATGAATGAATGATTTAGGACTCATTATACTACGAGGTTGGAAAACATTGTCAGAACCTTTTATGAGTCTAATCGCAGCATGCAAAAATAATCTAAAATAAAGAAGTACTTTGCGAAAAAACTGCCCACTTACAAGTAAAAGTACACGTTTCATAATAAATAATAATCTATAATATAAAAATGAATCGCAAAATGTGTTGGTAAGCGCATAACTCAACAACGCCTGGACCAATTTGGCCAATTCTTTTTTTGTTGTGTTTGTTATTGTCGGGAGATGGTTCTTATGTAAAAAAAATTGGAAAATCAACGGGAAAATTGGTCCCGTGCGAAGCCGGGGCAGGCCGCTAGTATAATAATAAATAAATCTTAGATATTATTAAAAGAAGCAGAAAAAGCTTATTAAACTAAGAATTCACTCAAGAAAGCACAATCCTTTCTCTTAACAAAAGTGTTCTTAAATCTTAGAAATCTCGTGACCTTTGAAATGTACAATGAAACTCCACGTGCAAAGCGTACAAAGTAATAATCACAAGAACAAGACATTTTCCCCTTTTGCAAACATCCCTCGTAATCGTAGCAGTGCATTAGTAGATAGGGTGAAATAAGAGACAGTTTTCAAGCGTGTTTTGTTGAAAGAAAATAGAGTTTTTAACACTAGTGCTTTAACTAAAATCATATGAGAGGTGTTGATGAGAAAGTGATCTTTTATTCAGACTTTATATTGTTTGTAGTGTTTGCGATGTTTAGTTATTATTTTCGCACGAAAAGTCTAGACTAGAACTTTCGATATTAAACAACGTTATGGGATTTGATTATTTGGATGTTGTTTAAAACGTTACTGATAACATACACAAGCTAGTGGCATGTATAATTGTACATATAACAACTGCCAGCTAATACGCTGTGCTGTAGGTTCCGGTTTCTATTCCGGAGATAAGACTTGCAAGTTACTTTGAAACATGAATCAGATTAAATAGATAATCACCGACTCACATAAAAAAATTAGGCTATCTCTAAAAAAATACCTAAGTTCTGATGTGGGATCACAAAGGCTAATACTTCATATTAATACTTCTTCAATTATATGAGTAATAGTCATAAAAATGATATTATTTCATTCGGATAAATTTTGTTGTAGGTGTATTTGTTTATTATAAATATTACTACGGGCAATAAAGTGAATCGTTTCTCACAGCTGTCTGTGAGTCAGCTTACTATATTTAATTTGTATGATTTATATTAAATAGTGGAATTATTATGATAAATTGCTATATCAATGTTTAGACTTAGTTTTAAAACACAAAAATATTTTTAATCAGCAGTTAAGAAAATTTATTTACAAAGAAAGTTATTTTTACCCTGATATTCAAGTAACAACTACTAAAACAATTAAATAAACAAACGATACGAAAAACGAATCAACTTTAATGTCCAATTACCTCTTTAATAAACATTAACATCACCGAACAGGCAATCTCAATTTAATCCTCACTTAAATGAAGGATTTAACTTCGTAATCCTTATTTCATTTCGTTAATTGTTGGTTAAAACAGTCACTCAATCGGGAGAAACTAATCTGTTTAAACTAGTCTGTTTATCTACAACTAGCTGCACCTCGCAGTTTTACCCCCATCTCTTACGAATTTTGGGATAATAAATGTCCTGTGTTATTCCTAGTTATAAAGAACATCTGTACCAAATTTTATCGAAATCAATACAGTAGTTTTTGCGCGAAAGAGTAACAAATATCCAAACACACAAACATACAAATTTCGCATTTATAATATTAGTAGGATACTGGTATCCCTAGAGAGAACATCGATGCCTGATTAGCAAAGTTTTATTGCACATAGTTCATCCTTGGTTAGTTGCTCTGCGATTTATTACTGCCAGGCTGAACATGGGATTAACTAGGATGATTATTCTTTGTTTTGCGGGGGAATTATAGTTGAGATTAACTTGTATATAAAAGGTTATGTGAGCAAAGTTTAGGATGTCCCCAATATAATTATGGGCAGATGATATACCGGGTTAAAAAGATAATTGTTATTGACATTTAGTTGGTGACATCATCTCGTGATTCAATGACAGATATATAGCAATTCTAAATTCAAAATTCTCTATATCATTTGACGTAACTTTTTAAATTATGGAATGCCCCAGGCATTCTATAATTTAGACGATTGTTTAGACGTTTCCAAAAAAATATTCATATAATGATTGGTCAAATGTTACTTTTTTAGCCCCGCTGATACGAGTATGTTAGTGAAAAATAATGTTATAATAATGTAGGCTCCATTACGTGGGAGTATTGTATATTCAATGACGTGTTCGAGTGTGAAGTTACTGACATTAAACATTGTCAGACTTACTTAATGTCACATACGGGAAATGACGTACGTGGCTTTTAAGTAGAACCGTGAGTCATGCTCGTGATTTGAGAGTCATAAAAATATGCATAACTAGCTGTGCTTTGCGTTTTGCTCATGTAGTTCCCGTTTCCTTGAAAAGCGAATGATACTTTCAAAAAATGTGGCTTTCTAATGGTAAAAGAATTGTCAGAATCGATTCAGTAGATCCAGAGATTTCCCCTTACAAACTCACAGTTTTTAATATTCGTTAAAGTAAATGACTGGGAAAAGTAAATAATGTTCACAAAAAGTATTAAAATTTGTAACAAACAACGTCTTCAACAATAAAACTCAACGTTATATTTGAACACAAAAACTAAGAAAAGATCTAAAACGAAACGACGAATACAATTTATTAAGAAACGTCGTGAAATAAAACTGAGAAACGTCTGTAAAGGTTCACCAAAAGCGAGCAATGCGAGCATTCAATAAAAACAATACTAAACTGTACCTGTTCTTTGTCACATAACCGTTACTTTTGAAAGCGAGCGGAAAAAATATCAAGCTTATACCATTTCACAACGAGGTTTTACTTTATAGCATTGTGTATCTAAAGTAATGAGTGTTGTCATTGCGAAATGTGGTCCAATAAAATGTAGAATAAAAAAACCTGTGTTATTTTAACCTACCTTTTGAAAGGACTGTAATTTGTTTGTTAAGCCTTTGACCTAACTTTGGGGTATGGACCACTGTAATGCATGAATGAATACACCAGTGTTTAGATAGACAAATTATCTTTATTTTGTATTTTTTTGTATTCTGACATAGAATTTAATTTACATTGGATGTACCAACGCTCGTGTTTCAGTGCTTCTTTAACACCCTAACTTAATAAATGATTCTTGATTTGATTTCACATTGCTAAATGGCTTGTTTCTTATGACGTTATTTTCAAGAATTTTGCTAACTTACTTATTTTGTATCGGTTTATCGGAATTTATACTCCATTTCATAGCAAATAGGCTTATGGGATTATATAACGGAAAAACATCCAGTTCCCATGGATTTGTTCTCATATCCAAAATTTTTTCCTGGTAAATTTTGGTTGATACTTGATAGTTTTACTTAGATAGAATAAAGATAGTATGTTGATAGCTTATAAAGTATTATAGGTGTTTTAAGCCACATAACAGATTCGTCTAAAACCGAAAGTAAGTATGTGCTATTTGACAGACATTACATCTATATAGAGTTACAAATAATTTAAAAGAGTGCTTGAGAATTAGCATTTAACTCTATTAATTTAAGGTTTTAATTCAGTTCTTAGAATAAGAACTATCAAACATTACGAAATTGTTTTCCGGACACTTACTCTTTATGTGACGTCGTCAAACCAAGTCGTCTCACCACGAACTCAAAAGCGTAACGGAATCTCTAATAATTTTCCTAGAGAGTTACGTCTACTCTAACTTTCTGGGCGTATTTGAGCGTACAGGTAGATTGATCGACTTGACAGTGACAAGATTGCGGAAAAAACATTCTTTCCCGACATTTGCTTTCCACTTCCTTTGTGGTTCAAGAAACAATAAGCGATTATTATCACGCCCTTTCATTGTTTGAGTAAATTGAATCGTATTTTTGTTTCAATAGAGTACTTTTTGTTACTAAACAGTAAAATCTGTTGGTATGTTTATCACGGCCAGGGTGCTGTGAGTGTAGTTTCTGATACCTTTGATACAAGTGACAAACTTAGTTACTTTAATGCGATTATGGAGTGAATGAATTTGTTATGGATGTGATTTCTATCCACTAAAACTGTAACATTAATTGGGATAAAGGTTAGCGCCCAATTTTCTATTAAATACTATTCAAATCTCAGATCAGAACAAACAGTATTCTATTTACAAATATGCACCGGAACCAAAACCACTCGTGCAATTTTAACTGCTCCGTGCACGTTGAAATTTCATCATGCGCATATGCGGTCAAGCATTTGCCTGTAAACACTGAATTCTCGAGTAGTCGACTGCTCTTGTGCAGTTTAAACTGACTTCTCTCGATAAACGATGGTAATCAATGATAGCTTTAAATTGTTGGCTATGAATAGAGCTCTTTTCTTATTTTAAACTTTTGAGATGGAAGTTGGTTCTTTTGTCGGTTTATTACCAAGGGACCCCATGAAATTGATCCCACGTGGGTTCCATTGGTAACAAAACCCTTGTCAAACTTTCAAGAAAAGAGATTGGGTTAGTCCGGAAATACCGTGCGATAATTTGTTTTATAGAAAAGTAGCGCAAAGTTTTGAGAAAGGTACATTATTCTACTACAACCAATTGGCAGTCACTCCACGTAAAATACTGACATTCTGCCAAATCTCTTAAAACTGAAAATTCACACCCAATAAGAGAGGATAAAACTTTGGAAGAACAATTATTCAAATGATGAGAATGGATTTTTAGCGTTGAGCGATAACACAAAGCTTACAAGCTCTCTTAGCACTCAGTATAACAAATATATTATCTTAATATGGTTACTCATACTCATGTATCCTTACTAATATTATAAATGCGAATGTAACTCTGTCTGTCTGTCTGTTACCTTTTCAAGGCTAAACTACTGAACCAATTGACTTGTAATTTGGAACAGGGGTGCTTATGATCCGTGGAAGAACATAGGCTATGTTTTATCCCGAAATTCCCACGGGAACGGGAACTACGTGGGTGAAACCGCGGGGCGCTGCTAGTAACTCTATAACTGGCGTTCTGTTGAAACCAAAAATATTTAAGTATTTTACGTATGTATTTATATAAACAATAATTAACTAAGTGTTGAAAGTCATCATTATGCTTATAAAAAAGACTACGTAATTTGTACACAACGGGCGTCGCAATATAACTTCTAATTTGTATTAATTAAGTTAAAAGCCTTTATGAGCAATTAATAAAATTATTTACATTTTACGTGGTGTGGAGTATTATTATAATTTTATACTTCTAAAAACAATTTACGTTGATAACTCGTTTGCTAAAAAAATTGTAAGGATATATAATACTAGCAGCGCCCCACGGTTCCACTCGCGTAGTTCCTATTCCCGTGGGAATACAGGGATAAACTATAGCCTATGTCACTCGCTGACAATATAGCTTCCCATTAGTGAAAGAATTTTTATAAATCGGTTCAGTAGATCCCGAGATTACCTCTTACAATTAAACAAACACACAAACTTTACTTCTTTATAATATTAGGATAGAAAAAAAATACACAATATCAGACTTCTAGAAGCAAACCACTGGGAATAGAGCGGTGAAACGCTGTTTCATTTTATGCTTTAGAAAGCACTAAGATTATTTTGATATTCAATCATTTCATTAATGTTTGTTCAAATATACGTAAATTCAGAGTCAATTTTCATTTGTAATCGACAAATGAAAATTGACTCTGTATTTATATCTCTTTTAAATAAAATACGTTGCGGTACTTTTTATTGATTCCAAACGCAATATAATCAGAAATCTCAATTGAAAAACAAGTACTAAAACCTATTACATATTGTAAGTACAGAACAAATGGTATTGATGACATCATAACTATAAATGAATCGTTAGAAGTGCTAGTTCATATGAGTACCATTTCACATTATTACAAAAAATATAGACCAACTAGCTGTGCCCCGGGGTTTCACCCGCGTAGTTCCCGTTCCCGTAGGAATTTCGGGATAAAACAGCCTATGTTCTTTCCCGGAACATAAGCTACCCCTGTACAAAATTTCAAGTTAATCGGTTCAGTAGTTTAGCCGTGAAAAGGTAACAGACAGACAGACAGAGTTACTTTCGCATTTATAATATTAATATAGTAGGGATAACAATTAAGGTTTTATCCATTAAGAAACACATCGAGTACTTTCATTTATTGTCACAATGTCGTCATCACCCTATATAATAATCATATAAGTATACAAACATTCACAAAATTTGTTTGGTATGAGTAAGCGGGTAAATCAAATAATGTCTTTCACTGGGACAATTGATTAGCCCTGATTAATACATTGTTCAAAGTTTTTCTGCGCCCAAGAGAATAAGCAGATAACGAGGAAACAATGAGTTAATTATAATTAGTGTTATCTTAATAAATCCGTACGAACTTACGTAAAAGAAAAAAATACTTATTACATGGTATACATTCACACAATTCTTTGATAAGATTCTATTGAAAGAACCATAGTGGCTAGTTACGTTCAAGTTATAGTTGAGACATAGCCTTTAAAACACACGGCTAGCTACTTTATTTTTCGTATTTTTTGTATTATGTGGTTTTTAATAAAAGTTTTTTTTCCTTCTGTTAAAAGATAACGTATTAAATAAAGTAGGGTGTAAATTTTAGGTCCTTCAAAATAACTTCAATAGCAATCAAAGTTTATACTGAAACTTAAATTTCGAACAATTGGAACGACAACTAGTTATATAATAAAAACAAAAGAAAACAGTTTACCTATGATGATAATACAATTGTTAAACCTTACATCCATTACGTATATTCTAGTAGGTACCTTCATTTTTATATTTATACTCCGTTCTATAGAAATGGAAGATTTTTTGGTGTGAATAAAACATATTCAAGGCGTACCCTTATTTACAATGGAAAGTAATACACAAATGTGTGTCCCTTGTGTACTGTAACAGATATATTTATGCGGAAACGTTGACAAATATTATTTATAGACAGTACATTCTTTTCAATGTTATGGGGTCTGTTTGAACTGTTACCGTTTATGCAAATTTATACCTTATGCTGGTGATAATAAGGTGTTTTTTACATTAATCTCTGAAATGATTTTTAAAACAATTCTTGACCATTAAAACTTTGTCATTAGAGATAAAAATAATGATGTCCTTATAATTGAATGCCAATTTTAACAAAAGGATTAATTTCCAAGCTTCGAATACGAGGTAAATATTTGTAAATGGGCAGTATCTGATTCCCTAAATGCAGGTAATAAACCTAGTTAGAGGTTAGCTGCTGTGTGAAAATGATAGTAAAGATTAAAAGAAATAATGTTTCATAAATAAATATCACAAATCCTCTAACCCTTAAGGAAAGCAATAAATATTATTTTATCCCCAATGCTGGCAAATCCATAGATTCCTTTGGGTATAAGTACCGGGAACCTAGCCATAAACCGAGGAATCCCAATGGAATACATGAAAAATGTACACGTAATTCGATAAACATTAAAAAGATATAACAGGATTTTCCTGTATCAGTTTAAGATTCATATCCCTAACAAGACTCAGAAATAAAATCTCAGCAGCCAAAAAAACGTAAGTAGGTAAATCATCTTTTATGGAATATTTTTTTCTTTGTTTCAGAATTTAACATATCAGCATGTCAGCACCAACTACAGACAGCACGGAAGCCATCACCAACTCCGGCTACGGCAGCAGTGACGAAACAGCCAGCTTACTCGTCACTGCACCAGCTGTTACCGTCATTGTACCACCAGAAAATAGAACGGTAAAACCTGTGCTGCAAAGACAAGACTGTACCACCCATCTTAGACCTCAACTCTCAGGTGGGCCCGGAAGCGAGGAAAGTGCTGCGTCCATCCGTATAGAAGAACCTGCTACCAGAAGCGTCCCTGACATAGAATTACAATGTCGCGATCAACCAGCAGACCGCCCACAGACGCTCGTATCACCCGTAGCAACATGCTCCCACCGAGGGTCAGTGACTTGCCAATTAGTTCCACAACCATACGCAAGATGTCGCGTTTGCGAACGGAGACAATCTACGGCGCCAATATCGGCGCTACAACTAGCGCGCTCTGTGTCGCGGGAAAGTGTTCGATCAGCTTTGCACTACCCTTGCGGTTGTAGTTCACTCCACGCAGTCAGTACGTGTCCCGTCATACAACCACCAGCCTTATTGTTACCAACAACAAGTACGAGAATCATCCGACAGAGTTCGCAGCCCGAGTCTAGCGCATGCGCGGCGCACTGCCCTCATCATGCCCACCAGCACCCTAGCGCCTCACTGCGACAACTGAGGGAACCAGGAGACGGCATCGCAGGCATTGCGGCCGACTCGCTACGAATCAACGGAGGGATGCGACCCTTCAAACAGGTAAGTTCCGAAACCGTTAGATGGCAGCACACATTCCTTCCCCTAACCATTTTATCCTACTTTTATTATTTATGAACAACATTACAAAGGATATCAAAGGAGTGAAAGGTATCTATTAAGAATAAAATCTTGTTATAAGATTTATTAATTGCTGGAAGAAATTAATGAATCGCGGATTAGTGATTAAGCTTGATTAATTTGTTTCATAATAATATTCAATGCCTAAACATTTTGTTTTATCAAACTTTTAAACATGCTTAAAAAAGTTATAAAGTTTTGATAAAATAACAAATTATTTTTAATTTCAGTCGAGAAGTTAATATAAATTGCCCCTTTAAGAGGGAAAAAAACACCGGATAATTATTATTATTGCCTTAATGAGGTTTTGTGCAAAAACTAAGTGCAAATGACGACGGTGTTTAATTTCGGGAAAATAAAAATGCTTTTACATTTGAATTTAACATTTTTTGTACATATTCCTTCATAGTGTACAATAATACAAATAATTGTTTTATTTCATGGAATATCATATTAGTATGCTCATAATCAATGTGTAGAAATACCACGTAGATTTTCAGAAGTTGTAAAATGTAGTGCAGATTAGATGTATTTAAAATGAGCAATTACTTTCGCTTTTAAATGTGAAGTAGACTCATTCAATAAAACTTTAATAATTTAAAATAAAATAAATCCACATTGCTGGCAGAATAAAACTCTTTTATGTACAGCAGCTTAAGTTGTTATCGCGTAAGCGACAGCCTTTATTCAACTCATCTCTTACCCGATCGTTAAGTCAAGCCTTCGAAATTTTCCAAGTAATTTTGTGTAAGTGCTGTGTAAGTGTCGGGATGGGTACTCCGTTAATTAAATCAAATCAAATGTTGAAAATATTTGATTTGATTTGTGTTTTTGTTCAGGGCCTGCTCCTATGTCCACAAACCCTGTCGCAGACGCGTCGAGCTCGACTGAGGCGTGCATTCACTGAAGCCACGGGAGATACTGTTACCTACGTTAAAACGGTGGGCTTCAAACTATTGGATTATGCACCAAAATCACTATCGGCTGTACAATCTTTTAGACTCAAAATTGCAAACAAAATCTTTTCAAAGAATGATGCTGTTTAGGGCACTCCTCTAGAAAGAATGGCAAGGCAATGCGTAGTAATTGCAAGGATGATAGACAAAATTGAATCGTTCTTTTATCGCAGGTCTGCCCAAGTAGACGCAGTGTAGAGCAGCATGTTAGCCATTAGAATGTAGGATTTGTTCAATAGATATAGTTTTATCGGGGAACCCATTTCAGGTTGTACAGTCGAAACGCTGGTATCTGTGAATTTATCACCGAAGTAATTTGTTAGTTGGCGAATGTGTCGTCCCTATAGCTTCGTTTAATGACCACCGTTAGCCTCTCCCCACGCCCCTGACATTTACCCTGGCACCAAAAATGCTTGTCACAAACAAATCGTTTTCTGTACATCACGTCGAACAATGCGTACATCTTATCATGGCACATGATACTTGACATATTGGCTTTGGATGTCAGTTATTTCATATTTATTGTGTTTCAACTACAGGAAATTATATTTTGCAAGTTGTGTTGGAGCAGTCTGGGATATCGCTGTCATCGAAATCGAGAAAACGTTTTGTCATCGCTTTGGAGAACCCATCACTCAGACAAAATACACAGCACCTACACTATCATCATGCTATTGCATAATTCACGGGTTGTGGTAGCTCTGCACTTTAGATCAATGAATAGATTGCACAAAAATGCTGCTTATTCCGTATAAGCTCGTGATCTCATCTCTTTGGACTATCTAAGAGAATGCGCATTTGCTTTCAAAATTAAATTAATCCAACTATATTTTGTTACATTTAAATGCGACATAAAATAATACAATCGCAATATTTTGTTCTACTTTATTACGACATAGATTCAACAAGAAATGAAATGATGAAGACAAACGGACATTTGTAACTCTAAAATTAATTTTACAAATTCAGTGCACGTACTATCATATACCACGTACCTACATTATTCAGTTGGAATTCTAAAATATAATACCGTAAGTTTGTGAGATTTTCTGGTAACGAATTTGCACAAAGAAATTTAAAGCCAGCGGTTATCCTTTAATGTATTAACCTATAAATACCCTTACAACCAGAGCTTGTTTAAATCTGTCTCGTTAATAATGGGATGGTAAAACAGTAAATACAAAAATACTTTGTTAAATTAGGGTATAAGGAGTATTGCAGGGCTTTGGTCAGAGTATTTTTATTACATTATAGAAAAGTTATACTTTGCGTTACTTTGTATAAAAGGAACTTTATGCTAAGTTACCAAGCGTGATATTGGAGATTATTCTGCATCAAGGCACCCCATCAATTTTATTGTCGTCACCCGATAAAGCTCTTCCATCTGATCGTCGCGAACTTGGTTTAGTTCCCTTATTTACTCTTATATAATTCTTTGGATTTTTATGAGACCATCAACGGAGTTCAAGGTTGATGAGAATGTTTATACCAGATTTCCTGGAACCATTTATATTTCATGTCGTTTTGCTAATTCGAGACGTTGATGTTGTGTCACTCGTTTTTGGCAGTATACCAGGGTTAGGGTAACGTCACTATCAGGTAAGTTAAAAAATAAATATTGAATATATTTTTTTGTGATTAGAAACTATGTTTTTTATACTAAAAATATAAAAGATAATTCGAAAAATAGGCACGGTTAACAGAGATCTACTTCTATATTATGTTTACGTAACTATATTATTTCAATTACGAAAATAGAATCACAAAGGAAAAAAATACTCAGAAATGGTGATGAGGCGCGCCCTCAAATAGTAATTTACGAATGTATATCTTAGTAGGGAATCCTTTTCAAACATTTCTAACAATAAATTATAGACGTAATCTGCTTTTGGACATTTGCCCGCCATGATGGAACTACGGTCTTCGATCAGAAATCTATCGTCACTTCGCTAGAGAAGTTTTCTATAGAAAATACGAGCTTATATAGAGGCTAGGGTATTTTTAATTGAACGTTGTTGTTTTAAACTGACTTCTAAAAATAAGGTTTAAGACAAAATATTTTATCTCAAAATTAAAAATGTTTTCAAGGGTACTTGACTTTTTTATATTGAAAGGTTATTTAGAAATGTGGGTTGCACAAAATAATGAATACAAGTAGTTTGATTAACATCTTCAAATAAACTCAGTATGCTTGTGTCTGGACTGAGCTTAATATTTTAAATTTAAAATATATTACGTCATCTCATTAGCAACCTTGATTTTTATGGATATTATACAAATAAATATTTTGATTCATACTTACTCTTTCTGAAAAGCAGTCCAGAAAACGTTAATAATCATTATATCAACTAGTTTATCACTATTTTTTTTACGAAGAGTTCGAACAGCTCATTCAAACTTTTTTTTTTATACGATATAGAAAAAAAATAATTATATTTTTAAATCACCGCTGCGGTTTTCACAGCAAAACTAATTAAGTTTACAAATATCCAACTGTTTATCCGTACCAAAAGCTGCTCTTATATATCAAATAAATGAAATTGGATTTTAAAGTTATATCATATCTAGTAAGTAATAGAGTTTCAAATTTTACCGTTGCATTCCAACCGCAGATAATTATAACTAAATTACACTTAAGTTCGTATAAACTTTTGAAATTCTGCTTTATTTGACATGTGATATTTCATTGCTTATTTAGGTTGGCTCCAGTAGATAATTAGATTGTGAATTAACCGATGTATAATATTGTTTTAGGTTGATTAAAGCATTTGTTAGGTTTGTACTAAGTTGACTTATAATCTCTTAAATAATAAAATACTTCCTTAAAAGTTCTCGTTCGTATTTTGAAATTGAATTAGTATTAGTTCTTTAACAAAAGAATATCATTAATATTCAGTGTATTAGTAAAGGGTAAAATTTTGGCCTATAAGACGAGAACTTGTACATATTCTTTAGAACCTTATTTTTCCGAAGGAATTTGATTTATTTTAATTCAAATTTATGTCCAAATCGAAGAAATGAATAATTTTCCAATCTTCATAATGTTTGAAGTCAAAATAAACAAACAATAGCCGGGTTTTTATATCCAAGTAGGTATTTGTTTGGCACAGAATTGAGTGGCGTACTAAAGCTACTAATTCATTATGCAAGCAAGCCGTCTAAGACATTTGTGGTGTAATAACCTCCATTTCGGATTAATGTCCCAAAACAAAGCGATAGTGTACCCTGGAGTGCAATCCAGGATCAGTAGAAATACGCCAACATTCCCGATTTATTGACGGCTTGTAAAACGATAAATTTGTCTTAATATTTTAAGTAAACGACTTGGTGTTTGGGGGATTTACAAATTTTTTGTAATCGATTTGTGCAATACGTTATGGGTATAATTTTTATATATAGTTGTGGGAAACAAAATAAATAAATTCACGTAATTTGAAGAAGAGGGGTCAGTCGATTACTCTTATGTGTTTTTTAATATTCGACGATCTAAATAGCAGAGTGGTCTTATGTGTGATCCACTAATGTTTCTCTCGATTTGGGTGAATCCTTAAGTTAGTATATGAGTAGTTTCTTAAACCCTAGATACAGAATAATTAACCTAAATAGAAGTCAAGTCCTAGAGAGTTGTTAAGTGAGACTAGGCTGCGTTTTATTGTCCGTTGATTACGCAATGCGCTTAATATCTCTGGTAACAAGAGGCATCTGAAAATCAATTCATTTCTATATTTGTATCTCATAGCTTTATATGAGACGCTATATTTTGTTACAATGTGGAATATTTTTCTATATTTTTAATTTTGATTTGGTTTCCATATAGTTTATTTATATTTCGTTATCCATATATCTGTGGCTATAGGCTTCTCCCAATGAAAGCTACCGAGCTCAGACTTCAGCTCTTTATCTCTACTTTATATTAAAATCTTCATAAAATACAGTTTGGAATATTAAGAAAATAAATATAGACCAAAACTACGGCTTTTTTACCCAGAAATAGCCCCATATATCCAAACTATTAAGCATATCAATAAATATTAACATATTTTATGTTCAACAATGGTCAGTACCAGATGCTGCCTCAGCGGCCCATATCGGTTACCCGCCGTATAGCTATGGCATAGTTCCAAATGACCACAATGGAGCGTCTCTATAGTACCTTGTCGTAATAAATTAAAGTTTAGATTTGGCTATACTATTATGTCGCATTAAATTAGACTTAATTTTCTTTAAAATTGTGTGAATATTTTTGTCGACTTTTTATATTACGACTATACTTTTTGTCATACAATAGTAGCAGAGAGAGAGTTTAAAAAAAATTGCGTTGCTGTTTGATCTAAGTTTTATACAATATTTGTTAATACAACGACTAAAAGCAGTTACTTTGGTTATGCCCACCCATCATTTTATAGTGAGTTTATAGTCAAACCTTCCTCAACCAAGCAAATCGCAAGTAATCCGAGATAATCACTATTCGATATGACTTCTATTAAAATTACAATTCAATTTAAGCAACTTAATTTATCTAATTCTACCGGATTTAAATCCTGTATCCTAATTATATTAAAATACTGGTGGTCTACCGCGGTTTCCCTCTATCCCTCCCCACCACAATCCTCCGTAAGAGGGTGAACCCTTCAATTAAGGTGATTTTCAGAAAATCGTTTCTCTAAAGAGGGCAGTTGAATTGTGTTGACATTTTGTAAGGTCAGCCATTTTATAATACAACAAGTTATGCCTCTCAAGTTTGCCTGGCAAAACAAAAGAATGTTTAATCGACCAGGCGTTTTTTTTTCTATACATTCATTTGATGATTCCCGCAAGGATACAATGTTAGTTGAAATGATTATTTCTATACATTCAGACTTGCTAAATCCTGCAGTTTTATCCGAGAAATCCTTTTTAAACTTCTCATTAGAATCACAGCGATAAAATTACCAAAAAAATGACCCACTTTCGAGTTTTATCGAAACTTTCGAACAGCAATTGACATTTATGTTAAAGATAAATAAAAACGAATAAAGCCTTCAACTAACGACAAAATTCACGAGAATTTTTAATTAAAGTTATACTATATATATGTTACCGAGAACTTAACATTTCCATTCATTGATTTGCTATCGGTAACTCAATTAAAACGTCTATTTAGTCCGACATGAAAACTGGGTCAATTAATATAATATTTGTACCAAATCGACAATAATTATAAACCTTGAAGCCTTTATTAACCAATTATTACGTAAAATTATTATTACTCGTATAAAAATGGGTAAAATACATGATTTATTAGAAAAAAAATAACTGAAATGTTGACCCTGTATTTGCTTACATCGTTACTAAGCTGTTTGTAGAACCAACATTACGTAATAATGGGTGTATCGATTTGTAGCCTTTGAAAGAATAATTCACGATGACCGGACTCATTTTGTTTTAGGGACATTTCTATTTCTATACCCAGGTGGGTCAAGTTTAACAGTTGTCTAAAAATAGAGATTTGTTCGATACACTTATTTACTTTGGTGAGTCGTGGGTCGTTACGTGAGCGAAAGAACGATTTATTAAACTTTCTACGAGTAGCAGCGTTCTGCAGTGTCTATCGCATAATCACATGGGAATTTTCGGATAAAAGGTATTCTTGAATATTTGTGACAAATGTCGTCTAAATCGATTCATTAGTTATTATTTAAAATGGTAACAGACACTCGTCAATCCACACAAACTTTCAGATTTATAATATTAGAAACAAAGTAAGTTTCTAAAAATTTCGTAAAAAATATACTCTTGAACGAATTATGTTTCTATCTTATAAGTAAATTCTTTAGTATGTTTAAATATTCATATTAATAGTAAGTAATAAAGCGATCGTAATTATATTTCAGTTGTTACCTAAGTAACAACTGAAATATAATTACATATGGCTAATGGCTAACCATTTCCCTATTCCGAGAAGCAGCCTCAAAAGATAAAATTGCTCTAATGATAGCCGACCTCCGATAGGAGATGACACCTCAAGAAGAAGAAGTGCATGTTTTGATATTTTTTATCAAATCAACTTTAATACTGTTGAGGAAAGTGTTTTATCCGTGATGGCTCGATATTATTAGTGGGGCAACCACGAAGTTTGGCTCAACATACACTTTCGAAGAATAAGGTTTTTTTATTATAACATAACATAATATAATCATTCACTACATCATCTCATTATAGTAACTGACCCCTAACTAAGCTTGGAGCTTGTATCTAGGGTATCAGAAACTACGCACACACTCATTCACACACACACGCAGACCGAGACAAACATTTGTGGTTCACACAAATATTCACCCCGCACGGGAATCGAACCCGCAAACTTATGAATGGCAGTCCGGCATGGTGACCACTCTGCCATCGAGGTCGTCAACGTCGGTTTTTTAATAAACCTATATCTATTTTATTTATAACATATGGTACTGTAAATCCTTATTATGTTTTTATATAACCCGTTTTATTGCCTTGACCAAAATAGAATACTCATACTCACCTTTACAAGTCCGGCCATAACTTTAATACCCAGGGATGGACTACATCCATTTGAATTAGGTACGTAATAAGCCGTAAAATTTTACAACCTCTGGCCATTTCTTCCGTGTTCGTGAGAGCGTCAACGATTTAGATGTTCAAATGGAATGTTCACTGCGAATATTTAATTGATATTATATGTATTGGGTTATTTGAATGGAAAAATTGAATTGGGCTTTTATTTCATTTTTGTGTGAGCGAAAAAATTAATAATCAATCAATCCATCTTTTATCTTTATAGCAACTGACCTCTCACTAGGTTTGTTATCTATATATTCATTTACGGATTTTGTAATACATACATATAAGTGTTTAATGTAAATTTATATCTCTAAAATGTTTATTAATATATGGTGAACATTTTATTTTTTTACACAAATGTGATATTTTTTTACACAAATGTGAATAAATCAATTTTTTCGTGGGTTTTGTTACCTATAAACTGACATTCAGAATGTATCTATGTGCAGGTGTTATGTAATTAAAATAAAAAGAAATACCAATATATTCGGTTTTATTTATAAGTATGTATGTAGTTTTATTTCGAGAAAAAGCTTGTAGGAAAAGTTTCACGTAACCGAGAGGTATTTTCGAAAAATACGATATTTTAATTACAAATTGGAAGTAACGTTATTCTAGAATGCTTCAATAAATGTGAAACCAAATTCAACTTCATCATGCTGTTGATTCCCGATAAAAATATTATAATAAACAATATATGTACGTAGAAAAATATCAATATATTTTAGTGGCACAACAAAAGAGAAATTCTATATAAAAATGTTGAAAATAGAGAATAACTTTTGATTTAATAGGTATGTATGTAGATTAAAACAGTTTTAAATTTTACAAACTAAATTAATATTCTAGAATAATTGAACGAATTCAAGTTTGTCCCAAAACGATTTTGAAGTCAAACAGTCTTTATGTTAAATCTGATTTATTTATTCGTTTAAAACTTTTTCTTAATAAAACTAAAAGAAATAAGTTTCGGAATTGATGTCCTTAGAAGATTAGACACTTACAAGTTAAATTAACATCTGTAAAAACTTGATCAGCTAATGATAACAATATTTAAAATAGTACTTATCCACCTTAGTTTAAAAAATGGCTTATTGCCAGTTGGTACACTTATGGTTATATAAATTTTTTTTTTGACTTAGAAATGGACTGTCGAGGAAAAAAGTGAAATACCAAAATTGAGTTTATTTTAAATTGGAAACTGAATTTAGACCTTAGCAAAGAACTCTAGATCTTATTTATGACTATTTAAAAATGAATAATCAACAAAAATTATTCCTATTAATTTATCAATGCAACCGCTTAGATGGTCCTCTTGTTATGTTCCATAGATTGAATTGTAATAAAAATAGTATTGGCTTGAAAAATCTCACAGCTGACCAAAAGCACCTCTATCACTGATATTTTTATCATAATGGAAATAAATAGGCGTAATAACTACGCTTGCCTAACGCATTCAGAGAAAAAACAGTTTGAAAATAACAAATGTGTAATCACAGCTGTTTTTCATGATGAGAGATGTGCGGTTAGAAATCATATTATTTTCTAATATGAATCGCTTTTTTAATTCTAAAAATATCACCCTATTGATGTTTCTTGATACCTACCTAATAATTATATTTGTTGAAAGAATGGTGTTCTTGAAACAGGTGCAAGTTTTTTTACCTGTTTCTATCTAAAATAGCTTCTTTCGCTTCCTTGCACGACATGTTTCATAAAGCGTTAAAACAATAAAACTAAATAATTATCTACCTGTCTTTTGATACAAAATTAAAATAAATACTGTCAAAAACTACTTTTTTGGAAAACAAAATAAAATACTAACAGCTTTAATATTCACATATTCATTACAGAAACCACCACTGCAAGAAAAACAATATATTATTTACCTCAGACCCTATGGAAACAACCGAACCTCAACTTAGCATGCCAGTGCACATGCAGAGATATAAATAAAAGAGAAATTTCTTTTAAAAAAAGGTCTAAAAGTGCTTTCAAAGAGTTTTTTCACACGTAAGGCAAGAATGTGTGGCCTTTATTAAGTATGCAAAAGGTTTAACCGGTTTAGTGTAATACCGGGGACCTTTTCCGGGGTTTTCACAAATTGCTTACCTATGCTTCGGAGTGCCATATCTTGGTCTCGATGGTTCACTTCCGAATGGAAGGAAAACTAGGTTCCTCGTTTAGTGAATGTCATTGTTGTAAGTAATTTTCTTTGTTGTAAAATGTGTTTTGTATTTAGGTAAATCATTTTTTAACCCCCGACGCAAAAAGAGGGGTGTTATAAGTTTGACGTGTCTGTGTGTGTGTGTGTGTCTGTCTGTCTGTGGCATCATAGCTGCCGAACGGATGAATCGATTTCAAATAAGTGTTGGGAGTTTTTAAATTTTTTAATTGAATTGTTATTATATAAATTATCGAGATAACTAACAAGTAAAAATATTTTTAAATTGAAAAATAAATAATAAGATGCTAACAGGTATTCAAGCTAGGTTAAAAATAAATTAGAACAGTCGCCACTTAAGTTGGCCCTAAAATAGATTTCAAATGTTATGTTTCAATCAAATTTTAATTAAAACATCTAAAATTAGAATAACAGTACCTATCCAATGTGATTAATATGTAACCCATGTCTTGAAAACACTATCCGTCCTTTCAAATCCCTTGAAATTACCTAAAACTTTAATCACGTTATTGAATCGTCTACTGCGAGTGAATGATATATCGTTGCCAAACTCGAGATAAATCCAGGTTGTGCTAAATAAAACCTTATTTTCAGGTAGCTAAAGATGAATACTAGTTTCCAATAAATTGTTCTCCTATAGGTCACTAACGAGCTAAGTGATTGGCATGTTTTATCAAATGTATGGAATCAATCAGCACTGATGGTGTTATAAATAAGAAAGGTTTTTGATTAAAATGCCTACATCTAATATATAAAATTCTCGTGTCACAGTTTTCGTTGCCATACTCCTCCGAAACGGCTTGACCGATTCTCATGAAATTTTGTGATCATATTCAGTAGGTCTGAGAATCAGCCAACATATATTTTTCATCCCGAAATTCCCACGGGAACTACGCGTGTGAAACCGCGGGGCGCAGCTAGTTTAATTATATAATATTGTAGTCAGTAAGTTTGTTTTATTACTACGAAGATAAAATTTTGATTGCTTTGTTCAGTATATTTCTAAATCAAAATATAGAAATTAACAGAAGTAAATACATCAAATTTTATAATTTTGGTCTCTCTGTCTGGAAAAATGTCGTCGTGTTAACTTTAGATGAAATTAATTAGAAACTCGTGTACACACACAAACACTTTTTATCTCGAAATTTCCATGAAAAAAAAACACCGGAAATGACGCAAATAAACCCACCGTTAAAAATATAGCGTATTTATTAATATCAAAGTTGAAATTGCAATTTTAATTCGCAATCGCAGGATATTAAAACGAAGTCGTATAATCTTACTTCTGATTATTTCATCTTGGTTTATCTTACAAATCCATGTTAACTAAATCAAAGCGTTGCACTGCAATCTTAGACTGCAGTTAATATTCTAATGTCTTGAGATCTATGTTATTGCGCTACCTGATCTCAATATTAATACAGCTACTTATTAATTCCATGCTCGTTCTGTTATTAGTCAGACGGTTTAGCTTTTAATACTCGTATTTTGAACTGTAACTTTAGAGTGAATTTCAACAAGTCCCCAAAAATCTTCATTTCCGTGGATTTTTTTGTTTTTAAGTTTTTTTCAAAAATAATTAGCGTTTATTATACTTCTTGATAATGTATTTATTCTTGCTTATTATCAAGCTGATTACTTAAAAAACTAACGAATAACACAAGTTTAAAAATTTCATGCCACGGCGATGAAACATGCGTGCACGGCAATGAAACAAGCGTCCACGGCAATGAAAGAACTGTCCCACGGTAATGAAAGAATCACCACGGAAATGAAAATCCATACATAAAACAATTTTTTATATACTGACATGAGTATTATATTATCTTAACATACAATATATACACGCCTGTCTCCGAGAAGGAGAGGCATACTCCCCCAGACGGGTTATCTACGCCACATTGAATGATAATAATTGATCGAATTTCTTAATAAGATTAACATAAAACCCCTATGATATATGGCCTAAAGATTGGAAAGAATCGCTTTTGATCCCCCTGCTCAAGAAGGGGTCCAAAAAATTACGTGCCTTATAAGCATGCTTTCATCATACGGTCTGCCTGTTAGTTTGTGTGGGTGGATATCGGACTTCTTGCAGGATCGATCGATACGGGTCGTTCTTGATGGATGCTCGTCCGATCAAATGGCGATTAATGCCGGTGTTCCCCAAGGGTTAATACTCATTGCAACACTTTTCCTGTTGCATATCAATGATCTGCCAAAGCCCAGAACCTATGAGTATGGAAATGATTGCACAGTTGTAGAGAATTACATATCCATCCCGCGTGTTAGTGCGACCGAGACACAGTATTTAAGAGAGGCTAGGTCGATCACACGAACTTTTCCCTTCGGGCAGTCGCATGCCAGTAAGATTATGTTGCATATCATCCCGGATGAGCAGGCCGGAAAAGAGTTCCTTTTTCTATTTAACATCTATGGCGAATACTATAGGATATACGAAATATAAGTAGGAGAGTTCATCCGTGATCATGGCGCTTGCAACAGCGTTGAAATATCGGAAACTCGAAATATTTCAACGCTGTATAATCATAATAATTTGAGTGCTAATAACCATGATAACTATAGAAACTATATGAGTAGCAGAGCCTTAAAAGGGTGGGAGGGAGTCATTACTGTTGGCAAGAACAAGATCAGCAACCTTCGATATGCAGATGACACTACTTTGGTCGCATCCTCTGAGCACGAACTTGCTGAAATGGTCAGCAGAGTAGAACGCAAAACCGAGACAGTAGGACTTTGGGTCAACAAGTCGAAGACAAAGGTTATAGTCACTGATCGAGCTAAACAGATCACACGCACAGGAGAATTGTCAGACCTGGAATACATGAGCAAGTTTGTATACCTAGGCTGAACGATCAGTAATCAGAGAGGCTGTGAGAAAGAGATTCGAATTTGTGTAGAGATGGCCAAGCAATAAGCAAAATGTTGATAATCTGGAATGTCCAAACCATCTCCAAACGTAACAAAGATGAGACTAATTAGATCCCAGGTATTCTCGATATTTCTATACGGCTGTGAGTCCTGGTCTATCCACGCGCTGTAGATCGAAAAAAGATTAAGGCTTTCGAGATGTGGTGCTGGAGAAGGATGCCACACATACCGTTAACAGCGAGACGTACGAATAAGTCTATTCTATAACTACTTGACGTAAAAACAAGACTGTCTACGATATGTTACCTACGTCCTGACCTACTTTGGTCACATTTGGAGCTACAACGGTCATACAGCCTAGACAAGCTGGTTGTGGCGGGAAAGGTAGACCTACCCGACCTACCCATTGGTCAAACCTGATCAAGGCAATAATAGGGCTCTCAATTACCAGCTCTGAGAAGAGCCGAAGACAGAGCGGAGTGGAACGGCTGGTACACGACTCCATTACAGTGCATCAGAACGGACACGATCTTAAGGAATCAAGAAAAAGAGCTAGAAGGAGTACAGTAAATACAAATGAGTTATTTACTGTACTTATAAGTCTTTACTTAAGTCTTTTGTCGTATTGCATAGATATTACTTGACGAGTACTGTACTGTCAATATTCGGTACACTGTATCACAGGTAAATATGTTTTCCTTGCCTAATCATACCATGGCGATGAAAATATAAGTCACGGAAATGAAAGACCTAGCCACGGCGATGAAAGTAATTTGTTTTAAAAGACACGTCAATGAAATTTTTTTCATTGCCGTGTCTTTTTTTTCATTGCCATAGCAAATATTTGCTATGGAAACCATGGAAATGAAAGCATGGCGATGAGAAACGAGTCGAAAATTTAAAATTACATTAAATCTATTAGGTATCCTAAGAACTAAACAATTCACAAATAAACAGAAGAGTATGGGCATTCTATCAAATGCTCAATCAAGAGTATAAACTTGTTCAAATAGAAGTTATACCTATGCACGGCGATGAAAGAAAAAATGTCCAGTAACAAAAATGGGATACACTTACATTTATAGCTTGAAAACGCAGGCACGTGGACACGTCCTTCCACGTCGAGCACTGAGGCGGTACTATTGGGCAACGTCTAGCACACAGAGAAGGAGACGCAAGTCTTTAGTTGGAACAATATGTTTAAAAATGTTTTTGACATGGCGATGAAAGGAAGTTCTGGGACAAATGTTTTTCTAGTAACCATTCGTTGTATTGTTTAAATATTTGATTAAGTGTATTCCGTAACAATACCTTAACTATCCAAGTATCATATAAACCTAGGTTTCAATGTATTCAACCAATAGGTTTTCATCAAGGAGGTATAATACACATCAAGGTGAGTTGTGGACAGACATGGCGATGAAAGATTTCGAGGTTTAACATTTTTTTCTGGAGTACCTATTAATCCCAGTAATGAAATATTTAGTGCCTCACATAGGTGACTATTTCATCTAACCAAAAAAAAAGTTTTAAACATTATAACTATATTTTTTAGTACCGATTTCATAGTTGCCACGCAAATTTAGGCGCCGGGAAATTCACTCTTTAGACTATATTAACTGTCGCATGTGTAATAAGGATAATATATTAATAAGGATAACTGTACATACATTCCATACCTTTTTTTGTTAACTGTTGCCCCGCTGCTGGGCAAATGTTTCCCCCAAACATCCTTATCCTTCGCAGTGTCCCACCAACTACTGTCGATCGTAGTAAGATCGTCCCGCCAACGCTTTCCCGGCCGGTTTCCATAATTTAATAAAAAAATAAAAACTGTTTTGTCATTATTGGATGGCCGTTACCAAAGTGGCTTTTAATTTCATGAACGTTTCCGTCCTTCGGAGAGCACATTAAACCATCAGTCTCAATTGTTAAGCTAACATCATTTTCATCGACAATCGTTAGGGGAAGCTATTAGAGACTATACGATCACTTACTTTATTAAAATCTAATACCTTTTACAGAGAAAAACGAAGCATAACCTCGTTTGGAATATCTCGTTTTATATTTAAAATTCCTTGAAATGGATGTTGCAAGCAGAAAATAGGTAAACAGCTTATAAAGTTGCAACGCTCTATGTTGAAAACAAATCATAAACAAGCCTTGGATAGTGAAGGCTTTATTTGTTCTATCCGTCGCTGTGTTATTAACTTTGAGAATTTCTATATTTATACGTAGCTTCAATGATAACATGGAGAGTATTAAATTCCCCACTTAATTAAAAGTTCATTTTTAAAATTGCTTTTTATTTAAAACTAGCTGTGCCCCGCGGTTTCACCCGCGTAGTTCCCGATCCCGTGGGAATTTCGGGATAAAACATAGCCTATGTCCTTTCCTGGACCATAAGCTACCCCTGTATCAAATTTCAAGTCAATCGGTTCAGTAGTTTAGCCGTGAAAACGTAACAGACAGTCAGACAGACAGCAAAGTTACTTTCGCATTTATAATATTCGTTAGGATGATAGATACATTTTAATAATATTACTTGGATAAAATGCTGTAAGTACTTAAGGAAATTAAGGTACCATACTGCATAGATTATATTAAATGTCACTTTACTCTAAGTAGATACTTTCAAGAACTTCAATCATTGAGTGTTTTTTGTAGGCAAAGTACAAAAAAACTAATCTTTAAAAATCTCAATACCAATTTCTGCAATAATTTTGGAACAATCACCACACCAAGTCAAGAATCAAACCAACCAATTATCGAGAAATAGAAATCACGCCCTATAATTATCAAATCAACTAATAATATAAAAATAAACTCCAAATTTCCCAATTCCCAAATCCTTACTAATATTATAAATGCGAAAGTAACTCTGTCTGTCTGTCTGTCTGTTACCTTTTCACGGCTAATCTAAACCGATTGACTTGAAATTTGGTACAGGGGTAGCTTATGTTCCGGGAAAGAACATAGGTAGTGTTTTATCCCGAAATTCCTACAGGAACGGGAACTACGAGAAAATAAATATGTATCAAAGATCTAACTAATATAGCTCAGTGATTCAGCAAATTGGAATCGCGCGTGATTTCAAGAAAGTGACAGCGAATGTGGCACAAACGTTATCAAAACGTATCGACCACATATCGGTTGGTAGAGCATGGTACAGTCTTGAAACTTAAACGGTCTAATAGCAATCATTTTACTTGATTGAATGCACATAAACCCGATATGAATAGCAGATGATTAATCAAACTATCAATCGGAAATAAACTGCTTTGTTTTATGCAAATGTAAGCACGTTTTACATATATAATTAATGTTCTAAATTGAATTGAATTGCATTGGTTGTGGTAAACAATAGGGAGTGAATTATGTTATAGATAATTTGAATTTGAAAACCGATTTTTATTGAATTTGTTTTCTGTTGTTGTCATGTTTGTAACGGTTTGTTCAGTTTGAAATGGCGTTCAAATATTATTCTATATTTCCTTTCGATGAAGTTATTTTTCTCAGTTCAATGCATAAGTAGTAGTTTTTACAACGGGTTTTCCTAGCAAGTGTCAATCAAAGTGTTATTTTCAATACAGTAAGTGTGAAATGCTAACAATAAACAGAATTAAACGCTAACTATAAACATTTTAATATTCAAAATAGTTACCTACATACATTAAACAATTCAGAAATTTCATTTTAACGTATCAAAACAAAGACAAAAATGTTGAAATCTTATAGTAAAAGCAAGCAATGCATTCAGAAGGAAACTCTTCAAATTTAACAAATCTGGATATGGAAGCGAGGAACATTTCAGGCTTGTGTAAGTTTCCTACGTCAACGCAGGGTTTACTTGCAACGTGTGTTTGTTTTACAATCCAATATGAATAATCTACATTTTGTATATTTTTGAAGGAATTTTAATTAAAATTGTAAAAGATATGGAGACCACAAATGGAAAACAAAGGCAGAAGAATATATAATTTTGTGAACATAGATGATAAAAAAATAGTAATTCGTATGATAAAATTACACAGTACCTTCAAATTTACCGATGAATAATAACTTACTTGTTTATAATATCTTAATGCACGACAAAAGCCTCTTCCTAATGATGTATAGTATGAAAATTATGGACTTAAACATATTGACACGGCATTTGAACCTAAAATCATAACTGAATTAACTAATTCGGATAACTTTAAAATTTTCGTAAGAAAGTATAACAAAACTACATTTAATCAACTCCAAAAGAAGTACAATCATAATGAGCTAAGAACTTATTAGTAAAACTTACAAACTGCAGCGTCCGTAGCAGATATCAAATCCTAGTTAACGAGATAAAGTAATAAATTAAGTCAACAAGAAGACTCTTGTACGAGTCAACGACATAAAACTATTAACTGGCCAAGTACTTCGACCCACTTTAAGATATACGAGTATTTCGACAAACAACGTAAAAAACTTTCAATGCCATCAAAATAATCTTTTAACCTAAGCTTATAGGCAATTTAGTTCGAGTTGATGGAAATTTATAGTTTTCTTTGGAATAATAAGCTGTTTTCGTTGTTGCTTTCCGTGTTTATGTGGTGAGTTTTAAACAAAGCATTTTTACAATTATTTTGTTTATGTTTCTTGGTAGGTTATACCACAGTTTTACTGACGTAATTACCATTTTTGGTCGTCACATAGGAACTTTTGGTTAAGCAGTATCATTTGGAATTCTACCAATTTGGTACATTAATGATTACGTCAAAGCGTTACAAATATTAAGCAAAAGTTCGGGAAATATTTTCATAAATAATATGTGTATAATAATGTTAGTCTTGCGTGTAATTCAAATTCACGATCTTAGATATAACAGGCAAAAAATGTACGTTAATTGCTTGCGAATAATACTTTTTTTTACTTTAGATAAAGTTTAAAAAAATACAAATAAAATTCATTAAAACATACTATAAATTCAAGCATAACATCAAAACCTTACAAAACCGTCGTTTAAAGATATCACCTGAAAAACAATCTAAAATAACAAACCGATCGATGAATGCACCTGATTTGAACATACAAACGTTATACAAAGCTCCCGTTTCCGGACCATTAACGAAGTATTAGCGACGTAACTGCGGGGTCAAAATACTTCAGCTTAATGGACACTGCAGGTGAGCGAATGAATACCAAAGCTTTTGAACTTTGACTAATTTGTAGAACTTTGTGGAAAATATGTGGATACTGGATAATATTAGTGGGTTACGAACTATGCTATTAGTCATTTGTTTAATAGTTTGAAGTTAATGGTTTTATTAAACTTCGGTTTTATAAATTCGTAAACGTTACTAACATTTCAACCCGCGGTTTCACAATCTCGTGAGATTTTCAGAATAACAAGTATGTATGTATTATTTCTGGTTATAAAAAACATTTGTACCGAATTGCATCAAAATCAGTTTCGTAGTTTTTACGTTTGAGTAAGAAACATCCATAAAAACTTCGCGTTTATAATATAAGTAGCATGTTTACGTACAACATTGAATAGTAATTTCAAGCAGTAGCAGGTATTATATTGTTAAACATGGCTAGCTAAAAATAAATACAAATAAAAACAAGCATAAAATCTGTCCTTAATAAAACAATAAACATTTATTTAAAATCCGGAATGTTGCAAAAACGTATACATGTATGTATGTGAACCACCTGAACTCATAACATGCAAATTTTATACATAACCACACTATGTAAATAGAACGAGAATATTTTCTAGGAAAAATCAAGCTTGTGGTTGCGTCGTATTTTTAAAAGGTTATTTTCAAAGCGCTACGTTCAGTCCTTCATTCTTATGTTGAAGTTTTGTGGCAAACGGGTTATTAGGTAACTTAGTTTTTGTTTAAATTATATATTTTATAAAGTAGTTTGGTAAAGTAGGTGGTGACATGAGTAAGTTCGCGTGATTTTTTTTATTTTAAGTCATTTATTTTAATACTAGCAGCGCCCCGCGGTTTCACCCGTGTAGTTCCCGTTCCCGTAGGAATTTCGGGATAAAAAGAATCCTATGTTCTTTCCCGGACCATAAGCTACCCCTGTACCAAATTTCAAGTCAATCGGTTCAGTAGTTTAGCCGTGAAAAGGTAACAGACAGATAGACAGACAGACAGACAGAGTTACTTTCGCATTTATAATATTAGTAGGGATATAGTTAGGACTAGTTAGGAAGTTAGGATAAATATAATGTTACATTTTTCAAGACTAATACATTTTTAAAAAATATTATCATTTTAACGCACTTAGTTGTAAATTTAGTAGGCATAATAGGATAGGGGGATTTTTCAAAGTAATATAAGGGATTTTTTAAGGTATTGTGGACAAAATCTACAGGTATTTCCCAAACTACCTTTTATTAGATATACTTACCGACTATAAAATAAAATTGTCTACTTCTATATCAAAATATTATATCGCTTTGCCCCACTCACTTAGGCGTAAATTTTACTAATTTCATGGAATTCCAGGATAAAATAATCAATTAGTTTTATTGGACTGTAGTTTTTTGCAATTTATTTTACTATCTGATACTAAACCTGACCTCGCTGTGGTTTTATTTCCTTCCCAGTTTCTCTGGTAACTTTAAGATATAAAAGTGTAAAAGATCTCTTAAAAATATTTTTTTTTGTGTAATTTTAATGCCAATGAATTTATCGTTATCATACATATGTTGAATTTTGATTTGAGATATACTCGTATAATCATTCACTACATCATCTCATTATAGTAACTGACCCCTAACTGAGCTCGAAGCTTGTATCTAGGGTTTTAGAAACTACGCACACACTCATTCACACACACAGACCGAGACCGAGATAAACATTTGTGGTTCACACAAATATTCACCCCGCACGGGAATCGAACCCGCAACCTATATTTTTTAAAAGTCGTACTAAGTATTAAGTTCCTGTGATTTCTTGAATATATTAATGTTTTCACCATATAGACATAACTGGTTTTGATAGTTAATTTCAGAATTGAGTTACGCAAAATTTCTTTGTTAAAAGTATATTTTAGTTCGTGAACTTGGATAATTGTGTCACTTCCTACTGTTAGTTTCTTTTAAACGAAACTTTTGAAAAGTTCTTTCTCAAAAAGTTAAAATCTATTCTAATTTTAAACGATTCAACTAAGTTTTGGAACTAATTATACTTTCATGATTGTGAAGGGTCACCAGTACTTTAACTTGATATTGTTTAAGGTTGTTTCTTTTTAAGAAATCGAGTTAAGTAATGACCTTAGTTAAGGCAACTTTATCACTGATAAATACAATCCTGGCAGGAAAAAATACATATAAAGTGTGTTTAGTGATTCTTTAGGTCAATATTGACATATGCAAATGATTAAATAACCAGAAGGAAATTAAATAAATAAATATAGTTATTTATGGTACAAGCGAGGTAAGTTGGTGATTACTTCCGAGGCGCTATTGAGGCCCGAGCCATCAGGCAACATAGTTGAAGTTTGTTTTTAAAATGTATGGACACGATTTTTTTTGGTATCGAAACTTTTTTAAAACTAAACAATTAAAATAAACAATCTATAACTCACTAGTGAATCAAGCGTGTCATTATTCAACTGCTTTTGCACAAATAAGAGCCCCTTTATGAGCAAGTGTGTTGAAAAATTCTTTATTGCAGTAAATAGGCTACAATCTTACAATTAGCCTCTGTGTCTGAACTAAGCTTTAATAGCTTGTGTTTCAGACATCAGTGCACTCCGTCCTGTAAATTATTTATACATATAGTTATTATTGTAATAACATACAGATTATACAATAGCTATCAATATAATAACAAAAATGTTGCTGGAAATTTACTTCTTCATCAAGGATTTTCAAGCGTACCAAAATATTGATTTTCACAATTTACCACTTTCAGTTGTAATAAAATTAAAAATTTAAAAACCCCCCAACACAATTACTTTCAAACCCCATAACTTTTAAACGGGTCAACTGATTTTCATCAGACATGTCTAAGAACACCCGCACGTTAGTCCCCTTTAATAAAAAAAAAAACTAAATTGAAATTGGTTCATCCGTTCGGGAGCTATGATGCCACAGACAGACAGATACACACACACACACACATATACACACACACAGACACGTCAAACTTATAACACTCCTCTTTTTGCGTCGGGGGTTAAAAATGAGTAAATTGGGCCTATTAATCAATTAATTTAGTCGTCAAGTCCTTGTATATTTATACAATAGGGAAACTATTTTACGTTCCTCTTTAGTAATATCGTCTAGACATCTCCCTAACTTAATTTAATCATTAGTTATAATAACAATCAAATTGCCAAGCAAGTTATAGACAGACAGATAGACAAGCAATTTCAATATTAATTTTAAATCAATTTTCCAGATTAATTCAATATTGGGCCCTAATTTAATTTAACTATTAGTTAAAATAACAACCAAATTGCCAAGCCAGTTACAGACAGACTGACAGAGAAAAAAAACAATAAAATGAAATATTTGTTTTTGGGCTTAAGTTAGAAAGCAAGTTATAGACAGACAGGTTGACAAGCAATTTCAATAATAATTTTAAAACATTTGTACAGACTATTTTATTAATTGAGTTTGTGTTATGTGCTTAAAAGTTAGAAATTGTTTTTTACGAATTATATTATTAAACCGAATTAGCTGAGCCTCGCAGTTTTGTCCAGTTATTGCCGAAAGGAGGTAAATTTAGGAATTTTTTTTGAGAGCTCCTACTACCACTACATTTTAAAATGCACTTAAAACTAAACATAAACATAATCATTCACTATATCATCTCATTATAGTAACTGACTCCTAACTAAACTCGAAGCTTGTATCAGAAACTCCGCACACACTCATTCACACACACACCCAGACCGAGACAAACGTTTGTGGTTCACACAAATATCCAACCCGCACGGGAATCGAACCCGCAACCTTACGTAAAACAACTAGTACATTACATATTATTTCAACCAAACTACATAACAAGACGCCATCATTTTCATGAGACAAAGTGTAACAGCAGTAGAGAAAGTTAACACAACTTGGTGGGATTAAATTTGCCACGTGTAAGATAAATTGAGTTTGCTACTAATATATGAAAGTGCAGCGGAAGGTAACAAGAGGTCCCTTTGGATAAACCTGACTTAATATATCAATGTCGAACTATGTTTACCGAGTTGTTGTCTTTAAAGTTTAATATTATGATAGTTTTAAAGTATGAAATGAAGTGTAATCTTTCGCAATTATGTCAGCTTGTATCCTATCCATAATACTTTAAACTATCCATAATAAGTTAGTATTTTATAATCCGTGACTTAAGTAACAAGTTTATGAAGGAAAACCTGCTTAGGTGCGTTGATTGTTGATTTTTGTATGAGAAATATAATTGAAGTCGTGATATTCTTAGCATTACCATTACTGACACATCTAAAGTGCAGATATAAGTTATCTTTAAAAATACTCCGATTTATTCAAATATTTTATTGGTACTCCTGTTATGCCACTATTTTTATATAAAAAGACAAGTAATTACATAAACTAAAATGGAGGCGCGTTGATTACACTCGATTCATTTCTCATCTCTATGTTATTACTAAAGATAGGTGGTTCTTTGTCCAATAATAAAATAAATCTTACTTACCTACTTTAAAAGTAAACATTTTTAGAGCACATCTTTCAGTGTAGATCAGATAAGCTCAAAGAAAGAAACATACTAATTTAAAGAGACAAACTCTCGTCGTTTTCTAAGCATGTATGATACTATTTTCAAACGGGATTTATCACGTTCTTAGTTTACGTTGTTTAATATCTTAAATTAGCCAAAACCATTATCAAACTATTACCAGCATCCTCAAAATAATAATATCCTCAAGATGGAGAAAATTAGAGAGCATATACTAGCTAAGAAAAAATAATAGCTTCCTATTTTTAAAAGCAATCGATCGGGTTTTTTTATTAATTCCTTTTTCTAAAAAAATAAACTTATATTTTCTTATGATATTTTCTCTTTTATATAAAAAATACGGAAGTTTATAAAACAAAACTAATTAACTATAGGCATAAAATGATACTTCACTTGCCTACTCAATATTCATTCATCAAACTCCCGTAAAGTTTTCTCATTTACATTGCAGTTTCGCTAACACAACTCAACTAGGATTTGTTTCGCCAAAAAGAGAATTACGTAATATTTTTCCCTATCTTTGCGGGAAATAAGAAGGCTAATACAGAATTAGTAAGATGTTTTAGAAGTTAATTATTAACGGTTGGATTCAAATGGAATGGAGAGAATATATGACGAAAATGACAATATCTTTCACGAATTAGATATTACGATATATATTACATTATTTTTCCAATGTTATCATTATGATGGCACTATAATTTTTGTGAAAAAAGAAATATGTAGGTGTTGGTTTTCTCGTGATATTAATATCATATCAGTGAGTAAGGAACTTTGACACTGTATTTTACAGTTCGATTATTTCAATACATAAATTACCATATTTTCTTATTTAATATTAAATAATATCTGTCAAAGTATCTCTATTTGTATCAAATTACATCATTTTCTATTTAACATTGAATATTTTTTCCAGTTATAGAATTCTATCATAATAGGAAGTTGGTTTAATGTTGTTCTTAACTTTACTTAAAAAACGTGTGGCACTCGGGGACAGCCGCGGTAAAGCTATTGCATAGCAATTTTATCAACTAATTGATTTTTTATTTTTGTATTGCAATCGTAACCTTAGAAATTTTGATGTCGTACTTGGGACTTCATACAATAAAAGCTTTGTCTACATTACTATAAAAACTTTTTGGAAAATTTACAAAAAAAAAGTTTTCATTAAAACATAATAAAAACGTGAGTCGTTACGGAATTTCTGGATTCGGTCCCCGCGCTCAAGGCCCTCGATAGAAGCTATGCAATAGCTTAAAAATGACATATTTATAGTTCTTTTTTCGTAATTGGTTGAAAAAAGCACAGTGAAAAAACTATAATGTCAGTATAAATAATACAGTGAACGCAAAAATATAACTAAAATTAGCATAACAGAAGTACAGTTTATTACACATGTTTTTCAAGTACAAAATACACAATAAATTGATCATAAAAATATGGGTTCAATAAACACACAGACACTGTATGAGACAAAGGGTCATAAATACGTTTATAGCAAGAAACAAACAGCTGAGAAGTTATGACAAATGCGAATGTTCTAATAAATGACACTTTTGTTTTATTCCCCGTGGCATAAAGTTGAAACGTATCTTCTTACATAATTTGTACTCCAATGATTTTGGCAGAGATTCTTAAAAAGGTTACAAGAGGTAAGCTATAACTGTGCGGTACTAAAATCTTTAGGTATTGTAGGATTTGGTTTATGATTCATCCATACTAATATTTTAAGCAATGTGCTTTTGTTTTCTAAGAAAGTTTTCTTGGTTCAAGCCTTCGCGTTTTTGTCACCTTGTTATACATGCGGTATTTTTTTCTAAAATATTTGTAATAGTCAGCCAAAATCCTTATGGAGTAAGAGCCCGCGACTGCCTGACCTTCGTTATTTTATAAAAGCTGAAAGTTTGTCTACGTGTGTCCCTAGTACAGTTAAGAATGATCCCCACCCATGAAGCTGAGGCAGCGGTGGCTTTAGCAGATAACAGGTAACAAAGGTGTATGAAATTCCATCTCAATTTCGTCATAGTATAAAACTCTATTTTTTGATATTTGATGCATAATGATATCAAAAATCACGTTGCTCAATGCCGGACAGCTAGTATGGTTCCAACCCTCTGCCGGACACCCTTAAACTATGGTAATTTATAATTATACTTACGTCATTTTATAAAACCTAAATCTTATATATAATTTTTAGGGGGCCTATTAATCTATGTTTCCATAATTGCCGGACAGCTTCGACGGTTCCATCATCTTGCCAGACGTATTCAAAGTGATGAGCAATAGCCCGTGAGTGCCTGACTTTCGTTATTATATAAAAGCTGAAAGTTTGTCTACGTGTGTCCCTAGTACAGGTGAGAATGATCCCCACCCATGAAGCTGAGGCAGCGGTGGCTTTGGCAGATAACAGGTAACAAAGGTGTATGAAATTCCATCTCAATTTCGTCATAGTATAAAACTCTATTTTTTTATATTTGATGCATAATCATATTATAACTCACGTTGCTCAATGCCGGACAGCTAGTATGGTTCCAACCCTCTGCCGGACACCCTTAAACTATTATGGATGATGCCAGAATATGTTTGGACTCTGTTACCCTCTCCAATAGCTATGTGTAATATGTCGTTGGATAGCCATAGTTGAGCTGACAAAAGGTTCCTAAGGAGTCAAGGTCCAAATCTTAGTCCAAACAGAGTTATGCAGTACTAAACATTTCAATTTATCATAATATCATCCACGTAGAATGTTAAAACAAAACAGTGTAATGGTATAAGGTTATTTTAGGTTTTTTATTATTATAAACATTGCATTTCCTACATTTTGGGTCGACTATGACCTCATTTAAAAATATGATATATACATGGGCCTCAAAATCGTTAAAAAATTGATATTTCGTTTGGTACTGCATAACTCTGATTGGACCAAGATTTGGACCTTGACTCCATAGTAACTTTTGTTCTGCTCAACTTTGGCTATCCAACCACATATTACACATAGTTATTGGAAGGGGTACCAAAATTTGCATCATCCAATAATTATACTTACGTTATATTATAAAACCTAAATTTTATATATAATTTTTAGGGGGCCTATTAATCTATGTTTCCATAATTGCCGGACAGCTTCGACGGTTCCATCATCTTGCCAGACGCATTCAAAGTGATGAGCAATAGCCCGTGAGTGCCTGACTTTCGTTATTATATAAAAGCTGAAAGTTTGTCTACGTGTGTCCCTAGTACAGGTGAGAATGATCCCCACCCATGAAGCTGAGGCAGCGGTGGCTTTGGCAGATAACAGGTAACAAAGGTGTATGAAATTCCATCTCAATTTGCATTACCAAACAACAATGCAGTACCAAACGAAATATCAATTTTTCAACGATTTTGAGGCCCATGTATATATCATATTTTTAAATGAGGTCATAGTGGACCCAAAATGTAGGAAATGCAATGTTTATAATAATAAAAAACCTAAAATAACCTTATACCATTACACTGTTTTGTTTTAACAATCTACGTGGATGATATTATGATAAATTGATATGTTTAGTACTGCATAACTCTGTTTGGACTAAGATTTGGACCTTGACTCCTTAGGAACCTTTTGTCAGCTCAACTATGGCTATCCAACGACATATTACACATAGCTATTGGAGAGGGTAACAGAGTCCAAACATATTCTGGCATCATCCATAATAGTTTAAGGGTGTCCGGCAGAGGGTTGGAACCATACTAGCTGTCCGGCATTGAGCAACGTGAGTTATAATATGATTATGCATCAAATATCAAAAAATAGAGTTTTATACTATGACGAAATTGAGATGGAATTTCTTACACCTTTGTTACCTGTTATCTGCCAAAGCCACCGCTGCCTCAGCTTCATGGGTGGGGATCATTCTCACCTGTACTAGGGACACACGTAGACAAACTTTCAGCTTTTATATAATTACGAAAGTCAGGCACTTACGGGCTATTGCTCATCACTTTGAATGCGTCTGGCAAGATGATGGAACCGTCGAAGCTGTCCGGCAATTATGGAAACATAGATTAATAGGCCCCCTAAAAATTATATATAAAATTTAGGTTTTATAAAATGACGTAAGTATAATTATAAATTACCATAGTTTAAGGGTGTCCGGCAGAGGGTTGGAACCATACTAGCTGTCCGGCATTGAGCAACGTGATTTTTGATATCATTATGCATCAAATATCAAAAAATAGAGTTTTATACTATGACGAAATTGAGATGGAATTTCATACACCTTTGTTACCTGTTATCTGCCAAAGCCACCGCTGCCTCAGCTTCATGGGTGGGGATCATTCATACCTGTACTAGGGACACACGTAGACAAACTTTCAGCTTTTATAAAATAACGAAGGTCAGGCAGTTGCGGGCTCTTGGTCCATTAGACCGCAACAAACAACGATACCTTTTTACATAACTCCTAAAAATTGGTTCAGAAAAAACAAAGATTCTTTAATTGAGGAAAATTTTCCATGAAACATTTAAAACAAATTACAACACTAGCCCGTTATGCTTAACAATGCAAAGTAAAATCTTTTTTATAACACTTATTTACCATAAAATTTTCGCGTACCTTTAAAAACCAACGTAGGCAATCTGGAAGCACAACCAAAAATAATGGCTGGACTAAAGTGTACCCCTGTCGAGAGGTTTGGTGTTATAAAAGTAAATTCAAATTCTATCTCAGCATATCGCGTTTCCGATCTTAATGGCAGATTAGTGGTTTATTATAAAGTTATAAGTATGTTTTGTACTTTTGACATATTTTGATATTATTAAGACCTACAAAATTCAGATCATTTGTACTTCAGGAGTTTTGGAATTGATAATTTGTAATAGTTTAGAAAACCAATATTATGCTTAAAAGGATCTATATAGATAAAAGTGTAACACATAGATAAATTATTTCATTGTATTATACAGGGTGGTCCAAATAGACCGGTCAGTGGGTGGAAGTATAAAACTATAAGAGATACAAAGATCGGTTCTTATGAACCATGTCATCGATTTCAATAAAAATAAAAAGAGATTTTTGTATCTTTTATAGTTTCAGACAGACTATAAATATATTATTTTGTGGCCATTGACACGATAGAAGAAGAAGAAGTTTCAGACTTTCCCCCACTGACTGACCGGTCCATTTTGGTGACCCTGTATAGTTACGTACGTTTCTTACACATAGTGGTGTAACATCGCAATAGTTGTTTATTTATTAAAATCAAGCATGAAAGTGGTAGAAAAATATTTATCGTTGAAGACTTTAAAACCACCTTTAATCTCACTAGAGTTAAAAATATTAATTTTGCAGTTGTAATATTCGCGAGAAATTCTCCTTTTTTGGTTTAGAAGGCAACCTGAGCTTACGATGGTTTTTAATTTCGAACTTCTTGCCCGAAGCTTTTGATTTTATAAATTACTTGCTTTCCGGTCTCGATTTTCTTTGGTTAGATGAGTTTCTAACCACAATTTTAAAAAGCATTTTATCACTACATAGTATAAAACAAAGCCGCTGTCACTGTCTGTCTGTCCCCATGAGTGCTTAAATTTTTAAAACTACACTACGGATTTTGAAGGGGTTTTTTTATTAGATAGAATGATTCAAGAGGAAGGTTTTGGTATATTTTTTTCTCCGCATTCTTACTTACAAGATGGGGAACTACGCGGATGAAACTGCGGGGCGCCGTTAGTATCATTATAAACAGACTTTAGTAAAAACCTTTCATTAAAGTTAGTAACATCTTGTCAGTGTTAGTTTCTAACATTCTGTGAGATTTATTTCAACTTCTTAGTAATGTAAGATTTCAACTTAGATAGGACAAGAAGCACCCATATACGGACTTTATTTTGGATAAAATAAAGTTAAATTACCACATTTAGTTACTGAATAAACAAGTACTAAGTAATTGTATACTCGTTCAAACTATGTATAAGCCCTAGATATTTAATCTTTGCTTTTTTTTCTTCCAAAGCTTGACGAAATAACTACGAGAGTATTTTACGTAGAGGGATCCGCCCTTCACATGAACCAGGTAAAATCAATCAATGTTCTTATAGCCACAAGATTAAATCACACTTTTAGTTATAATTTAATGTTATTCATTAGATTTAGGGAACGATTCTAGTTACTTATAGTTTCAGTCACTGTTGATGATGTTGGAATGACAACTGAGATTGAATGCGTAGCGTGCCCTCCAAAGAATGGAATAGATTATCAAATCACAAGTAATACATAGTTAGCACTGGTATAAAAAATCTTCAATAGCATTCGAGATGAAAATCTATCCAATACATACTTCAAAATAATTACCTAAATTATTTTCATATGGCATGGTTATTGTCTAACCTTCGTGGTTAATTTAATAATACAATACAATGCCTGTAGCATTATTACATTTGTAAATTCCATTTGATTATCCAACAAATATACCAAGGAAATAATAGCACAAAACAATAAAATAAAAAGACCAAGAAAACAGTAGAAATGAGATGATAAATAAATCTATGCAAACGAGCACTGAACTTAGCAACGTAACAGAAATCTGTGCTGTATTGTATTCGCCATTTTGGCGATACGCCAGCCACCCAGACCAAAATCACTTAGAATCAAACATTTAAACTTCAACTTTACATAATATTTTATAAGATTCTGTTAGTCGTTTACGAAGAACACTTTGTGTATCAGGAAATTGAAATTACAATTTATTGGTAATAATTTTGGAAGTAAGTTTGTGGTTAAGGATTACTGGAAGGAAGAGTGATATTGAAAATCACTTGATATGATTTTATTAATTAACAGCAATATGAAATATTTTTTTATGTTTTTCATTTGGAAAAAAGCGTAGAAAAAGAACTCCAAACTTAAAAATGAAAATAGGACTGATAGAACAAACATTCTAGAAATAAAGATTGCGTCTAGATGTATGTACAAAGTTTTCAACACCCTAGCTTGATACAATAAACAAAATTATAGATCAGCTGCTATATGACAGCAAATATCATGAGGAAGGCAGTACACATTTATATAATTTCAATTTATGGTGAAATAACAAGAAAATATACGCTTAAAATAAAATCATTGTTGTTTTTGTCCACTTAAAATACAAACATTAATGTAACGAGGAAAATTTAATTTTGTAAAACGTGCCGTATTACTCATTTCAGCTTTTAAAAGCTACGTTGAATCTTTTTAAGAGGTTTCCTCAGGTAGCCATTAGAACCGGTCAAATTAAAGATAAGTAACACAGTTATAAAATCCTTTTGCCTAAATCGTAAAATCAAAAGCATCTAAAATTTTGACTAATTTTATTTTTGAAGCTCACATTAAAAACTCATTAAAAAGTAAGTTACAAAAAGTTTAATATAATAGCTTAGGTTCTTTGTGAAAGCTTCCCAGGTATAATCTTATTCAATTGTAAAACTCTAGTCTTTTATAGGATCGGAATAAAGTATGATTTCAATTTCCAAGTTTTCACTTTTCTTGTCTATTTAATAGTCCGCATTTTAAATAGGATTTTTTATTCAACTTTACTCGTTAACTTTTGGGTTAATATACGTTTGTGCTATCGTTGTAAATAAAGATTTTTGGTTTTTATTATTGTGGTAAATATTTGTATGTCATCCATAAATATTTATCTCTAGTTTTGTGAATGAGAGTGCGTTGTTTCAAATACCTGAGATACAGGTAATAAACTTAGTTAAAGGTCAGATGCTATAACGAGATGATACAGTTGATTATGTTATGTAATAAACAGGAATTATTTAAGTTTTACTGTACTAAGTATAAAATTATAGATATTTAGTATTATTTATAAGGAAAATATACATATAAATCTCAAAGTGATGACTATCTAAATTGTATAGTAGAGAGTTCAACAAACTAACAACATATACAGAGTATGAGCCACGATAATAGTCCTATGAATTCGATTTTAATATGCTTAGTCGTTGCCAAATTCGGTTATTATGTTACGCTACATGAATCATACATTCTTCTCAATAAAACGGAGTCAAAATCACTTCTTAACGCTGCGCAAAAGATGCACTTTAACATTAACATTGTTTGTGTAGAAATCGGATAAGATCAAAATAACTTATGCATTGCTTAGAATGGTTATGGTTATGTTAAGGCACTTTAGTGGCATGTTATTTATTTGAATGAATTCATGAAACTGTTTTGTAATATAAACGAAGTGAAGCACAATAATAAGATATTTTACAGCTGCATCAAGTTGTCACCATCAGAAATATTAGTAACTTTAAAATTCTGTGGATGTTAATCAGATGAGTGAAAATTATTATTTTTTATTAATAATATCTGTAAATTTTACATTTGAACAATCAATTTCAGGTCACCAAGTCAATAATATATTTGTATTGAACAAGAAAAATAAAATTTACATTTGTTAAATACTGCAAAATTTAACAGCATAATTTCCCCGTGCACTCAGCAAAATGCAAATACAACGTCAATACATTGAAAGAACAATTTAAAATATCAAATGGAATGGTGTTCAATAAAATTGTTCTTTTAAAAGAAACCTTTATAACGTTAATACCCTTTGCTTGAAGCGGAAACATAATTAAGCATCGATTTCAATAACATTATACAAAGTATCTTTTGAATTCTGTTTTAGGCCTGTACAATGCCCCGGGATCAGATGACACAGGTAAACAAATATTAAACATGTTTAAAAAGTAGTTGACGCTTTAACGAACGTTAATTTTAGCGGGGCTGCTGCTTTTATTATTGCTAATACACGTAACGAGCGAATTATCAAACATATGATATTGTTCCCAAGCGTTCACACAAAAAACGCTTGGATATTTTGTCAAATGTTTGACAATTCACCGCTCCGAAATTTGACGTGAATTAGCATTTATAATCATAATGTGTTTATAACCCTTCATAAAGGTATATGTTGTGCAAAAAGGCATGCCTCATCATCGATGTTATCATTATGTGTATCATGCCATTAGTACATAGAACCTAATTTTAATGTCCCTCCATCCAAATGTTGTTTGAAAGACATCGCTCTTAGACAATCCTTAACCTATTGGCATACTTTGTTTAAAGTTTGAGCAATGTATGTTAATTGGTTAAAGCAGAGTATCGTAATATCGTACACGATATATCGTAATATCTAGCGGTTATATTAGTGGTATTTGGTAACTATTAATAGGCATCAAATTCACGCTTGTCCGAATTCGAACTTTCATTATTTAAATCACTGTTCAATCATATAAACAAAATCAAAAAGAAAATTATATTTACCATCCAAACTAAAGCAATAAAAAACTACATTTGCAAAACAATATGAAAAATTCAGGAATATGTTTATCATAATCAAAATTGTTATTGGTACAAAAAATATACAAGGATAATAAGCCGAACAACATTCGGGCGATAGTAGCAAATGTTACAGCCCGCCATCTGGGCCATCAGCTTTGGAAGGGTTAAGATAATACTATACAAAATAAACTGGAAAACTAAGAAATAGGTTCCATATTGCATATTTTAGTTCGTAAATAGAGTAATCGAGGCTTAAGTGTGAGCATAGGAAGTAGATACAAAGGTATTACTCAACAACACCTTATTCTTGTATTTGTTAGGTTTCCAAGTAGTAGGTCTCATACTGGATTACAGTTCCTCGCACGCTTTAGGTATTCATTGAAAAAATGTTGGCCAACTACCAACAGTTGAAGGTTATGATAAATGATCCAAAGAAAATTTACCGCTTAAAGCTTTTCGATGCTTTTGAAAACGTGAAAGAATTCATCATTATAGTATTTTATGTTGAGCATTATTTTATTACTTTGAGAATTAATGAGTGCGACTTTTACTGCATAGCCATTGCATGATATAAATGTTGAAAAGGTAGTCTTTATTTATGTGTGAGTAGAAAAATAATCGTGGTTTTATTGTGTGCTTTTCATGAAGATGTTTTGAACATTACTATCCCTTTATCAGTGCTGTCAAGATGCCCACAATAAGGTACGTAATATTACACACCCATATGTAGTAAGGACTGAGATATTTCCAACAAATTTGAAGGTAAATAGCTACCCTGAACTATGTGTACCTACGTTAAAGTCAATTACTTAATGGAAAACACGCATTAAATCTCAAAACCGGCCAATATACCTTTCCGGTTCAGTGCGTTTTACCTTTTTGGCGTCTAACTACTTGTATAATAGGTTAATAACCCTATACTAGCAAAGGAGCAATATTTGTAAGTTCTTAAAATACTTCTGACAGTTTTGATGAACATTTTTGCTTAGAATTAGGTTAGGTTTAGTTTACGGGTCGAAAATCAAAATAGATTTATTTATATTCTATGTAAAAAGTAAAAACATTACCTTAAGACCATATTTTACTATTAAATTCACAAAATACTATTTAAATACTTTAAGAAAAGTATTTTTTAGAAGCTTAATCTTTCAAAAAACGGTTTAACAAAAGGATACATAGAAAAAAAAGGTGATGAAACATAAAATAACACAAAAAGACAGACGTTTCAAAATAACTTTCGGAGATTTTATTTATTCGAATAGATAAAAGTAATATAGGTATTCACAAAAATAGAAGCCAGACGTCTCAGTTGAAGTTAAAATAGAATGTTTGTCAAATTCTATGAAGGCCGCCCTCCGGTCGTCCCACAGACACTTAGTCTAAACATAATGGTTGCGGTTTCCACAAATATTTGTCATGGTTGAAAATTGTCGTCAATTCCATAGAGGTTCAAAAGACCCTTTTCATTTTTACGCTTAATTACTATTTTGGGTCAACATTCCGTTCCTTCATCACTATGTATTGTCATAAATTAATATCAAGTTTGTTGAGTTAAAATTTTATTTTATTTTAAAAAAATCTTAGGAAAAAAAAATAGTTAGAGGGTTAGGAATAGTTAGGTGCTGAGAAAGAAAATTAGGAGCTGAAGTCTGCAATTGTACAATATACGAGTACATATCTCTATGTTAAACTTATATGTGAATGAATAATTATATCGGTAATTTCTGATAACTAAGACGTAAGTAGGTCAAAGCCTAGCTAGACTTAGCTGACTTTTGATAGATGATTGATTATTATGTATCTTTCTGTATATTAAACTTTAGGTCAGGTAAATAAAGTTGCTATTGGCATTTCGGACAATACAGAAGAATAAGATAAACATATATATAAATGTAAACCACAAATGTTTGTCTCGGTCTGGGTGTGTGTGAATGAGTGTGTGCGTAGTTTCTGATACCCTAGATACAAGCTTCGAGCTTATAAGGTGTCAGTAACTATAATGAGATGATGCAGTGAATGATTATGTTATGTAATGTTAATGTGAAAGGCTAAAACCGAACTGACTCTAAGAGGGATGGTTAAAAAATAATGAGTTTTTTATCGACTTATTTTGCGCTCGACTGGACAAAGGTCTTTAACAAACATCTAATTGTAACCCCTTTTAAGTCTTATTGAATTCTTTGACATTTCTCACCAACCAGTTTTAAAGGGGTCTCCCATTTTCCTTTTTTTATTACATAATAAACAAAAATTAATGTCATGTTTTTCAAGATTGGAAACCGTTCGCTGTAGGTATCACTTATCTAACACGTTTATTGCTTCGTGGATGCATTGATGTATCTTTATGGTTTGCTAGCTATATATTGTGTCGGTTTTACCACGTAAAATAAGTCACGTAGTAATAATAAAGCTTGCAATTGGTTGCATAATTTTGAAAAGTCTACTTTGACTAACAACAAAATAAACTTGAAGCAACCTTAAACTATCCGTAATTTATTTATTTCATAATCAGTAATTTAATCTCTATTAACAATCCACAATAACATAAACAATAGGTACACTTAAAATCCTAAACATGTGACATGTGCCAACCCACTAATCATCAAGGGAATTACGGGTTATTCAATGTGCCTCGTGTCCACTAGTTCATTACGCTGCGAATCTCCATAGCACAAATATGCTCAGTGTCTCTCTCTAATTGCATACTCCCAGTTTGGATAGGGTTATAATTACCTGTTTGTTCCACTTTCAAAATTTTGTCTCTAATGTGATTGGGATCGGTTTTTAGTTTAACCATATGACAAAATTTTTTCACAAATTTTCACAAGGAGTGTTCTGACCTCCACAGCCCAAGTGATGATACAAAATTTTCCGCAGTCACTATTCATGATCTTAGTAAAACACCGGTGATATTTGAATCATTAAAATTTTGATCCAAAAAAACAGTAGAGCTTTATTAAAATGTACAAACACAAGAACAAATAAACCACCAAACGCTGAAAATACAATACGTGAATCATTAGAAGTATCAAATTGTAAACGATCCTTTATTTAACCGTAAAACAAAATTGTAATTAAAAAAAAAAACAAAGACAAAGCTAAAAGGTTCATTTTAAACGGCAACCAACACTCTATTAATATCTTTGTAACACCGTAATGAAGTTAGAAAGTACAAAAGGCAGTACGGAAGCTTAATAACGTTCAATGCATTCTTAAGGGCGCACAAACAAAAAGGTTATGGAGGCCCAATTTTGAAACTGGAACGAGAAACGTCGGTTGACCGATTAATTATTCGTTACGACTCCGACGCGATGACGACACGACATCGATTCTCGATAGGGTTACGTAACCAAAGCCGTATTGACACTGTATACCACTGAATTGTATAAGTCTACGTCTTCAGATAATGCATTCGCATGCATGACTTGGCACTGATACAAATATGTGTAGGTGCTTTAGGAGTATCAAGTTATGAATTTATATTGAGGTTTTCCGACGTTGGTGGTAATATCCTGACTTTTATTATTTTATATATTCTTTGAGGATATTCAGCTGATAATTATGTAATCGATGTTTTTACAAAAATACAGAGAGAAAGGCAGTTATTTTTCATTTATTTCCTTTTTTTAATTACCATGAGTATCGGGTAATCGGGTTTTTCTTTCATCATATATATCGAAGAAATGTAAGGATCCAATCTGTACGTATCTTTAGACTTAGCTTTGCTTCAAAATTATTCTGAACTTAGAAACTAGATCCTAGAAATCGGAACATTTCTTGCATCTGTGACCAAAATTTAATTTTTATTTGTCATTTTATGAAAATTACTTATTTTCAAGTCTGAATCCATAATTCTGAACTTTGCCTTTTTTTATTGAATAAATTAATATTGCAATGTAATAATTGACTAACTATACATATTATATTAAAAAAAATCAATCTACTTGGGATGTGTTTTTTTTTTGGTGTTTTAACACTGTAGATAAGCACTAAAGGTTTTGGATAATTAAACTTTTAAGTATGGAGAAAAAGAAAATGCAATTTTGTAGAAAAAATCGTCTTGAAGTTGCGAATTTTTTAAATTAATTATGACATCAAAAACTGAAAAACTCAATTATAACTCGAGTAAATTCTCAAGCAAACTGCACTAGTATTTTATAAGATCAAAGGCGGAATTTGAACAAGTAACAAGAAGATAAAATAACGTGTATAACAAAAAACGGTTACAAATAAAACCTTATCTGATTTTAGGTTATTACACGCCCGTTTCGTTCTAAAGGGACTCCTTAACCGAAAAGAAAACTCAACCTAGACTTTTACTGACAAATGGTTTTACAAACTGTCGTAAAATTTCTGCTAAAATTACCACAATCTTTTTAAAATATGGCTTACAAAAATATTCTTGGCTAAAAAGATAATAAAGTTACGTAGACTTTTAATATAAATAAGTATTCATATTGTATGCCTGTAATGGTATAAGTGTGTATATGCTGATAAGCGCTTGTGATACGCTTATAATGTGCTGTATGCGATAACCCTATAATAATTGACTAAAGCCGGTCGGTTCATCATTCTATTGGATTATCAGATCTATAACTATTATCTAAAGTATATAGGTTCTCGTGGTTTTACTCGCGTAAATATGAATCTTGTGTTAATTCAATTCAATTTCAATTTATTAATTAACCCCCGACGCAAAAAGAGGGGTGTTATATGTTTGACGTGTCTGTGTGTGTGTATCTGTCTGTCTGTGGCATCATAGCTCCCGAACGGATGAACCGATTTCAATTTAGTTTTTTTTTTTTATTAAAAGGGACTTAAGTGCGAGTGTTCTTAGACATGTTTGATGAAAATCGGTTGTTCCGTTTAAAAGTTATGGGGATTGAAAGTAATTGCGTTGTGTTTTTTTTATTTTTTTATATAATTTAATTATATTTTGTATAAATATAAATTTGACACAATACATTATACTTGGCGCAATTATCGAGACTTTACCTCCCGTGCTAGTTAAAAATTTTGGTATAAAATCGTATCTTTCATTACCGGTTCTATAGGTGGTCATTGCAAGTAAGTTAAACTGATCAGTCCAGACATAAAACTGTGTCGTCACTCCAGAAGTATTAGGCAAACTAGTTTTTCCACTGAACTCTGGAATCGCACAGGTGATTGACGACCATTTTCAGATGGAGGTCAGATCAAGTGATCAATTAAACTGACTCGTCAATGGCCACCTTATGGAAGATTCAGTACAAAGTTGCACCTATATCGGTTCAAATCATTCCGAGTCTACAGCAATTGTAATAAGAAATGAAACCGATTGGCAATTCAATCTGGCAATTATTATTTGACTGGTGAAATTGTTACAGCTTTGACAATATACCTACCATAAAATAACGGTTAGGTTTCGCCCATCAAAGCGACCACTAGTAGCAAAATAAACCGATGACCTAACACACACATCCAGCTAAGTATTCATGATTGTTAATTGCAATTTTGTTATGCAATCGAAGCTGGATGCGGGAGTTCTCGCGAGATTCTTGAAACAGTCAACGCGATTCGTATTCAGCGAAATGAATTGGATGTCCGCCGGGATTCCAGAGGATTATGCTATTGCATTCATTGCGTAATCCTTTTGTGTATTACTGGCTTGGAGCTTGACTTAAAAGCTATAAATAAAGCCAATTAAAATGTGTTTTGTTTGTTTACATTTTAATTAATTGAGAACTACTAATTAGTTTTGTTTTGTTCTCTCCATTGTTTTATGTTGGCTTTAGAATTTATTACGTGTTTTTATTGTAATTACTTTTAGTTATAGGATGGCCATAGATTAGGTTATTTACTGGATATTGTAGATAATTATCTAAAATGGATTGCATAACAAGACAATGAACAAGGCAATAATCGCTTTACAGAGTGAAAGGTCTTCTCTCTATCACCAGAGATAATGAGCAGGACAATGAATAATACGAAATAACCAAATCAAGCTTACAACTGCCGTATGCCGAGGCGTATCATGAAAAAAGACACTACAAATATATCTTATTAACCATTTATCCTTACTTCCTACAGACCAATAACAATACAAAGCGAAGAAGAAAACAGAATTGCAATGTTTGTCAAATGAACGAAACGTTTGTCGAGTAATTGTACAATGTTTAAAGTCGATCCCGGCGTGTATGTTATGAATACCTATTGAAATTCGACGATAAAAGCAAAACTGCGGGATATAAACGAAATCCCTATAAAATCCTGTCTGATAGAAACAAAGAGACGTAGACAAGCTTTTAAAATTTCTGTCTGGGCTATTATCCTCTTTGAAACAATACAGCCGACGCGAAAAATACGATTTAAACATCTTCTCATAACTGTTACAAAATTTCAATATTTAGAATATGTCTTACAAAATAATAAGTATAATCTAATTTACTATCGCTACTCTAAATGTCTTGCCCTATTAGAAGTATATTTTCTGTCTAATCTCGCCTTAGTTTTGAGTATGGTCACACCTATTTCTCCTCATTGTACTAATATCATTTGCCTCGGGGAATCCTAAGGCCAAAATATTCCAACCTATTTTTCAAACAAAGAAATTATATTCCAACATCAGCTTCATTAATACAATAAAAAAGGAAGTACCGATAAACGAACTGTGAAAACCTAGCAATTAATGCATACCATTTTATTTACATTTTGTTGTTGGGTACGATCGTCAAATGAAATAATATCTGTAACGTCTTCAGGCTTTATAGGAATACCAACTTTATTGTAACACGAAAAGGGATCATTTTTACGCAATCTATATTACGTTTATTACATTCTTGGTGCGTGGTATCTATGGACGTTTCACTTGGGTGGGGTTTTGTGTAATAAAACGAATGCTTTCCTGTCTGGACATCGATAGGTATGCGTGCTTTGAAAGTTTGGTAGGAAATCGTATATGGAAGCCTTATAAGGGCTATAGCGTAATGGAAACACGTAGTTGTAGTTATAACACCCCTCATTCGTTGCAGAAATACCGATCTCATTTCTAGTACTCGGAACTATACATTATGTATTTGATATATAGTAAAAGCTTGGTAATTGAGTGGTAAGACTTATTTCCTTTAGCTTCATAAACTTGGAATTGTATAATTTTGTTTCGTAATCTAAAATGAGATTTAACATAACAATATTAAGATTGATTTTTAAATGTAAAATAATAATTTAAATTGGTTCTGGTATTTGAAACTTTTCCGGGTCACCTGTGAATCGTTTATAAATATTTCAGACTAAAAGCTTTCCCAGAATATTCGATAGGCTTCCCTGAAGCCGTCTGGTATAATAGAAATAAAGGTTAGTTATGTAACTGAATTTAAATACTTGAACTGTAGAACGTGAATTCAAAGGTTTGAATACGAGGATCGATTGATTTGAAATTGGTAATGTAAAGTTTAGTACGAATTGAAAATATTTTATTTACAAGTGAAAGCTTATAGCAAGATTTTCTGAAGTTCCAAATATATGAAATCAGTTAAAATTTGTTAGCAGTTATGTTATTTCTATAAAATTACCAAACCCTTACATAAAACGTTCCAATATTAGATAAAATTCAAGGTAAAATATAACACACGTACCTAACAGCGGAAAAATATAACAACCGAAAACCCTCTTATCCAGATAATGTACCAAAGTATGTGAACGGTTACAATTTCAAATATGAAATTCTTGTATATGAAATCCTACGTATCCCTGTGGGACCGATGTCATTCAGATGAATAAGTTAAAGTACGTACAAACCAAACGGCGACGATTTTACTTATTTCGTAAACGAGAGTTTCAACGAAAACCTATTTCACAAAATGACACGCCATCCACCGCCCGGTTTGTTTTCTGCGGCGTTGACAGAGAGCCAACAGGATTTTGTTGTTTTATACACCGTTTGGTTTTAAAGTCACTGCTGTGTTTTGGAGGAAAAAATGCGGATCAATTATGGTTGTTGTTATATCTTACTGTTATGACGTTATGGTCACGAGTTTTCTTATGTCAATCTTGGTCGTATGGGAATTTTGAATTTAAACGTATTGTTATTGGTCGTAAGGGAATGTAAAGTTGCATATGTTTGGTAATTTTGTTCCGGTTATAAAAAAAATAAAATTGTCAGCTAGCGTTAACCATTTCAAAGTATTTTTACGTATAAATGTTTTTCAGGGTTATGTCATTACCATAAAACTTCTTAAACTCCTGCTTTGGCCTTTTCACCGGCAATAAACGACAATAGCAGTATTAAAATATAAAAATATATGACTGACCTGGTTCAAAGAATTCATAGTGTTATTTTTCATAAATCAGTTTTGAGTTTGAAATTTTAAACTCGACACCTCTGAAACAAGAGAGGTAGATAAACTTGCCAAGTTTCAATGGAAGTATCAAAATGTCTGAGCGATCTTTTTTTAATAGTTACGTAACAAAAGGAAAGTATACTATTTTAGTTTTAACGAAATGGATTAATGTTATAAATGGAAAGCTTTGTTTATGAACATTTTTTATTGGTGATAATAATACGAAAAGTTAATATATTTTTCTGTAAGTAATTAGTCAAAATGAAATACCTATAGTAATTCATACGTTATTGTTAATTAACAAATAAAATACAATTTCCTGGATAATCCTGATTTATAATGTAAAAATTCGAGGAAACTAGGAAAATCAATCAGTTTTGCTCCATAATGTTTTATACAACACTAGCTGTGCCCCGCGGTTTCACCCGCGTGGTTCCCGTTCCCGTGGGAATACGGGGATAAAATAACTATGTTATTCAGGGTGAATGTAGCTTTCTAATGGTGAAAGAATTATTGAAATCGGTTCAGTAGTTTCGGAGCCTATTCGTTACAAACAAACAAACAAACAAATATTTCCTCTTTATAATATTAGTATAGATTAACGTCCATTATACACATACAAACTCGGAATAATAATGGTCTTCTTAGCAACTAAATGCAATGAATTTACAATGATATACTTTCTAATACAAACTGCAGTTATTTTGCTAAATAATAAGTTGCATAACTTCAACATGATTGTTGCCAACTGGGGGCTAATGGCGTACATTGACTCTTGCTTTATAATAATAGTTCCAATCTTTAGTAACTTCAAAAAAACAAGTCAAATTGTCTAACCTACCCAATTAGATGGGGTAACACACCGAAATCTAGACTTTATTGTTTGAGTACTAGAATAAAAACTCTTTTAAACATATGGTTTGACTATAAAACTTTTATATTAACAGTTTTTGAAAATTGAAGTTGTTGTTCTTGTTTATTTTAATGTGTGGTAAACTTTTTTAATAAAAGATAAACATTACATAAAGTCATAACTTATCATTTGTTTTATATGGTTTTTGATGAAAATAAATGCATACTTAAGAAGCTTTTTTGTGATTTAAACTGTGGAGTTTTTTAACTTGTGAATTATGATATTGAGTACAATATTGAGAAGTATATCAAAAATACTTTTAAGACTAAAATACACATCAGAAATTCAGTATATTAAAACTTTTACATAACTTTTAATAAAAAGTACTCAAGCAATTTAAGTTAATACAAAAAAATAAACTCATATAAAGTGTTATGTGTGGTGAATTAAATGCCGAAATGAAGCTGACTTTTAAACAGTATAAAATTGTATTTAGGCTGGATTTCCGAGCTGGAATTTCCGTATTCAATTCTTACCGAATCCGACCACAGTCCGGACTCGAAATCAGAATGCTACCCACTGTTTCGGGGAGTTTTTTGCGGCACGGTCAGTCAACAAACCGCACGAAGGCTGAAAACAATTCGGATTTTTTTAATTTTTCACATTACGTGAATACATTTTCGCAGATCAACGGATTAGTTGCTCGGCTTTGATGCGGCGTAAACTCAAATCCCACCAAAAACATTCTGTAAAAAACTAGCCAAGTCTCGATGGAGCTGCTTGTTTAACTCTAAAAAGTAATGAAATCTAGACAGACTCGTGGCAAGTCTAAGGTTCCTTACTGCGATTACTTTATTATTATAGTTAATGTTGTGTGACTTGGCCGTTGAACATTGTTTAAAACGTTAGTAGTGGGTACATGTCAATTTTGTTTACACGTAATGTTATAACATTTTTAAAATACGCAGCTTTATCAAGCCTACAATTGACTGGATATTGAATCAACATTTTTCAAGTGGCTATAATTAAGCTAATTTTCTATCGTCAATGGATAGGTTCTGGATTTTTTAAGATTGGTGCAATAGCGTCATGGAGCACCTAGTTTCGTACCCTTGTGTACATGTGTACCCTTCAACGGCCAAGTCACACAACATTAACTATAATAATAAAGTAATCGCAGTAAGGAACCTTAGACTTGCCACGAGTCTGTCTAGATTTCATTACTTTTTAGAGTTAAACAAGCAGCTCCATCGAGACTTGGCTAGTTTTTTACAGAATGTTTTTGGTGGGATTTCATTTCTTTTTGTTAAAACTTGTTTATATTGATTTATTTTATTAGATTTTCTTATTTGACACACTTATTTTTTAGGAGTAGTATTATATTATTAAGCGCCCCGCGGTTTCACCCGCGTAGTTCCCGTTCGCGTTTCCGTGGGAATTTCGGGATAAAAAGTATTCTATGTGCTTTTCCTGGTTCTAAGCTACCTCCCCATCAATTTTCAGCCAAATCAATTCAGCCGTTCTTGAGTAATAAATTCCCGTTCCCATTCCCGTGAGATTTTCGGGATTAAAGTATTCTATGTTCTTGCCCTGGTTCTAAGCTACCTCCCCACTAATTTTCAGCCAAATCAATTCAGCCGTTCTTGAGTAATAAATTCCCGTTCCCATTCCCGTGGGAATTTCGGGATTAAAGTATTCTATGTTCTTGTCCTGGTTCTAAGCTACCTCCCCACCAATTTTCAGCCAAATCAATTCAGCCGTTCTTGATTTTTAAATTCCCGTTCCCAATCCCGTGGGAATTTCGGGATTAAAAGTATCCTATGTCCTTTTACTGGTTCTAAGCAACCTCCCCACCAATTTTCATCCAAATCAGTTCAGCCGTTCTTGAGTAATAAATTCCCGTTCCCATTCCCGTGGGATTTTCGGGATTAAAGTATTCTTTGTTCTTGTCCTGGTTCTAAGCTACCTCCCCACCAATTTTCATCCAAATCAATTCTGCCGTTCTTGATTTTTAAATTCCCGTTCCCAATCCCGTGGGAATTTCGGGATTAAAAGTATCCTATGTCCTTTTCCTGGTTCTAAGCAACCTCCCCACCAATTTTCAGCCAAATCAGTTCAGCCGTTCTTGAGTTACAATTCCCGTTCCCATTCCCGTATAATTCCCGTTCCCGTTCGATTATCCTAGTTTTTATAGTTTTCCCTTTATGTGGCCATTAAACCCTACCTCTGTACCAAATTTCAGCTCTCTAGGTTTATGGGAAGTACTAGTTCTATTTTGATGATCATGAGTGAGTGAGTGAGTGAGTGAGTGAGTGAGTGAGTGAGTGAGTGTCTGTCATAAATACGAAACTTTGCTTTCGCTTAACTTGGGAACTAAATGACCTACAGACTTGAAATTTAATTTTAAGTATGTGATTGTATAGCTTACTGGATGACGAAAATTTCAGCGTTCTGGGCTTATCCAGAGGTTGTCAAATAGGGGCCTGAAAATGCGGCGAAAGGGTTCCTGTAAAGGATGGTACGGCAGTGTTTGCTTCGCGCTCGACTTGGCGGGGGGCACTGCCGTGCCCCCAGATAAAAAATGTACTTATTTATTTTTATAACGCAGTCCCCAACAAAGCTGTTTAAAAACGCTTTGTGTAACTTCCAAAAGTTATGTTTGTTGTGCTAATGATAAAAATAAATATGCTGTACAAATATGACCCTAATACACCTACTCCTAATATGGAACACAAGCTCAATAAAACTCTTATGTAGGTAATGGTTAGGATACAATGTATTTGCAGAAAAATAATAAAATATGGATTCATTACCCTATCATTTAGTATCGAACGAAACCACTCAGAAACACTAAATTTTTAATCAGTCAACAATATTCTAATAATCCGAAACACTTAAAAATGCAAATTAAGTAATCTTAATACAAATAAGGAAGCTTAATGAGATTGCGTCTCGTTTGCTGTAATTAGTAGCAAATAAAATTATGCCAGTCCATAAAGTCTTTATCTCCGGCGGAGTAAAGTCCAGAAACGCAAATGACAATTTTGTAATTGCCATCTCGTCAACGGGAAATGGTCCAACGTAGATAACAAAGGCATGTTGCGTGCTCTATCTAACAATCGCCTGAGTAATGAGTAGACTTCAATTCTCTGTGTTTATTCACAGTTGGTATATAACAGAAAATTTTCATATTATTTATTATGTTTGACGCATTGACTGTTTGATTTCAAGAGTATGCTGCTGCCTGCCAAGTTCTGGATTTGATCAGGAATCTACGAGGATTAGGGCAAGTGACGCAAGTTTGTTATTATAAGCTGAAATATTTGGGTACATGTAGAGTTACGGACAGGCATAGTTATTACTCTTGTTACTACGTTTCTAATACTAGTATCATCACTGAAAAGCGGTTTGCGCCCTGTTAAGAGATGGTAACTGATGTGTAATTCGAAAGCGTTTATGGACAGCAGTAATTTCACATTTTCAGTCAAAGGTCATTGGATAGCACTAAAAATTTTACAGTAGTTATGAAGAATTATAATAGGAGAGTTAGAAAAAGTGTACTTATTTCTGTTAACGTCATTTTCCTATAAAAGAGAAATATTTCAAAACTTTTTATATGCGAATTCAGCAATACAACAGACGATTTCGTCTCTATTCGTCCGATTGATCGTGGTTTGAACGTGTCTTGCCAATCGTTCAGAGAATTATACTATCACTTTTTGTAAAGAGATTCAATTTTACTTTGTTCTGTTGAAATTGAATCTGTAGTTATTTTATTAATATTGTAACGATATACGAAGCATTTGGGAGAAACACCAATTTAGTTTTATAGTAGACGGGGTCATTGTTTTAGATATTTGTTATGTTGTATGTGTCGTGTGAGTATGAGAAGACAAAAAGATATAAAGTTGAACATTGAAAAGTTTAAATGTATACAACTTTCAATCCTTATCTGCTATTGCTATTAGCTCTTCTTGTTTCCTAAAGATTATCAGGCTTTATGTTTTCCAGTTTATAGCAAAAAATACTATTCGATACATTGATGAAAATAAAGTATTATATTTTTTATTTAAAATTCTCAAATCTTTATTTAAAGGAAATCGTTTACACAATAGAAGAGTAATTCAATTGTTTTGTTCTATCTATTCTCTAAGTTAGATGACAAAACTTGAATCTCTCACACAGCCTCAAAATCTTAATACAACAAAGTATTGAAATGTTATCATAAAAATGTTACCAACATCAAAAATTAAATATACCAAAAAATCAAGCTCACATTTCTGCGGCCTTAGTAGGCGTAACAACAATAAATACTTATAGTCCACTAAAAGTGTTACTTCCATAAAACTTGTAAGGAACGCCCTCGACTTACCCACAATATTTACTGAAATAAAATAACTCGGTTACATTCTCCCATAGAACTGAGGAAATATTCATTACTGTGAAAGGTTCCCGTCGTAATATAATGCTTATTCAGGGAACGCTATGCATTAATATTGATCAACCAAGAATCAACGGTGGCCTTGTATTGTAGTACTAGACGAGCAGCTCCTTATTTCACTGTTTTTCATTTGTGATGAGAATGTTCTTTGTTTCTTTGTAATGGTAGCGATAAACAAAGGATTTGGAAGTGACGCTTTCATTTCTCTGGTATAGACTGACTGACTCTTGGATGGTAATTTATCATTATTTTGACATTTATGAAATACGTGAATGATAGCCAATATTTCATTTATCAAGTTTCTATATACACAACTCGTGCTTTGGATCGTCATTAAGCCGGTTAGTTTTGGTTGTTGTACTAAGATTATCAGCTGAATCCTCAAAAGTCTGAACAGTTATGTTCGTGAAACCAAAAATACCGCAGCACGTATGGGAACTATTTTATGTAATAATAATATATTAAGGATAAGAAATTGTACAACATGCGCGATTCTGTGTTTATTTACGTTTCGACACGAAAACAAAGTAATAGATCAATATGATTTTCGTATACGATGCAGTATGAACATCACATACTTACATCACAAAATATGGTCATTTTTATGTTCAAAACACTTGGGCAGTCATTATCAAAAATTCTTAGTGAAATCATGAACCAAATAGCTATATATTTAAAACATAGTTTTGGAATATTAGAATTCTCCAACTACTAAAAAATATCAAACATATAATAATTAACCAGATTTATCAAAGAGTGCAATAAAAAATACCCTTGAAACGTTCAGAATGGCTCTATTTCCCGCTTTGTTTGCTTCGTCTTGCCCTTGACCAAATCATCATCCCATCTAATGGGTGTCCTTGTGATATGCATGGGTGCCACTCGAAAACTTTCGTGCTCAATGGCTGTCAGTAGCTGTATATACGAGTACATATATGCGTTCATGTGGTCATGATCATTTGTTATGTAAATGTTTAAGTAGATGGTCTGATATTTGTTGGCCAAGGGTACGGATAAGCAAAAGTTTAATGGTAAATTGAATTCTTGTAGTGAAACTTAATATTAACAAAAGAAAGTAAATATATTGATATCTTTGATTTACACGAACAATTCCGAATCTGTGGTAAATTCACAATGTATTTAAAATTATATTCAAAATATTGAAGGTAGTAAACTTTTTACATTACTTTGTACAGAAGTTTTCCATCTTAGTCTTCTGTGATCACGGGTTCTGTAAAGAATCCGAAACGTCAGAAAATGTAAAACAAAATACAACCACGACAAAAATCCGTTTAAGTGTTTTATTACAGTAAGTAAATAGCCCGCGATTGAAACTTCATACAATAGTTATCATCAATCGCATAGCATCAGGCAATCGATGTTTTACGAAAAAAAAATGCAAAAAAAACAACTCTTATTAACCTTCCTTAACCATCATTAAACAAAGCTTTCACAATATTATGTCGTTTTGGAAAATCATCTAACTTTATAAAATCCTTCGTCATGAATAACAAGTATTTTCAACTCCTAAGAAAATGTGAATATTATAACAATCTTTTCAAAGATTTTTATTTCTTGGTGTGTTCAAAGTTGTATCTACTACACAGAAGAGTTTACCTGTACAAATGATTATTAAGTACATACCGTCTACCCGTTGTGATTTCCCATTGGCAACATCAAACTTTCACGCCCTATTTAACTCTCCTAGGGCTCGAAATTTCAAAAAATCCTTTTTTAGTGCTTATTTACGAAAGTTTAGTGCAAGTTGTATGCTTGTTACTTATTTAAGTAGTTTCGTCTATCGGTCAATGTTGTGGAGATTTATCAGTAAAGTAGTGGAACATTGCGGTTTTACATAAGATGATCCTGATCCCGTAAGAATTTGAAACGTTTTATTCTGATAGTGCGCAGCATTTTAATATATTTACTTTATTTTTTCTATATTTTAAAAAGATACATTTTTACTTTCGATTCTAATCGTCCAGTATTTGTAAAAATTGTATTTTTTTTAATTTTGTTTTCTAATATTATCAATAGTATTTATAATGCGGTAACTTAAGTCCCTGATAACAAACGACGACGTTTATTAAGTGAGGTTAAGTTAGGGTGACCCGATAACCTATTTTTGCATATCAATTTCTTTGGTAACTTGATAGAGACATTTGATGCCCAAACTCAAATAGATAACATAAAGTCCTTGAACTCAAGAAAATCCAAATGTACAGGGAAACTATGCCCTCTATACGAATTGTATATACAATGTCGTGGACATGCGTATTAGAGTTATACGAACTGAGCCACGAATCTTCTTTACCACAACAGAAAATGCAAGCGAATTTAGACTGTAATAACACGTGTTAAGGTTTAGAATGATCGTGATTTAGAGTTGAGCAAGCGCTTTGGGCGGAGGCATCGAATCGGGGTTGATTCAGTTTGAAACGTGGCGTGCGAGGGGTTGTATCGCGTTCGGGAAATATTCTGTTCAAAATCACTGATTAAAACCTCCGAAATGACATCTCAACATTCATCCGTGGAGACAGTTTCTTGAAACGTCAGTGTCATTTTAATTTTTATATTTTTTTTAATCGTAATTCATCATTGTTAAGTTCCGATAAGAATACCGGCTGTCAAAAACGACAGCTCGCAATAAGTACGTGTCACTTGATTCCGAAGTACAGTGTTTATTTTTATTCGACGTTGAAGTTGTTTAAACAAATCATTTGTTAATTAAGTGTTGATTTAAGTAAATTAATGGATAATTTTAATGCTGAAATGCAATTGCTGTGGCTGTGAAATTAATCTTCGTTGGGTATATTCATTTTTTTAGTAAGAGATTTGGTTTGGTTTGGAAGAGTTTGCCAATTTTAAGCTTTAATAATTTTATAGAATTTATCTTTCCTCGATTCCACTTTCGTATTGTTTTATACGCATACAAAAATAACATAATTATATTTTCCTGGTTTTAACTAATTGCTTTTTAAGATTTATCCAGTATTTTTTTTTTACTATACAACTACAAAAAACTATAAAACATTAGTATAATTATGTATTTTAAAATAATTCCTATAAAACTTAAGATTTGTTTAATTCCATTAGATGACTACAAATTTCTTTTAACGTAGTTTTTTTATTCACTATCACTCAGTCAATACATAAATTAGGTCATACACTGAAAAAAGAAAAGAATAATACATTCCTTTTTCAAAATTAATCAACTAAAAACAAAAACGAAACAGTAAAAGAATATAATGTTTAATTCACATATTTATTTAAAAAAAGAAGAAAAAAGAAAAAAAACATTTCTTTTTCAAAATTAATCAACTAAAAACAAAAACGAAACAGTAAAAGAACATGATGTTTCAATACAATTTAACCTGTTTCTACTAAAGCCATTTTATTTTATTGGATCATCACCCGCCAATTAGTGCTGCGTCCACTTTGTCGCCCGTAAAAATAGTTCCGCTCTGTGTCCTACATTTTAATAGCCTCAACATACAACTATATGAAAAAATATATATAAAATACCCATCTAGCTGAGTGGTCAGTATGCCAGACCAATTGCGTGATCGATTCTCGTAGAAGGAACATATTTGTAGAAGAATATATTTGTGATACAAATGTTTATCTCAGTCTGTGTTAGAATGAGCGTAGTTTCTGATACAGATAATAAACCTAGTTAAGGGTCAGTGCCTTCAAAAATATCATAGAGTGAAAATGTCAAAAGTAGGAAAAATATATCTGTTCCGAGATTATGTCATTTTTATGGTAGTACACGAAGAAATGTGACGTAGAATTTGAGATTTTATGTGATTCAACGCCATTTCTACATGCGTGTATGAGTAATATATATTCATAGGATTACGAATTAATAAATATTTTACCATAATAATTATATATGTAGTATGTGCCCGCGCCTTCATACGATTTGTATTGAGGGCAGTGCTGTAGTCAATTTAATATAGTGGCCGTTATCATAACCGCACACGTCACGACAATATGCTATCTAATTAGGTAAGCGGAGAGTTACTGTATAGAGGTGTAAGTTCTTTCTTTCAGTATATATTTGAAGGAGAAATTGTTTTAATTCAAACACTTCTAGAACAAATATCTAGTGTTTAGAGGTGTATACTCTTTCTTTTGGTATTTATTTGTCACAAGAGAAATTATTTCACAAGAAAAACACTTTAAAAACAAATATTCCTACCGCTATTTTATAAGTTGCCAACAGAGTTCTACTTAGGGCCAGTTTTTCTGAAAATTTTCTAAAATATTTATACTCGAATCTTGTTTTGAAGATTACAAACTTAACAAAAAAATACGTGCAGGCATATTTTATTTCGGATTTTTTTTAAGTAAATAAATGTGACATATTTATTAAAAGTCCATTATAAATCTTATTAAAATGCCACTGAATCACTGAAGGTTAGCTTTCAAAGACAAAAAGACCATCTTAATAGATATTAAACATTTTCCAAGAACTCTACCCTTCATTTACTAACGTCACTGCGACAGCAATCTTGTCTATGAAGTCTCTTCATCTGCATTGCCTTGAGCTATTACAATTAAATATTATTATTTATTATAAGGTATTATTGCAGTGATTAAATTATTTATAGTTTAACATTCAAAATCTTCTAATTCATGCATTTTTTTTCTCTCTTTCTAATGTGGACCCCCTGAGGGTAAATCAATTTGTTAATATAAATAATTTAATGTAATCTATATATAAATTTAAAATAATTATTCTTAAAACTAATCATTTAGGGATATGAAATTTTGTGGAATTGAATAAAGCTAGTAAATAAATTCCAATTCCAATGTTCCAATATAAGCGATAGTCAACGACTTTTCGTAGCAATTACGGAATAAAAAAGTGTTTTAAGCCATTTTCTTTTCCAGACCACGTTTCTTTTAAATGTCAAAAGTATTTTCATCTGCCCTGGACAATAAAAAAAGATAATTGTTTGCTAATTGGTATTTTTATGGTTGAAATTCAATTCCAATCCAAATTTGGTTCCAAATTAAGCGTTAGTCAACAATTTTACGTATCTGCTTTCTTGGGAGTAATAAAATAACCAACGGAAAAAGGTACTACGGAATAAAAAGTATTGAGTTACAATCTTTTCTGTGCCGGCGGCCAAAATTGGAAGCTACTATTGTCATTAGAGTTAATGTCATTTGGATACATTTTCAATAAACTGACAACCAAAAGATGCGATTACAGCGACGTTGTCACCGGCACAGAAAAAAATGTGGCTCTATATTGTAATGTTCTTTATGTATCCTTGACCACGCTTATTCAAAATTTCAAGCTGGTTGAGTAGTTATGTCGTGGAAATGTGATAATAAACGAAGTAATTTTCATGTTTACCCACGTTATTCCTGTTTTCTTTGAATGTTTAATCAGCTTCAAAAGGGAGGAAGTAGTCAATTTAGTTATAATTTGGTTTTTTGTTTTTAACTTCAACATTTTGTTATTTATAAACCGATTTCATTAGAATATAGTTGCCTTATAGATTTTCCTTATAATGTTTTAATAAAATCTCTATATTGGAGTAAAAAACACAATCGGGTATGCCGTTCAAAGAGGTAATATCAATTTGTTTCCATTTTAAATATTAATTTATTTATTACTAGCAGCGCTCGCGGTTTCACTCGCGTAGTTACCATTCCCGTAGGAATTCAGGGATAAAATAGCCTATGTCACTCGCTGATAATATAGCTTTCTACCAATGAAATAATTTCTGAAATCGGTTCAGTAGTTTCGGAGCCTATATGTCCCAAACAAACAATCAAATCTTTCCTCTTTATTATATTAGTATGGTCAATTAAGAATAGATCTATCATATCTCAACAGAAAATGAACTACATGTTCGTTGTTTCATATAAAACATTACACGAGGTAGTCAAACCGACAACACATACAGAAGTCTTTACAAAACGCTGATGGCAAAATCAATACTGAATATGTCAATAAGAAATGTAATGATTATTTAACTTGTTGGTGTATTGAATGATGTTTAATTATGTTTTTATTTCTATAACAAAAAATGTTAGTAGAACTTCGGTAAGCGAATTAAATTGGTTGTGATCAAAGAGTCTACAAATTAGTTTAAAAACTGAATTAACGCCATTAAAACTAATATTAAAACAATAAATCAATAGTACTATCAATAATACGAAGTAAAGTTTACTTCTAATTCCAATTTTTTATCGATACCGAACGAATTTCGGGATAAAAAGTATCTATCTATTATTCTTCTATTATTTCCTAGTAAAGAATCTAATATAAAAAATTCTCGTGTCACAGTTTTCGTTGCCATACTCCTCCGAAACGGCTTGACCGATTCTCATGAAATTTTGTGAGCATATTCAGTAGGTCTGAGAATCGGCCAACATCTATTTTTCATCCCGAAATTCCCACGGGAACGGGAACTACGCGTGTAAAACCGCGGGGCGTAGCTAGTATCTTTATAAAATTCAAGTAAGTCGATCTTCACTAGATTTCTAATTGGTATCACGAACCTGTTTATTTTATAAAGCTTTACTAAGATATAGATTACGTACGTGCGAAGCTTGAGGTTAGATTAAAAAGAGAAACTCAAAGGTTTTATTTCATCCGTGCATCGACCGGGGATCGACGCCGGCCAGTCTCCCGCAATCTAAGATTGCTACAATAAATACATAGACTATTAACGCTAACAGACGTGCTATTCCATTTTATGCTCATTGGTTTTCCGTAAAGAGTTTGGTTACAAACATAATTGCAATCGTTTTTATATCAGAGAAAATACGACAATAGTAAATTAGATAGTTGCCTGCTACAAATAATCTAAAACAAATTACTGCCAACGTGGAATAAAGAAGCTTATTCAAACGTTTACTTGACCAAATTGATTGGAAAAAGGGAAATAATTATGTTTGCGTATTCGATTTCCGAGCGAGGTACATAATTTTGTAACAAATAAATGTGTGTATATCAGTCTGTGTGTAGTTTTTAATACCTGAAATACAGATAATAAACCTAGTAAGAGCTAAGTGAGTATAATAAGATAATAGAGTTATTAAAACATATATCAAGGAAGTTTCAGTTAACGACCTTGAGAATAGAATTCAAATTACATACTTTAAGTGCAATTAAGCCATGCCAGTCACTTTACTGATTGAACATAAACATTTTCATGTCATTTGAGTATTCAAAATGAAAATTTCATGTAAATGTTGGTAATTTGGATGTTACCTTCGAATGTATTACGTTCACAATATAAATATTTTATTCATAAACCCGACGTTGTTTACGGGGTCTAAGTATTTTTAACAAAAAAATGTTTTCTTGATATTTATATCAGTCGATAAATACATAATTTATTGTACATAGTATCTTTGTATTTACTTCGTAATAAGTTGTTTCGGAAGGGGTAAACAAATTACCGAAGAGAAAGACATAGAATTTGTTTGTGTAATGTGCTCAGTCAATAACCAAATTAGGTCAGTGACATATCTATGAATCACACTTATATTGCAAAGGCGAAAGTTTGTACGTATGTGGGTGTATGTATGTTTGTTTACGCTTAAATGGCTGAAGGGATTGGAGTGAAAATTGGTATACATTCGTATATTTTCCGAAAATAAAATTGTATTCTTATGAAACATTTTATTCCGGAATTGCCACGAGAACGGGTCAAGCAAAGTATTTAGATAAATTAATTTGATAAATTGACATAACCAAAATTATTAAGTACCGCTATTTTCAAAAGTTTAGTTTTCTTTGTAAACTTAAAAAAAAACTAATAATTACAAAAAATTTTCTCGAACAAACGTTTCTTTTAAAATACTTAAATCATATAAGACTGTTAACGATTTTTGTCGTTATAGTATTATTTTGAACATAAAGTTCTCATAGTTAAAATTAATAGCTTAATATGCTGACGTTTGCACTAAATTGCTAAGATACCGCTCAAGTTCTGCGCTATTCGAGCTACTCGTATAATCACTTCCATGCATAGATATTGGATCATTTATTTTATTTTAAACTTTCTTGTCTTTAGGGGCTTATCTAGTCTTTGGTGGAGCAATATACATAAATTTTAGTTTAGTAAAACTTTTATAAGTCGACGTTGGAAAGGCAAAAAAGAAAATTTAAAATGTCCACGGTGCAACCAAAAAATCAAACAAATGCTTACTTTATTATATTGGTAAACATAACCTACTATTTTCATGTCAAAGTTACAACCGGTTTACGTGGAGTTATCATTTGAAAACAAAAATATATTTTCAAATAATCATAAATTCAAGCTAAAATGGGAAATTTCCTAAACGGACCCCCGAAAAAAGTAGAAACGTTAAGCACTGCCAAAACTGTGTACGATAATTCAAACTTCCTAATTTATTCTTTAACTAAGAACAAGTATTTCGATGAATAAAAATTCAGCAAGTTACAAGATGTGTTTTCAGTTCGTAATAAAGTTTCCATTGTACAAGTTTTCTATTGTGTATTTTAGGAAAGAACGCTTTAACAAATACATTGATTTTATTCTCCAGTTTAACTTAACACAATGTACTCTAATAGTACTTACTTGTTAGGGCTTAAATTTATTGATAGAATATGACTTTTACCACTTATAAAAGTTTTAAAGAACGTTAGAAAGAACGAAAGAACGTTAGTTATTGCTATATAACGAGTACTATCCAATACAATCAACTTGTTCTTAAAAATATAAAGTACACACACGCCCAGAATAACATATAAAATAAAAATACATGTTCAAAAAAGAAAATGTGCAAAGAGGAATATATAAGTTCAAGAATGACTATGTGCAAAATAATGTGCATTTATTATATTTATTTGATAATCGAATCTGCAAACTTTATAGCAGGTAGAGTCATTACCAGTATTATTATATCATACAGTAGTACAGTAGTATTATATCACTGAATTCAAAATACTCAATTTAATCTAACCATAAAAAAAGTCAGCAACAAAACATTTGTCCAATATTCGCACCAAACGTGTCCAAGATTAGATCAATTCATACATACAAGTGCCGACACACTGTTGAGCTGGGCAGTTAGTTATCCAGCACCGGCTAACCTAACGTGACACCTTGTACGTGCATCGATCAACTCGCCAAGGCTAGAAATTCACTTTGTTACATTGATTCGACAATTTTAATACTTCCAGCTTTGTATATTTCACAATAAATTTATGCGTGGAGTTAAATTGACAACATTCCGGTTAGGATTTAATACAAATATTAACTTGAAATAAGCGAGTCTGTGTTCAAAACAAATGAACAAGCTATATCATTATTTCCTTTATTTTTATCTATTGGAGTCGACACGCTAAGAAGAAGAAGCGAGTCTGTAATAAACTAGCAGTGTCCCGCGGTTTAACTCGCGTCACAGTATAATAAAGAGTAATAGCGTTCACGTGAAATTTTTTACACATACAAACCATCCACTTGAACTACTTTATCAATATTGATAACTGCATTAAAATGAGAGCCGTAGCTTAAAAGATTTAAGCGTATAAACAGCGGGAGCGTTTTGTCCAATAACATTTAACTAAGTATGGATTAACGAGAAATTGAGATAATTAAACGAACTTTGAACCACGTTCTGCCAAAAGATCGTTAGACTAAGTGGTTGCAGTGCAACAGCCAATTAATTATGTTTCAATTGCCCTTTATTTGGCTAATAATTCAATTTAAAATACCAACCAAAACAGTATTATTCAATAAAATAAACATTCAAACGATTACTGTACAATGAAGTTGGTTATTTTAACGAATGTCAAACTCTTTCAAGGTTCACAAACAGATTTTATTCTGAAGGGCAAATTTTTAAACATATATTTGTGAAAACAACTTCATTAAAATATTTGTTTGTGTATTTAACAAATTTTCTGACATATTATTGATATCTTGAGTACTCGTTTAAATTACAGTTTAAACGTAGTATGTATTAATTATGTCTCTTATTTTAAAAAGTTTTGTTACGTTGCCGGCTAAAAATTTCCAAGCGGACAGGTTTCTTGGTCAAATCTTTACCAAAGAAAACTGTATTGTGAGTTTCTTCACAAATTACTTTATTTTTACTTTTCTCCGATCCATAGGCATAAATAATAAAAGTAATTATCCATTTTTTTTATCATAAAACCTAACACTGAAAAAACCGAAAGTGATTCAACCCAAAACTGAGTGCTCAAATAGTGAAGTGACAGACTATGAAATATCGATTAACTTTATCAATAATCTCGAATGATGGAAGCGAGGTGAACAATCCTAAGACTGATGGTCTCTCTACGTTACCGGAACATGTATTGTCGACGCCATCGCCGACGTGTTTATACATCTAGCTGATGCAGCAATATAACCCTGTCGATGATAGTCTGCTTTGTCGCTGAACTCACGTCGTTTCAGGTAAGTTACTATTTTAACATTACATCATAATAAAAAGCAGGTTATATATTATCGAATTTATCATGTCATTTAATAACCATTCTTTAAACCTTTGATAGTTCTTTTTCTTTTTGCCGATAGACAGGATTTTACAAAAAAAATGTAAATAATAGTTTGAAGCGAAGTATGAGTGAGTCTTCACTTAGAATAATTTATCTACTAACTTAAAATAATATCATATATTTTTCACCGGAAACAGATCCTGTATATCTTAAGTCCAAGAATTCACAATAGTGACCATTGCAATACCTTATTAACCAACTTCCAAAAAAACAGGAGGAGGTGCTCTATTCGATGCGTATGTTTTTCGATATTAAATTCCTGAGGGTAGAAACATCGGAAATTAATAAGTAAAGAAAAAATAATAAAATAATAATTTTGTGTTGTTATTGAGATAATACAAAGTTAAAATGCAACAATAACACCCCCATGGTGACTCGCATAATCGTCGAAAAAAGGGACTTATAAAGTCGACTCATATTCAAAGCTTTGTCGCATCATCAAAATAATAGGCTGGCCGTTTCACCTCCGGAGTCTCGGTTTTGTTAAAGATAAGAATAAAAAACGGGAATTCTGTGACGCAACTGTTAAATTGCTGAGTTATCGCCGTCCGGTTGTTTCAAATTTTCAAAAGGAAATCTCGTTGGTTTATTACTTTTACAAGTGAACAGTCACTTCTTATTAAGTACGAGTAGAATCCTTTTAGAATTTCCTTGAGTTTATTTACATTTTCAAGTGGGTGTGTCCAATGATCGTGTATGATCGAGACGTTTTTGGGTATAGCGTCCTTATTTTGCTCAAGAGTACTTCAGACAAAGAGCTTGGATGGTACTTTATATGGATAGTATATTCTTTTTTAGCTTTAAAAGAGCGACGATAATTTTGTGTATACATATATCAAACACAAGATGGTATTTAGACAAAAATAATTTATATTTTTTATTCAAATGTATGCCTAGAACGAGAACCAAACTCGCAGTCTTTGATATAGTTGGCAGGTTCGCAATCAACTACAAAACTTGGCCGTCAAATAATTTCCTTTAAAATTTTATTAAAACTTCGATAAGTTACAAACTCTAACAGCGAAACCCTGTATTATGTTCAGGTAACAACAATAAATATTTTTTTAGAAGTCGTCCAAATTTCTTGTAACTTGTCGAATTGTGAAGACGTTGTTTTTCATTATTAAGAGAAAATTCTTACCGGTCCGTATTTCTTTCGTGATTTATAAGCCTTTTCTTGAGACTTTACCGGGAAAGTTTTTTGCTTTTGAATTATGAAAATTATAATTTAGCTCGATGTAGAAGTAAAATATGAGTCATGTTTCTGCTAATATTTGAGTTTGATACTAATTTGTAATGAAAAGTTAAGTAGTTTTATTTGAAATATTAAACAAAATGTACTGACGTCAATGGTTTCAATTACTTTAAGGGGAACTCAACTTTATACTTAAGACGTTAAAAAAACGTTTTAAAGAAATAATATTAAGGTTGGTTCATTTATTGTTTGAAAAAGTTCTTGAATCTATATTTAAAATCATTAGTACTCTACTGAGAAATATATTTTTGTGTTTTCCGTGAACTTTATAACCTCAATATTAGAGTACATTTTCCAGGAAAACAAATATCCTATTGTGTTTAAAAGATAGCATTTCCCTGAGGTGTAAATAAGGAAGAAAATAACTGTAGATACAGAGAGCTGTGATAAAAGGTTGATCATCCAGAATAAATTCCTTACACCGATATGAAAGATTCTTTCTTCACATTACTCAACTAACAAAATAGAGATAGCTCATAACGTTATGACAGGAAGATGAATAGATGTTTGTTCAAGGTGAACATTTTATTAGATAGAAAGGAACAATGAAATGATTTTCAAATAACTTATTGATGAATACCTCTCAGTCAACTGTTCTGAGAAATTGTAAGAGGATTACATTGTGTGGATGTCAAATATTTCATCCATGTATAGAAATTACTAGATACTGTATTTTTTCAAGTTAACGTGGTGTATTGGCCTCCAATGTTGCTATAGATAATAGTACAGTGAGTCTTCAGTGAGAAAGAATAGGCATAATTATCACACACGTAACGTTCCCAACCAAACCATGTTTTTGAAGCAATGCAGTATGCGTAAATAATGAAATAATATGTATTTTCTTGACAGTAACATGAATGGCCCAAAAAATTCATACAACAGAACATTTTAATAATAAAAATGATTACCAAACAAAATGAAACTGGTAAATATATTATAAATATTTTGGTCATCATTGCGTGTTTGCGTCCAACCCATGTCTAAATTACCGACTGACATGCGTGCTCATGACCCTTTCCTGAATATTTTAAGAATGTGTGTATGGACAAACAAAGTTTTTTTTAACATTAGTGCTGTGTATTCTCAATCCTTAGGGTTTTACGTTACATCGCGTTAAAACGCCTCCAAGGGAATGGTTCCAAGGCGAAGCTACCGCGCCAGTTTGCAATTCGCAACACAGTAACGATCTACGCTTTACATTTAGTTGTACTTCTCTGAACGCGCTGTCTGAAATTTGGGCGTTGTTTTGGTAAATGTTGAGGAAATTTTCTTGCTATTATTAGCACACTGGTGGAAGTGTGACGAATTAATTTTCATATGGAAGCTTGTGTACGCTGTGATACGGTATAATAACATAGATTTGAATCTACGGCTCTAACGTCTTATTACGTATAGTGTTTTCCATATATTTTCTTTTTGACGTGACGAAACTGTACATAATTCTTCACAGTAACAGAATTATTACGAGTATATATTTTCTTTTTGACGTAATGTAAGGCTACAACTAAAATTGCTAGAATTTACTTGCTAGAAATTGTATGAGAATCGCGTAAGACAATGAATTAATGCTGGCTGAAGAAGATCTCATCTTTTGTTTAGTACTTTGATAAGATAGTCTTAATCAATACTGCTTGCACTTGTGTAAGCAATTTTCGCTCTTATTTAATAAACTCATTGAAATTGTATTTAATTATGTAATTCGCTGACAACTATTTTTATTAAAAATTGGGCCTATTAGGGTTTCTAAAGACACTCTTACATGAATCAACTTTTTAAATCAAATAACATTAAATGTACTTTACATAAAGTTACAAGATAATTATTATGTCACAAACTAATCAAAGTAAATTCCTTTATCTTAATTGAAATACGCTATCTACTGCAAGCAGCTTAGGTATTTGAAAGGCATGTGTCAACTGACAATCAAAACTAAGTTTTTGGTGGACGCAGACTCCGTAATCCCTCCCTAGAGGCCGGACTCTAATAAGGAAGATTAGCAATAAAACAGAAATTTAATTTCATCCAAGACTTTATCAATTTACTTTTTTTTCGAATTTAATAAAAGAATAATTAGTTTAACCTAATTCGCGTTATTTTTTATGCTTTGCTGCGTTGAAAAATGGTTCAGTGTATAATTTCTTTTTAATATAGTTTAGTTTAAGATAGTGAAGGAAAGTTGGTAAGATATACCGGTTATCGGCTATAAAATATGCATCATAATAAACTTTATGGATACTTGTACTTTTAAGATTACTTATGAAAAATATCGATATCACATCAGTCACTATCACTTACAGAAGAGAAAAAGAAATATAGATTGGAATCTATATTGAAAAAGTCTTATAAATACAGTTTCATGATATCAAAAACAACAAACTAAAATACCCCATATTCCCAATACATTCTGACCTCAATTAAACAATAAAAGCAGTTACATAACATTAACCTTTTGTTGTCAAATCACCCATTTTGTGCTAATAAATGAACACATTAACCATCCCGAGGCTTATTGTAAAGTTAAACTAATTCTCCTAATAAGAACACCCAGTGAACAAAACGCCTGTCCAACTGTGCAAACATCCGTTTAATTAAGCAGGAAGTTGTGAGGACATTTGTACGTTTTGTTCCATACTGCGACTGTGACCCTGTTCGTTTCTTCCTTGTCACAAATATAATATGAGGAATATTACTTAAATTAAAAGGGTTGTGAACTATTTTTCATTTTGGTGTAGCTTCAAAGTTAAGTCAAATAATTTTATGAGGAAATTTAAAGGTTTTGAAAGTGAAATCAAATGATCCATGAGCAATATCTCAATATGCATTAAAATAAATTTGTATGGTAAAGAGTTTGAAACGAAAAACTAATAAGCATGGTCTTTATTACAGTAAGTAACATGGGCCAATCAGTAACCGGGCCTTCTTCAAAATTGGGTCATATAAATAGAAACTGCTCTCATTATATCGGGGTACACAGTCTAAGTCTATGTCTATGTTTGCTAAGTCTTCCTTATGCGAAACATCGTTTTTGCTATTTTCAACCGACCAGAACGTCGACGCCTAGGAGTTGATAAGTCTAATAAAAAATGGATGCATTTAAACTTGTAAGTTACAAGTCTTAAACCATCGTAGTAAAATTCTAGAAAAACAAAGTTGGTCAGTTTCTCATATTACTATGCGAGTATTACACTTGGAAAATTCTTCCCCTAAAGGGGTTTAATAGGGGATGAAAGTGTCATGTTGCCGGTGGGAAATCTCATCGGGCACACGGCCAGTCTACTATGAAAGGATTTCACGGGAATCCATCCCAAAGGGGGAGAAACCCTATTTCTCCCCCTATCAGGGCGAACAAACGCAGAAGACTGTCTAGTTGTAATAATGTTATACTTTCAAAACGTTGATTTATTATTTTATTTAATATTGATATGTGAGTATTGATTTTAATTAAAGTATATTTTTATATAGTTTTCAAATAAATATTTCTATTATTTTTAAGGCACTGGAAATAATTGATTAGTGGTACAGGACCTCTAAACAAGAAAAAAATATTTTCGGTCTTCAAAGTTTTTGTTTGTTGTCATCTTTGAGAGAAGGGCCTTTGCATTATAGGAACATTTAAGACACCGTATCCAACCATACAATATCAAAAAATGCTAAAAATTATGTTTCCGATTCTCAAAAAAAAAAGGCAAAACCAACTAACACAAAAAATGGATTCATACTTCAAAATCCACTTTGTAGTTTCAGCTGTGAACTATAAAAACGTTTTCATCCAGTACTCGTACTTTTTAATCCACCGCTGTCCTCCTATTTGGATCACAAACATACCGAAAACGTTGGTGATTCAATTTTAGTTTTAGAATTCACAATTACATTTTCCTTAAAAACTGGGATAAAGTGTTACTTTTCGTGTCTGGGTTTGATTTAGCGTATCACGTACAGTGTGTGCAGTGGAATCAATATAAATGTAAATACACACATGGATTAGGTTTTCCATTTAAGGGCCATAAGAAATTTAAAGTTACATTTGATGTCTCGACAACTATTGTTTACTATCTTCCCTAAGGTTTTTCGATCCCAATTCCATATTGAATCCAGGATAAAAAATATTCTACGTCATGATATGTTATCGTGGGTAACATATTATCATGCCCTGAATGTCAATTAAATTGGGAAAAATAAATGATACGTAAAGGTAAAAATATGAAAGCATTATGAATATGTATTATTATAAAGTTTATTTAATATACATACTTTATATACCACATAAGGAAATGTAAATATTGTTCAACATCACAGAAACACCCAAAATATAGAATAACATTGTAATGTTTTAATTAAATCACTGTTTCCCATTCAACATTATTATTTTAAAGCTTTTTGAATTATTAATGGCGTTTCACGCCGTAACCCGCAGCGTATCATCACAGCATTCAAAGTCAAATTTTCATGAAGGCATCACTTCTGTTCCGTGATACATTTTATTCAGAAACAAAACCGGTGAATTATTGTTGAAAAGTCAAAGGATTTATTGTTCGGTTGTAATGGTAACCCTCCGAATGAAATATGAGATCCTTATCCTGGTTGTGGTTCAAATACAGGAAACGTTTCGAATATTTCAGTGAGGGGTCATCAAAGGCAATATGCCACTCTTTCTGTTAACCGTACTAATACATATATTAATTTGAATATGGCTATGTTTTTATTATGTTTTCCCACAAAACGGATCTTAAAAATATTGATGTTGAAAAATTGCGCAGTTATTCTCAAACATATTGACGTATTTTCTTCTGTAGTAATCATTATTAAAGTCGGGAAAATCTTAGATAATAGAGAAGGATATGGGCTAGATTATATGCATAAAAATTTTGCAAGAAAGAAAAGAGGCGGAAAAAATAAGAAGATAAATTAAAAATGTCAAGTGACATCTTGTAAATGAACTTACAAAATATTCAGTGGCAACATCGTTTTTCCACTTCATTTTGTTAAAATGGCTTTATTAAATCTTTAAAATATGGGCCATAAACTTGACGGTCCTTTCCAATGTCTTTATACGGTTAAACGTATTTGAATTTGAAATGAACAAACGGAATGGCTTATTACAATTGTTAGGTAACTTTTAATGTATCTTTGATTGTTTTTAATACTTTAAAATTAGAAATAAGTGTATTAAAAACATAATTTGTGTACATTCAGTAGATATACGAGTACAGAAACATTGTAAAGTACCCTTTTAAATATTTATAATGTTTCACACACTGAGGAATGAAAACATGTACTTTTTATTGAGGTGAAAAATTTCAATGTTCCTTATAAGTAAACGAGTATTTTCATTTACTTAAATCATTTTCTTTTTTGTGTTATTTTAAATCAATGAACGTTACTAATTTTGTGTAATTAAGGAAAAAAATAATATGTTTTATGGTTAATTATTATTAATCTTAAAAACATATAAAATTGACATGAAATTATAACAACAGTAAGTACAAGAAAATGAGTTCGTAAGTCTGTTACGCTTTCACACCATGACTATTAACCGAAAAAAATGAGAACTTAGAAAAAATATTTCGTAAAAAATATTTTAAAACACACTAAAATAATAAAGAAAGTAATTCATGCTCTCTAAACCGTCCCATTCAGGGTTCTAGCCCTTAAGTTGTTTGCTGTTGACTGTCGAGGCCTCATTACCTGTTTCATTAAAGCGAGTGTACTCTTGAAAAAGCGTTAACAGTCTTTACTAAGAGAACTCTCTGAAGTAAAAGTATTCAAAATTGCTTTTTTTACTGTCTTTATGCATGCGCGTGTTTTCGTGTAAAAGCCGTTTATCGTAATAATTATATTTTTTATAATTTAAATTGAATTTAGAGTTTATAAACAATTTAAATGTATGTTTTTAAATAGAATTTAATACAATCTGGTCCAGTCTTTTTGCACTGTTAAGTATAGACTTCCCGCAATTGATCTTGATAAGACAGATGTTTGCTTAAACGGAATGTGCGTAGATGATTTTAGTAATAATATGAAAAAAATATGGTTTTATCCAACCACAAAGCCAAGCAAAGGCACTTGTATTAGTATAGAGGGGAGGTATACGCGTAGTCACAATGCTAGCCTAATGCTGATGATCTCAAACCAAAAATAATGTTAGAAAAATATCAAATTAATATGTTTTAAAGCCTACATTTTATTTCCACTACATAAATCGATAGAATCTGTTAAATTATTTGTTGTACGTTTCTTTATACTGCATAGGTTTGTATTTTGTGTGTCGACTGTGCAAATTTTATTACCCTTAGCCGAAGGACTGGCAAGCTACATGTTACATACTTAACAACAGACCACATTAGAATTCAATACGCAACTTCTACATCCACGATTTCACAAGGACAAAGGAAAATTTTGCAATCCCTTTTTTATTTTATGAACAGTAAAAAAAATGAAAAGTGTCATATAGGATATGACCCACAGTTTATTACTACACTAGCTATGCCCCGTGGTTTCGTTCGCGTACGTTACCGTTCATTTGGGAATTTCAGGATAAATTATCCTATATCCTTTTCCTGGTTTTAAGCTACCTCCCCACCAACTTTTAGCCAAATCAGTTCAGCCGTTCTTGAGTTATAAATAGTGTAACTAACATGACTTTCTTTTATACAAATTATTATATCGAATACACGTTGAAAATGACACTTTGGTATAATCGTACCACTTTAGGAATACATTCGGAAATTGCACAAACTTCTCTTTGCAGACATTATATAGTCGTTTGCGTGTTGCGTGGTTTTTATTAAATGTCTCCAGTTATGCGATATATTGTGTACTTTGTGCCTAACGTTTATTGCTAAATTAAGATGATGAAAGTCATGAATATTTATGTGTTCTAAAGGTTTTATTATTATTGTTGTTTTCTTTGTTCATTTGCTTGTTTATTCTTTTTGACTAATGTATGTAACTTTTGTATTGAGATATTAGCGTTTATGGAGGTTAAAGGTAAAAGTTGGCAGCTGACTGCAGACAGCAGCAGCAGACCACACGTCGCTGCCTAACGTCATCATGACACTTCGCCGTCTCTGTTCGCTCGGCGACGTGAAGCTAGCTTCACATTCTTCATGTCGCCCACTACGAATGTAATTTCATAGAAATACATACAAACCATTAGTGGCGCGACGAACGTGTGGTCTGCTGCTGCTGTCTGCAGTCGGCTACCAACTTATACTTAACCAATATAACTTATTTCCAAATTTGAATTATTGAATTTTTTTTAACCCTATTAACCCTACTTCTATTTCATAAACGATCTACTTAAAATTGTTTACCAAACCGGTTCCCAGACTTAGATTACAGTTTTACCTAACAATTTTCTAATAAATAGTTCCTAAAGGTCTTTAAAACTTCTAAATCGTTTCAAGACTACAACCACACTATAACTAGGCATTCTGAGCCAAACTTTATATGATAATGATCAAACAAATATGTAACATTAAGTACAAATATCGTTCGGTATACTTATATTGAATGTATAAAGTTGTATCATGCAATGCTTAATGATCCGTGAATTCGGTCTTGGCAAATGTGAATTTTCAGCTATTTTCTTTCCTCGATATGTTTTTATTGTTAGACATTTTTTTGTTGTAGAATTACTGCTGCGTTGTTATTCTCCTTGTAAAGGGGTTCCTTTGTTTTGTACGTTTTCTTGAATCTTTGTACAATTAGGTGATGTTGTTCGAGGAAACTGCCATAACTATTTCGTACTATCGGGAATATTTGTGTTTTTGGATGTACGAGTTCTTGTGCACATAGACTTTTTGAAAGTTGAATTATCTAGAATGTTGATGCTATTATATAGATTTGGACTAGAGAGGTATTACAATTATAAAACAACAATCACTATAAAGTAATATCGTGTAAAACGTTGTACTAAAGAGAGCTTCCATGATAAAAAAATAACAAAAGTATCACTCTATCATATATAACATCTCCATTTAAAGGATCTTAAGATGTCTAAAGCACATAAGCCTTGAAGCCTCCATAAAGATGGATCCCGTGCAAAAAAACATCTAGTGATTCCCAGCTACCTTGACTAAGGTTGCATTATATCTAGCAAAAGGTCAGCTTATATGCAAGTCCTTGGTCCCTTCGAGAACCTTCATAGTTCAAGTACTGTCAGTTTCATATTTCTTCGCTAGTATCAATAATCCTACTTACTACTAATATTATAAACGCGAAAGTTTGGATGGATGGATGTTAGTTATCCTTTCACGCAAGAACCTAATAAACTGATTTAGATTAAATTCGGCAAAAAAATGTTCTTAACTAAGAATAGCGCATATTTTTGATTCAAAAATTTCTACGAAATTGAAATCTACGCGGTTAAAACCGAGAGGCAGAGCATGTTAGTACTAAATATAGTATTTTACAATCGTACTTTTGACTTGAACAGTATTTTCTTTCAACTTGGAAACTCTCCAAATTGTGTTATTTGACAACATGGACAAAGTTGCTGCACTTACAACGTTATAAGTGTACAAACATCAGAAACTTTTTCATTTGCAATTTCACGAGACTCATATTAATGATTTAATCTTAAGCTACTATTGAACAATAATTGACGCAACTGATAGCGCCATAATGGTGGCTGAATTCTGGTCCTCAAAAAAATAAGTCGACACGCTAAGAAGAAGATTTTTTGAGAGATGAAGAAGAAGCAATATTTCGTTAAGTTTATATTTAGATACAACATGACTTTTAAGTGGCTCTAATTTAAAACGAACCAACATTTATGCAATCAGTAAGTTCGTATTCTAGCTAATATATTTTCATAAATCAAAAGATGCAATTATAGTGACCGTTAAAATTGACCTCGCGTATCCTTTGAACATTTTTCTCCATGCCTTATATTTTTAGATTTATGGGCTACTACGCCCATTTGAAAAAGATAGTTTTTTTTTTCTAGTTAGTACTTGATTATCACATTACCAAAAAGAATCCAGCAGTCAGATTTCTATGGAAGTTATAAAGTTGAGTTTTTGGGATAGAACAATCCATTTAGGTAGGTCTCATTTCTGGGAAAATTCGTGTTTTCTATTTCAGAATGTACTAATATTACAACGTGTAGAGAAAAAAAAGTTTGGTTCAGTTAACAGCGTGACCTCGGAACACTTTTATTCAATAAACACGTTCAAGTCACGCATGTCACTCGCAGACGAACGTAGTGCCTAATAAAATAATTACTGTTGTCATACGGAAAGGGCGTTTACTCTCTATTATGTATTACTCAAACAAACTAAAATATTTTCATGTACATACACGTTAAAGCGAATAAATGTTTACATCACGTCGTTGTTAAGTGAATAACAAATATTTATGTAGTGTAAGTTTCAAGGCTGCTTGAAAGGTACGATAGGTAACACTTAATACAAAACTTAGTGACTTACGTCTTTGTTAGTTAGAAATTTGATATGATGCTCTTTAGTTCATATTACCAACTTGCTAAGTAGGAAAAATGTTTACTTTACAACTAGCGACCCGCCCTGGCGCCCATTGTTGTAATACTCCTGAATTTCCAAAACTTTCTTTGTTCTCATACCGAATACAACAAAAGAAGCTCTAGTTTCTTTTCTTAAGTAAAGCACTAACATACATATCCTCTTTCCTTCTTCTTCGGCTAATTAACTTCGAATCGTAGCGCTTCTGTTAAAAGGGTTTGCCCTTATTATAACAGTTGTATTGTATAGGCCTGTAAGATCTCATTGTGGGCAGTTGATATATCATTTGTATAGAAGAAGAAAAGCCGTAATTGTTACATTTGTCAATGCGTGTTGATGACCTGTTTTCAAATAGCAAATATTCATCGTTAGTGACAGAACGGGGAGGTTTAGGTTTCGCAGGCAGATGCATATACCACTAGACCAATGAGACGGTATTCAATAGTAAATCTAGGAGTAACTAATTATAACATTTAGGGCCTGTTTCACAACCTTCAAGTAAAGTTACTCACCAAGTAACGTTACTCACCAAGTAAAGTTACTCACCAAGTAAAGTTACTCACCAAGTAAAATTAGTTTTGTCTCTTTCTTACATTATGTCAAGTAACAAAGACAAAACTTGTCAGTAGCCACTCAGAACGTCGTCGTTACAATAACCAATATTATTTCAACATGTGATTAATCAAGACCTTTTCGAACAAAGTTATTACAAAAACTAAGCTAAAAATGTTTCAATTTGTACAGAAAATATTTAGGTTTATTCTTCTCTCTACTTCAAGGACTAGTGCTCAGCAATAAAAATATATATTTTGTGGAAAATGTTCCTTTAGTACTTGGAAGTACTTACCTACTCCAAGATATTGACCGAAAGTTAATTCAGAGAAAATAGTTTTCTCTTGGGAAAAGTTTCTTCTTAACGACACAATTTTTATCGAGTAATATTTCACTCTGAGCAAGTATTTTCTAGAAATTGCTATAAAAATTTCATCCTATTAAAAATGACTGAGCAGCTTTTTGTGGTTTTGAAATAGACTTTAATTTTAAATGATTCAAAAATCACTGTGTTTGAGTGATAGGGTAATTATAAATTTATAACGATGTGCTCAAAAGTTAATACATTATTCAACTCGGTTAAATCTGTATTTATATAAATGGATGAAAGAGAATATCAATTACTCACTAGTAGATTAATTACAAAATTATACTTCTAATTTTAATGTTAGGTTTATCGAAACTTCACGAAGAAAATCTCTTGTGTGGGTATAATTCTGTACAAGTGGGCAGTTAAACAAACCTTTATATTTTTTACCTAAGAGCGTACTTTGAATTTTTGGTCAAACCATATCACACTTTTGAGAGCTCTAACTACTCATAACGTCAATAAAAAATTTAAAACGTTTTTTTTTCTTTTATATAAATACTAGCGGCGCCCTGCGGTTTCACCCGCGTAGTTCCCGTTCCTGTAGGAATATGGGGATAAAATTATGCCAAAAACCTTCCCACTGAATCTCTCTATCTATTAAAACATCCGTTGCGTAGTTTTAAAGATCTAAGCATACATAGGGACAGAGAAAGCGACTTTGTTTTATACTATGTAGTGATTCAACACTTAAATGTTATGTGTATCTCACAATGACAAAAAAAGAAATATAAAGCCAACTCAACGTTGCAACAAAACAGCAAATAAGACTAATAAAATATGACTTATTTCCCTTTTTGTTGTCTTACAGATGTGAGTGTTATATTATTTATATCCGTTTCTTATTTTTTAGTACATTTTGAACAGTGAATGTGAGAACATTAAATGTGATATTTTAGGTATTATAAACAAATATTTTTTGTGACATTATATACACTTATGATATATTTTTTCTACGTATTTAAGTTAATAGCTAAGAACATAATAAAACGTATTAATAAATCATGTTATTTTCAAATTAATAAATATATTTTCTAAATTAATTTTTAAAATTATTTGTTATTCCAAAATTTCTACAAAGTCCTAATGATAATCCTTAATTAACTTAATTGTACATTTTTCTTGGCAAAAAGCAGCGTTTGCCATAATTGATAGTGTCTCAGCACATAATTAAATATACATACAGTTCACATTACAGTTCCTAGCCACGCGTAATATACGGTAGTTCTCTAGTGTCAGTTGGTCTACTAAGAAACTAATATATTGTCCGATTACTGGAAGCAAAAGCACTTATTGGCAGTTTTCCTAATTCACTGTACCATTTTCACATTAATTCGAGTCTTCTAGTGTTTATTTATTAACTAGATAGTGTTTACCCGTTATGTTATTGTACCCGTTGGTATATAGCCATACACAAATATTCTTTTTGGAGTCACTTATTTGTCTATTGCAAAATTTGCATTTAATCTGTTGTACTGATAGTAGACGCAGGAATCTTACTTTATGTTATACTAGCAGCGCCCCGCGGTTTTACCCGCGTAGTACCCGCTCCCGTGAGAATGCGTAGCTCGTAGTATCATACAATCTCGGCACAATTCACCATCGTGTGTTAAAAAATTAAGTAACAGTGCCATCTATTGGTAGGATTTGTGACTACAAAAAGTTACAATAAAACATATGATTACTTATTCACAATCCCATGGGAATTTCGCGATAAAAAGTATCCTATGTGTTATTCCTAGTTATAAGGAACATCTGTACCAAATTTAATCAAAATCGATACAGTAGTTTTTGCGTGAAAGTGGAAGAAACATCCAAACTCACAAACATCTAAACATACAAACTTTTGCATTTATAACATTAGTAGGATACTATGTAGAGATTCTTACGATATATCTTACATGAGATAATATTCCTACGATAGATTTCTATTACTCTGTTTTTGTTTGCCTTTTTCGTGGTTGAATAACTAGTGTTTGGTTTGTCAAGGCAGTGAGTTGTATAGTGAGGATAACATAGGCATTAGACAACTTTCTATTCTATACTTATAGATCGTTGGAAAACAGATGGCTATGCGGACTAAGTTACAGACAAAAACTATTTTTATTATTTTATAGAAGTACATTTGCTTAGATATCTTGTATTTCCATATTAATGTTATATTAAACATCGAGATAAAATCAACGCAAATATAAGAATGTAACTAATATCATGAAAGATCCAACTATCATTATTGTACGAAGAAAATAAAATATAGTTGTATATAACATGAGTAGCTAAGAAAAGAGATAAGTTTTATGTCATCATCCAATCAATGAACTTAGGCATAAGATATTTGTCTAACTTATGATTGAATATCGTATCATGGCACAGACAAATCTCTTTTTGATATTCACCGGGAAAATGTCACAACACTACCGATGTTATTTTGGATAAACAAGTAGGTACAACGTGAATTCTGTTCGCAAATACGTCAATGAAATTATGGCTTTGTTTTTGTCGCCGTTGCCGATTCTCTTGCCGTTCATTCGATGTCTATTTTGATTCTTTCTCTTTTATATCTTCATATAGAGCATAAAAAATTTGCTTCTCGTCCTTTATCAAGCGTTTTGTTGCTACGATTTCCTTTTTATCTTACAAACCACTTAAGCCTCCGTTCTTTTGTTAAAAAATGTTTTTCTTGAACACAACTTGTTACACGCTAAAGTTGCACAGTTTGAAAAAACGTTAAGCTTAATTGCGCGCATAAACAAACTTTAGAACTAACATTTGTCTCTGTTAAAGATACTCGAACCTTTTAAAAGTATATATTTCAAAGGAAAAACTTTGCAACCCTTCCAATTGTTGTTATCTGACGTTTTCTTAGGATGATTGACTGTTGTAGAGTTAATTTACGATGATTTTGTAAGCGACTTTGAAATTTATAATTGTAATTCATTAAATTCAATTTACTTCACCTTTTATTATCAACTTAATTAGTTAAAATAGCCATGTGACTAACAACGATATTGAAATCAAAGTAACGGATTAACCTATATTTAATTATACATTTCAATTCAATTTAAAACAAAATTAAGATTTTTTTACAACTGCGAGTAAATTAGAAGCTACATCTACACAGATTATAATTGAAGGCAATTTCAAACGAACTTCGTTGAGGAATTCAAATTCGTTTCTTATAAATTGCTCGAGGCAGGATTTTAAATATTCAAGAACGAATATATCTAGAGTACAAACTTGGTACTGTTTATTTGTAGTAATAATTGTCTTAGAAAACCCTATTCTTGTTTTCACGACTTCATTTGTCTAAGCTCTAAGAGTTTTGATACTGAAATGAATACATTACATTGACTAACGGCAGGATTATTATTTATGTATAATAAGTGTCTTCATTACTTACAAGACCAATGAATATTCAAAATTGAGTCAACAACTATGAATGACTTAAGTTTTAATTGGTAACTTGTTAATGTTTTAAAATCTACGATGATTTTAAGATGAATTTCTAGATTTCATTACAATATGAATAAATGTAATTTTGGATCTCTAATATTGGGTATCAAGTTACATAACGTGTACGCCATCTTGGTATAATATACACAAAATAGATTAAACTGACTCCCTGATCTGTGATAGTGAATCATTTTTATATTTTTGCTTGTTAATACAGATACAAATAAATCCTAATTCCTAACTAATATTATAAATGCGAAAGTAACTCTGTCTGTTACCTTTTCACGGCTAAACTACTGAACCGATTGACTTCAAATTTGGTACAGCTTATGGTCCGGGAAAGAACATAAGCTACGTTTTATCCCAAAATTCCCACGGGATCGGGAACTACGCGGGTGAAACCGTGGGGCACAGCTAGTGAATATATTAATTCTTTATTACTATAATAAGATGATGTCGTGAATGATTATGTAATGTTATTACACGCTTTAAAACAAAATAAAGACAAAATGAATTTCGAAAATATCCTGTTTTGTTAATAATTAGCATGGATTTTTATAATTATTCCACGTGGTTTCCTTGTTCCGTTTTCCAAATCCTTGAATATTTTACGGTAAAAAACCTTTCTTCCGACCTTTTTTCTTGACATTGTTAACCTTAATAAACTTAGAACTTTCACTCCCCTTTAATTTGTCACTTTCGGTTAACTCGATTGTAAAAGTAAGTATTTTAAGACAAAAGATTTTCATACCTAACACACAAACCACTTTCTTTTTAAATCAGATTAAGTCATATTAAAGATTTTTTGTTCGATTAGTAAACATTTTTTGATACTACGGAACATGATATAATACCTAATTCAACATTATTATTTTGTCTAAGTATTCATTTTATTGTGTATTTTTTTCTGTTTATTTACCTATTTAATTTCTAACTAAATTGTATTTTTAATATTTGCGTGTGCCTCAACAACGTCCACAATAACTTGTACTATCTTGTAATTGTTGTGAGCAATAAAAATTGAGTATTGAGTATTAAATGAAGCATGTAAAAGTTCATAGAAATACCACCATTTGTTGTCTTTTCGTGATGGCTTATCATACTCTCCAAAGTTTATTTTGTTTAAGTTGTTCTGCTAAACTACTGAACAGATTTCCATACGACTAATTTTGATGTAAGAAAGACGGATTATCGAAAGGATAATTCGTAAATTCGCACCTTGTAGATGTAGTTATAAACATCATAGGCGTGCAAAACCAGTGACAACCGCTAATTTCTAACAAATTGTACCTTTTATAGATGTAGATTATAAGCTAGTATATACTATGTATGTCGATTAACCACCTTAAACGTACAAAACCAGTGACAATCACTAGTTCCTAACAAAAACAAAAACCTTTTGACATTCCAACAACAAAATACCTTAATAAATTGTAGTAGGAAACTGGAGCCGGAAATAACATATACCATCTTAATTCCGTTCGACTCCTATTTCTTGCAAGATGTATTATTATCGTTGGATACGTAACTGGAAGAGGTTGTGGGAGAATTGACCTCGGGTTTCCTCCAGTCGCGTCGTAAGGGCCAGATAAAGAAAGCCCACGCCCAAAGTTTTATTTATTTTTATGGCGGAACATTTGTTAAGGCTCAACTGATTCTTTGCCCCGCCTTTGCGCATACGTTTTATATTTGTGATGAATTTCGGTACTATCGTGAGGTTTTCGAGGGTCTTTTTGTGTGATTTTGAGAGTAAGCATATTTTGGTATTGAAGCTTTTTGTTTTATTGCTGAACAAAAATCAAAACTAAGGTTTGTCTTTATTAATATCTTTTACGGGACATTTTCGATTGTTGGACCTATGTCGAAACCCTCGACTAGTTTCGACATAGGTACGTGTAAATGTCCCGTTAAAGATATTTATTATAAACAATGACGTACGTTTCGTTTAATAATAAAATAAGGTTTGTCTTACTTATTAATAACTCAAGAACGGCTATATCGTTTAAGTGATAGTTACAGATGTTCTTTAGACCAGAAGAATTATATTTTTTTTGCACATTTTTCTACTAAATTAGCTTCCGTGGGGAAGTCTGCGAGACGTTTAAAAATAGTATTCTTTAAAAACTACAAAAATGTATGTTCGTATTTATATGCATTTATATTCCGTATAATCTGATATGAATTATGTGAAGGCTATAAAACTTGCGTTAAATCATAAAAAGAAAAGAGAACTGCAAAACGTAAAGCGTGCATCGCGGTTTAGATGCAACCCATTAAACGCGCGGTTTCCAGAAATCCCAGGCAAGCACTTTCGATAAGCAGTCGAGAGCGAATGGTTGCCATTTTCCGAGCTGCCTTACGGTAATGGTCTGGTACTTTTAATAATATATCACATGTCGATAAAATTTTCAATTTATATGCGCAATGAACGTTTTTGGTACGTCCTATCTGTCTCTGTTTGAACGAAAATAGAAAGCAAAATGTGTTGCTGTGCACAACATTTTACTAATTCCGCTATGTTTTTTTTTTCAAATATTAATCTATATTAAAAGTATTACATTAAATAATAATTTGGTAAAGAAAGAAGACGCTACCAAGCAATAAGAGAAGACTTTTGGTCAGCTGTGGAACAATGGCGGTGGAAATTTGAAGACAATTTTGTCTTAAGAACGGGGAAATTTGAAATAATCTATACCAGTGGACTTCGACAATGTGTTCTAATAATAAATTATTAAAGAACTTTTGAAAAATACTTGCAAAAAACTAAAATTGAAAGAAATATTTTTATCAAAATTTCCCTAAAATATCTTACTCATTTTGATGTTCACAGAAAGGAGCTAGAAATAAAATGCGATGCCCTTTGTCATTGTTTTAATAAAATTGAAGTCAGACCCGGCCTTTACAAAATTAGATTGATATCAATCTGATTTTTAGTCTCCAAGGACGAGACCAAGTTACAGAGAAAAATTACTTCTAATTTTCGATTTGAAAATGAATTTCTATTAAATATTTTAGTTAAATAAAAAAAATTAAAGTACTTATCTTTAGGATTACATTTTTATAGTGTATCTCATTAGTAAATCTGTTTTTTTTACTAATTTAAATATTTTTATTCATTTTCTCTAGAGATTAGATTTCAAAGTTCTTGTAAAAGAACGAAGAAGTATCTTTATTAATATCTATAAATACGTATAACAATATCAGCTTTATCCCGTTTAGCTATATCTGATGTTATTTTCCACGAGATAATAGCCAATTTCCTTACCCAAGAATCAAGGCCAAATTTCATCAGAACCAGTTAAATTGTTTAGCTCTGATAGTCAAGGAAATCAACAGATGTATTTATTTTATTAGTCAAAAGCAGTTACTTAATATACCGTAGTGAAATAAGTAGATCTCTCACTGATATAATGTAATCATACTCACTTCATCCTCATGTTTATAGCAACTGACCCATAACTAAGTTAAATTATGTGTATCTAAGTTATCACAAACAAAGTACCGAAATATTCTTACACACTCCTAGACCAAGATAAAAGTTAATGTTTTTTTTTCCTTCACATGGAACTTTAACCATTTGATTAGCAGTTCACCATAGTGATCTCAACCATTTCGCTCACACGATAAATACAATGAAAACATAATTTGAAATTCAGTATCACGTACAAAACCATATGTATTACTAATAACATAACATACTTATTAACAACTTCGCTTATTCCACCTCTGGAAATTACGCTTCCGTTTTAATCCTATGGAAGCAATTTAGTGTTAATTAATTATTAAGACGATTTCTCATTGGAGATATTATACTGTTTAGTTTTGTCTTAGTAATGAGCTGGTTTGCCCGCATTTGGGTTAAGCAAGTCAAATGTTGCGGTTCTACTTTGTGTTTTTCCCTTTTAGCCCTTTATGTTGGAGTAAATATTTTAAAGCAAAAATATATTTTGTTACTTTAGTATTATAAATAATAAATATTTTAGGCTTTATTGGCCTTATTATTTAAGTCTTGAATCGACACAATACAGACATTTAACGATACAGCAATTGTTAAAAACTTAATTATTTATTTGCGTTGGGGTTAAACATATTAAATTATGATTTCTATATGATGCTGATGATTCGTAAGTTAAAAACTATTATTTTTTTATAAAATTTTAGTTTAAAGTAACTAACTGGTTCTTAGGTATATACATGTCATCCAAGATATAAGAAACAACACTCAGTCATATATACACATCCAGACCCAGATAAACATTCGTTGCTCACACAAATATTTACCTTACATAGGGCTTGAACCCAAAGCCTTGATTGATTGGATTTTTCTGTATAATATATTATAATATAAATATTATAATATATTATACAGAAAAATCCAATAAATCCGTATCAGCACTTGAAAGTTTCAATAAACATAAACAATATCAATATCACAACATCTTATAGGCTGCGTTTTATTACACGAACCGAGAATACGTCTCTTAAGGTTCCCATTCAATATTGCGAAGTACCATATGAACTAAACAACTATCCGTACAATTTTCTCATCGAAATTGCGATCATAATACACACTTGTGTTACTATTGTGACAAATGTAGGCAATAATTCATACTGAAACAAATAAAATATTTGTACAGCCTTGAAGTGGGTTGGTTCGTTTCAAGGCTAGAATTTTGTAGAAGTTACTTATAAAAAGCCTGAGCAATCTAGTGCTATGAGCAACCTTAGGCAGTGGTCCCAACGGGGACGAATGAGCCATGGACTATCGGCGATTTTCTCGCTCACGAAAACTCACTGCATTAAGAAATACAAATAATCATTCACTACATCTTCTCGTTATAGTATTATTATATTGTATCTAGGGTATCAGAAACTACGTACACACTCACTCACACACGCACCCAGACCGAGATAAACATTTGTGGTTCACGCAAATATTCACCCCGCACGGGAATCGAACCCGCAACCTTACTGATGGCAGTCCGGCATGGGGACCACTCTGCCATCGAGGTCGTCTAAATCCTGTGTTTGATTCCTAAACTAACACATTTTAGTTATCCAGACAAATTGAATTACTTACATAAGTGTGACAGGACGAAATATGTATAGTTGTTCTATATTGATACATAGTGTTATTTCCCAAATATAGCTCAGAGTTTGAGGTAGTAATTACACCTACTCTTCGCTATACAAATATCATCAGGCAGAGTAAAGCCTTTCATTTGTAGAGGGATCTCGCTCAATCACGTTTAGATATTTTTATTACTAGTTTATTTTTAACCGTCTTCAAAAAGAAGGAGGTTCTATATTCGAAGGGGTTTTTTATGTTTTCCTTTTTGACGACCTTCATGGCAGAGTGGCTGAGTGGTCACCATTGCCGGTCTGCCATCCATAAGGTTGCGGATTCTAGTGCGGGGTGAATATTTGTGTGAACCACAAATGTTTATCACGGCCTGGGAGTGTGTGTGTGAATGAGTGTGTGCGTAGTTTCTGATGCCCTAGATACAAGTTTCAAACTTAGTTATGGATCAGTTACTATTGAGATGATGTAGTGAATTTTGATATTATGTTATGTGTGAAGAATTTAATTTGCCAGTCTACGTGGTTGACGTAATATGTTTAAAGCTTCGATGGTAAATTTTTAAACACTGCCTTGGCTAGCAAAAGGTCTAGGTTTCGAGCCCCGATCAATTAATTGCTTTCGGGCTTGAATATTTGTGGTGTGTGAAATATTTAGGGCCACCGCCACCCACTTAACAATAAATTCATAGGCCGGGGTGTAAAGCGTTTATTATTATTTAAAACTTGATGACCGAGTGGTGTAGTTAGTAATGATGCTGGCTGCTATGCCCAAGGTTTCGGATTCGATTCTCAATCAAGACAAATATTGGTGTGCATGAACATGTATGTTTATCTTGGTTTGGGTGTTTTTTATCTATTGTGTAGTTTACAAAAAAAAGTATATTACAACTTACTGTGCCCCGCGGTTTCACCCGCGTAGTTCCCGATCCAGTGAGAATTTCGGGATAAAACATAGCCTTTGTTCTTTCCCGGACCATAAGCTACCCCTGTACCAAATTTCTGGTCAATCGGTTCAGTAGTTTAGCTGTGAAAAGGTAACAGATAGACATACAGAGTTACTTTCGCATTTATAATATTAGGATTATGTGTTTGTTAAAAATTATGTCGTAATTACTTAAAATTATTTCACGCGAAGCCAAATTAAATTACTTGTAATACAATAAAACATGATAACACTTTCAGTATTTAAAATGGCGAAAATAATTAAAGCCACCTCAGTAATTTAAATTTTATATTACAAATAAATACGAAATTGAATTTCATATTATGGACGAAACCTCCGAAATAGAGTGTAAAACCACATTAACCACTGTTTAATGATTCAATTCAAATTTAACAATCTTGTTTGGCAGCGTTATTAATTACAAATACTGGTTAGATATAATTATTATGCTTTGTATCTCTTTCTCTTACTTTTTATAACTAGTTGAAATATAAGAAGGCCTCATTATGGCGAAATGTATTTATTTAGTATCACTATATTCTTAGCTATAAATATTTCTTATTAAGTCTATTACTTATATTTAGAAACTAGTAATGCCCCGCAGTTTCACCCGCATATTTCCCGTTCCCGTGGGAATACGGGGATAAAATATAGCCTATGTCACGCATTGATAAATTAGCTTACCATTAGTGAAAGAATTTTTGAAATCGGTTCAGTAGCTTCGGAGCCATTTGTTATCAACAAACAATCAAATCTTTCCTCTTCATAAAGTAGTGTAGATAAATATATACGTAACGTAAGCGACGGATTGAAGGACGCAAAATTGACTTGCATTCCTTATAAGATATGTTCAAATCAATTGACTCATTAAAAGTTATAAACGCTTTTAATTTAAAAGGAATTTATCCAATAAATTATTCCGAAGTCAGACAGTGAACGTTGTTCGAGGCATTAAGATGTCAATTTAAATTTACTGATGCAATATTCGGCTCATAGAGAGAGGAATCGGTCGATACTTTTTAGGGTTCCGTACCTAAAGGGTAAAAACGGGATCCTATTACTGAGACTTCGCTGTCCGTCCGTCTGTCATCAGGCTGAATCTCAAGCACGGTGATAGCTAGACAGTTGTTTTCACAGATGATGTATTTCTTTTGCTGCTATAACGACAAATAATAAAGAAAAATAAATAAATATTTAAGGGGGGCTCCCATACATCAAACGTGTTTTTGTCGTTTTCGGTACGGAACCCTTCATGCCCGAGTCCGACCCGCACTTGGCCGGTTTTCCGTCTCACCAAGCCCGACTGTTCTAAATTAGCCACAATACGAATCGGATATAGAACTTGGTCCAAAGGTTATTTGAATCACCATTTGTCGAGATCAAATAATGAAATAACATTCCGAAAATAGTAAATTTTGGTTATTGTTATTATTGAGTTTATGTTGTATTGTAACTCGTTTACGTAATATATTTTAACGGTATACTTTGTATGGTTATAAATTTAGGTTAATATTAATGCTATTTGTGTGGTCTTATTTGTTCTATCACAGTATTGAAACGCAGCAAATATATTTCTGTGGTTTGAAGTGGAAATGGATTCCTTCATATACTTAAATATATTTTACCAACTCATTCTGTGGAGCATTGAAATATTTTAAATAATTAAAAAAATAGTTGACTGAATGCTTTTACCGTTTTTTACCGCCCAATATTTTTTCTATATTCAAACATTTTTTTTGGATTTTTGGATCATTGAGAATTGAATACGCATATATGTAGATTTCAAATATTTTTGTTTAGGAAGTACGTACCGGGTGAACACACAGACATGTTCATTGTGCAATCAAATTTCTCAAAGCCTTTGGTGTAGCTGACGTGTGGTCACTACCAACCAACTACACCACTAGGTCACCTATTCGAATCCATATGTCCATGACATTGCATCGATAGCTATGAAAACAAAAGAGTTCTGAGTTTTAGTATAAAATCGTTCAAAATATTTTCTTTAAAATGTTTGGGATCTATAAAATGTACTGTGTAATGTAATGTGTATATGTTATAGGTGGCTTTGACGCGTCAGCTGGACTGATCAGTCCAGACATAAAACTGTGCGTTACTCCAAAAGTTTAAGGCCAACTAGATTTCGCCACTGGAATCGAATCGCTCCGGTGATTGACGACCATTTTTGGATGGACGCTAGTTCAACTTCGTCAATAGCCACCTTAAAAGCTTTTCTGCATATACACCCCTATTTTGAAAATATGGGACTTAATAAAATCAGAATATCTGTAGCAGTAACTGAATCCATATATCCAATAAAAATATCAAAAATGATAGTCGATTACTTATCTTTAAAAAATACCAAATAAATGTCGTATTACCAGACGGCACACTAGCTATCAAGTATTCTGTGACGGCTCGGGTCGATGACCGCGCTCAGCTGTGTATCGCAGCGTTCGGTGTAGAATAACAATAAAATTCGGCGGGATTTTGAAAATCTTTGACTTATCATAACTTTTTAAATAAAAGCAAAAGAAAAAAACTAACTTCACTATTATATTGTCACCTGTCGTTTACATTAGCTGTGAGATAAGGTATCGCAATTTCAAAATAAGGGTGTATAATAAGATCAACTAAGAGGACTTCCTGCTATACAATTACCTCTGGTGTCACCTACAATCTACCTTATTTAATCTAGCCATCAACAATATCGCACTCCTGGGCTGTGGTCCTTTGTTCAGCATCCACCGTGCGGATCTGACGATGCCTTTGTCCATCTTCATTCGATTAATTAACTCTAATTATCAAAACAATGAAGGTATTTATAGATATACAACCGTATTTTATATGAAGATATTAAAAAAGCGTATTGAGAGAGATGTCGTAGTATTTTTTTTACACTACTACTTAATGAAATTTTAAATATTATTAACTAATCTTATTTGAAAATTATTATATTAACCAACCATAAGATGTACAATCCAAATAAAGAAAATAAAAAAACAGTTTTATTACCATTAAATCTTACCAAGTTTAACTTCTGATTGGAGCTAAATGTAGTTACCAGAGTAGAGAACTGAAAATATTATATTAAAATAGAAAACGTATTCAAAAGTTCGTTATCTATAAAGTGGGAAGTAAAACTTTTATATTAAATTATATAATTAAAATATTCATCAGTCTGTTGTTACTGTAAAATGGAAACGCAATGAAACAGTTAATTCAAGTGTAAATTTACGAGAGTTTTATTAGGTCATTTATTTTCATTGCCTTCGGCTCGTTTTCTAACTGCAGTTATTGTGTTATACCCATTTCTGTATTTTAATGTCTACCTATATAATTTGACCTACATAGGTAGTCTTTTAAATTGGTTTTTACAAGCTTTTATTTAGGGTCACCTGTCCCTTTGTCTGTAATCAAATCTTGCAAGCCATTTTCGATCACTTCTGGCTATCCGATTGAGCTGAAAAGCATACTTTTGTAAGACCCATAACAATGCTATAAAAGCTAAAAAAAGCTTGTTATTAAAAAGGTTTCTTTTTAAATTATTTTTGTTTTAGTATACCATTTCATTTCAATCAATTGATTAACTTTTTCATTTAAAAATATTTTTGATTGTGCTGTCAAAATTATTATTGGTTCAACTCGTAGTTTGTTAGAAAACATTTTCAAATATTCGATTTTTAGCAGGTAACTTTTATTAAGGTAAAAAAAAGCCATAATCATAATAAATCAACATCTACATAACATGCTTATTATTTTAGTTTCGTCAGGTAAAATGTTTCGTTACAATCATTTTGCATTTTAAATATATTTTTCAATATTTGTAAACCTATTTCCAATGACTAATTGTTATCAAATTAAACTGTCTGTTATAGTTATGGAAATTTGGTGACAATGCAATTAAACAATAAACATGATCTGATTCTAGAAATAGAGTTAGTTCAGAGATTGTTGTACATTTTCTGACGTTTCGGAACCCGTGATCACGGGTTCTGTAAAGAATCCGAAACGTCAGAAAACGTAAAACAAAATACAACCACGACAAAAATTCGTTTAAGTGTTTTATTTCAATGTGTAGTGTTGGTGTAAATCAAAGGTATCAATAAATGTTTGTTTGTTTGTTTGTAACGGATAGGCTCCGAAACTACTGAACCGATTTCAAAAAGTCTTTCACCATTAGAAAGCTACATTCACTTTGAGTAATATAGACTATATTTTATCTCCGTGTTCCTACGGGAACGGGAACCACGCGAGTGAAACCGCAAGACGCCGCTAATCAATTAATAAACGTTTAGTTTTCATAAAAGCTTGTTAGCAAAATTCATTAACAGGTGGGCAATAGCCTTTTTTAATTTGTTTGTTCGAAAGGGTAGCCGCATGTAAACATTTTTTTACATAACAACTGTTTGTATACTGTGTCTTATCTAAAAATAATATCTAAAACATTTTACAATTAGTTCAAATGTAATTTAGAAGTCAGTGTTTTACCTTCGTCAAAGACGGTAAACTTTTGAAAAGGGTAAACTCGTTTTAATTAGATTTTCAATGTGAGATCAAAAACAGTCGCTTATATCTTTTGTGGGCAATACCTTGTTTAAAAAGTTTGTCTTTTTTAGCAAAATAAACGTTTTCGCTCGAAGTTAATTTTGGGATAAATCAAATTGGTAAAACTTGTAATTTTTAATTTTTACTTGTATTGTAAAATCACATTGCAGTATAAATGCCTGTTTTTGGTGATAATAATAGTAAAATTAGAATCTATACGCGTAATCACTACGCGGCTTGCATTTTAGTGATAACAAATACACACTATAATTATTTTTAAAAAAATACACAAATGATCGTCCGACGACCTAATAAACTATTTTGGAAAATAGAATTTACGCAACTTTAAACCCAGCTCTTTTTAAATCAGTGTACAACACTTTTTAAACTTTCGCGATCGGATTTCATTGTTGCACAATTCAGTCTTCTTGTTGACCACAATCGGTGTAACGACCACGTCGAGGTAAATAATAATTATGTTTTACGCGATTAGGACCTGTAAATTGTGGAACTATGAGTGTACAACACTATAACATTTAATCTAAATGATATATATTTTATAGATATACTGAATGGCTAATAAAAAGATGTTCTGATTAAGACTTAAGTGGACGACCAAGTTTTGTTTGAAGCGAAAAGACCGAACTTATCTTTACCGATTTCATGGTTATTGCTACGAAACACGCAAATGTCACTAATAAGGAGTTAGTATGCTTGCATAATATAATATATTATTTTTAAGAAGTTTTTTAAACCTGCTCGTGTTTTAAAGAGTTGAGTCACAAAAAAAGATGATCTCTGTTTTTTTTTTCCCTAATTTTCATCTCAGGTTTTTGGCGTCTTGGATTCAAATCAAATCAATAATTTTATTTCAAACTTATCTGAAAAATTAATATGCCATTTAAGTGAGAATATTATATCTTTAAAAACGAAATAACTATGTAAATGAAAATAAAATCAAAACCAAATAGTCTTTAAAATACAAATATCAAAATAAAATCCATTTACTCAACTTGCAACTGTATCGCAAATGAATATTTCGTTATTCATAAAACGATTCACGGAATTAAATATTTGAAATAAACTGTAACATTCAACAGAAAATCGATAACAGTTTTAATAGAATTGTTTATGTAGGGATGGTAAAAAAAGATTACAAGAATGAAAATCGACAATTTCCACCCAATTAATTCCATATGAGCAACCTTTGCGGCTTAATAGCCCAGTAATAGTCGCGTCCAATTCATAATTGTATAAAATCGTTCGAATACGTAATGATGCAATGGTATGTTCTACAAAAGCATGTTGTGTAAATTTTTATACTAACTTTAACCATTTTCTTTAGCATTGATAGACTTGTTTATCACTACATGGTAAAAAAGTCGCTTTCCGCTGTCTGTCCCTATTTATGCTTAGATCTTTAAAACTACGCAACGGATTTTAATGCGGTTTTTAGCAGCGAGTCATTCAAGGGGAAGGTTTTTAGTGTAGTTTTATGTATGGTATAGGTTTTTAGTATGTATTCTCACTGGAACGGGAACTACGCGGGTGAAACCGCGGGGCGCTGCTAGTCAATAAATAAATCCTTAAAATACTTTGATTGATTTTGGCATACGACTGTACGTACTTGTACAATTCACATTGGGCTAGCTTAATTTCTCTTCGTTGAATCTAATATCATCAGTGAGAGATAAACATTTGACTTGCAGTGGGGGATAAATACCTTTCAAAATACAATGTGATAAAAATGCAATTTAATAAATACATAAATAGCTTTACACCATTGAGGTATTGAAATTTTACTCTATTTTTAAGTATTGAATACGAAAAATTAAGTCTTTTCATGAATGCATAATGTTTAACATAAGTATGTATATGCATACTTAACTTTATAGATGTCTGTTCAACCAGTCTTAACAAAGACTGAACTTAAACTATAAAATAAACACATAATTTTCAAGTAAACCATCAAGATTTCAATACACTAACAACTCATAATTAAAATCTTGAACACGTCAGACTCATAATTTTCATTTAAGTGCAGTTTCTTTTAAGTTTATTATTTTAAACTTTTTCATCTGTGATGGCCTAGTGGATATTCAGCTGATTTTATATCTTCAGGTCGTGGGTTCAAATTTATTTATTAACTAGCTGTGCCCTGCAGTTTTACCCGCGTAAATACTTATTTTAGAACAAACGTCAAAGACTTCTGTCCTAAATTACATCTAAATTGATTCAGTAGTTTTTACGTCAATGAATAACAGAATAAAAACTGTTTTTACTATAAAATTGTGAGAAGATACCCACCACTAAGACTAAGCTAAGACTAACCCACTAAAATACACTACCAACCAAAAAATAATTGCAATCATCTGGATTTTTCCAACATTAAAACTCAAAAGACATACCACGATACCCTAATGAATAAGTCCTTATGACCAGAACTAATAGTGTTATCAGTTTGACGTATTCAGTATGTTAATCAGTTTTAATGAAGCGTAAATTCCGGCGAGTGCCTTCCCGGATGCATCGTTGATCGCTGAATCAAACTTCGCATCGAACTTGGGTGGAGTTAACAAACTTCTCCGAAGTAAGACCCTTGCTTTATTAAACTGCTTTGATGTTATCTATATGTTTACTTGCTGTAAATGTTACTCAAGTGTGAATTCTTATGAAAGCAGAAAGTTTTTAACAATGTTATGTTTCTTCTTTATGTTATTGTGCGAGAATGTTTCTTTTGAGCCTTTATCGTATCGTTGTGTATTTTTTATGAGAGTTTTTCTGTAGTTTTTTTATAAAGACGTTTCTTTAATGTCTGAATTTTTATCGCTAAACAATATTAGCGTACTTATCTTACTTTTATCGCGTGTTAAAGTACTGATATTGAGTTTAATATATGGTAATCGGTATAAAGGGTATACAGGGTGGCGAAAGTATAATAATAAATACGTTACTTGTAACAAATATAATTATAATTTATGCAAACAAGTTATTATTAAATTATTTTCGAGACTCGTCACTGTTGCCAGTGAATTTTATACACTTTTATATTGAGGTAACGTAACAGATCTGTACATAATAATCTTTTCAACTTAGCCCGATGCTTCAATATGTACATTTGTCTTAAAAATAAATGAATCAGATCACTTAAAAAGAGAGCTAGTTCATAAAAGTACTATTACAATCAGAATTCTATCACAAAAAAAAAACGATTGGCACTCGGGGACTGCCGCGGTAAATTTAGCAATTTTATTAACCAATTGTTTTTTTATTTTTGTATTGCAATCCTAACCTTAGAAATTTTGATGTCGTACTTGGGACTTCATACAATAAAAACTTTGTCTACATTACTGTAAAAACTTTTTGAAAAATTTACCAAAAAAAGTTTTCGATAAAATATACTTAATAAAAACGTGAGGTTTTTTTTCGTTACGAAATTTCTGCGTTCTTTCTGCGCGCTCAAGGCCCTCGATTTAACCTATGCAAGAGCTTAATAAACTAACAGACCAAATAAATATATAAACCCATTATGCCCTAGCACTTTCTTGCTGTCATACTATCGACTCCATCTATACAACTAAACTCTTTGTCCCAAGAAGTCGTTACACGTTCAAACACAATCCATTATAATGACAACGGTTTACCATAACCTAATAAACACTCGCCCATTAATGAACAATACATAAATTATCCCCACAACTTAGGTTTTACCTATATACAATATAGCTAGAGTTGATCCTACGCTCTTTAATCAAATGACATCTTTATCCATTAAGATATTGTTTAATATTATTAAATTTAGTTAGAATACTATTATAAATGTTTATCTCGGTCTGGGTGTGTGTGTGAATAAGTGTGTGCGTAGTTTCTGTTACCCTGGATACAAGTTACGAACTTAGGGGTCAGTTACTGTAATGAGATGATGTAGTGAATGATTATGTTATGTTATACTATAGTAGAGTCTATACTATAGTATGGCCTACCAAGACCATATACGAGTATAGCATTTCTGAAAATTAAACGAACTATCATTAGAATTACATTTAAAATAATGTTTTGCATTAGCTTAATATTTTTTTAGAGCGGTCTAATAATTTCGATGATTATCGTGTTAAAAGAAACAAACTCTGCTTTTTTGTTATATAATAGTATGGTTTAATATCGAAGTGCCTTTTATTATGACTTTCTTGATGATGAAAATGACAAGCTTTAATAATAAATATTTACTGCAAATATAAAAAATAAGTTCGATTTGAAACCAAGTTAGGTCATTTGTATTTATTTTTCTTTTAAGCTCTTTTTACAGACATTTTTATGGGTAAAGCAACATTCAATATGATGTCTTTGCAGTTCTAGACTACTTTCAAAACTATATCCGATACATTCCAATACCAAATGCTTTGAAAACTCGTATAGCAATGGATAGAAAACGAATAAAATATTCGATTTTATATAAAAGATTTTCTAGGATTGGGAAAAGCGCAGAGAAATAAAATATGGGAACAGGATAAAGACATGGGGTATGAAAATAATCTACCTTTTATCACAGAAACGGAACTATTACCTGACACATTATAACCCTTTTTACTTATCTTTATTTATTACACAAAAACAGTAGTTTATCAAACAAAAACCTCAAGTAGTGCATATGAACACTCTATCGCGAATATAACAGTTTTACTAAGTGAAGTAGCAAGGAAAATTCCCGCTTAGCATTCAGAGCAAGTGGCACTCGGTAACCTACTTTGTCTAGTCAAAACTTTTGTATGAGGGGCAGCGAAGCGGCTTTATTAAACGGCGCTTATCAAGTAGATCTTAAGTGAAAAAGTGAAAATCTTGAGGTTACACTGAAGAGGGAACGTAAAAACATGGTTTACGACTTCTTGTATACATTTTAAGTGGTTATTAAGAGCGTTAAGTATTCACCTCCGACGTCTTTCTGTAAAATCCGAGAGGCATTGTGCTTAAGTCATCCGTTACAAAAGAATTTTATAATTAAATTGTTTCCAAGTGATTTTCGGTTTATTGTTTCGAGGTCTCGAAAAAAAGCAATTACTTTTCGATGAATTTCATAAGTGTATATTAAGTCTTATATTAAATTTGAGTATGTAATTGAATTTGCTCGATAAATTTTAATATTGATCAAGAATGTCGATATATGAGGTTGTCAATCAGATATTGTAGTTAATAATTATTATTATTACCGAGTTGATGTGCAATAACTTTCGGTAGCAGTCAATATGCATATTAAATCGGTATAACGACATCAATATTGGTTGTGTCATGTTGGGGCGGAGAACTGTCAGTGGCAGACAACATTCAAACATGATTAACTTGGATATTCATATACGTTTGGGAGTTCAAAGTTTTGTTTAAGTAATAAGACATATTAAAGGATTTCCATGCTGTCTGCACGGAAACTTTTAATAAATTATTAACTAACTTGGTATTTTGATACAAAAACTAGTTTAGGTATGTGGTTTAATAAGTGAAGTTTCATGTTTTAAAATAAAGTGTTCACGGAGGTGTGAATAGTGTGTTAGTATTATTAGTTATTAGCTTTTGCCCGCGACTTCGTCCACGAAATAATGACTTCCGACATACAAACTTTCATCCCCTTGGGGGTAGAATTAATCAAAATCCTTTCTTAGCGGATGCCTACGTCATAACATCTACCTGCATGCCTAATTTTAGCCCAATCCGTCCAGTGGTTTAGGCTGTGCGTTGATAGATCACTATGTCAGTCAGTCACCCTTGAGTTATATACCTATATATTTAGATTTTGAGTTTTCAATCTGGTAAAGTAATAAGCCCAAACAATGTGTATTTTAAAAGAAAAGCCAGCGCAAAACAAATACACTCCCGTAGTAATTTGGTTAAAGTCATTTCAATCAATTTCCGTTTACTCATTCACTGTACGCGAATTCAATTTGCATTTCATTGGCACTTGTTTTTTGTAAAATGTACGTAATTTTCTTCATTTAAGTAAGTAGCTTGTTAAGTTTATTAAATTACTAGTGCCTCGCGGTTCAACTCGCTTTAGATCCTTAGCCTTTGGTCTTAGATGATAAATCTATTGGCTATAATATCACTGAAATATTTTTTTCAAATCAGTCCAATTAGCATGTACAAGCAAACAAACAAACTCTTCAGCTTTATTGTATATAAGTACTTTTATTGATTATACTACTTATTTATATTTTGCTCATATTTATATTCTTACCTTATTTTCTGGACCAATTCTTAAATTGTTTCTCTTTTTCCTGCCTTACCTATATTTGAAAACAGTACGACTGTTAAAAATACTCGAAACACGAAATCCCTCTCCACACGTTTGCGCCCGCGGCAAAGCATTGTACGAGTATTTGTGAAAAAAGATACTCTTAATAATTATTTTGAAAATATTTTGGCAATATTTTCATATCAATCCCTATTTATTATAATTTCCCAAAAATACTAAATATTAGCGTTCTGTGTTTTTGCACGATTGCATTTGTTAAGATGCATGATAAGAGTCTCTACAGGGTGCCATGGTAACAATTATGTAACGTTAGAGACTTGACTGATCAAACGTTTATAATAGTTCGTCGAATTCCTACTAACATTCGACAAAACAGGTATTCCAGTTTCGCATGGATGCATTTTCTTGAATTAGGGTACATGATTGGACCGTCTGATGCACCTTGGTAACAAGGCTTTGTAAAGCAGGGACTCTAGTCTCTGGTCACTAGAGTGAGATGACCAGCCGTCTCATCACAACAGTTTCCATTCAATTTCCACTGACTGACTCTATAAAACAGGACAGGTTTGTAAGCAAGATATTTTTCAAATTTACGTGAAAATTGCCTTTATACCAAGCTCGGAAGGTTCACTAGTAATAAAATAAAGTCAAAATATCACATACAATAGGTTTTACGTGATATTTTGACCTACATCGTAACATTAACTACATAAACCTTAACCCAAGACGTAAAGAGGTGTTAAAGTAACATAAAAATAATGATTACAAAAAATGTTGTTAAATATTCTCCTGTATCACGTACAAGGGAATATTTCAAGAAGAGAAGTGTGATTGTTACTCTATTATTCAGTTTTAAACCTACTCATTCATGTTTCTGCTTAACAATTCCTAACAGATTAAATTTTAGTAATGAATTTAAATATTTAATTCGTTGAGCCCGTGACTTAGTATGTGTGGTTTTCAAAACAAATTGTTTTGCGGACACTATTATAATTATACTAATTAGTATTGTTTAGTTTCTAAAGGAAGATTATATCGATGAATTTCAATTAAATATTTTTGTTTTATGATTGACTTACTGACCTACTGACATGTTTCCGCACACAAATGTTTGCCATAAGCAATATTTGAACACGTCGCTAATGGTGTAGCAGACAGAGTCACGATTATTAAAAGCAAAGTTTTTTTTTTAAGTACTTATTTAATTTATAAAATACTAGCGGCGCCCCGCGGTTTCACCCGCGTAGTCCCGTTCCCGTAAGAATATGGGGATAAAATTATGCTGAAAACCATTCCACTGAATCACTCTATCTATTAAAATAAACCGCATCAAAGTCCGTTGCGTAGTTTTAAAGATCTAAGCATACATAGGGACATAGGGACAGAGAAAGCGACTTCGTTTTATGTTAAACTTGTCTAGTACAAAAGATTTTAATACCTATTCCCTTTAGGCATAAACAATCAATCAGCATATCACACAAAACCCTTGTTAATATAATGTTACAAACAAATAGGAAACGTAAACGTATTATTGATTAGAGCCGAGTATCATGAAATATTCAGTTAACTACAAAATGTACCTACAAGTTGTTCATAATACAATCATGTATGTAACAAAAACGTAGCCTGTTGAAACAATTTTTAGCAATTTTGTTTCTTTTTACCCGCGTACCATTTCAAAGAGGATAGAAAATTTTAAAGGGATTTTACAAATTAAGCTTTTGTGTGTATGTTTCTATCTGTGACTGAATTTGTTTAAAAATATCAGTTGATTTTAGTATGATAAAATAAAATAAATAAAATAAAAAGACATTTATTGTTTCACAAGTAAAAAATAACAAAAATCAACTTATTCTAAAATACGCTATGAAATGAAACAAAAGGTAGTAGCTCAGCTTGTGCTGATCGGGACCGTAGTCACGACCAGCGCTGATTTTCAGCTACCCCTCTTCCCTGAGATGTTGGGCGGGAAGTAGGGTTAGCGGACCCTATACAGTAACTATCCTCCAGGTAATAAAAAGGTAATAAAATACAACTAAAAAAAAATACAATTTGAATAAAATAACAAAACAATGAAATCTAAATTAATCAACAATATTGTTTAATCAACATTTGGGTGCGTGTGTGTGTGTTTGTGTTTGTGTGTGTGTGTGTGTGTGTGTGTGTGTGTGTGTGTGTGTGTGTGTGAAGAGAATGTGTAAGTATATAAATCATATTAGAAATAATAATCAATGAGGTTACTTAATTAAAATATTGTTTAAGGGGTAATTCCTTCCAGTACGCATGTTTCAAATTTTCTGCTTCTAATTGTTTTTTTAGCAAAGCGTGTTTATATTTATTTTTAAAATGTTTAATATATATTTTTTTATTTTTTAAAGGAGGGGGTAAGTCATTCCAAATACTAGCAGCAGTAAATTTGAAACAGCCTCTATAACGGGTGGAATTGTGAGTTGGCACCTTTATCTTATTTTGTGTAGCCGACCGAAGGCTTCTATGCGTTACGTCTTTTACCCAGATAAGTTTTTCGAATAAATATTCTGGTTTTTTCCCCCAATCCACTTTTTGCACAGTACAGGCGTAATTGAGTTCCCTTCTCGCTCTCATATTTAAAATACCTTTTTGATTTAGATAGGGCGTTATATATTCTCGTCTGGGAATATTGAAGCAAAACCGGATGCAAGCATTCTGAACTCTTTGTATTGATCTTTCTGTAGCATAATTTATTCTAGGACCGTACACATTACTGCAGTAGTTAAAGTGGGAAAGAACCAGGGTATCTGCCAACAGCACACGTAAATCTTCTTTAATATAAGATCTTATTTTATATAAAGTTTTAAGTCTAAAAAATGCGTTTCTAATTTTATTATTGACATGTTGAACAAACTTTTGTTCTCCATCCAGAATTAGGCCGAGGTTTCTTGCGGATGGCACCTGTTCTATCACTACATTATTAATTTTAACTTTGTTGCTACATGTTTTTACCAATTCAATTTGATGTTTCGTACCCAGGATTAGCATCTGTGACTTGATGGGGTTTATAACCAACGAGTTTTTTTCGGACCATCTGTAAATGTTATCAAGATCAATGTTAACTTTATTAACAGCATCTTCCGTGTTTTTACCGTCAAAAGAATAATATATTTGAGTGTCGTCGGCATATAAGTGATGTTTACAAAATCTAATATTTTCCGGTAAATCTGCTGTAAATATTGTGAAAAGAATAGGACTAAGCAATGAACCCTGTGGTACGCCTCGTTGTACTTCTTTAAGAGAAGAGTATAATTTCTGGCCATTTTTATCGTCAGTGACGACCATTTGTTCTCGATTTTCTAAATAAGTTTTAAACCAGTGGCATGTGTTTGCAGAAAAACCATAATAATCCATCTTAGCCAGCAAAAGTTCTGGGAGTAAACAGTCAAAAGCACGCGAGTAATCTAATAATACCATGATAGTACTAAGACCATTGTCAGAAGCTTCAGTCAGATCATCAGTGATATTTAAAAGTGCAGTCTCAGTCCCATGTCCCTTACGAAAACCGGATTGAAACTTGGGCATAATATTATTAGCATTTAAGTATGATTGAACCTGATTCAATACTACTTTTTCTAAAATCTTTGATAGTACAGGTAAAATGGATATCGGACGTAAATCTTTTAGTTCATTGGCAGTGTTCGATTTTAAAATTGGTGTTACAAGTGCTCTCTTCCAACAATACGGAAATGTATGGGTTTCGATCGATCTGTTTACAATAGCCGTAATAATTGGAAGAGTTTTATCAAGAGTTAACGTAATCATTTCTATGTTTAAGTTGTCATAACCTGAAGCTTTTGTCTTTATACTGTATATTATCTTGCGTACTTCTTCTACTGTTGTAAGTTTAAGTTCAAGTGAAGTATTATTATGGAATTTAATGTCATTGTGTTTTTTTTCTATGTTAGATTTATTATATGTAGGTAGGTTTAAAAAATAATCATTAATTTTATTTGGGTTGTTGAGATGATCAGGAATAGAATTAGCACGTGAATTATCAAATATAGTGGTATTTTTAATGTTTTTCCATAATTTAACCGGTTTATTTAAGTTATTATTAATAGCTGTATTGAAATATGCCTTTCTTTCTCGTTCAGTCGTGGACGTTACAAGATTTTTAAGAGAGCGGTAATAATTTCGTGAACTGTCAGTTTTAGTTACTTGTGCTTTTATTAAGGCTTGATCCCGAAGACTCATCATAAATTTCATGGTTTCGGTTATCCAAGGTTTTGGTCGGTCTTTCAGTATTAATTTAGTAACTGGAGCGTGAATGTCAAACAGAGTTAATATATTGTGGTTAAAAGTATTAATCATTTCATCAACATTTTGCAAGTCACAAATAACATGCCACGGGATGGAGTTCAAATCCTCTTGGAATAACTCTATATTAATATTTTTGAGATTACGGCAGAATTTTATTGTTTTGGCAAACTTAGGTTTCTTTATATTAAAATCAACTATAACCATACCATGATCGCTTAAGCTGGGGTTGTGGACTACTGTCACTTTTTGACATTTGGTAATACTATCAGTCATTACTAAATCAATAATAGTTTCCGAGTGATTTGTGATTCTGGTTGGTTCTTTTACCAGTTGATCTAGACTATGCTGATGGCAAAAAGACATTAAATCTCTTACCTGTGCAGATTCCTCGCATGTAACATCGATGTTCAAGTCACCTAGTATACAAATGTAAGTGCAATGAGCCATAACATTTATTGACTCACTGAGAGAATCTAGGGCATCTCCAACACTAATGCTTTCCGGTCTGTATGCGGTACCCAATGCTAGAGAAGCGCTGGGCAGTTGGACTTCTAGCCACAATTGTTCAAGGGAAGAAGAAGGGTGTTGACGTTTTCGAACTGAAATTTCTTTTCTAACATAAAAACCAACTCCACCACCTTTTTTACCCTGACGAGCCTTATGAAAAAATTTGTAGTTGAGAATTTCTGGTGCTATACTTTCTTCACCTGCCCTAATCCACGTTTCATTGATGGCTAAAATATCAGGTTTAAATTTGTCGACAGTAACAAGGAGTTCATGATCATAATCTGTAGGTATACTTATATATAAAAATGAAACCCGTTTCCCGTAGTCACGCCATAACTTGAGAACGGCTAGACCGATTTGGCTAATTCTTTTTTTGTTGTGTTTGTTATTGTCAGGAGAAGGAAAAAAACTGGAAAAGCAAACGGAAAACTTGGACCCGTGTGAAGCTGGAGCGGGCCACTAGTTTCAGAGAAATCTTATTATAGATATTGCTACACTATATACAGTATAGAAATAATTATATTAATTAAATGATAAAGAGATTAAGTTCCTTGGTTGTTTATTATTAGATGGGTATAATTAGACTTTTGTGACGGCTATTTTCGTATTTGAATTTCTACAGCCGCCTACGACTCAGAAATATTCTATAGAGTGGGTGTATGATTGTTATTATGTAATATTCAATAGAGGAATATATGCCGTAAGCCTAGGGAATACTAGCTATTTTAGCGTGCAAATATAAAAACACTATACCGCAATGAAAAATTAAAATCTCCATTGTATTCTTCGCAGTTCATCGGTTGAACGCTCCGCGCCCTCCGTAATGACATAGGCGTATTCTGGTCACGCACGCAAAAAATACAACAACATCTAAATTAGACCATATTTTATTAATAAGAAGAGCTATTTTTGTTCACAAACCTCACTATGCCAATGACCTCGATATGATTACCAATGAAAATAACAAAACGAAATAAATAGTGATTTAATATCGACCTAATTTCATTAAAAGGTGTCTGTTTTGGGAATTGTTGCTGAACGGAAGGAACTATTTTTAACTTCGATATCGTAAGTTAATGTATCGGCCAGCGGAATAAAAGCCTCTTTCCCAGTGTTTTACTTCTGTGGAAAATTTATTAATATCACTATTTGCAAGCGAAGTGATGTAAAAACATTAAATTAAAAATTTTAAAAAACCCCCAACATAATTACTTTCAAACTCCCATAACTTTTAAACGGGTCAACCGATTTTCATCAAACATGTCTAAGAACACTTGCACGTAAGTTCCCTTTCATACATAAAAAACTAAATTAAAATCGGTTCATCCGTTCGAGAGCTATGATGCCACAGACAGACCGATACACACACACATATACACACACACAGACACGTCAAACTTATAATACCCCTCTTTTTGCGTCGGGGGTTAAAAATGAATTTATCTCAATCAACTTCCAATCCTAAGACAATAAACACTAAAATACCAAACCTTACGCTTTATTTAATCAATCTATTCATATACCTACCATCACATAAACCAATGACCTACAAAAGAAAGTTATCTTTTCCCAACAAGAATTCCGAAGCTACGAATCAAAGAACAATACAGAAAAGAACAATTGATCGAATAAAACTACTGGATAACATTGAAATTTTCACTTGTACACGACAATTCGAGTGTAAAGACAATAAAAATAGCGCGGTTAATGCAACGGTTCGTTAAACACAGACTGGGAGGTTTTGGCACGAAATTTAGGAGTCAGACCTTTTATTGCAACTAGTTTTATAAATGTTGGCTTGTTCAAAAGTTTTTAAGAATAAATTTAAAACAATATGGGAGCGGTCTTATTTCGTTGACACTTTTTATGTAATTTGTAACTTAAGTGGCATCAAAATTTTCTTCTTCATCAATTTTCTTCAATTCAGGACGTATATTTTCATACATTTTCTTAAAATAATATATTTGTACAAATTCTCATACTCATAGAGACGAAAGTTTCTGGATCAAACAAATGTTGAGGTAAATCATCAAATAATAGTTTAATATATTATGAACTTTAAAAAGAATTTAAATCAAAAACATATTGGTATCTGTTTTTATTGAACCTATTTGGTTAATTAGATGTGGGAGTCAATACGGGCGATAACACCCGTATGCATGTACAATTGTACAAACATAATGCATTAGCAATATGGCTGAAACGCAATTTTAGTATTATTTTATCGGTCTATATGATCCTATTGTAGAGCAAAACCTAAAAAAAACAGTAGGGAGGTATAAGCGTAATCATCCAATAGATGCGTCATTTGATCACAGAATCGAACCCGGGACCCCGAGTATGGCAGGCATATGCACATGCTGCTATATCACTGAAGTTTTTATAATTGAATGTATATGCACATTTATCGGAATGCCCATAAAATAAATTACACTCCAAAATGAAATTAATCTTTTAAACTTCAAAAATAAAAAATATGGAGTACCTATCATTTCAACTGATTTATGTATAAACTGAAACCGTCAAAGTTTTAACGTTATTTATACGAGCTCGGAAAACTTCGATTGGATTTTCAGTATTCGCGGTATAGTAGGTAAGTGGAGTACTCTTGACCTAATAATATCCTACTGCTGAGCAAAGGCCTGTTACGGATCCTATTAATACAGCAAAGAGCATTAGGTGAAATTATCGAAATATTGGTGAATATATGTATTTGAAAATATACTTAGGTGTTTTTAAAATATCAAAACCAGGCTGTGCCTCGCGCTTTCACCCTCACAAATGTCAATAATAAACTATACCTTTAAGGTAAGCTATTTAGGCAGCGGTCCGACCGCGGGCGATGAGCGAGTAGCGAGTAGTACTCGCCGGGCGAGTGTGCGAGTGAGCGATTACTCGCCAACTCACTGAGCTACAAAAATTTACTCGTTGAGCGTGTTAAAATTAACTAGCCAACTCGCTGAGCGACGAAACTAGTAAAGCGAGTACTCGCCAGCGGTGTGAACAGGCGAGTAACTATTAAATATTATTTGTAGTTACTCACCTGCTGTGTGCATCTCTTTCGTTCACACGGAATGTATGTTCACTGTTCTTTTCTTGGGCTAGAAAATCGCCGATAGTTCATCGTTCACTCGCCCACGGTCGGACCACTGCCTTAGATGTGTACGAAATCTCATTCTTTGCTCAGCCGTCTGAAAGTAAATTCAAAATGAGAAAATTTATCCACTTCACCTAGCCTACAGGGTGATAAGTAGAAATTACAAACTCAATAGTCGCAACAAACGTAAATAAAATGTTATATTTTATTTGAAGCATAATACCCAAAGCTCAGGAAAATTCTGAAGTAAATGTTTTATTCTTAAGAAAACACATTTTTCTTGTTTGAAATCGTCAATTTTTCATTTCCTCAACTTTGCAGTTCTAAAGAATTGGCACGATATCAAAAGCAACTTGGTTTTGCTAGATTTTTTATGACAATAAGCCTTTTGAGTAAGCTTAATATTTGAGAAATTTGTACTTTTCTTTTAGTATAATTTTTATTGAAATTATAGCCAACACAAGATTTTGCCGCATAACTTACTAATTCAATTTTGTTTTAATTCTAAAACAATCAGAAAGTATATTCAAATACTATACTAGCTTTATTAATTTATTTAAATCCATTTGAAACAACTCAGAATGTACGTATTAGCTACCACATCAACAACGTAACTTAAATTAATAATTTATTATGTTGTACTAATAACTGGGTAGTTTTCCGCAATCAGACCTCTCTACGGGTACGTTTGGCTTTCTACATTATTTTTGGCAAAACTAACTGTGAACTTTTGAAAGCATTGACTATCCGTGATGACTTTTGATGATTTTAGAACGATAACTGAGACTTCCAATGCATGGAACACTCATAAAATATTATAAATTAGTAATTATAACATACTAGTGGCCCGCTCCGGCTCTGCACGGGTCCAATAATCCCGTTGATTTTTTACATAAGAACCTTCTCCTGACAGTAAGAAACAAAAAAGAATAAGCAAAGTTGGTCCAGGCGTTGCCGTTGTTGAGTTATGAAATTACAACGAAAAGTGGCATTGATTTTATATTTTGAGGATTAATTCTAATAAATATTTATTAATAATAATTATAAGCGTAGCATATTTTAATAACAATCTTCATTTAAACTTTAACCTACATAAATAAACAGTTGTCTAGTACATATACTCATGAAGAACCTCACATTTATAAGCCCACACATAATTTATTATTAGTGCGTTGTTAGTGATATGAAAACGCCCACATCACTTAAATATTATTATCATTTCGAACACCAGATACATTTCTAAAGCAAACATTTGTGTAAGTCCTACTAATGTTATAAACGAGAAAGTTTGAATGGACGGATGGATGGATGTTTGTGACTTCGTCACGCAGAAATTACCCGATATGAATCTGGGGGCACGGCAGTGCCCCCCGCCAAGTCGAGCGCGAAGCAAACACTGCCGTACCATCCTTTACAGGAACCATTTCGCCGCATTTTCAGGCCCCTATTTGACAACCTCTGGATAAGCCTAGAACGCTGAAATTTTCGTCATCCAGTAAGCTATACAATCACATACTTAAAATAAAATTTCAAGTCTGTAGGTCATTTAGTTCTGAAGTTAAGCGAAAGCAAAGTTTCGTATTTATGACAGACACTCACTCACTCACTCACTCACTCACTCACTCACTCACTCACTCATGATCATCAAAATAGAACTAGTACTTGCCATAAACCTAGAGAGCTGAAATTTGGTACAGAGTTAGGATTTAATGGCCACATAAAGGGAAAACTATAAAAACTAGGATAATCGAACGGGAACGGGAATTATACGGGAACGGGAACGGGACGGGTAACTCAAGAACGGCTGAACTGATTTGGCTGAAAATTGGTGGGGAGGTAGCTTAGAACCAGGGCAAGAATATAGAATACTTTAATCCCGAAATTCCCATGGGAATGGGAACGGGAATTTAAAAATCAAGAACGGCTGAATTGATTTAGCTGAAAATTGGTGGGGAGGAAGCTTAGAACCAGGACAAGAATATAGAATACTTTAATCCCGAAATTCCCACGGGAATGGGAACGGGAATTTAAAAATCAAGAACGGCTGAATTGATTTAGCTGAAAATTGGTGGGGAGGAAGCTTAAAACCAGGACAAGAACATAGAATACTTTAATCCCGAAATTCCCACGGGAGTGGGAACGGGAATTTATTACTCAAGAACGGCTGAACTGATTTGGCTGAAAATTGGTGGGGAGGTAGCTTAGAACCAGGAAAAGGACATAGAATACTTTTAATCCCGAAATTCCCACGGGATTGGGAACGGGAATTTATAACTCAAGAACGGCTGAATTGATTTGGCTGAAAATTGGTGGAGAGGTAGCTTAGAACCAGGAGAAGCACATAGAATACTTTTCATCCCGAAATTCCCACGGAAACGCGAACGGGAACTACGCGGTTGAAACCGCGGGGCGTTTAATAATAAAATACTACTCCTAAAAGGAAAAAAAATGTGTCAAATAAGAAAATCTAATAAAATAAATTAATGTAAACAAGTTTTAACAAAAAGAAATGAAATCCCACCAAAAACATTCTGTAAAAAACTAGCCAAGTCTCGATGGAGCTGCTTGTTTATCTCTAAAAAGTAATGAAATCTAGACAGACTCGTGCCAAGTCTAAGGTTCCTTACTGAGATTTCTTTATTATTATAGTTAATGTTGTGTAACTTGGCCGTTGAAGGGTTCACATGTATGTACACAAGGGTACAAAACTAGGTGCTCCATGACGCTATTGCACCAATCTTAAAAAAACCAGAACCTACCCATTGACGATAGAAAATTGCCTCTTGAAAAATGTTAATTCAATATCCAGTCAATTGTGGCCTTGATAAAGCTGCGTATTTTAATAATGTTATAACATTACGTGTAAACAAAATTGACTTGTACCCACTACTAACGTTTTAAACAATGTTCAACGGCCAAGTTACACAACATTAACTATAATAATAAAGAAATCTCAGTAAGGAACCTTAGACTTGGCACGAGTCTGTCTAGATTTCATTACTTTTTAGAGATAAACAAGCAGCTCCATCGAGACTTGGCTAGTTTTTTACAGAATGTTTTTGGTGGGATGATATTTACGAGTAGTACAGATGTTCTTTATAATCGGAAATAACAGATAGGCTTTTTATCCCATCATTCTCACGGGATTCGAATCTACGCGGGTAAAACCACAGGCCGCTGCAAGTGGTATATAATTGACATTATTGAGTCCATACTTCCACACGTACTTTAATCTCATAATATTTGTAGTTGACGTGGTAACAGCTTGGTCACAAATATTGTATTTTGAAAATCTAGACTGGAGTGTCATATTATTGTGTTACCAGTTTTGGAGGACTATTCCAGACTTATTGTTCTTATTAAACTTTATGATAGTACGTGTTTTGTGATCACAAATGATATATCCTTCTCTAAATCTTAGACTCAAAGATTTTCTCTGAATATTTGCTTGAAAGGTTTGCCTTCTCCCTAATTTCATCAGAGATAGAAAGGCTTTAACCCTTGTGGAATCCTCTCCAGTGGGATTTTATAGGCCATTAATACCGACTAACTTACCAAAATTATCAAAACGTTGGTAAACAAAGAGTGTACAAAAAAATCTAACAGTTGTTATAACACAACTACTTAGGTCAATCTGCGTAAAATTTTAACGATTTCAGTTATAAAAATGGAAAACAAAAACCATGTATTCCGTTTATATCACCACTCTCAAACATAGTGGACTCAACTCGACATATTTTGTGGTTATAGTTTACGAGAAACAGGATAGTGGACATCAGATATCGGAGGTTATTTGCTTTGATATATTGCTGGCATATTCCCGTTATATCTTATATGATTTATTTGCCACGTCTGCAATAGTCTTTGCTTTGTGATCCCTTTTCGTTAGTAGAAATGTTGCTCATTTTCACTGGTATTGAGTATCAGTTGTTTTTATTTGTGTTTGATTGTATGGGAATAATGTTTTAATAAGGACATTTGTGAACATTTAAGTAAAGTAAAAAACATTTATTGCTACATTTAAATTAAAATACATAAAAAACACACAAACAATTAAACTTAAAAACAAATGTAGCAAAAGGAGGCATCTCAGCTGTTGCTGTACTAAACATTTAATAAAACTATAAAAAAATTCAAATGTTTTCTAGCATTCTGAGAATTATAACTAACTAGATAACTAAAAGATTTATGATGAACTTCGGTCAAAAGAACAATATTTCGTCCAAGCCAGAACATGCCGATTTTACCACTCAATCCATTCTAGATAGATTTGACCCGGTTCGATGTTGAATGGGCTCTTCCTTTGCATCTCGTAATTGGGTAAAAGAATCTAAATATGTCACTCTCGAGCAATTTGGCTATTATCCTCTATACAGAGTGGCAATATAACGCAGTAAAAGAAACCTCAAGAAGTCCTATACCTATCATTATTGATATCACAAATAATGTATCGACTTCGTTAGAGATCAGTTACTATTGTGAGAAAATGATTTAAATGAGTATGTTTATGTTTAGATTAAAGAAAATTTAAGGTACAAAATATGTACTTTTAAGCGGGCAATATTCCGCGACTAAACCTCTCCAGATTAGGTCCTCTATGCATCCTATTAAAATATTTAAGATAAACAAAATAAATGGCACCTGCAGAAACGGGAATCACGTGGCTAAAACCGCAGTGAACTGCTAGTTTGCTATATATATTCCTTTGTTCGATGATTTATTTATAAAGCTGTCCGAAAAGCGACATTGACAGATGAATGATTTTGAAGAAGGAAAGACAGCCGAGCTCATTTGTTGCTCTCGAGTCCATTCGGTATTTGACTTATCTATTGTCCGTTAAAAATGAGGGGAAATGTTTGTTTAGATTAAACATACAGAAGCTTTATTGGCCGTTTAATTAAAAGAGGAATCTTTGTTTAAATGAAACTACTTTAAACAAATTGAATTCTCGAGATTTATGTTTATTTATCTTTTGCGTTTGCTTTTTTTTAACCCCCGACGCAAAAAGAGGGGTGTTATAAGTTTGACGTGTCTGTGTGTGTGTGTATGTATCTGTCTCTCTGTGGCATCATAGCTCCCGAACGGATGAACCGATTTGAATTTAGTTTTATTTGTATGAAAGGGGACTTACGTGCGAGTGTTCTTGCGAAAATCGGTTGACCCGTTTAAAAGTTATGGGGGTTTGAAAGTAATTGTGTTGGGGGTTTTTTAAATTTTTAATTTAATGTTTTTCGCAAAGTATTTCCTTGTTGTACATTTTTCTGTACATTTGTATCCTTTCATTTGAATAAAACTTTTACAAAATAACCAATATTTTTTTACCATAATTTTTTTGAAACAAACAATTTTCTACCACTTGCTTGTATGTCTGATTGAGTGCGAAAATTGGGAGAATGTATGAAAGTTCGGTAAGATTTTGATAAAACAAAAAGAATGTTTTATTTCGAATCATTAGTTCCTGAGATTGCGCGTTCGACCAAACATATAAACTTTATAATATAAGAATAAATAAGCCGAAAAATTAACTATTTTGGTAGTAGCAAAGAACGTCTTTTGCCCAAGATAGAAAGATAATGCAATTTACGATTTTTTTTTCTGGTTCACTTTCTATCTTAAAATAAACAGTTTTCTTGACTTAATCTTAATCTTAATCTGTTTGTGTCTTGTAACCCTTTTACCATTCGTCATCTATCTTTGTCGAAGAAGCAAATGCAGATCAAAAATAAGAAGCCACTCAAACTCCGCTAGTGTTTGATTGATGACCAATCTACATGACTTGTTCTTAACACGAATGTTGTTCCTTTATTGTATCAGTTTTATCGTCTTATTTATTGTTGTTATATTATTTGCCCTGGAATATCTTTACTAATGTTATAAGGCTGTTATAAGTTTGAACGCGATTATCTGAGGAACTACTTATACTATTCGTAAAAAATATTTTTTCAACACACTTGCTCATAAAGGGGATCTTATTTGTGCAAAAACAGTTGAATAATGACACGCTTGATTCACTAGTGAGTTATAGATTTTATTTTTAAATTGTTTAGTTTTAAAAAAGTTTCGATACCAAAAAAATCGTGTCCATACATTTTAAAAACAAACTTCAACTATGTTGCCTTACTTTTGGTAGGTCTATGGTCTATTCCATTCGTTCATTCATTCGTTTTTTTTTAATGAGTATATTCTTTTAATCTATGGCCGATCACCATTGTTGTGTTGGATGCGCGCGAATAGAAAATCTGTTTATTTATTAGCGAAAAATGATAATTTCTTCGCAAATGTGTTGAAAAACGTTGTATGGTACACGCGTGTATTGATGATTACTATCCTCGGCTATCTTCAGACCCTCGTCTGACGGCTCGGGCCTCAATAGCGCCTCGGAAGTAATCACCAACTTACCTCGCTTGTACCATAAATAACTAATATAAAGCCCTTTTATTTAGACAGACTTTAGGTTATAGAACATTACGCTACAGCCAATAGAAGGGAAGTTAATGCGGGTTTAAGTGGGGTATAACTAGTCTACATCTGCACTAATATTATAAAGAGGAAAGATTTGATTGTTTGTTTGTTTGTTTGTAACGAATAGGCTTCGAAACTACTGAATCGATTTCAAAAATTATTTCACTAATGGAAAGCTTATTTATCAGTGCGTGACATAGGCTATATTTTATCTCCGTATTCCCACTGGAACGGCAACTACGCGGGTGAAACCGCGGGACGCCACTAGTGTTAAAATAAAGGGGATCGGGTATGGAAGGCTGTGGTGTTGGATACAGCACCATTGGTAAAGACGTCGCTGGCACATATAGATCTAACACTGCTTTGTTTATTTTTTAATATTATGTATCAAGCATTATCATATAAATTTCATTACGATAACAAGTTTTTACATTTACACGGTGTGATTATAATAGTTTTATATTAAATTCATTCTAAGTTTACATTACCTATATCAAAAGATTATTGTATTGATATTTTAATCAAAAATTGCTATAGTGGTGTGTGCGTTTTTGTTCGATCGATCATTTTTATTTATTTAAGTGAAATATTTGACAGGTAAGACAAAAAATAGTTATTTATGGTACAAGCGAGGTAAGTTGGTGATTACTTCCGAGGCGCTATTGAGGCCCGAGCCGTCAGGCGAGGGTCTGAAGATAGCCGAGGATAGTGATCATCAATACTCGCGTGTACCATACAACGTTTTTCAACACATTTGCGAAGAAATTATCATTTTTCGCTAATAAATAAACAGTTTTTCTATTCGCGCGCATCCAACACAACAATGGTGATCGGCCAAAGACTAAAAGAATATACTTATTAAAAAAAAATCGAATGAATGAATGAATGGAATCGACCATAGACCAACCAAAAGTAAGGCAACATAGTTGAAGTTTGTTTTTAAAATGTATGGACACGACTTTTTTTGGTATCGAAACTTTTTCAAAACTAAACAATTTAAAAAAAAAACTATAACTCACTAGTGAATAAAACGTGTCATTATTCAACTGTTTTTGCACAAATAAGAGCCCCTTTATTAGCAAGTGTGTTGAAAAATGATTTTAATTATTTCATACTAGAAAGCATATTAGAAAGTCCAATCTTGACCAATTAATAGAAAAAAAACTACTAACTCGCAAATAATAAAATACTCGAACTAAACCTTATTCTACGTACAAATAAAATCAAATATTCTTATAAAGAAGTTGGAACCAAAGTTATTACAAAACATACTTGTGTTGTAAACGTGTTTTCAGTAAGTTCTCAACAATATCAAAACTTTATAATAACATAACTTAGCTTTAAAGTTATTTTGAACCTTTCATGCTTAGACATCGAACTAGTTGAAATTTAAAGAAAATATTTACGATTCGACGTGAATTTGAAATTTTAAGTTATATTTCCTTGCTTCTTTAACAAATAATTGTTGGAACTGATTTATGCAAATAACTGAATTTTTCTTTCGCTTTTAAATATTTTAACGATACTCAAAAACATTTTTTTTTTTTATTCATATTAGCTGGAATTTAAACCCAGGACTAGAAAGTCAACACCGCAGTGTTTTATCATTTAAAATTCGCTTTTTATGTTTATAACAAATACCTTGTGAAACCGAATATTCAATATACAATGTAAAATAATAAAAATGTGGTGAAAACTGAAACTGTTGCATCGTATTTAAAATCACTACTGAGAATTATAATACGAATGTGATTTAAATTTGTACTTTAATTTATTTTAATACAATACAGTGAAAAATAATCTGGTTTAAAATTCAATATGTAGGTATTACTTACATTTATATGTATTTTGCCTGGCTCTATGTAGGTAAATCCAATTTTATATTTAGGGTTTTCGGAACAGAATCTAAACTAAAGATCTTATGCATATGTACTAGTAATAGGATAGTTCTTCCGCAATAGGACCTCTCTCTCTCTCTTGGGTCCTTTGTGCGGGCTGCATTTTTTTTTGTTAGACTTTTGAGGGCTCAGACTATCTGCAACGAATGTCTTGTTAGTTTAACAAACGGAATTACTACTTTATTTAATTTTTACTAAAAATATTCAGATGAAACCGCAATACCCGTATCGTATAGTACCTATAAACTACGCACATGTAAACATTCTCACAGAAAATTAATATTTTCAGATTAATTAATGTTAAAATTAACGCCGTAATTTATAGTGCTTTGTGATAAAATTACAAGCATAATTTTAGTTATTAATGATAGGTTTACAGCTGCGTTCTTGTTGGTCTAGTATTATGTAAACTTGCCGGTAATTATACTTTAGTAAATTAGTTATGCTATTGTATAGTTTTGTAGTTATTGTGGAATATTCATTACATAGTTGGCGATGTGGCTTTTAATTTCATTAGCATTTCCGTGTTTCGGAGGACACGTTAAGCCGGTCGGTCCCAGTTGTCATATAACATCATCAACAGTCGTTATGGGTAGTTAGGACCTTTCTAAAGTCTAAAATATCGCGCACTTCTAAAAGGACATAAAAAATAGAGAGTCTTATTGTGAAAAACTGTTCATTTACGAGTGCGCACAAACTACTTACTTATTATATTATTAAATTATGTACATTATTATTTATATCTATAACTTGTAGATTTTACCATTATTCATATTTATCCCATAGACAAAATAGAGATAAGATAGAGAAATAGGTACATAGCAGTGGCGAGGGGTGAAATTTTTCGAAAGGGAAGACGATCCAAAAAAAACGGGGCGCACATAATTTTGGATAAGAGTGATGACAAACTTTTTCCGTGACTTTACTCAAGTAATACGTTTCTTGCTAATCTATGTTAATTTTAACATAAAAGTTACTGTTTATTATATTGACCATTTGCTATGTGAAAAGCCCATCAAAATAGAGATAAGATAGAGAAATAGTACATAGGTAGTAAGATACATTCTAGGGATAACGTAGTTTCCCAATAATGATGAAATAATTATTTTCAGAGATTAGTGTGCGTTCCCTTCTAGTTTTATGAGTTTAATAATTTGACCGTTAACTTTACTCCCAGTTTTCGAAGGGTTAAGTAACCAACACAGTTGTTGATTTTGATAATTTATGGCCAAGTGGTGTTAGTTGGTAGTTATAAGCTTGCTTTGCCAAAGGTTTGATTTCGCCTAATACCACTGCTTAGTACAATTTGTGTGCATGATCATGATATTAATTTTAGTAGATTCAGTGACCTTAATAAGTGCCTCATTGAGGCCTTAATTCAATAAATAATTTTTGAATGTTTAATTTTTGGTAGTAGAAGTTGCAAGAACATGAGTTACCAAAAAATAAAGCTTGAGTAAATAAAATACTTCTGGACACGCTCGCCCCATCGTAGACTACTTTTCATTAAGAACGAACTTAAGCGAAATTTTGTAGAAAAAAAAAACATTTTAAATATTACAAGGATTTAAAAAGTATTAAAAATACTTAACAGATTCTTTATCATTTGTGTAGCTCGTTAGTATTCAGCCCTGGTTTGAAATGTCCATAATTTTGCCGTCTCATCTATTTTGACCTTAAATTCATTCTCGGCATAAATTAGACATTTTTATGCAACATATTGTAAATTTAAATTTATAATACCCATAATTTGAAGTGTCTTTACTTGGAAAGATTTAATAAAAATATTTTGGTAAATTAAATTATCAAGCTTTTTTTAAAATATTTTATATAAGTAAATACATAATGTTTAAAATTTGTTTGAGTATTGATTTTTTATTAGTAAAAACCATTAAGTCATCAGGATTTAGCGTAGTTTAAATGCAGTTAGTAGAAAAAACGATAGACAAAAACAGTGACTTTGTATATTCTAAAAAGGTGTTAAGATTTAACACAAACATATTTTTGTAAACATTATTTTTTGTCGTTCCCAAATTATTTATTACATACTTTATTTGCCAAGTTTTTCCGTAACAAACAAAAAATGAACCTTTTCAACATCGAAAAAATACATTTTCCTATAAGTAAAAAAAAAGTTTGTAACAAAAAGAAGAGAAAAAGTTGCCAGCGAATGCGTTATGAATATCAAATGAATTCTGTAATGTGCTAATTTTGTAGGTAAATAAGGATACTGTATCATTTTGGACATGAATATATCCGAGGGAATGAGAAATGGGAGAAAAAAGTCGATTAGCATTTCGGAAACAAGAAAAACAAACGCAGACCGATTTATTATTTAAGTTTATGGTTCTAGTTTACCGGTTCATTCAGTATATTACCTATAGTTTTTTGGAGGTGATGATTTAAAAAAGGCTACAATTTTTACTAAAGATGTAGCAGCACGTACAAATGACTCGAATTGGAAAGAATTTATTGTGAAAACGTACTCAATACATCTAAGTAATGCCTACTTCGTCTTAAGTAATCGTCCTAATTGAGGGTAGGCTCGAGCCCCTCAGTGGGGACATATGAGCCGACGATGATGAATACCTACTTGATCCGCAATTAGACCTCTCAAATTTGTGTCATTTGCACGTGCTGTGTGTTTATCTTGATAGGCTTCTAGTGTTATAACAACCCGAAATGACTGCCTTAACATTCTCTCTACATGAAAGGCACAAACACGTTTATGAGCATGAACTGTCTTTCTAGATGTTCCATATTTAAATAACTATAAATGAACAAATGACCTTACTTGTACCTGATTCATTTTCCACTAGCTGTCTTCATCAAAGTAAATTGTCGTATAATTTATAGAATTTCTGAGGAGATACTTTATACGAATGACACCATTACGGAAGGATGGCCGAAGTTTTCCCGAATTGCCGACGTGATAACGCAACACGATTCCGCATTATTGGATGCCCTCAAAATCGATCTTTCATGTCTTAGACACTTGATATTGGAGATACTTAATTATAGATGTTGACTTAGCTATTTCATAATTGATATGAGTTACGAAGTTAATAATTCATAATAATCTTTAAGAAATATTTGTTTATGGTGATGATTTAAGACTGATACTTTGTCTTTCTTTATATTTTGATAGAAATATAAAGAAAGTAAGAAATACGTTACTATTAACATGAAATTTCATAGAGGAGATGGTATTTTAAAGAAATATAAATTCAAATTTATTTAACATCAGACCTGCGTATATTGAAAAGTATTATACATTTAATTTATAAATATTTTACATTTAAGCAATATTTATTTTAATATTCTGCATTAAAACAAATTTCAATATTAAATCAACAATGTATTGAAACAACGACCAATGAAGTAAAATTGCCAAAGCATTTCCAATTTATTAAAATCAATTTTCTATTAAACATATTGAAAATAAAGTTCTATCTAAACCTTATTTGTATGGGTCAAGAATAGCTTTTTGCATCATTATTTATTACGGTCATAATCTTTTGTTAGTTGCATTATATATCCTATCCCCTTAAATATCCCATTTGGCGAAATATTAAGCCTATTAGTTTGTAAGGGAATAGCCATACACAAGAAATAGTAGCGATAGTAAAATACTTTTTGTAGTCAAAGGCATTTTTATATCCCCGTTAATACTCAAGTATTAGAAAAGGTAAAGTTTGTTTACGTTGGAGTAGCCCCATAATAACCGAAGCAATGATTTTCTCAACATTAATTCTTTAACATCAAGCTTCAATTTTTTCGAGCACTTATAGCCGAGTCTTAGGAGTGTCTGCGAGCTGTCCGAGCAGACACAATATATAAGGCCGAGCAGACACAATATAATCCGTGATGAAGTTTAGACTTCATCACGGATTATATTGTGTCTGCTCGGTGAAGCAAAGTCTTGCACCGTCGTAGGTAGGTGATGATGGGTGGCCGTTATTAATTTGGCTTTTGATTTCACGAGCCATTCCAGGGATGAAACCAACCACAGCTTATAAAATTAAATGCCATCGGGTACCCATCACTGTTATGAAGGTGCCAAACGTTGCTTAACTTTACAGAACAAAAGTAATATGCCATTAGCACAAAATTTCATAGCTTTGTGGTAATGGCAGATTACTTTTACTTTTGCTCTCCCAGTAATTGAATAATAAAAATGAAAAATATATAATACTGCATTGTAGAGAATTTATTTTGAAGTAGAAAAGGTCTAATTTTATTTGAGGATGTAAAAGGGTTTCCATTTATAATTCCAATACTTACGCTTATTTCCGTTTGAAGTATTTTTGAAGGAATTAGAAATTCTCGGTATATTTAGAGAAGAATTTATATATAACAAGGTTTATATCTTGATGTCAAGTATTTCCGATATTATTTTTTGCTTTAGAAAAATAAATTTATATTCGACTATTTTTCTACTTATAAAAAAAACCACCAGAATCCAACAATCCTCTATTCTGTTCGTGGTTGTAAGAATATTGAAGTAATAAAGTCATTTTTGGATTTATTTCGAAACAAAATCCAGTTTAAATTAACGGTATATACAAACGGTCTAAGTTTCGAAATGCACTGGAAAATCCAGTATAATACCCAATAGAGATCGGTATAACCAAGAAGTTAATATGATCACGTCGGAGCACTCACTCACGTAGGCCGGCTGTCGTTCCCATATTTCATTTATAAAATGGTGTTTTCAATTTTGGTATTCGGTGTATTTCAGCTGCGAAAGCCGGTGTCGACGCTCTCGATCCCGGGCGCTATGAAGGCGTATTCGGGAGGGGGGAGAGACGCGGCGGGGGAAGAAGCAGGCGTCGCACTAGTCGGTGTCCACAGCGAATACCCACGCTTCGGCGAAGAGCGAGCTCTTGGCGGCGGCACGTACAAAGGAGGGGGGACAGCTAAGCACAAACCCAATATAGGATATAGGTTAGTATCCAATCCTATTGTAGTAATTGGAGGACCGTATCCGCTTTTTATCGGCGCAAAGGTGACGTGAACGTGAGTTCGTCCGACTTGTTCGAATGCAGTTAGTCGAACACTATTACAGTTAGCCTCATTTCGTTACTAGGTCTTTGTTACACATTTTACGTGACTCTAACCAGGTAATTGTGTTACGTCAATAAAGAAAGGTTAACTTTGTTTTGAGCCAAAATAGCGTTTGATGTGGAAAGAAGTTGTGCTGTGAACCATTGAGAAGTATTTATTTTTATTCTTGCAAGCAAATATCAACCTTCTTCTTGTAATATTAGTTACTAATAGTGCCTGAAAATTGACAATATAAAAAGTGGTTCAGTTTCTTTATACCAGTATTAGTTCATGTAAGCATTATCATAACCATAACGTTATGCTAATATCATGTAAGAAATTTAAATAACACAGCGTACATTAGCGAAACCACGTAAAGCGGAACGCTCTATGCTCAACACAAAAGCGCAAATGATAATAATTTTTCAGTCTAAAAGTTCCTAGAACGAGCAGCGGTGATATAGACACCGAATGTACATATAAATAACGGTTATATTTGCGTGTAACCGCGCGAGGCACAGTGCCATTTCATACAATGCAAATAGAGTATGTGTATTCCACATAACACACTATCTGATCAAACACGATTTCATTCATGCCAGAAAAGCTACAAGGATTTATGGACCAGCAATTTCGACGAGATTTCAATATGAGAAATCTATTCGTATTTTACGCTGGACTCTGAACTGAATATTCTGTAAACGTTTACATAATAAAACTAACAGACGGAACAAACGTTCAGAAGGATTAAAGTTTTAAACTTTTAAGTGCACGTCATTATAGCAAGACTTTAAGTGTTGAAGTTTTTTCATTACAGCCATTAAACTGGAATGTTAATGAGATAGTCCGTTTGTACAAGTTTTTCATATGTGCTGCGGATTTTGTTAATCCGGTACTTTTTTTACAAAACTACCAATGTTTGCTTTTTCATACTTCTTTATTGCTGACGCCTTAGCAATGTAAACAGACCTTCTGCCTCTATATGCGGGGTTTGATTCTGGGATGGACTTATATGATTTTCTTAAAGTGAATTTAGTTTGAGATCTCCAATACTAATTTTCTTGGAACGCCAGTTCCATTATTATTAAGCAAGTTTTACCCAGGTGTAGATTCTAATTCTCCCAAGAAGGCATTTTTGTAATTTGAAAGTAACCAAATCGCCTTGGAAAACGTTTTAAATTTAATCCAACATGATCTAGCATTCTGTCTAGTAGATAAATGTTTATTCTCGAGTCTCGAGTGCTTGTAGAATAAGTAGAGAAATGCGAGTTTCCGTCACCGCCCACGCTACAGGTTTTCCTAGCGTGTAGGTTGAAAAAGGAAACGTTTATAATATTGTGTTACTTCAGGGTTTAAAGTTCTTGATATAAATGTAAATATAAATAACTTGCTTGGTAACTGTATTATTTCTTTACAAACAAAAAGACAGATTAAAAACTTTATAGACCCAGCACATTTATAAATTGATAGACACTTGTAAAATCACATTTACACCATCAAAGTAAAAGTATTATTTTCCCAACCATCACATCAAAAAGAAAAAATAAGCATGTGTAAAATATTCGTTTCATGCTCTAAGGGTCATAATAATCTTTTATCCATTCTCCATACCCAAAGGTTCTACAATTTATTATCCCGAACTAAGTTAATACAAAAATGATGAACCCTATTGTTTTCGATAATACTTCTATTTTCATTAAGTCCCTCGGGTTATGTGAAACCAATAACCGGTGTAATAAACTTGGGGTCAATACATGAACCAAAGTCGTACTTTAGTCTCACGAGAAGGGAATACATAAACGATGTATCATTCGTCGAGTGCCTCCGCAGATACAGTTCATTCAATGCCGTGATAGATAGGCTTGTCGCTGATCGAAAAGGTTCTCTAGATATCTCGCCTTTATTTACTTTTATTTGATTAGTTTTTATTGTTGTTTGTTTATCGTCGTACGATATAACCTAGATCCTCCAATGCGTTGAGATTTTTCGCGTTTTGACAAAAAAAAAAATATTTATATTTTTTATTTTTTTTTGTTTTGTATGCAATAAATGTTTTTTTATTTTTATTTTATTTTTAAAAATAACGTACTATCGAATATTTTAATAAGTACAAAAAATAATTCAAATCGTAACAATAAATTCTATGTCTAGCTTTTAGAAACATCGAACACCAAAACCCTCTTATGAGACCATGAACGGAAAGCAAGAATAAATTTATTGAACTGCGTAAAAACTACAAATTCTCACATAAAGTAAAAATATATTATCAAAAGTAAAAGACATATAAAATATTTTTTCCCAGCTACCTGAAGTCGATTCTTAATTCATTGATATCACGCTATATCCCCAAAGAAACGCGTAGATAATACCAATCGAAATAGAGGGGATTATAGGATTCGCACTGCTATAAAAATCTTTGGTTATTCCACATTGACACATCAAAGCTTACCTGCGAATGGGACATTATTTGTGTAGTTTATAGGTTCGAGGCGTTGCCCTATCAACATTGTATCAACCTACTTTCACCCTATTTACGGGACCCTTTTTTGGGTACAAAAGAATATTATATGCAAAGCTATTTTTTCGGGACGTCTTACGATGCTGTGATTGAGTGATCATTACGGATTTGCGATCGACAATTTTCCGGCTTAACGGCTATTGAAGTCCCTTGTTTTATTGAATTTCTAAAATTTTAATAATATTTTATTTGAACTTCAAAGACTTTTCTTCAATAACTTGAAAATGGACTCGCCCTTTTTAATGTTTGTTCAGGCTAATTTTACATTGCGGTAACAAAGAAATATTAATGGATTCCTTAATTAGTATAATAATTACTTAATTATAGTGTCTGATACAATTTGTTTTGTGTTCTGTATAATTCATTAGGACAATGGGACTGTGATAGATGCCTTGTATCTATTTGTCTTCATCAAAATATTGTTTCGCTTTATTATAAAATGATGTTTAAGGAGATTCTGTTCATTTTTTATGATCACTGGAAAAAATACTGACATAAGTATACCCGTATTTATGTATCTGTACTTATGATAACGTTAACAAACTGAAACATCAAAATTACAAATACGTATTTACCAAGCATGGGAATCGAACCTGCAATCCTTTATTTGGCAGTCCGACCGGTGATCACTATAAAACGATCAGTACACTTTTTCATTTCGTTTATTTACTTACAATAAAAGTTCGTTGCTAAGTGTAACAGTGTTAGCCATTCCACTTAGAAATGTTTTAATAATGACCAACCTTGAACGTACTAAAATAACTTGCAACAGGGTCACATCGATTTTGTTTCTCATCGGAACTGATATCGAATGCATACAGAACTATACATAATATCAATCAATGGTTTTTTCAATCGATTCTCTGTAAACGCCTAATTATGTTCGGATTTACTATTCTGCTCAGTGGTTTGTAGGAAGTTGTACTAAAGGGTAGTTTCTGCTTTGATTTGTGGGAGTGTGTTTAAAAAGTTAATGATTAATGTAGTAAAAGATTGGTGGTTTTTTGATTAAATGTAAGTGTAATTGATAATTTTGAAAGTTGAACACATTTTAAACGTTTCTATTCACCTTAGTTCACTGTTGAATGAATTTAGAAATTGAAAAAACAGTGAGGACATGTTTTGTTTAATCATTAATTATGCAGATGCACTTTACTTAATTACTGCACGCACTAATCAAAGTTGAAAGTATCCTCAAGTCTTACCAGCATCAGTAGGTCGAAAATATATTATTAAAATCACAACAACCATAGTTAGATGGTTAAGTCACGTCGTTCCATGACGTAATAACATGGCAATTTAAAATACCGGGTGTTTGGTAGAGGGTTGACCAAACGTGATGGGCGTGTTCCTGAGCCTATTTGGGAGATACAATTTGGCTAAAAATTTCCTAGTTGTTAAAATAAAAAAAATATCGACGAAATTGAATTTTTTATTTTTTTTCGAAATTGCGACTATTTATCCCTATAACTATTTTTTGAGCTGGTTTCCAGTCAAATTTTTTGATTGATTATGGTCCCAGATATCACCTGGTCTGCTCACAGCATTTTCAGACCCCTACAAGGTCTAAATAATTTGTTATGACCACTTAACGCTAGGGAAATGAAAAATAGAAATCTTGTAGGGGATCTTTTAACTCAAATAAAAAGAAAACTAATTGTAACCGAGAATTTAAAACTTTTTTAAAAAGTTCTTTGTTTATCCCTTATTTCAACGGTATACTACAAGTTTTATAAAAGCCAAAAAACTTGTTGAAAATTTAGGTGCAAAGTGGAAATGGAAGAAAAAATAATAAGATATTTTTAAAAACAAATTCCAAGTTTGGCTTAAATACGTCACAGTATGAATAAATTTGGATTTATCTGAGGTTTTCTGAAGATACTGAGATGCTGTAGTGACTTTCTTAGAAAATAATTAGTCTTAAAACAAGTAAAATAGACTATCTCAATTACAGGAAGATATTGCTTCCAAATCAAGATTTCCCGTCTCTGGCAACCGATTACAGGGATTAGAATACGTCCAGTGGTGTGGCACACGCGTCTGGTGGGATGCTATTCCATTTACTCCAATTCTCCATTACATACTAAAAGAGATTCGTGATTGATATGTTTATTTGATGATTCTAAATCATTCTGCAGCAAGGGGGTCTGCAAATGGAATAGCATCCCACTAGACGCGTGTCCCACAACTCTGGGCGTGTTTTAATCCCTTTAATCGGTTGCCAGAGACGGGAAATCTTGATTTGGAAACAATATCTTCCTGTAATTGAGATAGTCCATTTTACTTGTTTTAAGACTAATTATTTTCTAAGAAAGTCACTACAGCATCTCAGTATCTACAGAAGACCTCAGATAAATCCAAATTTATTCATACTGTGACGTATTTAAGCCAAACTTGGAATTTGTTTTTAAAAATATCTTATTATTTTTTCTTCCATTTCCACTTTGCACCTAAATTTTCAACTAGTTTTTTGGCTTTTATAAAACTTGTAGTATACCGTTGAAATAAGGGATAAACGGAGAAGTTTTTAATAAAGTTTTAAATTCTCGGTTACAATTAGTTTTCTTTTTATTTGAGTTAAAAGATCCCCTTCAAGATTTCTATTTTTCATTTCCCTAGCATTAAGTGGTCATAACAAATTATTTTGACCTTGTAGGGGTCTGAAAATGCTGTGAGCAGACCAAGTGATATCTGGGACCATAATCAATCAAAAATTTGACTGGAAACCAGCTCAAAAAAAAGTTATAGGCATAAATAGTCGCAATTTTGGAAAAAAATAAAAAAATACAATTTTGTCGATTTTTTTTTTATTTTAACAACTAGGAAATTTTTAGCCGAATTGTATCTCCCAAATAGGCTCAGGAACACGCCCATCACGTTTGGTCATCCCTCTACCAAACACCCGGTATATCCTACCATTTTAAAAAAGGAATACTGTAACAAAACTGTGTGTAATTGTTAATTTATTTTTTAATTTCAGGTTAGGTAGAAGAAAGGCATTATTTGAAAAAAGAAAACGAATAAGTGACTACGCTTTAGTTATGGGCATGTTTGGTATTATAATTATGGTTATAGAAAATGAACTTTCAAGTGCTGGTGTTTATACTAAGGTGAGGATACTAATATTATAAACATTGATTAGAAAAGTAGATGAACAAATTCAATTCTAATTCAAAGTTGTAGTATTTTCGCACTATAATCTTATAATTCTCGTGTCACAATGTTCGTTCCCGTACTCCTCCGAAACGGCTTGACCGATTCTCATGAAATTTTGTGAGCATATTCAGTAGGTCTGAGAATCGGCCAACATCTATTTTTCATCCCGAAATTCCTACGGGAACGGGAACGGGAACTACGCGTGTGAAACCGCGGGGCGCAGCTAGTATACTATATAAAAATGAAATCCGTTTCCCGTTGTCACGCCATAACTTGAGAACGGCTAGACCGATTTGGCTAATTCTTTTTTTGCTGTGTTTGTTATAGTAACAGGAGAAGGTTCTTATGTAAAAAATCTGGAAAAGCAAACGGGAATCTTGGACCCGTGCGAAGCCGGGGCGGGCCACTAGTAAATAAGTGCTCTTGTCGGTGTAACAGTTATAACTCCCTGTACGCTTCTATCAAAAGCAGCCTTACTTGTTAATACGACATGCCAACGATATGACTTTTAATATTGACTAATGTAGCCATTTTGTTAAGCTAATGTAGTTAATATTGCTGCTAATGCAGTAATATTGGTTGCTAAACTAATTTAACCACATTGTTATAACAAGTAGACAAGAACAAAACTAAAACCTTTTTCCATTACTGATTTCAGGCATCAATATATTCACAGGCGTTAAAGACGCTTATATCAATGTCGACTGTGATTTTACTTGGCCTAATCGTCGCGTATCACGCTTTAGAAGTACAGGTAAATCAAACATCTATCTTTACTAACATAAGGTTTATTTTTCTATGGCAAGAATGAAGTTTTGAATGGCAAATCAAGTGACAGGGTTCATAGGACACCCACAAGGTTTTCATTTGACTTTGCAACTGTTATGTGAACATGTCTGGGGGCTGTCATGGCCTTTTGATTTATAGAAATATCTTTGAGGGCATTGAACGCAAATTTTATGCTGCCATCGTGAGCAAAATTTATGCTATTTATTATAGTTTTTAAGTGTAGAAAGTTTATTTACAACAACGTACAACAAGTAGAACTTTTTTTTAAACTAGTCGAGGATTTCGACTTTAATAAGTACGTACGAACATCCCGTTTGTTAAATAATTATAAACAAGTAGAACAGCAAGGCCAGGCTCTGTAATGATGTTTAAACTTCATGAAAATTTAGTTTCCTATATAGAACTGAGTCTAACCCTTAACTATTACCTAAATTGAGTACCTAATAATAGTCTTCTGCCAAAAGACCTAGGGCTTATTTTTACATATTGATTCCTACTTAGATGTTACCAATATCACAAAGATAAACCTTAGTGATCTAATATTTTTTATCTTAACTTTCCAGTTATTTATGATAGACAACTGCGCTGATGACTGGCGAATAGCAATGACGTGGCAGCGAATAGCGCAGATTGGTCTAGAACTTGCTATTTGCGCCGTCCATCCCATTCCTGGCCAGTACACCTTCACGTGGACTACTAAACTGGCCAATAAAGGCGGCGTCATAGGTGTTGAAGTCGTAAGTATATTATGTACAATATAATCTGTATTATAGTACAATTATCTGCTTCCAAAGTTGCTTATATTAAATCCGCTAAAGGGATTTTTTCCGCTCAGTATTTTTTATTGTATTCTATTTTGACGACAGTAAATAGTCGATATTTTTTTTACAAAAAGACAGTAAATAGTTGATTTATTATGCTAAATATACAGACTGAGGGTTACATAACAAAAGATGACACTACCAAAAAGTATGAATTTTATGGTAGGTTTTGTAAGAAACAAAAGAGTATAAAACTTAACTTTTCTTTAGACTAAATAGAAATAAATGCTTTGTAAATAGATCTCACAAGCTTTTAGAGATTTTTATAGGCTCGAAAATTATTATTTTGGATACTGATTTTATGTAAATATTCATTTATGTAGTTTCTAGTGGTTCTTACTTATTACTGACTCTATCTTAACAACTTCAAAATTAGTTCAATCTATTAGTAGATGTGAGCAGAGAATTTTTCTCTAATGCATTTATTTTTGGACACAAAATATCCAATATTAAAATATTTTTACTTAAAAACCAATATGATTTACAAATTATTTTTCTCCTTAGGGCACGATGTATAAGCAAATCCAGGTCTGTATCTTAAATTGAATGGTTAAAAGTTTTAAGTGATGTTAGAGTCCTCGTCTTGAGCATGTTATAACGTCTACGTGAACCGTTTGAAGTCCAGTGTTTTGTGTCCGTCAATGTTTGGATTGTGTGATAAAATAATTACTATGTGTATTAAGAAAATAATATTGAAAAAAGAAAGTTTGCATTAAAGCTTACATGTTTACTTTAGTGATATAGAACAATTGTTGGAGGAAGTGCTCGAATTGATCATTGGTTTGGTTGTTAAATATTTTTATGGAGAGCTGTAGAAACTTCGTGTTTAGGCAGAAAAAGACGCGTTATTTGAATCACGCACGATATGCTGTAGTGAGACCATAAAAAACAACACACTAGCAGAGCACGGAATCGCTTGACGGATGATTTAGGCTAACTTATGATACACCGTGCTGAATCCGAACTGAGCCTCAGCTGTAGTACAAAACCCATTTTGTTTGACCTGCTACGGGCTACGACTTGCACTGGGCACGGTGTAGCGTGTAGTCATCCTTTATCTGTCCACGTAGCTACTACGCGGCTAAGATTTGGTGCTTCGTAAGTGTGATACCTTTTTTTATACAGTATTAAAAAATCTGCCTCTGATATTTAAAATTTTTCTGAAATTTTAATTTAACAACTGAATTTAATGAAAAAAGTGCTTCAAAAACTGCATGCAAAATAATGTTTGATTACATTGAAATTAATTTCACTGGTAGCACAGAGCACTTAATTTTATTTTTTTGTTTCTAAAAGTTTTTATTTTAATTAAATTGAATTTCTAAAAGGAACAAAAACATCACTTGAAATGTGTGACATGAATAGGTATTGCATTTCAAAATATTTGCGTGCCTTAAGGGTGGGTAGTTATGATTTTGTTTAGAAAATGTTTATTTTTAATGTGTTTATTAACTATTGTGGTTTGATTACAGGTCCCTTATGACGTCACGCTGTCTCTGCCGATGTTCTTTCGGCTGTATTTAATATGCAGGGTCATGTTACTTCACAGTAAATTGTTTACGGATGCCTCATCGAGAAGTATAGGAGCTTTAAACAGAATTAACTTTAACACTAGGTAAATAATACACGATTAATTAACGCTTCTTGTCGTGATAACAACTTTACAAACTGTAAAAAGCGGGTCTATATAATTTGAAAAATACATACATGAAAAATACTATGAAATCTATTCTCTGAATATGTTTTTATTCTATGTTAATGTTGTTTTTTTTTATTGTGTAATATTAATAACTGTTTCTTTTACTTTATATATTTTCAGGTTTGTCTTGAAGACACTTATGACAATTTGTCCAGGCACCGTTTTATTAGTTTTTATGGTATCTTTATGGATAATCGCGAGCTGGACACTGCGACAATGCGAAAGGTCAGTACTGCAAATAAATGTTGTACGCGGTGTATTTTATTTCGCATTATTGAGTTGATTATACGTAAGACCTCATAAGCCATGATCCTAAATGGCAAACTTATCATCAAAATTCAATACATTTGTATTGTTATCGAAATTCTTTTACATTATTTCAAACCTGTATTTTCGCTTCCATTTAGTTTGACGTTTATTTGAAACACAAACGAATTTTCCGGATAATCACCAACGTACATATTGCCTAAATGGGCATGCTATCGCTTTTGTGTTGTGGCGTTGTACAAATACAAATACATATTTTTTATGTTGCTTTTTTATCAACCCACCTGTGTTTATTATTTATGTCAATGTTAAACTTTATACAGAGTTTAGTAGCAACGCTAGGTTCATTATCATCACAATGATATAAAAGAGTTTGACTTTGAATATTTTTAACAAAAAGTAGCTTCAGAATTAAACACAATTGTCATATTGATGTTAGTTTTTATATGTGTTAATGTAGATGATGTTGACAACCGTAAAGAAAGAGGGTGCTTGTTATGATATAGTATACACAACTGTAATATAAACTTTGTAAATCACAGCTTCAAAAACGCTGTGATTGATAAATAATTTGTATAAAACACAAAGAGCACTGATCACTATAAATGAATACACGTAAATAAAAGTATTTTGTAAGCAAACGATACAATAACGCACAAAATGGCTCTAGGTTACAACACTTAGAAAGCTTCTGAATATTGCACAAGACCATTGCACTTTGTCCTCAATCATGCATCAAAACAAGTGACCTCTTCCTCCCGTTTTAAGCGACTAGCTTGAAACTCTATTTCACTCTTACAAACAGTTCTCTATCTATCTTCTCGCCAAATTTCCACTAAGTGTTTTATATTTGTTACATCATAACCTTGAATCATTTGAGGTAAATTCGATTTCAATTCACGCATGGCTACAAGTATTTGGTATTCAGTCCAGATTAATGTTTAGAATGCACGTTGTATTTACAAAATTTTATTCGGTATTAGTACGTATACATTATCTGTTTAGTAAAACAATTTATTTATCGACGTTTTTAGGCATGCAAATTGTATTTTGTGGTGTTAAAGAGTATGTTTATTGTCAATGAATTTGTTTATGAATTCAAGTTTCCTTTCTTTTTATGACCACAAAGGAAATTTGCGATATTTTTGTTCTGATCTATTAAGTTTATGTCGAAAGTTTGTATCGGTTATTATCTGTGGTTCTTGTCGGGCGTTTTCGCTCTCAGGTTTCACGATGAAGATCATGCCAATTTGCTAAACTCAATGTGGCTGACTGCTATAACGTTCCTCTGTGTTGGCTACGGTGACATTGTCCCCAACACTTACTGCGGCCGCGGAATAACTCTCACGTGCGGTATGGTGGTATGTATAAAAGATTAGGTTCATTTGGGTTGGTTTTAAACGCTTAGAAAACCTCAAACCTAATAATGTTCAACAGCTAGGATAACCCGATGCCTAGGCACGGCAAGATTTTCGGCACTTGCTTTGTCTAGATAACGCTAGGTCGGTAAAGGTGAGCCATTTTATGTGTTGTTAACATTTTCTAAGATATTTGAAGCATTTTTTTTATTCGAACCAAAGTCAAACTCTTTCCAACACAATTTTTATCTTTAATTTCTTCTATTTATATTTTTGTTATTTCCATATCTTACGATTAAGAGTGTAAGGGTAAAGTTGCGTGCTACAATCATAGCGGGATTGTGAATGAGTACTCATAGTAGGTCGTCGAGTTCGAGGGTAGATCAATGAGTAAAGCGTTGGAATTTATTGACAATTCAGGTTTCACGACGAAGAACACGCTAACCTTCTGAATGCGATGTGGCTTATCGCGATTACCTTTCTCTCCGTCGGTTTTGGTGACATTGTGCCAAACACATATTGCGGCAGAGGTATCGCCGTTAGCACCGGCATTATGGTAAGTTATCACAAACAAACTTTATTAATATTTGTGTTGACTGACACGTGTTTGAACTGAGCACAACAACTTTCCTATCGATTCTTGATCTGATGTGCAAAATCACGCCAACATTTGCTGGCATGCTTTCGCCAGATTCCGAGAAAAAAAAAAACAATTACAAAATTTTAAATTCCTAATTCCAAATTTTTTATTGATTGTTTAACAAGTCAGTCAACACTAATTAATGCAACAAACATGTACACACCACACTTATCGCTTCACACTTTTGACGATATTCTTTGTTATTCACAGTTCGGTGTTATCGGTGTTATAAGTTGATGTTCGCAATGTAAAACCCGCAGTTGTAAATTTGTGAATGCAGCGTTAAATGTTATACACGTATATACAAATCACAATATGTAAATCACGTTCGATGTACACACTTGTTGATTGTCTAGGTCATTATATCTTTACTGTTTGTAGTTACAGCAGGCAAGAATATTTTGAAATACCTCTTTGAGTTTTACAAGTACGATTTAAAAATGATTTACTTAACTAATATTACGTCCATTTCCCTGTTAAAGTCAGCTATTAGTATTTACCTTTATTTAATGTAGAACGGAATGCTTCATTTCTCCTTACTATACTTATCTAATTAGTTTCTCTTTTCACTTCGAATATTTCACTGAATTGCACAAATAAGTTTGTTTTTTAAAATGGCTCACTTTTCCTAAGAATATTCTAAACAGAAGTGTACAATAAAATTGCACCAAATAAATAGTGTATGTTAATTGTTGAAAAAAAAATGTATCTATAGATGTTTCATGTCTAAGTGAAAGTAAGTTTTTAAAATGATCAATTCTTTGTGCACTTTTAAATGATAACGCACTATATAATATTAAATGTTTCACTTTCAATAAGATTAAAAAAGAAAAATGTATTTGAGCTGATAAAAGTCGGACAACAAAATCGTAAAGAAATGCTAGTTACAGTAGTTAAAGGAAAAATTATGACGTTTAATTCTCCATCTTTTATTGGCTCTTATTAGAAAAGAAAATATAGCACAAAAATAAATAAGTAAAAACTATATAAACAGAATACTAAATCCATTAAACTAATTTAAATGAAAACGTTAAGAGGGTAATTGAGGCAATATAATAATTTAAAAATTCAATAGTAATATTTCTCATTTGCTTTTCGTATCTAATTTGTGTCTGTTATCCTCTGAGACCATTAAATAATGATATAAAATAGCACATAGCTAAAAAAATAAAAATTTTAATTTCTAGCCTTCAAAATTGCCTAATTGGAATGGAAACTCTTGAATGCTTCTACACATTCGCTTGCATTTTACATTAAGATATTCACTTAACAGGGAGCTGGATGCACAGCGTTATTAGTCGCGGTTGTTTCAAGAAAATTAGAATTAACTAGAGCCGAGAAGCACGTACATAACTTCATGATGGACACACAACTTACTAAAAGAGTAAGTATTGATGTAATATACGTTGATCACAGTTATTGTTAATCTAATTAACAGGGGGCGGGATGTACGGCATTGTTAGTGACAGTTGCCTCGAGAAAATTAGAGTTAACTAGAGCGGAGAAGCACGTACATAACTTCATGATGGAGACACAGTTGACGAAAAAGGTAAGGTAACTGTCACATAAGTGACAGACCCGGATCTGACTGAAGGTAAGACGTAAGCTAGGTAATGCTAACTTGAAATCTATGTTGCTGAAACGTTTCGTCCTTTATTATTAATAGTTACACAAAACACACTAAACATAAATAAAACGATAATCTAATAACTGTTTTTCACTAAGTAATGGCTACTATCACTAACAAATCTAATGATACTAATAATTTAAATAATAATGCTAGATGAAGGCACTTCTCACAGTAAAGAAATATACAAATATAGTTGTTTGATAGTATAATTTGGATGATTACAGCTGAAAAATGCAGCAGCAAACGTGCTTCGGGAGACGTGGTTAATTTACAAACACACAAGGCTCGTGAAACGGGTTCATCCGGGCAGGGTGAGGACGCATCAGAGAAAATTTTTGTTAGCAATTTATGCGTAAGTTTATTGGAATATTTTAAAGCAAACTAATAGCTATTAGAACTTACTATTTAGTGTTAGAGCATGAAATTTTTCTCTGCACTACGTGTTGTTTTATTTCACATTCTAAAGTCAACAAAATATAGAATATTCAACGTTTCACCTCTGACCTACTCTGAAGTATCTCTAACAAAGAATAATATTTAAAATTTCAGTCTTCGAAAGGTGAAAATGGATCAAAGAAAATTAATGGATAACGCAAATACCATTACAGATATGGCAAAGGTATGTATCAAATAGAAATTACGTAGGAATGCTACTGCTACACTCATTGAAAACACTCATTTAGAAATAGCTAATTAGATTGAAGCACTGGAAGTTATCGGTAATGTAACACCTTTTGATATTTTAAGACTTTTCCAAATTTATTTTTATGAAGCTAGAAAATTCTAAGCATGAACTAAAAATATTTTATAAAGTTTTAAATCTTTTAGACCCCGCAGCCATAATCCCTACAGCTAGCGAGTAGACATCATTAGTAAAAAAATGGTAAAGTAGACAATCTAGTTACCATCTTTTACCAAGATCAAGTGGATCTTTATAAATAACCATAAAATGAATAACAAATTCCCATTATCATCCGCTTTGCGCATGTACTATTTTAAAAAGAAACTAATACTTTTTAGCATGTTAGTTTTAGCGTAACACGCATGAATTAGATGTAGTGAGGTACGTAGAAAAATACAGACATACATATAATTTGACATTCACATTTGACACACACAAAGGTAAAGGGTACAAAGACACGATACAGACAAACACAAATTTGATAATAGAATCTACAGTGAACATTGAACTGCAAAGCGATTGATATTAGGACCCCTTTTTATTGCAGACCCAAAACACGGTGTATGAGATAGTCTCAGATATGAGCACTAGACAAGACACCATTGAAGAGAGGCTGACTAGTTTAGAAGAAAAACTTACTGCGTTACAGGTATGGAATATTATTTTGACATCACTTTTCTAGATGGATCATTGATGATCTGACTGCTGTGAAGAGGAAAGTTAATTTGGAGTCTTACTAAGAAAGCAGTGTACTTTTTAAGGGTCAAACTGTTTGCATTGATTTTGGTCTTGATTCTTTACAGGAGCAAGTAAACAATTTACCAGACGTCGTCGCTCGATGCCTTCAGCAGTGTTGGGATAGAACAGAACAAAGGAGGAATTTCCTCCACCCAGATACTGCTGCTGTGCCCACACCCCCCTCCACCATAACGCCTTATGCAAGGTAACCCTTAAGAATAAGTCATCCTGCTTGTCTAAAACCTAAAATGTCAACTATAAACATGTCACCAAACAAAAATGTTTGATCAACCCCTTGATCTATGGTATTTTTGGCCGTTATTTGACTTGCATTAAAAACAGCCAAAAATACCTACTGAAAGATTTAATAAACTTGAATGAAATATAATTAATGTCGATAAAAATTGACAGTCTGTCCCTCGTTTGATATACAGACTCACCTGAACCGTTTCCTTATCTACCACCTAGAATACAAGAGACTTTGAGCATGGTGTCAATCATTTAACGTTACAAATTTCAGAACAATGGCGACAGGGCCGCACCCGTGGCCGCCCAGCCCAGTCCTCCAGCCCGGGGCGCGGACGCACTCCGCTCCCGAGAGCACGACCGCCCACACGCCCACGCCCCAGCCCCAGCCGTCTAGCCCCGCGCCCCACACCCGGCCGCCGCTGCCCAGCTGAGTACCGCCCTCCAACTCCGAACTCCTGTGCTGAACTCGAAGAAACTCGGCGCCCGTCCTCTGACCCCCCTTTTATATCCCGATTAGATTCTCGGAAAATCATTTAACTTGAAATTAATTATACTTAAATTCTAAAGTCATACATAACCCATTATTTCTATTAATGTTGAGTTAGCTGTATTTTTGGACAGAACTTTTTTTTATTACAGTAACTAGATTTATAAAGTTACAAAAACCCCTTAAATTTATTTCTTGTTTCATTTCCAGTTATATTTGATTAGAAGTACTGCCATAGAATATCTAAAAGTCTTTCACAAAATTCTTAAGTCATTCACATAACCATTCACTTACAGAAACGAAAAGCTTTAGTAAGAAAACCTAAGATTAAAGAACCAATTTTAAATAGTTAACCCAGATTTGTAGGATAAAATCGATAGCGATTTATAGAATAAGATAATAGATATTATATTATCGAATACAATCTAAGAAATTCATCTTTTTCAAAACTTCGATCTTTATCTTCTCTTCATAGTTATGCTTCTTAATACTTACACTTTACTCAACTTTACAACTCTCTCTCTCTTTTTCTCCACTTTTAAATATATATAGAAAAAAGTAAAATGATTTTTCGATGACACGAATCAACAAGATCATGGTGCGAGATAAGGCCAGCCGTAGTTTTCCTCGCTGTTCCCAAAGTTTCGGAAGTGCCAGACTGTTATTTAGTGATACTAATTAGATAGTGAAATAAATTGACGCGGAAGAAATCGCTGTTGTGATTATATAAAATACTTTATCTAAAGACGCTTTAGCAAATAATTTAGATGATATTTTGAATACATTATCAAATTTATAATAGGTATTAATTAACACGTTCACGTTTTGTCTGTTTGACGACCAAACACTGTTTTGTACGCTGCGTGTGTTTTAAATAAAAATTTTAATAAAATGATCTTTTCATTGTGTTAAAATATATAATATTGTATTTGAAATAATTGAATTGTGTAACGAAATTGAAGATTTTGTATTTGTAATAGCAAATAGTTAACTATAGATAAAATAGTGACTATTAAATAGACACACGGATAGTTGGTTGCATTTGATTATCAATTCACTCCTAGTTGCTGAAAGGATGATCAAATTATTGTATCTTGAAATGTTCGGTATCAGTATACATTTTAAATTAAACACAACTATTGTTCATCCTTTTGGAAACTAGTTTTAATTGAGTATTTTTAAAGAAAATGTAATAATTTAGTCACTAGCTATAGAATTGGTTTGTGTTCGATTAATTATAACGCTAAATAGGTATGTTAAGTCGTGTTTAAGGGAACAAAACGTACTGCCTCTAAACTAAAGCGGGCATTAAGCATGTTTGTTCCAATATAAAGTGGCTTAACATTAATTTATTTCACAATGATGCTAGTCATTTAGATGCAGAGTTTATTTAAACTAATATACATATATAAATCTAACGCTGAAACTAAGTTTTTAAAACACAAACGTTCTTATTAATAACCGAGGAAAAACAACATTATAATTAATCCACGTTTCCTCTTTTTCACACATGTATAAAATTATTCAAAATATAAAAGCGAATACGTGGATTAACTATGCCGTTGATATTCTTTGGTTATTAATAAAAAGGTGATTTTATAAGTGTTTCAAAAATAGTTTCTAAGTAACATATTTTTATTTATAAATATATAAATTAAATTGTTACTACCTGCCTATTGACATGTAGATTGTAAAAATTTAAGTATTAAATTAAGAAAAAGCTTTTTTATAAGTAATAAGATTGATGGCTGTCTAAATAGTGCCTAAAACACTACGAAATTTCGATAATTCAGTTTTATTACCTAATGTAACTTATAATGTAATATATAATCTAATTGAAAGTTATAACATTGAATATTTATCAAAATTTTAGATGTAGGTATGTGTATGTATGATGGGAACAAATTTATTTCTTGTTTCACTTATCTAAAAATACTTGTTATGTTTGTTTTTTGTTATTTTATACTCAAGAAAAATTCAATTAATAAGTTACCTACTTACTTTTTTGTTTATTCTTTTATTTTATTGTACAATTCTGACTTCAAGTACTAACTAAGTACATAATGTTATCAAAGTTATGTTATTTATTTTAACTCAATAAAAACTTAAAATCCAATGAAGCGATTTAATTTAAAAAAAATTGTTGCTGTTTAACGTTTTTTTTCTTGTAGTCCAAAACACAGAAATATACAACAATCATACATTTTCACTTTTATAACATGTCTTCAAAATTAGTTAGCGCTTAGCGTAAAGCACTTCAAGTCGGAATTCTATATATTTTTCAACATTTTTTTGTTTATACTTTACTTTCACCTATATTGTTACTTTATCATGTAAACATACGTCTTTAAAAGATTATTCTATAGTAATTAAACAAAAAACACCAATTAGATTATATTATAGAAGTACGATTAGAATAGGCATTAAATATTTCTTATACCTACCGTATTTACTACCCTATTTAATATCATTCCCTATATAAAATCTCTCTTCAATTTAATTTCATACCAGTTTTTCAAACTCATATTATTTCGATATGAAATATCTACCTCGAGATTTTTATAGGTAACAAATACTAACTGCCACTTTTTATTTTCCATAAAATAAATAAATTATGACAGTTAAGGCTACACATGTCATTAATATAAAGCCGAAATTGTTTTGGGCCGAGTATGATGCCCTGTGGCAACCCTAGTATATTTTATTTGTTTATTCCTAAATTTATACTCGTACAAACTTAGTCACCGGCGTTCTCTTAGTTTAGATGCAAACGACAGTTTCTTAACATTATAAGATACTAAAATAAAAAAATGGTTATAATTCTTTATAATCTCTAACAAAAACGATCAATACCCGCGGTTATTTTTATCCTGATGTTTCAAATTCTTTACAGCATATGACATGAAGTCTCTTAGAAAGGTTTACTAAATGAATAAATACGTGAATTTTATTCTACAAAGGAATATTTATTAGGTATATAATAATGCAGGTGACTGATCATACGAAACTTAATTTCAGCTTCAGAATAGAACATTTAGACATGAATTAGTTGGACATAATTTTAAAAATGTATTCAAAAACGCACAATAAATAAATATTAGTGGCAATTTAGTATTTTAAATAAAGTTTCATTCTTTATTAAATTAATAATAATATTGTAGCCTAATATCAAGTCCCCATTAAAGTTTTAAAGGTCTAGAACGTAAGTGCTTTATAGTTTGTTATTTATACACTCTTGTGCAAATGTTATGGATGTATAAAAATGTTTACTTAATTAATGAAACCACTGCGCAAATTAACGTTTCATAAGCTACGTCCCAAACGTTTGTCGAAAGTGAACTAGAGAAATTGGTGTATCAATATTTTGAACTCCATTTACTTCTACCAAGCCAATAATTTTAAATTTATGTTTTATGTGGCTTAGATCCCACTGTAGGGCAAACATCTCCTTTGTGGTCATGAAATCACGTAAAACGATATTATGTTCATAAATTTGCAAAAGAGTGTAAATATTAGCTAAAGTTTTATATAGTAAAACTATTTATTTATTATTAAGAATTGACCAAAAATTGTTTAAGATTGATTAAATTAAAAATCTATGTAAATAATAGAGTGTAATTTCTATAAGACATTATGTAAAAAACTATGTAAATTCAAGTTGTATTTGCGAATTTTAGTGTAAATATGTTAAGGGTACGGTTCCATTAAATTATTTTTAAACAAAAAAATATGTTCAATTGTATATTATTATTTAGTTGTATGCCAAGAGAATGTTCTTTGCGGTGCGTTAAACAAAAGATATGAAACTTTTGTGATTATTGTTAATGAAATGAAAGTGTAACTTCGATTATATGAGCTGTAGTATTTTTTAAAGTGATTTTTATTTTGATACCTTTTAATTTTAATTCAATAAATAAATACATAGTCGCTTTACTACTATCGTCGTGGCAAAATAATTGGGTTGTTGTTGGTTACCTTCACGACTGGTGTATACATTTTTCATATGTACTTTTGCTACGACCTCCTAAAACCTATGCAAAGACTTCAGTCTATGACTTTGCTACGACATCTGCGGTTGATGCTACAAATCTAACAGTTATGGCAAAATCAAACTATGGCTACGACTTTTAAAATTACGAATTCATCATCTGCGACGAAATCAAAGTTAGTTGCTACGAATCAGGAGACATTTGGTATGTAAAGAGAGAGTTCTACATGGCATTATTAAAACGAAAGCACTATGCAGATTTATTTTCTATCCCAATACTGGATAGTAGTGATGATATACGATCTAACTATAAAAAAGAGATTATTTTATCAAAGAAATATAGCACTTGTGTAAATTTTTATAGTATTTACAATTTTTGATTAAACTCTTTTCAAATTATAGAATTGTGGACTAGATAAAATAATTCAATGTTTCAATATTAAACAATTTATAAATATTATTTCTGAGAAAGAAGGCAAAAATTCAAACGTTTATTAAGTCAGATTAAGAGTAATACGTAATTGTTATCATCGACAACTCATAATATAATGTCCTATACGCTGGCTAAGTGCGGGTTGGTCGACTTTTCACACAACCTTAGAATTTCTTCGCAGGTGTGTGCAGATTTCCTCACGATGCCGTTTTTTCCTTTACCGTAAAACTATCGAATAAATATATACGAAAATCTAGAAAGCATTAGATCATTATCGAATGAAACAAAGACAGATCGAACCAAGTACCTTGGAACTTTAACTCATATGTGACCAACTTTCAAAGTCAAATGTATTAACCACTACGCCATCGTAGTTCTTGCGCTTGTAACGATTTTTTTCATAATATTTAATTCTACATAAGTAATTATGTATTCTCACAAAGCAAAGAAATATAAATCATTAGGCACACAAAGCACTTGATGTTCACAATTATTTTGTTTTTTACATTTCCCTACTTTTCATAACAAAGCTTGAACCTTCATCCGTCTTACTTTTTCATAAAATATGATGGAGAGGGTATAATGATCTTGGTTATTTTAAGTCAAGTAATGCGAGTATTAAGTTGGGTGCTATTATTTTATAATGCTGCCTAATATTACTGGGTTTTTCTTTAGAAAATATTCTGTTTTAAAGATTTTTTTTTGGGGTCATGTATAGATTAAAACAAATAAAGTATTTTTTTAATAAAAACATGTTATAAGACATCATAATCTGTGCTATAGTCAACAATATTTGTATATGGCATTCGTATCTGCGTGAGGCCATGATACATGTTAATTCACCTTATAATCTTCAACGCATAATTGTGTAAGTAAAATAATAATCTTTTCAACACACTTGCTCATAAAGGGGCTCTTATTTGTGCAAAAACAGTTGAATGACACGCTTGATTCACTAGTGAGTTATAGATTGTTTTTTTAAATTGCTTTGTTTTTAAAAAAAAGTTCCGATACCAAAAAAAAGTGTCCATACATTTTAAAAACAAACTTCAACTATGTTGCCTTACTTTTGGTTGGTCTATGGTCGATTCCATTCATTCATTCATTCGATTTTTTTTTAATAAGTATATTCTTTTAGTCTTTGGCCGATCACCATTGTTGTGTTGGATGCGCGCGAATAGAAAAACTGTTTATTTATTAGCGAAAAATGATAATTTCTTCGCAAATGTGTTGAAAAACGTTGTATGGTACACGCGTGTATTGATGATTACTATCCTCGGCTATCGTCAGACCCTCGCCTGACGGCTCGGGCCTCAATAGCGCCTCGGAAGTAATCACCAACTTACCTCGCTTGTACCATAAATAACTATTACACATTAACTTAAAATAAAAAATCATCACCCTATTAACTTTTCCACTCAATTTTTGCTAATGTCAGCAGGAATGAGATCATTTGTAGAATGACTTTTTAGTAAATGAAATTGGTACAACGGTTCTGAACTAGGACACGTTTTAGTAGTACAAAATTATTTCCTTGAATTGATAATGCAATAGGGATATAAAAAAGCGAATTTTTCGCTACGCCTACGAGGCGTAGTAATCCAGTAGGAGCTTACAAGTCATAGTAAGAGTAGTAAGCGTATTTAGCCAGTATATTTAGTTACACGCTTGAGCAACGTCTGGCACCGAATAGTGATGGGAGACCATTATAATACTTGTTTCAAATTTCATAAGCGTTTTTGTACACACATAACCAACAGTCATTAAGAACCCGTAAATTAGTTTGATCAAGTATAACATTATCCCACCAAAAACATTCTGTAAAAAACTAGCCAAGTCTCGATGGAGCTGCTTGTTTATCTCTAAAAAGTAATGAAATCTAGACAAAGTCGTGCCAAGTGTAAGGTTCCTTACTGCGATTTCTTTATTATTATAGTTAATGTTGTGTGACTTGGCCGTTGAAGGATACACTGTACACAAGTACACAACTGTACACAAGGGTACAAAACTAGGTGCTCCATGACACTATTGCACCAATCTGTCGCCAGAACCGCTACCCATTGACGATAGAAAATTGCCACTTGAAAAACGTTGATTCAATATCCAGTCAATTGTAGGCTTGATAAAGCTGCGTATTTTAATAATGTTACAACATTACGTGTAAACAAAATTGACTTGTACCCACTACTAACGTTTTAAACAATGTTCAACGGCCAAGTCACACAACAATAACTATAATAATAAAGAAATCGCGGTAAGGAACCTTACACTTGGCACGACTTTGTCTAGATTTCATTACTTTTTAGAGATAAACAAGCAGCTCCATCGAGACTTGGCTAGTTTTTTACAGAATGTTTTTGGTGGGATTTCATTTATTTTTGTTGAAACGTGTTTATATTGTTTTTTTATTAGATTTTCTTATTTGACACATTTTTTTCTTTCTAGGAGTAGTATTTTATTACTAAGCGCCCCGCAATTTCACCCGCGTAGTTCCCGTTCACGTTCCCGTGGGAATTTCGGGATAAAAAGTATCCTATGTGCTTCTCCTGATTCTAAGCTACCTCCCCACCAATTTTCAGCCAAATCAATTCAGCCGTTCTTGATCTACAAATTCCCGTTCCCAATCCCGTGGGAATTTCGGGATTAAAAGTATTCTATGTTCTTCTCAAGGTTTTAAGCTACCTCCCCACCAATTTTCAGCCAAATCAGTTGAGCCGTTCTTGAGTTATAAATTCCCGTTCCCAATCCCGTGGGAATTTCGGGATTAAAGGTATCCTACGTCCTGTTCCTGGTTCTAAGCTACCATCCCACCAATTTTCAGTCAAATCAATTCAGCCGTTCTTGATTTTTAAATTCCCGTTCCCAATCCCGTGGGAATTTCGGGATTAAAGTTATTCTTTGTCCTTTTCCTGGTTCTAAGCTACCTCCCCACCAATTTCCAGCCAAATCAGTTCAGCCGTTCTTGAGTTACAATTCCCGTTCCCGTTCCTGTATAATTCCCGTTCCCGTTCGAGTATCCTAGTTTTTATAGTTTTCCCTATATGTGGCCATTAAACCCTAACTCTGTACCAAATTTCAGCTCTCTAGGTTTATGGGAAGTACTAGTTCTATTTTGATGATCATGAGTGAGTGAGTGAGTGAGTGAGTGTCTGAAATACGAAACTTTGCATTCGCTTAACTTCGGATCTAAATGACCTACAGACTTGAAATTTTATTTTAAGTATGTGATTGTATAGCTTACTGGATGACGAAAATTTCAGTGCTCTGGGTTTATCCAGAGGTTCTCAAATAGGGGCCTGAAAATGCGGTGAAAGGGTTCCTGTAAAGGATGGTACGGCAGTGTTTGCTTCGCGCTCGACTTGGCGGGGGGCACTGCCGTGCCCCCAGATCTTTATTGAAAGCAAAAGGAGTCGCTCCACGAAAAACTTTTATTTAACATTTTTTTTATTTGTATGTACGTTTTGAATTATTATGAGCGAATCAAACTTAATTTATTCCAAAATGAATTATCCGAAACACTTGAAAAGTTTTCGCAAATTCGATTGGGCTCATCTATCCACAACGAAAGTTTTGTAAAAAATGTTTTGAATTAAAAGTTTGCAAACAATTTCGCGTCAACTAAGTACACCCATTATTCATTATTCGACAACGAGTTTGAATTATTTTAATAAAAATCGAGTACTTATAATGTTATCGTTCTTATTTTAATATGAAAATGTGGCAGAATGTATTAATAAAATATAATGGGATATAACAAAAATAGTAATTTGTTATACAAGAGTGCAAAGTTGCTTTTTAACCGGGGCTCCAATTGAGGACCGAGCCAGAATGACCAGAATGACCAAATTGACCAGAATGACCAGAATGACCGGAATGACCGGAATGACCGGAATGACCGGAATGACCGGAATGACCGGAATGACCGGAATGACCGGAATGACCGGAATGACCGGAATGACCGGAATGACCGGAATGACCGGAATGACCGGAATGACCGGAATGACCGGAATGACCGGAATGACCGGAATGACCGGAATGACCGGAATGACCGGAATGACCGGAATGACCGGAATGACCGGAATGACCGGAATGACCGGAATGACCGGAATGACCGGAATGACCGGAATGACCGGAATGACCGGAATGACCGGAATGACCGGAATGACCGGAATGACCGGAATGACCGGAATGACCGGAATGACCGGAATGACCGGAATGACCGGAATGACCGGAATGACCGGAATGACCGGAATGACCGGAATGACCGGAATGACCGGAATGACCGGAATGACCGGAATGACCGGAATGACCGGAATGACCGGAATGACCGGAATGACCGGAATGACCGGAATGACCGGAATGACCGGAATGACCGGAATGACCGGAATGACCGGAATGACCGGAATGACCGGAATGACCGGAATGACCGGCAATTCTGACAAAATTTCTTAATTTTGACAAAATTTCCCAATTTTGGCCAAAGTTCCAATTTTGACCAAATTTCTTAATTTTGGGCAAATTTCAAAATTTTTGACCATATTTATTTATTTATTTTATTTATTTATTTATTGAGGAAAGCTTACTGCTATAATCTTATTTATAATAAACTTAGAATAAATACATGATATGGAATCATGTATGCAGAAGGCAAATTACAAGCTTTCACATATAGATATAGAGTAAAATGATATAAGTATAAAACTAAATGGGTACATAGACAACATAACAATATAAATGTTTATAAGTAATTAGCATGTGACAATATTGTATAAAGTTAAAACTACAAAAAAAAATAACAAATCACATAAAGAACTTATTTGTTATTTCGCGTTTTAGTCTAATGGTTGAGGTGTTAAATAGGTCAACATCAACATCTGCTTCAGCTAGAGAATTAAACTTTGAGCAAGCTCTAATCAAAAATGTATTTTTCCTATAATTTGTTCTAGCAGATTGAACATAAAGTAAATTAGGTTTTCTAAGGGTAGATGTATTGGTGCGTAGACCAATATATTCTAATAATTCCGGGCAATCAACCGTACCATTTGCTATACTTAATAGATAAGAAATATCTGCTATATCTCTACGTTCTTTAAGTGGCATAAAATGAATTTTTTTACATCTTATTAAATAATTTGGTAGATATAACTTTGCTCTAAATTGTAAATAACATAGAAATTTCCGCTGTATACCTTCTATGCGCGACGTGTAAATATTGTAACACGGGTTCCATACCTGTGAGGCATATTCTAGGTGGCTCCGTACAAACGCACTATATAATGTCTTAACTTTTGTAAATTCAGAGGACATTCTTAAGACAAAACCTAGGGCTTTTGAGGCTTTATTTACGATATAATTGACTTGTTCGTCAAAAAGTAATTGACTATCAAAAATAACACCTAAATCTTTAATTTTATTTACTCTTAATAGCGTTGAATTATGTAGCGTGTAATCAAATAAAATAATTGACGGCCTGCGCGTGTATGAGCAGACATATCATTTGGATAGGTTCAATTCTAATTTATTAAGGGTGCAATAATGTTGAAACCTGGACAGATCCTCTTGTAGCCGGATTGAATCATTCACACTCATGATGGGATGAAGAATTTTCAAATCATCCGCGTATAAGATTATTTTAGCGTAATTAAAACAGGCTGATATGTCAGTTACGAAAATATTAAATAGTAAGGGTCCCAATAGGGATCCTTGAGGAACACCTGAAGGGACAGATACAGGTGTTGACGAATAACCACAAAGTACGACTGTTTGGCACCTGTTCTGCACATACGATGAAAACCATCTGAACAAATTACCTCTAATGCCCAGCCTTTGGAGTTTTTGTAAAAGGATTAAATGGTCAATACGATCGAAGCATTTACGAATATCGGTGTATATCACGTCAACTTGAGCAGGAACCGACATGAATTTCGTAAGAAACTCCGAGCAGACCAAGAGATTAGACGTCGTGGACCGGCCTCTTAGAAACCCATGCTGCTGTGGAGCTAGCTCATTCTTCAACGAAGAATACAACTGCTTGTATACGATCTTTTCAAGAACCTTCGCAAAATGGCATAATTTGGAGATCGGCCTATAGTTCTCCACAATGTTTTTAGGGCCGTTCTTGTGTATCGGGGTTATTAGAGCGGATTTCCATATAGTCGGCACCATACCTTCATTCAAATAACGCCTTTATAGGAGAGTAAGGGGTACTACAAGGCTACCAGCACAATTGACAATAAAAACCGCGGGGATATTATCTGGTCCCGGAGATTTATTAATGTCCAAATATTTCAATAATTTGAATACCTCACTTTCAAGAACTTCAATCGTACCTATGTCATTAACAGAGGGAAGAGACTGTTGACCAGGTAGTATCTAACAGAAGATCGTCTGATCTACAGCTAAGAAAATTAGAGTGAAAGAATTCCCCAAAAAAGTTACACATTTCATCCCCTTGATTGGACGCGCGGTCTTTATAAAAAATTACTGACGGGTAACCACTAGAATTATATTTCTTAATTTTGACCATATTTCTTAATTTTGGCCAGATTTACCAATTTTGGCCAAATAAATAGGTAGTAATTTTGACAAAATTTCCCAATTTTGGCCAAATTTCTTAATTTTGACCAAATTTCTGAAATGACCGGAATGACCGGAATGACCGGAATGACCGGAATGACCGGAATGACCGGAATGACCGGAATGACCGGAATGACCGGAATGACCGGAATGACCGGAATGACCGGAATGACCGGAATGACCGGAATGACCGGAATGACCGGAATGACCGGAATGACCGGAATGACCGGAATGACCGGAATGACCGGAATGACCGGAATGACCGGAATGACCGGAATGACCGGAATGACCGGAATGACCGGAATGACCGGAATGACCGGAATGACCGGAATGACCGGAATGACCGGAATGACCGGAATGACCGGAATGACCGGAATGACCGGAATGACCGGAATGACCGGAATGACCGGAATGACCGGAATGACCGGAATGACCGGAATGACCGGAATGACCGGAATGACCGGAATGACCGGAATGACCGGAATGACCGGAATGACCGGAATGACCGGAATGACCGGAATGACCGGAATGACCGGAATGACCGGAATGACCGGAATGACCGGAATGACCGGAATGACCGGAATGACCGGAATGACCGGAATGACCGGAATGACCGGAATGACCGGAATGACCGGAATGACCGGAATGACCGGAATGACCGGAATGACCGGAATGACCGGAATGACCGGAATGACCGGAATGACCGGAATGACCGGAATGACCGGAATGACCGGAATGACCGGAATGACCGGAATGACCGGAATGACCGGAATGACCGGAATGACCGGAATGACCGGAATGACCGGAATGACCGGAATGACCGGAATGACCGGAATGACCGGAATGACCGGAATGACCGGAATGACCGGAATGACCGGAATGACCGGAATGACCGGAATGACCGGAATGACCGGAATGACCGGAATGACCGGAATGACCGGAATGACCGGAATGACCGGAATGACCGGAATGACCGGAATGACCGGAATGACCGGAATGACCGGAATGACCGGAATGACCGGAATGACCGGAATGACCGGAATGACCGGAATGACCGGAATGACCGGAATGACCGGAATGACCGGAATGACCGGAATGACCGGAAAGACCGGAATGACCCGAATGACCGGAATGACCGGAATGACCGGAATGACCGGAAGGACCGGAATTACCTATATGACCGAAATAACCGGAATGACCAAAATGACCAGATTGACCGGAATGACCGGAATGACTGGAAATACCGGAATGAACGGTATGACTGGAACGACCGGAATGACCAGAATGACCGGAATTTCTTAATTTGGACCAAATTTCTTAATTTTGACAAAATTTCTTAATATTGGGCAAATTTCCCAATTTTGGCCAGATTTGCCAATTTTGACCAAATTTCTTAATTATGATCAAATTTCTTAATTTTGACCAAATTTCTTAATTTTGGCCAAATTTCCTAATTTTTACCAAATTTCTTAATTTTGACCAAATAAATTTCTTAATTTTGACCAAATTTCTTAATTTTGGCCAGATTTACCAATTTTGACCAAATTTCTTAATTTTAACCAAATTTCTTAATTTTGATCAAATTTCTTAATTTTGGCCAGATTTACCAATTTTGACCAAATTTCTTAATTTAGACCAAATTTCTTAATTTTGACCAAATTTCTTAATTTTGGCCAAATTTCTTAATTTTGACCAAATTTACCAATTTTGACCAAATTTAATTTCTACCAAATTTCTAAATTTTGGCCAAATTTCTAAATTTTGGCCAAATTTCCCTATTTTGACCAAATTTCCCAATTTTTGCAAGATTTGCCAATTTTGAACAAATTTCTTAATTTTTACCATATTTCTGAATTTTGGCCAGATTTACCAATTTTGACCAAATTTCTTAATTTTGACCAAATTTAATTTCTACCAAATATCTTAATTTTGGCCAGATTTCCCAATTTTGACCAAATTTCCCAATTTTTGCAAGATTTACCAATTTTGACCAAATTTCTTAATTTTGACCAAATTTAATTTCTACCAAATATCTTAATTTTGGCCAGATTTCCCAATTTTGACCAAATTTCCCAATTTTTGCAAGATTTACCAATTTTGAACAAATATCTTAATTTTGGCCAGATTTCCCAATTTTGACCAAATTTCCCAATTTTTGCAAGATTTACCAATTTTGAACAAATTTCTTAATTTTGACCAAATTTAATTTCTACCAAATATCTTAATTTTGGCCAGATTTCCCAATTTTGACCAAATTTCCCAATTTTTGCAAGATTTACCAATTTTGACCAAATTTCTTAATTTTGACCAAATTTAATTTCTACCAAATATCTTAATTTTGGCCAGATTTCCCAATTTTGACCAAATTTCACAAGCAAACAATTTCGCGTCAACTAAGTACACCCATTATTCATTATTCGACAACGAGTTTGAATTATTTTAATAAAAATCGAGTACTTATAATGTTATCGTTCTTATTTTAATATGAAAATGTGGCAGAATGTATTAATAAAATATAATGGGATATAACAAAAATAGTAATTTGTTATACAAGAGTGCAAAGTTGCTTTTTAACCGGGGCTCCAATTGAGGACCGAGCCAGAATGACCAGAATGACCGGAATGACCAAATTATTAATAAAAACCGCGGGGATATTATCTGGTCCCGGAGATTTATTAATGTCCAAATATTTCAATAATTTGAATACCTCACTTTCAAGAACTTCAATCGTACCTATGTCATTAACAGAGGGAAGAGACTGTTGACCAGGTAGTATCTAACAGAAGATCGTCTGATCTACAGCTAAGAAAATTAGAGTGAAAGAATTCCCCAAAAAAGTTACACATTTCATCCCCTTGATTGGACGCGCGGTCTTTATAAAAAATTACTGACGGGTAACCACTAGAATTATATTTCTTAATTTTGACCATATTTCTTAATTTTGGCCAGATTTACCAATTTTGGCCAAATAAATAGGTAGTAATTTTGACAAAATTTCCCAATTTTGTACCGGAATGACCGGAATGACCGGAATGACCGGAATGACCGGAATGACCGGAATGACCGGAATGACCGGAATGACCGGAATGACCGGAATGACCGGAATGACCGGAATGACCGGAATGACCGGAATGACCGGAATGACCGGAATGACCGGAATGACCGGAATGACCGGAATGACCGGAATGACCGGAATGACCGGAATGACCGGAATGACCGGAATGACCGGAATGACCGGAATGACCGGAATGACCGGAATGACCGGAAAGACCGGAAAGACCCGAATGACCGGAATGACCGGAATGACCGGAATGACCGGAATAACCGGAATAACCGGAAAGACCGGAATGACCGGAATGACCGGAAGGACCGGAATTACCTATATGACCGAAATAACCGGAATGACCAAAATGACCAGATTGACCGGAATGACCGGAATGACTGGAAATACCGGAATGAACGGTATGACTGGAACGACCGGAATGACCAGAATGACCGGAATTTCTTAATTTGGACCAAATTTCTTAATTTTGACAAAATTTCTTAATATTGGGCAAATTTCCCAATTTTGGCCAGATTTACCAATTTTGACCAAATTTCTTAATTATGATCAAATTTCTTAATTTTGACCAAATTTCTTAATTTTGGCCAAATTTCCTAATTTTTACCAAATTTCTTAATTTTGACCAAATTTCTTAATTTTGACCAAATTTCTTAATTTTGGCCAGATTTACCAATTTTGACCAAATTTCTTAATTTTAACCAAATTTCTTAATTTTGACCAAATTTCTTAATTTTGGCCAGATTTACCAATTTTGACCAAATTTCTTAATTTAGACCAAATTTCTTAATTTTGACCAAATTTCTTAATTTTGGCCAAATTTCTTAATTTTGACCAAATTTACCAATTTTGACCAAATTTCTAAATTTTGGCCAAATTTCTAAATTTTGGCCAAATTTCCCTATTTTGACCACATTTCCCAATTTTTGCAAGATTTGCCAATTTTGAACGTATTTCTTAATTTTGACCATATTTCTGAATTTTGGCCAGATTTACCAATTTTGACCAAATATCTTAATTTTGGCCAGATTTCCCAATTTTGACCAAATTTCCCAATTTTTGCAAGATTTACCAATTTTGACCAAATTTCTTAATTTTGACCAAATTTAATTTCTACCAAATATCTTAATTTTGGCCAGATTTCCCAATTTTGACCAAATTTCCCAATTTTTGCAAGATTTACCAATTTTGAACAAATATCTTAATTTTGGCCAGATTTCCCAATTTTGACCAAATTTCCCAATTTTTGCAAGATTTACCAATTTTGAACAAATATCTTAATTTTGGCCAGATTTCCCAATTTTGACCAAATTTCCCAATTTTGGCCAGATTTACCAATTTTGACCAAATTTCTTAATTTAGACCAAATTTCTTAATTTTGACCAAATTTCTTAATTTTGGCCAAATTTCCCAATTTTGACCAAATTTCCCAATTTTTGCAAGATTTACCAATTTTGACCAAATTTCTTAATTTTGACCAAATTTAATTTCTACCAAATATCTTAATTTTGGCCAGATTTCCCAATTTTGACCAAATTTCCCAATTTTTGCAAGATTTACCAATTTTGAACATATATCTTAATTTTGGCCAGATTTCCCAATTTTGACCAAATTTCCCAATTTTTGCAAGATTTACCAATTTTGAACAAATTTCTTAATTTTGACCAAATTTAATTTCTACCAAATATCTTAATTTTGGCCAGATTTCCCAATTTTGACCAAATTTCCCAATTTTTGCAAGATTTACCAATTTTGAACAAATTTCTTAATTTTGACCAAATTTCTTAATTTTGACCAAATTTCTTAATATTGGCCAGATTTACCAATTTTGACCAAATTTCGTAATTTTGGCCAAATTGCCTAATTTTGAACAAATTTCTTAATTTTGAACAAATTTCTTAATTTTGACCAAATTTCTTAATTTTGACCAAATTTAATTTCTACCAAATATCTTAATTTTGGCCAGATTTCCCAATTTTGACCAAATTTCCCAATTTTTGCAAGATTTACCAATTTTGACCAAATTTCTTAATTTTGACCAAATTTAATTTCTACCAAATATCTTAATTTTGGCCAGATTTCCCAATTTTGACCAAATTTCCCAATTTTTGCAAGATTTACCAATTTTGAACAAATATCTTAATTTTGGCCAGATTTCCCAATTTTGACCAAATTTCCCAATTTTTGCAAGATTTACCAATTTTGAACAAATTTCTTAATTTTGACCAAATTTCTTAATATTGACCAAATTTCTTAATATTGGCAAGATTTACCAATTTTGACCAAATTTCGTAATTTTGGCCAAATTTCTTAATTTTGGCCAAATTTCCTAATTTTGAACAAATTTCTTAATTTTGACCAAATTTCTTAATTTTGACCAAATTTAATTTCTCCCAAATATCTTAATTTTAGCCAGATTTCCCAATTTTGACAGAATTTCCCAATTTTTGCAAGATTTACCAATTTTGAACAAATTTCTTAATTTTGACCATATTTCAGAATTTTGGCCAGATTTACCAATTTTGACCAAATTTCTTAATTTTGACCAAATTCAATTTCTACCAAATATCTTAATTTTGGCCAGATTTCCCAATTTTGACCAAATTTCCCAATTTTTGCAAGATTTACCAATTTTGAACAAATATCTTAATTTTGGCCAGATTTCCCAATTTTGACCAAATTTCCCAATTTTTGCAAGATTTACCAATTTTGAACAAATTTCTTAATTTTGACCAAATTTAATTTCTACCAAATATCTTAATTTTGGCCAGATTTCCCAATTTTGACCAAATTTCCCAATTTCTGCAAGATTTACAAATTTTGAACAAATTTCTTAATTTTGACCAAATTTCTTAATTTTGACCAAATTTCTTAATTTTGACCAAATTTCTTAATATTGGCCAGATTTACCAATTTTGACCAAATTTCGTAATTTTGGCCAAATTTCTTAATTTTGAACAAATTTCTTAATTTTGACCAAATTTCTTAATTTTGACCAAATTTAATTTCGACCAAATATCTTACTTTTGGCCAGATTTCCCAATTTTGACCAAATTTCCCAATTTTTGCAAGATTTACCAATTTTGACCAAATTTCCCAATTTTTGCAAGATTTACCAATTTTGACCAAATTTCTTAATTTTGACCAAATTTAATTTCTACCAAATATCTTAATTTTGGCCAGATTTCCCAATTTTGACCAAATTTCCCAATATTTGCAAGATTTACCAATTTTGAACAAATATCTTAATTTTGGCCAGATTTCCCAATTTTGACCAAATTTCCCAATTTTTGCAAGATTTACCAATTTTGACCAAATTTCTTAATTTTGACCAAATTTCTTAATTTTGACCAAATTTCTTAATATTGGCCAGATTTACCAATTTTGACCAAATTTCGTAATTTTGGCCAAATTGCCTAATTTTGAACAAATTTCTTAATTTTGAACAAATTTCTTAATTTTGACCAAATTTCTTAATTTTGACCAAATTTAATTTCTACCAAATATCTTAATTTTGGCCAGATTTCCCAATTTTGACCAAATTTCCCAATTTTTGCAAGATTTACCAATTTTGACCAAATTTCTTAATTTTGACCAAATTTAATTTCTACCAAATATCTTAATTTTGGCCAGATTTCCCAATTTTGACCAAATTTCCCAATTTTTGCAAGATTTACCAATTTTGAACAAATATCTTAATTTTGGCCAGATTTCCCAATTTTGACCAAATTTCCCAATTTTTGCAAGATTTACCAATTTTGAACAAATTTCTTAATTTTGACCAATTTCCTTAGTTTTGACCAAATTTCTTAATTTTGACCAAATTTCTTAATATTGGCAAGATTTACCAATTTTGACCAAATTTCGTAATTTTGGCCAAATTTCTTAATTTTGGCCAAATTTCCTAATTTTGAACAAATTTCTTAATTTTGACCAAATTTCTTAATTTTGACCAAATTTAATTTCTCCCAAATATCTTAATTTTAGCCAGATTTCCCAATTTTGACAGAATTTCCCAATTTTTGCAAGATTTACCAATTTTGAACAAATTTCTTAATTTTGACCATATTTCAGAATTTTTTTTGGCCAGATTTACCAATTTTGACCAAATTTCTTAATTTTGACCAAATTTAATTTCTACCAAATATCTTAATTTTGGCCAGATTTCCCAATTTTGACCAAATTTCCCAATTTTTGCAAGATTTACCAATTTTGAACAAATATCTTAATTTTGGCCAGATTTCCCAATTTTGACCAAATTTCCCAATTTTTGCAAGATTTACCAATTTTGAACAAATTTCTTAATTTTGACCAAATTTAATTTCTACCAAATATCTTAATTTTGGCCAGATTTCCCAATTTTGACCAAATTTCCCAATTTCTGCAAGATTTACAAATTTTGAACAAATTTCTTAATTTTGACCAAATTTCTTAATTTTGACCAAATTTCTTAATATTGGCCAGATTTACCAATTTTGACCAAATTTCGTAATTTTGGCCAAATTTCTTAATTTTGGCCAAATTGCCTAATTTTGAACAAATTTCTTAATTTTGAACAAATTTCTTAATTTTGACCAAATTTCTTAATTTTGACCAAATTTAATTTCTACCAAATATCTTAATTTTGGCCAGATTTCCCAATTTTGACCAAATTTCCCAATTTTTGCAAGATTTACCAATTTTGACCAAATTTCTTAATTTTGACCAAATTTAATTTCTACCAAATATCTTAATTTTGGCCAGATTTCCCAATTTTGACCAAATTTCCCAATTTTTGCAAGATTTACCAATTTTGAACAAATATCTTAATTTTGGCCAGATTTCCCAATTTTGACCAAATTTCCCAATTTTTGCAAGATTTACCAATTTTGACCAAATTTCTTAATTTTGACCAAATTTAATTTCTACCAAATATCTTAATTTTGGCCAGATTTCCCAATTTTGACCAAATTTCCCAATTTTTGCAAGATTTACCAATTTTGAACAAATTTCTTAATTTTGACCAAATTTAATTTCTACCAAATATCTTAATTTTGGCCAGATTTCCCAATTTTGACCAAATTTCCCAATTTTTGCAAGATTTACCAATTTTGAACAAATTTCTTAATTTTGACCAAATTTCTTAATTTTGACCAACTTTCTTAATTTTGACCAAATTTCTTAATTTTGACCAAATTTCTTAATATTGGCCAGATTTACCAATTTTGACCAAATTTCGTAATTTTGGCCAAATTTCTTAATTTTGGCCAAATTGCCTAATTTTGAACAAATTTCTTAATTTTGAACAAATTTCTTAATTTTGACCAAATTTCTTAATTTTGACCAAATTTAATTTCTACCAAATATCTTAATTTTGGCCAGATTTCCCAATTTTGACCAAATTTCCCAATTTTTGCAAGATTTACCAATTTTGACCAAATTTCTTAATTTTGACCAAATTTAATTTCTACCAAATATCTTAATTTTGGCCAGATTTCCCAATTTTGACCAAATTTCCCAATATTTGCAAGATTTACCAATTTTGAACAAATATCTTAATTTTGGCCAGATTTCCCAATTTTGACCAAATTTCCCAATTTTTGCAAGATTTACCAATTTTGACCAAATTTCTTAATTTTGACCAAATTTAATTTCTACCAAATATCTTAATTTTGGCCAGATTTCCCAATTTTGACCAAATTTCCCAATTTTTGCAAGATTTACCAATTTTGAACAAATTTCTTAATTTTGACCAAATTTAATTTCTACCAAATATCTTAATTTTGGCCAGATTTCCCAATTTTGACCAAATTTCCCAATTTTTGCAAGATTTACCAATTTTGAACAAATTTCTTAATTTTGACCAAATTTCTTAATTTTGACCAACTTTCTTAATTTTGACCAAATTTCTTAATTTTGACCAAATTTCTTAATATTGGCCAGATTTACTGATCCATTGAAAAGTTACATTTGGGGTTGCGTTTCTTAGAGGACGCAATTTTTTTTTTGATGTATAGGGGGGGTAAGTGTAAAGCTAAAATCAAGTTTGTGGGGTCGCCACCCTTGTCCCACGGCCGCCATCTTGAAAATAGGGGTTGAAACGGTTTTTACGATATATCTCTTAAACTATTTACCTGATAAAATTTTTTTTTAACGTTTTTTGTTGCAAATTAAATTCTCTATAACTTTGGTCCAGTAATTTTTTGTCGTAAAACTATAAATAAAAAAGTTATAAGTGAAAATGTACAGAAATTCGAGAAAAAAATTTCTTAAATTTAGGCAAATTTCTAAATTTTGGCCAGATTTACCAATTTTGGCCAGATTTACCAATTTTGAACAAATTTTTTATTATTGGGCAAATTTCTCAATTTTGGCCAGATTTAACAATTTTGAACAAATTTCTTAATATTGGCCAGATTTACCAATTTTGGCCAGATTTAACAATTTTGAACAAATTTCCTTGATATTGGGCAAATTTCTTAATTTTGGCCAGATTTACCAATTTCGACCAAATTTCCCAATTTTGACCAAATTTCTTAATTTTGACCAAATTTCTTAATTTTGACCAAATTTCTTAATTTTGACCAAATTTCTTAATTTTGGCCAGATTTACAAATTTCGACCAAATTTCCCAATTTTGACCAAATTTCTCAATTTTGACCAAATTTCTTAATTTTGACCAAATTTCTTAGTTTTGGCCAGATTTACAAATTTCCCAATTTTGGCCAAATTTCTTAAATTTGGCGAAATTTCTTAATTTTGAACAAATATCTTAATATTGATATCTTTGATTTACACGAACACTACACATTGAAATAAAACACTTAAACGGATTTTTGTCGTGGTTATATTTTGTTTTACATTTTCTGACGTTTCGGATTCTTTACAGAACCCGTGATCACAGAAGACTAAGATGGAAGACGTCTGTACAAAGTAATGTAAAAATATTACTACCTTCAATATTTTGAATATAATTTTAAATACATTGTGAATTGACCACAGATTCGGAAATACATCAGCCGAGAAGAATCTGCAAGAAACTCGGTCTGGAATTATTTTTTATATTATTTTTTAAATAAAATAAATTACAATGCACTTTAAAATCAATACAAAAAATTTCTTCAATTTGAAACGTTCCTATTCACGCATACAGAACTGACAGTATCTTGCGGTCTTGCAGTTGTTGGACGTGCTTTGGGTTTTAATTTGTTGATGATAGGATCCCAAGCAGGTGATAGCTTCCAACCCTCTTCCCTATTGAAATTAGGATGTTTTTCAATTTCAATGGCCTCGCGTATCATCCTGGGCAGATATCTGTTTTCCTTAGCAAGGATTTGGGGTTCATCAAACCTTAAGTAATGGTTGGGTTTGTCCATAGTGTGCTCACAGACAGCAGACTTGTAGTCCCGTCTATTCTTGACGTCAGCTATGTGTTCCTTGATCCGCGTTCCGATACTTCTTTTAGTTTGACCTATATAGGAGAGCCCGCAGTCACAATCAAGTTTGTAAACACCTGCTTCTTGAAGGGGTATGTGGCACTTGACAGGTCTTAGAAATTGGTTTATCTTCCTTGGCGGTTTGAAGTAGGTCTTGATGGACGCTCGCCTCAGGATATTCCCAATTTTGTCCGTGACTCCTTTCAGGTATGGTAAGACAGCAGGTTGTCGCTCGACCGTCGCTGGTTTATTGCGGCATCTGTGACGGGGGCGCGGTACTGGTAGTTTGTTGTCCCTCAGTACTCTCTTGACATGTTGAAGTTCGTCAGGCAGGTGTTCTTTGTCACAGATGCCGTGTGCTCTCTGAAACAGGGATTGGCCCACGGTAGCTAACTGTTTTGGATGGTGGTGAGAGTCACCGTTAAGGTATTTATCCGTATGAGTTACTTTACGATACACAGTATGGCTCAACGATTGATTGGGATTTCTTTTAATTAAAATATCTAAGAAAGAGAGTGTTTTATTAGCCTCCAACTCCATAGTAAAGTTAATTTTAGGATGAATGGAGTTAAGATGTTCAAAAAAGGCAGAAACACAGTTGGAAGGGAGAATGGTGAAAGTGTCATCTACGTACCGTTTATAGAACCGTGGTTTCACTGGGGCTGTGCTCAGCGCTCTAAATTTCTTAATTTTGAGCAAATTTCTTAATTTTGGCCAAATTTCTTAATTATGGCCAGATTTACCAATTTTGACCGAATTTCTTAATTTTGACTAAATTTCTTAATTTAGACCAAATTTCTTAATTTCTACCATATATTTTAATTTTGGCCAGATTTCCCAATTTTGACCAAATATCCCAATTTTGGCCAGATTTACCAATTTTGACCAAATTTCTTAATTTTGGACAGATTTACCAATTTTGGCCTAAGTTCCCAATTTTGGCCAAATTTTCCGATGTTGGCCATATTTCTTAATTTTGACCAAATTTCTTAATTTTGGCCAAATTTCTCAATTTTTGCCAGATTTACCAATTTTGACCATATTTCTTAATTTTGACCATATTTCTGTATTTTGGCCAGATTTACCAAATTTCGACCTCGACCTTCGATCGACCAAATTTCCCAATTTTGGCCAAATTTCTTAATTTTGAAAAAAATTCCTAATTTTGGCCAAATTTCTTAACTATGGTCAAATTTCCCAATTTTGGCCAGATTTACCAATTTGGCCAAATTTCCCAATTTTGGCCAAACTTAATTTTGAAAAAATTTCCCAATTTTGGCCAAATTTCTTAACTTTGGTCAAATTTCCCAATTTTGGCAAGATTTACCAATTTTGACCAAATTTCTTAATTTTGACCAAATTTCCCAATTTTTGCAAGATTTACCAATTTTGACCAAATTTCCCAATTTTGGCCAAATTTCTTAATTTTGATCAAATTTCTTAATTTTGACAAAATTTCCCAATTTAGGCCAAATTACTTAATTTTGATTAAATTTCTTAATTTTGAACAAAATTCTTAATTTTGACCAAATTTCTTAATTTTGACCAAATTTCTTAATTTTGGCCAGATTTACCAATTTTGACCAAATTTCTTAATATAGACCAAATTCTTAATTTCTACCAAATATCTTAATTTTGGCCAGATTTCCCAATTTTGGCCAGATTTACCAATTTCGACCAAATTTCCCAATTTTGACCAAATTTCTTAATATTGTCCAAATTTCTTAATTTGAACAAATTTGACCAAATTTCTTAATTTTGGCCAGATTTACCAATTTTGATGAACAAATTTCTTAATTTTGGGCAAATATCTTAATTTTGGCCAGATTTCCCAATTTTGGCCAGATTTACCAATTTCGACCAAATTTCCCAATTTTGACCAAATTTCTTAATATTGTCAAAATTTCTTAATTTTGAACAAATTTGACCAAATTTCTTAATTTTGGCTAGATTTACCAATTTTGATGAACAAATTTCTTAATTTTGGGCAAATTTCTGAATTTTGGCCAAATTTCCCAATTTTGGCCAAATTTCTTAATTTTGAAAAAAATTCCCAATTTTGGCCAAATTTCTTAACTTTGGTCAAATTTCCCAATTTGGCCAGATTTAGCAATTTTGAACAAATTTCTTAATTTTGACCGTATTTCTGAATTTTGGCCAGATTTACCAATTTTGGCCAATTTCCCAATTTTGGCCAAACTTAATTTTGAAAAAATTTCCCAATTTTGGCCAAATTTCTTAACTTTGGTCAAATTTCCCAATTTTGGCAAGATTTACCAATTTTGACCAAATTTCTTAATTTTGACCAAATTTCTTAATTTTGACCAAATTTCCCAATTTTTGCAAGATTTACCAATTTTGACCAAATTTCCCAATTTTGGCCAAATTTCTTAATTTTGATCAAATTTCTTAATTTTGACAAAATTTCCCAATTTTGGCCAAATTACTTAATTTTGATGAACAAATTTCTTAATTTTGGGCAAATATCTTAATTTTGGCCAGATTTCCCAATTTTGACCAAATTTCCCAATTTTTGCAAGATTTACCAATTTTGACCAAATTTCTTAATTTTGACCAAATTTAATTTCTACCAAATATCTTAATTTTGGCCAGATTTCCCAATTTTGACCAAATTTCCCAATTTTTGCAAGATTTACCAATTTTGAACAAATATCTTAATTTTGGCCAGATTTCCCAATTTTGACCAAATTTCCCAATTTTTGCAAGATTTACCAATTTTGACCAAATTTCTTAATTTTGGCCAAATTCTTAATTTTGATCAAATTTCTTAATTTTGACAAAATTTCCCAATTTAGGCCAAATTACTTAATTTTGATTAAATTTCTTAATTTTGAACAAAATTCTTAATTTTGACCAAATTTCTTAATTTTGACCAAATTTCTTAATTTTGGCCAAATTTACCAATTTTTGCAAGATTTACCAATTTTGACCAAATTTCTTAATTTTGACCAAATTTAATTTCTACAAATATCTTAATTTTGGCAAGATTTACCAATTTTGACCAAATTTCCCAATTTTGGCCAAATTTCTTAATTTTGATCAAATTTCTTAATTTTGACAAAATTTCCCAATTTAGGCCAAATTACTTAATTTTGATTAAATTTCTTAATTTTGAACAAAATTCTTAATTTTGACCAAATTTCTTAATTTTGACCAAATTTCTTAATTTTGGCCAAATTTACCAATTTTTGCAAGATTTACCAATTTTGACCAAATTTCTTAATTTTGACCAAATTTAATTTCTACCAAATATCTTAATTTTGGCCAGATTTCCCAATTTTGACCAAATTTCCCAATTTTTGCAAGATTTACCAATTTTGAACAAATATCTTAATTTTGGCCAGATTTCCCAATTTTGACCAAATTTCCCAATTTTTGCAAGATTTACCAATTTTGACCAAATTTCTTAATTTTGACCAAATTTAATTTCTACCAAATATCTTAATTTTGGCCAGATTTCCCAATTTTGACCAAATTTCCCAATTTTTGCAAGATTTACCAATTTTGAACAAATTTCTTAATTTTGACCAAATTTAATTTCTACCAAATATCTTAATTTTGGCCAGATTTCCCAATTTTGACCAAATTTCCCAATTTTTGCAAGATTTACCAATTTTGAACAAATTTCTTAATTTTGACCAAATTTCTTAATTTTGACCAACTTTCTTAATTTTGACCAAATTTCTTAATTTTGACCAAATTTCTTAATATTGGCCAGATTTACTGATCCATTGAAAAGTTACATTTGGGGTTGCGTTTCTTAGAGGACGCAATATTTTTTTTTTGATGTATAGGGGGGGTAAGTGTAAAGCTAAAATCAAGTTTGTGGGTCGCCACCCTTGTCCCACGGCCGCCATCTTGAAAATAGGGGTTGAAACGGTTTTTACGATATATCTCTTAAACTATTTACCTGATAAAATTTTTTTTTAACGTTTTTTGTTGCAAATTAAATTCTCTATAACTTTGGTCCAGTAATTTTTTGTCGTAAAACTATAAATAAAAAAGTTATAAGTGAAAATGTACAGAAATTCGAGAAAAAAATTTCTTAAATTTGGGCAAATTTCTAAATTTTGGCCAGATTTACCAATTTTGGCCAGATTTACCAATTTTGAACAAATTTCTTATTATTGGGCAAATTTCTCATTTTGGCCAGATTTAACAATTTTGAACAAATTTCTTAATATTGGCCAGATTTACCAATTTTGGCCAGATTTAACAATTTTGAACAAATTTCCTTGATATTGGGCAAATTTCTTAATTTTGGCCAGATTTACCAATTTCGACCAAATTTCCCAATTTGACCAAATTTCTTAATTTTGACCAAATTTCTTAATTTTGACCAAATTTCTTAATTTGGCCAGATTTACAAATTTCGACCAAATTTCCCAATTTTGACCAAATTTCTCAATTTTGACCAAATTTCTTAATTTTGACCAAATTTCTTAGTTTTGGCCAGATTTACAAATTTCCCAATTTTGGCCAAATTTCTTAAATTTGGCGAAATTTCTTAATTTTGAACAAATATCTTAATATTGATATCTTTGATTTACACGAACACTACACATTGAAATAAAACACTTAAACGGATTTTTGTCGTGGTTATATTTTGTTTTACATTTTCTGACGTTTCGGATTCTTTACAGAACCCGTGATCACAGAAGACTAAGATGGAAGACGTCTGTACAAAGTAATGTAAAAATATTACTACCTTCAATATTTTGAATATAATTTTAATACATTGTGAATTGACCACAGATTCGGAAATACATCAGCCGAGAAGAATCTGCAAGAAACTCGGTCTGGAATTATTTTTTATATTATTTTTTAAATAAAATAAATTACAATGCACTTTAAAATCAATACAAAAAATTTCTTCAATTTGAAACGTTCCTATTCACGCATACAGAACTGACAGTATCTTGCGGTCTTGCAGTTGTTGGACGTGCTTTGGGTTTTAATTTGTTGATGATAGGATCCCAAGCAGGTGATAGCTTCCAACCCTCTTCCCTATTGAAATTAGGATGTTTTTCAATTTCAATGGCCTCGCGTATCATCCTGGGCAGATATCTGTTTTCCTTAGCAAGGATTTGGGGTTCATCAAACCTTAAGTAATGGTTGGGTTTGTCCATAGTGTGCTCACAGACAGCAGACTTGTAGTCCCGTCTATTCTTGACGTCAGCTATGTGTTCCTTGATCCGCGTTCCGATACTTCTTTTAGTTTGACCTATATAGGAGAGCCCGCAGTCACAATCAAGTTTGTAAACACCTGCTTCTTGAAGGGGTATGTGGCACTTGACAGGTCTTAGAAATTGGTTTATCTTCCTTGGCGGTTTGAAGTAGGTCTTGATGGACGCTCGCCTCAGGATATTCCCAATTTTGTCCGTGACTCCTTTCAGGTATGGTAAGACAGCAGGTTGTCGCTCGACCGTCGCTGGTTTATTGCGGCATCTGTGACGGGGGCGCGGTACTGGTAGTTTGTTGTCCCTCAGTACTCTCTTGACATGTTGAAGTTCGTCAGGCAGGTGTTCTTTGTCACAGATGCCGTGTGCTCTCTGAAACAGGGATTGGCCCACGGTAGCTAACTGTTTTGGATGGTGGTGAGAGTCACCGTTAAGGTATTTATCCGTATGAGTTACTTTACGATACACAGTATGGCTCAACGATTGATTGGGATTTCTTTTAATTAAAATATCTAAGAAAGAGAGTGTTTTATTAGCCTCCAACTCCATAGTAAAGTTAATTTTAGGATGAATGGAGTTAAGATGTTCAAAAAGGCAGAAACACAGTTGGAAGGGAGAATGGTGAAAGTGTCATCTACGTACCGTTTATAGAACCGTGGTTTCACTGGGGCTGTGCTCAGCGCTCTAAATTTCTTAATTTTGAGCAAATTTCTTAATTTTGGCCAAATTTCTTAATTATGCCAGATTTACCAATTTTGACCGAATTTCTTAATTTTGACTAAATTTCTTAATTTAGACCAAATTTCTTAATTTCTACCATATATTTTAATTTTGGCCAGATTTCCCAATTTTGACCAAATATCCCAATTTTGGCCAGATTTACCAATTTTGACCAAATTTCTTAATTTTGGACAGATTTACCAATTTTGGCCTAAGTTCCCAATTTTGGCCAAATTTTCCGATGTTGGCCATATTTCTTAATTTTGACCAAATTTCTTAATTTTGGCCAAATTTCTCAATTTTTGCCAGATTTACCAATTTTGACCATATTTCTTAATTTTGACCATATTTCTGTATTTTGGCCAGATTTACCAATTTCGACCTCGACCTTCGATCGACCAAATTTCCCAATTTTGGCCAAATTTCTTAATTTTGAAAAAAATTCCTAATTTTGGCCAAATTTCTTAACTATGGTCAAATTTCCCAATTTTGGCCAGATTTACCAATTTTGGCCAAATTTCCCAATTTTGGCCAAACTTAATTTTGAAAAAATTTCCCAATTTTGGCCAAATTTCTTAACTTTGGTCAAATTTCCCAATTTTGGCAAGATTTACCAATTTTGACCAAATTTCTTAATTTTGACCAAATTTACCAATTTTTGCAAGATTTCTTAATTTTGATCAAATTTCTTAATTTTGACAAAATTTCCCAATTTAGGCCAAATTACTTAATTTTGATTAAATTTCTTAATTTTGAACAAAATTCTTAATTTTGACCAAATTTCTTAATTTTGACCAAATTTCTTAATTTTGGCCAGATTTACCAATTTTGACCAAATTTCTTAATATAGACCAAATTTCTTAATTTCTACCAAATATCTTAATTTTGGCCAGATTTCCCAATTTTGGCCAGATTTACCAATTTCGACCAAATTTCCCAATTTTGACCAAATTTCTTAATATTGTCCAAATTTCTTAATTTTGAACAAATTTGACCAAATTTCTTAATTTTGGCCAGATTTACCAATTTTGATGAACAAATTTCTTAATTTTGGGCAAATATCTTAATTTTGGCCAGATTTCCCAATTTTGGCCAGATTTACCAATTTCGACCAAATTTCCCAATTTTGACCAAATTTCTTAATATTGTCAAAATTTCTTAATTTTGAACAAATTTGACCAAATTTCTTAATTTTGGCTAGATTTACCAATTTTGATGAACAAATTTCTTAATTTTGGGCAAATTTCTGAATTTTGGCCAAATTTCCCAATTTTGGCCAAATTTCCAATTTTGGCCAAATTTCTTAATTTTGAAAAAAATTCCCAATTTTGGCCAAATTTCTTAACTTTGGTCAAATTTCCCAATTTTGGCCAGATTTAGCAATTTTGAACAAATTTCTCAATTTTGACCGTATTTCTGAATTTTGGCCAGATTTACCATTTTGGCCAAATTTCCCAATTTTGGCCAAACTTAATTTTGAAAAAATTTCCCAATTTTGGCCAAATTTCTTAACTTTGGTCAAATTTCCCAATTTTGGCAAGATTTACCAATTTTGACCAAATTTCTTAATTTTGACCAAATTTCCCAATTTTTGCAAGATTTACCAATTTTGACCAAATTTCCCAATTTTGGCCAAATTTCTTAATTTTGATCAAATTTCTTAATTTTGACAAAATTTCCCAATTTTGGCCAAATTACTTAATTTTGATGAACAAATTTCTTAATTTTGGGCAAATATCTTAATTTTGGCCAGATTTCCCAATTTTGACCAAATTTCCCAATTTTTGCAAGATTTACCAATTTTGACCAAATTTCTTAATTTTGACCAAATTTCTTAATTTTGGCCAGATTACCAATTTTGACCAAATTACTTAATATAGACCAAATTTCTTAATTTCTACCAAATATCTTAATTTTGGCCAGATTTCCCAATTTTGGCCAGATTTACCAATTTCGACCAAATTTCCCAATTTTGACCAAATTTCTTAATATTGTCCAAATTTCTTAATTTTGAACAAATTTGACCAAATTTCTTAATTTTGGCCAGATTTACCAATTTTGATGAACAAATTTCTTAATTTTGGGCAAATATCTTAATTTTGGCCAGATTTCCCAATTTTGGCCAGATTTACCAATTTCGACCAAATTTCCCAATTTTGACCAAATTTCTTAATATTGTCAAAATTTCTTAATTTTGAACAAATTTGACCAAATTTCTTAATTTTGGCTAGATTTACCAATTTTGATGAACAAATTTCTTAATTTTGGGCAAATTTCTGAATTTTGGCCAAATTTCCCAATTTTGGCCAAATTTCTTAATTTTGAAAAAAATTCCCAATTTTGGCCAAATTTCTTAACTTTGGTCAAATTTCCCAATTTTGGCCAGATTTAGCAATTTTGAACAAATTTCTTAATTTTGACCGTATTTCTGAATTTTGGCCAGATTTACCAATTTTGGCCAAATTTCCCAATTTTGGCCAAACTTAATTTTGAAAAAATTTCCCAATTTTGGCCAAATTTCTTAACTTTGGTCAAATTTCCCAATTTTGGCAAGATTTACCAATTTTGACCAAATTTCCCAATTTTGGCCAAATTTCTTAATTTTGATCAAATTTCTTAATTTTGACAAAATTTCCCAATTTTGGCCAAATTACTTAATTTTGATGAACAAATTTCTTAATTTTGGGCAAATATCTTAATTTTGGCCAGATTTCCCAATTTTGACCAAATTTCCCAATTTTTGCAAGATTTACCAATTTTGACCAAATTTCTTAATTTTGACCAAATTTAATTTCTACCAAATATCTTAATTTTGGGCCAGATTTCCCAATTTTTGCAAGATTTACCAATTTTGACCAAATTTCTTAATTTGACCAAATTTAATTTCTACCAAATATCTTAATTTTGGCAAGATTTACCAATTTTGACCAAATTTCCCAATTTTGGCCAAATTTCTTAATTTTGATCAAATTTCTTAATTTTGACAAAATTTCCCAATTTAGGCCAAATTACTTAATTTTGATTAAATTTCTTAATTTTGAACAAAATTCTTAATTTTGACCAAATTTCTTAATTTTGACCAAATTTCTTAATTTTGGCCAAATTTACCAATTTTTGCAAGATTTACCAATTTTGACCAAATTTCTTAATTTTGACCAAATTTAATTTCTACCAAATATCTTAATTTTGGCCAGATTTCCCAATTTTGACCAAATTTCCCCAATTTTTGCAAGATTTACCAATTTTGAACAAATATCTTAATTTTGGCCAGATTTCCCAATTTTGACCAAATTTCCCAATTTTTGCAAGATTTACCAATTTTGACCAAATTTCTTGATTTTGACCAAATTTAATTCTACCAAATATCTTAATTTTGGCCAGATTTCCCAATTTTGACCAAATTTCCCAATTTTTGCAAGATTTACCAATTTTGAACAAATTTCTTAATTTTGACCAAATTTAATTTCTACCAAATATCTTAATTTTGGCCAGATTTCCCAATTTTGACCAAATTTCCCAATTTTTGCAAGATTTACCATTTTGAACAAATTTCTTAATTTTGACCAAATTTCTTAATTTGACCAACTTTCTTAATTTTGACCAAATTTCTTAATTTTGACCAAATTTCTTAATATTGGCCAGATTTACTGATCCATTGAAAAGTTACATTTGGGGTTGCGTTTCTTAGAGGACGCAATATTTTTTTTGATGTATAGGGGGGGTAAGTGTAAAGCTAAAATCAAGTTGTGGGGTCGCCACCCTTGTCCCACGGCCGCCATCTTGAAAATAGGGGTTGAAACGGTTTTTACGATATATCTCTTAAACTATTTACCTGATAAAAATTTTTTTTAACGTTTTTTGTTGCAAATTAAATTCTCTATAACTTTGGTCCAGTAATTTTTTGTCGTAAAACTATAAATAAAAAAGTTATAAGTGAAAATGTACAGAAATTCGAGAAAAAAATTTTCTAAATTTGGGCAAATTTCTAAATTTTGGCCAGATTTACCAATTTTGGCCAGATTTACCAATTTTGAACAAATTTCTTATTATTGGGCAAATTTCTCAATTTTGGCCAGATTTAACAATTTTGAACAAATTTCTTAATATTGGCCAGATTTACCAATTTTGGCCAGATTTAACAATTTTGAACAAATTTCCTTGATATTGGGCAAATTTCTTAATTTTGGCCAGATTTACCAATTTCGACCAAATTTCCCAATTTTGACCAAATTTCTTAATTTTGACCAAATTTCTTAATTTTGACCAAATTTCTTAATTTTGGCCAGATTTACAAATTTCGACCAAATTTCCCAATTTTGACCAAATTTCTCAATTTTGACCAAATTTCTTAATTTTGACCAAATTTCTTAGTTTTGGCCAGATTTACAAATTTCCCAATTTTGGCCAAATTTCTTAAATTTGGCGAAATTTCTTAATTTTGAACAAATATCTTAATATTGATATCTTTGATTTACACGAACACTACACATTGAAATAAAACACTTAAACGGATTTTTGTCGTGGTTATATTTTGTTTTACATTTTCTGACGTTTCGGATTCTTTACAGAACCCGTGATCACAGAAGACTAAGATGGAAGACGTCTGTACAAAGTAATGTAAAAATATTACTACCTTCAATATTTTGAATATAATTTTAAATACATTGTGAATTGACCACAGATTCGGAAATACATCAGCCGAGAAGAATCTGCAAGAAACTCGGTCTGGAATTATTTTTTATATTATTTTTTAAATAAAATAAATTACAATGCACTTTAAAATCAATACAAAAAATTTCTTCAATTTGAAACGTTCCTATTCACGCATACAGAACTGACAGTATCTTGCGGTCTTGCAGTTGTTGGACGTGCTTTGGGTTTTAATTTGTTGATGATAGGATCCCAAGCAGGTGATAGCTTCCAACCCTCTTCCCCTATTGAAATTAGGATGTTTTTCAATTTCAATGGCCTCGCGTATCATCCTGGGCAGATATCTGTTTTCCTTAGCAAGGATTTGGGGTTCATCAAACCTTAAGTAATGGTTGGGTTTGTCCATAGTGTGCTCACAGACAGCAGACTTGTAGTCCCGTCTATTCTTGACGTCAGCTATGTGTTCCTTGATCCGCGTTCCGATACTTCTTTTAGTTTGACCTATATAGGAGAGCCCGCAGTCACAATCAAGTTTGTAAACACCTGCTTCTTGAAGGGGTATGTGGCACTTGACAGGTCTTAGAAATTGGTTTATCTTCCTTGGCGGTTTGAAGTAGGTCTTGATGGACGCTCGCCTCAGGATATTCCCAATTTTGTCCGTGACTCCTTTCAGGTATGGTAAGACAGCAGGTTGTCGCTCGACCGTCGCTGGTTTATTGCGGCATCTGTGACGGGGGCGCGGTACTGGTAGTTTGTTGTCCCTCAGTACTCTCTTGACATGTTGAAGTTCGTCAGGCAGGTGTTCTTTGTCACAGATGCCGTGTGCTCTCTGAAACAGGGATTGGCCCACGGTAGCTAACTGTTTTGGATGGTGGTGAGAGTCACCGTTAAGGTATTTATCCGTATGAGTTACTTTACGATACACAGTATGGCTCAACGATTGATTGGGATTTCTTTTAATTAAAATATCTAAGAAAGAGAGTGTTTTATTAGCCTCCAACTCCATAGTAAAGTTAATTTTAGGATGAATGGAGTTAAGATGTTCAAAAAAGGCAGAAACACAGTTGGAAGGGAGAATGGTGAAAGTGTCATCTACGTACCGTTTATAGAACCGTGGTTTCACTGGGGCTGTGCTCAGCGCTCTAAATTTCTTAATTTTGAGCAAATTTCTTAATTTTGGCCAAATTTCTTAATTATGGCCAGATTTACCAATTTTGACCGAATTTCTTAATTTTGACTAAATTTCTTAATTTAGACCAAATTTCTTAATTTCTACCATATATTTTAATTTTGGCCAGATTTCCCAATTTTGACCAAATATCCCAATTTTGGCCAGATTTACCAATTTTGACCAAATTCTTAATTTTGGACAGATTTACCAATTTTGGCCTAAGTTCCCAATTTTGGCCAAATTTTCCGATGTTGGCCATATTTCTTAATTTTGACCAAATTTCTTAATTTTGGCCAAATTTCTCAATTTTTGCCAGATTTACCAATTTTGACCATATTTCTTAATTTTGACCATATTTCTGTATTTTGGCCAGATTTACCAAATTTCGACCTCGACCTTCGATCGACCAAATTTCCCAATTTTGGCCAAATTTCTTAATTTTGAAAAAAATTCCTAATTTTGGCCAAATTTCTTAACTATGGTCAAATTTCCCAATTTTGGCCAGATTTACCAATTTTGGCCAAATTTCCCAATTTTGGCCAAACTTAATTTTGAAAAAATTTCCCAATTTTGGCCAAATTTCTTAACTTTGGTCAAATTTCCCAATTTTGGCAAGATTTACCAATTTTGACCAAATTTCTTAATTTTGACCAAATTTCCCAATTTTTGCAAGATTTACCAATTTTGACCAAATTTCCCAATTTTGGCCAAATTTCTTAATTTTGATCAAATTTCTTAATTTTGACAAAATTTCCCAATTTAGGCCAAATTACTTAATTTTGATTAAATTTCTTAATTTTGAACAAAATTCTTAATTTTGACCAAATTTCTTAATTTTGACCAAATTTCTTAATTTTGGCCAAATTTACCAATTTTGACCAAATTTCTTAATATAGACCAAATTTCTTAATTTCTACCAAATATCTTAATTTTGGCCAGATTTCCCAATTTTGGCCAGATTTACCAATTTCGACCAAATTTCCCAATTTTGACCAAATTTCTTAATATTGTCCAAATTTCTTAATTTTGAACAAATTTGACCAAATTTCTTAATTTTGGCCAGATTTACCAATTTTGATGAACAAATTTCTTAATTTTGGGCAAATATCTTAATTTTGGCCAGATTTCCCAATTTTGGCCAGATTTCCCAATTTTTGCAAGATTTACCAATTTTGACCAAATTTCCCAATTTTGGCCAAATTTCTTAATTTTGATCAAATTTCTTAATTTGACAAAATTTCCCAATTTAGGCCAAATTACTTAATTTTGATTAAATTTCTTAATTTTGAACAAAATTCTTAATTTTGACCAAATTTCTTAATTTTGACCAAATTTCTTAATTTTGGCCAAATTTACCAATTTTTGCAAGATTTACCAATTTTGACCAAATTTCTTAATTTTGACCAAATTTAATTTCTACCAAATATCTTAATTTTGGCCAGATTTCCCAATTTTGACCAAATTTCCCAATTTTTGCAAGATTTACCAATTTTGAACAAATATCTTAATTTTGGCCAGATTTCCAATTTTGACCAAATTTCCCAATTTTTGCAAGATTTACCAATTTTGACCAAATTTCTTAATTTTGACCAAATTTAATTTCTACCAAATATCTTAATTTTGGCCAGATTTCCCAATTTTGACCAAATTTCCCAATTTTTGCAAGATTTACCAATTTTGAACAAATTTCTTAATTTTGACCAAATTTAATTTCTACCAAATATCTTAATTTTGGCCAGATTTCCCAATTTTGACCAAATATCCCAATTTTGGCCAGATTTACCAATTTTGACCAAATTTCTTAATTTTGGACAGATTTACCAATTTTGGCCTAAGTTCCCAATTTTGGCCAAATTTTCCGATGTTGGCCATATTTCTTAATTTGACCAAATTTCTTAATTTGGCCAAATTTCTCAATTTTTGCCAGATTTACCAATTTTGACCATATTTCTTAATTTTGACCATATTTCTGTATTTTGGCCAGATTTACCAAATTTCGACCTCGACCTTCGATCGACCAAATTTCCCAATTTTGGCCAAATTTCTTAATTTTGAAAAAAAATCCTAATTTTGGCCAAATTTCTTAACTATGGTCAAATTTCCCAATTTTGGCCAGATTTACCAATTTTGGCCAAATTTCCCAATTTTGGCCAAACTTAATTTGAAAAAATTTCCCAATTTTGGCCAAATTTCTTAACTTTGGTCAAATTTCCCAATTTTGGCAAGATTTACCAATTTTGACCAAATTTCTTAATTTTGACCAAATTTCCCAATTTTTGCAAGATTTACCAATTTTGACCAAATTTCCCAATTTTGGCCAAATTTCTTAATTTTGATCAAATTTCTTAATTTTGACAAAATTTCCCAATTTAGGCCAAATTACTTAATTTTGATTAAATTTCTTAATTTTGAACAAAATTCTTAATTTTGACCAAATTTCTTAATTTTGACCAAATTTCTTAATTTTGGCCAAATTTACCAATTTTGACCAAATTTCTTAATATAGACCAAATTTCTTAATTTCTACCAAATATCTTAATTTTGGCCAGATTTCCCAATTTTGGCCAGATTTACCAATTTCGACCAAATTTCCCAATTTTGACCAAATTTCTTAATATTGTCCAAATTTCTTAATTTGAACAAATTTGACCAAATTTCTTAATTTTGGCCAGATTTACCAATTTTGATGAACAAATTTCTTAATTTTGGGCAAATATCTTAATTTTGGCCAGATTTCCCAATTTTGGCCAGATTTCCCAATTTTTGCAAGATTTACCAATTTTGACCAAATTTCCCAATTTTGGCCAAATTTCTTAATTTTGATCAAATTTCTTAATTTTGACAAAATTTCCCAATTTAGGCCAAATTACTTAATTTTGATTAAATTTCTTAATTTTGAACAAAATTCTTAATTTTGACCAAATTTCTTAATTTTGACCAAATTTCTTAATTTTGAAAAAAATTCCCAATTTTGGCCAAATTTCTTAACTTTGGTCAAATTTCCCAATTTTGGCCAGATTTAGCAATTTTGAACAAATTTCTTAATTTTGACCGTATTTCTGAATTTTGGCCAGATTTACCAATTTTGGCCAAATTTCCCAATTTTGGCCAAACTTAATTTTGAAAAAATTTCCCAATTTTGGCCAAATTTCTT